>OX422207.1:268291885-269628135 GCA_949130495.1 Sambucus nigra
TCTCACTAATCCCCCACTCGATCCTATATCCGAAAGTCATCAAAACGCTAACATCCTCAAATTAAATCTCAACATCAAAAATCAATATATACGATACCTAACATCTGTACAAAAATCTCCAAAATAATTATCGTCTCCAACATCCATTTTAAGGACCCTCACATTAAGCTTACTATTTCTAAACTCAAAGCCTATGACGTTCTTAGCATAAAGCTTCACATCTCCAAGAAACACATCTAACACGTATGCTAGACCCACTACCTTAAGAAGTAGGAATCAACAAAGGAAATCAAAGACCGACAATGCGGAAGCTAAACAGACTCATAACCTACGAGACCTAAGACCATACTTTGATACCATCTGTCACACCCCGCCTAATTCTAGCGTCGGCCGCCACCAAAACTATGTCGGGCGTGAGTAAATAAATACCATTCTTAGCATGAGACAGATATGAGACATAAATAAACCAGTACATAAGATACATAATTGAATCAAAATCAAATGATCATAAACGACTAAGCGATAAAAGATCCATCACATGCTAACTCCAATAATCTATTCTCCAATAATAATTAAATAAAATCTGAAATAATCCCAAAATAAATCCTCTAAACAACTTTGGAACCAAATGGCGCAATAAAACTCAAATGAAGTATCATAATTAAATACGACTGGAAAAGAAAGTCTAACTAAACTATGCCACAAAATGAATAACTCGAGTTGCACCTCCAAATGATAAATCTGATAAACTTATGCACCTTCTCCAATTCTAATCCTGAAAAGGATTAGTCAAGGCATGGGTCAGAGCCAAAGTCCCGAGCAAGAATACACACTACTCCCCTCAAATAGGATCCTTAAATCCAGACTGTAGTATTATACGCAATAAATATCACAATAGAATATTTTAAATTAAACGGGATAATTAAATGCGATAATTATAAATCACTAACTACCCACAAAAATTCCATTTTTAAAGCCACACCAATATAATTTTAAATTCCCAAGACCCACGATGTTAATTTAATTAATTTAATCCACTTTTATTGTAGTTCTCACTTTTTATTAAAGTGTCACACTTCCTCTTGTCAATCGCCCTCTGACCCGTTTAAACTGTCGGCCCCGACACATGACAAGGTTCCACACACGACACGACATAAATTGCCCTTTGACCCGTTTAAACTGTTGGCCCCAACACATTATGTCGCCACAAATTTTAATAACCGTTTTTATCTTAGGCATTAATTCTAAATTTCTCAATTTATAATCACCCCACCCTTTTAATCGATGTGAGATCCTCAAAATACCCCTTAGTCCCATAACTAAGGGTCCCCAAGTAAGCAATACGTCCTAACCTATGTATAGGAGGATTTTCTAACATAAATCATAACTTAGTCTTGTACTTAGACTACCGTAACGACGATAAAGTAATAAAAATCATCCCACCCTCAATATGATAAAAACGCAATAATCTGCCCTCACTAGTCCCATAACTAGAAGGCGTAAATCATAAAAGGACTACCCGCTAGTCCCATACCTAGAAGGCATCCTAAAGTATAGGGAGAGAAAAATTATCCAATAACCCATCGTCACAAAGGCAATATAATAATACCGAAAAGTCACACAAATAAGCATAATTAATCAACGTATAAAACTACGCATGATAGTCCAATTCAATAAAACCTTTAATTAAATTATCACAACGTCAACAATACCCAAATAATCTCATTTAATTATTTTAAATTAAATATACCAACTTTTCATCATATATAGATCAAAACCCAAATTTCGTTATCTCTACATGTATTACATGAGTTATAAGCACCCAAAAGTTATTTATTTTAAAACTAGAGTTTTTCTACATGCAACCTACACAAATATAACCCAAAATCACTCATGAATCCTATGTACCCAAAGGGTTATGAATATTATTTAGATTAAAAGATTTATAAAAATAGCCCCATAATTAGTGTCCACTTTTTCTAATTAAGTCACTAATTATTTTTAAGAAAACATGAAATAAAGTGTTTAGGCGACACTTAAACCGCATAATACTAAAGGAAAAGAATAGAGTATTCATGCCTCTGAAGATCGTGTTCAAAATATGATTAGATATATGGATTCCTCTTGAAAAATTAGCAAAGAAGTGTTCTTGGCCCAGTCTTGATTAAACCCCAAATAAGCCTTCAAATCTGGTGACAAAACCTTGATTATGTTGGAGGTTGATGATTGTGGTTGAGAAGAAATATTTTTAGAAGTGTTTTCTGGGGAAAAACATGGGAAAAAATGATTATGAGAAGCCCCCCCAAGAATTAGAGTCATTATATAGTCATTAAAAAACCTAATCCTAATAGAACTCTAATAAGATACAAACACTAAAAAGTTTATTCCGGACGATCGGACCGTTGGAATTAGATGAAATTTTATTAGAGAATTAGCTGGAGACGAGAGGAAGCTACAAAAAAATTTCAACTCGATCGGACAATTCAATATTTTTAATTATTTTTTTACTAGAGATATTTATATTTTTGAGGACTCGTAGAGAGTTTTATATTTTGAGGACTCTTCTATATAATAAAAATTCAATTAAAACTCCATTTTAATTCCGATTTCGAAACCGTTTGAAATTCTATTCTTCTAAATCATAACCAACATATTTAGCCAATAAAAATTATTAAATTCAAAAATTTATTTTTCTCTAATATTTCAATTAATTAATAAAAACACGGGGTGTTATATACTTTCCCACTAGCAAAGAATTTCGTCCTCGAAATTTGACGAAGCAAACACATCAATGCATAACTCTCGCAAAAATAAAACAAGGCTCACATATGCCTACCCGTGGAATGCCATAATTGGCCGCTCATACACCCAATCCTACGCGCACCTACCCCACGAACAACAAAATAACATATATTGCCAATATGCATATGCATAACTATGAAAATAACGGCGTACCACACGCTCTCACAAATCCCCCACTCGATCCTATATCCGAAAGTCATCAAAACGCTAACGTCCTCAAATTAAATCTCAACATCAAAAATCAATACAAACGATACCTAACATCTGTACTAAAATCTCCAAAATAATTATCATCTCCAAAATCCATTTTAAGGACCCTCACATTAAGCTTACTATTTCTAAACTCAAAGCCTATGACGTTCTTAGCACAAAGCTTCACATCTCCAAGAAACACATCTAACACCGATGCTAGACCCTCTACCTTAAGAAGTAGGAATCAACAAAGAAAATCAAATACCGACAACGCGGAAGCTAAACGGACTCATAACCTACGAGACCTAAGACCATGCTCTGATACCATGTGTCACACCCCGCCTAATTCTAGCGTCGGCCGCCACCAAAACTATGTCGGGCGTGAGTAAATAAATACCATTCTTAGCATGAGACGGATATGAGACATAAATAAACCAGTACATAAGATACATAATTGAATCAAACTCAAATGATCATAAACGACTAAGCGATAAAAGATCCATCACATGCTAACTCCAATAATCTATTCTCCAATAATAATTAAATAAAATCTGAAATAATCCCAAAATAAATCCTCTAAACAACTTTGGAACCAAATGGCGCAATAAAACTCAAATGAAGTATCATAATTAAATACGACTGGAAAAGAAAGTCTAACTAAACTATGCCACAAAATGAATAACTCTAGCTGCACCTCCAAATGATAAATCTGATAAACTTATGCAACTTCTCCATTTCTATTCCTGAAAAGGATTAGTCAACGCAGGGGTCAGAGCCAATGCCCCGAGCAAGAATACACACTACTCCCGTCAAATACGATCCTTAAATCCAGACAGTAGCATTATACGCAATAAATATCACAATAGAATATTTTAAATTAAACGCGATAATTATAAATCACTAACTATCCACAGAAATCCCATTTATAAAGGCACACCAATATAATTTTAAATTCCCAAGTCCCCCGATGTAATTTAATTAAATTAATCAGCTTTTATTATAGTTCTCACCTTTTATTAAAGTGTCACACTTCCCCTTGTCAATCTCCCTCTGACCCGTTTAAACAGTTGGCCCCGACACATGACAAGGTTCCACACATGACACGACATAAATCGCCCTCTGGCCAATTTAAACTGTCGGCGCCGACACATTATGTCGCCACAAATTTTAATATCCGTTTTTATCTAGGCATTAATTCTCAATTTCTCAATTTATAATCACCCCACCCTTTTAATCGATGTGAGATCCTCAAAATACCCCTTAGTCCCATACCTAAGGGTCCCCAAGTTATCAATACGTCCTAATCAATGTATATGAGGATTTTCTAACATAAATCTTAACTTAGCCTCGTACTTAGACTACCGTAACGACGATAAAATAATAAAAATTTGCCCACCCTCAAGATGATAAAAACGCAATAATATTCCCTCACTAGTCCCATACCTAGAAGGCGTAAATCATAAAAGGTCTACCCGCTAGTACCATACCTAGAAGGCATCCTAAAGTATAGAGAGAGCAAAATTATCCAACAAACCACCGTCACAAAGACAATATAATAATACCAAAAAGTCACACAAATAAGCATAATTATTCAACGTATAAAACTACGCATGATATTCCAATTCAATTAAACCTTTAATTAAATTATCACAAAGTCAATAATACCCAAATAATCTCATTTAATTATTTTAAATTAAATATACCAAGTTTTCATCATATATACATCAAAACCCAAATTTCGTTATCTCTACATGTATTACATGAGTTATACGCACCCAAAAGTTATTTATTTTAAAACTAGGGTTTTTCTACATGCAACCTACACAAATAAAATCCTAAATCACTCATGAATCCTACGTACCCAAAGGGTTATGAATATTATTCAGATTAAAAGATTTTATAAAAATAGCCCAATAATTAGTGTCCACTTTTTCTATTTAAGTTACTAATTATTTTTAAGAAAACATGAAATAAAGTGTTTAGGCGACACTTAAAATGCATAATACTAAAGGAAAAGAATAGAGTATTCATGCCTGTGAAGATCGTGCTGAAAATATGATTAGAAATATGGATTCCTCTTTAAAAATTAGCAAAGCAGTGTTCTTGGACCAATCTTGATTAAACCCCAAATAAGCCTTCAAATCTGGTGACAAAACCTTGATTATGTTGGAGGTTGATGATTATGGTTGAGAGGAAAGATTTTTAGAAGTGTTCTCTGGTGTAAAATTTGAGAAAAAATGATTATGAGAAGTCCCCCCACGAATTAGAGTCATTATATAGTCATTAAAAAACCTAATCCTAATAGAACTCTAATAAGATACAAACACTAAAAAGTTTATTCCGGACGATCGAACCGTTGGAATTAGATGAATTTTTTTTAGAGAATTAGCTGGAGACGAGAGGAAGCTACAAAAAAATTTCAGCTCGATCGGAAAGTTCTATATTTTTAATTATTTTTTTTGCTAGAGATATTTATATTTTGAGAACTCGTAGGGAGTTTTATATTTTGAGAACTCTTCTATATAATAAAAATTCAATTAAAACTCCATTTTAATTCCGATTTCGAAACCGTTTGAAATTATATTCTTCTAAAATCATAACCAACATATTTAGCCAATAAAAATTATTAAATTCAAAAATTTATTTTTCCCGAATATTCTAATTAATTAATTAAATTAATTAATAAAAACACGGGGTGTTACATACTTTCCCACTAGCAAATAATTTCGTCCTCGAAATTAGACGAAGCAAACACATCAATGCATAACTCTCGCAAAAAGAAAGAAATGCTCACATATGCCTACCCGTGGAATGCCATAATTGGCTGCTCATACACCCAATCCTACGCGCACCTACCCGACGAACAACAAAATAACATATATTGCCTATATGTATATGCATAACTATGAAAATAATGGCGTACCACACGCTCTCACAAATTCCCCACTCGATCCTATATCCGAAAGTCATCAAAACGCTAACGTGCTCAAATTAAATCTTAACATCAAAAATCAATACATACGATACCTAACATCTGTACTAAAATCTCCAAAATAATTATCGTCTCCAAAATCCATTTTTAGGACCCTCACATTAATCTTACTATTTCTAAACTCAAAGCCTATGACGTTCTTACCACAAAGCTTCACATCTCCAAGAAACACACCTAACTCGTATGCTAGACCCTCTACCTTAAGAAGTACAAATCAACAAAGGAAATCAAAGACCGACAACGCGGAAGCTAAAGGACTCATAACCTATGAGACCTAAGACCATGCTCTGATGCCATCTGTCATACCCCGCCTAATTCTGGCGTCGGCCACCACCAAAACTATGCCGGGCGTGAGAAAATAAATACCATTCTTAGCATAAGACAAATATGAGACATAAATAAACCAGTCCATAAGATACATAATTGAATCAAACTCAAATGCTCATAAACAACTAAGCCATAAAAGATCCATCACATGCTAACTCCAATAATCTATTCTCCAATAATGATTAAATAAAATCTGAAATAATTCCAAAATAAATCCTCTAAATAACGTTGGAACCAAATGGCCCAATAAAACTCAAATGGAGTATCATAATTAAATACGCCTGGAAAAGAAAGTCTAACTAAACTATGCCATAAAATGAATAACTACAGCTACACCTCCAAATGATAAATCTGATAAACTTATGCAGCTTCTCCAATTCTAATCCTGAAAAGGATTAGTCAACGCATGAGTCAGAGCCAAAGCCCCGAGCAAGAATACACACTAGTCCCCTCAAATAGGATCCTTAAATCCAGACAGTATCATTATACGCAATAAATATCACAATAGAATATTTTAAATTAAACGAGATAATTAAACGCGATAATTATAAATCACTAACTATCCACAGAAATCTCATTTATAAAGGCACACCAATAAAATTTTAAATTCCCAAGTCCCACGATGTTAATTTAATTAAATTAATCCACTTTTATCATAGTTCTCACTTTTTATTAAAGTGTCACACCTCCCCTTGTCACCTCCCCTTGTCAATCGCCCTTTGACCCGTTTAAACTATCGGCACCGACACATGACAAGGTTCCACACACGACACGACATAAATCGCCCTCTGGCCCGTTTAAACTGTCGGCCCCGACACATTATGTCGCCACAAATTTTAATACCCATTTTTATCTTAGACACTAATTCTCAATTTCTCAATTTATAATCACCCCACCCTTTTAATCGTTGTGAGATCCTCAAAATACCCCATAGTCCCATACCTAAGGGTCCCCAAGTTATCAATACGTCCTAACCTATGTATAGGAGGATTTTATAACATAAATCTTAACTTAGTCTCGTACTTAGACTACCGTAATGATGATAAAGTAATAAAAATCATCCCACCCTCAAGATTATAAAAACGCAATAATCTGCGCTCACTAGTCCCATACCTAGAAGGCGTAAATCATAAAAGGTCTACCCGCTAGTCCCATACCTAGAAGGCATCCTAAAGTATAGGGAGAGCAAAATTATCCAACAACCCATCGTCACTAAGGTAATATAATAATACCAAAAAGTCACACAAATAAGCATAATTAATCAACGTATAAAACTACGCATGATAGTCTAATTCAATTAAAACTTTAATTAAATTATCACAACGTCAACAATACCCAAATAATCTCATTTAATTATTTTAAATTAAATATAACAAGTTTTCATCATATATACATCAAAACCCAAATTTCAATATCTCTACATGTATTACATGAGTTATACGCACCCAAAAGTTATTTATTTTAAAACTAGGGTTTTTCTACATGCAACCTACACCAATAAAACCCAAAATCTCTCATGAATCCTACGTACCCAAAGGGTTATGAATATTATTCAGATTAAAAGATTTTATAAAAATAGCCCCATAATTAGTGTCCACTTTTTCTAATTAAGTTAGTAATTATTTTTAAGAAAATATGAAATAAAATGTTTAGGCGACACTTAAAATGCATAATACTAAAGGAAAAGAATAGAGTATTCATGCCCGTGAAGATCGTGTTGAAAATATGATTAGAAATATGGATTCCTCTCGAAAAATTAGCAAAGAAGTGTTCGTGGACCAATATTGTTTAAACCTCAAATAAGCCTTCAAATCTTGTGACAAAACCTTGATTATGTTGGAGGTTGATAATTATTGTTGAGAGGAAATATCTTTAGAAGTGTTCTCTGGTGAAAAACTTGAGAAAAAATGATTATGAGAAGTCCCCCCACGAATTAGAGTCATTATATAGTCATTAAGAAATCTAATCCTAATAGAACTCTAATAAGATACAAACACTAAAATGTTTATTCCGGACGATCGGACCTTTGGAATTAGATGAAATTTTTTGAGAGAATTAGCTGGAGACGAGAGGAAGCTACAAAAAAATTTCAGCTCGATCCGACAGTTCCATATTTTTAATTATTTTTTTTTCTAGAGAATTTTATGTTTTGAGGACTCGTAGAGAGTTTTATATTTTGAGGACTCTTCTATATAATAAAAATTCAATTAAAACTCCATTTTAATTTCAATTTCGAAACCGTTTGAAATTCTATTCTTCTAAAATCATAACCAACATTTTTAACCAATAAAAATTATTAAATTCAAAAATTTATTTTTCTCGAATATTCTAATTAATTAATAAAAACACGGGGTGTTACATACATCCCCACTAGCAAAGAATTTCGTCCTCGAAATTAGATGAAGCATCAATGCATAACTCTCGCAAAAAGAAAACAAGGCTCACATATGCCTACCTGTGGAATGCCATAATTGGGCGCTCATACACCCAATCCTATGCGCACCTACCCCACGAACAACAAAATAACATATATTGCCTATATGCATTTGCTTAACTATGAAAATAACGACGTACCACACGCTCTCACAAATCCCCCACTCGATCCTATATCCGAAAGTCATCAAAATGCTAATGTCCTCAAATTAAATCTTAACATCAAAAATCAATACATACGATACCTAACATCTGTACTAAAATCTCCAAAATAATTATCGTCTCCAAAATCCATTTTAAGGACCCTCACATTAAGCTTACTATTTCTAAACTCAAAGCCTATGACGTTCTTACCACAAAGCTTCACATCTCCAAGAAACAAATGAAAAAAACGTATGCTAGACCCTCTACCTTAAGAAGTACAAATCAACAAAGAAAATCAAAGACCGGCAACGCGGAAGCTATACGGACTCATAACCTACGAGACCTAAGACCATGCTCTGATACCATCTGTCACTCCCCGCCTAATTCTGGCGTCGGCCGCCACCAAAACCATGCCGGGCGTGAGAAAATAAATACCATTCTTAGCATGAGACAGATATGAGACATAAATAAACCAGTCCATAAGATACATGATTGAATCAAACTCAAATGCTCATAAACAACTAAGCGATAAAAGATCCATCACATGCTAACTCCAATAATCTATTCTCCAATAATGATTAAATAAGATCTGAAATAATCCCAAAATAAATCCTCTAAACAACTTTGGAACCAAATTGCCCAATAAAACTCAAATGGAGTATCATAATTAAATACGACCGGAAAAGAAAGTTTAACTAAACTATGCCACAAAATGAATAACTAGAGCTACACCTCCAAATGATAAATCTGATAAACTTATGCAGCTTCTCCAATTCTAATCCTGAAAAGGATTAATCAACGCATGGGTCAGAGCCAAAGCCCCGAGCAAGAATACACACTACTCCCCTCAAATAGGATCCTTAAATCCAGACAGTATCATTATACGCAATAAATATCACAATAGAATATTTTAAATTAAACGGGATAATTAAACGCGATAATTATAAATCACTTACTATCCACAGAAATCCCATTTATAAAGGCACACCAATAACATTTTAAATTCCCAAGTCCCACGATGTTAATTTAATTAAATTAATCCACTTTTATTACAGTTCTCACTTTTTAATAAAGTGTCACACCTCCCCTTGTCAATCGCCCTTTGACCCGTTTAAACTGTCGGCCCCGACACATGACAAGGTTCCACACACGACACGACATAAATCGCCCTCTGGCCCGTTTAAACTGTCGGCCCCGACACATTATGTCGCCACAAATTTTAATACCCGTTTTTATCTTAGGCATTAATTCTCAATTTCTCAATTTATAATCACCCCACCCTTTTAATCGATGTGAGATCCTCAAAATACCCCATAGTCCCATACCTAAGGGTCCCCAAGTTATTAATACGTCCTAACCTATGTATAGGAGGATTTTCTAACATAAATCTTAACTTAGTCTCGTACTTAGACTACCGTAATGATGATAAAGTAATAAAAATCAGCCCACCCTCAAGATGAAAAAAACGCAATAATCTGCCCTCACTAGTCCCATACCTAGTAGGCGTAAATCATAAAAGGTCTACCCGCTAGTCCCATACCTAGAAGGCATCCTAAAGTATAGGGAGAACAAAATTATCCAACAACCCATCGTCACAAAGGTAATATAATAATACCAAAAAGCCACACAAATAAGCATAATTAATCAACGTATAAAACTACGCATGATAGTCCAATTCAATTAAAACTTTAATTAAATTATCACAACGTCAACAATACCCAAATAATCTCATTTAATTATTTTCAATTAAATATAACAAGTTTTCATCATATATACGTCAAAACCCAAATTTCAATATCTCTACATGTATTACATGAGTTATACACACCCAAAATTTATTTATTTTAAAACTAGGGTTTTTCTACATGCAACCTACACCAATAAAACCCAAAATCACTCATGAATCTTACTACCCAAAGGGTTATGAATATTATTCAAATTAAAATATTTTATAAAAATAGCCCCATAATTAGTGTCCACTTTTTCTAATTAAGTTACTAATTATTTTTAAGAAAACATGAAATAAAGTGTTTTGGCGACACTTAAAACACATAATACTAAAGGAAAAGAATAGAGTATTCATGCCTGTTAAGATCGTGTTGAAAATATGATTAGAAATATGTATTCCTCTCAAAAAATTAGCAAAGAAGTGTTCTTGGACCAATCTTGATTAAACCCCAAATAAGCCTTCAAATCTGGTGACAAAACCTTGATTATGTTGGAGGTCGATGATTATTGTTGAGAGGAAATATTTTTAGAAGTGTTCTCTGGTGAAAAACATGAGAAAAAGTGATTATGAGAAGTCCCCCCATGAATTAGAGTCATTATATAGTCATTGTTGATACCAATTTTAATCTGCTGACGTGGCCCAATTGAATGAAGACGCGTGACAATCTACGTGGCAACAACAAACACTTTCGAGGAACTCAGATGCTCCGAGGAACCATACTACAATGAGGAACACTGCTTCCCCGAGGAGCTCCGAGGAATAAGAACTCTACGAGGAACTTTTGAGTACCGAGGAACTCTTGAATACCGAGCAGTTTAGGCGGTCCGAGCAGCTTAGGCTGTCCGAGCTGCACATCGAACAAGGCATTAATAGCAGGATAACCAACTGTTTGACTATTCATTAAATGCTTATCATTCAGATGTATACGCTTAAGGGGAATTTAATATATTACCCTTTTACATGTACAACATTGAATGTATTACCCTTTCACATTACAGCCTCAGGGTTATAAATACATTGTACAATCCTCATTGTAAGGGGACCGAAATTTCTTGATTGAACTTGTAATCGAGAATTCCCAAACAGTCATCAATAGCAGAAATAGTGGACGTAGGCCATTCTTATAAGGCTGAACCACTTTAAAAATTCTTTGTCTCATTTATTTTATATGTGATTAAATATTTAGATACAATCTAATTTTTTACATCAACAGATTGACGCCGTCTGTGGGAAACGACTAGTAATATCGTTTTTCATCAAAAATAATCCTTCACAAATGGATGATATTCCAGAACCCAACAATTGAAACGCTGGAAGCCCTCCAAATCCATCTGCTCCGCCTAATATTCCAGATTTGGCTGTAATAATGACAAATCTGGCCCAGGGTCAGACAGTCATGCAAGAAACGATGCGACAACTCCTAAAAACCCTCCATGGCGGTGCACCGACCCGTTCAGGACTGCGAAGTATTCAAAGAAATCCCCATTTACCTTCCTCACATACTAGGCGTACTGATTCATATCGTACTGAGGACTCTGAAGATTTCTCTTATCAACCTGGACGAACTTCGTCAGTGCGAGCCACAGATACTGAACAACGTATCACTCTCTCTCCAGAAAGGACTAGTGCGCTAGAGAGGTTAAGCAGGGTATCACCTTTTGATCGATTAGGACCTAGAAGGAGTAGAAGTCCTCCTAAAGTCGCATCGAGGAGTTTTCGACGACCATCAGATTTAAGGGAAGGATCTGCCCAGTCGCGACCAGCTGCTCATCAAGATAGATCCCAGGAAGCCACATCAACGCGATCAGTTGCTCGAACCAACAGGCCCGAGGATGGAAATAATGCATGGAAAGGCTCTATTCAGAGGCTGGAGGATAGATTAGGGGAAATGGCTAAAGCCAAGAACCCTCTATAATGAACTTTTGTTCGAGGAACACCTTTTGTCCAGGCCATTGTAGATTTTCCAACACCATCAAAGTTCAAAGCACCTGTTGTGACCCCCAAATATGATGGAAAGACAGACCATGTCCTTCATATAGAACAATACCAAGCTGCAGCCGACATCTATGTTGTTCCAGATGAGATGAGATGCAGAGCGTTCTCGGGAACTCTTACCGGATCTGCTCAAATGTGGTATAATAATCTTCCTCGGGGTAAGATCTCAACTTTTCTTCAACTGGACGAGTTATTCATTGGGAATTTCTGTTTTGGGGCAAAGCCAGTTAAACGAGTAGCGCATTTGTTAAGTGTTAGACAAAAGGCTGGTGAGAGTACCCGAGATTATATAACTCGTTTTAATAACGAGAAACTCGAAGTAATTGATTATGAGGAGAAGACATCGATTACCGCCTTGATGAGTGGACTACTGCCCAACAAGTTGTACTACACTTTGGCCAAAGATCCACCTAGAACCATGTAAGACGTGATGGGAAAAGTGTCCAAGATTATGAGTGTCGAGGAGGCTATGGCTGCGAAGAAGAACATGGATGCCAAAGAAACCAAGGTGGAAGGTGATAAAGCTAAGAAGAAAGAGCATAAGAACAATGGTAATGACAAACATTCAAAAACTAGGTCGGTATGGGACGTCATGAAGAAATTCGATAATTATACTCCTTTGAAGAAGGATATCAACCATGTTCTAGAAGAAATTAAGAACAATGAGGAATTAAACTGGCCAGATAAAATGAAGGCAGACCCTGATCGGAGGAATAAAGCAAAGTATTGCGAGTTTCACAAAGATCATGGCCATATGACTAAAAATTGCATAGCTCTTCAGAATGAGATTGAAACACTCATCGGATGCGGAAAACTGGAAAATTATGTTGATCGGAAGAATGATAGAAGAAGCAACGACCGAGCAAGAGATAGGTCCAGATCTCCTCGTCGGATAGAGGAGAACAAAAAGAGAGATCACGAAGTTGATCCAGAAGACGAACCCAATCTTCCCAAGAGAACAAGGCAACCAGAACATGAGGTATTTTCAATACGCTTTGGGTCATATGATTGTAATGTTATTACAGGTGGTGATGCAGGAGGAGGAGACCTTACTGCAGAGAGAAAAGCTTACCTCTGTGAGGCTCAAGCTTTCTCGTACATTCAACGAATAAATCTAGCTGAGGAGGATCGCCCGAGAAAGGTGAACAAAGAGAAATTAGACATTGGTTTTTCAAAGAACGACCTCGCAGGAGTTTTATATCCTCATGATGACCCATTGGTGATCAAAATAAGGATGAAGGAGGTAATGATCTCAAGAGTACTGGTAGACAATGGTAGCTCGGCAGACATCATGTTCTACTCGTGCTTCGACAGTTTAAATCTAAAGCTATCTCAACTGGAGCCTTATCATAGACCCCTCCTCGGTTTTGCTGGTGAGAAACTATTTCCACTTAGGACGATCAAGTTGGATATATTCATTGGTACGTGGCCTGCTTGTCGGACAAAAAGAATACGCTTCTTCTTGATGGATAAGAATTTTCAATCATCATACAATATCATCATGGGAAGAGTATGATTGAAGAAATTCGAGGCTGTACCATGTACAGTGCATCAGTGCCTAAAGTTTCCAATAAATTTTGGAGTAGGAGTTGTGAAAGGTGACAAGAAAGTAGCTCGGGAATGCTATTATTCATCCGCCGAGAAAGAGAAACTGGAGGAATCAAGGAAAAAGACTACTACTTATCAAGTGGATGAAGGGGCAAAAATTGAAACATTGGATCCTAGAGATGAGTCGCAACTCGCGAAGGGTCAAGTGGTGGAAGCTACTGAAAACATCATCCTGGACGACGAACATCCTGAACAAACTACTCAAGTAGGTTCGTCGTTGGAAGCCTCACTAAAACAGGAATTGATAACTTTCCTAAGAAGAAGAAAACAAACTTTTGCGTGGACTCATGAGGATATGCCAGGGATAGACCCAAATTTCTTATGTCACGGACTCAATGTGAATAAGGAGATCAAGCCTGTGAAGCAGAGAAGAAGAGTATTCAGTCCCGAGAAGAATCAAGCTATACAGGAGGAAGTCGAGAAGCTCCAGAAAGCTTATTTTATTGAAGATGTTAAATATCCAGACTGGTTAGCAAATGTGGTGATGGTGAAAAAGAAGAACAACAAATGGAGGATGTGTGTAGGCTTCACCGACCTCAATAAAGCATGTCCAAAGGATCATTTTCCGTTGCCCCGAATTGATCAACTAATGGATACTACCTCGGGACACGAGTTGCTGAGCTTCATGGATGCTTATTCTGGTTACAATCAGATTAAAATTAAACCTGAAGATAAGGAGAGTACTTCTTTCATTACCCCTAGGGGAACTTATTGTTATAATGTTATGCCTTTTGGTTTGAAAAACGCAGGTGAGACATATCAGCGGCTGATGAACAAGGTCTTTGCTGAACAAATCAGTTGCAACATGGAAGTCTATGTTGACGATATGCTGACAAAGAGCAAGAAAGCTGCCGATCATCTAGTTGACTTAAGTCAGACTTTTAATCAACTGGATAAATATCAAATGAAGCTGAACCCGACGAAGTGCATATTTGGAGTACGAGAAGGCATGTTTCTCGGGTATATTGTCAATCAACGAGGCATTGAGGCAAATCCTGAAAAGATCAAAGCTCTATTAGGGCTGCGATCTCCGACGACGAAGAAAGAGGTGCAAAGTCTTACAGGACAAGTAGCAGCACTCAACAGATTTGTATCGTGAGCAACTGATTGATGTCTCCCATTCTTCAAGACGCTCCGAAAGACTTTTGAGTGGAATGATGAATGCGAGCATGCTTTCCAATACTTGAAGAAATACATGGGAGCACCTCCACTGCTATCCAGGCCAGTGATGGGAGAAAAATTATATTTGTATCTGGCAGTGTCCGAGAATGCAATCAGTGCAGCATTGATAAGAGTGGAGAATGGAGTACAAAAACCGATCTACTACACAAGTAAGGCCTTCCGAGGAGCAGAGATCAGATATCCAAAGCTGGAAAAGTTAGCACTGGCACTGATTGAGGCGAGTAGGAGAATGAGACCATACTTCCAGGCTCATACTATAGTCGTATATACTGATATGCCGTTGAGGCAAGCCCTTCATAAACCAGAAAAATCAGGGAGATTGATATACTGGGCAATAGAACTTAGTGAATATGATATATTTTATGAACCCAGATCATCGCTAAAAAGCAATCTGTAGCAGATTTTATAGCAGAGTTCACCTATCCTGATACCCCCGAGGAGCAAAAGTTGCTCGCTGATCAACCTGTGGATGTTACGGGATCATCAAACACAAGCTCAGACCAACTTAGGTTGGTAAAAGGGCAAGTGGATATTATAGGATCATCAAATTCGAGCTCAAACCAACTTAGGTTGGTAAAAGGGCGAGAAAAGATGATCGACGAAGAGCAAGAAATATCAGGGGAGAATGAAAGGAAGCAGCAAATATTTCACCGAGGAACTCTGTCAGATCAGAAATTTGAAGACGAGTTACCTATATGGAGGCTATATGTAGATGGCTCATCTTGCATAACATGCAGTGGGGCAGGGATCGTTTTGAATAGCCCATACGAGGTCGACATGGAATACGCCCTATGATTCAAATTCAAAGCTTCCAATAATGAGGCTGAGTATGAGGCCATGATTGCAGGTATTAATTTGGCAAAAATTATGGAGGCACAGCAGGTTATTGTCTTCAGTGATTCTCAATTGATCGTAAATCAAATGTTGGGAATATATGCAGCCAAAGGAGAATTAATGATCAAGTATCATGCGAAGGTGATGGAGTTGGTATCAGAATTTGCTGCTATTCAGTGGGACAGAATACCAAGAATGGAGAATGCGAGAGCAGACGCCCTAGCTCGATTAGCATCAGCTACTCGTACCGAGCTACGAAGAACAATCCCAATTGAAGTTTTAGCTGGTCGGAGTATAGATGAAGATCTAACGACGAAATTTATTACCCTCGATTTAGGATCATCATGGATGGATCCCATCAGGGCATATATTGAGACAGGAGAATTACCAACTGACAAGCTTGCAGCCAAGAAACTGAAGTTCAAGGCTGCTCGTTATGTACTGACTAATGGCATCCTATACAGATGAGGAATGATAGCAGGTTTGCAAAGATGTGTGCATCCCACTGAGGTGAAAGATTTGATTAAAGAGGTCCATGAAGGGTCCTGCGGAGCCCATGTAGCAGGTCGAACACTTTTGCAAAGAATGATGACTCAGGGATACTACTGGCCGATGATGAGGGATGATTGTATAGCCTATGCTAAGAAATGTGACAAGTGTCAGCGCTTCTCCTCCATCCGAAGAACTACACAAGCATTGTTGACACCCATCACTTCCCCTTGGCCATTTTCCATGTGGGGAATAGATTTGGTCGGGCCACTGCCAACGACCAGAGGAAGGTTCAAATACCTCGTCGTCGCAGTGGATTATTTTACTAAGTGGGTAGAAGCTGAGCCTCTTATTGATATGACATACGAGAAGGTGTACCAATTTATTTGGAAGAACATCATTTGTCGATATGGTCTTCCTCATGCTTTCATCACAGACCATGGAACACAATTTGACAACGAGGAGTTTGTTGCCTATTGTCATCAGTCAAACATTTTGAAAATCCACTCAGTGCCAGGCCATCCTCAAAGCAATGGACAAACTGAAGTGACAAACCGAATGCTGCTGAATGGCTTGAAGAAAAGACTATATGATGCGAAAGCAAATTGGATCAACGAGTTACAGTCAATACTGTGGGCTTACCGAACTACTCCCCGAGTAGCAACTGGAGAATCACCATATATGCTGGCATTTGGAAGTGAAGCTGTTATACCTACCGAGTTGGGCCTCCCAACACACAGAGTACTGAATTTCAATTCCCCTGTCAGCGAATTAATGAGAAGATTGGATTTAGACATGCTCGAGGAAGTTATAGAAGAAGCAACCATCAGGAATGCTGCATACCAACAATGAACAACTTTGTTCTACAATAAGAGGGTGAAGAAATGCGACCTGAAAGAAGGAGACTATGTGCTAAAGAAAGTAATTCAAAAGCACAACAAACTAGAGGCAAACTGGCATGGACCATACCGAGTTACAGAAGTTGTTCGATCAGGAACCTACCAAATACCAACATTAGAGGGAGAGGAGTTTAAGAATGCATGGAACGCAGAGCACCTGCGCAAGTATTATCAGTGATGTATATTCTCTCCTTTTATTGAAAGTTTTTCGGGGAATACTAGTGCTACACACTACTCGGCGAAACTAACTCGGCAAAACTCGGACTACTCAAAATTTTTCTCGAAAATGCCAACTAAGGTTGGTCGAGAAACAAATGTATTCCTCCGGGAGGTAAAACTTGTATTCCTTTGGGAACTAAAACTTATATTCCTACGGGAAGTAAAACTTGTATTCCTACGGGAAGTAAAACTTGTATTCCTCCGGGAAGTAAAACTTGTATTCCTCCGGGAAGTAAAACTTGTATTCCTCCGGCAAGTAAAACTTATATTCCTCCGGGAAGTAAAGCTTGTATTCCTCCGGGAAGTAAAGCTTGTATTCCTACGGGAAGTAAAACTTGTATTCCTCCGGGAAGTAAAGCTTGTATTCCTCCGGGAAGTAAAACTTGTATTCCTCCGGGAAGTAAAACTATGTGTTCCTCGGGAAGTAAAAATATTCCTAAAAATGCCAACTTATGTTGGTTAGGAAGAAAATATATTCTTGAAAACGCCAACTAAAGTTGGTCGGGAGGTAAAATTATTCCAAAAAGTGCCAAAGCTCCTCGTAGAGGAAAAATCCACTAACTATGGCTGGTCGGGGATAAAAACCCACTAACTGTAGTTGGTCGAGAAGGAAATTTACCGACCTTGGTTGGTCGGAAACATTTTATGAAGACGAGAAAGTGATAAAGCAACATTTTTTATACTCGTAACTTTTTACTAAGTTGGTCGAGAAACAATACATTAGTTTTGCCAAATGACTACCACAAATTCAAACTAGTCGACAATAAGTTGATCGAAAAATAACACAATATTATTATCTTTTTAACAGATACACATGCACAGATGTAAAGTGTTATAAAATAATAACAGTCAAGATTTGCAAATAAAATTATTTCATTAAATGTAGAACATATTACATTGATAATGAAATGTATACTAACTATTACATCAAAATTCCTACTCTATTGGTTTCTTCCCCTCTGCTTTTGAAACAGGTTCCTCGCCAGCAGGCGGATCATTTAAAGCAAGAGGAGAATTTATGAAGTTAAGATCATTTAACATCTTAATATTCATCACGGATGGTCGATCTAGGAGGTGCTCGGGACGAGATATCTCGACATTTGAATGGAGATTGTAGTCGCCGAGATACTTGGAAATTAAGCACTGAGGGATGGCCCGAGCAGGGATCCAACTCATGTCGAGCTTGAATGGTGGCACTGGAAGGTCGAGCAACCCAGGATTATGGTAATCCCATAGGTAATGACCCTGTTCCAGTTGCAGCACACCTAAGGCATTCAACCAGCCCTATTTGTAGCCCTCATTATTGGCATTCTGGATACGATCGTCCAAGTGGTAGGGAGCCTCGTTGTACCCAGCTATCCAGAACTCACTGAGTTGTTTGTGGAATTCATATGTCAATCTTTCCAACTGTTCGTGGATATTTTTGATGAAGAGTTCTTTATTCTCCAATACAGACTTCTGCGTAAAAAGCTGCTCGCCCAGATCCCTGATTTTCTTAGACATCTCAGCCAATGCCTGGTTCTTCGCCATCAGCTGGTAGGCCTGGTTCTTTAGAGCAGATTGAGTCCTCTGTTCCTCGACAGGAATTTGAGCAGCTCTTACTCATCCCCGAGAAGAAAAAGAAGGCCCATACCTTTTCAAGGTTTCCAACTCATCCCTCAGGTTGGCGTTCTCGACCTCCAAGAACGAAAATCCCTCGTCAGTCACTGGGACCAAAGCATTCGAGGTGGAGGTAACAAATTTTAATTGAGATACTTCTCTTTGCAAGTTGTTATTATCTTGCTCCAACAACTCAGATATTTGCCTGTGCTCCTCAACCTCGGCTTTCAACGTTCTCTCCCGCACGTCGTAAGTAGCAAAACGCTTCTCGTATCCCTTGTCGGAAACGATTTGCTGATATTTCTTCTCGTACCCCTCGTGCAAGAGGGCAGTGGATTCTTTATATTGTTGCTGAAGGTCTTCAAGAGTGCCTTGGAGATCGTCAATCATATTGTAATAAGCTACATTATTGGCCACCGCACGATCAAGCAGACACTTCAAGTATTGGTAGGCTTCAATTGCCTATTTCAAAGCATCTTGGCCGAGGATATCGAAGATTTGTGCTGCACTCAGATCTGTGTGACCAGCCTTAAAATATTCATTGCATTGCCTCAACAGCTTTGTATCATGAGCAGACAATAATTCCATCCTGGCCAGAAACTAGAAGAGGAAGAAAAAGCAATAATCAATAAGAGTCCCAACAGAGTATGAAGAGGAGAAATAACAGTATGCATAAACAAAAGTTTAACTTTTATTATATCCCAAAGGTCAGAAGTACAATGTTCAGAGTTACATGTTCATGATTACATTTGTTAAAGAAAAATAAAATAGATAGAAGTCCGAATAACTCTACACCTTTTCCTTATCTCCTAAAACTTTCTCGAGAAGCTGGGACGAGGAGGTAGGTTGCTCGGATGGAGAAGATAGTAGCTGGGGAAGTGTTGTAGGTTGCTCGGAGGAAGTAGCGAGTTACTGAAGTTCCTCGTCAACGGGATGGATAGTGGGGGGATGAGAAACTTGATCTCCCATCACCATGGAAGACTCTTCGGAGGCAGCTTCATCCTCTTCTTCGTCTTCAGGAGTTGGAGGGGGACCAGGGATGTGTCGCTGAAAGAGTTCGAAATTTTCATCCACCTTCATCTCCTATAGAGCAGTGACTCACCCATCTCTAAAGTATTTAAGGCTGCCATATTAAACTTGCAACATCATGGTAGCCAAGCCTTTGTTCCTCCACTTATCCCAGCCGACGCTGAAAGACTTCTTCACAGCCGATTTCCTCTTTAACTTCTCCGAGGAAAGCTTCTCGGACAGAAGATTTTCAGCAACCTTCAGCTTATTTTCAGCTTCTTCCTTCTTCCGACTTACTTTCTGAAGCTGACCCAACTTTTCCTCAGCAATCTTGAGTTTATCTTCAAACTCCTCAGCATTCTTGAGCTTCCTCTCAAGCTCTTTATTCTTCTCCTCCAGACTATTTAATTTTTTCTCCAACTCCTTGGAGACTTCAACAACTTGAATTTTTTCCTACTCGGTTGAGGCAAGTTTCTTCTCCCAAGCAGCCTTGTCAGCATCATGCTTTTGACGAGAATCTTCCAAAGATTGCGTCAGACCCATCAGAGCTTCCTCTACACCAGACGAGGAGCTGGAAGCTTTAATTGCTTCATCCTTCTTCAAAATTATGTTAAAACAGCTCACCAACTGTGAAAAGAAAATGAAAGCAAGTCAGAGACAGATATAACAAGGGAAATATGAAAAGTTCAAAATAAAAGGACTTATAGAAGCAATGTGGTGAGCTGCCAATGAGGTAACCATGTCCCAAGAAAGGTTTTCCTCAATACCTTGGATCTCGAGAATGATCCAAGTCTTCACCGAGCTCATGCAGAGCTCGGGGGAACAAAAGTGGGAACTCCACTAGTTGGGGGCTGGGAGATGGTTTCAGCCAAATTGACCGAGGAGCTCTTCTTCAGCTTCCTCAGGGGAACAAGAATAGTTTTGACCAAGTAAGAACTCTTGGTCGGTGATATGACAATCACCTCGCCTGGAGCAGCAGCCTTGCTCGGGGCCACTGAAGGCTTCTCAGCAACCTTCACAGGAGAAGTTGGAGGGGCTGCATCAATTTTCTTTGTCCCTTCTGGGACATCATGTTTACTTCTTTTTGCCTCTCCAGCACCAGAGGCAGGTTTCTTGAACAGGGTGGGAGGTCTTCTTTTCTTCATCCTTTCACTTAAAGGAATGTGTGACTCAGGCGAAGAACTGGTGGAAGCTGGTACTGGCTCTACGTCGCTTATTACAGAACGAGCAGTAAAAGAAGTTGTGTAACTCATGTACTGAAGCAAATACGAGGCTGACCTAATGTGCTCGTCGGCAACAGTCTAATGAAAACTCCAGATAAGTTTTAAGTGCCTTATATTAACGTCTGCTTTTGGACACTTTCTTTTGTTGTCAACTGCAAATAAATCAAAATTAAATATATCAGTGGCACATTTTATCAAACATAAAGGAAGCATAATCTCAAAATAAATAAAACGAAATAAAAATAACCTATCCCATTGCTATAGGGGGGGCATCTGGGACCCTGATACACTTCATCTCCAGATAAAGGAGCATATTGCCAATTTTTTATAACAACCCCGTGCTCAAAATAATCCCTATTGGCATAGAGGAGATTGATCACTAAAGCCCTATTTAAAAATCTAGTTTTTAAATAAAAAGTGTTATCACCAACGGCCCATCTATAACAAAACATGATTTCTGGAATTCCTATGCGAGTTGCATGAATTTGATTTAGTCTATGAACCCCATTAACTATTCTCCATGTATTGGGGGCTATTCTTGCAGGAACCACGTCAAAGTATTGACAGAATTCCAGACATAGAGGGTTGGGAGGAAAAGAAAATCCACGCTCAGCAACAAAGAGACTGGGGAACCAATGTCCCTCAGCCAAACGAAAATAGTCTGAAAGCTCAGAAAGCTCTTCCAAAATAACCCAGGAGGACTAGAGAAATCGGAGCGAAATTTATCAAGAGATTCTACAGAATAAACCATGATGAAAGAAGGAAATGAAGAAGAAGGAAGAAGATCTTACAGAAAAAGAGTGGATCGGTTGACAACGAACGATGGAAAGGATGAACGCACAAGAGAGTAAGACAATGGAAAATTCGAAGATACAAATTTGAAAAAGTAGAAGACGATGGGATTGTCTGTGACGCTTAAATACTCTGCCTTGGGAAAAGGAAAAAGTAATGATTGCAAAAAGAAATGATTATGCTACTGGCGGATAGAAGGACAAAAAGTACGCGGAGATCAAGGCGGTTATAAAAATTCAAAAAAGCCCGATTCTACGAATTTGGAAGGAAAAATAAATACAAAGGAAACACTCCTAAAAATCAGGAGGACCATTTAAAACTACCATGTTCCGAGAAAGAATGTTCCACACTCCTCAAATTTCGAACTATGAAACATTGGGGGCTTCTGTTGATACCAAATTTAATCTGCTGACATGGCCCAATTGAATGAAGACGCGTGGCAATCTACGTGGCAACAACAAACACTTTCGAGGAACTCAGACGCTCTGAGGAACCATACTACAATTAGGACCACTGCTTCCCCGAGGAGCTCCGAGGAACAAGAACTCTACGAGGAACTTTTGAGTACCGAGGAACTCTTGAATACCGAGCAGCTTAGGCGGTCCGAGCTGCACCTCGAACAAAGCATTAATAGCAGGATAACCAACAGTTTGACTGTTCATTAAATGCTTATCATTCAGATGTATACGCTTAAGGGGCATTTAATATATTACCCTTTCACATGTACATCATTGAATGTATTACCCTTTCACATTACAACCTCAGGGCTATAAATACTTTGTACAATCCTCATTGTAAGGGGACCGAAATTTCTTGATTGAACTTGTAATCGAGAATTCTCAAACAGTCATCAATAGCAGAAACAGTGGACGTAGGCCATTCTTATAAGGCTGAACCACTTTAAAAATTCTTTGTCTCATTTATTTTATCTGTGATTAAATAATTAGATACAATCTAATTTTTTACATCAACTGTCATTAAGAAACCTAATCCTAATAGAAGTATAATAAGATACAAACACTAAAAAAATTATTCCGGACGATCGGATCGTTGGAATTAGATGAAATTTTTTAGAGAATTAGCTGAATACGATAGGAAGCTATAAAAAAAAATTCAGCTTGATCGGAGAGTTCAATATTTTTAAATATTTTGTTTTTCCTTGAGAGTTTTATATTTTGAGGACTCTTCTATGTAATAAAAAATCAATTAAAACTCCATTTTAATTCCAATTTCGAAATCGTTTGAAATTCTATTCTTCTAAAATCATAACCAACATATTTAGCCAATAAAAATTATTAAATTCAAAATTTTATTTTTCTCGGATATTCTAATTAATTAATTAAATTAATTAATAAAAATACGGGGTGTTACAGTATCCTACTACAAATGATGAGGGAAAAGTAGTGCAGTAGGAAAAATAATGCCTACTCTAGCGTTCAGTCTATGCGAAGGTCCCAAGGCCCCCCAAAGAACACTCTAAGGATCCCCCGATATAATTTGGCACACCTCATCACCAACATCGTAGGAATTGTAATACTCAATAATTGGAATTTTAGCAGATGCACCCCAACGCCCAGCATTCAGAGGCCCTTTAAGTCTGTCATGTTTGCAAAAGAGTCCCCCTCGTCCCCTCTCATATTGTATCCCTTTATGAAGAAGAAATTTTTTTCTATTATCAATGTTGTCCTTTCTCCTTTTAATGGCATAATAAATAGTGATTTCCAATATTGAAGACCCGTAACATCTCATGAAGTTATAAGACTTTGGGTCTTTAAAATTATTTTGAATCATAGTTAGGATGGAACATATATATAAAAGCGAGGATGCAATTTTAAAATATTTTAAAATTTATTTTTTGAAAGCCTTGTTCAATTGAGAAGGAATCTCGTTCGAACGAAAAAGGGATTTCATTAGATATAACTTCAAAGAACATCTAACGGACTAAGGAATGTTAGGAAGAGAATTTCCATTAGATTTATAAATACACTTCGAACGAACCTACTTTTTCTTTTGAACAAACAACTTCCTTGTTTGAACGAATTCCTATTCTCGTTCGAACAACCCTAATTTTTTCTCGAATGAGCCGCCACCTCAAAATTTTTATCAGACGTATAAATAATTGTTTTGAACTAATTTTTAAGTATACTTTCAAAAAAATGATATATATATATATATATATATATATATATATATATATATATATATATATATATATATATATATATATCTATCTTTGCCAAATATTTTGATATTTTAGGTCTCCAAACACATTTTGATTCACAACAATTCCATCCCTATATGTTTTCATGAATTGTTTTAAAACCCTATAGTTTCAATACCTTATATATACTTTGTCAAGAGGATTATCTACGGTTGATCTTATGAACCAAGGGTACACTACTGTAGAAGGAAGAAGGTTGATCGGTGGATAACGAGGATAGATCGTTGCCTGTGGACGACTCTAGACTGTACCATTTTCTTTAGAATGTTTTTGAAGACACTGTGTGTCATATTTATTTTGTATAAGTTATTTGTAAGTCATCTGTATTGTAAAACATTCTAAAGTGTTGAATAAGGGTGTTACCCTGAAAAGGGACTTCTCCTCAATTTTGTGAGGTATTGCATGCGTAGAATTTTTTTATGATTGGAAGTTTTATCATATATACACTATATTTAATTAAAGATTAAAATTTGTTAAATTTTATATTCATGTGTTTGGGAATTTAATTAAATAAATTGATCCACTAGTTCATGTGCACTCTCAAATTGGTATCAGAAAAGGTTACACCAAGATATCGTGTAATCCTTTTTCGCAAAAAACTTTTGATATCAATTTTTTTTTGAAAAACTATTGATCTTTAAAAAGCGGGAATTTAATGGATAATTTGTATAATCGAATGCCAATTTTTTATGGTTACAATTATGCTTACTGGAAAGCTGGGATGAAGTCGATACTAAACTCAATTGATGAACGTGTTTGGTTACTCTATGAAAGAGGTTGGATGCACCCCACTATAACTATTGATAATGTCATTGTCCCTAAACCTAACTCTCAATGGACAAAGGACGACTTTTAAATTTGGAAATTTCAACTCGCGCAGTTTGAGTGCCATCTAGGGAGCCGTCACTCCCGATAAGATTCGTCACATTATGATGTGCACCATGTCTAAAGAAGCTTGGGATACCCTTCAGCTCATTGACGAGGGTACCAACACTACTAAAGCTTCTAAGCTATAGAATCTTGATAAGCACCCAAAAGTGTACATTTTATACCCTAAATAGATGCATTTTAGTTGCTAATTCTCGGTAATTTCGGACTTATGATAGTATTGGTTTGTTTTGTAGCTCAATAAGTGTTTTTGAAGTTTAAAGTGTTAATTCATGGAAAATGCGCGACAAAAGTTGCTTAATCCCGTAACCTGAACCCTCTACCAAAACCAAATCCGAGCTTAAACCTAGCCCAAACCTTCACCCGAGCCCGTGTGTGTTTAGTGTATGATTTTTAGAATTTTCTTAGATTTTTAGTTAGAGTCCTTTTATTTTTAGGTTTATTTAAGATTTATTTATAATTGTGAGGTTTTATTTTCTATTTTTCGATTTTATTTTTATTAGTATAATTTTATTTTATTTTGATTTTTATTAGCTTTTAGTTTAGTCTTATTTTATTAGGATTAGTTTTAGGAGTTTATTTTTAATTTATTAGATTTTATATTTTAGGACTTTTGTTTTTATATTTTATTAGATTTTTCATTTTTCATTTCTTTTGTTTTATTATTTTAGTTTTTAATAGCTTAGGATTTTATTTTCTTAAGTTTTAATATATTTTTTTTTTTTTTAGTTAGTTAGATTTTATTTTATTATTATTATTTTTATTTTTAGGTAGTTAGTGTTATTTTAGGGTCACAAATTAAACACACTAATACACACTCACACCCACCTATCCTATACACACCAATACACCTAAAACCACCTCACTCACCCTCACCATTTTGCCCTACAACTCACCACACAAAATAACCCCCACACTCATCTTCAACCTCCCAACAAACCCACTTTCTCTCTCCTCACCTCCATAACCCAAAACCTCCACAAAAGCTAACCCACCATCCCCTGGCAGAAAAACCTTTAACCCAAAACCTAGAGCTTCAACCACCTACCCGTCCTCCTACCCGATCGCACCGCCGGCGACGATCCCATCGTTGGCCAGCCATGAACACTCCGGCGACCCCTACAGCGCCGCAATCGTGCGACCTCCCTGTCGATGCCGCCGTAGGTGATCCCGTCGTCTGAACACGACCTCTCTCTCTCTCTCCGGTGACCCTCTAACACCCTACCCGCCGTCCACCTTCAGTCGAACCTCCATCCCGCCCTTTACCCTCCAAAAGCCGGTGACTCCGAAACCATCTCCAATTCCGGAGTTGACCTGCCACTCTGGCCAGCTCTCAACCTTCGACCCATACCAAATAGTCAACCCACTACCTCCACCAAAAACCCAATTCTCCAATTAAATGCCACGGCTTATCTCCCAATTCCAAAGCAAGCCAACAAAACCATTTAAAATCCATGTGCCAAATAAAAACCCCTTTAACCCCTTTTAACCAAAAATACCCCCAACTACCAACTTTTAACCATTGCCCAAAATACCTCTTATACCAAATCAGATTTTATTCCAATCCCCTCACCCTCATGACCTCAACACACTCACACATCATGCTCCTCTCACCATTTCCATGCACACTCATGTCAATTACCCAATTTACGCCTAGCCTCCATGTGCACCACATAAATTGAAGACTTGGGCCATTTTCAAGGGGATCTCAAAATTAGTTTTAAGCTTGGTGTGATAAAATTCTCTCCACCCCTCTATGTTGAGTATTTGCATTTTTAGCAAATACCTCAATATAGAGGTGTGTAGTGAAAATTATCTCTAGGATAAATTTCACCCCACCCCTCTATTATGAATGTTTGCAATTTTTAACAATTATTTCAAGATAGATTGATGTAGTTGAATTTATCCCTTATGAGAGGTAAATTCTAACCCATTCATTTATGTTGAGATTTTGCATTTTTAGCATTTATCTCAATATAAAGTAATGATCTAGAATTTATTTCTTTCGATGAATTCTAATGTACAATTTTATAATGTTAGGATTTGCATTTTAGCAAATCTCATTTATTATTTATTTGTCCATTATGAATTCGTCAACTATCCTTTTTATTTTTATTTTGTAATTTTTAGTTTAGATTCAAAAAAGAACTTTTAGATAGGAATTTTTAGAGAGAGAATTGTAGAGAGATAAATATCATTTTGTTAATAGTTTTTGTTTTTATTTTTTTAGATATTTGGTGATATTTAATTGTGAGTAATTGAATTGTATGGAAGATGATAGAGTTCAAATTGCCAATTTCAAGGAGACTTGTTGAAGATTTGTTCTCTTTCTCTACTCTTTTATTATATATGCCTTTGATTATTTGTTCATCATGTTTAATATCATGTTAGGCTAAATCCCCTTTCAAATATTAATTTTGATTCCTCACCCTTAAATTTACGCCTCGAGAGAGGGTAAATGATTTTCGAGAGAAAATCGAAATTCTAATTATAATAGCCATTTTAGATTCGAACTAGAGATAGAGGTTTCTTAAGTGGAGTATTATAACTTGAATTTCAACTCTAAATTTATTTTCTAAGATTGATATAAATTTTAATTTATGGATCCTAGTGGGTGATTAATTAAAAGGAGTGTAGATCTATTTTCTAGAGTTGTGGGGTGTTAAACTTAATTTTCTAAAAGGTTACTATTAAAATTGCATTTGCAACGAGAATTGATTTGTAAGTTTGATATTAATTTGGGAGAATTCAAATAATGAAATTAATTAATTAGAATAGCTAAAATTTGTGGTGTAATCACATTCCTTGATTGTTCTCACAATTATTTACCTCACTTTATCTCTTATTTTAGTTTATACTTTATTTTTCATTTTAGTAAATTTCTAATTAGTTGTTATCATATCACATTTAGTTTAGTTTAGTTTAAATCATCACCTCACCTAATTGTTTTAATATTTGAAAAGCTAAAAAAATTATAAAAAGTACAAAAAGAAAATAAAATAAAATTACAATTGAGTTTGTCTCTAGCTTACCCCCTATGTGTGGACTGATACCCTTACTTACCTCTAAACTTGAGATTGTTTTATTTTGTAGGTATTTGAGATTTTGACTAACTTGGCTTTCAACAGCGACATACAAAAAGCAAAGTTATTTTGTACCCTTCAGCTCACTCACGAGGGTAACAACACTACTAAAGCTTCTAAGCTATAGAATCTCACCACGCAATTTGAAACTATTACTATGCTTGAATATGAATCATTTCACGATTTTTAAACATGATTGCTAGATATAGTAAAATCAATTTTCAATTTAGGTGAGAAAATGTCTGAGACGCGTGTCGTTAAGAAAATTTTGAGATCGCTCCCTCCCCATTTTATTCCTAAGGTTACCATGCTAAATTCTTTAGGAATATTAGATGCTCTTAGGTTACTTGTAGGAGATATTCAAACGTATGAGATAGATATGTTTTCCTAAAATAGGTAAGCCTAACTAAAAGAGATTGCACTAAAAGCCAAATCTAAAAAGGAAGAAAAAGTTTCGCCGATTTTCGAGTATGATTTTGACTTAGGCGACTTAGCCCTTTTTTCTAAAAAAATCAAAAAAATTCTCAAACATAAAAAAAAATACTTCCAAAGAAAAGAAAAGTTTTGAGAAAGATAAAAAAGATAAATCACGCAAGAAAAGTTTTGAAAAAGAAAAGAAATATTTCCCAAAGAAAGATGAGGATAGATGATATGAGTGTGAGGGAAAGGGTCACAAAGCTCACGAGTGTCCGAATAGGTTAAAACATCAAGGGAAAGGCACAACTGCCTTAAATATCATGATTAGCAATAGGGAGGTCGATTTGATAAGTTCAGGGGTTGAATCACTCCATGGGTGTAACTTCACCGCTTCATTCCTTGTCACATTAGCATATTTAGTGCACCCAACGACGATGAGGAAACTATTAAACATGGAAACCTTGACTGTGAATGTATTAATTCTCAGGAGAGTGAGGGAGAAATTTTTTTAAGTAAGAGCGAGAGTGACCATAAGCATGCATATGCCAATATTTCTACTGAGTCCTTTAGAACTAAGAAATGACACAAAGGTTTACCCATGAGAGTTTTAGAACTAGAGAAAGAGTTAAGAGAGGCGATAGAGAGTGAGTCCACAGTTAGAGAAGCTTTGGGAGAGAAAGTTTGTATAGTTGAGAGAGATAACATGGACTTGGCCAATAATGTGGTTAGTATTATGAAAGATCCCCAAGAATCCGTTCAAACTCATGAGAAACTTGAAGCCCTTGTATATCAACTCGATAAAGATCTCGAATGTTCCCATGAGGTCAAGGTAACTATTGAGGATACATCGAAGAAGGTAGGTAGGATACTTATCGAACATTCTTTAAGTTTGTCGAAGATTCATGTAATAGATTATGACGGTGCATCCATTCCGCATACCGCACCGAAACCGTTTCCTAAACTTGTGGTTAATTCTTATGTCCCTCATCCTAATCCATTGATAGAGTTAAACCTATAAAAGTGAACCAAGGTAAAAACTAACCTAACTATGTTTGCACTTTGTACAAAAGAAGAGGTCACCTTAAAGAGTTTTGCTATAAATTAGGTAGAACTAGGTGTACACATACTCCCAATGCACCGCTCTAGTGACTTCACTAGTCTTAGAGAGAAATTTAGGTTTCTAGTCACGACTTCTCATATCTTGATGGAAGAATTTCAATGGGTGTCTTTGTCCTTTGACCACACTATTAAAGTTTAGGCTAAATTCAACAATGACAAGGGAAAACAAAAGGTTATTTCCACTTGGGTACCTAACTAAGATGTCAAAGACTTTGTTGTGCATGTTGCTCTCAATATTCAAAATACTTCCCAATAGTATTTTGATAGCGAGTGCTCTAGTCACATGACAGATGACATCTCATTTTTTACCCACCTTGAGGATCGCAAGGAAGGTAAACTCACTTTTAGATAAGGGAGTAGGTCTATTCTTTTAGGGAATGGTTATGTTAAGATACCTAATTTCCTACACTAGATAATTTGTTGTACGTGAAAGGGTTGAAAGTAAACTTAATTACCATAGGCCAACTGTGCGATGCAAAATTTGCGGTAAATTTTTATCACTCTGAATGAGATGTTTATGAGCAATTTGCTGAATTTTACTACAAGATGGTAGGACTGAAAATAATTATTATAGCAGTGTGCCCAAGTTCTCCTTTGTGTGCAATAGTTTCATGACCTCCACCATGGACCTTTGGCATCAACGACTATGTTAAATAAACTTTAGACATCATGAGAGATTGAAGCTTCCTATATAGAACATCTTTAGTATTTGTATTCAGTGCTTTAGCTATATAGGACTTATTCTAGTTGGACTTCGATTTTGACAAAAGTATTCGTGTAATTAGGGTGAGTATCATTACTTCCGCTAAGCTCCTACTGTTATCTACATCGTCTCGGCATTCAACTCAATCCTTCAATACTGCATAAGGTTGTTTCTCACACACTCTATGGCCCCTAGGATTTTGTCACATAGGATGCACTATACGACACATCATATCAGTTTTCATAATGTCTATTGATTAAGTGTGAACATTATTGAAAAGGAAATTCTATAACATTTTGAAAAATTATTTTAAATTTATTTGATGGAACATTTATGTCAAAAATAAATTTTCAGAATTACTTTTTTATATTCAATACTCGTTTTAATTCTACTGTGATATCTATTATTAATATTTATGTGTCCCTATATGCGTATTATGTTGGTATGCGTTCATATGTTAATATGTAAGTGACCTTAACAGGATTAGTCTATAGTCTTTTAGGTTATTATATGTTTAAGTGCATGCGTGATATTATATTAAGTATTTATATATTTTCATATGTTAGCTGACATTTTGTCCGAAGCAGATATTTGTTCTCTTAATATTTGTTAGCATATACTAAAGTTGTTGCCTCTGAAGATGATTTGACTGAGGCCGGAGATTTTAAATATAGTTGACATTTGTTTTCATTTAAAACAACATCGAGGTATTCAAACGAGCAACCAATTTTTGTCTATACCATACATTATTTTCTTTAAAACATTAAACCAGTTATTTTGTTATATTATAACGATGTCTATTCAGTTATGTTACAACGATAACATCCTTTATGGGTTACAGCTAGAGTCTACCAATTTTGAACCTTCTCCCCTTGCCCCTGGTTTTGTCCAAAACCAAAGTTGGTATTGTTGTTAGCATTTTCAGTACGCCGTTGGTACACCAGCTGACACACCACGTGTTTCAGTTTTAACACTGTAATTTGTGTTTCTTTTACATTCACAAGATCAACTTTTATCTACGGTTGTGTGTGTTTAATATCAATCATTGTGAATCTTTTATTCACCAATCAGATAAATCTTGCTATGTTTATAAATAGCAACCTACAGCCTCATTTTAAAAGAACCGAGAAAAATTATTTTTAAGCGTAAGCTCTGCTGAAATTTTGAGAGAGAGATTATACACCTAATTCAAAAATATTTATCTTAAGAGTGTATACTTTGATCCAAGGATGTTTCTACTCAATATTTTCAAAATCTTGAGGAGTCAAGGTTGGAATTTTTTCAGAACTTCATCTCTCAGTTCTTGTTGATTTTTCATTTTGAAAAATCCGGTTGTGAGTATCTCTAATTGTTGTTATTGTTTTATTAGTTATCTTATATCTGTTATCTATTAGATCTACTTTCTTGTAGTGTATTTCTGAAATATATTATATATATATAAACACTACATAGTCGAACAACATGCTTGTGGTATTAAGTCTAGTTTATTTTTCCTATATCTATTTCTGTGAAAATGTCGTGTACACAAATCTGATCTGTTTAATAACTTTGGTTATTTTTATATGTTCTAAATCAGTGCTTAATTAAAACATTTTGTTTTAATTGAATTTAGAAATTTTGGTTCATTATATTCATATTATTAGGTTTAGACATTTAAACATATAGAGGAATAAATTGTACAAATATAAAATCTAATTCGATTTTATTCTTGCATGAACCATATACTTGATGATTTGAGAACCTAGATCTGATTAGACTAAATCAAGAATATCATATTGCTGAACTGTATATATATATATATATATATATATATATTTCAGATTAATATCAATTTAATCTAAATATTCTTTTAGACAGTTGCTTGATATTTCCAGTCTTGTTATTTGTGTATATGATTACTTGGTTGATTTAAGTGATTTTCAGGAATTGATTTACATATCATATCACTTAGATATATTCACTCACTCAATTTGTACTTACGTAGACACATTTATTTATGTGAATATTTGAACAAGTCTAGTGTGCAAGATTTAAAAGAAAAGAAAGCTTTTCAAAACTGTAATAAAAGTCAAGAAGACTTGACTTGAGTTGACACAAGACTTGCAAAGATATATATAGGAGATATAATTTGTTGCATTGCATTTGGTGTGTATCATTTAAGTGTGTGTGTGTGTCATCTAGGATAGAATACCGCACACTAATACTTAACTAGAAAATAGAGCACAATAGACACTGAGCTGATCTTGAGCAAGAAGAGCAAAAGGGAGAAGTTGTGAAGTGTAAAACGTTATAGCAAGCAAGGCCAGACTTAAAGAGAGAGTAGAATAAGCAACTATGGAGGAGTCTTGGTCGTGTGAGGTAATATCTACATCTATCTTCTTTAGTTATCATGTTTGTTGATTGTAACTCGTTCCTGTTGTTTTTACTATTTTAGTGGAAGTAGATTAGGTGACTCCTAGAGGGGTCCGTCATTTTTCCTAGGGAAGGGTTTTTGCGATGTAAAATAAACACCTTGTGCTTTACTTTACAAGTTTTCAATATCTTGCTTCATACGAAAAAGTAAGTTTAATACTAGAAACACACATAATTAATTGAATCATATATTATCTATTTTGACACCTAGTTAACTCAAAATAATAATTAGGACTATTAATTGACTTGGAAAATTAAAATCAGTTTTAGCAAAGTTAGAAATTCAAGAAAATTTTGAATTGGTCCCTTCTTGAATAACATAGATAACTTGTAGGCAATTGGAGTTTATTTCGGCAAACTGTTTTACTTCCACATTATAGTCTATCGTATAATCCTCACGCTCAAGTGGTATCAGAGCTAAACTTTAAAAAGATGATTTTTCAAAAATTTTATCAAACTCGTTTTACCTTGTTTTAAATAGATGATTCAAGTCAATTACTTAGGCTTGGAAATTTTAGTAGACATCCTATTTTCGATGGCTCAAATTTTTCGTACTAGAAAATTAGAATGGTTGCTTTTATTTAAGGCACATTAGGAGATGATGTGTGGGATTTGATTAAAAATGGTTATAGGCACCCCACTACTCCTATAGCATAAGGTATCACTATCTTTGGAAAACTTAAAACTTTTGAATTGAGTGTTGATTAGAAAAAGATATGCAATTTCTATAATAAGGGCCAAAATGCAATTTTCACGAGTGTGAGCGAGAATGAATTGAAAAATATATGTCACTGCACTACTAGCAAGGATGCTTTGGGAAATATAGTAATAGCACATGAGAGAGATGCTGGGGTAAAGAAGTGTAAAACTCAAATGCTTGTTCAACAATAAAATATGCTAGTTATGAAAGATAACGAACCATTTGATGATTTTTATATGCGTTTGACTGATATTATTACTCAACTGCATGATAATTATGTAGAGTATACTAATCAGGAAGTATGTGCTAAGATTTTGAGGTCCCTTATGTGACACCCCGCCTAATTAAATACCGGGCGATCACTCCTTTATTTAATTAAATCAAGGTGAGCAGTTGGTACATTCTTAGCATCACTGTCGAAAAATAAATTTTTCCAATTTAACACCCTAATTAATTAAGCTAAGTGTCAAAAACTATTTTCATACATACTTTTTCCAAATTTTATTTAAAGAAAAATTATTTATTTATTAACAACATTCAATAAGTAAGAAATCACACCACATTAAATTCTGCAACATAATCCAATTAATTTGATACATTCGTCAATCGAATGTCAACATACGAAATCTAAAGTCACACATCCAAACTGAATAAATCCCATAGTAATAGTACTGGAAATAACTGAAATACAAATGTCCAACAACAACGGAATAATGGAAAGAGCTACACATGCCCAACTAGATAAAAGAACTAAGAGTGGATCCGAATGAACGGGTCGTCTAATCAAGAGACCTGCAACTCCCACCTAAGCTGCAGCGCGTTCCTTCCAAGAGATCCTAAGCAAGACGCCCCTGTGGTTGGGCACCTGTAATACATACATATATATACAAGAGAGAGATAAAAAAAACGGGTCAGAGCCCGATAGTGTGTTTGATTTAAAATACGTTTAGCAAGTATTTAAATTGATACATGCCAATGCAAGAACATATTAGTGCGACACTATCTTGAGAAATTCTCACCTCTCTTCTTATGTGCACACCTATCGCACTAACCTTCCCAACAGTTTGTCTTATCATCTATGGCACTAATCTTCCCAAGGATTTAACTGATCTTAGATTACTCGTAAGATTCAAATTTCACGATTCAATTTTTCAAAAAGGGATATTTCAATTAGTAACCAAAGTTCTCATTTTGACTTTATTAATCAATAAAGTTTTCTAATTTCATATTATACTTTCTAAAACAAGTATTTACAATTTGAGTCATCAACCATGTCCTACATATCATATCACAGTAGGCAGTTCCAGATTTCAGAATTTCATATATATATTAACTACTCGTATAATATATATATATATATATTATAACAGCACCCCAAATAAACTATGGTGCGGCATACTCTACAATCCAAAGCCCCATATCACTCATATTAAGGGGAATACATTCGGAATCACTCTCGAATTGTATTAACATACATACACAAACAATATTGAGGCGAAGCATAGATTCCAAGTCTTTAAGAGGATGGCACATGCTTGAGTCTCTTAGGACCATCTGAACTATTACGTCGATAGACTGTACCAAGGATATCTATCTTCTAGAGTACAAGTCAATATCCCCCATAAGGCAACACAGGATAAGATCGTCCCAACGCGACAACCTCAGGGATAGCAAGTAGCGTGGGCATGATTTTCACACATAGATAGTATATGCATACACAATCATATAACTATACAAATATTACCATATCCATCGTGGGTATATTCCCAATTCCCATAATTACGACATTCGTATTTATTTCTCATTATTTAGTTATCACGTATAACCGTTCACATCTTATTTTAATTTGAGGAACTTTTCCACTTACTACATAACGCTCATGGATTATATCCTCCCAAGTATAAAATTCAGTAGGTATACACATTTGTCCCAAAGTAACTCTCTTACGTGTCTCTCTCTTTAAATCATAAATTTACCGACCCTTATGTAATTCTCCCAAAATACAATCTTTGCCCGACATCAAGGGTCCCACAATCTATTCACATGTCCTACAGTCTTCCCTATCTCCCAAAACCTTTTATTAAGGACGCCCAAGAATTATCTCACAATAAATTTGATTTAACTCATTTAAAAAAGGGAAATAGGAGTCTACCAGGAGGGGTCGATCGATCGAGGTCTGGGGCTCGATCGATCGAAGCTCTGGGCTCGATCAATCGATCAAACAGGTCTGCGAAAACTGCAGAATTGCAGTTATGGGTTCTACCACTTTTCTTCATCCAAATCCATATTTTCCAAACCCAAACGTCCCAAAAATTCTACTACTAACATTATAATAATATACCAGATGTTTCTAACGTAAGGCATGTACATTTCTATCATTTAAACATGGATTATCAATACAAAATTTCATCTAATTATCAAGAACCCTAAAACTTTCTTAAATAGGTTTCTAACAAATTTTCTCGAGAATTTCCTTCTTATAATCATCAAAATTTCGTGGGTAATTTCCTCTACATGGCACGGGTTTCCAGAATCATCATATAAACCAATACTACATGGATTTTCCTATCACAAATTGGGTTTTCTTCCATATATTTCATTCCTAAACTAATATGGAAATTGCACCAACGAAATAATCAAGATAAACACTTGCCTGGGATTTTCAGAAGTCTGGATTGCAGCTGATTTTGGTGTGGTTGCGTTCCCCTTCTCGCGATCTACGCGTTGATGGTGGCGGCGGTGCAAACCGTTGGATTTCGGGCCTTGAATTTGCCTTGAGAGATCTCTCCTTCCTCTCCTATGGCCGTCACTTGTGTTTAGAGTTTCTAACCCTAGATGAAAATCCAGATATCTGATATAACCCTTTGGATTTTCGTGGGTTTAATTACCCATAAATGTGAAATGTCCAAAATGCCCTCCCGGGGTACCACTTTGGCCTAAAAATGCCCCGAGACCCAAACTAAACCCCAGGGTACACTTTTCTGACTATCTCGACCCTTTCGGACGCGTTGGCGCACTCAAAACGACCATACGAACGGCTTATAAAATATTCACTTTTATTTATCAATATTTAGTCCCGACGCGACACGGGCGCGTTCCGATTCAAATTTCCAAAATTGTCATTTTATTCACTCGTGACATTCAATATAATCAATATCATATATTACTTTGCTCATTAGTAATATTCAACAAATTTCCCATAATTACTAACTCTCGTCACGTTAATAATTATAACATAATTAATTTCCGGATTTTTATTAAATAATTAACTCACATTAAATTTAATAAATCCCCAAATTAATATAGCATAAAAATACGGGGTATTACATACTTCCCCCTAATAACGGAATTTCGTCCCGAAATTCGGAAAACAAGGCATACCTGGTAAGAACAAATCTGGATATCTCTCGCGCATATCGGCCTCGTGCTCCCAAGTGGATTGCTCCACGTTGTGGTGCTCCCAATGGACCCGTACAAGTGGAACTATCTTTGACCTAAATCTTCTCTCACTGTAGTACTCTAGGATAGCCACCGGTATCTCCTCATAAGAGCTATCAGGCTGTAAGTCGATCTCATCTATCGCGATGTGAGTATGGGCCATATCATCCCGAAGATACCGTCTCAACGACGAGATGTGGAATACATCATGAATGCGATGTAAATGCTCTGGCAGTCCCAACCTGTATGCAACTCGCCCAATCCTCTCGATGATGGGAAATGGTCCCATGTACCTTGGAGACAACTTCTCCTTCTTCCCGAACCTCATCACTCCCTTCATAGGAGATACACGCAATAACACTTGGTCCCCCACATTAAACTCCCGGAAGAATCGTTTCGCATCGGCGTAGCTCTTCTGCCTATCCTGGGCTACTCGAATGCGATTCCTTATCATATCAATCCTCGTGGAGGTCTCCTGAATCACCTCTGGTCCTAGCAACTTGTTATCCCCCACTTCGAGCCAACAAGCTGGGGAACGACAATGCCTGCCATACAAAGCCTTAAATGGATCCATACCAATCGTAAACTGATAAGAGTTATTATAAGCAAATTCTACCAGTGGAAGATATGGCTCCCAACCTCCTCCAAAATCGAGAACACACATGCGTAGCATATCCTCTAACATCTGATTAGTATGCTTTGTCTGTCCATCTGTCTGTGGGTGATAAGCTGAACTCAACCTCAACTCAGTACCCATAACCTCCTGAAAGCTTTCCCAGAAACTTGAGACGAAAATCTTGTCTCTATCTCACACAATATTCAGGGGCACCCCATGTAATCTGACAACCTCAGCAATGAACAACTGAGCATACTGACCCGTGGTATAGTCTGTCCGCACCGGTAGAAAATGAGCCACCTTAGTCAAACGGTCTACAATCACCCAGATAGAGTCATGGCCCCCCTGTGATGTAGGCAACCCTGTAATAAAATCCATGGAAATGCTCTCCCACTTCCACGCGGGTACTTCCAATGGCTGAAGCAACCCTGACGGTTTTTGATGGTCCACCTTCACCAGCTGGCAGGTAGAACACTTGGACACGAACTCAGCAATGTCCTTCTTTATCCCACTCCACCAGTATTGTCTCCTCATATCATGGTACATCTTATCCCCTCCAGGATGCACCGCAAATCGGGACCCGTGAGATTGGGTCATCACTGCATGACGTAATTCATCCCCTTCAGGAACTACCAATCACCCATTAAACCTCAAATCCCCATCAGAACTAACAGAATAGGACTCAGCACCCTCGGCTAAAAGTCGTACAATCTGCTCCTGGCAAAACGGGTCTGTGGTCTGGGCCTGTATTACCCTCATAACAATCTCGGGTGTGACTGACATCACGGATATGAAAGAACGTGCTATTGCGTCCTGGTGACCCAACTCCTTCCACTTTGCATTCCAGACGTCTGCTACCTCGTCTACCGGTCTATGACTCAACGCATCAGCAACTACGTTGGCCTTCCCCGGATGATACTGTATATCGAACTGGTAGTCCTTAACAAACTCTAGCCATCTACGCTGACGCATATTCAGCTCTCGCTGAGTGAACAGGTATTGCAATGACTTGTGGTCTGTGAACAAACAGAATTTATCTCCCAACAAATAGTGCCTCCATATCCTCAATGCAAAGACGACCGCTGCTAACTCCATGTCGTGGGTGGGGTAATTCTTCTCATGCGGCTTAAGCTTGCGGGAGGCAAAAGCTATAGCCTTCTCTTCCTGCTGAAGTACTCCCCCAAGTCCTCGTAAAAAGGCATCGATGTAAACCGGGTACTCCGCACCCGGCTTCGGTAAAGCAAGGACTGGCGCTGAAGTAAGCTTGTCTTTCAGCTTGTCTGAAGCCAATTGACAAGCATCATCCCAAATATATGGTACTCCCTTGCGAGTCAGATTCGTCGATGGACCTGCTATTTTGGAGAATCCCCGAATGAATCTCCTGTAGTATCCGGCTAACCCCAAGAAACTATGCACTTCCGTCGGTGTCGTGGGCTGTCCCCACTCCCTCACCACTGATACTTTACTTGGGTCAACTGCTATCCCCTGCTCAGAAACAACATGGCCCAAGAACTGTACTTCTCGCAACCAGAATCCACACTTCTCGTACTTAGCATACAACTGATGCTCTCGTAGAGTCTGAAGAACTTGCCTCAAATGCTCGGCATGCTCCTCCTCGGATTGTGAATATATCAAAATGTCATCTATGAAAACTATGACAAACTGATCTAAGAACTCTCTGAATACTCGGTTCATCAAGTCCATGAAAACGGCTGGAGCATTTGTGAGTCCGAACGGCATCACCCGGAACTCATAAGACCCATATCTTGTCAAGAAAGAAGTCTTCGAAACATCCTGCTCCCTAATACGTAGCTGATGGTACCCCGACCTCAGATCTATCTTCGAAAAGAAAGTTGCTCCGCTCAGCTGGTCGAATAGATCATCGATTCGAGGTAACGGGTATTTATTCCGTATCGTGATCTTGTTTAGCTCCCGGTAGTCCACACACATTCTCAATGACCCATCTCTCTTCTTCACAAACAAAACTGGAGCGCCCCAAGGTGAGGTACTCCTGCGAATGAAGCCCTGACCTAACAGCTGCTCTATCTGATCTCGTAGTTCTCGCATCTCTGCCGGAGCCATACGGTACGGTGCGCGTGCTATATGTCTCATATCTGGTAATAAATCTATAACAAAGTCTATCTCTCGACTGGGGGGTAGGCCTGGTATCTCCTGAAACACATCGGAATACTCCCTGACAACTCGGATCGAATCTAAGGGAATCACAACCTCCTTAGAGGTTTCCTCCTCTATATAATACAAATGAGCAGTCGAACCTCCCTTTGGGCGAGGCATCGCCACTACAAACATCTCTTGCCCTGGAATGGCAAAAACAATGCTCCCACCGAAGCAATCAATCATGGATCTATAAGCTGCGAGCCAATCCATACCAATAATCACATCATGCTCGTACATGTCTAAAACTAACATGTCTGCAGGTAATACCAAACTACCGATCTCTACTCCCACTCCCCGGCATATAAAGAAAATAAGGGACCCACTCCCCAGTGGTGAGTCTACACACGTCACGGTGCTTTCTGCTGTGGCTAACAACCCTAAGGCCTTCGCAAAATGCGTAGCTATAAAACAATGTGTTGCCCCCGTATCAAACAAAACCCGACCCATAGTACCATGGATAGGAAACATACCCTCAATCGCGGGTGGTGCCTGTGGAGCTGCTGCCTGGTGGACGTTATAGACACGTCCGTACTGTAACTGCCCCTGCAGCACCGAAGCTGCTGGAATGGCTGGTAGGGCTGGCACCTGGGCTGGAGCTGAGAGGGCAGCCCGAAAAAATGGTCTTTGTGGCTCATTACAGGCACCCTGCTGCTGTGGGGCCCTATCTCCCTCTGGACAATCCTGGCGCCTATGGCCGTGCCTACCACACCCAAAACATCGGCCCTTGAAGTTGCCTCCTCTCTGGCCCTGTTGACCGCGGCCCTGCTGGCCGTTACCATTACGCCATTGGCCCTGATGGACACGCTGTTGGCCCTGATAGCCCTGCTGCTGACCCTGCTGTCGATGTTGGCCTTGCTGATTAGGCTGGCCCTGATGGCCCTGCCTAAAACCCCCGAATCCCTGCCTGGAATCACCTGAACGGAATCGCTTAGCAGGGTCCCCCTGATGGGAACTCTGCGCGTATTGACGAGTCTGTCCATGAGATGGTGCCCCACTGGCACTATTACCCCCGGTCCTGCCCTGCTGGCTGGACTCTCCTGCTCTCTTGCTTCCCTGAAGATGGAACCGGTGATCCTGGCAATGTAGCAGCGTGGCATTGAGTACATCAGTGAAAGTACTCAGGGATAAATTTCCAATAAGGTGCTGACGGATCCTCCGAGCTAACCCGTCGACAAACAGCATAATCTTCTTGCTCTCAGTAGGTGCCTCATCTGGCACAATGGTGAGAAGTCTCATGAACTCCTCCTCATACTCTGCTACGATAAGACTCTCCTGCTTCAGGTTCAGTAATCTCCGCCTCATCTCAGTCTGCACGACGGGTGAAAAATACTTGCGGTCAAACTGCTCCCAAAATGACTGAATAGGGATCGTGTCCCTCTCCTCCAAAGTGGTTGTGGACTCCCACCACTGCAAAGCAGCCCCCACCAGCTTAAAGGAAGCCAATAACTACTTTTGTACGTCAGTGCACTCATACATACGGAGATGCCGCTGGATGTCTTTCTTCCATTGGCTAACTGTGACAATATCGGAGCTACCAGAGAACTCAGGGGGATGCACTTTCTGAAAAGCATCTCGAACCCTCTCCCATGCAGATGGAAGTTGTGCTGGTACTGGCGCCACTGCCTAAGCCTGGGGTGGAGCCTGTTGAACCACCTCTAGTGCGGCATTCACCACCTGAGCAACAATGGCGGCTACTTCATTTGCATTCATTGTGCCTTGTGCCGGAACTGCTAGCTGTTCGGCCTAGGCACGCCTATCCTTCGGAGCACGTCTCGGAGGCATCTGAAATGTGAAGAAGTTTATTAGTCTACAATCATTATCAAATCTCAAATAGCTGAAGACTTAAACGTAAAATCAAGAGTACAACAATCCTAAAGATAGGGCTCTATAGCAATAACGTTAAGCTAAAAGCGAAATAAGCCGTACAGATCCTATAGACACTAGAACCTGATGCTCTAATACCACCTGTGACACCCCGCCTAATTAAATACCGGGTGATCACTCCTTTATTAAATTAAATCAAGGCGAGCAGTTGGTCCATTCTTAGCATCACTGTCGAAAAATAAATTTTTCCAATTTAACACCCTAATTAATTAAGCTAAGTGTCAAAAACCATTTTCATACATACTTTCCAAATTTTATTTAAAGAAAAATTATTTATTTATTAACAACATTCAATAAGTAAGAAATCACACCACATTAAATTCTGCAACATAATCCAATTAATTTGATACATTCGTCAATCGAATGTCAACATACGAAATCTAAAGTCACACATCCAAACTGAATAAATCCCATAGTAACAATGCAGGAAATAACTGAAATACAAATGTCCAACAACAACAGAATAATGGAAAGAGATACACATACCCAACTAGATAAAAGAACTAAGAATGGATCCGAATAAACGAGACGTCTAATCAAGAGACCTGCAACTCCCACCTAAGCTGCAACGCGTTCCTTCCAAGAGATCCTAAGCAAGACGCCCCTATGGTTGGGCACCTGTAATACATAAATATATATACAAGAGAGAGAGAGAAAAAAAAAACGGGTCAGAGCCCAATAGTGTGTTTGATTTAAAATACGTTTAGCAAGTATTTAAATTGATACAGTCCAATACAACAATATATTAGTGCGACACTCTCTTGAGAAATTCTCACTTCTCTTCTAATGTGCACACCTATCGCACTAACCTTCCCAACAGTTTGTCTTATCATCTATCGCACTAATCATCCCAAGGATTTTGTTGATCTTAGATTACTCGTAAGATTCAAATTTCACGATTCAATTGTTTAAAAAGGGATATTTCAATTAGTAACCAAAGTTCTCATTTTGACTTTATTAATCAATAAAGTTTTCCAATTTCATATTATACTTTCTCAAACAAGTATTTACAATTTGAGTCATCAACCATGTCCTACATATCAAATCACAGTAGGCAGTTCCAGATTTCAGAATTTCATATATATATTAACTACTCGTATAATATATATATATATATATATATATATATATATATAATAACAGCACCCCAAGTAAACTATGGTGCGGCATAGTCTACTATCCAAAGCCCCATATCACTCATATTATGGGGAACACATTCGGAATCACTCTCGAATTGTATTAACATACATACACAAATAATATTGAGGCGAAGCATAGATTCCAAGTCTCTAAGAGGATGGCACATGCCTGCGTCTCTTAGGACCGTCTGAACTATTACGTCGATAGCCTGTACCAAGGATATCTATCTTCTAGGGTACAAGTCAATATCCCCCATAAGGCAACACAGGATAAGATTGTCCCAACGCGGCAACCTCAGGGATAGCAAGTAGCGTGGGCATGATTTTCACACATAGATAGTATATGCATACACAATCATATAACTATACTAATATTACCATATCCATAATGGGTATATTCCCAATTCCCATAATTACGATATTCGTATTTATTTCTCATTACTTAGTTATCACGTATAACCGTTCACATCTTATTTTAATTTGAGGAACTTTTCCACTTACTACATAACGCTCATGGATTCTATCCTCCCAAGTATAAAATTTAGTAGGTATACACATTTGTCCCAAAGTAACTGTCTTACGTGTCTCTCTCTTTAAATCATAAATTTATCGACCCTTATGTAATTCTCCCAAAATACAATCTTTGCCCGACATCAAGGGTCCCACAATCTATTCACATGTCCTACTAGTCTTCCCTATCTCCCAAAACCTTTTATTAAGGATGCCCAAGAATTATCTCACAATAAATTTAATTTAACTCATTTAAAAAAGGGAAATAGGAGTCTGCTAGGAGGGGTCGATCGATTGAGGTCTGGGGCTTGATCGATCGAACCTTCGATCGATCGAAGCTCTGGGCTCGATCGATCGATCAAACAGGTCTGCGAAAATTGCAGAATTGCAGTTACGGGTTCTACCACTTTTCTTCATCCAAATCCATATTTTCCAAACCCAAACGTCCCAAAAATTCTACTACTAACATTATAACAATATACCAGATGTTTCTAATGTAAGGCATGTACATTTCTATCATTTAAACATGGATTATCAATACAAAATTTCATCTAATTATCAAGAACCCTAAAACTTTCTTAAACATGTTTTTAACAAATTTTCTCGAGAATTTCCTTCTTATAATCATTAAAATTTCGTGGTTAATTTCCTCTACATGGCAAGGGTTTCCAGAATCATCATATAAACCAATACTACATGGATTTTCCTATCATAAATTGGGTTTTCTTCCATATATTTCATTCCTAAACATTCCTAAAACAATATGGAAATTTCACCAACGAAATAAGCAAGATAAACACTTGCATGGGATTTTCAGAACTCTGGATTGCAGCTGATTTTGGTGTGGTTGCGTTCCCCTTCTCGCGATCTACGCGTTGGTGGTGGCGGCGGTGCAAACAGTTGGATTTTGGGCCTTGAATTTGCCTTGAGAGCTCTCTCCTTCCTCTCCTATGGACGTCACTTGTGTTTAGAGTTTCTAACCCTATTTTCATGGGTTTAATTACCCATAAATGTGAAATATCCAAAATGCCCTCCCGGGGTACCACTTAGGCCTAAAAACGCCCCGAGACCCAAACTAAACCCCCGGACACACTTTTCTGACTATCTTGACCCTTCCGGACACGTTAGCGCACTCAAAACGACCATACGAATGACTTATAAAATATTCACTTTTATTTATCAATATTTAGTCCCGACACGACACGGGCGCGTCCAGATTCAAATTTCCAAAATTGTCATTTTATTCACTCGTGACATTCAATATAATCAATATCATATATTACTTTGCTCATTAGTAGTATTCAACAAATTTCCCATAATTACTAACTCTCGTCACGTTAATAATTATAACATAATTAATTTCTGGATTTTTATTAAATAATTAACTCACATTAAATTTAATAAATCCCCAAATTAATATAGCATCAAAATACGGGGTATTACACCTTACCCCTAGGTTTCATCATAAACGTTATATTATTGAAGAAATGAATGATCCATCCCTCACACCATAATTGCTTAGCTCAAAATTGAGAACTATGGAACTTGAAACAACTTTTAGAAAGACTCTTACTTCTTATGCTAAAAATGATCTGAGCAACTCGTCTAAAGTTGATTTTAAAACTGCCTGCCCTAATAAAAACAAGCATAATGTAGTTAAACAACATTATGAGTCAGATCGTGAATCTGATGAGGAGTCAAATGAAATTGATAAGATTGACAATCAACTTGCACTTATGTCTTCCCAATTTAAGAAACTTTTGAAGCATATAAACTCTATTGCTAAAAGACATATGCAAGAGAATAATCAGTCTAATCAGTTCAATCGACCCCATAATAGAACTTCTAAACCAAATTCTGATTATGAGAGTTATAGTAGTAAGATTGATAAATCGAAATTGAATTGTCACAAATGTGGGAAACTCGATCATTTCATTACTGAATGTAGATCCAAACCGTAGTCCAAGTATTCTAAAATACACAAGGCTAACATTACTAAAACTTGGGATGATTCCTCCGATTCTGAATCAGAAGAAGACCAAGAAGAATCTGAATCAAACTACCTTGCGATTTTAGGAGAAGTTTACGACTGTTGTGGAGATGTATATCTAGCTGGAATGATCGATTCCGAAGATGAATGTGAATCTAATGAAATTATTGATTTAATTGATGCTGCTAAATCTTTGTTAGCTAGTCATCCTTCTATGGTTCAATTAACTGCCCCATTTGATGCCAAACATGCATGTTTATGTGACGCTAAGTCTGAAGATTGCAACAATTCACACACTGACACAGAAAATAGTGAAAATTTTGTTGCTTATGATGAATTATATGTGAGTACTTTACAAAATAAACAATAATTATCTAATATGGTTAAATTGGTTAGTGAGTACTTAGAAAATCACTATAAGATAGCTCAATAAAATTCAATTGAAATGAGCAATGTCAAAATTGATTTTGAAAAACAATCACTTGACTTTAATTTTTAGATTACGACCTTAAATGAAAATATGTTTCTTTGGAAAATAAATATAATGCTGCACTTTTACAAGTTGAAAAATCCAAAGAAGTTTGTGAAACTGCTTTCAAAATGTGTTGTAGTCGTGATATAAAATCTTTTGAACTTGATGAATTGATAGTTGTCCAGTGTTATCATGGTGATACTAGAGGGTTTGGTTATGAAGGTTCTCTTGAGAGAAATGATGATCAATCTATCCCAATCCTCTTTGTAAAAGCCGAAGAAGAAATGGTTCTTCAGTTGGAAAGCAAGTTGTATGAAAAGGCCAAAAGGAAATAAGTCTTAGTTGAAAGTGATTTGGAAAGTGACATTGATAGTTTCATTGAAAATTTTGTTGAGACATCTATGTCTAAATACTGTCCCCCTACTAAGAGACTTTCTAGACCTTTTATGTCTAATGCACATAAGCAATCTAAAACGAGTTTTGTTAAAAAATATCACAATTCAGGCCTTCCTATGTCTAGTAAATTTTTTACTAAATGTGATGTTTTGGGACACCAAAACTATGAGTACCAAAGGTTTCCAATGAAAAATGACCATTTTTTCTTTAACTCAAGAGTTGGGAGATTTGGTAATAAAACCTCGAACTCTAATGGATCATTTCGTTATTTTAGTAAGCCTAGACCTTGGACTCATTGCAAATCGAAACAATTAGGCAAACCCTTTACCAGAATCCAGATGAAGGCTAAAAATAAATTTAAAACTGTGCCTATATGGATCAGATCTGACGATTTAAGACCCCAGCTAAATTGTTTAAATTTGAAATCTTTTATAGTCTTGACAGTCCTCTGCTGTGAGATGCATAGTGCTGGTTGGTACTTAGACAACGGATGCTCACACCATATGATGGGTGATATTACTAAAATAAAGGATGTTGTTCATTATAAAGGTGGCAACGTTACCTTTAGAGATGGTAAGACCTCTCAAATCATTGGTAAAGGCATTCTTAATGAAGAGGTTTTACCCAATGTCGATGATGTGTTATTTGTAAGGACATAATTTTATAAATTTTCGGGGTAGAATCTAGGAATTTTCTATTTTTCCTAGATCACAGTTTATATGTCTGATACTTCTACATTCGGCACGTCAACACGATCAACCCCGACAGCCTTTATCTGAATCAAATGCATCCATCATCTTCACGTGCATCATGCGAAGTGCTGCTCAGCTCATTCCCACTACTCCACTACGTAATAATGGTAAAATGTTTATTGGAGTATTAACATTTGCATAAATATTTGGGCAATTTTTCAGAAAATGTTTTTTCGAAGTCTCATGTATTTTTATAAAAAGTAGAAATTTTTCTAAGTGTAGAAGCGGAGTACCTCGGTCGTCGAGCTCGTTCAAGCGAGATTGCACTGTCGTTCGAACGGGATAGGCATGTCGCGTAATCTTGTTCGAAAGACATTTGTCCTTCGTTCGAGCAACATGTCATCTCGTTTGAACGAGCCTGCCACCTCAAAATTCGTATAAATATCTAGTGCCCCTCTACACGTTTTTTTAAGTCTTTCTGCAAACACAAATTTTGCGAAAATAACCCAGAATCAGACTTCACCTTTTAAGGTTTCTTAAACCTTTTTATTCACATAACCACTCTCATTTATATATGTTAATTGTTAAACCTTCAAGAGGATCATTTACTCATCTGGAGTACTTTGTCGAGGAGCCGTCTTCTTCTATACTTCTACCGATCTGGAGTTCCTATTGGAGATTTTGGCCGATGACATCAGAATTGACGTATGCGGGTATTTCTCTTTCACACTTATTTTTATTGTAATTCATGTAACCGTTTTTAAAAAATTATAGTGAAAATAAAAGGTTTTGCCCCTTTCGGGGATTTTTCCTCACATGTGTGTGTTTGAATGTTCTTGCTTGATTATATCATCTTCAATCACACCTAGATGCATGTTTAGGACTTAATTTATAAAAACTGAGTTTAATTAAATAATTTCTTTATTTAAACACAAGCGCACTCTTTCAAATTGGCATCAGAGCTAATTAAACAATTATACCGTGTAATTTTCTGCAAAATTTATCTAAGATATCAATTTTCTGAAAAATTGATTTTTGAAAAAGAGCGTGTTCATAATGGAAAAGTTATATAATGAAATGCCAGTTTTTTACGGGACAAACTATGCATATTGGAAAGCCCGCATGAGATCTGCATTAAAAGCCATTGATGAACGTGTCTGGATTTTGGTTGAAAGAGGGTGGACTCCTCCCTACGTCACTGTTAATAACGTGACTAGTTTAAAACCTGACACTACATGGACTGAAGAAGAATTTAAATGGTCATCTTTTAATTCTAAGGGTTTAAGTGCTATTTCTGGATCTATCACACCTGATGAGTTCAAACGCATAATGACGTGCACCACGTCAAAAGAGGCATGGGATGTTTTACAACTTTCCCATGAAGGAACTAATGCTGTGAAAGAGTCTAAACTGTAAAATCTGACAACTCAATTTGAAACCATCATCATGCTTGAAACTGAATGTTTTGATGAATTTTATGCTAGACTGTCTGATATTGTAAACACTAGCATTAATCTTGGTGAACACATTCCTAATGCTAGAGTTGTTAAAAAGATTCTTAGATCACTGCCTAAGCGTTTTATCCCTAAAGTCAGTGTGTTAAATTCTATGGGTAATTTAAATACGCTTAAATTGGAGGAACTTGTAGGAGACTTGCAAACGTATGAAATTGATATGTTTCCTAAATCTGTCAAGTCTAAAGATAAGGGAATTGCACTTAATGCCCATGAGAGAAAAAGTGGCCGGCAATAAAGAGGGGAGAGTCATCTAGAAAAAGAGAGATAGATACGTCAGATTCTGAGTGTGACTTTGATTTAGATGATTTGGCCCTATTTGCTAAAAACTTCAAGAAAATTCTCAAATTTAAGAAAAATGGAAATTTCAAAGATAAAAAGAAGTTTGAGAAAAATAAGTTTGAAAAGAAAAATCAAAAAGATTTTAAATATCCTCCTAAGAAACAGAGTGATAGATGCTTTGAGTGCGATGGTAGGGGTCATAGAGCTTTTGAGTGTGCTACTAGACTGAACAGAGAAAAGGGTAAAGATGTCCTTAATTCTACCCTTAGTGACGACAGTGAGGTCGAGTCGGTAGACTCTGGAGATGAGTCACCGCATGAGTGTAAGTTCACCTCAGTCATGGCTAGTCATGTGAGCACTTGTAGTACTCCTCACGACGATGAGGGTTCTAATTCACAGGGACTCCTCGACGGTGAGAGCGATGTGAGTGAGGGGGAGGATGATGCAAGTGAGAGCGAGAGAAATATTTAATGCGCCTACGTCGAGTTATATAATGAGTAATTTAAAACTAAAAAGCGTAACAAAGCATTAGTTCTTAGGATCACCACTCTAGAGTAAGATTTAAAAAAATCGAGAGAGAGAGAGTCCTCCACCTGCACCACCTTAAAAGAGGGAAAGTCTGCCTGTGTTGAGAAAGAGAGCTTGTTTAGAGAGAGAGAGACTGTTTGGAGAGAGAGAGTGTGTTTTTGAGAAAGAGAAGGGTGATTTGACTAAACAAGTGGCTAGTATTAAGAGTGAGCTCCATTCCTACCTGGAGACTCAGAAGAACCTTGAAGCCCTTGTTGCCCAGATTACTCATGATCTTGAGAGAGCACGGGAAGTCAAGGTACAAATCGAGGACAGATCTTGGAAGATGGGAAAGATTCTCCTCGGCCCCACTGTTAGTTTTGGTGATAGGAAGGGAATAGGTTATGATGGTGCCTCCACGTCTCAAATTGCACCTGTACTAGTTCCTGAGTTTATCAAGACTCCATATGGCCATCGTCAAAAACCACGTAGGCGAGTTCGACCAAGAAAAGCAAACCCAGGTCTGCCTAAGACTGCAAAAGAAAAGGCCACCTCAGGGAGTTTTGTTATAGTTTGGGTCGGACACGACGCACTACTGCTTTACCACATCATACTGATGATTTTGTCAGTCTGAGAGAGTATGTTTAGTTTTTAGCTGCCACATCACATAGTTTGATGGAGGAATTTTGGCAAATGTCTTTGTCGTCTATGAATGCTTCTCGCATCCCGGCTAAAACCAACAACAATAAGGGTAAACAAAAGGTTACCACTTCTTGGGTACCTAAGAAAGATAAGAAAGCTCTTGGTGTTCATGTCGCTCTCAAAGCACATAATACCTCACAGTGGTATTTTGATAGCGGGTGCTCCAGACATATGACAGGTGAAGCATCTTTTTTTACTTACCTTGAGGATTATAAGGATGGTAGAGTCACCTTTGGAGATGGAATCATGTCTAGAATTTTAGGATGAGGTATAGTAAAGTTACCAGGATTTCCCAAGCTAGAGAATGTTTTGTACGTCAGAGGTTTGAAATCAAACCTTCTCAGCATTATCCAGTTGTGCGACACTGACTTCGTCGTAAAGTTAGACCGGGACGCATGTAATGTCTATAATCAAGACGATAAACTTTTAGTGAGAGGGGTGAGGACCGAGTATAATTTTTATGGTCATGTGCCCACATCGTCACTTGTCTGCAATAGCTCCATGATCACTCCTATGGATCTGTGGCACCAATGTCTAGGTCATATGAATGTTAGAGATTTGACTCGCTTAGCTAAAAAGGACCTAGTACATGGCTTACCATCTCTTGGAAAGCCGACTTCCACAGTTTGTGGACCCTGTCAGTTAGGAAAGCAAATTCGTAGCCCCCATATGAAGTTGCATTCAATTACTACCTCCCGTGTACTTGAGTTGATTCACATAGATCTTATGGATCCTACTCGTACTGAGAGTCTGGGTGGTAAGAGGTATATCCTCATGATGGTAGATGATTTCCTCAGATATTCGGTTGTAGGTTTTCTGAGAGAGAAATCCGATGTTGTAGAGTTTTTAACGACCAAGTGCCATATCCTACAAAATCAACACGGAGTCACTATTAATAGGATACGTAGTGACAACGACACATAATTTAAAGAAGCAAAGGTAAATCTTTACTGTGATAGTCTTGGGATCAAACATGAGTTTTCTTCTATGAAGACTCCTCAACAAAATGGGATTGTTGAGAGAAAGAATAGGACGATCCAGGAAATGGTTAGATCTATGCTTCTAGGTCGTAATATTTCCAGGAGATTTTGGGCAGAGGCAGTGTCTACTGCATGCCACATGATGAATAGGGTTTACCTGCGGCCACACACTCTTAAGATGTCTTATGAATTATGGACTGGAAAGAAACCCAACCTTGCATATTTCCGTGTCTTTGGGAGTAAATCCTACATCCTACGGGATAGAGAGCAATTAGAAAAGTTTGACTCCCGAAGAGATGAGGGAATATTGCAATGATATTCATCAAATAGTAGAGCATACCGGGTTTTTAACCTGAAGAGCTCTAAGTTTATGGAGTCAATAAATGTCATTGTGCAAGAAGATGACCCTTCGACGTTTATTGATTCTAGCCTTCAGTGTAAGGATGAGGACTAATCTGGCAATGATTTACTTGTCCCTCACCCACACCCTGTGGACCCCACTCCCGTGTTAGGGGACACACTTGCTTGGGTTCGCAAGAGTCATGATCCCTCTGCCATTGTTAGAGATCCCACTTTAGGGGTTAAGAGTCGTGCTCAGCTAGAGAACGTTGTTATCCATTTTTGCTACACGTCCAAAGTCGAGCCCAAGAATAAAAAAGAAGCACTTAAGGATGAACACTGGATATCTTCTATACAATATGAGTTGCTTTAGTTTAAAAAGAACAATGTCTGGGAACTAGTCTCCCGACCTAGTAAGACTAATATGATAGGTACCAGGTGTATTTTCAAGAATAAAATGGATGAAAATGGTACTATAATCCGAAATAAGTCTCGATTGGTCGCTCAAGGATACACACAGATAGAGGATGTAGACTTTGGGGAGACATTTACTCATGTTGTAGGGATTGAGTCCGTCCGCTTACTACTCGCCATTGCATGTCATCTGCGCTTCAAGCTATATCAGATGGATGTCCAGAGTGCCTTTCAAAATGGCATTCTATAGGATGAGGTTTATGTGGAACAACTAAAAGGGTTTGAAGACCCTAAGCACCCGGAGCACGTCTAATATCTGAGGAAAGACTTACATGGTTTGAAGCAAGCACGTCGTACTTGGTACAAGAGGCTTACTTCCTATCTCTTAGCCCGTGACTTCAAGAGAGGGGGATTTGATATGACGTTATTTGTCAGGAGAGATGATGGTGATATTTTGGTTGCCCAGGTCTATGTGGATGATATAGTCTTTGGATCCATGTGCTCTCAGCATGCTCACCACTTTGAGGAGGAGATGAAAAGTGAGTTTGAGATGAGCATGGTAGGTGAGCTCACTTTCTTCCTTGGTCTCCAGGTTCATCAGCTAGAGGATGGGATGTTCATCTCCCAATCCAAGTATGCAAGATACCTAGTGAAGAAATTTGGTTTAGACTCCGCTAAGCATGCACATACACCTATGAGTACTTCTATCAAGCTTAGTAAGGACACTTCAGACAAGGACGTAGAGCAAAACTTGTATCGGAGTATGATAGGTAGTCTTCTCTACTTAACTATTAGTCATCCCGACATAGCCTTTAGTGTTGTAGTCTGTGCGCGATATCAGGCGTCCTCGAAAGAGTCACACTTACTCGCTCTAAAACGTATTATCAAATACATGAGTGAGACTCTCTCATACGGCATTTGGTATTCCTTTGATACTGATGACGTTTGTCATCCTATTCGGATGTCGATTGGGTTGGGGATGTAGATGGTTGTAGGAGCACTTCTGGGGGTGTTTCTACTTTGGTTCTGCTCTTGTCTCTTGGTTGAGAAAGAAGCAAAACTCCATCTCTTTGTCCACTACGGAGGCTGAGTACATCGCCGCCGAGAGTTATTGCATGCAACTCTTGTGGATGAAGCAGATGCTGGCGGATTATAGGATTTCACAGGACACCATGACCATTTCTTATGATAACACGAGCGCGATACACATATCCTGCAATCTAGTCTAGCATTTGCGCACCAAGCACATCAGGATACGCGAGCACTTTATACGTCAGTTAGTTGAAGATAAAGTTGTATCCCTGAGTTTTGTACCCACCGACCTTCAGTTAGCCAATATTTTCACGAAGCCTTTAGATGCCCTTAGATTTGAGAGTCTTAGGAAGTCTTTGGGAATTTGCACAGTTGACTAAGTGGTTGGTTCATGTCTAAGATAGGATGCTTTGTCATTTTCACATTATATGCTTCCTATTACTAGTTTGTAGCATGTGTATTATTCCCTTCTTTTTTTTGCTGTTTCTATTTTTTGAAAAATCCAAAAAGATTTTCTTTTTATAAAAATTTAAAAAAGCACAAAAAGATTTTTTGTATTTTATTTTCACCTTGTATGGATGATAATTTAAGATAGCCGAGTCAAAATTTCATTCCATTTATCCATGTGACTGTTTGATAGAGATTTGGGATTATACACCATTGCATCCATGTGCTTTACATTGTTTGGAGTCTTTGAGATGTGATTAGTGATATCTTTCTACATGTTTGGCTCCGTGTATCCTTTACTGCACACATGCACAGCTATATTTGATTATTGTACTTGTCTATCACATATTGGCTTGAGTGTTTCCATCTCAATTATGTCTATACAACGTCCAATATGTGATAAAACTTGACAAGATTAGAATGCATGTAAAAACCGTTTGGTGAGCATGTGTGTTTATTTGAAAATAGGGAAGGGCTGCGAAAGGATCATTTATCCTTTGCGAATACTAAGCCACCGTTACAAAGGACCGAAAAAATTGAAGGGATTTTATTATCCGGGGTCCAAAGAGGTTAAAAGAGCCCGAAAAAATTTAAAGGCAATAAAAAGAATTTCATGCCAAATGGGCCATTTAGGTTTCATCATCAATTCTCCAAAGTTTGAGAATTTAGATCACCTCTATTCAAAATATATATCTGAGGGTGTTTGGTTGGAGAATTTAAACGGGTTTGCACTTCCTTGAAAGTCCTGAAAATGCATTATATCGTTTTGGACGTTATTGGTGTGGAAATAATTTTGAGCTTTGATTTGTTGATTTGATTAAGTCAATCTCTCACATTTCAATGTTTTTACACCTAAGGAATATACTGAGTTTATTCGTTAGGAGTATCTAACATTCATCGTTCACATATGTCATGTTTGTATGCATTGATTTTCCTATCGAATTTTATCACACCCCTACATTTACGCTTTCATCGACTTGGTTGTTTTTGTGTTTGTTCGTGGTGTGATACTTTGTTGTATATTTTGTGTGAAAATTTTTGCAAAATTCAAAAATAGGTCGTTTTTACCATGTGACATTGTCCATATGTATGCTTCTCATATCTGTCTATTTGGAGACAACATAAAAAGGGGGAGAATGAATTATGGGGGAGATTTATTTGGTTGATTTATCAATGATTTTGCTTAAGCTTAATTGATCTTTGATTTTAAAATATAACTATATTTCAAACTATTGCTTGTCACGGGTATCGGCTTTATCTCATGTGTGTAGGTACAAAGTGATTTATTGGATTGCACACCCTGACGAGAAAAGATTTAGGAGTTTCTGAAGAGCTGAAGATTTGAAGATGCTGAAGTTTGATTGAAGACATGTCATGTAGTATTCTCAGTTCGAGGGTTTAATGGGGATAATATATTGTATGTCTTTTGTTTTAAGGAGATTGCATAATTCGGATTTTTTATGTATGTACCAGCATAGACACAGGGTGAGATTTGTAAGGACATAATTTTATAAATGTCCGGGGTAGAATCTAGGAATTTTCTATTTTCCCTAGATCACAGTTTATATGTATGATACCGCTACATTCGGCGCGTCAACACGATCAACCACGATGGACTTTATCTGAATCAAATGCATCCATCATCTTCACGTGCATCATGCTACATGTGAAGTGCTGCTCAGCTCATTCCCACTACTCCGCTACGCAATATCGGTAAAATGGTTTATTGGAGTATTAACATTTGAATATATATTTGGGAAATTTTTCAGAATTTTTTTTTTGAAGTCTGATGTATTTTTATAAAAAGAAGAAATTTTTCTAAGTGTAGAAGTTGAGTACCTCGGTCATCGAGCTCGTTCAAGCGACATTGCACTGTCATTCGAACGAGATAGGCATGTCGCGAGATCTCGTTTGAATGACATATGTCCTTCGTTCGAGTGACATGTCATTTTGTTTGAACGAGCCCGCCGCCTCGAAATTTGTATAAATATCTCGTGCCCCTCTACACATTTTTTTAAGTCTTTCTGCAAACACGAATTCTGCGAAAATAACCCAGAATCAGACTTCAACTTTCGAGGTTTTCTTAAGCCTTTTTATTCACATAACCACTCCCATTTATATATGTGAATTGTTAAATCTTGAAGAGGATCATTTACTCATCTGGAGTACTTTATGGAGGAGCCGTATTCTTCTCTACTGCTGCCCATCTGGGGTTCCTGTGGATGATTTCAGCCGACGACATCAGAACCGATGCCTGCGGGTATTTCTGTGTCACACTTATTTTCATTATAATCCGCGTAACCGTTTTTACAAAATTATAGTGAAAATAAAAGTTTTTGCCCTTTTGGGTGATTTTTCCTCACATGTGTGTGTTTGAATGTTCTTTCTTGATTCTATCATCTTCAATCACACCTAGATGCATGTTTAGGACTTAATTTATAAAAATTGATTTTAATTAAATAATTTTTTTACTTGAACCCAAGCGCACTCTTTCATTATTAGTTCATGGAATGAGAGCTAATTTGTTTTCCATCAATCAGTTTTGTGATAACGGTTGCCAAGTAATATTTTCAAAAACATCTTGTGATGTTTTGAATGAATCGGGATAAGATTACATTAAAGGAAATCTTACCACGGACAACTGTTACAAAGCTTCTGGTTCTTTGTCTTGTAAAGTGACTCTTTTAGATGATTCTGACTTATGGCACAATAGGTTGGGACACATCATTTATGAAACCTTAAATCGGTTGTCATCACAAGACCTTGTTAGAGGCTTACCCAAAATAAAGAAATGCCCCCTACTATTTATGGTCCATGTCAAGTGGGTAAGATTACTAAATCCCTCACAAAAAGGTTAAAGACGTTAACACCACCGCAACTCTTGAACCTCTCCACATGGATTTAATGGGTCCAACTAGGAGTGTTAGTTTAAATGGAAACTCTTATATCTTAGTCATCGTGGATGATTTCTCTCGATTTACTTGGGTAGCTTTCATGAAATCTAAGTCAGAAACGTTTAACAATTTTCTGAAAATACTGACTAGAATAGAAAATGAGAAAGACACCCAAGAAACCCGAATTCAAAGTGATAGAGGTGGTGAGTTTAAAGAAACCGGTGTTATTGAATATTGTGAAGCTAATGGTTACTCTCATCAGTTTAGTGCAACGAAAACTCCTCAACAAAATAGAGTTGTTAAACGAAAAAATAGAGTCATACAGGAAATAGCTAGAGTTCTTATACATGCTAAAAAAATACCGTTATATTTTTGGGAGGAAGCATGTATTATTGCCATTCACATTATTAATCACGTATACCTTAGGAAGAATACCAAAATGCCCCCTTATGAGTTTTTGTTCAACAAAAAACCCAATGTAAAGTATTTTCTCACTTTTGGCCCTATTTTTTATGTTTGCAATAATCACGATAATCTTTCTAAATTTGAAGCCAAAGGTGATAAATCAATTTTTCTTGGTTATTCTCAAAATAGCAGGGCATTTAGAGTTTACAACTTGAGAACCAAATCCATTATAGAGTCCATTAATGTTGTTGTAATTAACAGCACTATTGAGCCTGTTAGTAAAGATCCACCTATTGAAACTGATTTGGATAAAAATATTTTAAATGAACCAATTTCGACAAAAGATGAACATTTTCCAGCACCAACCCTTGCCGTGCCTAACTATGTTTCAAAGGATCATCCCTCTGCAGAAGTTGTGGGTGATATTCGTGCGCCCATGAGGACTAGAAATCAATTATGTCAAGTAGCTCATATGGCTGCTTTTGTATCCCTTATGGAACCGAAATCAGTAGATGAGGCACTCTGGGATTCTTATTGGATTGATGCGATGCAAGAGGATCTAGCTCAGTTCACGGATTATGACGTTTGGTATTTAGTCCCGAGGCCCAAAGATATCAACGTAATTGGTATAAAATGGATTTTCAAAAATAAGACCGATGAATAAGGGATAGTCATTCTAAAAAAGGCTAGACTATTAGAACAGGGTTATTCTCAAATCGAAGGAATAAACTGTGACGAGATGTTTGCCCCGGGACTCTTCTTGAATCGATGAGATTACTTCTAGCTATTGCTTGTCACTTACAATTTAAGCTATTTCAAATGGACGTAAAATCCTCTTTTCTTAATGGTATTCTGTCTGAAGAAGTTTACGTTGAGCATCCCAAAGGATTTAATGATCCCAAACACCCCAACCATGTTTATAGACTTAAAAAGGCTTTATATGGTTTAAAACAAGTTCCGCGTGCTTGGTACGAACGTTTAACTACATTTTTATCTTCATATGGCTTTGTTAGAGGAGGAGTTGAGCAAACATTATTTGTTAAAAAGTATAATAAAAATGACGTCTTAATTGATCAAATTTATGTAGATGACATTATCTTTGGGTCAACCTCTCTCGATGAAGTTAAAAAGTTTTCAAATGACATGAGCAGTGAATTTAAAATATCACTTATGGGGGAGTTACAGTATTTTCTAGGACTTAAGATAAGACAACAAAATGATGGTCTTTTTATATCTCAATCTAAGTATGCTAAGGATTTACTCGTTAAATTTGGACTTGAAAATGCTAAAATATCGTCTACACCTATGTTTATAAAAACCAAATTATCAAAATCTGAAAGTGGTCGTGATGTAGATCCTACTATACACTGTAGAATTATTGGTATTTTATTATACTTAACTGCTTCTAGGCCTGATATTCAATAGGATGTTTGTATTTGTGCGCTATTTCAATCCAGTCCAAAGGAGTCTCACCTTACTTGGGCTAAAAATATTTTGAAATATGTTAAAGCCATAATTGAGTTTGGACTTTGGTATACCAATAACTCCTCATGTGAGATAATTGGGTACTCGGATGTGGATTGGGGTGGTAGCACAAATGATTATCGTTCCACCTCGGGTGGTTGCTATTATTTAGGGCAGAACCTTGTTGGATGGTCTAGTAAAAAGCAGACTAGTGTAACTTTGTCAACTGTCGAATCTGAATATGTTGCTACGGGTGCATGTTGTGCACAACTAATTTGGATTAAGAAGATGTTATCTAAGTATGGTATAATTGAGTCCAAAGTTCACCTTTATTGTGATAATGAGAGTGCTATTTGCATTGCTAAAGATCCTGTCCAGCATAGTAGGACTAAGCACATTAATATTAAGCATCACTTCATTAGAGAGTTTATTGAGTCTAAAAAGCTTGTAATAGAACATATTTCTACCGATAATCAACTTGTTGATCTGTTTACCAAACCTTTAGATAAACCTCATTTTGAAAGATTTAGGCATATGATAGGAATGACTGTACTTGATAACTAGATTGTGTTTATTATCCATCATGTTTACAGGATCTCTGAGTTTTTAAGATAAAGATATCTACTAAAAACAAGTATCTTTTAAAATAATGTTTAATGTAGGAGACATTTATTCTGTAGTTTTTAAAACATTTTCTATCTTAATTTCTTCCATTGTACTATTTAGTCAAAATGGGGGAGAGTTGATTATATATTTCTGTTTTATATGTTGACTATTCTTTCATGCATATTGTTCTGTCTTATTCCATCCTCCACAGTTATTTATGTTCGTATTAATTTGGTAGAGAAAATGATTTTAACTTTGATCTCGCCAGAAAAGTATTTATGTTTTGAAAGTTTTCATCAACTCTGCGCCTGAGTCATGTCTTTTTCATTTCTAGGATGGGTAGTTAGATACACTTTTGTATAGGACATTTTAGGAATGATTTTTTTTCCTTAGTATATCATTTGATGTACTCATGGTTTTTGTCAAAATAAGTCCAATGGGGGAGTTTAAAGGTTCCTATATAGAGAACCCATAGGATTTGTATTCAGTGCTTTAGTTATATAGGACATCATCTAGTTAGACTTCGATTTTGACAAAATTATTCATGTAATTAGGGTGAGTGTCATTACCTCCGCTAAGCTCCTACTGTTATCTACATTATCTCGGCATTCAACACAATCCTTAAATACTGCATAAGGTTGTTTCTCACACCCTCTATGGCTCATAGGATTTTGTCACATAGGATGCACTACACGACACAACTTATGAGTTTTCATAATGTCTATTGATTAAGTGTGCACGTTATTGAAAAGGAAATTTTATAACATTTTGAAAATTAATTTGAAATTTATTTGATGGAACATTTATGTCAAAAATAAATTTTCAAAATTACTTTTTTATATTCAATACTCATTGTTGATACCAAAATTATCATGTTAACTTGGACGAATTATATGAAGACACGTGTTATCCTACATGGCTTGAACATAATTATCGAACAACTTAAAACACCGAGCTACTCAGCGTACCTAGCTACTTAGCGTACCAAGCTACTCAACATACCAAGCACCTGGTCAAGAAGATCAAACGACGAAGATAGATTCAATGAACATTCTTACCATGTACTGATATATATGTCCATTTAATAAATAATGTATTGTCTATTCACATTGAAAGCCCAAGGGCTATAAATACATTGTAATACCCCCACAGCGGGGCAAGCTTTTATTAGCGAACATAAGGAAAAATACCCAGCAATACAAGATAGTGGACGTAGGCCATTTTCATTAAGGCCTAAAAATCCTTCGTCCTATTTCTTATTTCATATTTATCTGTGATTAATAAATTAGATCAAATCTAGTTTTTTACATCAACAGATTGGTGCCGTCTGTGGGAAATGACTATACGTAGCGTTTTTCACCAATAAAAACTCATCACAAATGGTTGATATCCCTGAATCTAGCAATACGAATAATGATTCAATTCCTCCCAACTAGTCCACTCCTCGAAATGTCTAAGATCTCACAGGAATAGTGGAAAACTTAGCCAAAGGACAAACAGCTATGTAGGAAACCATGCGACAACTCATTCAGATTGTTCAAAATGCAACGCCTGTACAGTCAGGCCAGCTAAGAGCTTATAAGAGTCAGCATGTGTCGCCTTCGCGATCCAGACGTACTCTATTCCCTCATGCTTCCCGATCCAAACATACAAAAGTTCATCATACTAAGATGTTTGGCGATCCCTCCTATCACCTGGACGAACACCTCCCATAAGAGTTATGGACTCTCAAAAAAATACTACTCTAACTCTAGAATAAACAAGAACTCTAGAGAGGTTGAGTAGAGTCTCCCCTTTTGATCGTTTGGGCCCTAGGAGGAATAAAAATCGTCCTAGGATTGCGATGAGAAATTCTCAACAACCAAATGATCTAAGGGAAGGTTCTGCCCAAGCACGCCCTATCGCTCGTGCAAAAAGATACCAAGAGGAAAATTTAGTACAATCTGTTGCTCGGGAAAATAGACCAGAGGCTGGAAACGATGCCTAGGAGGGTTCCATTCAATGATTAGAGGACAGGTTATGGGAGATGGCTAAAACCAGAAACCCTCTCCAATGAACCTTTATCAAAGGATCAACTTTTGTGCAGGCAATTATGGATTTTCCTACACCCTCAAAGTTTAAATCTCATGTAGTTACACCAAAGTATGATGGGAAAACTGATCCAATTCTCCATGTAGAGCAGTACCAAGCTGTTGCAGATATTTATGCGGTCCCGAACGAGATGAAGTGCAGGGCATTCTCCTGAAACATCACTAGATTTGCTCAAATATGGTATAATAATCTCCCTCAGGGGAAGATTGCCACTTTCCATCAACTGGCCGAGCTCTTTAAACGAAACTTATGTTTTGGTGCGAAGATAACCAAGAGGGTAGCTCATCTTTTGAGTATAAGGAAAAAGGCTGGAGAAAGCACTAGGGATTACATCACTCGTTTTAATAACGAGAAACTGAAGGTTATCGATTATGAATAAAAAATAGCTATTACCGCCCTCATAATTGGTCTTTTGTCGGATAAGCTTTATTACACTTTAGCCAAGGATCCCCCCAAATCCATGGCAGAGTTGATGGCAAAAGTAGCCAAAATTATGAATGCTGAGGAAACAATGGCTACGAAGAAGAATACTGAAGCAAAGGCAGAGATTAAAGCAGAAGGAAAGTCGGAGAGGAAAGATCACAAGCATAATAGTGGGAGAAAATTGTTGAAAGGCAAAGAAGCGTTAGACAACATGAGGAGGTATGGAAATTATATAACCCTGAAAGTAGATATAATTCATATCCTGGAAGAGATCAAGAACATCGAAGAGATAAATTGGCCAGAAAAGCTAAGAACAACACCCGAAAAGAGAGACAAGTCAAGGTACTGTGAGTTCCATAAAGTTCATGGTCACACGACCAAACAGTGTATAGCTCTCCAGAATGAGATAGAAGCACTCATCAGACGAGGAAAGTTGAATAGGTTTGTTGATCGATAGAATGGTGGGAATAATAATAATAGAACACGACAAAGATCAAAATCTCCTCGACGACTAATAGATGACAAGAAAAGGGACCATGAAGATGATCCAGAAGATGACCCCGATCTCCCAAAGAAGCCAAGACAGCTAGAACGTGAGGTTTTTTCAATTCATTTTGGTCCATTCGATTGTAATATGATTACAGGAGGAGATGATGGAGGGGGTGATCATATAGCTGAAAGGAAGGCTTACATCAATGACGCTCAAGACTGCTCCTATATACAACGGTCAAATCTAGCAGAGGAAGATCGCCCGAGGAAGGTCAACAGAGATAAACAGGTCATTATTTTTTCCAAGAATGACCTTGAAGGAGTTTTATATCCTCATGATGACCCTCTAGTGATCAAAATGAGGATGAAAGACGTAATTATTTTGTGAGTATTGGTAGACAATGGTAGCTCGACGGACATCATGTTCTATCCTTGCTTCGAGAGTTTGAACCTGAAACTTTCTCAATTGGAACCATATCATAGGCCACTCGTTGGTTTTTCTGGAAATTTTTTTTTTCCACTTGGGACGATCAAGCTGGATATATTGATTGTGATATGGCCTGCATCCAGATCTAAAAAAGTATGTTTTTTTATGATGGGTAAAAATGTTCAATCAACCTATAACATACTTATGGGAAGAGTAAGTCTGAGAAAATTTGAAGCAGTTCCCTCCACTGTACATCAATGTTTGAAATTCCCAACCAACTTTGGGGTTAGAATTGTGAAGGACGATTAGAAGGTATCTCGAGAGTGTTATTACTCATCTACCGAGCAAGAAGAGTTGGAAGAAGCAAGGAAGAAGACAACCACTTACCAAGTGGATAATCCTGATGAGTCTGAAATTGAAACTTTAGACCAAAAAGATGAGACTGAGCTCATTAAAGACCAAGTCATTGAGGCCACGGAAAGCATTGTTCTGGATGAAGAGTAACTTGAAAGAAAAACCCAGATTGGGGCTTTAATTGATCCAGTATTAAAACAGGGGCTAGTGAAATTTCTAAGGCAAAAAAGAAAATCATTCGCATGGAGTCATGAGGATATGCCAGGGATAGATCAAGCCTTCCCAGGCCATGAGCTCAATGTAAATAAGGAGATTAAACCGGTGAAGCAATGAAGAAGGGTCTTTAGCCCAGAGAAGAATCTAGTTATTCAAGAAGAGGTAGAGAAATTATAAAGAGCTTCTTTCATTGAAGACGTTAAATATCTGGATTGGTTGGCTAACGTGGTAATGGTTAAGAAGAAGAACAACAAATGGAGAATGTGTGTATATTACACAAAACTGAATAAAGCCTATCCCAAAGACCATTTTCCTTTGCCCATGATAGATCAGCTGGTAGATGCTACTTCGAGCCATGAATTGTTGAGCTTCATGGATGCCTACTATGGATATAATCAAATCAAAATGAAGCCTAAAGACATGGAGAGTGCTTCTTTCATTACCCCATGAGGTACGTATTGTTACAATGTTATGCCTTTTGGTCTTAAAAATGCAGGTGCTACCTATCAGCGGCTGATGAATAAGGTGTTTGTTGAGCAAATTGGCCAAAATATGGAGGTTTACGTTGATGATATATTGACCAAAAGCAAGAGAGTTGCTGACCATATAGCTGATCTTAGCCAAACTTTTACCAGCTGGAAAAATATCAAATGAAGTTGAACTCGACCATATGTGTCTTTGGCGTGCAAGAAGGCATGTTCCTTGGGTACATCGTAAATCAACGGGGTATTAAAGAAAATCCTGACAAGATCAAGGCTTTGATAGAACTGAAATCTCCAACTACTAAGAAGGAAGTGAAAAGCCTTACGGGGTGCGTTGCAGCTCTAAACAGGTTCATCTCTCTAGAAACTGATAAATGCCTTCCATTCTTCAAGGTTCTTAGAAAGACTTTTGAGTGGAATGACGAGTGTGAGCAGTCATTTCTAGCATTGAAGAAGTATTTGGGGACACCACTTTTGCTCTCCAAGCCGGTGTTAGGAGAAAAATTGTACCTATACTTAGCCGTTTCTAAAAGCGCAGTTAGCTCAGATTTAATTAGAGAAGAAGGTGGAGTATAAAGACCAGTGTATTACACGAGTAAGGCATTTTGAGGAGCAAAAATCAGGTACCCAAAGCTGGAGAAACTGGCGTTAGCATTAATTGAAGCCAGTAGAAGGATGAAACCATATTTCGAAGCTCACACAATAGTGGTATATACTGACATGTCGCTCAGACAGGCTTTACATAAGCCTGAGAAATCTGAAAGGCTGATGTATTGGGCAGTGTAATTAGGGGAGTATAATCTCATTTATGAACCATGATCCTCCCTCGAAGGGAAAGAAGTGGAAGATTTCATTACTGAATTAACCTATCCAGATGTCTCCAAGCAATAGGGGGCTAATACAGAGCAATTCAAGGATGTAAGAGAAGCAGAAGATGGTGAAGAAATAGCCCTCGAGAAACTCCCAGTAGGAGAGAAATTGACATCCAATAAACCAGAACCTTCTGGTAAGAAGACATAATTGAAGAAGGATGAAATTGAACACATGATATTCCATAAAGGAGTTTTGTCTGACCAAGGTTTTGATAATAATCTCCCAATATGGAATTTGTATGTCAACGGTTCTTCGTGTGCCATAGGCAGCGGAGCTGGAATCATTCTCAAAAGCCCAGATGGGTTAGACATAGAATATGCTCTACGTTTCTAGTTTAAAGCTTCTAATAATGAGGCTGAATATGAGGCTGTAATTCTAGGCCTCAATTTGTCAAAATCATTAAACGCATAACAAGTCACGGTGTTCAGCGATTCCTAATTGGTAGTGAATCAGGTGATTGGTCTTTATGCAGCGAAAGGAGAATTCATGACCAGGTACATAGTTAAGGCTATGGAAGTTATAGCTAGTTTAGCATCTGTTCAAATGATTATAATACCAAGGTTGGAGAATGCGCGAGCTGATGCACTTTCTCGGTTAGCTTAACTACCCGTACTGAGCTACAAAGAACAATTCCTATTGAGATACTTACAGACCAGAGTATTGATGAAGATGTAATGGTCAGGTTCATTAATTTGGATATGGGACCTTCCTGGATGGATCCCATCAGATCTTACATTGAAGAAGTCATTCTACCAGCCGACTAGCTCGCGGCCAAAAGATTGAAGTTTAAACCTTCAAGGTATGTTTTAAATATTGGCATTCTATACACAAGAGGAATAATAGCAAGTCTGCAAAGATGCGTTCATCCTTCAGAAGTTAGAGATTTCATAAAAGAAGTTCATGAAGGTTCTTATGGAGCCCATATAGAAGGTCGGACACTTTTGAAGAGAATAACTACACAGGGGTACTATTGGACAATAATGCGCGCTGATTGTACCGCCTATGCGAAGAAATGCGATAAATGTCAGCGGTTTTCCAATATACAAAGAACTCCCCAGGAATTATTGACACCAATTACTTCACCTTGGCCATTTGCCATATGGGGAATTGACCTAGTTGGGTCGTTGCCAGTAACTAGAGGAAGATTCAAATACTTCGTGGTCGCTGTTGATTATTTCAAAAAATGGGTGGAAGTTGAACCTCTCATTGATATGGCTTATGAAATTGTTTATCAGTTTATCTGGAAGAATATTGTTTGCAGATATGGTCTGCCACATGCTTTCACCAATGATCATGGTACCCAATTTGATAATGAGAAGTTCGCTGCATACTGTCAACGGTATAATGTTCAGAAGTGAAGAATAAAAATCTTTTGAATGGATTGAAAAAAAGGTGAGATGATGTTAAAGGAAATTGGATTAATGAATTGCATTCTGTATTGTGGGCATACCGAACAACTCCCCGAACAGCAACTAGAGAATCTCCCTATATGCTGGCTTTTGGGAGTGAAGCAGTCATACCAGCTGAATTAGGATTAGCTAGTCATAGGGTTCTTAATTTTAATTCCCATGTAAGGGATTTGATGAGACGTTTGGACTTATATATGCTCCAAGAAGTTAGAGAAGACCCAGTAATTAGTAATGCAGCTTACCAGCAAAGGACAACCATGTTCTACAACAAAAGGGTCAAGAAGTGTGATCTCAAGAAGGGAGATTATGTGATTAAGAGAGTGATTCAAAAACACAACAAGTTGGAAGCTAATTGGCATGGGCCATATCGTATTACTACTGTTGTTCGACCTGGAATCTACGGAATAGAAACTTTGGAAGGGGAAGAGTTCAAAAATGCTTGGAATGCAGAACAACTGCAAAAATATTATCAGTAATGTAACTACACATACACATATATTCAATTGTTTCAATATGAATGAAAATGACAATTTCCCAATCTTCTTTTGTCTTAATAATTTTTTTGGAGTACTGGTGCTATACACCACCAAAACCACCAACTAAGGTTTGTCGGTAATCCACCAACTAAGGTTGGTTGACATTAAACTTAACAAAAAATGTTGGCACAAAACTCATACAAAGGCAAAGCCTGTTTCATAATGGGTGACTTTAAGGGGCATCTAAAACTACGCAAGAAGATGGGTGACCTCAAGAGGCATCCACTGTCTAGGTACCAAGGCAATCTAGATAAGATTGTTACATCTAAGAAGGAACATGGGTGATAAGTCACTACAACTAGGCAATGAATGGGGCAAAGTTCCATTGTCTACGCAATCAAATTAAACAAAGGACAAAATTGTCTATTTATATAAATATTCAGCAAAGAACAACACTATTTACATAAATATTTAACAAATAAATTTTTTTATTTCCATGATCAAGAATATTACAAAAAGATGAACTTCTATTCATTGAATACAAATTTCCTATTCTATTGGCTTTTTTCCTTCTGATTTTTATACAGGGTCCATGCCAGCTGGAGGATCATCTAATGCAAAAGGAGAATCAATAAAATTCATATCTTGTAGCATTCTAGTATTGCTTTCACTTGGTCGGTCAAGAAGATGAAGAGGTCTGGATATCTCAAAATCTTTAGGAAGACTGTAGTCACCAAGGTCATCATCCAAGGTACTTGGAGATCAAACTCTGAGGAATAGACCGTGATGGAATCCAACTAACATCCAAGTTGAAAGGAGGAATGGGTAGATCAAGAAACCTAAGTTCATACCAATCCCATAAGGAATTTTCTTTCTCGAGACGTATCACACCAAGAGCATTCAACCACCCTTGCTTATACCCTTCATTGTTTGACTGTTGCAACCTGACGTCAAGGTGGCATAAGGCTTCGTTGTATCCTACCATCCAGAATTCTCGGGGTTATTTGTGGAACTAATATGTCAACCTATCCACGTTTTGACTCAACCTTTTTATTAAGTTTTCATTTTTCTCTAAAGAGGAACTTTGACTAGAAAGCTGCACGGTAAGACTTTGAATTTTCTGGGGCATCTCAACTAAGGCTTGATTCTTTGCCATTAGTTGAACAACTTGATTTGTTAAGGCTTGCTGAGTCCTAGTTTCTTCAATGTTGCCCCGACCAGTTTGACAAGCTCTTGCTCTACCACGAGAAGAAGATGCAGGTCTAACACTTTTCCAAGTCTCTAACTCTTGCCTTAGTGAAGCATTCTCAGTCTCCAAAAAGGAGAAACCTTCATCGTTAACTGGGACCAGAGCTCTAAAAGAAGAAGAAGAATTTAATTGCCTTAATTCCTCTCGTAAGGAAATATTTTCTTCCTCTAACAAATGGGCAATGTTCATGTTCTCTTCGACTTCAAGCTTTAACACACTTTCTCTCTTCTTATGGGCTGAGAGGAATTTGTCATAGCCCCAATCTGCACTCAACTATTGGTAATTTTTCTCATAACCTTCATGCAGAAGAGTAGTGGTTTCTTTGTGGTGATTTTGAAGATCTTTGATTACCCCTTGGCGATCTTCCATCATTTCATAGTATGCCACGTTATTTGCCACAGCTCAGTCAAGTAGACATTTTAAGTATTGATAAGCATCAATTGCTCGTTCTGAGGCATCAGATTCGAGAATATCAACTATTTGTGCTTCAGTAAAGTCTGCATGACCAACTTTAAAGTAATCATTACATTTCTTCATCAACTCTACATCATGAGCTGACAAGAGTTCCATCGTGGCAATAAACTAGCAAGGACAAGTAAAAATGGATCAACAACGATATAGATTGAGCAAGTAAAAGAGAAAATTTAGAAAAAATAACAAAGTACTTTTTATTGATCAATGGGAGAAGAAAGTATAACCAAAGTTACAACAAAAGGCAAAAAATAGAAGAACAACATAATTAAAGATCCAAACAACTTTACACCTTCTCCTTATTTCCTACAACATCTTCAACAGATTTGGATGAAGGAGTTGGTTGCTCGGAAGGCAATTAGCGTTGCCTAGTAGAAGTTATTGCCTGCTGAACTTGCTCGGAGGGTTGAGGAATGGTAATAGCAGATACTTGTTCTACTATCACCATAGAAGACTCATCAGATGCAACTTCATCCTCTTCTTCTTCTTCAATAGTAGGAGGAGGGCTATGAGTATATCTTTGAAACAATTTAGAATCGTCTACAACACTCAACTCCTTCAAAGATGCAACCCATCCATCTCTGAAGTATTTCAAACCTGCATAGTCCATTTGAGAAGACACAGCATCTAGAGCTTTGTTCCATCCTTTGTGCCAACCAGAGTTGAATGACTTCTTCATAATAACTTTTATCTTCACTTTCTTCGAGTAAGCAATCTCCTGAGCAGACTACACTCTATTTTCAAGCTCTTTCTTACGCCTTTAAGCCTCTTCAAGCTTGCCATTATTTCCCTCCTTGTTGGAAAGGGCGACCTTCAATTTTTCCTCCATCTCCTTAGAGGCATTAATAGCTTGATGTCGAGCTGTATCAGCTAGTTAATGAGTTATCTCTATAGATAGGAATTTACTTTCCCAAGCAGTTTTATCGTCCTTGTACTTCTGTCGAGATTCCTTCATATACTGTGATAACCCATCGAGAGCTTCTTCTACCCCAGTGGATGAAGTTGAGGCTTTGATAGCTTCATATTTCTCTAGGATACTTTTAAAACACATCATAAACTGCAATAGAAAAGAAGCTTGGATCAGAATATGACCATGGTACATCGAGATAAAATAGTAAGTGTGATAGTACTTACTAATGCAATGTGTTGGGCTGCCAAGTCAGTGATCTCCTCCCGAGAAAGGGAAGTCTCAGCAGCTCGATATTCAGGAATAGTCTAAGACTTGATCAAACCTTTGGCCAAGCTCGGAGCAATGATAGGTTGAGTGCTGGCTCTCAAAGAAGGATCCTCAACCCCGGAATGTTGAGCAGCAATATCCACAGGTCATTCAGCAAGACCTCTCCTCAATCTCCTCAAAGGAGTACCTTCAATCAAAGGTGTTGCCTCTCCTTGCGTAGCAACAACACCTTCAATAAAAGGTGCTACCTCTTTTAGGACAACAGGGGGCTTCTTACTGACCTCCTTAATGGTTGGAATTGTTTCCTTAGATGGAGCAACGCCCATTTTATTCATCCCTTCAGTTGGGACATCCCCTTTACTTTTTTTGCCTCATCAGTGCCAAGAGTATCTTTAGAAAAGAATTCAGGCACTCTCCTCTTCCTCATCATCAAATCAGCAATAAAAGTACCCAAATCATATGAAAATTCTTCAATAGCTGCTGACAATGATGGTGTCTGATCAAGGTCAATCACCAATGGAGGAACAAGAGGACAAGAAATGAAAGAGGAAGTTGTGTTCTTATATCTCAGCAGATAAAAAGCATCTCTAACGTGCTCCCCAACAACTGATTGATGCAAACCCCAGATGAGTTTCAAATCTTTTATATTAATGTCACTCTCTTTTGGGGGCTTTCTTTTGTTATTAACTGCAAAAAAAATAAAAAAAATAAATGTCATTGATGCATTTTAACAAACAATAGCATAGCCAATTTGAAAAATAAAATAACCTATCCCATGGTCATAAAGTGGACATCTGGGACCTTGGTACACGTCATTCCCTTTTGAGGAGGGTGGTACCAATTTTTCATCACAACCCCATGATCAAAATAATCCCTATTAACATCAGGGAGATTGACTACTAAAGCCCTATTTTAAAACCTAGTTTTTAAATAAAAAGTAGTATCGCTAGTAACCCATTTATAACAAAACATAATCTCAGGGATCCCTAAATGAGTCCCATGAATCTGATTCAATCTATGTACGCCATTAACTACTCTCCATGTGTTTGGAACTACTCTTGCAGGAACAATATCAAAATATTGGCAAAATTCCAAACACAGCGGATTAGGCGAGAAAGAAAAGACACATTACTCTTGTAGGAACAATATCAAAATATTGGCAAAATTCCAAATAGAACGGATTAGGCGGGAAATAAAAACTACATTCCGCTATAAAAATGGAGGGAAACCAGTGTCCCTCAGCTAGAGAAAATAAATCAAAAGGGCAAGGAGGTTCCTCTAGAATAACCCAAAAGGGAATTGCAAAATCAGCCCGGAACTTATCCAAGGATTCGATAAGATAAACCAGGGTGGCTAAAGCAAAGCAATAAGAAAAAAGAAGTTCTTATAATAGACTGAGAAATCTGCCAAGGCGGATGACAGAAAAAATGAAAGTATAAGGATAGAGCGAAAAGACAAAGAGTTTAGAAGTCTCGAAGTAAAAAGTAAAAGACGATTTGATTCTATAGCTTTTAAATTCCCTGCATCGGGAAGCGAGAAAAGAAATGAATACTAGAAAAAACGATTGCATTTTCGGCGACTAAATGATGAAAAAGGCGCCAATACCCAAGCGTCTGTCAAAAAAGTTCACAAGTGTTGAGGACCTTAGTCTAATAAGACTGGGTAAAGATGCCCGAGCAACTATTTGGGCATAATATTCCACATTCTCATATTTCAACTTCAACTGTGAAACATTGGGGGCTTCTGTTGATACCAAAATTAGCCTGCTAACTTGGACGAATTATATGAAGACGTGTGTTATCCTACATGGCTTGAACATAATTACCGAACAATTTAAAACACCGAGCTACTCAGCATACCGAGATACTTAGCATACCAAGCTACTCAACGTGCCAAGCACCTGGTCAAGAAGATCAAACGACGAAGATAGATTCAATGAACATTCTTACCATGTACAGATATATACATCCATTTAATAAACGACGTATTGTCTATTCACATTGACACCCCAAGGTCTATAAATACATTGTAATACCCCCACATCGGGGCAAGATTTTATTAGCGAACATAAGGCAAAATACCCAGAAATAAAAGATATTGGACGTAGGTTATATTCATTAAGGCTGAACCACTTTAAAAATCCTTCGTCCTATTTCTTATTTCATATTTATCTGTGATTAATAAATTAGATCAAATCTAGTTTTTTACATCAACACTGATTTTAATTATTTTGTGATATCTATTATAAATATATATGTGTCCCTATATGCGTATTATGTTGGTATGCGTTCATATGTTAATATGTATGTGACCTTAGAAAGAATAGTTTATACGCTTTTGGGCTATTATATGTTTAAGTGCATGCGTGATATTATATTAAGTATTTATATATTTTCATATGTTACCTGGCATTTTGTCCAAATAAGATATTTGTTCTCTTAATATTTGTTAGCATATATTAAAGTTGTTGCCTCTGAAGCTGATTTGACTAAGGCCTAAGATTTTAAATATAGCTGGCATTTCTTGTCATTTAAAACAACATCGAGGTATTCAAACGAGCACCCAGTTTTTTTTGTACCATACACTGTTTTCTTTAAAATGTTAAACCAGTTATTTTGATATATCAAAATGATGTCTCTTCAGTTTTTTACAACGGTAACATCCTTTATGGGTTACAGCTGGATTCCACATATTTTGAACCTTATCCTTTTGTCCCCGGTTTTGTCCAAAACCAAAGCTGGTATTGCTGTTAGCGTTTTCAGTACGCCGTTGGCACACCACGTGTCTCATTTTTAACATTGTATTTTGTGTTTCTTTTACATTCACAAGATCAACTTTTATCTACGGTTGTGTGTGTTTAATATCAATCCTTGTGAATCCTTTATTCACCAATCAGAGAACTCTTGCTATGTCTATAAATAGCAACCTTCAACCTCATTTTAAAAGAACCGAGAAAAATTATTTTTAAGCGTAAAATTTGCTGAAGTTTTGAGAGAGAGATTATATACCTAATTCAAAAAGATTTATCTTAAGAGTGTATACTTTGAGCCAAAGATGTTTCTACTCAATATTTTCAAAATCTCGAGGAGTCAAGGTTGGACGTTTTTTTCAGAACTTCATCTCTCAGTTCTTGTTGATTTTTCATTTTGAAAAATCTGGTTGTGAGTATCTCTAATTGTTGTTCTTGTTTTATTTGTTCTTTTCGATCTGTTATTTATTAGATCTACTTTCATGCAATGTATTTCTGAAATATAATTTATATATATAAACACTACACACACAGACAACATGCTTGTGGTATTAAGTTTGATATATTTTTCTAAGATCTATTTCTGTGAAAAAGTCGTGTACACAAATCTGATATGTTTAATAACTTTGGTTATTTTGATATGTTCTAAATCAGAGCTTAGATAAAACGTTTTGTTTTAATTGCATTTAGAAATGTTTGTCCATTATATTCATATTATTAGTTTTATACATTTAAAACTGTAGAGGAATAAATTGTAGAAATCTAAAATCTAATTCGATTTTATTCTTGCGCGAACCATATACTTGATGATTTGAGAACCGAGATCTAATTAGACTAAATCAAGAATATCATATTGCTGAATTGTTTTGTTTGATTTAAGTGATTTTGAGGAATTGATTTACATATCATATCACTTAGATATATTCACTCACTTTGTACTCCTGTAGACACATTTATTTCTGTGAATATTGGAAGAAGTCTAGTGTGCAAGATTTAAAAGAAAAGAAAACTTTTCAAAACTGTATTGAAATTCAAGAAGACTTGACTTGAGTTGACACAAGACTTGTGAAGATATATAGGAGATATAATTTGTTGCATTGCATTTTGTGTGTATCATTTAAGTGTGGGTATGTCATTTAGGATAGAACACTGCACACTAATACTTCACTAGAAAATAGAACACAATAGGCACTGAGCTGATCTTGAGCAAGAAGAGCAAAAGGGAGAAGCTGCAAAGTGTAGAACGCAATAGCAAGCAAGGACAGACTTAAAGAGAGAGCATAATAAGCAACCAGTGAGGAGTTTTGGTCGTGTGAGGTACTAGCTACATCTATCTTCTGTAGTTGTCATGTTTGTTGATTGTAACTCGTTCATGTTATTTTTATTGTTTTAGTGGAAATAGATTAGGTGACTCCTAGAGGGGTCCATCGTTTTTCCAGGGGAAGGGTTTTTACCACGTCAAATAAACACCTTGTTCTTTACTTTACAAATTTGCAATATCTTGCATCATACGAAAAAGTAGGTTTAATATTAGAAATGCACCTAATTAATTGAATCATATATTATCTATTTTGACACCTAGTTAACTTAAGATAATAATTAGGATTATTAATTGACTTGAAAAACTAAAATCTATTTTAGCAAAGTTAGCAATTCAAGAAAAGTTTGAATTGGTCCCTTCTTGAATAACATAGATAACTTGTAGGTAATTAGAGTTTATTTCGGGAAACTATTTTACTTTCGCATTATAGGTTATCGTATAAGCCGCAAGCTCAAAGATTAGTGAAAAAAACCTAGTTCATGGTTTATCATCGCTAGGAAAAGTTAGATTGTTGGTTTGTTGACCTTGCCAACAAGGAAAAAAAATTGAAGTCCCCATCGAAAATTGAATACCATTACAACCTCCTCTATTTTGGGGTTAATTCATAAGGATCTTAAGGGTCCTACGCGCTCGGAGATCTTGAGTGGTAAGAGATACATTCTCATGATGGTCTATGACTTTTCTTGATATTCTATCATAGAATTCATTACAGAAAAGTCTGATGCAAATAAATTCCTTACAACCAAGTGTCGTGTCTTACGGAACCAACACGGTGTCACTATTAATCAGATGCGTAGTGAAAATGAAACTAAATTTAAAGAAGTTAAAGTGGATAGTTATTATGATGGAGTGGGCATCAAACATGATCTTTTCCCATTCATACTCCTCAATAAAATGAGATTGTTGAAAAGTAGAACAAAACGATATATGAAATGGCTAGATCCATGATTTTTGGAAGAAAGGTCCCAGACGTTTTTGGCTAGAGGTGGTGAGCACCACATGCCATAAATTGAATAGGGTATATCTTCGTTCGTACACACTTCACACGTCTTATGAGTCATGAACCGGGAAGAAGCCTAACCCATCGTATTCTATGTCTTTAGGAGTACTTACTACATCTTGCGAGATATAGAGCACTGAGTAATGTTCGACTCCTGAAGCAAAGAGGGGATATTTTTAGGTTATTCATTGACTAGTAGGGCTTATAGGGTTTTTAAGCTTGCAAGCTTTAAGGTTATTGATTCAATAAATTTCATGATTAGATATGATGAACCATTGGAGTTTGTTTCTCCTAACCTCCAGTGTGAGGATGATGTACCCCTGGTGACGATCCTTTTGCATGACACTATAGTGGACCCCATTCCTATTTTAGGGTAAACAGGGTTTAAAAGAGTCATGGCCCTTCAGCTTACCTGGTGATCCTACACTAAGCGTAAAGACTCATGCTCAACTTGAAAATATTGTTAGCTATATGGCCTATAAATCCTTAGTCAAGCCCAAGTATATGAAAGAGGACTCAAGGACGATCACTGGATTTTTGTCATGCAAGATAAGTTGCTTCAATTTTGTAAGAACGATGCCTAAGAGTTAGTCCCCCAACCTAGCGAGATTAAGATAGTCCCAAGTGTATTTTCAAGAATAATGTGGATTAAAAAGGTGTCATAGTTATCAATAAGGCTCTGTTGGTCTCTCAAGGCTACACACAAATTTAGGGTATAGACTTTGAGAAGACATTCGCCCCTATTGCTAGGATGGAGTTCGGTTGCTTACTACTCGCAATAACATGTCATCTGATCTTGAAGTTATATCAGATGGATGTAAAGAGTGCCTTTCTTAATTTCATTATATAGAAGGCGGTTTATGTGGAACAACCATAATGGTTTGAAGACCCTAAACACCTAGCACACGTCTATTATCTTAAAAAGGTCTTGAATGGTTTGAATCAAGCACCCCGTGCTTGGTACGAGACCTGGGATATAGATGGTTACAGAAGAATTTCGAGTGGGTGTTTCTATTTTAGGAGTGCTCTTGTCCAAATTTTTGTCCACGATAGAGGCTGAGTATATTGCCGTAGGGATTTTTTACATGCAAATCTTATGGATGAAGAAAATGTTGGAGGATTATGGTATTTCACAAGGCACGGTGACTATTTATTGTGATAATATGATTGTGATCCATATTGTCCATTATCCTGTCCAACATTCACACACAAAGAACATTAGGATAGAGAGCTCTTTATACGAGACCTAGTTGAGGAGAATGTCATGTCTTTGATATTTGTGATCACTAATCGTCAGTTGGCCAATATATTCATGAAACCTTTAGATGCACTTCGATTTGAGGATCTTAGGAAATCTATAGGTATTTGCATTGTTGACTAAGTTCATATATTTTTATTTAGTGTAGGATGTTTTTCATAATGATATCTCTTATTCTTCTTGCTAGCTTTTATTATCATTGTATATGTATTAATCACTGTGATATTTTTAGAAAAATCCAAAAAGAGTTTTGTTTTTCAAGAAAAAATTGGAAAAATAGAAAAAGACTTTCGGTTTTTAAGAAAAATTTGAAAAAGGGAAAAATATTTTATTCTGATAATTTTTATGAAAAATCCAAATCGAGTTTTGAATTTTTATCACCATATATGGATGAACATTTAAGATGTCTAGATCACCATTCATTCCATATCCACGTGACTTTTTCGTAGTGTATTGAAACATGAGATTGTTTCATTGTTGTGCTTCATAATGTGTGTAGTTATTATGTTGTGATTTGATGATTACTTGCTACATATTTGACTTCTAGTCACCTTTAAGGAACATAAGGATGATCTTATTTGAATATTGCACATACATGTTGTCGAACATAGTGTTCTTATCTCATTTTTTTTAAATGAACCAAATGTAAAAATGAGATAAATTGTAGTGCATGTAAGAACCATTGCCCATATTTAAATAATTTTTTTGGAATATTTGTTAAATTGTTAAGTAATATAAAGGGCTATGAAAGATAAAATGTCTTTATGTTAAAGGCCAACTTTAGCATAAAATAGCCTAAAAATATTAGAGGCACATAAAACTATAAGTGTCAGACCAATTTTTGAATCATTGATGCTTCGCTACAAATGAGCATTAATTCTTCCAAAAATAATTAAAAGTATACTTTGTTATGTAAGATTTTAAGGGAGTTTAATGTAAGATCAATGGGTTTGCACATACTATATAAATCTCGAATCATTAAATAGTTTTGGCATCATTGGTGTGAGAATCAATTTCGTTCTTAATTAGTTGATTATGTTAAGTAATTTTCACTTAAGTTCACCATTTTTATACCTAAGGTTGACTTTGAGATATTTGATTAGTGGTATCTCAAAACTTCTTGCATATATGGTATGATCGTCAATGTTGATTAACCTATGGAATATGTTCACACCCCTACATCACGCTTTCATGATTTAGGTATTTTAATGTTAGTCCATGGTGGGTTGTGCTTTTTACCTTTTACACTTTCTTGAAAAAATATTTTCTTTCAAAAATAGTTGGTGGATTTTTCCTTTGAGATTACCATTACGTGACCATTTTTTATATCTTTGTGATAATGTCTTACTTCTTATAGGTGATGCTATACAATTCATGTTTAGTTTCGACTCCTTTGTCTATTACAGAAAAAAAAGGGGAGAACAAATTAAGGGCCATTTTATTTCTTTTTAAATATCTATGCATCATCGTAGGTCTTTCTTTCATTTGTGTAGGTATCTAAGGGAGAGAACAAATTACACTAGATGAAAAAAAAATCCCAAGGGAAAAACAAGATGAGATTAAAGACTAAGTCTCACTATGCCATTCCATTTCTAGGGTTTGGGAGGGTATTAGTTTTATTTTGTCATAGAGGGGTAATAATTGTAATTTGGGTTTTAGTTAGTTTTGTACAGGAATAACCAAAGGGGGAGATTTGTAAGTGAAAATATTTTAGCTTAGGATTTTTTTGTATTTATTTGCATTTTGGCGTATCCCGTTAACAACCCAACACGTCGAACCAATATCGAACATCTCCAATATTGAAGACCCTCAACTGCCAAGAAGGTATAAGACTTTGGTTCTACCTAATTATTATTAACCATATTTGGATGGAATATTTATAAAATTGAGGGGTGAATTTTAAAAGATTTTAAAATTTAAAATATTTTTATATAGCCAATCTCATTCAAGCGAAAAAGGAATTTCATCAGATTTAACTTCGAATGAACATCTAACGAACCAAGGACTGCTAGATATAAAATTGTTAATAGAATCTAATCATAACTACACTTCAAACGAACTTACTTTTTTGTTTTAGAGAATAGCGTCCTCGTTCAAACGAACTCCTATTCTCGTTCAAATGCCCCTAATTTTCATTCGAATGAGTTGCCTCCTTGAAATTTGTGTCAGACCTATAAATACTTGTTTTGAACTCTTTTTTAAGTAGACTTCGGAAAAAATGCTTTCTCTATATCTTTGCCAATTCTTTTGATATTTAACGTCTCCAAAAACCTTTTAATTTACAACCCTTTCAATCCTATATGTTTTTGTGAATCGTTTTTAAACCCTATAGTTTCAATACCTTATATACACTTTGTGAAGAGGATTCTCTATAGCTGATCGTATCTACTAAGGGTTCATTATGGAATAAGGAAAAAGGTTGATCGATGGATACCAAGGGTGGATCGTTGCATGTGGATAACATTGGTTTGAGTTGTTTTCTCTTCAAGGTTTTTGAAGACTCTAAGAATCATACTTAGTTGGTCTAAGTTATTTATAAGTCGTCTATCTTGTAAAACATTCTAAAGTACTGAATACGGTTTTTCCCTCAAAAGGGGATTTTTTTCTCAATTTTGTGGTTAATTGCATGAATAGAATTTTTCAGTGATTGGAACTTTGATCGTGTACACACCATATTTAATTAAATATTAAAATTTGGAAAAAAATGGATTCGTGTGTTTGGGACATTTAAATAAATAAATTAATCCATTAGTTTGTGTGCACCCTAATGACTATTTGTCTGCGTGTGTTGCATATCTTTATTATGAATCCAATGATGGATTATAAATCACACATAATAATGTTAAGTTTGAAGATCTAAAACACATAAAACACGTACAAAAGCATGGCCAAAGTCAAAATAAATGGATGTCTCCCTAAGAGGATGGCATAATAAACATAAACTTGGGCACTTCCTAAGACCCCAAACAGCTACAACTAGGGTCCTCCCTAGATGATAACAATCAAAAGGAGGTCACAGACTCCTCGCCAGCTTCTTAGATGTGTTCACTTTGTCTTACGCTGACATGCCCGACATCGACCCAATTATTGTCAAGCGTGAGACACCCACTATCCTTAACGCCAAAACCATAAATAGTTGATACCCAAAGGGCGCTTGAAAGATAAATAAGAAGTACAGAAAGATATTACAATCGGCTTCATTCGAGTAATTGAATAACCCATTTGGTTAGTCATCATCGTACCAATACCTAAAAATAAGAGCAAAGTCTGAATATGCCTAAACTACATGGATCCCTATCGATACTTCCCCAAAGATGATTTCCCTCTAATGAACATTGACTTATTAGTAAATATTACATCAAATAGTGCACTTAAATCCTTCATAAACATATTCTCAGGCTACAACTATATAAAAATGCACACCGGCCACTAAGAGAAGACCGGGTTTATTATCCCATTGGGGCATACTGTTATACAATTATGCCCATTGACCTTAAGAATGCCGGTGCCACTTATCAAAGAGCATCCACAACCATCCTAACCTATCTCATACATAAATAAGTGGAGCTCTATGTGGATGACATGATCATTAAATTCAAGGACCGTAATGGACATTATACGACACTAAAAAAATTCTTCCAAAGGTTACACCTCTTCAAAATGAGGATAAGTCCCCAAAAATGCATATTTGGAGTCGCTAAAGGGAGGGTAGCTAGATTCATTGTCAGTAAATATGGAATCGAGGTTGACCCCACCAAGATCAAAGCCATATGGTAAATTCCATCACCATAATGGAGAAAGAAGTCAAAGGGTTCATAGGCCATGTACAGTTCAAAAGCCAATTCATCAACTAACTTACCACCGTTTGTGAAACCATATTCCATATACTTAAGAAAGATTCAACCAAAGAGTGGAATGCTCAATTCCATGAAGAATTCAAGAAAATACCAGAATTCCCCCCTCCCCCCCCCCAACTAAGACAACCCCTCCTGCTCTACATGACCATAACTGGCATGGCTTCTGGATCCATGTTGTCCCAAGACGCAAAGTGTTCTTGAAATAAATGTTCCATCTAGTACGTCAATCGAAATCTAGTATCATGTGAGATAAAATACACCACATTTGAAAAGAGTCATGTATCCCTTGTATGGATCACTCACAAACTATGTGATTACATGATGTCCTTCAGTAGACGGCGTTTCTCCAGGATGGATCCCCTTAAATACTTATTGGAGAAAACCACTCTTTAGTAGAATGGAAAAATGGTTGCTAATGTTGTGTCAGTTCTAAATCACATACGTCACAAATAAACCCACCAAAGGATAGGCCATCTTTGACCTTTTCATAGGGCAACCCCTATCGGATGAGGAAGAACAAAACAAGGCAGAATTTCTCAATGGGGATATCTTCGCCTTAAATTATAGAAAAACTTAGGAACTATACTTTGATGGGGCCTCTAATGAATGGGGATTTGACATCATAATGGTCCTAATATCTCCCGACTCACGGTAAATTCCCACATCTACCGAACCCACCTACGTCTGTACTGGTAATATGGTTGAGTATGAGGCATATATCACAGGTCTTGAAATCACATTACAAATAGGAACTACCAACCTAAAATTCTAAGGAGATTTAAGCATTGTCATCACCTAGATATTGGGAAAATGGAAAACCCGGGATGATAAACTAAAAATGTATCATGCAAACTTAGAAGAGATATTTGTGTTACTCAATTATCTTGAATTAAACTACCTCCCAAGGGATAAGAACAACTTCATTGACGCACTTTCAATACTAGCCTCCATAATAGACAAGTTAGAAGGGATCGTGGAAATCATATTTACCGTAATCATATAAAAGACCGCTTATTACTTCTTTGATATTGATGGAATTAAATAAACGACAATCGATCCCACGTTTTGGTACTAGAATATATGGAACCTGCTCAAGAAAAACCATAACTCGTCGAGTGTTTCTCCAAATGATCGACTTACCCTCTATAAATGGGAGACCCCTCATCGTGAAAGGGACAGTAGAGTCTAGAGAACTCTTTGATAAGAATTATCTTTCATATAATAAAAAAACTTCACCAGCGTCGTGGATGTAGGTCGACTTGGGTGAACCATGTAAATCTTATGTCTCCCATGTTTATTTATATATTTATGAACACTATTGTGGGGGACCTCTTCTTCCTGGTGATTTCAAATCCCCTATACTAGGCTTTGATCTTATGGCTACATGAGTACGTAGGTGAAAACACGAGTCCTTGTCATGAGCACAAGCCTCGACAATATGCCTCTCAATATGTTGTCATAATAGAGATGTATCTATCTTTTACCCTTTTATTCATCCTCAAATTCGAGATGAAGTAACAAAATGTATCAAAGTCGATCTTTTCAAACACTGAGCTACCTATTAAGACCACCCTTTACACAAACCCGAGCTTTCTCATACACATACATGAATGTTAATGGCTACCCTTTGACAACCCGCGATCCGAGATAAGGGGTGTCTAGCCCAATACTCAAATGAAACAGGAATCAGGGATGGATATCATTCCCAGAATCACAAAAAAAACTGAGCATACGGGAAAACCACCCAATAAATCAGAAAACGGGTTGCCAAAAAGTTTAGATATTTAAAACCAGTTAAGAAAATTAAATTTAAACAACCCAATCTGACAAGAAAGTGGAATTCCAAAAGAGTATATATATTACATCTAAACGAATATGCACAAGAGGACTGAATACGTTGTCGCTCCACAGCTACATACAACACATTACAACAGTTTAATAGCTTAGGTAATACATTCATTAATCAAATACAAAAGTTGGGCCACACACCTGAGTAAAGACCCGATCACATCTAGAATACAAAAATTGAAAACGTCTACTACAACGTCCTGTAATAATCCGCAAAATCATACAGCTCGTCGAAAGCAAAGGAATGGAAATATCAAAAGGGGCGCCCTTGCGGTGGAGCACCTGAGCGGATACAATCACATACACAACAAGGGAAAAATGAACCGGTCAGGGCCGGGTTTTATATGATCACCAGAAGAATAAGAAGCATGATAGAAATGAACAGTTATGCAAGCATGCTAAGGATGATAATATGGCATGTTATCTAGCATGTTGAACTTATATTACAATTTAAAACATTTTAACAAATTATGAAATTTAAATTATTTGCACAAGAGAATCATGAGTAAACATGTTTAATTTAAACTTTTCCTCAAAATCAGATCACCATTTCATTCTTACGTTCCTTAATAGGAAGACAACATTTCATTAGGTTTAATCAAGAAGATATAATTTCACTTCATTAATTAAAAACCTCCATCATTAATTATCATTTCCATTTTATCTTTCCATTCCTTAACAGGAATACAACTTATATCAGGTGCTCTTTATGGCACATATCTCAATCACATGCTCTTTGTGGCACGTATCCATGCTCTTTGTGGCATTGTTTTATGCTCTATATGGAATTAATATCCATCAAGTCCCACTTGATGCAGAAATTTATATTCTCATACATATAACGACTCTAAAACCGCCCCTCCGAGTTTTCCCACTGGGCGCGCCCCTAAATAACTATCATCTTCCAAGGCCTATCATATAAGACAACATGGGCTCATAACGCAACGTCGGGAAGCGGCCGTGTACCTGCGGGGTAGTCAAGACCACACCCGGAATCTCCTACCCATCACAGAAAATATATATATCAACAAACGCTCACATGGCCTAGGACTATATTCACCTTGCATTCATTAATCAGGGGGCATCACCTCACGTGCGAACTTCCCTTATGATAGTATTTAGAGAGGTGTGTATAAGTAAATTAACATTTAGTATTTTTAAATCTCTTTTTCATTTTCAATTTTCATTACGAATTTCCATTTCCATTATCCAAGTGTTTGGTTCATTTTAGTCGAACCTATCATCATCGAATAGTTTGGTTCATTTTATTCGAACCTATCATCATTAAATATCATCATTAATATTCCACAATTTACAAGTCCCGACTTAATCTCCAAATAATCATTATGATTCTATATTTCCCAAAGTTTATATAACTCCGATACCCCTAGAGTCTCCAAGCATGGGCAATAAAGTTCACAACTTCTAGAAATTCAATAAAAGAAGTAACGCCTTAGCATTACTTTAAACCTTCCCAGAATAAACCCCAGATGACCCAATTCTAGTCTAGGGTAGCGACCAAAATCAAATACTACTCTAGGACACTAAGTTTACTTCATACAAGAAGATTCCTAAGTCCTAATCTTAAGAAAAAAGGTTAAAATTTGAAAAGGAAAATCAAAAGAAAAATACAGGATTTTCGAATCGATTCGGACTAGCCGAATCGATTTGGGTTCATAAAGGCGAATCGATTCGGACTAGCCGAATCGATTCAGTCAGGAGAAACCAACATTCTGCATAATTTCCAAATCGATTCGGACGAGCCGAACCGATTCGGACGACCCAGGCTTGCAAACTGTCTCTCAGCGAATCGATTCGGCCAGGTCGAATCGATTCGGTTCTGCAGGAATTCTAAGTTTTGGCTATGGAGTCTTGGACTCCAAAATTCTACCCAACACAAAAACCAACCAAACCAAGATCATAACTTCCAACTCATACATCATGATATATCTATCTACCACTATAAACTACATTTATCATCTAATTTAACTTCTAAGAGTTATAATGCCCATAAATCTAACAAAACCCTAAAATGATAAATCATAACAATTCATAATTATCAATACTAATTATTCTCCTTAAATCACATAGTATCAAGTAGATAACTTGCCTTGATCTTGTAAATTCAGATTTTGATTTGGTGGAGGCAACAATCCAAGCTCCAATCTCTCTTCTCCTCCAAAGTTCTCTTCCTCTCTCTACTCTCTCTAGGGCTAGAATTGTGTAATAGAAGAATAGGAATGGGGTTGGGAAATAAAACGTGGTTTAAGTCTAAGGAGCCCACTTAAATGATCAATACGCGATAAAATCAATCACAACTACACATTTAAGCTATAACTAGTCAAAAGTGCCCGAAATGCAAAAATACAATATGACAGTTATTTTGACTGTCTCGCACCTACCAGGACTAACTATACCTTCCAAATTATCATTTGGGAATTTTATAACTCATTTTAAGTTCCGGTTTCACATTAAACCAAAATGTCATTTTAGATCTTATGACACAGTAAATCACAACATGGATATTTTTACCTACTCACAAGGTAACTATACAACAATTTAGTAAATATTAACCTTTTTCATATTAAATTAATATTTACCCCACATCCATCATTATATAATTAATTACTTCACATAGTAAATAAATATAAAATAGGCTCTCAAAAGTGAGGGTTGTTACATACTCTCCCCCTTATGAGGGAATTTTGCCCCCAAAATTCAAGCGTACCTTGCAAGAAGAGATGCGGATACTTTTCCCGCATGTCATCCTCGCACTCCCATGTAGATTCCTCGACACTATGGTGACTACATTGCATTCTAACCAAAGGTACTACCCACGATTTCAAGCGACGCTCTCTACGCTCTAAAATAGCAACCGACTGCTCCTCATTAGAAACGTCGGGTGGCAACTCAATATCTTCAAAAAGGGATGTGCCAAAGGGCACCTTCACACCTCTTTTACTTCTTTAAAGAGGAGATATGGAACACGTCACGAACTTGCCGCAAGTGTTTCAATAAAGCAAGTTAATAGGTTACCGAACCCACCTTAACATTTATAGGAAAGGTCCAACGTAATGTGGTGAAAGTTTTCCCTTCTTCCCAAAACGTTTAATGCCCTTCTTGGGCGACACTCGCACCAACACTTGGTCCCCGACCTCCATCTCCACATGCCATCTCCCCGCATCGACACAACTCTTTTATTGATCTTGGTTATACGAATGCGATTCCGAAAGGGCTCAATCTTTTGAAAAAGTATCCCAGATCATTTCAGGTCTGAGGAACTTATCATCTCGCACCTCCAACCAACAAGCGGGAGATCCACAAGGCCTACCATACAAGGTTTCATAAGGCGCCATCCCAACCATGAATTGATGCAAATCATCATAAGCACATTCAACTGATGGAAGACACTGTTCCCAACTACCCTTGAAGTCAGGCACGCACATAATGAGTATATCCCCCAACATATGGTTTACCCTTTTGGTCTGGCCATCTGTTTGAGGATGATAAGAAGTACTAAACTTCAATCCAATTCTCATGGATTCTTGGAGACTTACCACAAGTGGGAAATGAAAATATTGTCTCGGTCGGAAACTATAATCAAAGACACCCCATGCAGTCCAACCACCTCTTCATTCCCGTCCACTAATACTGGCAGCGCATGTCTTGACACAGTTTGTCGTTACTCGGATGAACCGCAACTTAGAATCGTGAGATTCCGCCATTAATGTCCTTCTTATCCGAGACACTAAGTCTCCCGTGGAAGCGCACCCCACCCTCAGAGCCAATAGAGTAGGATTCTATTTCCTCGATCGGCAACTGGTATATGTGGTCTTAACATCCCTTGTCCCTCCTACCACATCTCGCAACGAATTGTTGCTCGCATGAAAAACTAAATTTCTGCCCAGGAAGTAGCACCTCCCTTCCTACATGGCAATCAAACCCACGATGAATTTTAATTCAAACATGGGATAATACTTCTCACAAGTCTTAACTTATGAGGCGTATAAACATTGGGTCTATGCTCCAGTATTATTACTCCCCATCCTGGCAGAAGCTTGTCAATTGAATCCACCTCGAGCTTAACAACATGGCTCAGGAGTGCGAGTCAATTCACCCTTTCGTTACCTCCGTAACACTCTAACTATGAGATGCCTCATCTCCTTCGGCCTTATCTACCAAACCTCTCGAAATCCCCCACTACTCGTTACTAGGGAACCAATCCCACTTAGAGTTAGCGCACAACCTATTCGTGGTTAACTCCCAACAGCCTTCCTAAACTAACGTCACATGCCCTAAAGGCCCTATGTTCAATTAATACTAAATTCTACCAACCTATATCCTATCTAAGTCATATCCACCTACTACTAAGTATATCCCTAGTGCCCAAGACCTTTCTCAACTTCTGAAATTTGCTCGGTTTCATGCGTGGGACGTCTCGCCGAAGCGAAATCCAAACAAGGAACCCTCCCATTACACTACTACCTCGCGTTATCGGTCATCAAGATATAAAGGTCTAAGACACATGTTCGGGACCGAAAAGATTTTAACTCTCAATCCTACTAATAATATTCTACTTCTAAGTCATACAATTATTTATCCAACAACATAAATACATTCTAAATAGCCTTTTTATCAAGGCATAACCCGGTATTTCCCGAAACACATCATCAAAATATCTAACAACCGGAGTAGAACCCAAGGGAACAACTACATCCCGAGAACACTCCTCCGCAATACAATATAAGTATGCATTAATAGCCCCTTCTAAGCGAGGCATAACCACTAGAAACATATCTTGCCCCTAAGCGGCAAACTCTATGCTTTTACCAAAGCAATAATCAATAGCATAATACATTACTAACCAATCCCTACTCAATATCACATCATACCCGACCATGTCAAGGACGAGTAAATCGGCCTCAAAGCACAAATTACTAAGAGTAATTCCTATATGCTTACAAACATAGAAAATGAGCGAACCATTGCCCGAAAAACTCAACACTAGAAAAAGTACTCTCAACAGATTTTATCAAATCTGCAGTCTGAGCAAAGCTCCTAAAATAGAATGAGTATGTAGTACTCACGACAAATAACACACAACTCAAGTACCCTTGATTTTAAAAAACTTACCCTCAATAGTGGGCGGTGCCGGCAGAGATGGAGGAAGCAAAGCGTCCTGAATATGATAAACCCTACCATATTGTAACTGACCCTGCTGTAGAGGAACAACTGGATTAGGCACCTATGGAGGGAACTGAACATAAGGCTGCTGTTGGGCTCGAGGAAACTGTCCCCCAATCAACTGAGGACACTCCATCTTGTAATGACCCGCCTCCCTACAATGGAAGTACCGTCCCTTCATATCCTCCTGACCTCGACCCCTGTTATTTCTAAACTGGGTAACGCCTTGGCCCAGATGGCCTTTACCTCCATGACCACCCTGACCTACATGTTGCGAAGCACCCTGACCGTGCCTATTGTTATTGTCACCCGCAATAAACCCTTCGAAGTGTTGTTTCGTAGACGAATCCCCTTGCTGAGGGTCCCTCCCTTTCTGCTTCCTATCCAAAGATTGGGATGAGGGAAATGCTCCTCCTCCAATCTCATACCCTCCGAGCCTTCCCACTTGCCCCACCACGGAGGCTTTCTTGCCACTTTGCAAAAATAATCTATGCCCTTAGTAATGTAATAGAGCTGCATTCATTACCTAAATAAAAGTTTGTAAAGCCGGATTACCCAGCAAATGTTGTCGGACTCTCCAGTTCAAGCCTCTCATAAACTTTGAAACTTTTCTTTCCTCGGGAGTCACTTCATCCAGAACAAAACTTGTCAACCGGGTGAACTCCTCTTCATATTCTGCCACAGATCTCTCTCCTTGCACAAGGTCTTACAGTCTCCTTAGCACCTCCCCTTGTATTGCGGAAGGAAAAATTTTTGATCGAACAAAACCCAAAATTAAGAAATCAACATTTTATCCCTCTGTTCTGGCGTAGTCACGGACTCCCACCAGTGTAATGTGGCTCCAACAAGTTTAAAAGTGGAGAGGACTTGCTTCTTGTCCTCACCAGATTCCACTATACGTAGGTGGCATTGAATGTCTTTCTTCCACTAGTTTGCTTTTATGACATCCGAGCTCCCGTCAAATTCCGGGGGCTGACCCTTTAGAAAAGATTCCCTAGCTCTCTCCCACGGAGAAGGTCCCGCAGGAACTTGGGCATTTGGTGCTCTTTGTTGGGCATGTGGCACTTGTTGAGCCACTGCTGTCATGGCCGCATTAACCGCTTGAGCCACTATGTTTGCCACATCCGCAGCATAAAATGTTCCTTGTGGCGGTGGGGGAGGACCAACATCCTCATCTACAACCATATTGCATCTTGTCGGGCGACCTCTTTTAGGCGGCATCTGAGATATAGGGACAATAGAGTTGAAATACTATATAAAACAATCTATTTTGTAGAAGATCGTAAACATAAGCAACAAAGCAGTCCTAACATTAGGCTCTACATCAAAGAACGCTACGGTAGAACGTGACAAGTCCGCATAGACCCTAAAGACTCTAGAACCTGATTCTCTGATACCATCTGTGACAACCCGCGATCCGAGATGAGGGGTGCCCAACCCGATACTCAAATGAAACAGGAATCAGGGATGGATATCATTCTCAGCATCACAACAAAAACTGAGTATACGGGAAAACCACCCAATAAATCAGAAAACGGGTTGACAAAAACTTTAGATATTTAAAACCAGTTAAGAAAATTAAATTTAAACAACCCAATCTGACAAGCAAGTGGAATTCCAAAAGAGTATATATATTACATCTAAATGAATATGCACAAGAGGACCGAATAGGCTGTCGCTCCAAAGCTACATACAACACATTACAACAGTTTAATAGCTTAGGTAATACATTCATTAATCAAATACAAAATTTGGGCCACACACCCGAGTAAAGACCCAATCATGTCTAGAATATAAAAATTGAAAACGTCTAATACAACGTCCTGTAATAATCCGCAAAATCATACAGCTCGTCGAAAGCATCGGAATGGAAATATCAAAACGGGCGCCCTTGCGGTGGAGCACCTGAGCGGATACAATAACATACACAACAAGGGAAAAATGAACCGGTCAGGGCCGGGTTTTATATGATCACCAGAAGAATAAGAAACATGATAGAAATGAACAGTTATGCAAGCATGCTAAGGATGATAATATGGCATGTTATCTAGCATGTTGAACTTATATTACAATTTAAAACATTTTAACAAATTATGAAATTTAAATTATTTGCACAAGAGAATCATGAGTAAACATGTTTAATTTAAACTTTTCCTCAAAATTAGATCACCATTTCATTCTTACGTTTTTATCATTTGTTGGGCATGTCGCCCATTCCTTTTAGAGATATTTTACTTATTCAGTTATTTCAGACTTTGGGTTGTAATTAATTTTAGTGATGAGGACTTTGAATTTAATTATTTCGGAATTCGGTTTGTTGTGAGGAGTTTTCCTCCAGACTCATTATTTAATGGATGATTATTCTATTGTGACTATATTGTTGGTTATGCTAACTTTTCATAATTCATTTATTGCATGTTAATCGGTTTTAATTAAAATGGACAACCTTATTTTTAAATACTAGGTGGTTAGTAATATTAAAATGTTTTCGACAGTGATGCTATGAACTGAACCAACTTGGCATTTTGTATTAATTTAATAAAGGAGTAGCTACCCGGTATTTAATTAGTCGGGGTGTCACAATAAGTTAAGATCAAGAGTAACTCGAGGATGAATACCAACTAAGATGATTCCCTTGCCAGACTAACGTCAACCACTAGGACTGAGATTCGGTGATTAGTCCTCGTAGAAATTCTACACAATTTGAGCTTCGAAGAAAACGATAATGGGATTGTGTTTTGCTTGAGTTTGAATTTGGAGGAATCATAGATGGATCCGTTGGTCAAATACATTCAGTATGGAGAGCTGCCAAACTCCAAGGACGAGAGGAAGAAACTCAGATATCGAGATACAGAGTTCACCATCATTGGTGACGTACTGTATAAGAGAGGGTTTTTGCTTCCACTACTCATATGTGTTCATCCTACTCAGGTAGATTACGTCATATGAGATGTCCACAAAGGTTCATGCACAAGTCATTCCGGTGGATGATCTCTTTCCAAAAGGATCGTTATCCGGGGTTATTAGTGATCGACACGTGCCAAAGACGCAACTGATTATGTGAAAAAGTGTGACAAGTGTCAGATATTTACTAGTATCCCTCACCAACCTCATCAACCTCTCTCGTCTATCACTTCACCTTGGCCATTTGTAGTTTGGTGGATTGACCTAGTAGAACCTCTTCCAAAAGAAGCATGCAATTACTAGTATTTGATAGTAGCTATAAACTATTTCTTTAAATTGGTGGAATCCGAAGTAATGAGTTCTATTACTGAGTTTAAAACATTTAAGTTCATCTAGAAGAATATTATATGCCAATACGGATTACCCCATACCATCATATCAGATAATAATAAATAGTTCAAGAACAAACCATTGGAATCATACTACACCAGGGTCGATATCAAGTAGTTTTATTCAGCACTAGGCTGACCCCATGCTAATGGAAATATTGAGGTCACCAATCAGATAATACTTGATGGAATTAAAAAGAAGATGGAAGATGCTAAAGGTCTATGGACAAAAGAGTTACATGGGGTCCTATGGGCTTACAAGCCAACTGAAAGGATGCCCATAGGCGAGACGCCATTCATGTTAGCATACGGGTCCGAGCAGTTATCCCCACCAAGCTTGGACTTCACATCCATATAGTCCAAACATATGACCCAGAAGCCAACACTGAAGAGAGAAGGCTTAACCTAGATTTAATTTAAGTAAAGCAAGAGGATGTAGTAGTCCAACAGTTAGCCTACTAGTAGAGAGCCACCAGATATTACAATAAGAAGGTCAAGGAGATGTCGATAGTCATGGGTAACCTGGTTATGAAGAAGGTCTAACAAAAGCCGAACAAAATCCATCCTAATTGGCATGGGTCGTACAGGGTGACTGAAGAGATCATGCCAGGAACATTTAGGTTGGAAAATTTAGAGGGAGAGCCCTTCTCCAACCCTTGGAATATCTACCATTTGAAAAGATATTATCAATAGTTATAATTTCATTTCAGTGTTAATTTAATTTGCACAACAATATGATGGCATGATCAATAAAAAAATCAAAGTGTTGGATCATATTTATCCTTATTAATGTCGTAAATTGCTGTATGGTTTGAATAATACTAAAGTAAGGAACATCATTTTTATGGTGAATTAGTTTATAACTCCCAATAACATCGATAGGAAGGATCAATATGGTAACATCACTTAGGTGGTGAAAATAAAAATTAAACTCGAACATCAACTTATGGTGAATTGAAGATCATAATAACTTTGTCGGTGGTATGAGAGTGTACGAGAAGTCTCATTTTCTTCATACCCTCCCAATAATTCGGAGAGAGGGGATCAATGTGGTAACATCACTTAGGTGGTGAAAACAAAAATTAAAAATCATTTTATATGGACGCTTTAATATTAGCTTATGGTGAATTAAAGATCATAATAACTCTCTCAACGATATGAGCATGTATGAGTAGTCTCGTATCCTCCATTCCCTTCCTAAAACACTGAGAGGGGGATTATTGTGGTAACATCACTTAGTGGTGAAAAAAAAATTGAAAAATCATTTAATATGGTAGCATGAACATCAGGTTATGGTGAAATTAAAATCAAAGTGTAATCACAATCATTATATTCAAAATTTGTCAAAGATGAAAGAATAAGAAAATGCAAAAACTATAACAAAAGACTATTTATATCATCTAAAGATGAGCAAAAAATGTAAAGTGTTACATCATTCCCAGATATACGAGAGGTGTGAAATAAGATTGTTCACCATATAAATACATCAAAAAGGGTGTAAGGCCATAGACGACCACCTTGTAAAAAATAAGATCTTATTTTTTTGTCTTCTTGACCTTGACTAAGATGCTAGTGACTGCATGATTGATGGGAGACTTTGTATGGACTGCTTCTTCATGTTTTCCCCCATTAGTTACAACAGTGTTATCCTTGTCAACTGCCATTGTCTCAGCCACTAATATCTGACCTATAACATCTGTTTCAACCACACTAAGAGCGATGGCATCCATAAATGTCTTTAATTCATCAGCCAACTGAGGTTCTGTCTTATAGAGGTTAGGATATTCATTCAGGACCCATCGACAAGCCGTCTTCGCTCGCTTCTCCAAATATTAGAGGGCACAGACGATAAACTCCTCATATCCTTTGAAGTCCTTAGCATTATTCTTGACGGATTCTTCAATCTTAACCTTATGCTTATTATGAAGATATGTAATCTTAGCCTGATGGCCAGTCTATTGTGTCTCCAATTCTTATGGCTGCTTCTCCTTCACCTCATCCATGGACTTATAACAACTCTTCTCGACATCTTTCAGATATTTCATTAATGTCTTATTATCCTTAAAGGCCTCATTCATCTTTTTAACAATAAGAATGTTCTTCTAAACCCGTTGGTTTAGTTGGTAAAGGACCAGCAGAGACTGCAAAGTAAATAAATCGGAGTAAGTAACAAGATGAGACATCACTTCATAGAAATGATCAATAATGGACAACTTGAAAATATTACCTGAGTGGCCTTGTGAACAGTAAAGTCGCTCACTCGAGAAGGGTCCATGGCGTTAAAAAATTTCTTATCAGACTCGACATGATAGACCCTACAGCAACCTTAGCCTTATTCTTGCAATTGAGCAAAGAGTCGATTGAAATTGTAAACTGAGCCAGCTGAGAAGCAAGCTCAATGTCACTCAAAATCAAAATTACTTGGTCGATGGAGGCTTTAGACAAAACGTACTTCTACTTTTTCTTGGTTCGAGGAGGGACATCTTCAGGAAAGTATTTTCTATTTTTGGAGCCCTTGGCCTGACCAAGCCCCCATTGTCGTCTTCTTCATCAGCACCGATGGAGCAGTCTTCATTGTCGTCATCTTAGTAAGCATGTTGGCTAGGTTCGAGGCGGCCATTTTACAAAATTCTTCAGGAGTTTTAGCGGGGCGACCTATAAATAAAGATGATGATTAGTATCAGCATTTTAATGAAATACAATAGTACAGTTAACTAAAAATTTCTAACTTACATATCTAGGTGAGGGGGTCAACCCCCAAACCAGTTTTGGCCCAAAGTTAAAGGGTCATGAATTGCTCAAACTCAATTAGGCCTCCCTTCTTGCTGAAGGAACTTAGATGGTCAATATTTTCTCTAATGTCTTGGATTAGGTAGGGATCAAGTCTTACTGACATCAACAGATTTGCCCATTTTAAGGGTACTCTCGATTCATTTGCGTTGTAGGGAGCATTGGTGTCAAACTCCCAGGCCCACAACATAAAGAAGTATCGGGGCTTCCAGTCATAATTTGAGGTCTGATTTATCATCTAACCCTTTTTATCAGATTTCTTGGCTATGAGATGAAATTAGCAGGGTTGAAACTTCATCGTTGACATGGTATAATAAGCTCTAAAAATGCTAACTTGAAGATTGGTTTTGAAAGAAAGTATTCACATCTGAATGAAGCTAATAATAATCCTCAAAGAGTTAGGAGAAAGATGAGTTGGGGAAATTCCCATGATAGTAAATATGACCCTTACATCGGGATGAATTGGGAATCTAAATTCGATCCTAAACATTTATTTATAAATGGATACTTTGCCCTCTCTGTTATCGTAGGCTTTGTCATTCTTAGACGAGACTCTAATGTTGATAGAAGGCTTTATTACATAGAGATGCCTCCACATAATCAGACCCATCTCTCAGAAAGTGTTGGGAAAGGTTAAAATAGACGAGGTATCAAAATGTTCATCATCATCGTCATCATCAATCTCGTCCTCGGCACCGATCGCAGTTTCACCACCAGGGAACCTTGTGGTGAACTTAACACTAGTCATGGTCGACAAGGGAACAACCATTGGAGATTGTGTAAAATCCACCTCTACTCTCGAATCGTTGTCATTCGAGACCCCCTAAGACTTAGATGTTTTTGGGTTTCCTCTAGTACTAGACTCGATAACATCAACATCATCCAGACGAGACCTGGGGACTTACATACCCTCATTGAATGAGTCGACCGTTTGAGACTCCTTATATGAGGACGAACTATAACCGTCAGACAAGGTTATGGACTTAAATCCCCTAGAATAGGTGTCTGACATGGTATCACTACTAATATTAATGATACTTGGCTCAGATAGGGAGTCATTTGTGATAAGTAGGGGAGGACGTACTACAAATAAAGGGGTTGGTTAGATTAATAGTCTAGAATCGTCTTTGGATCTATGTCTAGCCTCAGCCTCAGCCTTATGAATTTCCCTAAGTATACTCTCCCTTAAATAAGGGTATTGCTCACTAAGCTCGTATAGCCTTGTGTACATTCAAATAGAAACCAATTTGACCTATCTTAACTAAAGGACCAAATGAAAGAAGTCCAACCATTTTTAAGAAAATCAGTCAAGAACAAGAATGAAGACCGTCGGAGAAGATGACTAGAGGCCCACCAGAGAACTAAAACGATGACAGAAAGCTCACGCTCTCATCAAAACAACCTCTTCTCAACCCTCTACAACCTAAAAAATACTTCGGGATCACCAAATACACCATAAAACGACCACTAATGGTGGCCAAAAAATGCACAATACGCCAAAAAATAATGAAAATAGGAAAATGGAAATAGAATGTGAATCAAATAAAATATATTGGAGAAAATGGGTTACATGGTAACGGAGGAGACTTTGGGACAAAAATAAAATGCAAAGCTCGCCTGAATGGAGGTGGTTTGGAGAGAGAGGAAATACAGATTCGAGGTTTTGCAGAAAACTTGAAAGCAGGAATGAAAATTGGAGAAGAAATATAAAAGGGTGGGATTTTGGGTATTTAAATATAGTAATGATTACGCGTTTCCAAGTCATGCATCATTAGGGCGCGAGTCCCCAAGCAGTCATGTTATCGCCACTTCTTAGCCAACACGCCAAACCACACATTTGTTGTCACATGCCCAGTCAAGGACGCTCGAACATTACAACTGCCTAGGGCACTAAAAGGATTATCACGACGTCTACATGACCCGTGCATATTCCAAAAGTAACTTCTAACACTGGGGGGTCCCATCCTCACAGGGAGTTGGACAACTATACCCCTTAGCCTTCCATTCACATTGAAGACTAAGGTCTTGAGGTGATTGATATGCATAAGTGTAACCTCATCCTAGATGAAACTTATGAAGCACCTTATACCTTTGACTTACTTAAGTCTATATTGTATAAGTGTTAATTTGGAAATAATGACAAAATTTGTTGTCTAACCTAGAATCCAAAGAACCTCAGACTTATTCTCTCTAATCCTCTTCAATGATCAAACCAAGGTATAAATTGAATCACACTACACACATTAGAAGTGCATACACGTGTATATATTGCTCATAATTGATTGTGTGTTAAATTCCCCTTAAAATGTTGTTTTAATAATTTTTGGGAATTTTTAAACATTTTTAAAATAATGTTTTCTTTAATAAAAGTGTGTTTATAAACTTTGTGTGGTTAAAATGCTATTATGAAAACTTAGTTTTTCATTAGAATGTTTGATTGGGTAGAATATCAATGCGCTAGAGACTTCAGGGTGTTGCATGTAATTAATTTGGACGCGCGTTTGCCAGCCAATAAAATGCCAACACTTGTCATGCCCTTGTTATCTCATTTGTGTTTATTTTGTGAGAGAACTGCCTGATGTATTGTGGATCGTTAGATCAAACCTTATTTATGGCCTGCATGTGTTTTAAGTCTATCCATGTGCTATCACTATGGACCAATCTCCTTCGTTTTAACCCACCGCTTTTTTACCACCCTTGGATCAAAGTCAATATAAGGAAGACTGAATCTCAACCGTTGATTGCTATCAGCGATCCAGAACCTTCCTTGGCTCCTATATAAACCCTCTCATTCTCAGCATTTTAAGACTTTTGGCAGTCGTCCAACTTGAGAGAACAAAAGAGAGAAGAGAGAAGTGAGAGAGAAGAGAGAAAAGAAAAGAGAGAAGAGAGAGAAAGGGAACTGAGTTAGATAAATCCTAACCCTAACCCTAAACAACTTCAAACCATATTCAAACCTTCGTACTTTCAGAAATCCAAACACAACCTTGAGTGTTTGAGAGAGATTGGTGTTACTGGTTTGATCGTTTGTAGCTGTAACCTCTTGATCTGTGATCTTGTTACCAACTTAGACATTTTGGTGAGATCTGTATTTCTTTTTCATAGAAATCTTAGATCTACACTATTGCATGTTATATATCACTAGATCTGCATATTTGTTTCTCGTTTTAAGAAAATCTTTGCTGATTTATATCTATAAATGTTTTATGTTTTCTGTTCTTATGAAACTAAACCTTGACCTAATTGGATTCTCACTTGGAGATTTTCAATATCGAAAATATTTTTAAAAACTGAGATTGATTAAGATCTTGACCGATTTAGAAGCAAGACATCCGTGGAATCTGGGATAGATTAAAAGGTCAAAAAGGTTCTAAGTTTTGTAAGAAAGAAAGAAAAGAAAATCACAGCATATAGTCTTTATATGTAATTTTCTAGGACTATGTGTAAAAACTAAGTGTGTGTGAGTTCATGCATGTGAATAGAAATCACATCACAAACACTTGACACACTACCACACTGAAAGTGTTGGGTATAAGATCAAAAATTATTGAGACGACGCAAAGAAAGCTAAAGCAAAGGGGAATTTATCAAACTGGAAGAACATCATCAACAATCAGATCTACAAGAAGTTAGAAGGACACCAAGTGGGGTATATTCCTAAACTTAGAATAGGCTGAGTTGTGTGCATGTATGTTGTATTGTTTGTAACTGCTATTTGTCTTAGTGGATTTTTACTTTCGTGACTTAGAAGTCACCGTGGATGTTTCCTCTATTGGGAGAGGTTTTACCACGTTAAAAATAGTATGTTCTGATTATCTTCATATCCTCATCTCATTCTATAGTGTGCTGATATTTTGAAACTATCTTAGTTTTAAAACTGATTACAAAGTCTTGGTTATTCTCGTACATAAGTTTTTTTTGTAAACACATCTTGTTGTTTATCATTTTTATTTTCAAAAGAAAAGGGTTTCTTCAACAAACATCTCGGAGTTGCTTATACAGTTTAATCATTGTATTAAACGGAATTAGTAACGTTTTTCAATTGGTATTAAAGCCCTGTAAACTTTTATTTCAAAAAGGATCTTGTGTTTCTAAAATCGTTTTCTGAAAATCCTAACTATGGACGATAAGAATGAAAGGTTTGGTAATCTGTCCAGACCTCCACTCTTTGATGGAAACAAATTTTCTTACTGGAAAGAAAGAATGGTTGCCTTCATTCAAGGGACTATAGGAGATGATGTCTGGGACATTATTGAAAATGGATATACTTATCCTACTAAACCAGCCACTGAAGGAAGTGATGAGAGGGTAAAGAAAATCTTAAGTGAGTTTACCCAAGAAGAGAAAACTATTTTTCGTAATAACAATAAAGTCAAGAATGCCATCTTTATGTCTATTAATGAGTATGAGTTCAAGAGAATCTCATCTTGTGCCACTTCCAAGGAAGCTTGGGACACATTAATCACTGCCCATGAAGGAGACTCCAGAGTTAAAGCTGTTAAAACTCAAATGCTTACCCAACAGTACAACTCTTTAATTATGTCTGACTCTGAGTCTTTTGACGACTTTTAAATGAACCTAACAGATATAGTTACTAAGTTGCATGCTAATGGTATAACATATGATAGGAATGAGATTGTTTCTAAAATCCTAAGATCATTACCACAAAAGTTTGACAGCAAGAGGTATGCTATTGAGGAGATGAGTGATCAAAACCTCACCCCTGAGTTACTCAGTAGCAAACTTAGGACCGTGGAAATGGAATTAGACTTTAAGAAATAATTAAATCAGTCTCAAAGAAAACAACCCAACTCTAACTTGAGTTTTTCCTCTAAGATATCTAAACGTGAGACTAATTTGACAAACTGTGACTCTGATGAGGAGTGTGATATAGACAAACTAGATAATCAGATTGCCTTAATGTCCAAACAATTTAAGAAAATTGTTAAATTTAGAAACACACAGGCATCTAAACAAGGCAAGCCTAATTATCCAACTGTGTCTAATCCCAAACCTCATGAGAGAGGTCTTGACAAGCATCCTAAGGACAGCAACTTCAGACCTAACAGAGATCTTAAAATGATTGAATGTTTTAGATGTGGGAAACTAGGTCACATTGCTCACGATTGCAGAGTTAATCTGAATAAAACCAACACACACAATAGAGCCAATGTCTGTAAAACTTGGGATGATTCAAGTGACTCTGATGAAGAGGAACTTGAGTCATCAAATTTACTTGACCCTTGCATGTCTTTTTTTGCTAAGATCATTTACAATGATGATATGCCTGTGTGTGATAATGATTACTCCTGCTTTTGTGAATACTGCTTTGACTGGACTAGATGCCTTGTTATCTGAAAATGTTGCTAGCTCTAGTTCCGTGTGTGTGAGTCAAAGAGATCTCGATAACGACGATGTAAATGGGTGTGTGAGTACTAAAACTGAATCGTTAGGGGTCACTACACACACTTCACTTAGCGACTCAGACACAGATGACCTCCCAGATATTCATACTTTGTATGCTAAAACTCTTAAAAAATGCACTAGACTGGAGAAGACTGTTAGAGACCTGACTAAGAAATTAGATGATCTAAGTCTTATTGTGAAGCTGAATGCCGAAGAGTACACTAACGAGTGTCTGACACATCAATCTGAAATTGAAACTTTTGATCAAAAATTAAAAGAGTTGACTAAAACTAATGAAACCCTGGAAATGAAATACAAGGGAACATTATTAGAACTGGAAGAAGCAAAAACAAAGACAACAACTGTTTTCAAAAAAAATTCTAAGTTTGAAAACAATTCAAATTGTTTCACTGACTTTGTTGTTGACTCCAAGACCAATTCTGAAGATAGAACCGGTATTGGATTCTGCCCTAAGAATAAACCACAAACTAAAAATCTTGAACCTATTAAGTTTGTGTCTGGGGGCAGAAGAGCAATCGAAACATGTCCAGATTTTCATTTTATTAAAAAGGAATATGATCAAAAGCAACAACAGAAAGACATTGGAGAGTCTAGTAACTCTAAGGCTGATAGTACACTTGAGACTAAATACGTCTGTCCTTTGATCAGAAAGGCTGAATCTACCTTTAAAACCATACCTCCTAGGAATAAGACTTCTGAACAGAATCCTGTTAAACCCATCTTTAGAAGTTTTCCTAAGGAAGTACAGCCCTCAAGCAATCAATATTGCTCCTACTGTGACGTTTATGGTCATTCTTTTGAAGGTTGTTATGCTAGGCGTCTAAACACCCCTGTGTACAACACTCCTGTTTACAAGAACTTTAACTATTCTAGCCAAAATCGTAACCATTATGTCCTTCCAAGACAACTTGACAAGAACTCTAACTACAGGAATAGAAAGACCAAAACTAAGAGTTCATTTAAGAGAAAGGCTCCCAGAAACTTTCCTAAACCAAAAGCTCAACTTTTCCACAAAAATCAGTTTGTTGCTCCAAATGTTTTTCGACAAAAAGCTGCTTCTCGAAAATTTTATAAATTGAGAGCAAACTGGCGCAAAATTAAAACTAGAGCTATTTGGGTTAGAAAAGATGATCTTTTACCCCAAATGAAGTGTAACATTGTTATCACTGCCTTAAAGGCTGAACACACTTCATTTGGTTGGTACTTAGATTCAGGATGCTCCAAACATATGACAGGAGATGAAACCAAACTCTTAAACAAAACCAGATTTGTTAGAGGTAAAGTAGTTTTTGGCGACGGAGTTTCATCCCAGATCATAGGTAAAGGAACCCTAAAAGAAGAGGGAATGCCTATTTTGGAAAATGTACTTTTAGTTAAAGGCCTTAAAGCCAACCTCCTAAGTATATCACAATTTTGTGACTCGGACCATAGAGTTACCTTTTCAAAGAACAATTGCAAAATTCTAAATGATAAAGGTGAATGCATTATTACCAGATTTAGAACTCCTGACAACTGTTATACTGTCAAGACTAGTTCTGAAACCTGTAATATTGTCAGAATGGATGACAATGAAATCTGGCATAATCGTATGGGTCACTTAAGTTATGATATCCTTGGTAGATTGTCTACTCAAGAGATAGTTAGAGGAATTCCTAAAATTAAACGTATTTCCAGTGTTGTTTGTGGTCATTGCCAGGAAGGAAAAATAGTTAAGACTTCGCATAAAAAAGTTAAAGACATTCTCACCTCTAGACCTTTAGATCTCATCCATATGGACCTTATTGGTCCCTCTAGAACTGTTAGTCTTTGTGGACATAGTTATATCCTAGTCATGGTTGATGATTTTACACGATTCACTTGGGTTGCCTTCTTGAAACATAAATCTGACACGTTTCAGAAATTTTTGAAAATTTTACTAAGAATTGAAAATGAGAAGGACACACAAGTCAATCGCATTCGTAGCGATAGAGGGGGAGAGTTCATAGACACAGGAATAGTTGAATATTGTGACTACAACGGTTACAAACACGAATTAAGTGCCCCTAAGACTCCTCAGCAGAACGGTGTTGCCGAAAGGAAAAATCAAACTCTTCAAGAGATGGCGCGTGTCATGTTGCATGCCAAATCTCTACCTAAGTACTTCTGGGTAGAATCTATTAGAACTTCATGCCATATCATTAATCGGGTTTACCTTAGGAAAAACACTAAACAAACCTCTTATGAGTTATGGTACGGTAAGAAGCCTAATCTGAAATATCTAAGAACTTTTGGAAGTCAGTGTTACGTCTGTAAAGACAGAGAACATCTGTCCAAATTCGAGACGCGTGGAGATAAAGCCATCTTCTTAGGTTACTCTCCAAACAGTCGTGCATATCGTATATACAATCTGCGTACTAAGACCCTTATGGAGTCGATAAATGTAATAGTAAGCGACACTATTGTCGAAAATAAGATATCTGAATCACCTATTGTGGTTGAATCTGAAAATGATTTCAAAACTGATTCACCAGAAATAGATGACTCATTACCTATTGAGAGTCCAGAAGTACCTGGCTGGGTCTCTAAAGATCATCCCATTGACAACGTGGTCGGTAATCCTAATGAGCCAGTCCGTACTAGATCCCAATTAAGAAATTATGCTAATTACACATGTTTCGTCTCCCTTGTGGAACCTAAAAATGTTAATGAAGCATTGAATGACACACACTGGATTTCTGCTATGCAGGAAGAACTTTTACAATTTATCATTCACGATGTCTGGTATCTTGTACCGCGGCCTCAAAACAAAAATGTTATTGGCACACGTTGGATCTTTAAGAACAAATCTCATGAAAATGGGGTAATCCTTAGAAACAAAGCTACACTAGTTACTCAAGGTTACTCACAAATAGAAGGGATAGATTTTAGCGAGGCATTTGCCCCAATCACTCGTCTTGAATCTGTTCGACTTCTTTTCGCCATAGCGTGTCACTTAAAATTTACACTTTATCAAATGGATGTCAAGTGTGCCTTCCTCAATGGAATTGTATCCGAAGAAATGTATGTAGAACAATCCAAAGGGTTCATTAACCCAAAATACCCAGACCATGTCTTTCGTTTAAAATATGCTTTGTATGGCTTAAAACAAGCTCCTAGAGCTTGGTATGAACGCCTATCCAACTTTTTGTTGGATAAGGGTTTTAAGAGAGGAGGAAATGACCAGACCCTCTTTGTCAAACATTTTGACAAAAACATTATTATAGCCCAAGTCTATGTAGACGACATCATCTTTGGGTCTACTTCAACATCTGAAGTTAAATCCTTTTCTGCTATTATGCATAAGGAGTTTCACATGTCCCTTATAGGGGAGCTACAAATTTTCTTAGGATTTCAAGTGAAACAGAATTCTGATGGATTATTTGCCTCTCAAACTAAGTAGGCCTTAGATCTTGTTAAGAAATTTGGTTTAGATAATGCTAAAGTTTCCAAAACGCCTATGAGTACTACTGTTAAATTATGTAAAGATGAAAATGGAAAGTGAGTTGATTCCATACTTTATTGTAGTATGATTGGTAGTCTACTCTATCTAACTGCCTCACGACCAGATATAATGTATGTTGTATGTCTGTGTGCTCGTTACCAGAATAACCCTAAAGAGAGCCATTTATCTTGTGTAAAACGTATAATAAAGTACATAAAAGGCACTCTTAATCTTGGACTTAGGTACACTAATGATACCTGCAGCACCATCATAGGGTATACTGATGCTGATTGGGCCAGTTGTACTGATGACAGTAAGAGTACATCAGGTGCCTGTTATTATGTCGGCAATAATTTAGTAGGTTGGAGTAGCAAAAAATAGAACTGCACATCTTTATCTACGGCTGAGTCCGAATATATAGCAGCAGGTAGTTGATGTGCTCAATTGTTATGGATAAAACAAATGTTAAGCGATTATGGGATTAAAGAAGATCAGTTACAATTGTATTGTGACAATCAAAGCGCCATTACCATATCTAAACACCCGGTTCAACACTCGCGAACTAAGCATATTAAAATAAGACATCACTTTATACACGAACTTGTTGAGACTAAGGAGTTAGAAATTCATTACCTACCTACTGATCTGCAACTTGCAGACATGTTCACTAAACCTCTAGACTATAACAGATTTCTGTATTTGCGTAATTCTATAGGTATGGTATGTGCTGATTAAACTCTTAAGACCGTAATTTTTACCCTTTGTCCATTTGAGACAAAATGGGGGAGAAATTTGAGTCTTACGGGTTCAATGTTTTGTTCACATTTCATCTAAACTGCTTGATCTTAGTGCATATTTGCAGGAACCATTTCTACTGATTTTCTACCATTTCTCTCTAGTGTACAAATTTGTAAATAGTTGAGTTATGTAATTTTTGACTTTCTAGGAAATGGGTAGATAGTATCTTTTGTATAGGACTAGGTTTTATTTTTTTTGGTTCCCTAAGAGTTTAAGCTAACTCAAAGGAGATTTTGTCTCATATTTCCAAAGGGGTAGATTGAAGCACCTTATACCTTTGACTTACTTAAGTCTATATTGTATAAGTGTTCATCTAATTTGGAAATAGTGACAAAATTTGTTGTCTAACCTAAAATCCAAATAACCTTAGACTTATTCTCTCTAATCCTCTTCAATAATCCAACCAAGGTATAAATTGAATCACACTACACACATTAGAAGTGCATACATGTGTATATATTGCTCATAATTGATTGTGTGTTAAATTCCCCTTAAAATGTTGTTTTAATAATTTTTGGGAATTTTTAAACATTTTTAAAATAATGTTTTCTTTAATAAAAGTGTGTTTATAAACTTTGTGTTGTTAAAATGCTATTATGAAAACTTAGTTTTTCATTAGAATGTTTGATTGGGTAGAATATCAATGCGCTAGAGACTTCAGGGTGTTGCATGTAATTAATTTGGACGCGCGTTTGCCAGCCAATGAAATGCCAACACTTGTCATGCTCTTGTTATCTCATTTGTGTTATTTTGTGAGAGAACTTCCTGGTGTATTGTGGATCGTTAGATCAAACCTTATCTATGGCCTGCATGTGTTTTAAGTCTGTCCATGTGCTATCACTATGGACCAATCGCCTTCGTTTTAACCCACCGCTTTTTTACCACCCTTGGATCAAAGTCAATATAAGGAAGACTGAATCTCAACCATTGATTGCTATCAGCGATCCAGAACCTTCCTTGGCTCCTATATAAACCCTCTCATTCTTAGTATTTTAAGACTTTTGGCAGTTGTCCAACTTGAGAGAAAAAAAGAGAGAGGAGAGAAGTGAGAGAGAAGAGAGAAAAGAACAGAGAGAAGAGAGAGAAAGGGAACTGAGTTAGAGAAATCATAACCCTAACCCTAAACAACTTCAAACCATATTCAAACCTTCGTACTTTCAGAAATCCAAACACAACCTTGAGTGTTTGAGAGAGATTGGTGTTACTGGTTTGATCGTTTGTAGCTGTAACCTCTTGATCTGTGATCTTGTTACCAACTTAGACATTTTGGTGAGATCTGTATTTCTTTTTCATAGAAATCTTAGATCTACACTATTGCATGTTATATATCACTAGATCTGCATATTTGTTTCTCGTTTTAAGAAAATCTTTGCTGATTTAGATCTATAAATGTTTTATGTTTTCTGTTCTTATGAAACTAAACCTTGACCTTATTGGATTCTCACTTGGAGATTTTCAATCTCGAAAATATTTTTAAAAACTGAGATTGATTAAGATCTTGACCGATTTAGAATCAAGATATCCATGGAATCTGGGATAGATTAAAAGGTCAAAAAGGTTCTAAGTTTTGTAAGAAAGAAAGAAAAGAAAATCACAGCATATAGTCTTTATATGTAATTTTCTAGGACTGTCTGTAAAAACTAAGTGTGTGTGAGTTCATGCATGTGAATAGAAATCACATCACAAACACTTGAGACACTACCACACTGAAAGTGTTGGGTATAAGATCAAAGATTATTGAGTCGACACAAAGAAAGCTAAAGCAAAGGGGAAGTTAAAAAACTGGAAGAACATCATCAACAATCAGATCTACAAGAAGTTAGAAGGACACCAAGTGGGGTATATTCCTAAACTTAGAATAGGCTGAGTTGTGTGCATGTATGTTGTATTGTTTGTAACTGCTATTTGTCTTAGTGGATTTTTACTTTCGTGACTTAGAAGTCACCGTGGATGTTTCCTCTACTGGGAGAGGTTTTACCACGTTAAAAATAGTGTGTTCTGATTATCTTCATCTCCTCATCTCATTCTATAGTGTGCTGATATTTTGAAACTATCTTAGTTTTAAAACTGATTACAAAGTCTTGGTTATTCTCGTACATAAGTTTTTTTTGTAAACACATCTTGTTGTTTATCATTTTTATTTTCAAAAGAAAAGGGTTTCTTCAACAAACATCTCGGAGTTGCTTATACAGTTTAATCATTGTATTAAACTGCATTAGTAACGTTTTTCAACTTATCCCATCACCATAACCTCTACCTAGTGTCCATCACTCATCTGCATATGGGCCCACATTATAGGGGGACACATATATAATTCTCGGACTCAAAGGACACATGCTCATAACAGTTACAATTACACATGAAGGTTGACTACAGTGTCCAAGCTACCTCTATGTCTCGGCTTTGCCATGTGTCGACCTCGTACCAAACTGACAGGTCGGGACCTTCCAAGATGATCTTTACACTCTCGAAGTTATCTACCTATAAAACCACCTCCACAGTCCCGACTTGGTCGAGACCAATAAAGCCGACTTTAGTATTTTATTAGTAGCACGTGACTTGTGCATCATCAATCCACATAGATCATACCGTTACAATAAATTTATTTTCCACATAAGAGAATATTTTATCATCATCACCACATACTTATGTAAAGGACACGTGTCACTTTTCTAGTGGATGGCTCATCTCATGCATACCAAATGCATGCTTTGGGGGCACACTGCTAACCTGTTAGCCTATATATACACATTTCTTCTTCCTCATCAAGGATCGAATGATTGTTTACCTAGCTAAAACTCCGCCCATTAGTAAACCCGGAGAGAAAAAGCTTAAGTGACTATAAGTCATTGCCTTTAGTTCCTTCTAGTAATATAACACCCTTTGCACAGTTGAGTAGGATCCGATCGTACCACTTATATTTCCGTGTTCTCTATCTCTCTCATCCCTTATATATATATATATCTTTGTGATTGTCTCCATTGTCAACTTAACTAGATCTTGAGATGTATACACATTTGAGGTGGTGATTATCTACATTATCATTGTGCATTAAGTTCACACCCCCTTCATTCTATTTCTAGGTTTCAGACATTCTTTTACAAGTCCTTAGTGTACCTTATTTTTCCCAATTTTTTTAAAATTTTGAGAGATGTAGTTCTATTTTGTATTTTGTATTATCTCTTTATGTTCTGGTTTTGTATCTGATACACTATTTTGGATCATTATGCACTCGAATGCCTATATTGTATAATTTATGTCAGTTACTCTATGGCTCATTTTTTGGTGTACTCCATAGTTGATGATTGTGTTGGCTTTATCACTTGTTATTCTTGCTATCTCTTATGATATTCCATACACTTTATCATTTTTATCTCGTGATGTTTTCTTGTTATATATGTGATAGATTGAACTTGAAAGTGTCCATTCTAACCCTTTGTCCTTTTCAGACAAAAGGGGGGGGAGGGGAGAATGATTTAGGGGGAGTTTTTATATTCTTCATTTCGTCATATGATTTTTATACGCGTTACAGGTAGTTTTTATTTCATGTGTGTAGGTACTCTTCTACATACAAAAACATCACAAGAGATTTGGTTTCTTTTAGGTTGTTCGTTTTCTAGTGTCTTTTCCTTTTGGGGTTTGGTATGGGCACTAGGTTGGCTTGACAATCAGTCCTATCAATTTATTTTTGTGTTTTGTTCTGGAATAGTCAAAAGGGGAGATTTGTAAAGGCAAATTTCTAAATCGACTCAATTTATAGTATTAACTTATTTTGTCGATCAAAACACATAGTGTGGTAGGATGTAGTATACTCAAGCCTACATGTGAAGTCAAGTTAATGACGGTACTTGAACATGTCATTCTTAAACAATCAACATATCGTTATCTCATTTCGATAAATGCATATGACCCTTTGATATTCGAAGAAAACTTATTGAGGCCTTTAATTATTTTTCAAACTAGTTTTAAAAATGAATTTTAGAAAAAATTCCAGGTCAGTCTAACGGCATTGTACATGTTGTTCGAACGAGACTTTAAACCCCGTTAGTACCAGAATCAAATAAACTTGAAACGAAGCGAGTTCTTCCCATTCTGGTTTTCCGTTGGATACCTCATTAGAAAATCGTTCCAAAAAGATTGGTAACATCTTCGAACGAGGTTCAAACTAATCATTTTCCATTGTTCTGGTTGCTTGTTGGATATTTCGTTAGAAGATCATTCTAACGATATTGGTACCCGCATTCGAATGTACTTCGAACGAGGTTCAAATGAACCATTTTCCCCTCGCCCTAGTCATTTGTTGGATATCTCGTTAGGAGTTGGTTTTAATAAGAACAAGCACGTCATTTGAATGACCCTACTGACTTCGTTCGAATGAGGTGGTGCATTTTTCAAGAAATTCAATTTTTGTTCATTTTTTCACTTTTTCTACGTTTTCAAAAAACCTAAATTTTATGGTAGTGCACATCAAAAAAAAATTAAAGCCTTTTGTCATGCCTCATGAGTTACAAAACACTTTGAAAATCCTCTTCAAATATCTTTGATCCTTTGTGATCAAGTTTTGTTTTAATCCAAGCCCACAAAACCATTATTTCGTACATATCATTGGTGTGGGGGATTCCACAGTATTGGAGATGATGAAGGTTATCGATGGATAACGAGGCAAGGAGTTATTGTGAATTAATATTGGACTGCACGAAACTATAAGCAAAGGAAGATGATAACTTCTACGTGGGCTTGATGAATCAGGTCGGTCTGTAAGTCGTTTGTTTGTCTCTATAATACCTTTATTATAGTGGATTTTGTCTAGGCCTGATTGTCTCAGATTTTTCCTATTTGAGTTTTCCTTATACATCGGCATCTCGTGGTTTTCTTGCGTTCTTTATTGTTTTAATCCTTTAATGCTCACATAATATTTAAGGGTACAAGATCAAAACTTGAGATTAAATGAGACTGCATGTCTAGGCATATTTTCAGCGTTTCATAAACTGTTTAATCAATCACCTTTGTAATTTAATTAACTCGTAATTGAAAATTCAGGACATTCATATTGCAAGCCTAAGTGATTTGTTTAGAAAAATACGTTTTGGATGATATAAGGAGTGCAAGTATCAGAGATTTGAGTAGTTAAATTTTGAGTTAAGGATTGTTACCTTAAAATCAGATTATTTTGATTAGAGTATTTTATAATTGCTCTATTCAAATTTAGACCACTATTTAACATAATTTTATAAGAAAGCTATATGTTTGATCTAACCAATGATCAAGGACAAAAACTTCTGCAATTTCCTTATTCTAAAACAAATTAAATTTTATTCATTCGGAGTTGATTTGGTAACACAACATCCATCCAGTTTGTCAGTTTTGGGATTTGTTTGAGTGAAGATTTTTATGAGAAGTAAAGGAAAACAGTCTTGTATACGTGAAGTCAACCTTGACCATTTCTAATTATTTGGATGGTTTGGGTTTCCCAAAATTAACAGGTCAGAATATAAGCTAAGAATTGTAACACTGTACAAACATCCCACGTCGATTTGAGAACATTTAATTGAACCAGAAGTTGAGAAAAATAAATTACATAGCCCTGAGGTAAAGGCACTGAATCATGAAAACGAAAAATAAATAGCATTAGAGGTAAGAGATAAGTGCTTTATAAAACTTTTAGAGGATTTGTACATGTAAAATTTGAAGGTAAAACGATTACAAGAGATCTTGGCAAATAAGTCCATTTAGAAAATATTATTACATTTCATATTTCCTAATTATTTCTCTTAATTTGCATAAGTGGAAAATATTTACTACTTGTTTTCTAATGGGAACTACTAGAGAAAAAATATTTTCTAATGGGACAATCGAAGAAAAAAAACGTACTACGTGTTTGACTATGTACTTAGTAAATGATACCAATTTGTACAATTACCTTACAACAATCCCTAACATAATAGGCAAATGATGGAAGATCATGAGATAAGTAATTATAATGATTTACTTAGTGGATAAAATGGCGTTTTAGGAATTTAATAACGTCAAATTGACCATATTTTTTTAGAAAGTATAGCATGGTATATAGTATACATCATAAATAAAGTATGAAACTAAACATTAAAATATATTTATTTCTAATTAATAAGATTATTACTGAATCGCTGGTGACTACAGATTACTAAAGTTCCTGTGCAAATGCAAAAAAATATTGTTTACATACATTTATAAGACATGTAGTTATAGATAATATAGAATAATTTATTCTTGAGTTGAAAGTTTGTTGCCATTCCTTGTAGGATAAATCGAACCAAAGGTTTCTGGCCTATAATATTTTTATTTTCCCCATTGTTATAGTCTTGACCTAACATTAATTTTAACTTCTCCAACAGTCATTTTGGGGTTATAACATAGATGGAATTTTCATCATAATGGCTAATGCATAAAGAATATAAATATTGAGGGAGAAAGAAAATAATATTTAGGGGAAGACCAACGAATTACAAAAGAATCACATTATAGTCGAAACTGTCTCACCTCTTCAAAACAACTTCATTTGTATTTTGGACCAGATCTCCTTTTTTAAAAGAAGAATCAAATGGTGACATTTTATATAAATTCCTTCAACAATGTAAGTCCAATGTAACATTTTTAAATGCATTCTCCACAGATATTTCATGCAATATGTTGACATATACAACCCACTATACCCATGTGGTAACATTCACTTGTTCAAAACGTGTAAAAAAAGCTATTAATTAAAACCAAGAATAAGAAATATAAAATATCAAAATTATATCCCATCATTTTTGTTTTTTAAGACGCATGAAGTATTCTTTACGCCTATAACAGTTGATTCACACAACAAATTGAATCAAATTCGGAATGGGAATGCAAACTCAAAGTAAGGGATAAAAATGATATGTAAAAATATGTGCACACACACATACACATATATATAACTGAATGTAAAACAAAATATAAGATTACAACACATAATGTGAAATCAAATAACAAAATTAACTGAATGAGGTAATCATTAAATAGAATATAAATGACCTATAGAAATTTGCTATAAACAACATATCATTTTGTATGACACGAAACACTTACCAATTCCATTATCGAGTTATGAATTAGGTGACAGAGTCAATACCATATTAGACATGAAAACTCTTCTCAAAACCCATTAACACGACACGAACACGATACAGTATCAGGTTTATATTAATAATGAGTTGAGACTCTATATATAGTTAATATAAGAGTAATTTGAACCCAAAAATAAATGACATGAACTGATCATACACAATTCATTAACCATCATTAAGAACATAAACTCAAGGCGACAATAAACATTATAAGGCGTAATACCAATACCACAACTTTCAACCATAAAGTATATGATATACACACACAAACTAATTCCCTAGTTAGTCAATTGAAATTTGAAACAAAAAATTCGTTTTTCAAAAAAAAATCCATAATATTAAAACCTTGTTTGTAATTATAGTGATGGTTTGAAAACTCAATCTATCATGGTTGACTTCTCCCATATATTTTTGTGGTCTACCATGTACAAATCCCTGAAAAGCAAAAAAATAATAACTTTATTCACCGATAGGCCAACTTTAGAAAATAATAAAATATTACAACCACTAATGAAACCACTTCAAATAATATCAAACTGAAATTAAAAAAAGGAACATTAAGAAATGGACCTTATCCAAGTTCGAGAATGAGATAAAAAACAGAGTTGTATATTTGTTATTCTAATTAGATTGGTCTTCATAGACTTTGTTCTCCTTTATTCTGAGAAAGAAATGGACGAAAACTTTCAACATCAAGATTTGGGAAGTTGAGAGGACCCACTGGAAGAGTGGGTGGAGATAAAAGACTGTTGTGGTATCAGTCATCTTACTTATTCATAATTAGAGATCGATCTCTCAACAATAGCTACCCAATTAAAACTAAGTTATTGATTGAGTGATAAAAATTAACCAACGAGTTAAAAACATCCACAAATCTATGTGAAAAAATTAATTTATTAATATAATAATCTTAATCAAATTTTATCTTCAATTATAGACAAGTGGTTCTAATATATAGAAAGATAAATCAAATCATACAACACTGGAAGTACGAGAAAAAGCAATTAACAGAAAAAAAAATCTCGGGCATAAATTATTAATAAATGTAATATGGTAGAGTATTACAAATAGAAGATAATGACTTAGGATTCAACAACACATTTATCAACTATCAACTCTTTTCCACCATATTCCCTGATGCGAATGCCAATAGTTGGAGAAGGATATACAGCCACGACACATTTTGGTCATCCAATATCTTCAAGTATCATGTGTGACACCCCGCCTATTTAAATACTGGGTGATCAGTCTTTTATAAAAATAAAACAGCAATCTTATTTGGTTCAATCTTAGCATCAATGTCAAAACCTTTTTAAATTACTAATCACCTACGTTTTAAATAAATCGATGCCAAGTTTTATCTTTCATTAACCCATCAATGCATAAATAAAAGCAATAACCAAACCATCCACGCAATAATAAAAATATGAATCCATCACAAGATATTTAGCCAAATAAATAATACCGAATAAGCCATCGGTTCTCAATACAAAATCCAACTATGAGTTTATGAAATAAAACTAAATGTAAAAGTACATAATTCGATACAACTGAATAAGGGGATACATGCCCAAATGAGATAAATGAAAGTGCATCTTACTCTAGGAATGAAGTGATTGAAGCGTCGAATTCAAATCCTGCAAACATCCATAAGTGATGCAGTTGCGCATACATAGAACATCAAGCTTGGCGTCCCTGTGGCTGGACACTTAAAAGGTTTTGAAAATATTTTGCATACGGGTTAGAGCCCAAGAAAACCTTTTGAAAATATTTTGTAAGCATTTAAATCACAGTTTAAAAGAAATTATTGATTACACATGTTAGTCCGCATACACTCTCTTGAGTTCCTCACCTCTCACTAAAGTGGACACCTAAAGTCTCCCACTTATCCCACCTAGTTATGCTACACAACCTAACTAGACCCCATAAGTATCTAACAAACCACTTACAAGTTTAGTCGACCCATATCACTCATACAGTACGCTATAGTATTCCAACCTCAGATCATTAAGTCTTTAGATAAATTTCTCTTTAACTCTCCCATGCCGCCCATACAGTACTCTATCGTAACACTAATAATTAACATGCCTCGTATGTTATAATTAACTAGTATTAACATTTCACGTATATTATCATTAAACCATTTCATTAAGTTTCTCTACTTATATCATCATTATATATACGCGATCTAACTTTACTACCATCACACCCTAAGTAGATTAAGAATTATATTAGCTATACATTATCTAGTCTCCCTACTATTGCATATAAGTAGGATAAATCACCCAAGTGTGTATATATATATATAAATAAATAAATACCGCATCTCCCAGGATGGCCACCAAGATGCACACTTGCATACAATATTATCAAGTCCATTTACTTCTCGTACCACATCAAGGACTATCGGTTCGGATTGTCTACTCGAACCATAAATCAAACAACATATAATGGTGGTAAACTAGTATTAAGCCTTTGAGCTACACAGACACCTAACGCACCCAGATGACCGATCGTACAATCATACCCACAAGTAGTGCTCAACCCTAAGTTCTATATTCTGGGTCGCAAGTCTAAAATCCCCCAAATGGGTTCATGAGGATAAGACTTTCCACGATACGAAACCTCCCGTGATAGCATGCATCGTAGGTATGTTGACACACATAAGAAAGTACATAGTAGTCATACACACACACTATCCATATGTCACATATAAGCATGCACACGACCAATAAATATAATCCGTATAGGTATACACACAACCTATAAATATACTCTGTATATGTATACACTCCACCAATAATATAATACACATAGGTATTCACTCAACCTATAATATAATTTGTATAGGATACACTCAATATATAATTATCCTTCATACATAGTATAGATATATATCTCTTGAACACTTACCGTACTTCTCAATTTATGATTTATAACTCTCTATCGTATTTTCCCGAGTATTGTTCTCTACCTGAAGGGACGTGGTTACCCCTTAAGTTATTTCGGTAGTTATACCCTCATACCCTATTGGTCTTTATCATAGAATCACTCATTCTCTCTGTGATTTGTTCTCATTCTCTCGAATTCACTTACATTGCAAATTATGCCCAATTAATCTTAGTCTTAATTCTTATAAAAAATGACTAAGTCCCAACCCTACCGTTAGCCTACTGGTAATAAAAATATCTTTCACTACATTTTAAAGATATCCCAAATGTTCACCCAATCACAAGTTGTAGGCTTAAATAGGGGGAAATTTTAAATTATGGTCAAATTGAATCGATTCGGTCGTGACCTGAATCGATTCGCTAGACGAATCGATTTGGATAAGGAGACGAATTGATTCAAAACTGTACAGGTCTCTACTTACTTACACAGTTACGATTTTTCCCATGAAAACTTCTTCAAAACTCCATTAAACTTCGTTAAACTCTCAACCAACTTAACCAATTATTTATTATAGGTGTAGGGATAACTTTGAACATAAATAAAAGATCACTACAAAAAAAAACTTTTGAGATGTTGGCCTAACAGTCACAATAAGGGTTTAGCCGTCTCAAATGCTTTTTGGGACGCTATTTGGGATGGATAGGGGGTCTTTTTTATAGGGGATTATAAATACTTTTTGCAATGCCATAGCCATCTCAAAAGAATTTTTTGAGATGGGAATAACTCCGTCTCAAAAGGTCCTCATTTTATATGACATATTTGAGATAGGATGCGAGATGTCACAATAGATTGCTTTTGAGATGAAAATTAATATATCTCAAACGGTTACTATTTTAGAAGAGCTTTTTGAGACGGAAACATAACCATCTTTAATATATTTTTAGGACAATTTTAACCATACCAAAAGAGGAGGGATCTTAAAATTTTTGTACCAATATTTTGTGGACAATAAATTATGTCGCTAAAGTTTAATGTAGAATTGAATTACATTTGAGACAACACAAACAACGAATAATCATAAATGTAATATGTAAGATGATTTTCAACCAAGACAATGAATCGTTTTCATTCAACAATAGTTAGAGTTCTTACAACCATCTCCAAATATTCATCAAAATAAGAATTATAACACCAAGTTCAAATATTTGACTTAACAACAAAAATACATTAATTTCTTATACTACAAAACCCGAAATGCTTTTATCAAAGTAATTCCGCAACACTAAAGCGTACGACCTCCAAAACCACTAATTAACATTTGCGTGTTCTATAAAATTTGTCACCTGCACAAAAAAAATAGTGTTAATTATGTTAGAATTAATACCCCATTCATCAACAATACAATGTGCAAAATGAATCAATATAGTATATTCTCAACACAAACAATATAAATATCTAACTATTATTATTATTTTTTAAAAATCGGCAGAGTCTCCTTTGTTTATTCATGAAAACCACATCTAGCCAACCTGTTTTAAACATTATAATTGATTTTAAGAATAATATACACCAACCAACAAAAAATTTTAACCACCACCATAATAAATTCTCACCACCGTAGCAAATTTTCACCACCACCATTGAAAATTTAACTTTAAACGAGAGAATTTTCCACCCGAATATCTCTCAATATATATATATATATATATATATATATATGTATGTATGAATTATATAGTATTACCTTGTCGGACTGAATCATCGAGGTAATGGAAGCATGAAGAAGGGTATTACTTTGGAACAAACTTTGCATTTCACTTTGCATATCACTCATCATCTGTAATAGAGCTTGTTGGTTTCGAATCTCTAACTCTTCGAGCTCCTGCCGATGTCGAGTCTATCTTGCGTTTCTTTCTTTAACTGGTTAATTTCTTCCATTAATAACTGAGATGAACATGATTTTATCGATGTGGGCCTAATACATGTTCCCTTTAATAAAGCATACCCATGCCCTCCATATCCTAGTACATTTCAACATCTGTTATACATTAGCTATAAAACTTATCAAACATGAAAAAATAAAATAAAAGGATCGATCATTACATTAAAATGATCATGTTCAATCAGGCCTGCTAAATCAATTATATCAATGCAAAAGAATCTAAATCAAACGTAAAATGCAAGAAGAATTGTCCATTGGAATATGAAACATCTAACATAATAGTAGTTGCACCAGTTATAACAATTGCACCCTTCATCCATGACCAGTTATAATGTAACACTTGCACAATTATAATGTTTTTGAACATATTTTAATGGAAAATTCTACTTGCATTTTACATCTATTTTGTGGGTAAGGGATTCAGTTATGTTATAATTGTTATAACTTTATATTCAAATGTACACAATGTTTTTTGGATGGCGATAACTAGAAATTTTTGGTATATTAAGATACACATAACTACATCAACGTCAAACAGCTACAAGTTACAAAATCATATAATTTTGTTCTGGAGGACAAAGTCAAATGAAATATTCTTATGTGAACACACACACGACTTTGTCTTTTGAGGGGCATATCTATCATTTGCTAAAATGCTGAAGGTAAGAGTTGACTTCTAATTTAAACACTTCAAGTATGGGTGTTTCTTAGAGCGTGGTTCAAATTATGGGCTGGTTATGGATTTTGATGTGGCCCCTTTTAAAACTTAATATATTTATGTTATTTTGAGGTGCATAATGGTAAATCGATGGTTTCATCTAAATTGTGTGTCAAGCTTACCAAAAATATTGATAAGACACTTTAAAGTATTAACATAAGAAGATTTAGATCCAAACATATAACTTACTGGATGGTCCCCTGATCCTACAAAATATGATAAATTTTTGGTCCCAAACCATTTGAGGACCAAACTCTAATAGACAAAAGAGCATGATAAATAAATAAATAAATAATAATAATAATAATAATAATAATAATAATAATAATAATAATAATAATAATAATAATAATAATAATAATAATAATAATAATAATAATAATAATAATAATAATAATAATAATAATAACAAAAGGAAAATAATATGGTAGTACATATTTTCCTCTCCATAGACCAAAAATATTAAAGACGACGAATGGCTTCAACTTTTGAGGAAAATAGACAGAGGCTTTTGTCGGAAAACAAAATTGAAGTTTGGGAAAGAATTTACTTGTCAGATGGTGTAGGAATGGTGGGAAGCATACATAAATTATAACCAACTGAAAGTTGTCTTAAAAGACATTTTACATCTTCAAGAGAGGAACAACATATCATCATTCTCAATTTTAGTTTCTGTGGCCATCCCCGATCCCCACCGCGGAGGGAGGAAGGGATCCTTCGGGTCCTGCGCGTCCCCTATCGGGAGAGCGCTTCGGCCGGCGTCGATTTTGTGAGGTGTGAAAATGTAGAGAGATTTAGAGTCGCCAGTCTATTTTACTCAAAATAGACAAAAGAAAAAGGGGAAGCCACCCCGAAAGATGGCATCCAAAGACATACTGGTGCGTGCGAAAACAAAATGATTCGAGAAGGGTTCGGAGGCTTAGTTACGTAATGGGAAGGTGTTAGGCACCCATTCCGCCCTTTCGGTCTCTCATGAATATTTTCTATTTTCCTTTATATCCCCCCCCCCCCCCCCCGGTGATATGTGTGCATGTGTATATATAGAATAGAGGTAGGAATCCTCGACTTGTGTCATGGAAAGGATAAAGCGAGTCATCCGTAGGAATGTGAGATTAGTGTAGAAAATAGGATTTGCGCGATTACCCCTACGTTGATCGCTATAAGGGAACGATAACGCATGTGGAATAATATGCCACTAAGAAAAAAATATATAGAATATAATAGAAAATTAGATAAATAGAAGATAGAAAATAAGAGAAAAAGTGGGAAAATGACTCGAGTCTCGGGTTTTACCCCGAGATGCCTACGTAGCCTATAAAGGCATCAAAGTCCACGTAGTTCGAATGTAAAATTAGGGGTGGGGTTTAACTCATAAATCCAAATGGAGAAATCTCTTATTTGTGAATGTGTGTGTATGTGTGTAAAAAAGTGTTTGAGTTGTGAGAAGAGTGTGGAAAAAGTGTGAGAATCCCTACTTGGAATTTATGAACAAACCCTCTTTTTATTGTTTTTTTTTTGGGTTTTACTTATATGAAAATAGGAGATGTGCAATAATACTAAATAAAAAAGTATTTTAGGGTTTGTGAAATAATATAATAAAAGGTCTTAAGTAATAAAACAAGTTATTTCAATTTAAAGAGAATTTAGGAGAGCGTTTGAGAAAGTTGGACCTTCTTGGAGATCTTGAGCTTGATCTTGAATGTTGGGGGAGAAGCCCTTGAACTTGGATGATGATGGGGAGTGGTTAATTCACCAAGTTTGATGAAAGGGATGATGAAAAATGGGAGTAAAAGGAGGATTTAGAAGTTGAAATCACGCTGCCTTCGAGAGAGGTTTCTGGGATTCGTTGAGAGTGATTTGTTTTTTATCTGAGCTCCCCTTGCAAATGAAGTCAAGGCCTCCTTTTATAGGCCCAGGGGTCTGCTGATCGGATTTGCCATGGCACTACCTATCGGCAGGTGCCGATTGGCAGAATCTGGGACCTACCATTTAGTAGTGCGCTTCAGGCTTTTTTGGAAAATTGGCTGCCGAGGGCAAACCGTTGATCAGAATCGTGCAGGGGGCATAGCGTTGGAAAGGTATTTCAGAGACATTTGAAAGTCCTATGGACCGCTCTCGAGTTCGGGAGTTGACTTTGGGTCAGATGTGGCTCGGAAGCGTTTGTCGGTCCACTAGACGGGGAATTGTTCGGACGCAAATGGATCGTTCATCCGCATGGTAAGTCCTAATCGTGCACGAGATGGACCATTAGAAAGGTTAGTAGATGTAATTTGACATTCTAAAGAGTTTGACTCGGTTCGGGGAGTTGACTTTGGTCAACCGAGCCCGAGAAGCCTTCGGTGACCTCTCAGAGTCAAACGGATCGTTCGTCCGCATGGAAAGTTGGAATCATGCACGGGATGGACTGTTGGAAATGGTATTTAGTGCCCTTCGAAGTTCCATTCAGCATCGGTCGAGCTGAAGAGTTGACTTAGTTTAAACAGAGCCCGGGAGCGCCCGGTGGCCTCTAGGTCGGGTTTCGGATGCAAACGGATCGTTCGTCCGCATGGTAAGTCAAAATCCCTCACAAGGCAGACCATTGGAAAGGGTTTTCAGTGCCCTTCGAAGATTCATTGAGTCTCGGTCGAGATGAAGAGTTTGACTTTTGGGTCAAATTGAGTCGGGGAGTGCTCGATGGCTTTCAGGTCAGTACTCGGGACGTGACCAGGGTTTACAGTGATGAGTGTAGGTACTAGTGACCTAAGGAAAGTTAGGGTAACAGAATGAGGTGTCTACAGAGCCCCTCGACGGGTGAGTTTGGAACAAATAATAGCCGTAGATTAGACACCGCATGATACTTCTGAGAGAGTTTGACTAATTTAGAGGATCGAGGTCGATTCTAAGGACCTAAGGAAGCGATGATGACCGATTCAGAGGGGAAAGGTTGATTCTGAGGACCTAAGAGTGGTGACGACCGAGGACTGAGGTCAATTCTGACCTAATTCAGGTGATGATCCAAGATCGGGGCCAATTCTGACCTAAGAGTGGTGACGATCGAGGACCGAGGCCAATTCTGACCTAACTCAGGTGAAGATCCAAGACCGGGGCCAATTCTGACCCAAGAGTGGTGACGACCGAGGACCGAGGTCAATTTTGACCTAACTCGGGTGATGATCCTAGCCCGGGGCCAATTCTGGCCCAAGAGTGGTGACGACCGAGGACCGAGGTCAATTCTGACCTAACTCAGATGACGATCCAAGACCGGGGCCAATTTTAACCCAAAGAGTGGTGACAACCGAGGACTGAGGCCAATTCTGACCTAACTCAGGTGACGATCCAAGACCGGGGCTAATTCTGACCCAAGAGTGGTGACGACCGAGGACCGAAGCCAATTCTGACCTAACTCAGGTGACGATCCAAGACAGAGGCCAATTCTAGCCCAAGAGTGGTGATGACTGAGGACCGAGGTCAATTCTGACGTAACTCAGGTGATGATCCAAGACCGGGGCCAATTCTGGCCCAAGAGTGGTGACGATCGAGGACCGAGGTCAATTCTGACCTAACTCAGGTAACGATCCAAGATCGGTGCCAATTCTGACCTAATTCAAGTGACGACCGAGGACCGAGGTCAATTCTGACCTAATTTAAGTGACGATCCAAGACCGGGGCCAATTCTGACCAATAGTGATTGTATGTCCTTTGGGGGAGAAAATAGTTCCACTAGGATAAGAATTGGATTTGAGGTTCCGCTGGGGATAAGAATTGGATTTGAGGTTCCGCTGGGGAATGATGAATGAGCTGGGGAAGATTTGGATCGTCCTTTGGGAGAGATCGCCTAGGGCGAGTGATTCTTCTGAATTCCACTGGGAAAAATACCATGCGATATTGTTTCGCATCGGGTAGCTGGTGGATGGGGAGGCTTTGTGTCCTTGATTTGAGCGGAGGAGCTGATTGTTGGGAAGATAACCGGTTTGAGGTTGTAAACTCTTCTGAGGAGGTGATTCGGGCGCATTACTCGAGAGGTCATGAACTTGGATTTTGAGGGTTCCGCTAGGGAAAAAGAGGTTTCGCCTGAAGGAGTGCGAAATTTTCTTGATGAAAATGTTCAAAATCCATCCTGGGATTTTTAGGAATTTTCCGGGGATTTTTCGAGGCTTTCTAACATTTTTTGGGAATTTTTGTATGAAATTTTAAGGGGGTGCCGGCCGGCATAGACTGAGGGGTGCCATTCGGCAGTGGCACGGACTTTTGGACTACCTCGGGAAGGTGAGGAGTCAGTGTCGATCAATATGGTAGGGGGAGGTGTCGATCGGTATGGCGCTTGGCCTCCTATAAAAAGGGGGCGAATCCCCTTCATTTTTCACAGCTTCTTGCCTTCTCTCTTTCTGCAATTTCTCTCTGCGAATCGTTCTAACGTTCCGATCTTCAAGAAATGGCCGCTTTTGTGAGCACCGTCGTCCACCGGGAGTGGTTGACCATTGATAACTGGGCGAATATGGATTGGAGGGACAGAGTGCCCCTTGATTTGGGGAACGAGAATGCCTTCGATGCATTCGAGCCGGTTGCGGATGAGCGGACCTTGCTGCGGGAGCCGTCGTATCATCTCACTTCGAGAGTGATTCCCGATGGTTATGTAAGTAACCTGACCTTTGGCATTTCTTTCTTTTTGGGTGATTTTTCCTTTTTCTTGACCTTTGACTGAATTTTTCCTTTTGCCAGTCGGATATTTCTTTGAAGAACATGCGTGCCCACGGGACGACGGGGCTTAAGGATGTTTGGGATCATCTTCCACCCGTGGTGTGCTGGATGGTATCATTACCGGGTTTTGGGAGGTTGGCGGCTGCACTGGATGAGACGCCTCGTTCGACAGCAGTCCTATGTGCTTTGGGGGAGAGATGGTGGGACACTACCCATAATTTCATTTTGGCTTCGGGGAGATGACGGTGACTCCCATAGATGTGCAGCAACTGCTGGGGCTAAATTGTGATGGGGAGCAGACAGAGGTGGATCGCTCCTTACGGGTGAGGTCGAAGGCGGTGTATGCAGCACTTGGTGATGTGAGGAGGATAGTCTTTGGGAATTCTATCCGGCTGTCCTTGCTGAAGGATGTTTTGCTGAGCAGGGTGGTTGATGTGGAGGATGGGCTTCAAGTGAGGCAGATGGCCCGGTAGTTCATCTTGTTGGTGCTGGGAGGTTTCATGGTGGCGTCGAGCGGCGACGTCGTCCATTTGTGGTTTCTGCCTTACTTAAGGATGTTTTCGAACATCCCTTTCTATGATTGGGGGAGTCTGACCTTGGTGACCCTTTACTCTTCTCTGGATGCATTCAGACGGTGCTGTCGGCAGACTTTTACTGGAGCCACGTATCTCCTTGAGGTATTCTTTACTTTACGCATTTTTATTTCATGTGTTCGCATTTTATTTATGCGTCTCTTTTTGCTTGTGAATTCGGACGCGGTTCTATGAGGTGATTGGGTGAAACACCCCGCTGATTGCTCTGAAGGACGACATCGTTGGGGACTTCTGCCAACTGTATTGATGGCGTAAGGCCAACCGGCAGTCGAAGGGATATCTTTCTCTAGAGGCGGTGCGTCAGGTCTTGAATGACCTGACCAGTGGTCGGGTAAGGTCCTTTCCTTTTTGGTCTTAGTTTTTTCACCTTCTGATCTTGTACTGTCTCATGCCTGCTTGGGGATTTTCAGGTGACCTTTTATCCCTGGGGGATAGCCATTCAGGATACGGGGATGACTGGGGTGAACGCGTAGATGAGGCATTTGTTGGCGCATGAGTTTGGCCATTCCTGGTACCTCGGGGAGAGGGTGATTCGTCAGATTGCTGAGGAGGTCGTGGTGCCACCCGCACAGCCTCCCATATCTATGAGGCGGGAGTGACAGCTATTGGATTATGAGAGGATCGCGGCGATGATCGGCGAGTCATATGCTTTGTACACTGATACGACCGCACCGTATGACTATATGGACTTTGTGACGAGATGATTGATGGCGCCCAACATACATGATGCCTGGCCTTTCCCTCCTGCTGGTTCGAGTCGGGTGGTGGGGTCTTCCCACAGTGGTGGTGGTCCGTTGGTACCTACAGCGGCGGCGACCTTGGAGGTCCCTTTTGTTCGGCTGCACACTCATTCGTACAACATCCGGCGGGCTGATGGAGGGATAGTGCCGATGTTTCACCGTCCTCTTGCGATGGATTCGGAGGAGCTGGGTTTAACAGAGGAGGTCCTTCATCCTACGGTAAACCTTTCGGTCCTTTTCCTCTTTTTTGATTTCTTTTGCTTGATACTGATTCTGCCTTTTCCTTGCAGCAAATCCGGGTGTCGACCACTTGGCTAAGAGACATCATAGATTGGATATCATCGGCGATCGCCCACATTCGGGATGTTGTCCCTGTACTTTCTTGCTTGGTGCCGTCAGCCTCATTCGGGGAAGACTCTGGCTCGGGTAGTGGGGGTGTGTTGTCTCGTCGTAGGGGGAAGAGAGCGCGTCGCAGGGGTGGAAGCTCTTGAGAGAGAGAGACAGAGAGAGAGAGAGAGAGAGAGAGAGAGAATGTGGGTTCGAGCTGAGTCTCGTTGTTTTTGGCTTTTTCTTTATTTCCTGCAAAATGATCTAACACAGAAAATAGATATATGCAATGCAATGCAGTTTTTTGACTATCTTTTATTTCAATGATGAATGAATGCATGCACATGTGCTTTTTGACTTTGCTGCTGAGACCATAAAAAAATGAATATATATATATATATATATATTGGAATTTTTCGAAGGAAATTTTTAATTGAAAAGGGAAATCCTACAAGGAGAAAACAGGATTCTTGAAATTCTTTTGAGAATATCAATTTATTTTTATTGAGTTTCCTGATTTTGACAAAATAGGAAAAAAGGAAAATTTCCAAAAGTAGTGGGTTGCCGATCGGCAAGCACCCTGGCCTGCCTATCGACAGTTCAGTCCAGTCCTATTAATTGAAAGCTTTGATTGGTACCCTCTTCAGCCTTTAGTTCCTTGTGGGGTAGGATTCCCTTCGATTTCTGGAGGGATTATGCCTTTTGTGAGAGTTCTCAAGTATAAAAGGGGGTGAGGGTGGAGTATTTTCATCACACCTTTGCATCCTTATCCACTGGCCCACTATTTCTTTGCCCTACAAGATGGCTCTCCCTGGTAGCACCGAGTTTGTCAACTACCTCAAAGCCTTGGAAGCTATGTGCTCTTATAATGTCGACTATGATGCTTTCAACATGCGCCGAGTTTCCTTGTGGCGCAATCGGCCTTTTGAGTGGACTATGCTGACAACGGCGGTACAATTCTGGTACCCCGAAGACCATGTATTTCGCTTTGGGTTGGAAGAAGTTTGTCCTACCTACGAGGAATTTTCCGCCATACTAGGTGTGAATCCCAGTGTTGCCGCGGCTTTACCCGAATTTTCCCGCTCTCCTAGGGATTTGTTGGTCGGGCTTCTTCACATCTCGCCTTCGGCAACTAGATCGTTATTTTCTGGAGGAATGATCTCCCTCCCGGCGGTGTTGCAGTCCGTGCATTTTTGGGAAGTAGGTGATGATGGTTATGCTGGAGCCTTTGTTCTGGGTCTGGTTTCAAAATTTTTGTTGGTGACTGGGGAGGTGCGAGTTGACCCACAACTTGCAGCCATTAATTCATGGATGTCATACCGTCGCAATCCTGCGACGGTGATATTGGCGGAGACTCTGAATGGCCTGGATGCCTGGAGAGAGGGTCGTTCTGACTTTTTGAGGGGTACCCCTGTGATGCTATTCATGTGGTTTTCTGAAAGATTCCACTTGTCGACTCCTCCAGAATATCCTTTGTCGGTTGTACCCAACTTCTTTTCACACTACTTCATCCGCATTGGCCTGTATGTTGAGAACTGGGAGAATTAGTTTGTGGAGTATAGGGCTCGTGGGCTATATTGGTTAGTGCCTTGGTGGGGACAGTTGCAGCCAGTTCTGGAGCTAGGAGAGTATTCATATGTGCGACTGGTTGGTCTCGGACAGACTTCTTTTTATTTCCCTTGGCAGCTTTCGCGCCAATTTGGATGGGCGCAGTTCGTGCCCCCTAGGACCTCAAATTTCTTTTCGGTAGAAGATTTAACTGAGCGCTTGCGTCTGTTGCTTGGATCTTTGTGAGAGAATCGACATTCGTTGACCCGTCCCTCTCAGTCTGTCGGGAAGGTTTGGCATGTCCCCAAAGATTATATGAGGTGGTTGTGGAGGAAAGTAGTCAGCAAGATGTTAGCAGTGGAGACTGGTCAAAGGTGGTTTATTTTATCTGACTCCATGCAAGGGGGTGTTTTGGTCTTTTCAAAGATGGTTAAGGCTCATCGATCCATGGAACATTTGCGACACTCCGTTCAGGCGGGGGAAACTTGGGGTCCTTAGGATGTAGATGATGAGGGTACAGGCTCTTCGGGTAGCTATGGGTAGGACTCTTGGGGAGTTTTATCTGGTTTTTATGGTAGTAGGGGGAAGGGAGTTATCCGTTCCTTTTTCTTATGTAATTTGAACTGTAGTTTCTTATTAACGAAATAAAGAAGTTTCTGATCATCCAGCTGTGCCTTTCGATGAATTTTGTATTTTTAATTATCTATACCGATTGTTAAGGCATACATAATCCTTTTGTTCAAGTAGATGTTTAGAATGAACTGTCGTTCTCGGAGATAAGAAAAGAATAGTATTTTGTGAAAAAGAAAAGGGTCGTGCTCATGTGAGATGTATGAGCTGCCTACGTACCTCTGGGTTTTTTGAAAAAGTTTTAAAATATTTTTTGTAGAGGATCAGGCACACGTAGTTCTGGGTAGAGGGAAATAAAGAGAATTTTTTTTTTAGAATAGAAAGGGGATGAGAAGAGTCGTAGCGCGCAGAGATTTCGGACTAGGGGTAAAACTTTTTTAGGCGATCCAGGTTGACTGGACGAGCCATTTTCTCCCCATCTAAGTCAGTGAACATGGAGGCACCGCCAAACAAGATTTTCTTCACAATATAAGGGCCACTCCAATTGGGCTTGAATTTTCATCTGGGGTCCTAGATGGGTTCTATTATCTCCTTGAGGGCTAAATCCCCCTCCGGGACACCATTATCCTTGACTCTCTTGCTGAACGATCGCGCTATTCGGCGATGGTATCCCCGTATGTGATAAAGTGATTTTAATCTTCTTTCATCTAGAAGGGCTAGCTCATTAAGACGGCTTTGGCACGAGTCTTCTTCACTAACCTTGCTTTCGAGCATGACGTGTAGCGAGGGCATTTCCAGCTCCACAGGTAGGACTGCTTTCATACCGTAAACCAGGGAGTAAGGGGTAGCCCCAGTAGAGGTTCAAATTGAGGTTCGATAGCCCCATAGGGCGTACGGGATCCGGTCGGCCCAATCCCTACAACTTTGGGTCATCTTGCTAATGATAGCTTTGAGGTTTTTGTTGGCGGCTTCAAATGAACCATTGGTCTGAGGTCGGTAGGGAGAAGATTTATGTCTCTGAATCCCATACTCGTTGATAACTTCCGTGACTTCTGCCTCGAAGTGCAAACCGTTATCTGACACTAGCTCGTGCAGGACTCCATATTGGCAGATGATATTTTTCATGATGAATTTAGCCAGCTTCTTGGCATTTAATACTGCGCATGACTCCGCTACGACCCATTTGGTGAAGTAATCGATGGCAACCAGGATGAACTCATGCCCGTTTGACGCTTTTGGTGTAACCTTACCTATGATGTCGATACCCCAGGTGGAGAACGACCAGGTAGAAGTCATGTTGTATAATTCCCGCGGAGGTAGGTGTTGGAGGTTGGAGAACTATTGGCATTTAGGGCATCTCCGAACATAGGTGGTGCAATCTTGGGCCATGGTGGTCCAGTAGTAACCCAGTCGGATGATCTTCTATGAAAGCATGTGAATGTTCATGTGGGGCCCGCATTCCCTGCTGTGGATTTTTTGCATTATCTTTTCAATGTCAGCCCCTACGATACAGTGCAAATGAGTTCCGTCGAAATTCCTCTTAAGTAGTGCTTCATGACAGATGATGTACTGAGCGGACAGCCTTTGGAGGGTATCTCGGTCGTTCTTGTTGGAACCCTCGAGATACCTACCATTTTTGAGGAGGCACCATATATCATAGTACCAGCAATCGACTAGTTCGGGGTCTTCTTTGGAGACAATCTCAATATGGTAGCAATGGGTCGGTTTGTCCTGCTTCTGAACTAGGAAGGGGCTCATTGTTATTCCCTCGGGCATGTCGACCATGGAGGCTAAGGTAGCGAGAGCATCGGCTAGGTTATTCTTTGCTCGTGGCAGGTAATGGAAGGTGATATCTCGGAATTGGGAGGCTAACTCTTCTAATTGGGCATGAATGGGTTGGAGATTTTTGTCCTTGACTTTCCACTTTTTGAGCACTCGACCGATGATGTGGGAAGAATCCCCGTAGACATCAAGGTATTGAATACCTTTCTTGAGAGCGACCTTGAGGCCCACTATGCATGCCTCATATTCCGTCATGTTATTGGTGTAGGGGAAATTCAATTTGATGGCGATGGGAGTATGAGAGTCATCTGGGGCAATCAGGAGTATCCCAATGCCATATCCCTTTTTGTTGGCAGCGCCGTCGAAGAACATTTTCCATCGAAGGCAGTCTTGAGTGGTGCAGAGGACATTTTCATCTGGGAATTCGGAGATCCAGACATCTGTTTCTTCTACAGGGTAGTCAGCGAGGTAGTCAGAGATAGCTCTTCCTTTAACGGCTTTATGTGTGACGTACACGATATTGAACTCAATTAGGAGCATCAACCATCGGGCCATTCGGTTAGATAAGGCGGGTTTCTCGATTAGGTATTTAATGGGATCCATTCGGGATACAAGCTTAATGGGTAAGGCGAGCATGTAGTGTCGTAACTTTTGGGTGACCCACACAAGCGCGACACACACTTTTTCTAAAGTAGTGTAGTTGACCTCGTACCCGACCAATTTGCGACTGGCATAATAGATGTCTTTTTCTTTGCGGGAGTCCTCAAGGTATTGGGCTAGCAAAGCCCCAGCTGCAGTGTCGGTTATGGTTAGGTTTAGGAGCAAAGGGAGACCTGGCTGTGGTGGCATGAGAATCGGAGGTTGGGTCAGATATTATTTGATTCGATCAAAGGCTTCTTGGCAGGCCTCATTCCAAACCTTGGTTGAGTCCTTTCGGAGGAGCTTGAAGATTAGTTCACAGATGGAGGTTAGCTGGCTGATGAACCGGCTGATATATTGTAATTTCCCAAGAAAACCTCGGACTTCTTTCTCTGTTCGGGGAGGTGGCATCTCAAGTATGGCTTTCAGCTTGGCGGGATCTACTTCTATCCCCTTCTCACTAATCATGAATCCTAAGAGTTTTACCTTTGTAATGCCAAAGACGCATTTCTGTGGATTAAGTCACATCTGATACTGCCGCAGTCGTTCGAAGAACTTTCGGAGAGCAGGAGTATGACCTTCTCTAGTTTTGGACTTGATGATCATATCTTCCACGTAAACCTCGACCTCTTTGTGAACCAGGTCATGCAGGATGGTTGTAGTGGCCCTCTGGTAGGTAGCCCCAGCATTTTTAAGACCGAATGGCATAACGGTGTAGAAAAAGGTCCCCCATGGGGTGATGAATGCGGTTTTCTCTTGGTGGTCGGGATGCATCTTGATTTGGTTGTATCCGGCAAACCCGTCGACGAATGACTTGAGAGCATGACTAGATGTGTTGTCCACGATCATGTCGATGTTGGGTAGCGGATAATCATCCTTCGAAGAGGCTTTGTTTAAACCTCGGTAATCCACACACATTCGAACCTTTCCTACTAATTTTGGTACAGGTACAATGTTGGCTAGCCATGTGGGATATTCGATTGCTCGAATGAAACCTATGTTTAACTGTTTGATCACCTCTTCTTTGACCTTGAGCGACCATTCGGTACGGAGCTTTCTTAACTTTTGTTTAACCGGCTTGTAATCTGGGAGAGTGGGGATCTCATGCTGAGCTATTTCAGGATCAATACCGGGCATATCGTCGTAGGACCATGCGAAGACATCCACGAACTCCTTTAGCAATTCTTTGAGTTGTGCGCGCTCATGCTCGTCAAGGGTGGCCCCTATCCTAATCTCGCGCAGTTGGCTACTAGAACCGAGATTGATAACAACAGTCTTTTCTTCATTAACCTGAGCGTAGTTATGTTGTTTGCTATTAACCTTATTTAAATAAGTTAAGAATTGTTCATTTGCAAAATCATCGTCATCAAAAGTTTGATCAGAATTTAAACAATTAATGTAAGGCACAACAAGATACTCAAAATCTTTGTTTATTTCATTGATAGGAAAAACAGCATTGAGAACCTCATCGAAAGAGGTCTCGATTACATTTGAGCCAGGATAGACAACAGAAGAAGAAACAGGGTAATCATTGGGGTTAGGGGAGATTTCAAGAGGTAGAACTGGCGCAGCATGCCAGTTGAGGATAGGTGTATCAGCAGCTTTGATAAGATGAGAAGGGTCCAGTGATGCAGTGCCTAAGTGAACCATGCAGAGTGCCAGCCCCAGTGTCTGCAAGTTGAAGGAATCTTTAAAATCACTTTCCTAAGTCTCTTCGCTATTTTTGATGAGCGGTTGTACGCGGTGTGGGAAACTTTCGGCCCATGGGTAGATATCTTGGAAAACGATCTCCATTCCAGACTTCATTTTCTTATCTGTATGGTCATACCACGGTTCTGGAAAGCCACAAAAGGGGAAGTCTTCACCCTCTTTAATGAATCCTCCATTTAAAGAATCCCCCCAGGATAGTTCGAACGCAGTCTAACCCTTTCTTTGATCGAGTCTGGCGGATCATTCTAAGCTCTGGTTCTGATGGTTGATACCCCAAGCTGTGAGGAAGGAAAGATTTCTTCTGTTCTATGGGCTCCAGTATCCCTTGTTGCCTTTGCCCTAGTCTCAGTCCGGGCATGAAGTGCATGTTTATGAACATCTGAATCACATTGACATTGCCATGAGGGTCATATTCTGGATAAAACCTTTCTTTGAAATCGTCCCCTGCCGGGAGTAGAGGTGGCTCAACTCGAAATCCTGATAGGAGCATATCATTTGACCCATGTTGTATCTCGAGGATTGGACTGCTGGTGCTTGCACCCTCGGTATTATCGTCGTCACCCAAGATGGTAATGACTCGCCCATCGGCGAAGAACTTCAATTTCTGATGAAATGAGGAAGAGACACCCTTTATACTATGGAGCAAGGGTCATCCGAGCAACAGGTTGAAATAGGCCGGGATATCAATGACTTGGAACTCGACGACAGGGTTTATAGGTCCAACCCCCATTGCAAGTTTTATGGATCCCATCAACTCCCTACGGGTATTATCGTAGGCATGCACGACAGCGGAGGTTGGGACGAAGGTACTTTCTTTTAGGCCTAAACATTTGAAGGTTCTCAGTGGGCAGACATTCAAAGAGGATCCGTTATCAACGAGCGAAAGCGGCACAACCTTCCCCATAACTTTGATGGAGATGTTGAGTGCATGATTGTGATTCGGCCCAATTTTGGGGATTTCCTCTTCAGAAAATGATATCATTCGGGTGGAGGTCAAGGACCCGACCAAATTTACCACTTCTTCTGGTGTGGTAGAAGGAGGAACTATGGGTCCTGTGAGCAACTTGATTAAAGCATTTCTGTGCAGCTGGGAAGACATGAAAAGCCGCCATAGAGTGATGTTAGCTTGAGTTTTCTTCAGTTGATCGAGGATCTTGCTCTCCTCGATGGTTATTTCTGGCATAGGAAGGTTTTCAACACCCTTCCCCTTGTCATTTCTGGTAGCGAGCTTGGAACTTGGTAATGTCTCCCAGATCTGGTCATGTGATTTATTGAGAGGGGAAAAACTTAAATCCAGTTTCCTTATCAATCTCAGGTTATTCTGCTGCACTGTCTATTTCTCTGAGGAGTTCTTCAAACGATATCATCCCACATATGTCGGCTACTGGGCCAGTTCTTCTCGAAGCCTGTCTTTCGTTTGAATCTTCGAATTCTTCCCCCCATCTGGTGGAAACAATTATGTTTTCTTCCGTGAAATCCATGCATTCCACAACTTTAACGGGTTCCTCGTATAGGCCTTCCCATTCTGTGGGGATATGTGTGATTGAAGGGACCAAGCGCCCTTATAGCTTCAAAGTGTCAAGCAACCCGGTGATACTGCAAATGTTGTTGGTTTGCCTGAATGCTTCCGCCATGATCTGGACAACATCCTCTAAGCTGACTTCATCGATTGGTACTACCCAACTATTTAATTCTCGGGCCCATTTCCATGCTTCTAAAAATAGCGCACTGAACCTCTGGCAATTGATAATCATCTGTGAGGGAAATTTCAGCCTGAACTCTAGGAGTTGATTTAATACCTCTGACAATTCCATACTCCCACTTTCAGAACGGGTACGGAGAGTGATGCATGCTCTGGTAAGGAGTGACAGTGCCTGATCAGCGGGGTTGGTAGGGTGTAGGAGGAAAAATGGGCAAAGTTGAAGATGTTTAGGAGGGTATAGGGGTGTGATTTGGGTTGACGAATTGAAATTCTGGTTTTCTTCCAAGAAGATGGCATTGGTGTGATATGGGAGTGGATTGTGAGTAGTGTTTGGCTTAGAATTGGCTGGTGGGGCGATGGTACCCTGGTCAATGAGATCTTGGATTATGTTTCGAAGGTGGAAGCATTGGTCGGTGGTATGGCTAGCTGTTTGGTGAAAGGCACAATGAGCATCAGTTTTGAAGTTTCTTGGGAGTGGATTTGGCAATGGTCGTGGATCCAAGGGCTTGATAAGGTTTTGGCTTAACAGGGCTTGGTAAACTTTGGAGAGGGGAGCATGAAGCTCAGTGTATTCCCTTCGGATGGGGGCAGGGCGACTTTCTGGTTCCCATGATGTGGTTGGTTGAGAGATGTTGTTGATGGTTGAGACTGCAACATTGGCAGGCTTGTCATACTTTGTAGGGGTGAACTGTCCGGACACCTTCTTCGGTTAAACTTCTATTTTGGCAAGACCTTCCTCGATTTATACTCCTGCTTCTCTGAGATCACGAAAGTGGGGGTAGTACTGCCCTCCCATGGTTGCTCGGACATGGGGCAAGAAATTCTTCTTCACTATATTGACTTGTTCTTCCTCAGATGGCCGATTGGTCATGGTAGTTGCTTTTTCCCTCCATCGGTCTATAAAGTTACTGACTAATTCTCCAGAGTTTTTCTTGAGCATCTCTAAATCACGGCGGGTGACCCCAAGCTCTTTATTGTATTTGTACTGCGATATGAATTCTCGGGCTACATCCTCCCAGCTACGGATTCTGGATTCCTAAGGAGATAAAAACCATCGGAGAGCACTGTCCTTCAAAGTTTGCTGAAATAATTGGGCCATCACCTCTTCAGAAGCCCCTAGTAGAGTCATGGAATGATGATAACTGCGAAGGTTAACAATTAGGGGGCCACTCCCTCCTAATTTCTCAATATTTGGCATCTTGAACTTCTCGGGTAACCTTGCTTTAGGATAAGGAGACATATGGGTGTAGTCCATGTAATTCCCAGAGATTAGGACTTGGTCGAACTTCTTAGTGAGCATCTTAAGATCTTCTTTGACTTTGTTCAACTCCTCATCTTTTGGATGAATGAACATAGGCAGGTTAGCCACAGGCTGGGCAATGTTTGGCATCGGAAGCTGGGCAGGCGGCGGCCCATTGGCAGGAGGAGCACGTGGAGCGTGCTGATATTCTTCCGGGACCCCAATAGGCTCGCGTGGACCCATAGCACGAGGGAACAGGGCCTCGAGATCTTGAGGCATAGGAACTTAGTTTCATTGCATTTCTCGGACCTCGGCTTGGAGGTTGTCAATTTTGGCTACGAGCTGAGCTAGGACTGTCGGTAGATCCGATTGTATGACTGGTGTTTGATATGCATTCTCCATGGAAGATGGATGGATTCCGGATTCGAAAGAAGTAGTATAGGAGCGGATGAAACTCCGAGGTGATTTGACTGAAGGCCGAAGACAATAGGGAGCCAGGCCAAGAGCGTGCGATCGACCTGAGAAGGCGTAGGATGAGATTTATTTTTGAGAAAAAATGGAAGAAACTATTTTTGGATTTTTGATAAAGAAGGGGGAAATTTTTTTGGATTTTTAACAAAGAGGGGAGAAATGTTTTTGGATTTTTGGAGACGGAACTCAGCATGATTATTATGATTATTATGTTCTCACTTGTATTTAATTCTCCTAATGCAATGTCGGATGGGACCCGAGCCTGGAAAAGTGGGGGTCTTAATATATGCAAAGCTATGTTTGGACTTGTAACCAGGCTCGCGGACAGGGTCCCATTTTAAAAAATGCGCAAAAATTGGGCGGCAGGCCGACCCAGAATTTCGGCAGGGTTGAAGCCGGCAATCTAAAGTGCGTGTCCTAGGTTTGACACCTATATGCGGGTATGCAGTTGGTTGGGTGAATCGGCATGGGTTCCCCCCTTTGGCGTGACTTCCACGATATACGTCTTGCTTTTGCGGGCAATCGGTACGTGTAGACAAGCCATTTGATATACCTGAGTGTATGTGAATTGCCTCACCATATACCTCGTGGGGACGATACGTGTGAGAGAGAATTCGATATACTCGGCGTACGTGAACGAATTCCCTGCGATATACCTCCCATCATGACTTCGGTCAAGTGGTACGATGCGGGGGAACCGTTCGATATACGTCGAAGGTACTTGGCCAATGGAAGGTGAGAGTCATATCACTTAGGCTAACTGCGACCTGCCGGACCAGCGCCCATCATGAAGTGACCCTCCAGTTACTGGGTAAAATTTGGTGAATAGCAATTCTCTTTGGTGATATCGTGTGAATCATGCATGATTTTCTTATTAGTATCTTATGATGAGAATGCCTTTCTTGTTTATGCCAAAACAGGGAGCCAAGTACAAGTACCCCAAAAGGTACACCAAGTATGGATGGGTGATGCGTGCAACATGGGGATATACATGTGATCCTAGGTGCACATGGTGTGAAGTGTACATGGAGAATTTTCTACAAGTGTGTGAATATAAGCATAAGAATGGGATACACATGTGAGAAAAGGGAACATGCATATATTGGGGGGGGGGGGGGGGGGGGGACATCAACAAATATAGAATCCATGTTAATAGAGTCAAGCCCTCAAAATATAATAAAATTTCCCCAGCAGAGTCGCCACTGTGTCCATCTCCGATCCCCGCCATGGAGGGAGGAAGGGATCCTTCGGATCCCGCGCGTCCCCTCTCGGGAGAGCCCTTCGGGCGGCGTCGATTTTGTGAGGTATGAACATGTAGAGAGATTTAGAGTCGCCAGTCTATTTTACTCAAAACAGACAAAAGAAAAAGGGGAAGCCATCCCGAAAGATGGCATCCAAATACATACTGGTGCGTGCGAAACCAAAATGATTCGAGAAGGGTTCGGAGGCTTAGTTACGCAATGGGAAGGTGTTAGGCACCCAGTCCGCCCTTTCGGTCTCTCATGGATATTTGCCATTTTCCTTTATATTTCTCCCCCATGATATGTGTGCATGTGTATATATAGAATACAGGTAGGAATCCTCCACTTGTATCATGGAAAGGATAAAGCGAGTCATCCGTAGGAATGTAAGATTAGTGTAGAAAATAGGATTTGCGCGATTACCCCTACGTTGATCGCTATAAGGGAACGATAACGCATGTGGAATAATATGCCACTAAGAATAAATATATAGAATATAATAGAAAATGAGATAAAGAGAAGATAGAAAATAAGAGAAAAAGTGGGAAAAGGACTCGAGTCTCGGGTTTTACCCCGAGACACCTACGTAGCCTATAAAGGCATCAAAGTCCACGTAGTTCGCATGTAAAATGAGGGGTGGGGTTTAACCCATAAATCCAAATGGAGAAATCTCTTATTTGTGAATGTGTGTGTATGTGTGTAAAAAAGTGTTTGAGTTGTGAGAAGATTGTGGAAAAAGTGTGAGAATCCCTACTTGGAATTTATGAACAAACCCTCTTTTTCTTGTTTTTTTTTGGGTTTTACTTATATGAAAATAGGAGATGTACAATAATACTAGATAAAAAAAGTTTTTTAGGGTATGTGAAATAAGATAATAAAAGGGCTTAAGTAATAAAACAAGTTATTGCAATTTTATGAGAATTTAGGAGAGAGTTTGAGAAAGTTGGACCTTCTTGGAGATCTTGAGCTTGATCTTGAATGTTGGGGGAGCAGCCCTTGCACTTGGATGATGATGGGGAGTGGTTAATTCACCAAGTTTGATGAAAGGGATGATGAAAAGTGGGAGTAAAAGGAGGATTTGGAAGTTGAAATCACGATGCCTTCGAGAGAGGTTTCTGGGATTCGTTGAGAGTGATTTGTTTTTCATCTAAGATCTCCTTGAAAATGAGGCCAAGGCCTCCTTTGATAGGCCCAGGGGTCTGCCGATCGGCATTGCCATGGCACTACCTATCGGCAGGTGCCGATAGGCAGGGTCTGGGACCTACCATTTGGCAGTGCGCTTCAAGCTTTTTCGAAAAATTGGCCGCCGAGGGCGAACCACTGGTCATAATCGAGCACGGGGCATACTGTTGGAAAGGTATTTCAGATACCTTCGAAAGTCCTTGGACCGATCCCGAGTTCAGGAGTTGACTTTGGGTCAAATTTGGCTCAGAAGCGTCTGTCGGTCTGCTGGACGGGGAATCGTTCAGACGCAAATGGATCGTTCGTCCGCATGGTAAGTCTGAATCGCGCACGGTATGGACCGTTAGAAAGTTTAGGAGATGTACTTTGACATTCCAAAAAGTTTGACTCAGTTCGAGGAGTTGACTTTGGTCAACTGGTCCTGAGAAGCCTTTGGTGACCTCTCAGAGTCAAACGAATCGTTCGTCCGCATGGAAAGTCGGAATCGCGCATGGGATGGACCGTTGGAAAGGGTATTCAGTGCCCTTTAAGGATCCATTCAGACTCAATCGAGATGAAGAGTTGAATTAGGTTAAACAGATCCCGGGAGCACCCGGTGGCCTCTAGGTCAGGTTTCGGACGCAAATGGATCGTTCGTCCGCATGGTAAGTCAGAATCGCACATGGGGCAGACCATTGGAAAGGATTTTCAGTGACCTTTGAAGATTCATTGAGTCTCGATCAAGTTGAAGAGTTTGACGTTTGGGTCAAACTGAGACGGGGAGTGCCCGATGGCTTTCAGGTCAGTACTCGGGACGTGACCAGGGTTTACAGTGATGAGTGGAGGTACTAGGGACCTAAAGAGAGTTAGGGGGTAACATAATGAGGTGTCTACAGTTTCAATTACTCCAAAAGAGTCGTCGAAGATAAGGATGTCTCTTTACAGAGCCTTTAGTGGACTAACCAATAGTTGCACCCTTCATCCATGACGAGTTATAATGTAACAATTGCACCAGTTATAATGTTTTGGAACATATTCCAATGGACAATTCCTCTTATATTTTACATATATTTTGTGTGTAACAGATTCAATTATGTTATAGTTGTATATTCAAATTTACATTATTTTTTTTCTATGGCAATCACTAATAATTTTTGATATATTAAGATACACCTAACAACATCAACGCTAAATAGATACAACTTACCAAATCATGTAATTTTGTTTTGTAGGACAAAGTCAAATGAACTATTCTTATGTGAACGCACACACGACTTTGTGTTTTGATGGGCATATCTATCATTTGCTAAAATGTTGAGGTAAGAGTTGACCTCTAATTTAGCCTCTCCTGTTATCCCTCCTCTCAAGGTACTATAAGTGAAACCTATGATATCTTATTTCACTTCCCCACTACCTGCTTACAAGGATTCTTTATATTCATCCATCACAACTTGTTTTATAATTCCCATTCGTCCTCCTGCTGCTGTATTTTTTGGATTAGAGGCACTTCATTCACCTCTATATTTTGGACCTTTGGGCATGGTCATAGCTATACATACCTATCCCTTCTCAAAAAGGGTAATCATGCCTTCAATAAGACTATTTACCCCTTCTTGGATTTTAATCTTCTTAGCTGCTACCACCATTGGCATAGTGTTATGCACTTAGACATTTATAATGGTAAGCACTGCTACATTGTTTGGTCTAGTTGTACTCCACTCACTACTTTGTTCAAGATCGTTGGGTATGACCACATTTCAAGATGCTCTATTATCATCAAACTAAGGAATCACATATCTAGTTGGCCTAATTGTCACCATTTGGTCCTTTTGGTCTTGTATCCAACTTACTGTTGTCACCATAGTTAGCATAGTGATATGCCTTTGGCCACCTCGAACACTAAGTCGCTGCCTCAAGTCTCTCAAATGGTTTGGTTTATAGGCACTTATAATGATGGGATCTAAGACAATACCTATTTCAATAGTATACAACCAAGATCCCGTAAAGTCCTCAAATGATATCCTATCTAATGGTTGAAATTAAACTTTGGTTCATTTTTTATCTAAAAATATGATAACGGTAGTACCAAAGTTTAATTTTGACTAGTAGTATGGCAGCTAAGTGAAAATAACTCTTTTAAGAAAACTTTCATATAGAGAAAACTTGTTTTCCTTTTGGGATGTTTTTTATTTTTTATTTTTCATTTTTATTCTTAAACTTTCATTTAAATAATAGAGCGACTTTGACTTAAGGTATCTTTCGAATGGTTGAAATTTTAGTATAGGCATAGATATCTTTTAGATACCGTCAATGGAAAGTTTACAATCAATGACAAAAAATGTAACAAATAAATAGACAATTCTAAAAAATAAGGATTCTTTAGACTTAGGTAACAATTTAGTGACGAAAAAGTACCAATGTCTGAAAAAACATATACATTAATAACAAAGTATAATTTTAACTATTAGAATTAGCAGGATACCTAAGTAAAAATTGATCAAATGTCTTCCAGGTACCTAAGTAAGAAAAATAAAGAACACTACAAATGGAAACTAGTAAGAAGAAGGGAATTACTAGGTTACAATACTATTAATGTTAATATAAGGTTTGTTCGAATTTTTTAGATTTAGAGTAATACTTAAATATGAAAAATTAGACTCCTCACATTTTAGGATGAAGTACGAGGTTACAATCCTACTACTGTTAAGATACTTGTAAAGAGTTAGCATATCATATTAGAAAAAAGGTTATGGCCTAGGTCTCAATGATCTTATAACAATTCTGGGGAAGGAAAAAACTGACTTAACTCAATGCATGATCAAGACATGACCATCCCCCTCGCTAACGTAAGTCGAATAATGAAAGAAGCTCTACTCAGTAATGCAAAGATATCTAAGGATGCTTACGATACAGTTTAGGAGTGTGTGTTTGAGTTGACAAAGATATGTGAAAATATATTGCATACCGCTCTATTTCATTTTAGAGAGAGAGAGAGCGATTATTGATAAATTTATCAAAACAAAAGAAAACTTTGTGGTATTTGATAAATTAAGGATTTGCATCTAGATTTTCGGCAAAATATTTTTGACCAACATTAGTCTTAAAGTAAATTTAAAGTAATTCTTTGAGTACACATTGTAGCTAATTTAAGGTAATTCTTTGAGTACACCTCGCATCTCAAAGAACACTATTAGTGAATGCATTCATAAGGGTAAATGATTTATTCAGTGCATGCAAGCAACATCTACTACTAAACCATATGGACCTTTAACTTTAGTTCTGGTTTTGTTCGCATTTTGTGATTTATAGAATACCAGATTGGTAATTTTTTATGAACTCTTAAGAAAAGGATATGACAATTTGAGATTTAAACTCTTAACATGAATTATGAGACTATATATATGCATACTTACAAAACTTAACATGATTTAAACTCTTAACATGAATTATGAGACTATATATATGCAAACTCTTAACATGAGCTATGCAATATTAATAGTTATACCCTTATTTTTTGTTCATACTGTGGGATTCTATGCAGTAGTAAAAATGTATGATCTAAATGAGGCCTCAAATTGGGAGTCAACTTATGCTTAATATTCCTTTATTAACTGAGTATGACGAGAATTAGGAGTCAATTTACGAGTTATTGCTGATTTTCATGGAATATTCCATCACTTTAACAGCAAAACATTTTTATGAAGTTGACGTCTGAATAATAATAGGTTTATCAATCCTCTTAGAATAAAGAATCCACAAATTAGGGAGCATCCAAATCCTATTAGTAACAACTATCATCCTCGTACAAAATGAATTAAAGTATATTTTTGTATTGCCTTTGTTTCTAGTGTTGTCTTAATGATTTATGTTAGATCTTTTTGTAAAGTGTGCATGATAATGTCCTCTATTCTCTCAAAGCACAAAACTCAGTGTGGTATTTTTGGGTGGATTGGATTCTAGTTTTTCGATTCTTACTTTAGGAATAGTTTAATATCTTAAAGATATTTCCTCAAAGCATAAGATTCAACAAACTAGTTCATAGAAACATCCAATACTTGAAGCTTTTTGAGATAATATAGAGTTAAAGGTAAATTTCATTTAAGGGTATTGTTGCCTAGGTTCAGCATTTGCATCTCTGAGCAATTACACATCTCAGTGGGCACTAGCCCGGTGGGACGGTTCTTAGAGATGTCAAGAAAATTGAGATTATCAAGAAATCCAATTTCTATCAGGATCTGCTGATTGATTTTATTATATAAATGCCATAGGCAAACAAGAGAGCTGCAATTACCTACCTATGGCAGGATGGGACCTGAAATGTCATTCAAAATTAAGAGAAACTTTGTGTAAACAAGGTGGGTGGTAAAATACCTGTGAGAGAATTATTTGATAAATATAGAGCTTGAAGGATTTTTCAACAACCCAACTCCGAAGGTATACTCCCTTAAAGCCTATTTTGTCATGCAAAGAAGACTGTTAGCTCTGTTAACATCCCAAGCTCGAAAGGAATCGAGCCTGATATCTGATTAGTATTGAGCTATAATTGTAATATATTTGTTACATTAGAAAGAACCGATGGGAAGATGTTGTTATTACTTCTCATAAACTCTTGAAGTTGTGTGAGGTTTTCGAATGACCAGGGTAAGCTCCCAGAGAACAAGTTCAACGAGAGGTCAATAATCTGGGTTACAGTCTCGGACATTTAAGTTATGGTAGAGTTTTAAAAACCATACTAAATCATATAGTGATAAAGATAAGATTTTATTTAGCCACTATACAGTAATATGGTCAAGACATTCAATGCACATATATGGTACAACTTGGGACTATATTCTCATAAAATTGCCTTGCACAATGAATACTGGTGCCAGGAGCATGAGTGCGAATATGACAATAGAAAATCCTCGTGGTGACATATTTGCTTCTAAACATCAGTAAAACAATTGAATTTTTATTTTTCCAATCTATTTTTATCCAAGAAGCCACTATGGTATTAAAAGAAATATGATAACACTTTTCCCCAAATAGTTCTGAGGAAGATAACGCTCACAATAGCGGTCATAGTTCATAAATTTCATCGCCAAATGATGACACGGACATTTTGCTGCAAAAGTAACCTCTCTTTTCACAATAAAGTCAAAATACCTTTTCATGAGAATTGCACAAAAACTAGGGAGAAAGGATATGTAGCATAAGATTTCGAAGTCCAATTCGTCTATGGTCTACATTCTTATTACCACTCTAATTTCTGACTGGTTGATGTTGTAGGGTTTTATGAATTCTCTAACTAAAAATTGTTCCAACTTTTGGTCTGAGAAGCAGGTACTAATACCAGAGGCACATTTTTTTACGTGTTTGACTATATCTCGTATTCAAACAATGCTTACGATCATGTGCAAAGGAGATGCGACAACTTACTCCAGTAGAGAGATCTTGATGCAGTTGGATCTTCATTTGGAACCAAATGAAATTAGAGTCCATCCTTCATCAAATTTCTGAATAGATATAGCATTGGCAACCAATTAATCACCGGCATTAGTTAGAGTGGATGACTACTAATCTAACTCAAGAGGTTCAGACTCCAGAAAACATATGTGCACTGAGAATTTTCTTATTTGTTGGAAACTATTGTGTAATTATAATGAGTTTCGGAATTCATGTTTATCTATATATCTGTATTATCTTTGGGTATGGTCATAATGATCTTTTAGTCGAAGGGTTGACCTAAATGTTTACACTAAAAAATTAAAAGTATAGTTTGAAGTGGGACATCCTTTGGTCAGGACTTGTAAAAGTGCGAGAGATCCGCACAAATAGGCATGACTTCGTGAGACTAGATGATTAACATAACAACGTTGGTTCATTATTCTATTTTATTCTTAAAATCATGTGTAAAATATTTTACTATTGATTACTATAAGATTGTTTTATTAATTTTGAAATGAGAATCAAGTGGAAGACTACTACTCTAACTGACGGTGCTGATTTTTACTTCCCGGAAATAGCTAGAATTGGTCAAAATCACGGAGCCATCCTTAGTCCTAGCATACTCACTCTAAAACCTAACATCGGGAAGACATTAGAAGAAAGCGGGCAATATGGTCTCCAGGTGTTGAATCTAACCATTCACTGAGTTAGGATCATATGCACGATCCAATGCGGGGAACAATGACTCGCCACCACTATCTCAGTGGCGGATGCTGACCTCCTCATGTTTGAACAATATAATAATGAAGAGAACACATCCAAAATGAGTAAAACCAAAGCATACTCGAACACAGTTCTAATCATCTCTAGACTTGCCCAAATCATCTCCACCATTCACTTTCAAACACTGATACTGTGTTATCTGATACCTTTGGAGTTATTTGTGCATCTTTCCAATCCACTTCCCTGTTGTTTTCACTTTTCACCCCCAAAGTTGACTTATAACACCAAAACAATCAAATACAAGTGAATTTCAAAAATCAAGAGTTCGATTAGAACATAAACCCTTCCCACAAGTTACATGTATACCTCTTGGGGTGTTCGTGCCTCTCTCGAGGCCACTTGAATGATGTTTTGAGTTTTCCCTCCCTAAAGTCCACTTTATACCACAAAACGAGTGTATGCTTGTAAATTTAAGCAACTCGAGGTCAATTAGGAAACGGACACTTCCCACATATTACAATGTATATATATATTAGTACTATTAGATTAAAATCAGAAATATTCATAATAACAAAAATTCCAACCTCCTTGGCTATTTTAGCAATTGGCTTTCGTCCTGTCCTTCAGTATGCACATTCAACTTCGTGGTTCTTAGTGTTTTGATCCGATATATCCTAGATATTTGAAGAACTAAAAATAAAAATAAAAATAAAAATTATGATACTAGTGAAGAAGAATGTAAGTGTAAAATTCTTAATAAAATGTGATATTTATACCTTTATCTTCTTTAGACCCCAATATTTCACCAATTCAGGCCACTGATCTTTTTTGACTCGTTCAGGCCTATAAACCAACCACTCTTCATTTATTCAAAACTTTTTTATAGTGAATCACCTACAATTGATGTTTCCATTGCTTCCACGCAATCCCCATCCTCGAAAAGAAGATTTATTTAAAACCTTTGGGTGCACTTGTGTTATTATAAGAACAAAAAGAATACATTAGTTAAAAAATGACAAGCTAATGTACATAATCTAAATTAGGCTTTCTCTTAGAATGACTTTCAAGTCTTCGACATCTTCATTGATCCATCCTTAAAACTTTTGATATCAAGACAGTAATTTTTTAGCATAAAATAGTAAACGGTTGACAAAAGTAGTGGGAACTGGATCAACTTTGCCTGTCTAAATTAAGGGTGTTTTTTATGCATTATTCTAATACTAGGAGTTGTTTTGATATCAAGACAGTAAATTAAGGGCATCATCTTGTGAATAAGGGTGTTGTTTATAAATAGTAGATATAAAATTGTAGTTGTGAAACTGTTAAGCATTATTTGCTTAAACAAGTCTATACACTTTGCAGAGTTAAAAGCTCAGCCATGAAATTGTAGTTGTGAACAATGTAATTATAAAAAGTAGATACTAATGAAAGCGTCATAATGGGAAGTATCAAATAAAAATTAAAATAATCAAATAACTAACATCTACATCACTAAACATTTACACATTTAAAAACTCATAAGGCACATACCTATTTTCGTCCTCGTTTGAATCTGTATGCTCATTTTCTTCTTCAAGTGGCACAAACTCGTCATCATCACCAACTAATTTGTTTTTCTCCTTGAACCACTTTTTTTTTATCTTTGTTTTGAATTGCCGAATACAATTCATGTATTCCCAATTCTTTCAATTTTTCTCTACTCTCTTGCTCTTTTGCTTCTCGTACACATACATTTTATGAGAAAAGATATAATTAAAGAATGAATGAGACTTAAGAATACTTCTTTTATATTTATATATATATACTTAAAACATAATACTTTTTGTTAAAATGATCACTCCTAAAGAATCAATTTCCATCAGAAGATTTAGGAATCCCTTTTGATGGGCATACATATATAAGAACGTGATAAATTTCCAAGGCTTCAGTGTGAGTGACCCAAGACTTATTGGAACACATCTTGAAGAATAAAAATAATTAAAAATATATATAAATAATAATAAACAAAGTACACAGTTAATTAGGATCTTTCTCAATAATTTTTTCATATGATTGACACAACTATATAATAAAAAAAAATTCATTGTTTATGTTCCCAACTAGTGCTTCTGATTAAACTTTTAGTGTTGAACTAACAATTGGGGATGCTTTACATGTTTCCAACTCTTCAACAGTGATGCATGTTTGAATTAATTTGGGTCCATCACATATATCACAAAATAAAATCATAATCGTATAGTAAATCAAATTATGGCATGAAATACTTGCAAAGGACGTAAGTTAATTAAGACAAATAAACGTATCAATAATTCTAACTAAAATTCACACTTTGTATTCAAATATGTTCATAAATTAATCTTAAAAATATAAAGCAACAACTAATTGACAATTCGGGTTTTCAATTGGCTCACCCTCAAACTTGTATCACCACTAATAATCTCAAACATACGTCTTCACTCCCCAACATACCAAATCCTAAAAAAAACATAAATTGCACCCAAAATGAATCTATATGTAAATCGAGTAATTAAAAAAAATATAATGCCAAGCAATCCAAATTATATATCCAACACACACACACACATATACATTATTTTTTTATACAATGTTAGAAACCTATTGCGACACACAAACACATTGTTTTTATACACACTAGTTTGTGTGTAACACACACACACACAAACATATGTATATATATATATATATATACTTGTCAATGATCAAGATCAAAACTTTTTTACTATCGTGGAATTTCATTCATTGATTATGTCAAAAAAAGTTAATTTTAATTTGGGACATCTTAGAAAGGAACGTAGGATTATTAATTTGGGAAGTTTATGTAATTTAAAATCCCAAAATATATAAAGCATTATGTTAAAATATTCAATAAATAACTAAATATTCTACATATGTTCAATCCATATTTCATGCCATTAATTTCACTGTTGTATACTCAACAAATAAATAAATTTTCTACATATTCTCAATCCATATTTCAATCCATATACAACAGTGGGTACAATCCAAATAAATAAATAAGCATTACTCAACTACACAATCCATATACAATCAAATAAATACTCAAATACTTGCGTAAAACAACAACGTTTTGTTTAATAGAATTTAAATTCCAGTTAATTATCTCTCTTAGGACCTATCATATGTTCCATCAAGATTATTGTATAAACAAATCGATCCAATATATATATATATATATATATATATATATATATATATATATATATATATATATATAGAGAGAGAGAGAGAGAGAGAGAAACCTCTTGCCCACGAGAGGTTGATTGGAAATCAAGCTTGGGCTAGAGAGATTTAGGGCGACCAGGGCGGGGAGGAGTGGTTAGAGCGAGGGTGGGGTGAAGGGGGAACCGGGGAGAAGGAGGAAAAGGCGCATAATTTTTTTTTTCATAAAATGTTTTTTTCTTTGTGATTAAAAGAAGCGGGAAGCTCAAAGTTAGAAGGAGGAACAAAAAACATTTTTAGAGCCGTCTCAAAAGGTACCTTTTGAGATGGTAATCAATAACGATCTATTTAGATATTATTTTTTGAGACGGGAAACAAAAAGAGTCTCTTTAGATAGTACTTTTTGAGACGGAAAATAAAAGGGGTTTTAAAAAGAGCAATTTTTAAGGCTATTAATTTTATTTATCTTAAAAAGTGAGTTTTAGAGACCCAAATTGTAGCCGTCTCAAAAGGTTTCGTCTTAAAAAGTACATTTTTTTGTAGTGGATATAATCGTCTAGAATTCAATTCAAGAACAGATCAAAACTTAATATGCATAAAACCCTAGTTTCTCATGTTCCTCATATCTTTTAATCAAAAACCCAGATTTCTACCATTATTATCATCACTCATTTTCTGATTTCGTTTCCTTTCACACAGGGATTGGATCTACATGCAAATCCTACTCAAGATCATGTGTTTAAATCATCAAATTCCCAATAACCTCATTTAAATCATCATATATAAAACCCTACACTATATGGGTATTATAACTTTTCCAAAAAATGCAAGATAAACACTTGCCTTGAGATTGTATGTCTGATTTGTGTAGAAAGATGGTAGAGTTGTCTTCCACTCCTTCCAATCTAAACTCCAGTGGTGGTGGTGCAAAAGTGGTGTGGGGAGCCTTGAAATCCTTCTTCGTCCTCCTCTAATGGCCTCTCTCTGTTTTTCTAACTCTTAACCCTACCACCATCAATATGCTTGTTGATATAACCCTAGGAAATTCATTGGTCCTTTTAACCCCAAAAGTCAAAAGACCAAAATACCCTCCCGAGGTGCCGGTTTGGCCTAAAAATGCTTCGGGACCCAATCCAAGCCTTCGTGTACATTTTTTTTAACTATCTCAACCCTTTTAGATCCACAGGCGCACTCGAAATGATCATTTGGATAACCCATAAATAAATTATATTATATTTTATAAATTTAATTCCCGGTACGACTAACACGCGCATCCCGACTAAATTACCATAAATGCCCTATTTCTCACTCACGACATTCATAATGTATTTTTACTAATTTATTACTTGTTCACTAAGTAATACTCAATATAATTCATACAAAAAAATATTAACCTTGTCACGCAAACTAATATTTATTTTAACCGGATTAATTTCTCATTTTAATTTAATTAATCCCCATATAAAATCATCAAAAAATACGAAGTGTTACAAACTTCCCCCTTACAAAGGAATTTCGTCCTCGAAATTAGGATATGCCCAGTACTAATAGTTTCAAATACTTCCTCGCACGATATCCACATCTTTTTTTTTAAGTTGGGAACATTACACTGGTCCTGGTACCCTTTCACTAATGGTACTCTTTAGTCCGATAGTCTATCCTCTGCCATTCGAACTAGTGATCAATATACCCTAATCACTTTACTCTGAAGTACTCCTTCACTTCCCTTATCGTTTCACCTTGGCGCCTGTGAAACTAGTTACTCTTCTCCCAAGAATATTCCAACACGATTAGGCCGACATTCTAATGGCTCTACCATTCACTATCTTAGGAAAGGCCCCCTTCTCCCTAGGGGCCAACTTCCCTCTTTTTTGAATCACATACTTCCTTAGCGGGAGATATATGGAATCACACTCGACTACCCACATCAGATTTTTACATCTTCAGTTAGTTATGACATAACATTCGTCATTTTACTTCTCTGCATAGAATCCCTCCTAATTATCCCCGAAAGTCTAAAATGTACATTCCTTATACCTTTCAACACTATAATCACCCCTTTTTGTCTACTCTTCGGTTTCTGGTGACATGCCTTGCTCATAATGCAACTGCATTCTCTTTGTCTCATTCTAGTTTTGTCTATAATTTACCCACGCATATATGTTCATTTCATACGTTTGCACGTCTTCTCCTCGTGAATGATACTGAAAATCTCAATTACCTAGGGCGCCCATACACCTTACGTCCCATGCATTTATGTACAAATCAACCAAACGTAATATACTTGTTTTAAATTAAGCCTTGTATATACTAGGCATGACTATACAATAAGGTTACACTCAACCACCCTACTAATCGCAACTTAATTATTCTCACATCAACATCATATGGCTCTACTGACCTTAAATCGTAATATAAAGATCTTATATCAATTATAACTACATACACGAATAATAACTAAGGTACTAAACCCAAGTCCTAAAGGATAACTCCCGGCATTTGCAAAGCTTCATGCGTAGTCTCGCAAAACGAAATCCAAACAAGGAACCCCCCAAATACATTACTACCTAGCATGACAGTTATCGAGATCGGTAGGCCCTCAGCACATATCCCCTCATCTCTTATCATAAAACGTATATTCGTCTACTCTCATATAACTAAATATGATATACAATACAACGCTCTCGTTTTCACTAGGTGCTCAACGCTAAATTAATAACGAGATAAATCTCTCCGCTCGACAATAAACCAATATACCCTGAATCACATCAGTAAATGTCCCTACTCATTGGGATCAAATATAATAGGACAACATACTCACCGAAGTCTACAACACAAAATAATATGTATATATTAAGTCTCAACCCTCTTTTAGGTGATATTCTTATATTTCACCCTAGAATAATGAGCATGATATTCTTATCACACAATCTACCACCACTAAAACCCTTAGTTACCAGTCACTACAAATGATCATAAAAAATTATACTTCCATAACTCTCAAAATTATTAAAACTAATTACACAATTCAAACATCCTCCTAGTGTACACACCCGCTCACCCACATGAAATGCCAAAGGGCCCCGTTACCCAACGGTAAATATATACCTGATAAGGCTGACACTGCCAACGCACCCACTAAATCCAACTCGCTCTCTAATATAAGTGTTAAGTAATCATATATTATGGCACATCCATGTCACCCAAAATTATCCTATACTAATAAAGACAAGACAAAAAATTTATCCCCATTTTCCATCTATCTTGCCTAGTCAACGGGTTCCTGAGCACAACTCTCACCTCGAAATCGACCCATGATCTGCTACAATGGTTGTACATATAGGATATCAACCTGTAGTTTCCCTTGCCTCAATCTGGGAAATCCTTCTCCCTGTGGCACATCTCTCCACAATCGTGACAAAATTCAAAGAAACTCTCTTGCTTCTGGCCTTGGCCTTGCTGGCTGTCCCAGCCATTCCCTTAGTCTTGATGGCCCTGAGGAATGGGAGGTTGATGTTTTTAAGGACCCTGTTGGTCCTTCCTGATCTTACCACTCTTGGGCTGGTAACCTTCAGATTTAAATCTCTTATCCCTATTCCCCGATCAAAAGTCTCTTTCCTGGTACTATTATTATCCCCCACTGGCACTGTTCCCATCTACCTTCCTAGTCTGACTGGTATCACTTTCTTTATGTGGAAAAGTTTAATACAGGTGGATCTACTCTCACACATTAAACAGATTTTTGTTCCATCCCTATGTCTCTGGCCCTAATGTCCATGTCAGGGTATCCTTCCCTCGGACCTGGTAGTCTTGGCACCAAATTCTACCCTCGTTGTCCCTTGGGTTTCACAAGCCTTGTGAAACTCGATACTCTCCTTGACGGCCCTAACTGAATTCACCGTCACTTGTTAGAACTTCCATTGATCTCAACCATTTAAATGGGTCCCCTATTGGGTATACCCTCTTGTGGTGCTTCACTAGCACTGTTTAATCCAATATTGCTCTTTGGCTAGATTCTCCAACCCTCTTAGCTCCCTTCTCATGGAAGCATTGTTATAAACTTGTAAACGTACGACCTTGATGACATCAACACTAGTCATCCTAGTCGAATTTTCCATCCATGCTTGTGTATTTTACCCATGAGTCCATTATCAACTTAGGGACCCTTTTTATTCTACGTATCCCTTTCATCGAGTACAAAGTTCTCTAAACGAGTCAACTTCTCTCTCATGATCAGTCTTTATCTGGCCCACATGTGATAAGTGCCGAAACTCCATTCGCATCTTTGTCTGAATAGTAGATGGAAGATGTTACTGTCAAACTGCATCCAAATTTCTCGTTATTAATGTATCTCTCCATGATTCTGGTAACTAACTCCCATCATTACAATGTTGCTCCAATGAGCGAAAATAATTTCGCTTGAAATTTAATCATGGGTGTCGCTGCATTCCACACTACCCAATTTCCTTTAGATTATCTACTTCCATTAGCCCATCACACTTCCTCTCTTCGCCGAATCCTTATATATGGCTCTTCGAAAGAGTCCTTACGATTCCCCCCTTTGTCAACTACGGTGGGTGAGTGTGAAATTGCACCACTGTTATCAACAGCAGATCTTAGGGAAGCTACCACTCCCGAGTGATTCTCCTATTGTTGCCTACTTGAATAATAATCTTGGTGACTTCTATCGCAACCACCATCCCAAGAATACGCTATGTGTTTTGACGAGCCTCTCCTCCTGCAGTCCTTCTAACGGCCCCTCGCTGGTCACCCTATATTTTTCGGTATACAAAGCCCAACCGAACTCGTATATGAATCACATCAATTATACTTAATAACAGGAGAATGTAAGTTGCATGCATAGAGGAATACAACAATCCTATCATAAGGCTCCATATCAAAGAATGCTACGCTAAAATCATAGTAAGACGTACAAATCCTAAGGACACTAGAACCTGATGCTCTGATACCATCTATGACACCCCCAATTTAAATACCGGGAGATCAATCCTTTATAAAAATAAATACGAATCTTATTTGGTTCATTCTTAGCATCACTGTCGAAAACTTTTTAAATTACTAATCACCTACATTTTAAATAAACCGGTGCCAAATTTTATCCTTCATTAACCCATCAATGTATAAATAAAGATAATAACCAAACCATCCACGCAATAATAAAAATATAAATCCATCACAAGATAAATAACCAAATAAATAATACCCAATAAGCCATTGGTTCTCAATACAAAATCCAACTACGATCTATGAAATAAAACTTAATTCAATAGACAATAATATATAGTATGATACAACTGAATAAATGAAATAGATGAAGGGAAGACATGCCCAAATGAGATAACTGAAATTGCATCCTACTATAAGAATGAAGTGACTGAAGCGTCTAATCAAAATCCTACAAGCATCCACAAGTGTTGTAGCTACGCATCCCTATAACAGATCGTCAATTTTGGTGTCTTTATGGATGGACACCTAAAAGGTTTTGAAAATATTTTGCATACGGGTCAGAGCCATGAAAACCTTTTGAAAATATTTTGCAAGCATATAAATCACAATTTAAAAGCAGTTATTGATTACACATGTTAGTCCGTGTACACTCTCTTGAGTTCCTCACCTCTCATCTAAAGTGCACACCTAACGTCTCCTACTTATCCCACCTAGTTATGCAACCCAGCCTAACTAGACCACATAAGTATGTAACTAACCACTAATAGGTTTAGCTCACCCATACCGCCCATATAGTATGCTACAATATTCCAACCTTTAATCATTAGGTCTTTAATTAAATTTCTCTTTAACTCTCAAGTACCGCCCATACAGTACGCTATTGTAAGATTAATAATTAGAATATCTCGTATGTTATTATTAACCACTATAAACATTTCACATATGTTATCATTAAACCATTTCATTAGGATCTCTACCTAAATCATCTTTAGATATATTCTACCATCACACACTAATTAGATTAAGCATTATTTTTTATATACATATCTAGTCTCAACACTATTGCACATAAGTAGGATAAATCACAAAATTATATATATATATATAGCATCTCCCGGACTAGCCACCGCGATGCACACTTGCATACTCTGCTATCAAGTCCATGTACTTCTCGTACCACATCAAGGACTATCGGTTCGATATATCACCTCGAACCATAAATCAAACAATATATAATGGAGGTGAACATAGTGCTAATCCTTTGGGCTATGCACACACCTAACGCACTCAAATGCCTAGTCACACTATCATACACGTAAGTAGTGTGAAACCCTAAGTTCTATGTTCTGGGGCACAACTCTAAAATCCCCCTAATGTGCTCATCAGGATAAGACTGCCCATGATGTGGAACCTCCCATGATAGAAAACAACATAGGTATGTTCACACACATAAGAAAGTACATAATAGGCATACACACAGCCTATCCACATATCGCATATAGGCATGCACACAACCTATAAATATAATCTGTATAGGTATACACACAACCTATAAAAATAATTCGTATAGGTATACATTCCTCATATAATATAACGCGTATAGGTATCCACTCAACTTATAATATAATCCGTATAGGTATACACTCAACCTATAATTATCCTTCGTACGCAGTATAGATATATATCTCTTTAACACTTACTGTACTTCTCAATTTATGATTTATAATTCTCTATCAAAATTTTACGAGTATTATTCTCTACCCGAAGGTCCCTAGTTACCCCTTAAGTTATTTTAGTAGTTTTACCCTCATACCCTATTTGTCTTTATCATAGGATCACTCACTCTCTCCATAATTCTTTCTCATTCTCTCTAATTCACTTACATTGGAAATTATGCCCAATTAATCTTAGTCTTAATTCTTCTCAAATATGATTAAGTCCTAACCCTACCATTAGCCTCGTGGTTATCAAATTATCTCTCACTACATTTTAAAGATAACCCAAAAGTTCACCCGATTATTATTCTTAATTTATAGGCTTAAACAGAGGAAAGTTTTAAATTTTGGGAAAACCGAATCGATTCGGCCTTGACCAATTCACAAGCCGAATCGATTCGGCCAAGGAGCCGAATCGATTCGAAATTGTACAGGTCTCTACTTTGTTACGCAATTACAATTTTTCACATGAGAACTTCTTCAAAAATTCATCAAACTTCATAAAATTCCCAAACAACTTAACCAATCATTTATTATAGGTGTAGAGACAAATTTGAACATAAAGAACACATTTAATCTTCTAGAAATCAATTCAAGAACATATCAAAACTTAATATGCATAAAACCCTAGTTTCTCCTGTTCTTCATATCTTTCACTCAAAAACCCAGATTGCTTCCATTATTATCATCACTTATTTTCTGATTTCATTTTCCTTTCACATAGGGATTCAATCTACATACAAATCCTACCCAAGATCTTGTGTTTAAATCATCAAATTCCTAAGAACCTCATTTAAATCATCATATATAAAACCCTACACTACATGGGTATTATAACTTTTCAAAAACATGCAAGATAGACACTTGCATTGAGATTGTATGTCTGATTTGTGCAGAAAGATGGTAGAGTTGTCTTCCTCTCCTTCCTATCTAAACTCCGGTGGTGGTGGTGGTGCAAAAGTGGTGTGGGGAGCCTTAAAATCCGTATCCTTACTCCTTTAATGGCCTCTCTATGTTTTCTAACTCTTAACCCTAGCAATCTCAACATAACTGCTGATATAACCCTAGAAAATTCATTGATCTCTTTATCCCCAAAAGTAAAAAGACCAAAATACCCTCCCAGGGTGCCGGTTTGGCTTAAAAATGCCTTGGGACCCAATCAATACCCCGAGTACATTTTTCTGACTATCTCAAGCCTGTTGGATCCACTGGCGCACTCGAAACGATCGATTGGATAACTCATAAATAAATTAAATTTTATTTCATAAATTAAACTCCCGACACGACTGACATGTGCATCCTAACTAAATTACCGTAACTGCCTTATTTCTCACTCTGGACAATCATAATGGATTCTTACTAATGTATTACGTATTCATTAAGTAATACCACTTTTCTAAAAAACCCGTCTAGGCTCCGCTTAGGCACGCCTAGGCTTGAGGCTTGGGAGAAACTCCCCGCCTTAAGATTTTGACACCTTATGCTTGGTGAAACCCTTAAGGCGCACTTTTTCTCTAAAAACAACAATGTCTTAATGAAACGATATCTCCTTTTTAAGATTTTTTTACAAACCGGACCATTATCTCATCCAAAATAATCAAATAGTATTTTAATTTACAAATATTCAGACATATTTTTACGATATGTTCAATTTAGTATTTTAATAGCCTTGTTATGGTTAAAAAAATATTAAAAAGCCCTAAAAGCCTTCGCACGCCTTTTTACGCCTACGGCCCGCCTAGGCTTCTAAGACTTAAGGCTTGGCCTCCACGCCTCGATCACGCTCCGCGTTTTTTAAAACATTGTGTAATATTCAATATAATTCATACAAATAAATATGAACCCTTATCTCGCTAATTAATATTTATTTTAATTTTGATTAGCATCCCATTTTAATTTAATCAATCCCCATATAAAATCATTAAAAAATACAATGTGTCACACCATGCCACCAAAATATTCTTTTAAAGTGGAAGAATCACTTTTATCCTATTCAACTAAACCAATGAGTAACTACCAACACAACTAGTATGTGTAAGGGTATCTTATGGTTGAAAGGATGTTGTAAAAAGGTTTCTCTTCAAAACCTCACAAGTGTGTTTTTCAAGATTGAAAGGAAGCCACACTCAAGAACAAATAATATTTGAATAATTGTTTATTAAACCTTGTTTGAGTACAAAAGTCTTACTTTCAAGGATTCAAGAATGAATCAAAAATCTTGAAAATCACACGAGAGAAGAACAAAGAAATATGTTGAATATTTGTTTCTTTTTTACAATCTCTCTCTTAAACTCAACTCAACAAGAAAGAAGAAGGATTCCAAGAGTATGTATAGGACTTGTGTATGAAGATAAGTGGGCACACACTCAAGTGAATCATTCCCATTAGATAAAAATAATATTTGTTAGCTGCATACAAAAATTATATCTAGGCATAACTTTCAATGAGATACTAATCAAAAGATATCAAAAAAAGAAAATGACGTAGAGCTTGAGGGCACCTTTAGTGCAACAAAGCCAATCTTCATTAATAAGAAGGGTCAGCGATCAAGGTCGCTGCATAAGTAGGGAATTTTGAGTTATGCTTACCTCAGGTCACGACAAGTGAGATGGGACGTTCCTAATGGAAATCATTAAAAATATAGGTAGCGAGTTATGTCAGACTTTTACACCGACTTAGTTTCCATGTGGTCATGACCAAAGAACCTCCACCGAGCGACATCGTGGATAGAAACATAAAATGCTCTGCCTTGCCAATTTTTCAAAACACGGAATTTCAATTTATTCAACCAAGGACAAGCAAAACTCTGAATATATTAATGCATTAAAAACATAAGTTTTTGTATAAGAAGAGTATAAGATCTTTGGATTTTGCAATCTCAAGTCAAAATAACTACAAGATTAAATAATAAAGTTCTTGGAATTATGAAAATTACTTTAACTAATGGTGAATCTAATACATCTAGACATATACCGCTATCCTAAGTGATTTGCTTGGGGCAAAAGACATATGTGATCCGGTATGAATTTAATGAATATTTTCGGAGACGTCTTGGACTAGACTCAAAATGTATTTTGTAACACGAAATAAGACAATTCACAATGTCATGGGATACATGAGTATACTATACTCTTATGTATAATACAAAGGGGACAGAGATCCATATCCAAATGTTAATGGGCGTACGAAAAACTGAATATGTGAGTATTAATTAGATTATTTATTAATTGTAGATTGGTAAATATAGATAATGAAAGGTAAACATGTCTGAAATGAAACATTTTCTTTTACATGCTTTTTATAGGTAATATAGTTACACATATTTATTTTTTTATTTTGCTTCCCATTAATAACTATTCATACTAACATTCATTATCGAAGTGTGTTGGGCACACATTGATGTGATGATCTACTCCACCATAATCATAGAATTTGTCATCTTCATTCATTTTTCCTCTCTTATGATTTGATACATGTTTACCAATGTGGCCTTTATGTTTATGTTTTGAATACTTGAATTTCTTTCGCTAAAAATGATTCTCAATTTTAAAAGATTCTTGTTGTTCTTTTGAAACTTGCTAAAATGTTTTATAGAAAAAGCCATGTCTTCATTAACATTTGTTTATTTTAATTTTAAATAACCTTCTCACTTCATTTGGATGAAAATCAACATCTTGAAGATTTATTTTCACGAGCCTTTTCTTTCTCATAAGTTTACAATAATCCTATCAATTCCTCTAACTTACTTGTGTTGGTGTCTAAATTCTTATATAAAATGACGACTTTAGTGTTGAACTTAGAAGCTAAAGGCCTTTAGAGTTTTTTGACGATCCTACTCTTGGGAATCCTTTCTCCTAGATTAAAATACTAATTAACCACCTTGATTAAAGTGGTGCGATAGTCATCAAATAACTCATCTTCTATCTTGTGCAGTATTTCAAAGGAGGTCGAAAACCTTTTTAGCTTAGATATATTGATTATGGATGGTCCATATGAATAACACCTAGAATATCCCATGCTTTTTTCACTATTTTTCAATTTCATATTCTCATTGTACTTTTGAGTACTCATGGAAGAATATAATTCTTTTAATTTAATTGAATAGCACTAAAAAAATTCAACCTCTCCATTGAGCTCTAGGCTTTCTAATAAACACATAATCAACCTGTCTAGTTGGACATCTCCAACTAACTTGTATACACTAAAAAAATCAAACCTCTCCATTGAGATCTAGGCATTCTGATAAACACATAATCAATATGTCTAGTTGGACATCTTCATCCAACTTGTACATTCATTTATACTCTCTCGTTCTTCGATCTTAATTAAGATCCCATACTCATTTTCTAATGAATATAATAAAACCTCCATTTCTTAACCTATCAATCCCAATGGCTGAGATAAAGTAAAATACACAACATGATCAAACCAAATTACATCTAAAGGCCAACACACACACAATCAAAGGCAAGTATCATAAAAAATGCATCTACTCTCAAGAACATTTGTACCTTATATATATATATATATATATACTAGGGTATGCCCGTGCCTGAAGGCACGCCGAAAATTTTCAAAAGTATATAATCTAAAAACAACAAAAATTTAGAAAGTACATAATCGCAAAACGGCGAAAATTCCCAATAAAGGCACGCACTTAATTTTGAAAAGTTTAATGTCATGTATAATATGAATAAAAATTATTTTATATATTAGAAGTGTAGATTTTAAAAATATTGAATCGTCTAAATTTAAGTTCTAAAATTTCTTTTTAACAATACAAATATGTGAACAATTTTTTTTTTTAAAAAAGGGCAAAGTCCCCTTTGTTTATAGGACTATCCACCCTGTTTGAAAAATAAAAAATAAATCAAACAAAATAAATAGTCCGTTTTGGACCTCGTATAAGCATATGATTTACACCAAGAGCATGACACATGTGTCGACATTTAACTGTGGAGTTTCACGCCTAACTAAGAACATTTTTAATAATAGTCCATCTTGGATAATAATAATAATAGTCCATTTAGTTTTAATCGTTATAGAGTAGTTGAGAATTTTACACACGAAAAGAAAATCAACCCATTTATTCGAAATTGACATTTTTAAAGACAAATATCAGAATTTTCTTTCATGGATGTTTATAAAAAAAACTTTCGTTATTTATTTTAAAAAATGGACGTTATTTGTATTCAAATAAAACTGACGTTATTTATATTAAACAAAAAAATTGGACATCATTTTTTTAATAAAAACTCGGCAAATTAATCGTGTCATTAGGGATCGGGTTATTCACGTGACATTTATACAATGACACGATTATTTCATAATTTTACTCGCGTTATTCATGTCAAATAGTATTTTAATGTTGTGCGAAAATTATGAGTCATGTCATTCTTGTCGTGTATTAAAATAAAAAAATAGTAATGTATTAAAGTCAAAGCATAGTTTCTTACAAAAAAAATATTTTTTAAAAAAAGTTATGTTTTATAAAAATTTGAAAAAAAAAACGTTTTTAAAAAAAGTATAGCTTATAGTCCTTATACTAAGTTTCGTCGAGTATTTATTAAAATCATGATGTAAATTTGTTTTTTTAATATAACTAATGTCAACTTTTGTTGAAATAAATAATGAAACATTTTTTTTCATTCATGCTCATTATAATAAATAATTAGTATAAAGATCAAAATATATAGTCTACAATTTTTTTATTCACGCTCATGTCAATAAAAAATTAATATAAAAATCAAAATATATAATCTGACCCAACTTTTTTTAGGTATGAATTTTGTTTACACATCACCCAAAGAACAAAGTGGAACTATTATAAATGCAAATTTTATAACTATTATAAATGCAAAGAAAGTGGAAAAATGAAAAGAATATTCCCGAGTCTCATTACCCTTTTTCTTATATTTTTTACTGTTACAGTCTCCTCTTTCTTGTAAATTTTTTGAAATGTGAGTTATTTCTTTAATTTTGACGCTACCATCGTGAGATTTTCCTTTCTTTATCATGCATTTACACTCTCACATAAACATATACATACATAAGGGTGTTAATTTCTTTCGTCTGATATGTTTCCATGCCTATAGCTGTTAGAAGTTTTGATAGACAACAAATGGTTTTGGGGTCTTATATGTATGTCAATTAATTACCGCCATTCTTTGCTTGAGTTCTGTTTTTTTTTGGTGAAAGAAATGCTTGAGTTCTGTTGGAAACTTTTTAGAAGCCTTTACAAAAGAACATGTTATTTTCTGTTAGGAGCTGTCCGAATTAGCAGTTGATAAAATTAAGCTTTTTTTATTTGAAAAATCATTTTTCCTACGCTGAATTACCTGTTAAATATTTATTTTTTGCGTCAATAGTATTTTTATTAAGTGTTTTGTAAAATTATTTAATGTTTTTAGAAATGTTTTTTATAAAATGTTTCGTCAGTAACATTCTTTGCTTTGAGTTTGGTTAGAAACTTTTTAGAAACCTTTACAAAAGAACATGTCGTTTTTTGTTAGGAGCAGTCCAAATTAGGAGTTGATAAAATTAAGTTTTTTTATTTGAAAATTCATTTCTCGTAAGCTGAAATTCCTATTAAATATTTATTTCTTTGTGTCAAAAATATTTTTATTAAGTGTTTTGTAATGTTTTTTTATAAAATGTTTTGTCAGTTTTAAAATGTCCTTCGGCCACATCCTTTACTGCATCGGGTGATTAAAACATATGACAAAATCCATTATCAATTATTTGTAGATCTATCTTGATTCATTGGGCCAAATCAGCAGTAACATTGCCTTGGGTTGTGTGCAACATATTTTACAGATCTATGATTCATTCGAGTATTTTATATTTTTTTGATCCCTCCTATCTTTTGCCCCTAGACTACCTTCCATACTACAATACTTTTTTGTGGGGCTCGAGGCCAATAAATTATTAACCCCCATAATTTGTTAGGTAAAAACTCAACCTAATCCAAAATACTAAAAAATTATAATTATTACCCTCTAATAAATTACTTATATGCTACCTTAAAATAAGGTATATTAGAAATTAAAAATAGGTATTTGAAGAATGCTTGCAGAAAATAGTATAATTACTTAATAAAGTCTAGCCTAAAAATAACAATAATTTTATTATATTTTACAACAAAATACAGAAATTTGTAGAAAGCATATTCCTACACAATCAAACTCTGAAAAAAAAAGAACACTGAAAATCTCAAATCACTCATTTCAATTGTGCTTATTCTAAGGAAAGGTTAAATTTTTAAATGTTGAACTATAATATTAGAAAAAAAACTGTAAGTTATAAAACATTTTAGACAATTTCTTCATTTCTTAAAAACATTTTATATGGTTTGGAACAATTTTTAAGTTCTGTTAAAAACACTAAATAAATAAAAACATTTTAACTTTGGGTAAAAAAACTAACTAAATAAATAAAAACTATACAACTTAACTATAATTTTTTGAAAAAACAAAAACTATTTTTTTGTTCTACATTCTTTTAGTCCAGTAACCTTTAAAGTGCAAAATTCTACAATCCTACGTTATTTTCTTTTTGTCAGAGTATATAGTAATCATCATTGGACAGTACAACTTTATAATATACATTTATTTACATCATGTTTAGACAGTTGTAGTACACCTCGAGTCATGTTCAGACCTCTCTTTTATGCCTTGGTGTAGTCCCATCTTATGGCCTAGATTAACATACATAAAAAAAAAACTCAAACTCCCTCTACTGCCTGCAAACCCATCCAACACAGTATGACCAATATGACCTGCAAACATTAAAAAAATAGTAAAGAACAAACTTATACCCATACATTAAAAAATAGCAAAGAATATCTCAAACCCATAAAATGGAGAACAACTGCTTCTAAAGTGGAGAATAACTGCTTCTAAAAAAAAGAAAAAGCTCATACCAATCTGATACACACATAAATGTACAGAAATTATGAGACAACAAACTTATTTAGGTTCGAGAAGGACAAAAAAATGGAGAACAACTGCTTCTAAAGTGGGTTGAGTAATCAGCACATTTGTGGTAAAAAAATAAAAAATAAAAATAAGCAACATACCAGTCAATGAAATCTGCAACCCACCGATTTAAATCTCAGTAGATCTGAAAGAGCTAAGAATAACCAACACATATGAGTTCAAAAAATAGAGAAGCTTGAATACCACATTTGGCAAAACACATCTACAACAAAACGGCGTGGCCAAATCTGATTTAAAACTCTACGAACCTGTACATCATCAGGTTTCGATCAGATGGAGAGAAGATAGGGAAAGATTATGGTTTAAACAAATTTCGTATCACAGACACAGAGATGCGGAAAAAAACATGTCAACCCAAAAAAAAAATTTTAAATAAAAAAGCAAAGATTATTAGGTTTTTAAACCTGAATAGTTTTAAAAACATACAAATATATGTTAACTCTAAAGTTATACAGATATATGGGAACTAAAGAGATTATATGTTAACTCTAATTATTTTTAAACCACGAACAAACCTGAATAGTTTTAAACATTTTTAAACTATCTAAAGTCATACAGATATATGTTGACTCTAAACATTTATAAACCACGAACAAACCTGAATAGTTTTTCAAATCAGATGGAGAGAAGGTATACATCAATAGGTTTTGATCTATAAAAACACACATGTTTACCACTAAAGTCGGTCAAAGCTTCTTCCATGCCTCTAAAGTTGGTCAAAGCTTCTTCCACAAACAATCGTGAACAACATTACACAGATATATGGAGATCTAAAAAAATAGAGACAAAAAAATTCAAGATCTGAAAATTTTAGATCTCAAAACACGACTCCGAATCAAAATAAGAAAAAGTTTCATCTATAAAAATGGAAACCAAAGAACACCATATATGCCACAAAGTACTCTAGAGTTTACAGGACCTGGGCATCCAATCTTGGTTGAGATTACTTGCCGGTGCTAGCTCCGGCGTATTGCGTCAGGCGTCTTACACATTGAAAGGGGACGGACGGAGGTGAAAGGGGGCGAAGGTGAAAGGGGGGGACCTGGGCGTATTCTGTTTTAGTTTCGGTGTATTCTGTTTAGATCGACCGGTTGTGGATCTCAATTTGGAGAGCTGTGAGGAAGGCAGAGGTGAAAGGGGGCGGACAACTGTGAAGCTCGGAGGGCTAGGGAGGCCGAGGTGGACAGGGGGAGGAATGGTGAGGATCTCAAAGAGAGAGAGAGAGAGAGAGGGAGAGAGATTTGGTTACAAAAATACAGATTCGGTGGTTTCAAAGGGATGGGAGAAATATTGAGTGCCTCGAGCCTTGCGCTCTCTTATGAAATAGTTTACCTCGGGCCTAGCACCTTGCAAGCGGTAAATGACTCATCTGACCAAAGAGTCTTCCCAATATCAAAGAAAAGAGGCAGTGAAGAAAAAATTGGTAAGTCATTTTGACCATACTATCCCCAATTTTAAATTAAAATGGAAATTCGGTAGGTAAAAAAAGAGAAAGAAATCAAAGAATTAAGGGATAAAATAGAAAATGCAAAAAAAATTCAAATAGATGACATCATCGTTGAAGCTTATGACATACATAAGTTTCTTACTTTATTATATAGATATATATATATATATATATATATATATATATATATATATATATATATATATATATATATATACTAGTGGAATGCCCGTGCCTGAAGGCACGGCGAAAATTTTCAAAATGCATAGTCACAAAACGGCAAAAATTTCAAAATTATGTAATTGCAAAACGGCAAAAATTTCGTTCCCGAACAAAACAAAGTGTAATTTTAAAAAAATTGGCCATAATATTCTTCATTTGGAGGACTATCCGCGCTATTTAAAAAATAAGGAATAGTCCAACGACTTATATGCAAAGTTGAATCAACTACCACGGGACGCAATCAGAATAGGTACAAAATTGACAAAAAAAACCTTACGTGAACCAAATCCGGGAATGAAAATAAGAAACTTCCGACTTTAAAGTCGATTTTGACCACTTGAACAATGCTGAAAATAACCCGAAACGTGTTTAGCTAGGCACAGGCAATACGAATCCAATGGCGCCAGAATCGCCTCATTCCGATTTACGGTTAAAAAGTTGCGACATTTCTCCCAAAACATACTATTTTCACTTGAAACAATATAGTATTAAGGCACTTCAACTACTGCTCGCACAAACTAAGAATTAATGATTGGAATTTCAATGAGCACATAAAGATCTATCTATTTACGACATCATTGTAAACATTAAAATAGCATATTACTATAAGGGTTCTTCAATCACCATAAGGTATAAAAGAGAATACTTCCACTACATCATGTAACAATATTGCCAAATAGCTCAATCTAATAATATGAATAGTACTAAAACATAACCATTAATTAAAAAATAAGATTCAGATATTAGATGTGTGAATTCATAGCTGAAATTGAAAATCATTTAAATTCACATCACCAAATATAAGTGACAGCCTTATAAAACCCAAATGTAAACATGTTTGTACCCCTCAATTAAGTCATTTAAACCTAAATGAATATACATGATCTCAAATATTGGGCGACCCCCTCCTCGTCAGCAGCTTCAAAGGACTAACCAGCCACATTTTTGGGGACCTCATCATCGGCATCGGCGTCTTGCTGTGTTGTTGCAGCAACGACTGCTATGTTGCTGAAGCAGCAACTGATGTGTTGTTGTAGCACCCGCAGCGTCATGGACATCTTCATCGGCATCCATACTTAACTTTTACTACATTAAAGGAAGAATGCGTTTGAATTAATGTGGAACCCCAATAACTCGATAGAGGCCATTCGGGCATTTGAATAAACAAATGAAGTAAAAAAGATACTAAGAAAACATAGCTTAACCAAACAGAATATATTAAGAAAACATAACATAACCGAACACAACATATTAAGAAAACATATCATAAGCGAACAGAACATATTCGAACAGAATAGATTAAGTAAACATAACATAACCGAACAGAACATGTAACGTGTGAATTAAAAACTGAACCGAATAGACCCTCACACGAATAGGTAACGTGTGAACTGAAAACTGAACTACAATAACTCGACACAGGCCATTCGGGCATTTGACTAAAATGAACAGCATAAATTTTTATTTGAATCCTATATTTACATTCAATAACACATTTAAAGCAACAAAAAGTAACACCGGTAGAAATAGTTTATCCAATCAAAGGAACAAATAGGAATCACTAAATATAATAAATTTATGACATCACCCCTGTCATGGCCTCTCATTTTATCCAAATCCATATGAATGTTGTTTTATTAGTATATGATATTCTTACCTCCGAAACAAAGAGAAGAATTTGAGATTCTGTGAGTGAGAAGTAACTTGTGCAACATCGAGACAGGTAATAGAGAAAAAATGACATTTGCTTTTTCTTAGCAGGTAGGAAGAAGAAATTCTTTCGTGCGCAGTCTACTGCAACAACCAGATTACTTCTTTTTGAGGGGAATACATCTCCTTAAACATCTCCTATTGATTTTCCCTGGTCGTTACAACTTGTAGACGCCTGTTTTCTTCTCTCAGCGTATGTAAATGGTCCGGAGCTTCATTAACTGTATGAGAGATATGGTGTTACCTAGAGATATTTGTTACATAGCAAGATGTGTAGCTACAAATTTGATGAGCAGTTTCTCAAAAAATGTCGAAAGGAGACACCCTGTAACCAAAGGACAAAAAAGGCGACAAAAGAACATATCATATAAGAAAATATAGTGTGAATTCGCTTGTGGACATCAAGAACATCTATACTTTCATCAGTTTTCAGTTCAGAACCAAGAAAATATAGTGTGATTAATCATTAAACAAAAGAAAAATAAAAAAATTCACTTCAGTACCAAAACAAAAACACAACCTCATAAAACAAAATCATTATTTCATTTGATCTTCACCCAAGTCAAGCAACTTGCAATATTAATACCAAATTAAATGTAATAATCAAACTTGAATGTCAAATGGTTCTTGTTTTTGAAAGCCCAATCTCACAGTTTTGAAATACAAAAGTAATTGCAATGAATTAGGATTCGAATAAGGTAATGAATTAGATATTTAGTCAATACAACAGTAGTAAAGTAGTAATGTAAATAGAGACAATGTTCATCACAAATGCGATAGAAATGTAAACTTAAGGTGGAACTAATGCTTATAAATTTCCAGAACAAAATATAACTGTTGTGCCAAATATCACTTGATCAGTTATGCGAGGAAGGGAAATTGCGTATGAGGGGGAAATGTAATTGCCACATTTTCTTACTATTTATAATAATATCCAAAATAACAACAAACAAATATCAAGTTGAGTACCAAATTTACGTTCAATCAACAATTAAAATAACTACAGCTAACAATAGTAAATTATCTTCATAAAGTTCAATCTCCTAAAAATGTCGCAATATTAACGTGATATTGCTACCTAAATGAGCAGTAGAAAACTTTATAAAATAAAAATCGATACCTACTATACTTGTGTACTAACGTGATGTTACAAAAAACATGAAGTATCCTCGAACCGACCATCCTGCATCCAAACAGAGTACATAATTGAAAAAAAAATTATAATGCCCTAACAATCAATGGTCAAATATGCAGTTAATGAAATTTAACATCAATATACATGTTCATTCTTACTTTTAAAAAAAAAAACATCAAAATAGGTAATAATCATACTATGGACACAAAATGGAACAAAGACTACTTTGACATATTAAATCTAACATAAGTGGGGTGTGTTTGATTCTTACTATCGGATAAGTCCACATGTGATGTGATTTCCACCAAGAATTGAAGGGAGACGTGGCGTCAACCGAAATTTTATTGTCATTCTCTTATGTAATATTTCCTCTCCGATACTAACAATCTTGTCCTTGAAACCCAGTAAAAGTAGGAAGTTGATTACGATGATAATTAAATAAAAAGTATAAGCCAGATATAATACGAAGAACCATTTTTTTATATTTTCTTAAATTTCTACTGATATATAACACCAAACTTGAGCTATTGTAAAATTTAAGGGACCGTTTTGTTAGTAGAAGTTGATATATTTGTCCATACATCTGCATATAAATTGTGCATATATACAGTAGAAGTGCATATATACACATAATTTCTAAATAAGTGAATAGGATTCAATGTGGTAATACAAATTAATAAAGTAACCTCAACTTTGAATAGCAGGTAACTAAAATATGAAAAACTTAAGAATAATCATTTCAAGTATCTATGCATTTAAAAAAATCAAATGGTCCATGTATACACATAAGACAGTACATTTAGTATTAAAAATTCATGTTTGAAAACCAACCAAATAGAAAGTCGTTAAACTTTAGTCCCTAATATAGTTGCTAAATAACTGTTGCTGCCAGAAATTCTCTGTCTGAGATATTAACTTCTGAATCCTGTCTGAGAAATTAACTTCCCAATCCTTATGGTGAAGTGAGTGAGGGAATGAGGTTAAGAAACCCTGCCCCCTTCTTCCCAATCCTCTTTCTGAGAAATTAACTGCTTGTGGTGTTTCAATGTGCATACTTCAGTCATAATGGCATACTTCAGTCCCAATCCTCTGTCGGGTAAGGAGAATCTGCAATAAAAATTTCAATGTGCACACTTCAGTGATAATGGCAGGTCTTCTGGTTTGTCGTAGTCATAGAATTTTAGAAAATGGACTGCTCTGTATCCCATTCTGCGGTTGTATGAAGATTCCGACCTTAGGATGTCAGTGACTTTTTTATCTTTGCTTAAAAAAATCGATCAGTCAATGTAAGCAACTACAAAAGTAATTCTCTCACTGAAATTAAAATTGTCGGCTCTGGTATACCAACTCTTACTCACGTAGAAAATGATAGACGTTGACATGATTCTAGTAGAGTAATCAAGATGGTTTTGCATGTCCATCTTCAGCTCTCCGACTTTCTGCTTACGAAGTTCAACTTCTTTGGCTAGACCTTCATCTCATTGCTTCATCACACCTATAATTCCTGTGCGCACCGTTCTTCCTTTCTAGATTTTGATCAACTTCTTTGCACCTCAAAGATAATAGCAGCTCCTGAAATCGTAAAAGAGTTCCCCAAGAAGATCTGCGGTAGCTTGATCATCTTTCTCCTCATCCAGTGGCCTAATTGTAACATCAGTTGCATGACCATAAATTTGTCTTTGCATGGTTGTTTTGAAACGATGATTAGCCTGGGCAATGTTGATGATGAAGTAGCGGAACTTATAGATTAAAATAGAGATGCAAGTAAAAAATAAATAGTTAATGAGCACTTTTAAAATAAGAATCAAAGTTACAAAGCAAAATTAAATTGTATAACATAGATAAGTTCTCTAAGAGTAGATGCCACTTCTTACCCTCACAAAACAAATTTTCAATGGATTCAACTGCATTGATAATCCTCTTTCTCTTTTACTTTGTCCATCCCTCCTCTCAATAATATCATTTCTTAAAGGACTGTTGGATTAAATGCATTTATATTCATATAAGCTCTACATACCTATACCCAATAAAAAATTTAATCAAAATTAACCTCGCGAAATATATAATGCAACTAACCATGTAAAAACAGTAGTTATAATAATAATTCCACACATCCATGATAGAAATCATAGGTTCGAACACATATAGGGAGTTTGCACACTACACAAAAGTATCAATCAAGTCATTAGGCATGTAGAAAAATCATAGAAAGAATAATACAATAAAATAATACTTAATATAATCAAATTCACCAACCTGGTATAATGAAATTCACATCAGAACCAGAAAAAGAAACTAATCCGAAACTAAACAAAAAGTGGCACACCATTAATGGGCCAAATGAAATTCCATTTTATACTCTGATCTTTTCCAGAATATTTCTAAATTTTTAACGTTGTCGGAAGGGCAGTGTCCTCTGCTTCAGTGTTTCTAAATCTATACTCAATTGTCACTATTTTGCCTATTGTCCCCTACATAACAAATAAACATTTAAAAGAGGGGTAGTTTTGGAAACATAAAATTGATAGTGTGTGTGAAAAAGAACGGATATACTATATCAAATAGTGAAACAAAAACATAAAGAAATTGAAAAGAACATTTTCCAAGGCATATACCATATCAAATAAATGTAATGCATTGTATTTTTACTCCAATAGCGTTCCAAGACAAAAAAAATGTACTTGACTTTTAGGATCACCATATGCGAAGGCTTCTTCCAAATAAGAAAACTCCAATTGACTAATGTGAAAACACCGAAATTAAGAGCTTCAAGCATATATTTTCTTCTTATATTCAGGTGAAGATCTGAAATAATCAAAGATAAAAATATATAGACGAATTAGTCAAATAAAAAACTGCTCAATAACTTAACTTTTCTACAGTTGGCCATCATCTATATTGCATGAGAGTGCAATTTTATTTAAGATATTATATTAAATCCAAAACTGACCATCAGCTATATTGTTACCAGCGTCGCCAACTCTCCGCCAATATTGTAGGCGTGGAAGATAGAATGGATGGCCATTGTCTCCGCCAACCATGCTCTTTTGCACCAGTAACCTCTGCATATCAAAAATGAAAAACATAAAATAATAAAATGGAAAGCATATATTAAAAAGTGAAAAGAAAATAAACAATGACCATCCATTCTCAAGAAGGCCAAAATCATTTGAACACTGATACTAACTTCACTATTAGCTACTTAAGTCACTGAAAAAATATAAAATATACTTGTCTTGGAGAAGCACCTGAATTCACACCTCTATCTTCTACGCCTACAATATTCATATATAGACGATAAATTTCATTTTATCTCAAAAATAAAAGCAAACAAAACAGATTTAGAAGGGTCAAATGTCGTAAAATTTGTATACCACATAAGTCAAAATATTTTTGAGGGCTTGATCATATAAATCATGGTTTGAAATAAGCTAAGAACATGTATGCCACCTATTTTTATATAAGCTAGGAACAAAATATAGTAAACTCCATAGTTAAAAATGTTTTTTATATATACGGGGGCCTGTTAAAATCAATATGTGCAACTCTATATATACGTGTTGGAATTGGTTTGAAATGTTCAGTTAAAGGACATAACATAGGGTAAAATTCGAATGGTTCGAAATGGGTTACCATTTCAAGAGCGTGTAACTTAACTTTTCTACAGTTGACCATCAGCTATATTGCAAAAGTGTGTAATTTTATTTAAGATATTATATTAAATCCAAAACTGACGCTCTGTTATCACGTATGGGAGTGGAAAAACTAAATTAAATTTTTTTCTAGCAACACAACTCAATATAATTTTATCGAAGTAGCCAACCAACGGTCTTAATCTATGAGAACATTCTGTCATTTTCCTATCTCTATGCTCAAGTTATCATCAAACTAATTAGTATCTACAAAAACAATCCAAATTATTACCTACAAATAGTTTACTTTCGGAATCATTAATAGAAGTTTTTTACTTGCAAACTAATTATTACCTACATCCGTACTCAGTATATATGACCTAGAAGTTATTACCTACATCCATTTTATACTCCGATCTAGAAGTTATTGCCTGGGAGCCTTAACTTTTCTAGGAAAATATCTCAAGGAAAACCCCAACATTAGTCTGAGAATTGACGATCTAGACAATTAGGGAGCAACGAATGTAAACCATCCCTGGATAGAATGAAGTGGAAGAATTGAACTAAGAATTACCTCATCATCTATAACATATAAAATTAAAATTAATGCATGTTTAGAGTTCAAGTAGATATAAAGCAATAATAAAAAAAAATTCAAAACCCACTATAAAGTTAGAACCCACCTATGATTTTAATTTAACATACAAAAAAAAACAGGTCAGAGAAATACATATGAACGAAAAGATAGAACAAAGAAAAACCATGTGGGTTTCGAAATGAAAGCCAAATATCCATATGAAGATTTTATCAAACACTTGGTAGACATTCATTCTTGAACATACTATATTTATATTAGTCTTAGAAATTACGGCACTTACCTGAAAGTTAAAATCAAACGAAGATTTATATTAGTCTAGTAGCTCAAAATCTGACACAAAAAATAAAATGAGAGTTTATACAAACATCTTCAAATAACCTATATATGAAAAATATTAACTTCAAAGAATTTTAAATGTAATAAAAAATCCCACAAAGTTCAATCCAATCAGATCTGGAAAAGTTAGATGTGGAAAAAATTAGATCTTTATGAAGTTTGGGTTTAAGAAAAAAGAATGCAGCTAACATTAAGCATAAGTTAAGAGTATGAAAAGCTAAGAGAAGATTAACGTTAAGAATAAGACGAATTGATATACCTAAAATGGTGAAGGGCCTTGTGTTTCTAACTTCTGCATAAAGGTGCATAAACACCAAGAGTTAGAGCTATAAAGTTTGACTAAAATCAAAATCCATAGGAACTATAAAAATAATACTTATTTGTGTGGTTCGTCGGAGAAAAAGACCCCCTTGACACACTAATGCTTGTAAAACTATTGAGAAAAAGAACAATCAAAATCCATATAAATGGTAGTTCGAAAAAATACATATTGTTTGGTAAAACACCAACCTTTCTTGACAGCTATGTAATGAAGAATCAAACCCTAAACTCTCTGATTTGAGGAAAAAATATGATGGAGAAAATGACAAAGAAAATACTTGTGTTTCAATTTCAGAAACCCTAGGTCGGTGGTTGCAATCTAGACAAAGCCCATTTCATCCCTTTCTTCAAATCATCACCTGAGAGCGAGAAGACACCTGTGAGAGAGAGAGGGAGATAGATAGATAGAGAGAGAGAGAGAGAGAGAGAGAGGGGTCATGGGAGAAGAGAAGCCAAAGAGAGTAAGGGGGTAAAAGTTTGAGGGTCGGTGGGTTGCGTGTGATAGGAGAGAGGGGGAAAGGAGAGAGGAGAGATTCTAGTGAGGGTAAAGGGTGGGAAAATGAGAAAAAAATGGTATAATACCCTTTTGTCATTAGTTTTTGAATTTTGAAGAGGGGGGGAAATAAATTAGTGAGGAAAAAAGAGGGGGAATTTAAATATTTAAGGGGAAAAAATGGTAAGAGTGGTATTTTAATCTCAACCATTGGATCTTCGCATTGTTGGCCAAATCATGACCCCTACTTAGCTTATGAACTTATTGAATAGTGCCAACTATTCTACTCCTTATTATATAGATATATATATGTAGAAGGAGGTGAGGAGAAGGGGATGAACGCAACAATATAACTTGTTTAGAAATTGCCTACGTCCACTGTGCAGGTGAGTGTAAATATCATTATCAGAAGTGGGTTCTAATGGCCTTAGTAATACAATCACTCCACTTTCTCTCTCTACTGTAAATGCAACAGAGTTTGGTTAGGGTTTATATTTCGAGGTCCCTTTACAAGGTAGGAGAAGACAAGTATATATAGTGTTTGGGGGGGTGTAATGTACCCCCCAACATGCAATGAGCATGTGTGTGATGATCTAGTCTATCTAGTGAAGCCATCTGTCACTGTCACATGTACAGGATGGTGATGAAATATTCCCTCACGTGAGGGGGTTGATTCGGTTACAACTGATTTTGTCCACGTGTTCCTAACCTTGCATGCGCTTATAAATGCTCGGCCTTGTGTCCTTGACTGGTGCAACCTCAGCTTGGAAGACTACGAGGTTGGTGAAGTCCGACTGTTGCTTTGTCTGAGGTTAATATCCATAATGACCTCGGGTTAAGTGGGATGGCCGAGGTTAGGTATGAGATGTAACGTCGGCTGGGGCCGATGATGATGTTAGTAGATGATTGACCCCATGAGACATGCCAATTTCATATGTGATCGTAACATCGATTGGAGCCGATAATGATGTTGGTAGATGCTGCAACGTCAGCTAAGGCCGACCTTATGAGAGACGATATTACTAGTGGTTATCATAGGCTTCTAGTGACCTCGACTGTGAGACTGGACAAGGTTAGTTGCTCTGAGTAAAAGGGGGTACTTTAGGCATATCAATAACCCCTAGACCTTAGTCTTCTATATAATTAGATGACTGAGAGGTATGTAGCTTAGGCCAAGGCCAGATTTTTCTGTGCACCAATACTTCCTTTCCACATGTCACATTCTGAAGTGGGTAGCGTGCTTATCAAGGAATGACAGTTTTGCTTTATCCTTTAGGTACCTTAGGGCAATGATGGGCCCTCGAAGTTCGTGCCTCCATCATTAGACATGTTTAAAACTTTTTTCTCTTTCCATCTTCATTTTCTTCATTTCTTTTTCCCCACTTGAGCTCTCCCTCCAACTACGTATTCACATCTCCATTATTGGCTGCCATTTGAAGGTCTCCCTTGCTTATAATCCTCCTCTCCTCTATTTCTCCACTGGTCAGGTATCATCTCCGCCTTCATTTTCCATTTTTAGCCCTTATTATTGATTTTGAAATTTTTTGGCGAGGTCTTGTGTTTTCCTGCAAGTGGTTTCCACCTATCTTGGTGGTTGTCAGGTTAGGACAATAGTGATTGAGTGATTTAGGGGAACTCGTAGGTAGGTCAGAGGTTATTTAGCTAGAAAATCCTTTCTTTGGGTCTCTGGTGAACCTCTAGTCACCTTCTCCAACGACCTGGTTCTTGAGTGTTCTTGTTGTTCTTCATTTGAAAACCTTTCACATTCCTAATTTGATCCTTAGTTTAGATTGAATTAAGTTATTTGCATGTTTATGGTTTTGAGTCCAAGTGTTGTATTATCTCATTTATGCTCAAACCCTTGTACCAACTCATAGAAGAGTTCCCATCTCTTCGTGAGAAGACCTTTGAGAAAATTAGGCAAATAGAGTTAGACCAAGAGGAAGCTTGTAGGGCTAAGGCCTTCCCTCTCAGAGCCATCTCCCCTCCACCTCCGAAGTTATATACCCTGAGCCAGCCGAGCCTGCTGAGCCTGTTGGGTTCCTGTTGAACCAACACCAATGTCTGAGTCTGAGTCGTCCTCCTCAGACCCGATATTTGTAGACTCTTTAAAATATTCTATGGATTACTCTCCTAGGCAGGGTGAGGTCCCTGAGGAAGCCGAGGTTTTAAGCCATGACTCATCTCACCAGGGTTCTAGCACTTGACGTTGGTCTTCAGATGTTGAAATCATTAGGCCAAGTGTGGCCATTCCCCCACCCATTGATGCAATTCCTCTGACGATCGCCACCCCTACTGAGTTTTCTCAGAGGTGTCATGGCAGTGTCCCCGCACCTTCTCACGCCGATGTTGCTAGGGATGATGATGATGGTTAGGAGAGTGATAGAGATACATCTGAGGCGGTCGATATTGAGACATTCATCAGCGAGTACGACCTTCTAGCTTTTAGGCACCTCTATTCGATAAACTCTTCCATCAAACTTGGGAAACCTTTGAGGGGAAAGAGGGCACTTGACGGCCGAGATTTAGATATCTGCCTCAATGAGAAGATGTTCAAGTTGGGTTTTCGTCTTCTTATCCACCCTTCTATCAGAGACATATTATTCCACATAAATCTTATCGTCCTTTGGAGGGATGTCCACCCCTCAGACCTTCCAGTTAGGGTTTTCACAGGTTGTTACATCCCTTCCTCTACCAAAAACCATGCTAGATATTACCACTTCTTAGATTGGAAGACAAAGAAGAAAATGTTATTGGTTACCCAGACTTCAAACCATAATTGGAAACCTCGATATTTCTTTGCCTCCGGGGCATGGGAATTTGGTCCACATGAGGCTTTTGGAATGTCGATTCCAAGGACCCCTCTGAGATGGGGGAAGGTATCCCTTGTTTCTAAAGACAACCCTGGACTTAGCCACGATAATCTTCAAAAAGTTGAGGATCTTCGCGATCAGGGGGAGTAGGGTTTTCTAGTAAAATATGAACATCTAATGACCCCTTACTACCTTTCTCAAACAGGCCTGTGGGTGGTTTTTTGACAGAGATTTGTAAGTCTCATTTTTTATAAGTTGCACCTTTTACTTTTTATATCTCTCACTTACTAATATACTTGTCTCTTGCAGAGCGCCCAGAAGGTTTATCGAATGACCTTTGGGAAATGTCTACTCCAAGTATGGCAAAGCTAATGTAGAAGAGAGGTTGCAAAAATGTGCCCCTCTGCCCAAAAGAACATCGGCACATCCAAGGTCGATGTTACCAAGAATATGAAGACTACAATTGACCCAGAGCATCAGAGGTCTGTCAAGACACAGAGAGGGGATCGTGTTATTCCCATCTCTACAGAAGAGGCCCTGGTTTCTCATCTTTCTCAATTGAAGACCAGTGATAGCCTCATCAGCCATAGTCTGAAGGTTACCAATGCTATTGGTACGGTAATGACTAAAGAGGATAAGCATTTCTTACACTCCTTGGAGGTCCCATTGCTGGTCGAGTTTACTCTCCGCATGTTAATTTAGGTATTATTTTCTTCTCAAAAAGTGTAACCTCGACTTTTACATATTATATCTCATGTGCTTATACATCTGACCTTCTACTGCAGGGTATCTTGTCCATGCATCATTTTATTGACTGGACCCTGAAGAAGATGCCCCGTATAGACAAGGGTCAAGAAGTTGAGAAGGTCCAAGCCTCTTTGAATGCGGAGGTTGAACGTCTGAAGGAAGAGATAAAGGAGGTTCACAAGATGAAGGAAGTTGTTTAGTAGAGAGACAGGGACATGGCCAAGCTCAAGAAGGACCATGATGCAGCTGTGAAGGCTAAAGATGATGCTCTGCAGGTTAAGGTGGTTGCTGCAGTGTAGGATTCTTTAGAGGATGCTGTAGATAAGATTATTGAGGATTATAAGGTCTTTGATGAATTCATCAGTTTTGGATTTGAATACCTTGAAAGAGGTATCAAAGCATCTTGAAAATGGGCAGCCTTTAAGGAAAAAGAGTTAGGGAGTCTGAGTGCCTCGGACTTTGAGGGTCTAAGCTTTGGTGACCCCCGATTTTCTCAGGCCTTGCAAGAGGTTGAGGAGGCCGATGCTTCTCGTACTAAGACTGCTCCCTTGGAAGTCACTGAGACTGAAGATGATAATCCTTAGGATGATACAGCTGAGAGGTGACCAACGTCAGCCATGAAGACACAACTGTAGATGCAGAGACTTAGGCCTTTTCTTGTAAAGAATTTATATCATAATTTCTGTTTCCTTTCTTCTCTTTACCTCTTAGATTTTGTGAACTCTGATGGAATCTTGGTATATCTGATTTGTAACTCTCTTGAATGTTGTTCAATGATGATCATTAATCACATCTTCTTGAGATTATATTGTTTCTTTCAATGCTATGCTTGAATGTCTTACATCTTCTTTTTTAACGTCTGAAGTCACCATATAATGATGTTTACCTCATAAATTTTGCCAAACTAATGATGTTTAACATCTGAGGTCACTATATAATGATGTTTACCTCATAAATTTCACCAAAATAATGATGTTTAACGTCTGAGGTCACCATATAATGATGTTCACCCTCATAATTTTCACCAAATTAATGATGTTTAAGGTATGAGGTCACCATATAATGATGTTTACCTCATAAATTTCACCAAACTAATGATTTTTAAGGTCTAAGGTCACCATATAATGATGTTCACCCTCATAATTTTCACCAAATTAATGATGTTTAAGGTCCGAGGTCACCATATAATGATGTTCACCATCATAATTTTCACCAAATTATTGATGTTTAAGGTCTGAGGTCACCATATAATGATGTTCAGCCTTATAATTTTCACCAAATTAATGATGTTTAAGGTCTGAGGTCACCATATAATGATGTTCACCCTCACAATTTTCACCAAATTAATGACGTTTAAGGTCTAAAGTCACCATATAATGATGTTTACCTCATAAATTTCACCAAACTAATGATGTTTAAGGTCTGAGGTCACCATATAATGATGTTCACCCTCATAATTTTCACCAAATTAATGATGTTTAAGGTCTGAGGTCACCATATAATGATGTCCACCCTCATAATTTTTACCAAATTAATGATTTTTAAGGTCTGAGGTCACCATACAATGATGTTCACCCTCGTAATTTTCATCAAATTAATGATGTTTAAGGTCTGTGGTCACCATATAATGATGTTCGCCCTCATAATTTTCACTAAATTAGTGATTTTTAAGGTCTGAGGTCACCATATAATGATGTTCACCCTCATAATTTTCACCAAATTAATGATGTTTAAGGTCTGAGGCCACCAAAATATGATGTTTGACCTTATAATTTTCACCAAATTAATGATGTTTAAGATCTGAGGTCACCAAAATATGATATTTACCCTTATATTTTTTACCAAACTAATGATGTTTAAGCATATAACAAAAGTATCAACACTTTTGTTACTTTCGATGTTCACCAAATCAATGATGTTTAAGGTATGAGGTCACCATATAATGATGTTTACCTCATAAATTTAACCAAACTAATGATGTTTAAGGTCCGAGGTCACCATATAATGATGTTCACCCTCATAATTTTCACCAAATTAATGATGTTTAAGGTCCGAGATCACCATATAATGATGTTCACCCTCATAATTTTCAGCAAATTAATGATGTTTAAGGTCTGAGGTCACCATATAATGATGTTCACCCTCATAATTTTCACCAAATTAACGATGATTAAGGTCCGAGGTCACCATATAATGATGTTCACCCTCATAATTTTCACCAAACTAATGATATTAAGGTTTGAGGTCACTATATAATGATGTTTACCTAATAAATTTCACCAAACTAATGACGTTTAATGTCTGAGGTCACCATATAATGATGTTCACCCTCATAATTTTCCCCAAATTAATGATGTTTAAGGTCTGAGGTCACCATATAATGATGTCCACCCTCATAATTTTCACTAAATTAATGATTTTTAAGGTCTAAGGTCATCATACAATGATGTTCACCCTCATAATTTTCACCAAATTAATGATGTTTAAGGTCTTTGATCACCATATAATGATGTTCACCCTCATAATTTTCACCAAATTAATGATGTTTAAGGTCTGAGGTCACCATATAATGATGTTCACCCTCATAATTTTCACCAAATTAATGTTGTTTAAGGTCTGAGGTCACCAAAATATGATGTTTCACCTCATAATTTTTACCAAATTAATGATGTTTAAGGTCTGAGGTCACCAAAATATGATGTTTACCCTTATATTTTTCACTAAACTAATGATGTTTAAGCATATAACAAAAGTATTAGCACAACATCATATGCAAGTATCACCAAACTAATGATGTTTAAGCATACATTTTGGTAATATTACATATGATGTTATAGTTGTTTTTGGAATGCATGTATCATTTCATGAAGACGATTTTAATGAGAAGAGCATACATGCATAAGATGTTCCATTGTCTTAAATGAGGGTGTTGGGAAGATCACACTTGCATATGATGTTCTTACAGATGAACATGAAGGTCTTATGTTTTGTAATTGTGATCATTGGCTTAGCCATTTGAAGAAGTAATCAATTGCCACTACCAAGAATCGATAGTTGTTCATAGCTCTTAGAAAGGGTCCTACCAAGTCAATACCCCATACTGGAAATGGCCAAGGTGAGCTGATTGAGATCATAGGTTGATGAATTTGAGGGGGTATGGTGGAAAATCTATGGCATTTATCGCATTTCATTGCATCTTTGGCCAAGGTCGGCCACCAGTACCCTCGAGTGATTATCCTCTTAGCTAAAGGTATTCCTCCTATGTGACTGGAGAAAGATCCCTCATGTACATCTTGCAAGACGTGTGTAACCTCTGAAGCGTGGACACATCTGAGGAGATGGATTAGGAACCACTTCTTATACAAAATATCTCCTACAATTGAGAACTTGGCAGCCCTGAACCTCAACTTTCTTCTTTGTAACTTTGATTCTAGCATCTCTCCTTATCTGATGTATCTGATAAGAGGTCCATCCACAAGGCTCCCATATTCAAGTTGAGGCATGTTCTGGCAACCTCTTCTTCTTCAATGGTTGGCTTGAGCAAAATTTCAACTGGTATTGTTCTTCTTATGTCTGTCCTCGTTGCTGAGGCTAACCTCGTGAGTGCATCAGCTTGACTTTTGTCTTGTCAAGGTATCCTCTTCATCATCACTTCCTTGAAGATTTCTAGCATCATTCTCATCCTTTTCAGATATTTGACCATCATTTCATCTTTGGCCTCATACACCCCCAGGATTTGGTTGACAACTAACCTTGAGTCACTATGGACTAGGAGTTGGCCAACACTAAGGGATTTTGCCAAGGAGATACCTACTATCAATGCCTCATACTCTCACTCATTGTTTAAATCTTTAAAGTTTAACCTCAGCGCATATTTAATGTCGGTACCATATGGTGCTCACACTATCAGCCCCGCTCTACTTCCGCTTTCAAAAGATGACCCATCAACGAAGCGGTTCCAAACATCTTCATTTGAAGATAAGTTCCCCTCTGACAGGGTCCCTTTCTTGAAGAGGTACTGTGGCCATCCCTGATCCTTACGGTGGTAGAGGATCCCCTTTTTGTTCCCGCGCGTCCCTCTTCGGAGCGCTTCGGCCGACGTTATTGATGAGGTGAAAAATGTAAAGAGATGGAGTCGCTAGTCTATTTTACTCAAAATAGACAAAAGAAAAGGGAGCCAGCCCGAAGGACAACATCCAAAGACATACTGATACATACGAAACCAAAATGATATGAAAAGGGTCCGGAGGCTAAGTTACGAAATGGGAAGGTGTTAGGCACCCATTCCGTCCATAGGATCTCTCATGGGTTGTTTCTATTTTCCTTTATTTCCCCGTGGTATGGGTGCATGTGTTTACGTAGTGGAGATAGGAATTATCGACTTGTATCATGGAAGAGATAAAGCGAGTCATTCGTAGGAATGTTCCTAAGAATAATATTAGAAAATAGGATTTACGCGATTATCCTCACATTGATCGTTATAACAGAACGATAACGCACATGGAATAATATGCCTCTAAGAACAAATATATGTATATATGGAATTTAAGAGAATTGAGTTTAAAGAATATAGATAAAATAGAAAATGAGAGAAAAGTACGAATAGGACTCGAGTCACGGGTTTTACCCCGAGATGCCTACGTAGCCTGTAGAAGCATCAAAGTCCACGTAGTTCGCATGCAAAATGAGGGGTGGGATTTATCCCATAAATCCAATCGGGGACTTCTCTTATATGTGTGTGTGTAAAAAAGTGTTTTAGTTATGAGAAAAGTGTGAGAATTCCCGTTTGGAATTTATGAGCGAATCGTCTTTTTCTTATTTTTTGGGTTTTATTTAAATGAAAATAAGAGATGTGCAATAATACTAGATAAAAAGTATATTAAGATATGTGCGATGAGAGAATAAAAGTTCTAAGTAATAAAATGAATTAATTCGAATTTAGGGAAATTTAAAGAGAGAGTTGTGAAAGTTGGACCTTCTTGAAGATCTTGAGCTTGATTTTGAATGTTGAAGAGCATACCTTGCACTTGGATGATGATGTAGGGTACTTAATTCACCAAGTTTGATGAAAAAGGTCATGAAAGGTGAAGGTTGGAAAGGGAATTAGATGTGGAAATCATGCTAACTTCGAGATGGGTTTTTTGAGCTTGTTGAGAGTAATGGATCTGTGATTTTTATCCTCCTATGGAATTAGGTTAGCCACTCCTTTTTATATGCCTAGGGCCTTGCTGATTGGCATAGCCCTGGTCTGACCAATCGACAGGTGTGTTTAGGCACACTGCCGATAGGCAGGGTTTGGAACCTGTCGTTTGGCAATCTCTTTCAGGTTCCTTCGAAAAATCAGTCGTAGAATGCAAACCGTTGATCCGAATCTCACAGGGGTAAACTATTGTAAAGGTAATTCAGAGACCTTCGAAATTCTTTAGGACTGCTCCCGAGTCCGGGAGTTGACTTTGGGTCAAATGTGGCTCGAAAGTGCTCGTCGATCCTTTGGACGGGGAAACTTCGGACGCAAACGGATCATTCGTCCGCATGGTTAGTCAGAATCATGTATGGGGAAGACCGTTGGAAAGGTGAGGAGATATACTTTGACATTACAAAGAGTTTGACCCAGTTCGGGGAGTTGACTTTGGCCAACTGGGGCCTGGAAGCGTTAGGTGATCTTTCAAAGTAAAACGGATCATTCGTCCGCACTGTAAGTCAGAATCGTGCACATGGCGGACCGTTGGAAATGGGTTTCAGTGACTTTCGAAGATTCATTCAGTCTCGATTGAGATGAAGAGTTAACTTTGGTCAAACGGAGCTTGGGAGCGTCCGGTGACCTCCTAATCGAGTTTTGGGGGAAAACGGGTCATTCTTCCACACCGTAAGTCATAATTACACACGGGATGGACCGTTGGAAAGGGGATTCAGTGCCCTTCGAACATTCACTTAGTCTCATTCAAGCTGAAGAGTTTGACTTTTGGTCAAACGGAGCCTGGGAGTGCATGATGGCCTTTAGGTCAGTACTCGGGGTATGACTTGGGTTTGCAATGATGAAGGGAGGTGCTAGGGACCTAAGGAGAGGTTAGGGGGTATTAGAATGGGGTGTCTACAGAGCCTCTCGATGGGTGGGTTTGGAACAAACGATAGCCGTCGAATAGACACCACATGATGCTTTTGAAAGAGGATGACCAGAGATCCGAGGTAGATTCTGAGGACCTAAGGGTGAGGATGACAATGATTCTGCGGGTTGAAGCCAATTTCAGAAGGCTTGGAGATGAGGGTGATCGATTCTTAGGATCTTAGCCGATTATGAGGGCTTAAAGGGGTATGTTGGGGGTGGTCTTAAAGGAAACATTTAGGTCAATTATGAGGACCTACATCAATGTTGGGGGTGACCAATTCTGCGGGTCAAAGTCAATTCGGAGGGCTTAGGTTTTGAGGATCGATTCTGTGAGTCGAAGCCAATTCTGCGGGCTTAAAGTGAGATGACCAATTCTGCTGGTCGAAGCCAATTTTGCAGGATTAAGGTGAGATGACCAATTCTAAGGATCGAAGCCAATTTTGTGAGCTTAAGGTGAGGTGACCAATTCTGCGGGTCGAAGCCAATTCTGTGGGCTTAAGGTGAGATGACCAATTCTACAGGCTTAAGGTGAGATGACAAATTCTACGGGTCGAAGCAAATTCTATGGGCTTAAGGTGAGATGACCAATTGTGCGGGTCGAAGCCAATTCTACGAGCTTAAGGTGAGATGACCAATTCTGCGGGTCGAAGCCAATTCTGCGGGATTAAGTTGAAATGACCAATTATGTGGGCTTAAGGTGAGATGAATAATTCTGCGGGTCGAAGCCAATTCTGCGAGCTTAAGTTGAGGTGACCAATTCTGCAGGTCGAAGCCAATTCTGCGGGCATAAGTTTGAAATGACCAATTCTGTAGGTCGAAGCCAATTCTGCGGGATTAAGTTTGAAATAACCAATTCTGCAGGTCAAAGCCAATTTTGTGGGCTTAATTTAAGGTGCCAAATTCTACGGGTTGAAGCCAATTCTGCGGGTCGAAGTCAATTCTGTGTTCTTAAGTTTAAAATGACCAATTCTGCGGGTCGAAGCCAATTCTGCGGGTTGAAGCCAATCCTGCGGGCTTAATTTTGAAATGACCTTGGGGAACTCTATTGGGGAAATTACCTCGTTATTTTGATTTGGGCTGGGGAGCTGATTGCTAGGGAAATCCATGTGTGTCTTCAGGAGACTTTACCGAGGTAACAACCAATTTGATGTTGTGCAAGTGATTAGGTGGTCCAGGGTTTGGATGCATTTCTCGGGGAAAATTGAGACCTTTGGGGAATAGGAGAAGATCCTGAAGTTTTAGACCTTGTCGGGGAGAGATTCTCTTGTCTTTTAAGAGTTTCGCTGGGGAAATAGGGGTTCTGTTTGAGGAAGTAGGAAATTTTCTTGGTGAAAATTTTCTAAATCCTTTCCGAGATTTTTTGAAAATTTCTGAGGATTTTTAAGGGTTTTCTAGTATTTTTTGGGAATTTCTGTACAAAAATTTAAGGGAGGTGCCGGTCGGCATGGTGTAGAGGGAGCCATTCGGCAGTGGCACAAACTTTTGGACTGCCTCGAGATGGTAAAAAGGTTAGTTCAAATCGGAAGGTGGGGGTGCAGTGCCGATCAGCATCACCCTTGGCATCCTATATAAAGGGGGCGAGTTCCCCTCATTTTTCACAGCTTCTTGCCTTCTGTCTTCTTGCGATTTTCTTTTACAAATCGTTCTAGAATTCCGATCTCTAAAAAATGGCCGCTTTGTGAGAACTATAGTACACCAGGAATGGTTGGCTATTGATGACTGGGAAAACATGGAGTGGAAGGCCAGGGCGCCTCTTTCTTTGGGGAGCGAGAACTCTTTCGACGCATTCGAGCCGGTTGCCGATGAGCGGACCTTGCTGCGGGAGCCAACGGATCATCGCTCTTCGAGGGTCGTAAACCCTGGGGGTTATGTAAGTAAAATGACTTTTGGCATTCTCTTTTTTGTGGTTTTCTTTTTTTCTTGGATCCTGACAGGGTTTTTCTTTTTTGAGAGTCTGATGTTTCTTTGTCGAATATGCGTGCCCGCGGGACGGCGGGGCTTAAGGATGTCTGGGAGCATCTTCCACCTGTGGTGCATTGGTTGGTATCATCAGCAGACTTTGGGAGTTTGACATCTGTGCTAGATGAGACGCCTCATTTGACGGCGGTTTTATAAGCTCTGAGGGAGAGGTGGTGGGACACTACCCACAGCTTTCATTTTGGTTTTGAGGAGATGAATGTGAATCCCATAGATGTGCAGTAGCTGATGGGGATGGATTGTGATGGAGAGAAGATAAGGGTGGATCTCTCTTTGTGGGTGAGGCTGGAGGCGGTGCATGCGGCACTTGGTGATATTGAGAGAATAGTGTCTGGGGACTCCATCTGTCTGTCCCTGCTGAAGGATGTTTTACTGGGCAGGGTGATTGATGTGGAGAACGGGCTGCAGATGAGGCAGATAGCTCGGTTATTTATTTTTTTGGTGTTGAGGGAATTTCTGGTGGTGTCGAGCGGCGACGTTGTCCACTTATGGTTTTTACCATATTCGAGGATGTTTTCGAACATCCCTTTATATGATTGGGGGATCCTGACTTTGGCTAACCTTTATTTTTCCTTGGATGCATTCAGCCGGTGCTGTCGAAAGTGTTTCAGTGGAGCCATGTATCTTCTTGAGGTATTCTTTAATTTATACATTTTTTTTTCATGCATTCGCATTTTCCTTATGCACCTCTTTTGATTGAGAATTCTTATCTTTGGCAGATGTGGTTCTATGAGGTGATCGGGCGTAATAACCAACTGATTCCTTTGAAGAATGAGACCATTGGGGATTTTTTCTGGTTACATCGATGGCGCAAGGCCAATCGGTAGTCAAGGAGGTCTCTCTCTAGAGTCAGTGCGTCATGTCTTGAATGGCTTGACCAGTGATAGGGTAAGGATTTTTTTCTTCATTCTAAGACTTTTGGGTGCTCTGATTCTATGTTTCCTTATATTTTGTTGGGGATTTTTTTTGATGACCTTTTACCCTTAAGGGACGATGGTTCAGGACACAGGCTTGACCGGAGTAAATGCACAGATGAGGCATTTGCTGGCGCATGATTTTGGCCACTCTTGGTATCTCGGGTTGAGGGTGGTCCGACAGATTGCTAAGGGGGAGGTGGTGGTGCCACCTGCGAGGCCCCCTATGTCTATGAGGCGGGAGCGGTTGCTGCAGGAGGATGCGAGGATTGTGGCGATGATTGGGGAGTCCTACCTACTGTACACCGATACGGCTGCGCCTTATGATTAAATGAACTTTGTGATGAGTTGACTGATGGTGCCCAGTATATATGATGTACTTCCCTTTCCTCCTACGAGTTTGAGTTGGCCAGTGGGGTCCTCCCACAGCGGTGGCATTCCTTCGACATCTACTGTGGCGGTGACTTCGGAAGTTCCCTTCGTGCGGCTGCAAACTCATTCATACAACATTTGGTGGGCTGATGGTGGGATGGTTCCTATACTGCATCGTCCTCATGTGATGGACCCGGAGGATTTCGGTTTGACATAGTAGGTTCTTCATCCTTTGGTATATCTTTATTCTCTTTCCTTTTCATTCCTTTTGGTTTCTTTTGATCTTTTCTGCTTGATACTGATTCTGCCTTTTCTTGTAGTATGTTCGGGTGTCCACTACTTGGCTGAGAGATAGTAAGGAGTGGATATCTTCAGGGACTACCCATATTCAAGACGCGGTTCCTGTTCCTTCTTGCTTGGTGCCATCTGCCTCATCCATGGAGGAGTCTGGTTCAGGTAGTGGTGGTGCGTCATCTCGCCATCGGGGAAAGAGAGCGCGTCGCAGGGGTGAAAACTCTTAGTAGAGAGAGGTGGGGAATGTGGGTTCGGGCTGAGTCCCGTTGTTTTTTGATTTTCTTTCCTGCAAGATGATGTAACACAGAGAAATATCTATCCAATACAATGAAGTTTTTTATTATCTTCTATTAGTGATGAATGACTGCATGCACATGCGCTTTTTACCTTGCTGTTGAGACCGTAAAAAGAAATATTTTTAGGATTTTGAAAGAAAGTTTTATTCAAAATGAGAATTTACATAAAGATGAAAATGGAATTTTTGAAATTCTGTTGAGACTATCAATTTATTTTGAGTTTTCTGAATTTTGATAAAAGAGGAAAAAGGAAAATTTTCAAAAGTAGGGGATTGTCGATCGGTAACGATCCTTGTCCTGCCTTTCAGCAGGTCAATCGAGTCCCATCAATTTAAAGCTTTGATTAGTACCCTCTTCAGCCTTTGGTATCTTGTGGGGCAGGATTTCCTCTGATTTCTGCAACGGTTATGTCTTTTGTGGGGGGTTTTTAAGTATAAAAGAGGGGTAAGAGTGGAGTGTTTTCCTCACCCCCTAACATCCTGACTTTCTTGTTCTGTGAGATGGCTCTCCCTGGTAGTGTTGCATTTTCCAACTACCTCGAGACTTTGGAGGTGATGTGCTCCTATAACGTCGACTACGATGATAATAACATGGGTCCATGGAGTGGAACATGTTGATTACGGTGGTACAATTCTGGTACCCCGAAGACCATGTATTCTGCTTTAGCTTGGAAGAAGTCTGTTCGACTTATGAAGAATTTTTTGCCATATTGGGAATAAATCCTAGCATTACCGCGGCTCTGCCTGAGTTTTCCCGTTCTCCCCGGGAGTTGTTATCCGAGTTTCTTTGTGTTTTGTCCTCAGCGGCCAGATCACTGGTGACTGGAGGTATGATTTCTCTTCCGGTGGTGTTGCGGTCCGTTCATTTGCAGGAGGTCGGTGATGCTGGATATGCCAGAGCTGTCGTTCTAGGCTTGGTTTTTGAAATTGCTTCTAGTGACCGGGGAGCTACTGGTGGACCCACAACTTGCAGCTATTACTTCATGGATGTCCTACTATCATAATTCGGAGACGGTGATACTGGCGGAGACTCTAAATGGCCTGGATTCTTGGTGAGAAGTTCGTTCTGACTTTCTGAGGGGTATCCCTATGATGCTGTTTATGTGGTTGTCTGAAAGATTCCACCGGTGACTCCTCCGAAATACCCTTTGTCGGATGTACCCAATTTCTTTTTGGACCATTTCATCAGTGTTGGCATGAATATTGATAGCAGGGAGAACTCGTTCGTGGAGCATGGGGCTCTAAATTTGTACTGATCATTACCTTAGTGGGGACAACTGCTGCCTATTCTGGAACTGGGAGAATACCCGTATGTCCGGCTGGTTGGTCTCAGATAGACCTCTTTCTATTTCCCATGGCAGCTTCTGCGTTAATTTGGTTGGGAGTAAATCGTGCCACCTCAGACACTAGACTTGTTTTCGGTAGAAGATTTGACAGAGCATCTGCACATGCGGCTTGGCTCTTTGTGGGAGATTCAGCATCCGTTGTCTCGTCCCTCTCAGTGTACTGGGAGAGTTCAGCACATTTCATGGAGGGAGGTGTGGTAGTTTTTCCGAGGTTGGTACGAGCTTATGGTCCATGGAGCGTCTGTGGCACTCCATTCAGGTAGGGGAAGCTTGGGGACCCCATGATGTAATTGACGATGATGGAACAGGCTCCTCTAGTACCTGTGCATAGGACTCTTAGGGGGAGTTTATTTTGTACTAGGAAATACGTTTTTTTTATTTGGCTTTTTAGGAAGGTAGGGGGAAGGGAGTCATCCATTCCTTTATGTAATTTCACTATAATTTCTTATTAGACAAATAAACAAGTTTTTGATCATCCAGCTATGCCTTTTGATGAATTTTGTATTTTGAATTATCTAGACTGATCGCTAAGGAATGCATAATCCTTTTGTTCAAATTTATGTTAGAATGAACTTTCGTTCTCGGAGATAAGAAAAGAATAGTTTTTTTGTGAAAAAGAAAGGGTCGTGCTCATGTAAGATGTATGAGCTGCCTTCATACCTCTGGGTTTTTGAAAATTTTCAATTTTTATGGGATTAATTTTTGCAGAGGATCAGGCCCACGTAGTTATGAGTAGAGGGAAATAAAGAGAGATTTTTTTAGAAAAGAAGGGAGATGAGAAGAGTCGTAGTGCACCGAGATTTCAAACTAGAGGTAAAATTTCTTGAGACGGTCCAAGTTGACTGGACGAGCCATCTCTTCTCCATCCAAGTCGGTGAGCATGGCGGCCCCGCCGGACAAAATCTTCTTCACAATGTATGGGCCACTCCAATTGGGCTTGAATTTCCCTCTAGGGTCCTAGATGGGCTCTATTATTTCTTTGAGGGATAAATCCCCTTTTCGGACACCGCAGTCCTTGACTCTCTTATTGAATGAATGCCCTATTCGATGATGGTACCCTTGTATGTGATATAATGCCTTCATCCTCTTTTCGTCCAGGATTGACAGCTTATCAAGGAAGCTTTGATTATAGTCTTCCTTAGTGACCTTGATTTCAAGTATGACACATAACGAGGGTATTTCTAGCTCCACATGTAGGACCTCTTTCATTTCGTAGACTAGAGATTAAGAGGTAGCCCCAGTAGAGGTTCGATAGCCCCCGAGGGTGTATGGGATTCGATCGATCCAATATCGACATCTTTTGGTCATCTTATTGATGATGGCAGATGATGTTTTTCTTAAATAATTTGGCCACTTTCTTACCATTCAGCACTACGCATGACTCATCTTTGACCCATTTGGTGAAGTAATCAATGGAAACCAGGATGAACTCATGTCTGTTAGAGGCCTCGTGTGTAACCTTTCCTATAATGTCGACGCCCCAGGTGAAGAACGTCTAGGGATAATTCATATTGTATAATTCTCGCGGAGCAGGTGTTGTAGGTTGGAGAACTGTTGGCATTTGAGGCATCTCCAAATATAGGCAGTGCAATCCTGGATCATGGTGGTCCAGTAGTAGCCTTGTCTTATGATCTTCTTAGCAAGCATGTGACCGTTCATGTGGGGTCCGCATTCCCCGCTATGGATTCTTTACATCACCTCTTCAATGTCATCCCCTGTGATGCAGTGTAGTTGGGTTCCATCGAAGTTTCTCTTGAATAATGCTTTATAACAGATGATGTACTGCGCGACCAGTCTTTGGAAGGTTGCTCGGTCTTTCTTATTAGAAGCCTCGGGATACCTACCATGCTTAAGGAGGTGACAGATATCATAATACCAATAATTGGCTAGCTCAGGATCTTCTTTGGTGATGATCCCAATATGGTATAAATGGGTTAGTTTGTCTTTCTTTTGGATCAGGAAGGGGGCCATTGTAATTTCTCCGGGCATGTCGACCATGGAGGCCAAGGTAGAAAGGGAATCAGCTAGGTTATTCTTTGCTCGAGGTAGGTAGTGGAAGGTGATGTCTTAGAATTGGGAGGCTAGTTCTTCTATGTGGTCATGTAACGGTTGAAGTTTCTCATCCTTGACTTTCCATTTTCTGAGCACTTGTCTAATGATGAGGACATAATCCTCATAGACATCTAGGCGTTGGATTTCTTTCTTGAGGGAAACTTTGAGGCCTACCATACACGCTCCATATTCAATCATGTTGTTAGTGCAAGGGAAATCCAATTTGATGGCGATAGGAGTGTGGGAGTCAGCTGGGGCGATCAGAAGTAACCCAATGCCATATCCCTTTTTGTTGGCCATGCCATCAAAGAACATTTTCCATCGGAGGTCATCTTAAGTATCATAAAATATGTTTTCATCTGGGAATTCAGAGATCCAGTCATCAGCCTTTTCCATGGGGTAGTCAATGAGGTAGTCAGAGATGGCTCTTCCTTTCATGTCTTTCTGTGTGACATACATGATATCAAACTCGGCTAAGAGCATCAACCATCAGGCCATTCAGCTGGATAAGGTGGTTTTCTCAAGAAGGTACTTGATGGGGTCCATTCGAGATACAATCTTAATGGGGAAGGCGATCATGTAGAGTAGTAACTTTTGGGTGACCCAAACAAGCGCGACGCATGCTTTTTCCAAAGCAGTGTAGTTGACTTTGTAACCAGCTAATTTGCGACTGGCTCAATAGGTGGATCTTTGTTTGCGAGAATCTTCAAGGTACTGAGCTAGCAAAGCCCCAGCTACAATGTCGGTTATGGTTAGGTATAGGAGCAATGGGAGACTAGACTGTAGTGGCATGAGTATCGAAGGTTGAGTCAGGTATTGTTTCATTCGATCGAAGGCTTTTTAGTAGGCCTCGTTACAAACTTTGGTTGAATCCTTTCGGAGGAGTTTAAAGATTAGTTCGCAGATGGAGGTGAGTTGGCTGATGAACTAGCTAATGTATTGAAATTTCCCAAGGAAGCCTGGGACTTCTTTCACTGTTCGAGGAGGTATGGCTTTTAGCCTTGCAGGATCTGCTTCTATCCCTTTCTCACTGACCAAGAATCCCAAGAGTTTTACCTTTGAAACGTCGAAGACACATTTATGTGGATTGAGTCTCATCTGATATTGTCGTAATTATTCGAAGAACTTTCGGAGAGAGGGACATGACCTTCTCTAGTTTTGGATTTGATAATCATATCATCCACATAGACGTCGACTTCTTTGTGAATCAGATCATGCAGGATGATTGTGTAAGCTCTCTGGTAGGTAGCCTCAACATTCTTGAGACCAAATGGCATAACAGTGTAGCAAAAGGTTCCCCATGGGGTGATGAACGTGATATTTTCTTTATGATCTGGGTGCATTTTGATTTAGTTGTATCCGTAAAACCCGTCGATAAATGACTTGAGAGCATGACTGGTCGTGTTATCCACGATCATGTCGATATTGGGTAGTGGGTAATCGTCCTTGAGAGAGGTTTTGTTCAAGTCCCGATAGTCTACGCACATCTGAACTTTCCCTCCTGATTTCGACACAGGCACTATGTTGGCTAGCCATGTGGGATATTCGATCACATGAATGAAACCCATGTTCAGCTGTTTGACCACCTCTTTTTTTACTTTGAGCGACTATTCGATGAGGATCTTTCTTAGCTTTTGTTTAACCGGCTTATAATCTAGAAGAGTGGGGATCTCATGCTGAGCAATTTCAAGATCAATGTCGGGCATATCATCATAGGACCATGCGAATACATCCACAAATTTCTTCAATAATTCTTCGAGTTGTGCGCACTCATGTTCGTCAAGGGTAGCACCTATCCTAATCTCGCGCAGTTGGCTACTAGAACCAAGGTTAATAATAACAGTCTCTTCATCATTAACTTGAGTGCGGTTATGTTGTTTGTTATTAACCTTATTTAGATCAGTTAAGAATTGTTCATTTTCATAATCATCATCATCAAAAGTTTGATTAGAATCTAAACAATTAATGTAAGGCACAACAAGATACTCAATATCTTCGTTTATTTCATTGATAGAAAAAATAGCATTGATAACCTCATCAAAGGAGGTCTCTATTAAATTTAAGCAAGGATAGACAACATAAGCAGAAATGGAATAAACATTGGGGTTAAGTGGGATTTCAATAGGTAGAACCGACGCAACATGCCAGTTTAGGAGAGGTGTATCAGCAGCTTTAATCATGTGGGATGGATCCAGTGATGTAGTTCCTGAATGAACCATGCAGAGTGTTAGCCCCAGTGTTTGCAAGTTGAACGAGTCGTCGGAGTCACTTTCCTCAATCTCTTCGGTATCTCTGATGAGGGGTTGTTCATAGTGTTGGGAACTTTCGGCCCATGGGTAGCTGTCTTAGAAAAAAATTTCCATTTCAGGTTTCATCTTTTTATTTGTATGGTCATACCATGGTTTCGTAAAGCCACAAAAGGGGAAGTCCTCACCCTCTTTGATGAATCTTCCATTCAAGGAGTCACCTGGGATAGTCTGGATGTGGTCTAATATTCTCTTTGGTCAAGACTGGAGAATCATTTTAAGCTCTTGTTCTGATGGTTGATACCCTAAACCACAAGGAGAGAAATCTTTCTTCAGTTCAATGGGCTCAAGCATACCTTACTGTCTTTGTCCTAGACCCAGTCTGGGCATGAAGTGCATGTTTCTGAACATCTGAATCACATTGACGTTGATATGAGGGCCATATTCTGGACAAACCCTTTCTTTGAAATTTTCCCCTACCGGGAGTAGGGGTGGTTCAACTTGGAATCCTGATAGGAGCATATCATTTGACCCGTGTTGTATCTCAAGGATTGGATTGCTGGTTCTTGCACCCTCAGCATTATCGCTGTCGCCCAAAATGGTGATGACTCGTCCATCAGTGAGGAACTTCAATTTCTGATGGAGTGAGGAAGACACATCCTTTATATTGTGGATCCAAGGTCGTCCGAGCAACAGGTTGAGACAAGCTGGGATGTTAATAACTTGCAATTCAATGACAGGGTTTATAGGGCTAGCCCCTATTATAAGTTTTATGGATCCCATCACTTCACAACGAGTATTAACGTAGGCACGTACATCAATGGAATTTGGAACGAGGTCACTCTCCTTTAGTCCTAAGCATTTGAAGGTTCTTAATGGGTAGACATTCAAGGCAGATCCATTATTGACAAGAGAGAGTTGTACGATCTTCCCCATAACTCCAACGGAGATGTTGAGTGCATGATTGTGGTTTAGTGCAATTCTGGGGATTTCTTCTTCAGAAAAGGATAGCATTCGGGTAGAGGTCAAGTATCCGACAAAATTTATCGCTTCTTCTAGTGTAGTAGAAGGAGGAAATGTGGGTCCAGTGAGCAACTTGATCAAAGTATTTCTGTGCAGCTGAGAAGACATGAAAATCCCCCATAGAGTGATGTTAGCTTAATATTTCTTCAGTTGATCGAGGATATTATTATCCTCGAGGGTCATCTCTGGTATAGGAATATTTTCAACGCCCTTCCCCTTGTCCTTTGCGAGTAGTGAGCTTGGGATCTGGTAATGCCTCCCTGATCTGGTCATGTGATTTACTGAAGAAGGGAAGAACATAAACCCTATTTCTTCATCAATCTCGGGTTGTTCTACCATCTTTTTTAATTCTCCGAGGAGTTCTTCAAATGATATCATCCCACACATGTCGACTACCGAGCCAGTTTTCTCTGAAGCCTGCTCTTCACTTGAATTTTTAAATTCTTCCCCCGATCCGGTGGCAACAATTATGTCTTTCCATCAAAAGTCAATGCATTCCACAAATTCAATGGCTTCTTCATACAGGACTTCCCATTCTGTGGGGATATGTAAGGGTGAAGGGACCAGGCGTCCTTGTAACTTCAGAGTATCAAGTAACTCGATCATACTGTAGATATTATTGTTTTGCCTGAATAATCGTGCCATGATTTGAACGACATCATCTAGGCTAACTTCATCGGTTGGTACCACCCAATTTTTTAACTCTTTAGCCCATTTCCGTGCTTCCAAGAATAGCGTACTGAACCTCTGGCAATCAATGATCATCTATGAGGGAAATTTCAGCTCGAACGCTAGGAGTTGTTTTAACGCTTCTGATAATTCAATAACTCCATTTTCAGAACGGGTACGGACAATGATGCATGCTCTAGTAAGGAGTGACACTGCCTAATCAGTGAGGTTAACAGGGTGTAAGAGGAAATATGGGCAAGTTTGGAGAGGTTTGGGAGAGTGTATGGATGTGATTTGAGTTGAGGGATCAAATCCTGGGTTCATCTTTAGGAAGATAGCATTGGTATGATTTGGGAGTGGGTTGTGAGTAGTGTTTGGCTTAGGATTGACTGGTGGGGCAATGATACCCTAGTCAATTAAATCTTGGATTATGTTTCGGAGGTGAAAGAATTGGTCGGTGCTATGTCCAATAGTTTAGTGAAAGGTGCAATGGGCATCTTCCTTGAAGTTTCCTAGAAGTGGGTTTGGCAATGGACGGGGGTCCAAGGGTTTGATAAGGTTTCGGCTTAACAGGGATTGATAAACTTTAGAGAGGGGAGCATGGAGATTAGTGTATTCCTTTCAAACTGGGATAAGACGGCTTTCTGGTGCCCACGAAGTGGTCAGTTGAGAGATGTTGTTGATGGTTGAGACTGCAGCATTGGCAGGTTTGTCATATTTTCTGGGGTGAACTCTACCGACACCTTCTTTGGTTCAACCTCTATTTTATCAAGACCTTTCTCGATTTCTACTCCTGCCTCTCTGAGATATCGAAAGTGGGGATAGTATTGTCCTCCCATGGTCACTCGAACATCAGGTAAGAAGTTCTTCTTCACTATGTTGACTTGTTCTTCCTGAGATGGCCGATTGGTCATAGTGGATTCCATTTCCCTCCATCGGGCTATGAAGTTACTGACTGATTCCCCAGAGTTCTGTTTGAGCATCTCTATATCACGGAGGGTGACCTCAATCTCTTCATTATATTTGTACTGCGACATGAATTCTCGGGTTACATTCTCCCAGCTATGGATTCTGAACTCCTCGAGAGACAAAAATCATCAGAGAGCGCTGAGTTTGCTGAAATAATTGGGCCATCACTTATTTAAAATACCCTTGGAGAGTCATAGAATGGTGATAACTGTGAAGATGAACAATCGGGGGTCCACTTCCTTCAAATTTCTCGATATTCGGCATCTTGAACTTCACGGGTAACCTTGTCTTAGGATAAGGAGACATGTGGGTGTAGTCCATGTAATTTCTGGAGATTTGAACTTGGTCTAACTTCTTAGTTAGCATCTTGAGATCTTCTTTTACCTTGTTCAATTATTCCTCTTTCAGATCAACGGTCAGAGGCAAGTTTGCCCCAGGCTAGGTAAGGTTTGGTACAGGAAGCTGGGCAAGCGACGACCCATTAACAGGAGGGGCACGTGGAGTGTGCTAATACTCTTCGAGAATCTAGATAGGCTCGGGTGGACCCATAACGCGAGGGAATAAGACCTAGGGATCTTGAGGAATAGGAACATGGTTTCGTTACATCTCTCGAACCTCAGTCTGAAGGTTATCAATCTTGGACATGAGCTGAGCTAAGACTGTCGTTAGATCTGGCTGCACAACTGGTACTTAATCTGTGTTCTCCATGGAAAATGGATGGATACTGAACTCGGAAGAAGTAGTAGGGGAACAGACGGAGCTCCGGGGTGATTTGACTGCAGACCGAATCCAATAAGGAGCCAGTCCAAGGGCGTGCGGTCGACCTAAGAAGGCATAAAATGGGATTTATTTTGAGAAAAAGAAGGAAAATATTTTTGATATTTTTTTTCTCTTTTGAGATCGAAGGGCAAAATATTTTTGGATTTTTGATAAAGAAGAGAGAAATGTTTTTGGATTTTTGCTAAAGAAGGAAAAAATGTTTTTGGATTTTTGATAAAGAAAGGAAATAATGTTTTTGGAAGACGGGTCTCAGCATGATTATTATTATTATTATTATTATTATTATTATTATTATTATTATTATTATTATTATTATTATTATTATTATTATTATTATTATGTTCTCACTTGTATTAAATTCTCCTAAATGCAAAATGAAATGCCAGGCGGGACCTGAGCCTGGAAAAATTGGGTTTGTAACATATGCAAAGCTATGGCTGGACTTGTAACCAGGCTCACGGGTAGGGTCTTGTTTTAAAAAATAGCGAAACTTTGGGCGGAAGGCCGACCCGAAATTTCGATAGACTTTCGGGTCAAAACCGATAATCTAATATGTGTGTCCTAGGCTTGACACCTATATACGGGTATACAGTTGGTTGGGTGAATCGGAAAGGGTTTACCCTTCGGCATGGATTCCACGATATACGTCTTTCTTTTGAGGGCAATCGGTACGTGTGGACAAGCCATTTGATATACCCGAGTGTACGTGAATTGCCTCACTATATACCTCGTGGGGACGGTACGTGTGAGAGAAAATTCGATATACTCGGCGTACGTGAATGAGTTCCCTGCGATATACCTCCCGTCGTGACTTCGGTCAAGCGGTACGATGCGAGGGAACCGTTTGATATATGTCGAAGGTACTTGGCCAATGGAAGGTGAGAGTCATATTGCTTAGGCTAATTGCGCCGTACCGAACCAGCACCCATCACGAAGTGACCCTCCAGTTATTTGACAAAATTTGGTCAATAAAAATGCTCTTTGGTGATGTCGTGTGAATCATGCATGATTCTCTTATTAGTATCTTATGATGAGAGTATCTTTCTTTATCATGCCCAATAGGGAGAAAAGTATGAGTAACAATGGTATACCAAGTATGGATGATGCGTGAAACATGGGGATATATGTGATCCTAGGTGCACTTGGTTTGAAGTGTACACGGAGAATTTTCTACAAGTCTGTGAATAGAAGCATAAACATAAGGTACACATGAATAGTAAAGGGGAACATGCAAATAGGGGGATATATAAGAAAATAAAATACCCATGTAAATAGAGTCTATCCCTCAAAATGAAATTCCCCAGCGGAGTCGCCACTATGGCCATCCCCGATCCTCGCGGTGGGAGAGGATCCCCCTTTTTGGTCCCGCACGTCCCACTCGGGAGCGCTTCGGTCGACATCATTGATGAGGTGAAAAATTTAGAGAGATGGAGTCGCTAGTCTATTTTACTCCAAATAGACAAAAGAAAAGGGAGCCATCCCGAAGGACAGCATCCAAAGACATACTAATACATATGAAACCAAAATGATTCGAAAAGGGTCCGGAGTCTTGTAGTACCTCGTAATTTTTATGACTTGTAAAATGAGTTATATATTAAATTAATGGATAAATTGGATTTTATTATAAATTAATTCATTTTGATTTTATCCGAATTGTGGATATTAAAATGAATGATTCTGAAAATTACTTAAAGATATTTAGTTAATATATGAATGTGATGTTATTGATATTGCGATGAGTTATTAATTCTGTAATTTGAATTTTTAATTGGACGCGGTATGGGACGTATCGGGACTAATTTGTTAAATTAAAAAGGAAACTTATTTTTACATCAACCTTATAGTCGTTTCGACTGCGTCGTTGCGTCGGGAAGGGTTAAAATAGTCATAAAAATCACTTTGGATGTTGGTTTTGGGTCTCGGGTCATTTGGAAATGAAAAGACAACCAAAAAGGGCATTTTGGTCATTTTTACAAGGCGGGGTGTTACAGGTGGTATCAGAGCATCAGGTTCTAGTGTCCTTTAGGATCTGTACAACTTATTGTGTTTTCAGCTTAGCGTTCTTTGATGTAGAGCCCTATGTTTAGGATTGTTGATTTCTTTGGTAAGATTCCGTATATATTCGTGAATCTTATTTGCGTTCGGATGGGTTCGTACAAGAAGTATGGCAGATGAGGGCCATTGGATGGATAACGAAGATCGTACTTAGGAGGTTATGAAGTATGTTCGGGTATGATGACCGTAGACGAGGTCACCCCTATTATGGAAAATTGAGGAGAGTCATCAGTAGAACTTCTTAATATGCGGGAATTGTGTGTGTTACCTCACGAAGGCAATATATTCAAAGGCTTGGGCATATAGTGGAGTGTGGTTAACAAGAACTGAAAATTTGGGATAAAATTTTTCTTGACTCATCGGAGCAAAGTTATATTAGTGTGATTCAACAACCACCGCCCACGAATGAGGGTATGTTTTCTATCTAAGGAATTATGAGGCGTATATTGATTTTTGTAGCGATTAATATTGTATGGGCAATGGGTTGCTAGACTTAGCCTATGGCACTGTTATTTACGTAGACTCACCGAGGGGTTGTGGGACACCTATATTTTTCATGTCATCACGTGGGTTTGATTTTTATCACAAAATTACTTACTTTAGGCGTGTCCGATCATGATGTGACTATCGACGTGGATTAACTTGTGGTATATGAGAGCGTATGTACTATAGCCATCATCTTATCTTTATTAAGAGAGTAGATGAGTAGACTTTTATTTGAAATCGATAAAACCTGTAGAGAGGTTATAAACTATTGACTAAGGACCTGAGGAGTTTCGATGACCGATTACTTTAGGTAGTAGTGTATTGGGGGGGTTCCTTGTTTGGATTTCGCTTGCGAGACACCCCACACATGAAACTAATAAACGTTGGGAGTCGAAATAAGTTAGGTCGTTAGGATATGAGTTTATAACCTTTGCGATAAATCCGAGTATTACGTGGGTAATCCTATCCATTTTATCATGAAAGTTGTACGATAGGGTGTATGGGCTCCCTGGATGTTTGGATTGTAGTAGCTTTCATAATTGTGAAATAGTAAGTAGTTCTGACTTCAGGATTTATTTGTTTAATAAGTAAGGATCATTTTTCCCAAACATTGTCACGAGGATGGTATAGGGAAGATTGCATAAAATTTAAATTTTATTCAGTTGAAACTATATGGTGAGGCTTGGCGTATAATATCAATGGGGATTTTCGTTAATGTGTTGTATGGGCGGTACAACATAGATTACTTGAGATGTGATATTTAGACTCAGAGTTGACATTATCAGTATGGTTTATTTTTCCGAATTTCGGGACGAAATTCTGTTATAAGGGGGGAAGTATGTAATACCCCATAATTTTTATGACTTGTAAAATGGATTATATTTTAAATTAATGGGTTAATTGGATTTTATTATAAATTAATTCATTTGGATTTTATCCGAATTGTGGATATTAAAATGAATGATTCTGAATATTACTTAAAGATATTTAGGTAATATATGAATGTGATGTTATTGATATTGCGATGAGTTATTAATTCCGTAATTTGAATTTTTAGTCGGATGCAGTATGGGACGTGTCGGGACTAATTTGTTAAATTAAAAAGGAAACTTATTTTTACATAAACCTTATAGTCGTTTCGACTGCGTCGTTGCGTCGGGAAGGGTTGAAATAGTCAGAAAAGTCTATTTGGATATTGGTTTTGGGTCTCGGGTCATTTGGAAATGAACTGACAACCAAAAGGGCATTTTGGTCATTTTTACAAGGTGAGGTGATACAAGACTAAGTTACGAAATGGGAAGGTGTTAGGCACCCATTCCTCCCTTACGGTCTCTCATGGGTTGTTGCAATTTTCCTTTATTTCCTCGTGGTATGTGTGCATGTGTATACATAGTGGAGATAGGAATCATCGACTTGTATCATGGAAGAGATAAAGCGAGTAATCTGTAGTAATGTTCCTAAGAATAATATTAGAAAATAGGATTTACGCAATTATCGTCGCGTTGATCGTTATAATGGAACAATAACGTACATGGAATAATACGCCACTAAGAACAAATATATGTATATATAGAATTTAAGAGAATTGAGTTTAAAAAATATAGAGAAAATAGAAAATGAGAGAAAAGTATGAATAGGACTCGAGTCATGGGTTTTACCTCGAGACGCCTACGTAGCCTATAGAAGCATCAAAGTCCACATAGTTCACATGCAAAATGAGGAGTGGGATTTATCCAATAAATCCAATCGGGGACTTCTCTTATATGTGTGTGTGTGTGTGTGTAAAAAAGTGTTTAGTTGTGAAAAAAGTGTGAATATTCCTGTTTGGAATTTATGAGCAAATCCTCTTTTTCTTTTTTTTTGGGGTTTTATTTATATGAAAATAAGATATGTGCAATAATACTAGATAAAAAGTATATTAAGATATGTGAGATGAGAGAATAAAAGTGTTATGTAATAAAACGAATTAATGCGAATTTAGGGGAATTTTAAGAGAGAGTTATGAAAGTTAGACCTTCTTGAAGATCTTGAGCTTGATCTTGGATGTTGCAGAGCAGCCCTTGAACTTGGATGGTGATGGAGGGTACTTAATTCACCAAGTTTGATGAAAAAGGTGATGAAAGGTGAAGGTTGGAAAGGGAATTGGATGTGGAAATCATACTGACTTCGAGAGGGGTTTTCTTAGCTTGCTGAGAGTAATGGATCTATGATTTTTTTCCTCCTCTGGAATGAGGCTAGGCCCTCCTTTTTATAGGCATAGGGAATTATCGATCGTCATAGACCTGGTCCTGCCAATCGGCAGGCGTGTTTAGGCATACTACCGATAGGCAGGGTTTGGAACTTGTCGTTTGGCAGTCTCTTTCAGGTTCCTTTGGAAAATCGATCGTAGGGCGCAAACCATTGATTCGAATCATGCATGGGGCAAACCATTAGAAACGTAATTCAGAGACCTTCCAAAGTCTTTGGACTTCTCCCGAGCTCGGGAGTTGACTTTAGGTTAAATGTGTCTCGAAAGCGCTCATCGGTCCTTTGGACTGGGAAACTTTGGACGTAAACGGATCGTTCATCTGCATGGTTAGTCAGAATTGTGAACGGGGAAGACCATTGGAAACATGAGGAGATGTACTTCGACCTTCCAAAGAGTTTGACCCGGTTCGGGGAGTTAACTTTGGTCAACTGGGGCCTGGAAGCATTTGGTGATCTTTCAGAGCAAAGACAGGTACATGTAGACACCTTATTCTAATACCCCGTAACCTCTCCTTAGGTCCTTAGCACCTCCCTTCATCATTGAAAACCTAAGTCATACCCCGAGTACTGACCTAAAGGCCATCGGGCACTCTCAGGCGCCATTTGGCCAAAAGTCAAACTCTTTATCTCGAATGAGACTGAATGAATCTTTGAAGGGCATTAACGGTCCATCCTATGCATCATTCTTACTTACGGGGTGAACAAACGACCCATTTTCCCTCGAATGGTTCATCAGTAGCCCTCTAACTAATTTCAATCTCATCATCTTCCCAAGTAAACTCTGCTACAAAGTCTGCAAGTGCCTTCCCCTTGATGGCAACCCTAGGTTGATAAACAATTTCATACTCCCCCAACTCAATGGCCCAGGTCATCAACCTGCCTAACTTCTCATGCTTATGGAGGACCTGTCTGAGTGGGGAATCAGTGAGGATAACCATAGAGTGGGCTTGGAAGTATGGCTTCATATTCCTAGAAGTGTGTATCAGAGCATAAGATAATTTATCCATTCGAGGGTACTTTTGTTCAGACCCTCGAAGATCTTTACTATTGAAGTATACTGGCCTCTGCACTCCATCATCTTCTCTTACTATGGGTGCTCTAAGGGCTGATTCTGAAACAGATAGATACACATACAACTTTCCCCCAGAATGGGCCGAGACAGGAGTAAGGTAGATCCGATGTAGGACTTCAGCTACTTAAAAGCCTTATCGCATTCCTAATCCCATTCGAAGGCCTTTCTAAGAACTTTGAAAAAAGGAAGACACTTCTCTGTGACTTTTGAGACAAAACTGTTAAGTACTGCAACTCTTCCGATTAACCTTTTAACATCTTTGATAATTCTGGGTGTCTTCATTTCCAGCAGATCCTTTATCTTCTCAGGGTTAGCCTCTATTCCCCTATGATTGATGATGAATCGCAAAAACTTTCCTGCTCCTACTCCAAAGACACATTTGGCCGGGTTGAGCTTCATTATATACTTGTCCATGGTGTCAAATTTTTTTTTAAAGTCGTCCATGTGAGTGTCGGCCTTCAGGCTCTTCGGCAGCATGTTGTCCACATACACTTCCATGGACTTGCCTATTTGATCCTCAAACATCTTATTTACAAGATTTTGGTAAGTAGCCCCTGCATTCTTCAGCCCGAAGGGCATGACCTTGTACTAATAGGTCCCCTTATTTATGATGAGCACTGTCTTCTCGGAGTCTTCCGGGTTCATTAAGATCTGATTGTACCCGGAATAGGCATCCATGAAGCTCATGAGCTCATTTCCAGCTATGGAATCCACCATATGATCAATACGAGGCAGGAGGAAACTGTCTTTCGGACAAGACTTGTTAAAATCAGTGAAGTCAATGCACATCCTCTATTTCCCATTAGCTTTTGGTACGATGACCACGTCAGATAACCACTCAGGGTATATGACCTCTTTGATGAACTTAGCCTCTTTAAATTTTCTTACCTCTTCTCTGATGATGCCATACTTCTCTCTTGAGTATACTCTTCTTCTTTGCTTGATGGGATTAGAGTCTTCTATAACGTTTAGTTTGTGGCACAAGACCTCAGGGTCAATACCTGGTATGTCTGCATGGCTCCAGAAAAAAATGCTTTGTCTCTTCCTCAAAAGCTTTACCAGCTCTTCCTTGATCTCATATCTTAGGGATTTTCCAATTTGGATGGTTTTTTTTTGCTTATCCTTATTGAGGACGATGGATTCTACCTCTTCCACGGCCTCTCCCTTCTTGATCTTTGTCTCATCTCTCGGATCCAGTGTGTCGATGTTGTATGTGGTTATTGCCTTCTTATGAGTCTCTCTCTCTTCTTCAGAGTTAAATTATCATTCACATGTTGATACTTGGTCACCTTGCACGTCCTTTACTCCATAGGGAGTCGGGAATTTTAGCATTTAGTGGACCGTTGAAGGCACGACCTCAAATTCCTTGAGGGATACTCTTCCTATAATGAGGTTGTAAGCTGAGAAAATGTTCTCATCCATCACAAAGAAATTGATTTTTCTGGTCAACCTCTTAGGCCACTCATCTCCCATCCTCACATCCATCTCATACACACCAAATGGATGAACCTTTTCATCGTCGAAGCCAATCAAAGGATGATGATATGGGACAAGCCTAGATCTGCTGAGGCCTAGGCTCTTGAAACATGGCCAAAACATTACGTCTATTGAACTTCCCCCATCAACGAGTATTCTCTGCACCTCACATCCGTGCACCCTTGTGGTGATTACCAAAGGGTCATCGTGCGGAGATAAGCTAACTTTGAAATCAAGTCGTGAGAAGCCAACTATGAGAGTATCCATATCTACCTTCTTTATTTTCTATTGTTTTACCTTTGAAGATGCCAAATTCACAACCTCTACTTTAGTCACTGACTTGGCCTCTTCCACGTGAGCTTTGCGGTCGGCTACCTCTGAGCCACCCCATGATAGTCCTCCACAGATGGTGTTCATACCAAAAGAGATCATATCGACCCTCTTCATTGGGATATTATTGTCTTCTGGTGGGAGGTCAGGGTCATCATCATCATCATCATCTGAGTCCTCAACTCTTCTGGTAGGGGTATCTTACCGACACCTGTCATGTCTCTTCTTTTTAGGCTTGTCTCTCCTTCTTTATAAGCTCTACCATCCACATACTTCCTGAGATTTCCAGACTTCAACATCTTCTCAATATCATCCTTCATGGCAAAGCACTTGTCAGTCATATGACCGTGATCTTGGTGGAACTCGCACCACAGGTTCTTGTTCCTCTTATGCGGAGGACCTTTCCGCTTCTCCGACCATCTCAGGGACCTTTCATTCTTTATTACATTAAGGATGTGTTCGCAGCTCACAGTTAGACAAGTATAGTTTGCAAACTTGTCATCTGCAGCCCTCTTCTTTCCATCCTTCTTCCTTTGGAATTTCCCACTGCTACTTCCATTCTCATCCTCATACTTTGCATCCATTACTTCTTCAGCGTTCATGACCCTACCAGTTGTTGCTAACACCTCGGCCATAGACTGAGGAGGGTCTTCAACAAGCTTCCAGAGTAACTTCTCCTTCTGAAGCCCTCCTATGAGGGTTGTCATAGTTATATTCTCTTTGTAATCTTCAACCTCAAATTTTTCCTTGTTGAATCTTGTAATGTAGTCTCTGAGTCTTTCATTCTTGCCTCGCTTTACGTAGAGTAGATGGGTTGTCTTTTTCTGAGGTCTCACCCCAAAACAGAAGTTGTGTATAAACTGCTCAGCCAACCCCTTAAAGTTCTCAACAGAATTTTTGGGAAGGGAAGTGAACTACATATGCGCAGCTCCCGTTAAAGTGATTGAGAAAGCTCGGCACCTCATCTCATAAGGGATTGAATAAATGTTCATTATAGACTAATACATATTAATATGATGGACCGGGTTGGTACTTCCATCATACTTGGGAGACACCATTGGTGGTTTGAATTTGGAGGGGATTAGAAAGTTTTAAATCCTTGCCACAAATGGGGAGCCCTTTGAGAATCACCTTTGTAGTGGGTCTCAGATTTTTATGAGATTCCCTATAGTCTCTTCTAGCCATTGAATGGACTCATTCCAAGGTTTATCAACGTCGTCCTGGACGAGGTTATCCCTAGCCCCATCCAAGGGGTGGACCGAGGGTTCCCCAACTGCTACACAACGTCGGTTGTTGACCTCTTGGCCACCATTTTGTCCATGTAGGGGTCGGCCATGGTAAGGTTGATATTCACCATCTTCCCTCTGTGAGCTAGCTACACTTCTCGAACAGGATAACGTCTTCCTCAGATCATTAACTGGGTCGAGCCTTTCAAAGGCCGTCCCTCTACTCAAGCGATCAAAAGTTGATCCTCTTTGCTGGGTATCACCAACCTCGACCCTTCTTCCTCTGCAGCCTAGGCTCTGCTGTATAGGACATATTGTGTTGTTTGAAACCTCATATCGCTCCCAGCAGTCTACTGGAGCATCTTCTGCTTCAATATCATTGTACCTATCCTCAGGGCAAGGGTTTCCTTGCCTCTCCAGACGTAAATGCATAGGGTCAGCAACATCGCTCCTCTATTGAGGTGTAGGTTGATCCTTTCGCGGTGCCTGGGGTGGTCCCCTGGCTTCAGGATTTAGTTGGACAGCTGCCGGAGTAATCATTTCCGATGAGACCCCAGGTGGTCTCATCATATTTTGGCTTACCTGGGCAAATTGCTCCTTCATTTCTTACTGCGTTGCAGCCAAGGACCTCAAGGCTGCTGCCACCTCAACCATCTCGAACTGGGGTGGTACTTAGCTGGAAATGGGTCCTCCAATATCAGATGGTGGAGGAGGTGGTGGTAACTCCAGTTCCATATGTTAGGACTAAAGAGCTTGCAATGAAAATGTTAGAGAGCTTGATACCTTAAAGGATCTTTTTCAATGGTGAAATAGCTTTACACGAAGGGTGAGGCCTGGTTCACCACCAGAGTCTCCGGTGAGGTTAAGCTGCAAAATGGAAGAGAAGAATCTTCTCGTTCCCATAGACGAAACCCAAATTATGATGTTGGAAACATCACCACCAGATAAGGTGTTGACAAGCTCGACCGGGGGGACGTTTCGTGGATATGTTAATTCTTAAACGTCTGGAATGTCATACTCGGCCAACTTGGCCGTGAGAAGAGCCAAAGAAAATGGGATGACGTTCCCATCCACGTAAGCTTGGGCCTCGAATTGGCCCGTTCGAACTAAGGTGCCATAAAAGGAGCGGACTTCGGTTGCCCAAACCGCTTCGTAGGGTTCGTTAAGGAATCGGCACCAGCCCCGAGCCATGAATAGGGCGGTGACAGAGTTGGGTAGCCCTTCCCATTGGACAACGCACTCCATATGGAGTTTGCGGCCCAAACCGTAAAACTGATTGCACCATCGCTCCTCTTGGCGGGAGCAGAACTCGCTGTGACTGGAGGATTGGATATCGGTGGAGTCGTACTTAGTGGGGGCAACGCGGGGAGCCATGGAAGCATAAGGGATTTTTGCTAGGAAAGCTAGAGAGGGAGAAGAGAGGATTTTTGTTGGAGGTGTGAAGAGAAAGGGAGGGATTGGAATTGGAGGGAAAGGGTTTGGAGGGAAAAGGGGATGGATTTGGGAGGGAAAGGTTGGGGTTGGGAGGAGGGAAAACGGATTGGAGGGAATGAATGGGATTGGGGATAGGGCGGTGAATCTTGGGAAGGGGATAAGCCAAATCTACAGAAGGTGGACCGGTCCGGGGTAGGGGCGGACCGGTCCGGGTATTTAAATATACAGAAATTTGACAGGCGGACTGGTCCTTTTTGAAATTAAAGGAACCGGTCCGGGGGCGGATCGGTCCGACCTTAAATTAAAGGAACCGGTCTGGCCCAGGGCTTTTTGGGCTGGGTTTTCCCCGAACTTGGTTTCGATCTCTCTTCTCCAAAAAATTTCACTTTCACAATATACTCCCTATCAATCTGGACTAAAACCCTCTCGATTTCGCTGGTCAACGCCCTTTGACTCAAAATTTCTGAAACAGATGAATGCTTTTCTCGATTGAACCTAGGCTTAACGACTTTCACAACGCACACAACTCTCATAACACACATGACTCTCACCCCATATGTGTCAGGGGTGCGACGACGTCGCTGCAACAACTCACTCTACCCCATAAACGGGGTCCGACAACCACACGGTGTCGACTTTTTCTGCACACGCCTCTAGATATGGCTTTAGGCGTTGTCCATTCACTTTGAATTTATTTCCCCCTTTTAAATCTTCTAATTCAACAGCTCCATGGGTGAAAACATTCTTCACAACGAACGGGCCAAACCATCGTGACCGCAACTTGCCCGGAAAGAGATGAAGACGAGAGTTGTAGAGAAGAACTTTTTGCCCGGGAAGAAACACTTTTCGTCGAATGATGCTATCATGAGCGAGTTTCATCCTTTCTTTGAAAATTTTGGCATTCTCATACGCATCATTGTGTACATATTCTAACTCATTCAATTAAAGCTTGCGGGCTTTACTAGCCTTGTCCATGGCATAATTCAATTGCTTAATCTCCCAATACGCCTTGTGTTCGAGCTCAACGGGAAGATGGCAAGGTTTTCCATATACAAAGCGGAAAGGGGACATGCCGAGTTGATTCTTGTATGCGGTACGATAGGCCGATAGCGAATCGTTCAATCTAAGTGACCAATCTTTTCGGGTAGGATTGACGGTCTTTTCGAGAATGTTCTTGATTTCCTGATTCGCTAGTTCGGCCTGCCCATTCATTTTCGGGTGATAAGTCATTCCAACCTTGTGAACGACACCATACTTTCTCATGAGCTTCTCGAATGGCCTGTTACAAAAGTGCGTGCCATTATCACTAATTATCTCCTTCGGAGCACCAAAGCGGGAAAGTATGTTTTCCTGTAGGAACTTTATCACCACTTTTCTGTCATTTGTCTTGGTATCTATAGCTTCCACCCATTTAGAAACGTAGTCTACCGCGACAAGGATGTATAGGAAACCAAAGGACGGGGGGAAGGGACCCATGAAGCCAATACCCCAACAGTCGAAGATCTCAATGATGAGTATGGGAATAAGAGGCATCATGTCTCGTCGAGTAATGGATCCCATCCGTTGGCACCTATTGCAATATTTGCAAGCATCGTTTGCATCCCGGAATATTGTGGGCCAATAAAGACCGCATTGCAGAATTTTAGCGGCCGTCTTTTTCGTCAAAAAGTGGCCTCTATAAGCTTTCGAAAGACAAAATTGGATGACTTTCGGGATCTCATCACCCGGTACGCATCGTCGGATGATTTGGTCAGCGCAATTTTTAAAAAGGAAGGACAATCGGGAGGGACGGCTCCCGTGACAAGGTATTTCACTATATCCGCAAATAGCTTGCAATGAAAATGTTAGAGAGCTTGATACCTTAAAGGATCTTTTTCAATGGGGAAATAGCTTTACACGAAGGGTGAGGCCTGGTTCACCACCAGAGTCTCCGATGAGGTGCAGCTGCAAAATGGAAGAGAAGAATCTTCTCGTTCCCATAGACGAAACCCAAATTATGATGCTGGAAACATCACCACCAGATAAGGTGTTGACAAGCTCGAACTAACTACAATGGTAGCACAAGAGTATATATATATATATATATAAGGAGGTGAGGATAAGGGAATGAACACAACAATATAAGTGGTTCAGAAATTGCCTACGTCCACTATGCAAGTGAGTGTAAATATCACTATCAGAAGAGGGCTCTTCTGGCCTTAGTAATACAATCACTCCACTTTTTCTCTCTACTATAAATGCAACAGAGTTTGGCCAGGGTTTATATTTATGGATCCCTTTACAAGGTAAGAGAAGACAAGTATATATAGTGTTTTGGGGTTGATGATCTAGACAATCTAGTCAAGCCATTTGTCAGTGTCACATGTAGAGGATAATGATGAAATATTCCCTCACGTGAGGGGATTGATTCAATTATAGCTGATTTTATCCACGCGTTCCAAACATTGCATGCACTTATAAATGCTCAACCTTGTGTCCTTGACTGGTGCAACCTCAGGCCTGGAAGACTACGAGGTTGGTGAATTCTGACTGTTGCTTTGTTCGAGGTTAATATCCATAATGACCTCGAGTCAGGTGGGATGGCCAAGGTTAAGTATGAGATGTAACGTCGGCTGGGGCCGATGATGATGTTAGTATATGATTGACCCCATGAGATATGTTGATTTTGGTTGGTGATCGCAACGTCGGTTGGGGCCGATGATGATGTTGGTAGATGGTACAACGTCGACTAGGGCCGACCTTATGAGAGACGATATTACTGATGGTTGTCATAGGCTTCTGGTCACCTCGACTGTGAGACTTGTCGAGGTCAGTTGCTCTAATTAAGAGGGTGAAGTTTGGGCATATCAATACCAATATGAGAATAAGGGATTGTATCTTGGGGGGGGGGGGGGGGGGGGGGTTAAGACTCAATAGACATTAATTGAAACAATGTCTAATTTTTGCCTAATTTAGCACTCATGATTGATTTTGATAGAAAACATATTTTAACCAACATAAATCTGAAAAAAAACATGTGTGATGTTTTTAGCCATTAAAAATCACCAATCAACACACACACACACACAGATAACTCATGCCTAAGTCAATTATGTTGAATTAACTAGGTGCCATTTATTCATGAGCTCCATAATCTAATAAACTCATCTCTAAAGCTTAGATCTCATGTGAGTTAGTGCGTGATGTGTAAATAAAAAACAATTATATTAAAGATAACTCACAAGTCCATATTTATGAGAAAAATCCCACATAGGGGAAAAACCTTGGGGTGCACGCTCTCTCTCTTATTAAATTTGAAAAGTGATTTTATAAAGTGCAAGTGCATAACTTTAATATCTGATATCCTTTAAAGGTAGCTACGTTAAACACTTAAACTCTCCCTTTTTTAGAGATAGACAACCATGAAGCTTCATCAAAATTGAGAACAAGTCCCCCTTTTCCAATCATCACATACCTATTAGATTACTCTTCCAATAAGTGATCTAACTATTTGGTCCGATATAAACATAGGTCTTAATAAAATGATATATGAATTTGTGAACTAATATAGGCTTTTTTGGTTTTAAAAACAAAACTCATTTATCGACCTTACAAAAACTCAAGGTCAAGTATAGATGTGGTGTAATTCACTCAAGTAAGGTGATTTAAGTAATCTTAAGTGAGTCCCTCAAACACCTCTAAACAACGAGCTCAAGTGATTGAAGTTACAAAAATCGCATTTGAATATTCGACACTATATATATATAAGATAAAATCTTACTGGACAAAATAATTTCATGTGTATCTACCTATGCAATATAAAAACTGTGTTCACGATTGATATTTGTTGACATACTAAGGGTTATGAAAATAGGCATTTGAACTTTGTGCAAGGTTCTAAATGCAACCTTCAGAGTTTGAAAATTATACATATTATGGAAAATATTTTTGTAATTAAATCCAACACACCTTATGTATTAAAAGTTCATGTGTGCAAATATGAAGATGTCTAAATCACAAAAATCATACATAAAATATATTCTTCAAAGTTAGCGCGTTGTCGAAATAGGAAGCTTGGTAAAAGTGTTAAATTGTTAATGCCACATGAAGTGTCAAAGATAGTTAATATAAGATCAAGGTAAGACTCACTCGTGACATTTAAATATGATCAAGTTATGTGATTTATTAATGATAGACTCAAATGTCTTTGACATGGGAGTATCCAGTCCAACAAAAATATATACAAATATATTTTTAGCATCATTACAAGAGGGTTATGTTTGTGAGTGGAATTGAATGCAATTGATAAATATGAGTTGCAAATTATGGAAGGGTGTAATTTTTTTACAAAGATAGAGGATTTTATAATATGGATGGGACGAATATTACCATCCGGTGGACATGCATGACATGACGTAAGGAAGTCATCGCACGGATAACACCAATAAAAGTGGATGGCTTGTCACTAAAGTATAAAATGATGCAAAACATGCGATACAATATTATTGCATGGTCTAAATTTATGATCGGATAACTCGAGATTTCAAGATGTGGTGCATAGAGCAACTTTACAGGTCAACAAAAAATTAATTATATTTTGAACCACCAAGGATAATGAGAGTATCACCAGTTCAAAATTCTTATATATGCATTACATTCGACCACAAAGAATGGGGATGTGAGGTTACACTCATGGTGAGACTAGTTCATTATAAGGGATAGACAATTGATGAGATATCGTTATCATAAGTAGACCATCAATCAAAATTGCCTGAGTGTCGAAAGGTCACCTAGTTAGAAACCTCCTTGACATTATCATAGAATGGAAAATAGATAATAACATGTCATTGCATGAAGCTAACTTGATATCTAAAATGTATGCACTAGGCGTAACTCAATTTAAATATTTTTATGCTCGATAACATCAATCCTTTGTCAGATACACAATAGTTGTTCATATTAAATGAGAATATTAAGGCTACAATATAAATTGAGAGTAGAGCTTCAACAAAAGGCGGGTTGTAGAGTTGCATTACAAACTCTATGATCATTATAAGTAAAACAAGACAAAGTAATGGTACCAACCATAAAAAACAGTTATTTTAGCTGCAATTATACCAAAACGAATGATCCTAAATAATTAATACCAAAAGGAATAAAACCAATCTCACAACACAAGTATTTACGTAGTTCGACAATGGCCTATATCCGCGAGGTGTTTCACTTTTCTTATCATTCTTTCTTTTCTAATAACTAGAATTATAGGACCTATTTCCCTGTGGTATGGGTTACATTTATAGGGGAGGAATAAATGGTGTCATGAATGGCTCTCTTACTTGTTAATGAAGTCTTCACTTAGTTGTGCTCAACTTCACCAGAGATCCACTCAGGTGGAAATATTATTTGTGTTTATCTCTAGTTGTGATACTTTACCCAACCATTATAGGTAAGTATTTATCCGACCCAAGTTGTTCATGATAATCAAATTATTCCCCCACAATCAGTACGTCTTTAATGGGGCGAAAAGATTAAGAAGTGAGTTGGTCAACCAAGGTGATTGGTCGTTCCTTAAGATAGTGCCTTCCTACTTGAAAAAAAACTTCTTGGATGAGAGTTTTGCTCTATTTTGCCTGTTGGGCCCTTAAAAGGCGTGATTGTAATTACTTATGTTAGTTGAGGGTAAGCTGGTAAAAATTCCTCTTAAAAATCAAAGTGCCTCTTCCAATTAATGTAACTCCCCGCCTAATTAAATACCGGGTGATAAGTCCTTTATTAAATTCCAACCAGGTGAATGGTTGGTTCATTATCAGCATCACTGTCGCAAAATAATATTTCCAATTTGAACACCCTAAATAATTAAGCCAAGTGTCAAAACCATTTAAAACCTCATTTTTCCTTTATTACAATTAATGGCCTTGGGTTTTGTTTTTGAACAAAGAGATATAAACCAATCTATCAAAAGCTTCCAACCGCCATTTTTCTCCATCTCTTAAACTATTCAAAGTACCAGTGGTTCTTGCAAATTCCTTTACTTGTAATCTTTTTTCTCTTTAACATATTCAATTTTTCTTACAACCGCCTTCTATATTTCTTCATTGCTATTGTTTTTTCCTTCTATACGTGAGAAAATATTGTTTACGTCATGAATGACAAAACTTTAGTCGAGTTTAGGGACAAGTATTACATTCCCAACTAGGTAAGTGTAGAGTGTACTCGTATACCGATCGATTGTTATAACGTCGAAAGCGATCACTGGATTCACACTATATCGGTAGTTGAGGGGGTATAATGTTTCCCTTAATCCACTCTTTTTATAATTTAACGAATTCCTGTATATTATTCCTGCCTAATGTTCTTCAAACACATGGAGGACCGAAAATGGCATTCGTAGAATAAATGAAATGTATGTAATGCAAATGAGTATTCTAGAACTAAAATACTGCTATTATTGGTCAAAGATGACTCACAATGTCTTTTATTTTAATGCAAGAAGTTGATATGGTTTTAGTTGTTAATCTTCCTAATTCTAACAAGAGATACTGGAGTTAGGGATCTATCGCCAAAAAATAGCAATATCCACCCATTTATGAGGGTGATGAACCATATAGAGGGTTTTTGTGCCCAGTCAGGGGAGAAAAATAAGTTGACAAAATTTTTTCATCAAATTATGTTATTATTGGCTCATAATTGGCTGAGAGAGATACTAATATTTACTTTTTGGATGTTTTGTTCAGTTGGGTCAAAGAAGAAGGAGCTTTCTCATTTCAATCGTGAGGAACTTATCAAAGGTTTGAATCTAAGGAGGCCTCTGGTTCCAAGTGCATAGAACCTTTGGTCGGCATTATTTATTCTTGAGTATACCAACTCCACATCCAACTTCATAGTTAGGCATGTGGATTCCCTCCTCAAGATACCAATCCTTCAATAAGTGAGGGATCCTTTAGAGTCTCCAACTCGTCCTCTTTTGAGCCTCTGAACGTGAATGCCATCCCTAATGGTGCGGATGATGACATAGCTATGAGAAAAATAAACCTTACTCTTGTGGATGAATTTGACCTCCCTAACTCCCCAAAAGTAAAGGTCACCAAAAGGAAAGAGGTCGGTGGTCTCTTCAAGATTGTTAAGCTTATAGATTCTCTTGTAAAGAAAAAGGCAAAAAAGGATAAAATTGCTCCCTCTCCTTCAGTTAAGGTGTTCCCACCAAGAAGGTAGATGCTCCCAGCATAAAGAAGGTCCACCAAACCATGTTGGTGGCCAAGAACCCATCTTTGGTTCTTAGTCTGTTAAGGGGACTATTCTGGCATTGGATTAAGAGTTGATCAACTTTCTTCCCACGCTGCGCATGTGTTATCTATGGTAAGTTTAAAATTTATAGATTTAGTTATTTATGTATTTTGGTCGCTATATTAACTTGGGATTTTATTGTTGTAGTTTGTGGCAGACTTTGTTTCCATGATTGACAAGGGTGTCAAACAAGTCAAGATAAATAATAACCTAACACAGGCGCTGAATAAGTCTCAAGCTTCCTTAATCGCTGCTAAAAAGCATATGACGATGAGACGAAATCCACCAACTTGGAGGTTAAAAAGTTAAAAATAGAGCTCAACAAGTTTAGGATGGAGCATGATATGCTGAAAAGGATACTGTCGATCAACCTCGTGTCTTAGAAATGACCAAGGATGAGGCCTTTGATCATAGGTACGTGAAGTACATCACCTAGATCAAGAAATAATTATCTTTCATTTGAAAGTTGAATTTTAAGAAAGGTTGGGATGCAGCCTTATTTGAGACTAATATCCCTTCAGAATTCGATATATTTGGGGACCATGATCTAGGTTATCCACCAAGGGAGGAATAAGGAAACAAAGCTTCAGGCAGCGATTGGGTAGAGGCTGTAGTCTCTAATGAAATGGTGGACACCGACCAAGGTAAAGCCCCTAACTCTTAAGAGCGGGTGAAGGAAACAAAGGGTCAAAGCTAGTTAAGATTAACTTAGCTCCCAAAAATCCTTATATTCTTATATTTTTTAGTATTTGTAAGGGCTTGCCCCTACTTCTTTGATCTAATTAGTAGCCTCTAATGTTTGAAATTGTTTCATTTATGTTTGAACGATTTTTTTTATTCTTGGAGCTTGAAAATATGACTGTATGGGTTGACCCTTCTTTAGATGTTGATGATCTGATCAAGTACATGGTAGAAAAGACAGTAACCAGGCTCGTGGCGCCTTTATTTCTATTTGAAAAGCTTTTCAAAAAATGACAAGTGATTTTAATGACCAATCTCATTTGTTGGCCAAATTGAAGAGTGAAACTAAGGATGTTAGCGAAGTTGCAGAGCTCTTGTAGAATGAAAATGTTTCTTTAAGAGAGAGACTCAACAATACGCATGACGACTTAAAGAGAGATGATGCGATCAAGCTGGGCCTTAGTTACGACATAATGAAGTTAAAGTATCTTTTTTAAAAGGGTCCTTGCGCAGTTTGGGTCGCTAGTTATGATGACGGATGGATAGTTGTCCCCTTAAGCTGGATGGAGCCAAATAAGTGTTATATAAGCATGGTTAGCTAAACGAACTAGCTGTTATGAAGTTCCGCAAGGACTCCAACACTACAAGAAAACTTTGATTTAACGACATTTTGTAACCGTCGAAATAAACTCTAAAAACGTCGAAAAAAGAAATACCGAAGTTTTTAAAAAACGTCGACGTATCTACAATCGGGAAATAATCCTCGTTTGTTAAAAACATCGGATAGACGTTTCCCGACGCTTCCTGCTATGTTTATTAACCGTCGACAATTGTCCCTGCCCTGTGGTGTAAATGCGACTTTTTTTTTAAAACGTTGGGTTTTGTCTCAACGTTTCCTCAAAGCGTCGGGAATATTAAATTAAGATATTAACACAAGATTCAATCATTTACTTGAAAACGTCACAATGTTAACTAAATTTTTTCCATACTTTATTCCAACATTTTTTTTGTAAAGTGTAAATATTTTAAGTACCATACAATATCCAAGTAACCATCATTAATATTATAATTGATCCCTCAAAGAAATTTTCAATCAACCAAAGAAAAACTATATACTATAATATGTAATCATTGCAAAACAAAATGAAGAAAATGTGTCATCAGTATATTATAATATCTAATCATCCCAAAACAAAAGGAAGAAAGTGTAGCGTCAAATATCCCAAAGTTGTCTATTAATAAGCCAAAAATTTGTATTCAAATATTCCAAACAAAATATGAAACATATATTATCATAAAAAATGTTAGAATACTGTTCAAAACGGTCAATACGATATCTCCGCGACTATGGGCATGACAAAACCACCTGTAAAAAAAGAAAGAAAATAAGTATTAAAAAGTAAATAAGTCAATGTAAAAGTGATGCACCAAAGAAAAATGAAAGGTAGTTAGTGACTTACTACTGACTTCTAACTTTTCAATTAGTCGGTATTTTTTGCGTTCTTTATCCTAAAATTTGAACAAGAAAATAGTTGGAAGAGGGATAGTAATTAGCTTCAACGTTTTCAAATCAACAACTTCTATAGTAATAATGAAAACTTGCAACTTGTATGAGCAAACTGAAAAATAGTTATGTATACAAATTTTCAAATATATAACAAAAATGTAATATGTTAGCAATTAATACTTTCATATAGCTTATGAATTTTGCGACCTGACCCAAATAAAAATCGTAACCACTTTTTTCGTTGTTGGCCACTATAATATATACTATTTTTTCCATGCAATCGAATAAGTGAAGTGAGAAAAACATGTGGATATTAATAAAGGAAATAGCTATATAGTACCAAAACATGTTTAACATGCTTATAATTTTTAAAAAAAATCGGCAGAGTTTCCTTAGTTTATTCATGAAAACCAACCTATTTTAACATTTAAATTTAATTCAACAACGGCAACGACATCCAAATTAAATCACAAATAAATCCCTTCCACCAATTTTCACATATATAACTTTATAAACTAGTTCCATCAACATATGATCAACGAATTATCATTAGAACGAGTATGACTTTCATATATATAATGGAGATTATATGCATTAAACTATGAAAATACTAATGCTCTTGCTTTAAAATGTGCCATGAAGAATTTTAGAGACAAATATACTAACCCCGCAATAGTTAAAAGTTGAGTTCACGATATGATTTGTGGTGGTGCCTTCATTGAGGTTTGTGATCGACGTTGTGATTGAACCTCAGATGCTAATGGTGACAACTCTAGTGATGTTACATGATTAAAATTGGCGTTGGCAGGAACCTAGCAATTAAAATACTCAAAAATATTAGATGTAATGCATAAAATTAAGAAGTTGTACTCCTACATCTAATGATTATTAAAAGTTGACATGTTTAGTGCCTAAAGAAACATATCACGTAAATTGGATAAAATCATTGATATAATTCATACGAGACTCCATAAAATCCCGTGTATGAGCTTCCACCTATTCATTTATTCGAGATTCCATAGCAAATATATTTTCTTGCATCTGAGCTTCCATTTTATGTTTCATTTCCGCTTGCTTCCTCTCATATTCGGCCTCTATCTCACGTCGCATTCTCTCATGTTCACCCTCCATCTCACATTGCATCCTCTCTAGCTCTCGTTGATGCTGTGTCTCAATATCTCTCAACTCAAAATGGATTGCTTATATGATAGTCCAAATATCATACTCGGAGTGACACCAAGTCCAAATGTGCGCACACATCCATGTCTTTAGGGTCCCATCACTTGCCTAAATATATCATCCCATTCAACACCGGTCTCCACAATCTCTGGATGTTGCAATTCTAGATCATCCATCTCGTTGTGCAAAAATCAACATAGCTGTTATACAAACTTCAAATTATATCATACATATGTCAGCATCCCTATATACATATATGCCTCTAATATCATAAGAAAGAAAATTAAGCATTAAAACCAAATAGGGTAGGTCCAGAAGCTGATCTTAGTACTCCATCTGTAACATAAATAATTTTCTTCTTTTTTTCCTTCCTACTTCTATTGGTGCAGATCTTTTTTTCAGTATAAATATTGCAAAAAGGTACCAGTTTTATGGTTAACTAGACACTTTCAAATCATTTACAGATTGGGTAAGTAGACATCCTTAATGGGTGAAAGAATTTATATTATATCATATATGCTAGAATATACATGGATAAGGTTTAGTTAAAGACACAATTTTGATAATACACTAGGTGTAAACCCACGCTATGTGCGAGCTAGTAGGCTATCATGACAAAATGATTAATCTCAAGCACCACATTCTTTGAGTATATTACATTGCATAAGAGATGCTTCTTAACAATCCACTATAGGTCCGGGTTGGTTAGGCGTTACCAATAAATCATCACTGGTAATAAAAGTGGTTTTTTGAATCTTTTAGGGTTATGTGTTTAGTCACCAGTTTCTGATTCAATAAAAACTACTTTTGTACAAAGCATTATTCAGTCTCGAGATTTGGAGATGAAAAAACCATATCAAATTATTCAATAAAGCCTCTATAGATTTGGAGATGAAAAGCCCATATCTTTTCTGATATGGGACTTCTACCTCCAAATTTGTTATTCAATAAAACTCTCTTGAAAGAGAATTTATAGACAATCCAAGCATTGCCAAGCTACTCATTTGGGCAACTTGTGATGGGACTTCTCTCTCCAAATCGTTATAGGATAAATAGAGCTCTTGGAGAGATGTGAGGTTCCCTATGGAAGGATTGAGATAAAGCCTCTTCAGCTTTACTACCGAGCCAAGATCAATTGGTATGTGTCCTATGAGATAATTTTGGTTTAGTGCAAGATCTATCATGTTTGTACAATGCGATAAATTTATGGGAATGTAACCTATTAAAATATTATCGGTCAAGTTTATAGTTTTAAGCCTGGCCAATCTGCCAAGATCTTGGGGAATTTCACTATGGAAGAAGTTATTTGCGAGATTGAGGAATCAAAGTAATGAAAGACTTCCAACATGGGGGTCCTGCCAAACTATAGGATTTAACAGTTTGAGATCAAGAGAAGTAATTCTCTGGTGTTTGGGCCCACATTTAACTCCAGTCCAGTTATAAAAATGGAGAGAAGCATTCCAAGAGGACAAGATTCCCTGAGGATCTTCGGTTAATAGGGATTTAAAGTCGTGCAATGCAACTTTATCAATTTTTTTCTTTAATATGACATCAAAATCACATGTTATAATTGAAGGTTTGAAGAAGAGACTAAGGAAACAATTCAAGGTGAGAGAGAAAAAAACGGTTCAACTGATTACTGGAAGCTCAATTTAAAATTATCTGTGAGAAGGGAAGTGAGTTAACTAACTGGATTTATATGTTTGGTGTCTTGAGACTAGTTTTACATAATAACTAGTTTTACATAAAATTATCTAGGACTGATAGGGATTTTAACTCACAACCTCCCGCAGACACAATAAAGATTTTAAAATCACTAAAAATGGATGGAAGGTTCCAACAGAAATGGAATTTATACTAAACAGAGATAGAGTAATAGTCATAAAGATATATTACATAATATATACGTGGTACATAGTTTACACTACACAGAGATAAAGTAACAGTCATAACTGCACAGTAAAGAAAAAAGTTCCTACTGCAATCGTTGTCACAACTGCAAACAATTTTAAAATCTAAAAAGTTCTAAATAAATTTTGCCTCAGTTAAATTACTCATTTAGCTTTCCAGAGTATTAGGCTAATAGAGTGTAGTTTATATATTTTTAAATTGAATATTTAGATTACTTCAACATAGGTAAGGTATTCAAATTTTTAGCAAGGTATCTTGGAATTTCGGTAAGGTACCTACCATTTGGTTATCAGTGCCACATTCAAATTGTTATCTTCTTTTAGTTTTATAATTACACCAAATAATGAAAGTAATTAGTTTTTTAATTACACCAATAATGAAAGAAATTATTGAAATACTCTTAACTGAACCTCTGATATAACATGAAGCCAAGACTAGACCCAAGACGAATCCATTGCAAGCAGTTGTAATATCATATGCTAAAGGATTATTTTGGCAGCGAAGTGCTTTTTGGATCTGATATATGAAAATAGAACTTAAAGAACTAAAAGTCTATGGAATAATCGTTTTATCCGAGTATTCATAAAAATGAGAAGATAAAACTATCACATACATTGCAGATTTGTACACACCAGACAGTAAATCTTTCATCTTATGGAATGGTCAGAGCCCTTATTTTTTCTTCTTCTCTGATTATGTCAGCTATGGGTAGTATATGACTCGAGGCCTGGAAATCTCTATGATATAATGGATGCATATATGAAAAAAGGGGAGAGATCATCGAGGGTAGATCTTTATACTGCTCTGTGGAATTTTAAAGCTTTTGAGTATCCTTCACCTGATCGATTTTGGCTGCAAATAGAGGCAATTGACATAAAGGGAAGGTCGATTTTAAAGTTGTTGGATGTCATACTCTGATTCTATAATATGACAGTGCAACATCAAATCTTGGGACAGGGATATTATGGCTCGTGCTCTGCATGCATCTTACAACAAATCAAAGAGAGTTGTTAAAATAGCTTATGGTGGTAATAGATTGTTGACATGGATGTAATCCTTTTAGAACCTTTAGCAGATATATATTGTTTATGATTAACAAACTAAGTGTGCATTGTCACATTCTATTATGAAATAGCTTATAGTGGTAATAGATTGCTGAGATGGATGATTTTAAACAGAGTATTGAGTAGATTCCTATGTTTATTTGTAGTATTTAGACTTTGGGGGTGACATACATTGTATTCCTATCTTTTGAGATTACAAATACTAAGAGAGTATGAGTTAAGATAAATGTTTGGTTACTATTACCCTGGGTTAGGCTAGGCAAGGCCATACTATTTTGGGGGTTGATGAGTAAACGACAATCATTCGAGTATCTATTACGACCATAATTGAGTTGAGTATATGGTGGTAATAGATTGTTGAGATGGATGATTTTAAACAGAGTATTGAGTAGATTCCTACGTTTATTTGTATTATTTATACTTTGGGGGTGACATACATTGTATTCCTATCTTTTGAGATTACAAATACTAAGAGAGTTTGAGTTAAGAGAAATGTTTGGTTACTAGTACCTCGGGTTAGGATAGGCAAGGCCATACTATTTTGGGGCTCGATGAGTAAACGAAAATCATTCGAGTATTTATTACGACCATAATTGAGTTGAGTATTGGTGGTAATATATTGTTGAGATGGATGATTTTAAACAGAGTATTGAGTAGATTCCTATGTTTATTTGTACTATTTAGACTTTAGGGGTGACATACAGTGTATTCCTATCTTTTGAGATTACAAATACTTAGAGAGTATGATTTAAGAGAAATTTTTGGTTACTAGTACCTCGGGTTAGGCTAGGCAAGGCCATACTATTTTGGGGTTCGATGAGTAAACGACAATCATTCGAGTATCTATGTCAAAGAATGATGGGGGAAAGTACTTCTCCAACTCACAAATAGCTTCGATCATCGCAAATTTTGCGGCCACTATGTGTTCTCAATTGACTACCTTCTCACACAAAAGTGAGAAGCAAATACTAATTTGCATAATAACCCTCTACAAATCCTTGTGCTTAGAGAAACGGTGCTTAAACAATAGAGGAACTAATTGCATGATCATATTCCAATCATGGGACATACACTTATCTAAATCATGGGCAGCATAATTCACAATCCTTTGCAAGTTGGACAAAAAATTAGATGGAACCTTCAAATTATATATTATGTTTAAAAGAACCTTCCTTTCCCCACTCGTCAAAGTAAACACACCAGGGGAATTATTGTCGTTCCCTTACTATATTCTTTCAACCATAGTTGTGTCTTAAGTTTCAATGATTTAAGGTCTTTTCATGCATTTTCTCCATCCTTCGAATGACTCCCCCCAAGGCATGTTCCCATAATATGTTCATCGATGTTCTTCTCTACATGCATCACATCCAATATATGGCGCACCAGGTTATTCTTCCAATAAGGCAAGTCAAATAAAATTGACTTCCTAGACCATGCCTTTCTTGTCTCAATTTCACTCCCAGTTTGGGCCTTCTTATGCTTGACATTATTAAATTTAGGATTCTTACCTAGCATATTAGGGCCATAATCTGAAGATTTACTTTCAATTTCTAAACCTGAAAGTTTTCTCGACGGTAGCCTATGTTCAACCCCGCCCGATAAAAAACTGGAACCTTTCTCAAATCTGAAACTATGAGCGGTATGGCAATGGTATACATTTTTTAAGCTAGCATGGAGACGAAAAGATTAAGTCTCCTCTCCACAAATAGGACACCCTAAATAACCATGTACTACACAATCGGATAATGTCCCATAAGTTGGAAAATCATGAACTACCTCCATCAACATAGCTTTCAGCGTAAACTCTTCCTTTTTAAAAGAGTCAAATGCTTCAACACGCTCTTCCCACGACTCATTTAATTCTTCTACCAAAGGAGCCAGGTAGATATCTATGTCATCACTTTGTTCCTTTGGCCCGGGTATTAATGAAGATAGCATAAAAAATTTAGGTCCCATACACTATGAAGGAGGGAGGTTGAGTTGGGCTAGGATCATTGTCCATACACTCTGATTGGTTCTTAGATATCCAAATGGATTGAAACCATCTATTGATATAGAAAAACTAATGTTACGTTGTTCTCAAGCAAAATTGGGACACTCATAACTCATCCCCCTCCAAGTTGTAGAATCAATAGGATGACGCATGAGATTATCCCCTACTTCTTCCCTAGCATACTAAGTCATTGCCTCTGCTATCCATGGTACTGTGAAAAACCACTTTAATATATACCCAACGGGAAAATATTTCCACACTTTTTGAGACACTTTTGAGCTTGTGCCTTCCTTTCCAATAGATTGGACATATCATGGTTCATCGCATACAGGACACCGATCGAGATTTTTATAATCCTTTTGGTATAGTATGTATTCATACACACAAGCATGAATCGATTTATACTTAATTCCCAAACCTTTCAAATGGTTCTTCATAACATGATAGCTATTTCGAAGCGTATTCTCCTTGTGTAGCAAGCCCTTAACCTAATTCAGAATTTTTGTCATGTTATTGCCAGGAAAACCGTATTGGGTCTTCAAACTATGCAAACCAACCATGGCATGTAAAGTTATTTGATCTTTCTCACAGCCAAAGTATAACGGTTGGGTCGCATTAAATTTTAAACTTTGGTAGTCATCGTCAAGGTTTATCCTGATATCTTCGTGAGCACCTAAACCTTGTACATCCTCAGTGACCTCATTCTCTTCCACTTTATAAATGTCGTACGTATCACTAACTAAATCCTCTAACATATTATGATCTACGTCATCCCCTTATACATTTATCCTACTTCTTGAAGGTTGTTGTGAATGTTGTTCGGGGATAAAAGGAACTTTCAATTCCCCGTGAAGACTCCAAAATCGATAATTATCTTGCATCCCCCATCTTAACAAATGTACTTCAACTGTTTTCCACTCAAACACCTTACCATTCTCACACCTAGCACATGGACACGAAAACTCTTCATCATTATGACATCTCTTTACGTATTTAAAAAATTCATTATCACCTCTACGAAACAAATCCCCCAATCTATTTGTCTCACCCATCCACTCTTTGTATTTCGGATATACCATCACAGCTACTACAAACAATCACCTAATAAAGGTAAAAAGCGTATATTCGTGGATTAGTATAAACAAAACTTAGATTTATAGTATGTTTCATTTAATTATGTCTTATTTATATTTGAGTTTTAAATTTCAAATTCAATTTATAATATTAATTCCTATTTCCTCCATCTCCTCTAAATGGTGAGTGGTCCTATCCCATTCAAGACCGCATATTTCTGTAATATACTTGATAGCTCATGCACATTGTTATAATTTGAGAAAAATTGGACAACATATCCCCAAAGTTCTCCAAGTACATGACGTGGATTCACAAGTGTGAGTGTTGTCTAAATTTATCAATTGAAATAACACTCACACTTGCCAATCTAGTATGTACCCAGAGAACATTAGGATACGACTGCAGAACTTCCTCCAAGAGTAACGAGTTTAAGCCATTAAGAATATTATTATACATAAATTATGCAGTCCCAAACTGTCCAAACGGGACAATTCGAGAGATCTCATTACAGGGGTAATAACTCTCGAACAGGTCTAAGGGCCATTAAATGCATACACATAAGAACTGGAAGGCTAGTATCTATGCGCACTATATGTAATTTCAAGTAAGTTTCATTTAATTATCATAAATGAAAAATTCTATATATATGAATTGATAATATAATGTTTGTGGAACAAATTAGTTTTAGAAAAAAGTTGAAAACTTCCCCCCCCCCCCCCCCCCCCCCCCCATTTGGGCAATAATCAAGTGGTTATACCACTTCCAAAATTAACCAACCCAACATCGGTCCACTATAATCAAACAACCACAACAAGAAACCAACAATGTGTATCCTTACTCCTTCTAATTCATCTACACAATTAATTCATTTCATCACATCTTATATCATCATTAAAGTTATACAATTAAAGATATATAATTAAAGTTACAATAAAATATATATTTTATTAATCAATTTGTCTGTTTCAACAGTCACGGTGTAATATTAATGTTTAACAACTTAATTCTGAATTCCAAAACAACAACATCTAATATGTACCATTACTAAAAATCCTAAACATCAATTCAAACTAACTACTTACTAATTTAAAATCAACAATTAATAAGGGGAATCTAAAGGCTCCTAACTCATTTATATCCGATTAAAGTCAGAATTAAATTAACAATAATAATTATAAGTACCAATTCCAATTCCTATTATGACTATTCCGTGAGAAAAAAACTTGAATTGAACTTTAAGTCTCTTAAACATGGGGAGAATCATCATTTACACATTTACGTATGAAACCAACATTGGGGAGAATCTAAACGGTTAATTACTTATCATTATGTATTAGACAACAATATTTGGGTATTTATACTTAAGGGTATAACATATATTTGGGTATTTATACATTTAAGTATGAAACCCTAATTGTTCCATTACCCACACATACGCGCACACACACACATACACACACACACGCACACACGTGCACACACATGCACACTACACACACATTACACACACACTACACACACATGTGCCCCGACCCCCTCACCCCACCCCTACTGCCACCCCCACAAACACTACACAAACACTCCCCCCCCACACACACACACCCAAACATGCACACACACCGACACACATTGCACCCCACACACACGCACCCACACACGCAGCACACACACATGTAACACACATGCCCGCACATGCAGCACACCACACACGCACACGTATTCATATACACACAAAGGAGAGAGAGAGAAAGAGAGAGAGAGAGAGAGAGAGAGAGAGAGAGAGAGAGAGAGAGAGAGAGAATGTGGAAAAACACAACGGTGGGAAAAAAAGAAGTAAGGGTTTATTTTATTGAAATATTTGTCACGGACTTGTCAAGGTCTTTAACCGTGACAACTTTCTAAGATTGTCACAGTCACTGACCGTGACAAGTACATTTGTCACGGACTTGTCACGGTCAATGATCGTGATAAGCCATTTTCACGGACTTGTCATGGTCATTGATCATGAAAAAAATGCGTATTTTTTTGTCACGGTCAATGAGCGTAACAAGGGTGGCCGGCTCAAAGGTGGCAATTTGGCCTTTTTGGTGTAGTGTAGTAAATTCATGAGAAAACTTCTTTCGGATAATGTTCTCCTAAGTTGGAAAAATAGTACCATGTGCCGAGGGAACCATGTGTCTGTACCAAGGTTCTAAAGGCGCGAGGCATGGTTGAGGCGTAGAGGTCAAATCTCAAGCCTTAGGTGCCTAGGCATAAAAAAGAGTTTTTCGTTTTTTTACTATTTTAATTATTCTAAGGATAGTAATATACTAAAACAATACATACCTTGAATTTTGAAAATATATATGTATGTTTGGGAAACATCTTTCTCATATCCATGCTTCAGAATCAATATACAAAATGTATTTCTCAACATTTAATAAGTAATATACAAAATGTATTTTTCATCATTCAGTAATTGATAATCAATAATCAAATACAAAATAATTCAATATAAAAAATATATTGTTCACCTTTCAAATGAATCAATAGGCTGTTAGTCGAAAGTCGGTCAACAATGTTAGGGTTTTTTTGGACGAGGGGCCGAAAGGTTTGGAACGCTATTTGTCTTTTGATTTTTTTGGACGAGATATTGGTCCGATCAATATTTAAAAAGGCGGTTGAGGCGTATGCATCGAGGTGAGGAGGTCAAAAAAGACCTCGAGGATTAAGCCTTAGGGTTGAATTTGAGGCTCACGCCTCGCCTCACACCTTTTTGCTGAGGCACGGGAAAAAAAAACTCTTTTTCTTCTTCCATCATGAAGTCTATTTTTTAAAAGGTTAAAGTTCTTGTTTTTTCTAAAATTTCACTTAAATTAAAAAATAATGGTTTAATATACTAACTCTTATTCCTTTTTAAAAAAAAAATTGCAGTTAAATTATACTATTTACTATTGTAACTTGAAATAAATTTAAAGAAAATAACCAATATGTGAATGAAACTTAAAAACTGATTTTGTATTGATTAATTTATTATCACATTATAAAATAACCAATGTGAATAAAAGTAAAAAAAATGATTTGGTCAATTTGATTTAGCATTGATTAATTTATCGCCATATTATAAAATTAACAATATGTAAAAATGTCATCTCGGGGGAACAAAAAAATGTTTAACTACGCGAGAAAGTCCTCACATATGTTTTTTTGTAGTCTTATTTTATATTTCTTTGTTACTTTATTTTTTATAGTTTTATTAGTATTTATTTAATATTATTTTGCTCTTTTTTTTGGGGGGGGGGGGGGAGGGGGGGGGGGGGTGAGGCTTACCCCACAATATGCCTCGCCTTGCTTAAGCCAAAACGCCTCGCCTTGCGCCTTTTTAAAAATTGGGTTCGGTTTGTAAAAAAGTCTTTAAAAGGTAATATCATTTCACTAAAGCGTTGTATTTTTTTAACTAAAAAGTTCCCCTTAAGAAAAGAATAAGTCATAGGTGGGGCGTTTCTCCCAATCCCCAAGCCTAGACGTGCCTAAGTTGAGCCTTGACACGTCTTTTAGAACACTGATATGTACTCAACACAAGTAAGGACACAACACATATGCACATTTAAGACTATTGTCTGTATAATGGAAAACATGTGAACTCGTATCAGATATGTGTCGTGTCCTTATTTGTATTAAGCACGGACACGCAATACCCTTCACACATGATAATATTTCTTCCAAAGCTGGCTATATATAATTATATGTATAGTTTTTTTTGGTTTTAGTCCCATTTCTAAATTTTTGTTAGTCTCCCATCCCATGTGTTTTTTAAATTGTTGTAAGTCCCATAACCGTCTACAACTTCCTTTAACTTCCAGGTAACCTCTCCTTACTCCTTATGTTTCTTTTTATAGAGAATGACAAGTGTAAAGATATAAGACCCCCAAAATGTAATGACATGGAATTAAGCATACATATATTAAAAAAATAGGAGTAAAAACTTGTAATCCCTTATATGTGAGGTGTGAGATAAATGTGGTATTTATAGTGTCTTTAGTCATTAAATGGTCCGACCCTTTCACTTAAAGCACTCTCAAAAGTCATTTAATAAGGAGTAGTTCTACTTGTACCAAATATTCAAACCGCATTCAAGGACAACACTTACAATTTGAAAACTCCACATTTTAAGCTCACATGGGAGTTCAATTTTTGGACACCTATACATGCGGTTAGGCTTGTGTTTCGACCGGATCGAATCAGATAATGCCTGTTCGAAAAAAATTTTGATTTTTTTCGAAAATAAAATAATTATTTCAATTTTCAATCCGATTTTTTCGACAAATTAAAAAAAAATTCAATTCGAAAAAATAAAAAAATCGATAAAAATCAGAAATTCGCAAAATATATTATAAATCTAGAAATTTCGAAAATTTCATAATTTCAGAAAAATGAATTTTGAATTTTTGATTACTCGAAATTCTCATTTTAAAAAAGTAGAGAAAATAACTTAACCCAACATGTATATACATGAGGATTTGGCCCATTTTCATTTGTGTAGAAGTTAGGAGGATAAAAACGAAAAATAATTTCAAAAAAAATTGGGAATGATTCGGAAAAATCGAAAAATCGGAAATTTAGAAAAATTTCTCACTTCCGATCCGATTTTTTTCGAAAAAATAAAAAATTAACAAACTAAAATTTCATTCCATATTAAAAAAAATCTGATCGAAAATCGAAAGGTAAAAAAAAAGTACATGCGGTCTACATTTGGTTTGAGGAGGCAGTATAAGAAGAATTATTGTTTAATGAGAGGGTGACTTACTCGACACAGACGGGCCCTTCCCGTCCTAGTTTTAAAGGGTTTGTTCTAGTTTGTGTTATATAAGTATACGGAAAAACCAAAAAGATAATAAATTAGAACGACTTATTTGGATGCTGAGGTGTGTGTTAGACACAGTCCTAAGACATAAATATCGCCCGCACATTAATCAGAGTTGCTTCGAGCCTCAGATTACTATCCCCAGGATTCAACAGCACAGTTCATCCGATTGAATCACTCAATGGATGACTTTAAAACCACAAGAAATGATGCCCAGAATTGGAGTATGAAGAAGGACGTTTTTGAGACAGAGACAGAGACAGAGAGAGAGAGAGAGAAAAGTAATTTGAAACTAATCTGCATACCCCTTATAAGAAGCGATACAGAAACCACCCACTCCCCCAAACATGGATGACCACTTCTCCCACTAAACCACTCCCAAGTCCCAAGTCTTAATATATAATATAATATGTATATATCTACTTAGGTATAAAGATCCCAAATCCTCTTAAAATACCCTTAGTGGGACTTGAACCCAATACCTCCCCTAAATGGGACACAAAAGTTACCACTAGGCTACAAGGCCTTATTGTGAGTATATCATTCACAGCAATAGTTATACACGCACACACAAAAAAATCCTCCACATGAATGAGATACGAGAAGAAGAAATAAAGAAAGTTTTGGGCAATAAAAATGTTATTAATAGGCAGAGGTGTCTTTTGGACTTGAACCTTGCTTAATGTATGTCCATCGAGCTTACAAACTATTCAGTGAATTACATATCTTGAACTAACCAGTTATTTTAGTAAACCGGTTCAATAGACTACACACATGACACTTTAACACACTTGTGGTTCACAACGGTTTTGCTCATTAAGTCCATGAGCTATATCCCAGGATCATGAGCTCTGTAGAGAATTCAACCACAATTTCCATAGGTAGGGCCCCCACTACAATACTCACTTACGTGAATTTATCAAGAATGTCCTGTCATATCCCGCTTGAAAATCCAAGACACGGACTCATTAAGAGTTTAACTCAACCTTTCTCATTACAGGTAGCACTACTATTATTATTAACACTGTAGGGATAAGATAATGATAAGTCTTTATAGCGCTTACATATAATCATCCACAATTAGTTTTCCCATGGAACCTATATCTTGGGATCTCCATTCAGATAGGTTGGGTATCCATCATGATGATTTTACTAATTAGGATTTAAGACCATCCCCCTCGTTGTTTTGTAGATGATATCTCTTGGCAACCTTTTGGTTAACATATCCGCTAAATTATCATTTGACCTTACAAAGGCAATGGTAATAATGCCATTAGATATAAGTTGTCTCACAGTGTTATGCCTGCGACGAGTATGTCTTAACTTTCCATTGTAGGACTTGTTGCATGCTTTTGCTATTTCCGCTTGGCAATCATAGTGTATAAGTGCCGCAGGTACAGGTTTAGGCCACAGTGGAATATCTGCCATAAATGTCCTCGGCTCCTCGGCTTCGTCACCTACTTTGTCTAAAGCTATGAATTCAGACTCCATTATTGATCTCGCAATGGATGTCTATTTTGAGGATTTTCACGATATGGCAGCCCCCGCCTAACGACATATCCACTTGTAGATTTGGATTCCTCTAAATCTGAAATCCAATTAGCATCAGTGTAACCTTCAATCAAAGTAGGATGTAAGACATAATATAAAGCATAATCCAATGCAAATTTTAGGTATCTCAAAACTCAAATAAGTGCATTCCAATGATAATTATTAGGATTACAAGTATATCTACACAATCTTCCTACTGGATATGCAATATCAGGTCTGTTGCAGTTCATGATATACATTAGGCTACCAATAATTCTATAATATTCAAGTCATAACATAGCTTCTCTTTTATTTTTCTTTAGTTTACAATTTGGATCATAAGGAGTTCTAACAGAAGTAGATTCATATTTATTGAATTTCCTTAACACACTTTCTATATAATGTGATTGTGATAATTTGATTTCCACAGAATCTCATATTATTTTAATTCCCAAAATGAAATCTGCAACTCGGAAGTATTTCATATCAAATTGTTCACATAACATATTCTTAGTGGTTTTTATAATACTCATATGTGATCCAAATATTAACATATCATCAACGTACAGGCAAAAAATCACACAAGCTTCTCAATGGCACCTAAAATACACACATTTATCAGATTCATTTATTTTAAATCCATCATTAATCATTACTTGATCAAATTTTTCATGCCACTGCTTAGGGGCTTGTTTTAGTCCATATAAGGATTTAACTAGCTTGCAAACTTTGTTTTCTAATCCCTTTACAACAAATCCATCTGGTTGATCCATATAAATTTCCTCTTCTAATTCCCCATTTAAAAAGGCATTTTTAACATCCATTTGATGAATTTCCAGTTTATAAATGGATGCGAGGGAAATTAGAATTCTAATAGAAGTAATTCGCGTAACCGGAGAATAATTGTCAAAGAAATCGATTCCCTCCTTTTGTTTATATCCTTTGGCTAGTAACCAAGCCTTATATTTTTTATGGATACATCCGGTTTCATTTTTCTTTTAAAAATCCATTTACACCCTATGGTTTTATAACCTAGTGGCAAGCTAACCAAATTCTATGTGTGATTTTGCATAATAGATTCTATTTCACTATTAACAGCCTCTTTCCAAAATTGAGCTTCGAGAGAGATAAGAGCATCGTGATAAGATTGAGCATCCCCTAGGAAAAAATTGAAATATAATCAGGCCCAAAAGATTTTTCTATTTTACGTCTTTTACTTTTCCTAAGTTCCTGTATTTCCATTTCATTCTCTTGCCTACAACTAGATGGCATATTAATATTCGAGGGATCATCCTCAAGTATAGTAGTGGGATTATGTAGAAAAATATGTTCAAAAAATTTTGCATCACGAGATTCAATAACAGTATTTGTAGATACACTATATATATCTGATTTAAACAAAATGAACCTATACGCACTACGGTTTTGAGCATTTCCTATAAAAACACAATCAATAGTTTTAGGTTCGAGTTTAGTTCGTTTAGTTGGAGGCAGGACTACCTGAGCTAAACACCCCCACACTTTTAAGTATTTATATAAAGGATTTCTTTCTTTCCACAATTCATAAGGAGATTTATCAGATTTCTGAGGAGTAATTTTTTTTAAAATATAACACGCTTAAAGTAACACTTCACCCCATAAATTGTGAGGAAGACTCGAGATGTTTAACATAGTATTTACCATATCCTTTTGCGTTTGATTTTACGTTCCGCCACACCATTTTGTTGTGGACAATATGATGTCGTAGTTTGATGTATTATGCCATGTATTTTAGAAAAATCATTAAAAGTCTCTGAATATTCTCCTCCTCTATCTGATCTCACAATTTTAATTTTTGGATGTAGTTCATTTTCAACTTCTGTTTTATATAGTTTGAATTTCTCAAGTGCTTCATCCGTAGATCTCAAAAGATACACATAACAGAATTTTGTGTGATCATCTATAAAGGTGATAAAATATTTTTTTCCACCCCTTGTTTGAATTCCTTTTAAGTCGCACAAATCGATAGGACTTAATCCCAAAATTTATGTTGAGTGTTGTATACTTGGAAAAGGATTTCTTTTGAATTTTGATTCAACACATATTTCACATTTATGTTCAACATTTGTAGGCAGTTTAGGGATATCTCCTAAATTCATTAATCTTCTAAGTGAAGCATAATTAACATGTCCAAGTATACTATGCCCTAAATATAAGGAATCAAAGAGATAAGCAGAACAATTAACTACATTAAAAACGGAGTCAACAGTTACATTTAATTTGAATAATCCCTCACACATGTAACCCTTTCTCACAAACACCCTATTTTTAGATAAAACAAACTAATCAGATTCAAAAACCATTTTAAAACAGTATTTACTCAACAGTGAGCCTGAGACCAAATTTTTCCTAATATCGGTCATGTACAACACCTCGTTAAATGTCAGAATTTTTCCATAAGTGAATTTTAAATCCACCTTCCCTTTTCCAGCAATAGCAGCCACTGCAGAATTGCCCATGTAGAGCTTTTCATCACTTCCCAACACCTCGTAGTGGAAAAAAACACACCCGTCTCCACAGATGTGTCGGGTGGACCTAGTGTCCACCCACCAATCCTTAATGTTGCTAACCAGGTGTGCCTCGGAAATAACAACACAAAAATTATTAGTTTCAATAATTTAAGCTTCTGCACCCCCATTGGGATTTTTGAAATTCTCATTGTTTTTCCTTTTGAAGCAGTCTTGGGCTCGATGTCTAGGTTTACCAAAAATAAAACAGTCTTTGCCGAATTTCTTAATCCCACCTTTAGGCTTCGTAGCATTATTTGGTACTTTTCCTTTTCTTTTAAATTTATGTTGGTACTTATTTGGCTTAAACAGATCTTTGGTCCCCCTACTACTTTCAGCAATGTTTGCTTTGGCAGCCACAGCCATGGTAACGTCCCTTTTTTCCTTAATGCAATTATCCTCTTCAATTCTAAGTCTAACAATGAGATCTTACATAGTCATATCTTTATGTTTATGTTTAAGGCCATTTCTAAATTCTTTCCAGGAAGGGGGAAGTTTCTCAATAACAAATGCGACTTGAAAAATCTCACTAATTGACATACCCTCAGCATGAATTTCAAGAATAATGACTTGAAGTTCTTCTAATTGTGACAAAACAGATTTTTCGTCAACCATTTTAAAATCCAGAAAATGACTAATAACAAATTTCTTACTTCCAGCATCTTAAGTTTTATATTTATTATCTAACATCGACCATAATTCTCAAGTAGTGGGGAAAGAAAAATAAATATCATACAGGGCATCATCCAAATTGTTCAGAATATGATTTTTGCACATAAAATCATATTTTTCCCAGAGCTGATTAACAACAGTTTTTGTTGGCTCGGTCTCTTTATAATTATCTTCCTTAACTTCTAATGTGTTATCGATTTCCAACAGGTTCAGATAAAATTGCTTTTTTTGTTACCAACGTTTAAAATTGAAACCAACAAATTTTTCAGGCCTAGTAGAGGCAATTGCAGCAGGATCAAATTTTTCGATTATACGAATATAAAAAATCTATTTGTATCTTAGATTGTTATATGCGTATATGGGAAAACCAAAAAGATAATAAATTGGAACGACTTATCTAGATGCTGAGGTGTGTTAGACATACAGTCCTAAGACAGAAATATCTCCCGCCCATTAATCAGTGATGCTTCAAGCCTCAGTAACCGTCCCCAGGATTCAATATCACAATTCATCCGATTGAAGCACTCAATGGATGAATTTAAAGCCATAAGAAATTACGATCGAAATTGGATTATGAAGGACGTTTTTGAGAGAGAGAGAGAGAGAGAGAAAACTAATTTGAAACTGATTTGCATACCCCTTAAAAGAAGGGATACAGAAACCACCCACTCTCCCAAACGTGGATGACCACTTCTCCCACTAAACCACTCTCAACGGCTTATTGACAAAAAAATGTGTTTTAATTTTATCATAAAATAATTTTTAATTAATTAAATAAAACGATTTTCAATATTTATTAAAATCGAATTAAATAAAATTATTTAAAGATGAAATTAAGATTAACTGATTATTAGGACCCAAGCCCAAGTCACAAGTCCTAAATCTTGATATATAATATAATATTTATATATCTATTTAGGTATAAATACCCCCAAATCCTCTTTAATACCCTTAGTGGGACTTGAACCCAAGACCACCCCTAAATGGGACACAAAATTTACCACTAGGCTATAAGGTCTTATTGTGAGTATATCATTCACACCAATAGTTATATACACACACACACACAGAAAATAATCCCCCACATGAATGAGATACGAGAAGAAGGAATAAAGAAAGTTATGGGCAATAAAAATGTCATTAATAGGTAAAGTGTCTTTTGGACTTGAACCTTGCCTAGTGTATGTCCATTGGGCTTACAAACTATTCAGTGAAATACATATCTTGAACTGACCAATTATTTTGGTAAACTAGTTCAATAGACTACACACGTGATACTTTAACACACTTGTGGTTCACAACAATTTTGCTCATTAAGGCCATGAGCTATATCACAGTATCATGAGCGCTATAGAGAATTTAGCCCAATTCCCATAGGTAGAGGCCCCACTACCACACTCACTTAGGTGAATCTATTAATAGTGTTCTGTCACATCCCGCTTGAAAATGCAATCCATAGAGTTATTAAGAGTTTAACTCAACCTTTCTCATTACATGTAGCACTACTATTATTATTCACACCATAGGGATAAGATAATAATAAGTCTTTTTAGCTCTTTCATATAATCATCCACAATTAGTTTTCCCATGGAACCTTTATCTTAGGATATCCATTCAGATAGGTTGGGTATCCATCATGATGATTTTACTTATTAGGCTTTAAGCCCATCCCCCTCTATGTTTTGTATATGATATCTCTTAACAACCCTTTGGTCAACAGATCCGCTAAATTATCATTTGACCTTATAAAGTCAATGGTTATAATGCCATTAGATATGAGTTGTCTCACACTGTTATGCCTGCGAATAATATGTCTTGACTTTCCGTTGTAGGACTTGTTTCTTGCTTTTGCTACTATCGCTTGGCAATCACAGTGTATAAGTACCGCAGATACAAGTTTCGGCCACATTGGAATATCTACCAGAAATGTCCTCAGCCACTCGGCTTCTTCACCTGCTTTGTTTAAAGCTATGAATTCAGACTCCGTTGTTGATCTCGCAATGCATATTTGTTTTGAGGATTTCCACGATACGGTAGCCACGTCTAATGTGTATACATATCCACTTGTAGATTTGGATTCCTCTGAATTTGAAATCCAATTAGCATCAGTATAACCTTCAATCATAGAAGGATAGGAGACATAGTATAAAGCATAATCCAAATTAAATTTCAGGTATCTCAAAACTCTAATAAGTGCATTCCAAAGATCATTATTAGGATTAAAAGTATATCTACTCAATTTCCCTGCTACATATGCAATATCAGGTCTGGTGCAGTTCATAATATACATTAGGCTACTAATAATTTTAGAATATTCAAGTTGTTACAAAGCTTCTCCTTTGTTTTTCATTACTATACTATTTGGATCATAAGGAGTTCTAACAGGAATAGATTCATATTGATTGAATTTCCTTAACGAACTTTCTATATAATGTGATTGTGATAATTTAATTCCCACAAAATATCCTACTTTTTTAATTCCAAAAAAGAAATCTGCAACTCCCAAGTCTTTCGTTCACATACCATCTTCTTAGTGGTTTTTATAATGCTCGTATGTGATCCACATATTAACATATCATCAACGTATAGGCAAATATGGAACTTAAAATACACACATTTATCAGATTTATTTATTTTAAATTCATCATTAATCATTACTTGATCAATGTTTTCAAGCCGCTACATAGGGGATTGTTTTAGTCCTTATAAGGATTTAACTAGCTTGCAAACTTTGTTTTCTAAATCCTTTTTCAACAAATCCTTCCGGTTGATCCATAAAAATTTCCTCTTCTAATTACCCATTTAAAAAGGCAGTTTTAACATCCATTTGATGAATTTCCAGTTTTTAAATGGATGCGAGGGAAATTAGAATTCTAATAGAAGTAATTCGCTTAACCGGAGAATAAGTGTCAAAGAACTCGATTCCCTCCTTTTGTTTATATCCTTTGGCTACTAACCTAGCCTTATATTTTTCTATGGATCCATCAGGTTTCATTTTTCTTTTTAAAATCCATTTACACCCTATGGTTTAACAACCTGGTAGCAAGCTAAGTGTGATTTTGCATAATAGATTCTATTTCACTATTAACGGCCTCTTTCCAAAATTGAGCTTCTGGAGAGATAAGAGCATCGTGATAAGATTGAGGATCCCCCTCAGACAAAAATGAAATATAATCAAGCCCAAAATATTTTTCTATTTTACGTCTTTTACTTTTCCTACGTTCCTGTATTTCCATTTCATTCTCTTTCCTACTACTAGATGGCATATTAATATTCGAGAGAGCATCCTCAAGTCTAGTAGTGGGATTATGTGGAAAAATATGTTCAAAAAATTCTGCATCACGAGATTCAATAATAGTATTTGTAGATACTCTATCTACACATGATTTAAACACAAGGAACCTATATGTACTACTATTTTGAGCATTTCCTATAAATTCACAATCAACAGTTTTAGGTCCGAATTTAGTTTGTTTAGGTGGAGGCATGACTACCTTAGCTAAACACCCACACACTTTTAAGTATTTATATAGAGGATTTCTTTCTTTCCACAATTCATAAGGAGATTTATCAGATTTCTGAGGAGTAATTTTGTTTAGAATATAGCAGGCTTAAAGTACCGATTCACCCCATAAATTTTGAGGAAGACTCGAGCTATTTAACATAGCATTTACCATATCCTTTAACGTTTGATTTTATGTTCTGTCACACCATTTTGTTGTGGACAATATGGTGCCGTAGTTTTATGTATTATGCCACGTATTTTAGAAAAATCATTAAAAGTCTCACAATATTCTCCTCCTCTATTTGATCTCACAATTTTAATTTCTGGATTTAATTGATTTTCATCTTCTGTTTTATATAGTTTGAATTTCTCAAGTGCTTCATCCTTAGATCTCAAAAGATACACATAACAGAATTTTGTGTGATCATCTATAAAGGTGATAAAATATTTTTTTCCACCCCTTGTTTGAATTCCTTTTAAGTCACACAAATCGATAGGAATTAATCCCAAAATTTCAGTTGAGTATTGTATACTTGGAAAAGGGTTTCTTTTGAATTTTGATTCAACACATGTTTCACATTAATGTTCGACATTTGCAGGCAGTTTAGGGATATCTCCTAAATTTATTAATCTTCTAAGTGAAACAAAATTAACATGTCCACGTCTACTATGCCATAAATATAAGGAATCAGAGACATAAGTAGAAGAATTAACTACAATAAATAGAGTCAACGGTTACATTTAATTTGAATAATCCCTCACACATGCAACCCTTTCCCACAAACACCCCATTTTTAAATAAAACAAACTGATTAGATTCAAAAACCATTTCAAAAACCTTTTTACTCAACAACGAGCCTGAGACCAAATTTTTCCTAATGTCGGGCACATGTAACACCTCGTTCAATGTCAGGACTTTTCCTGAAGTGAATTTAAAATCCACCTTACCTTCTCCAGCAACAGCAGCCATTGAAGAATTGCCCATGTAGAGCTTTTCATCATTTCCCACCACCTCGTAGTGGAAAAAAATACGCATGTCTCCACAGATGTGTCGGTTGGCCCCAGTGTCCACCCACCTATCCTTAATGTTTCTAACCAGGTGTGCCTCTAAAATAACAGCAGAAAAATTATCAGTTTTAATAATTGAAGCTTGTGCACCCCCATTAGGTTTTTTGAAATTCTCATTATTTTTCCTTTTGAAGCAGTCGTGGGCTCGATGTACAGGTTTACCACAAACAAAACAAGCTTCCCTGAATTTCTTAATCCCACCTTTAGGTTTCGTAGCATTATTTGGTGCTTTTACTTTTCCTTTAAATTTATGTTGGTAGTAATTTGGCTTAAACTGATTTTTAGTCCCCCCACTACTTTCATCAATATTTTCTTTGGCAGCCATAGCCATGGCAACATCCCTTTTTTCCTTAACATAATTATCCTCTTCAATTCTAATTCTAGCAGTGAGATCTTCCATAGTCATATCTTTACGTTTATATTTAAGGTCATTTATAAATTCTTTCCAAGAATGGGGAAGTTTCACAATAACAGATGTGACTTGAAAACCCTCACTAATTGACATACCCTCAACATGAATTTCATAAATAATGACTTGAAGTTCTTCTAATTGTGACAAAATATATTTTTTGTCAACCATTTTAAAATCCTGAAAACGACTAACAATAAATTTCTTACTTCCGGCATCTTCAGTTTTATATTTCTTATCTATCATCAACCATAATTCTCTAGCAGTGGGGACAGAAAAATGAATATCATACAGCGCATCATCCAAATTGTTCATAATATGATTTTTCCACATAAAATCATATTTTCCCCAGAGTTGATTAACAGTAGTTTTTTCACGTTCGGCCTCTTCAGAATTATCGTCCTTAACTTCTAATGTGTGATCGAGTTCCAACAGGTTCAGATAAAATTGCATTTTTTGTTGCCAATGTTTAAAATTGAAACCAACAAATTTTTTAGGCCTAGCAGAGGCAATTATAGCGGGATCTAATTTTCCCATTATACGAATCTAAAAAAAATATTTATGTCTTAGATTGTTATATGCGTATACGGGAAAACCAAAAAGATAATAAATTTGAACAACTTATCTGGATGCTGAAGTGTGTGTTAGACACACAGTCCTAAAACATAAATATTAACCACACATTAACCAGTGATGCTTCGAGCCTCAGATAACTATCCCTAGGATTCAACATCACAGTTCATCCAATTGAAGCACTCAATGGATTATTTTAAAACCACTAGAAATTATGCCCAGAATTAGAGTATGAAGAATGAAGTTTTTGAGATAGATAGATAGATAGATAGATAGATAGATAGATAGATAGATAGATAGATAGATAGATAGATAGATAGATAGATAGATAGATAGAGAGAGAGAGAGAGAGAGAGAGAGAGAGAGAGAAGTAATTTGAAACTGATTTGCATACCCCTTATAATAAGGGATAAAGAAACCAACCACTCCCCCAAACGTGGATGACCACTTCTCCCACTAAACCACTCTTAACGGCTAACTAAAAAAAACTGTGTTTTAATTTTAATCATAAAACAATTTTTAATTAATTAAATAAAATGATTTTTAATATTAATTAAAATCAAATTAAATAAAATTATTTAAAGACAAAATTAAAATTAATTCATTATTAGGACCCAAGCCCAAGTCCCAAGTCTTGATATATAATATAATATTTATATATCTATTTAGGTATAAATACCCCAAATACTCTTTAATACCCTTAGTGGGACTTGAACCCAAGACCTCCCCTAAATGGGACACAAAAGTTACCACTAGGCTAAAAGGTTTTATTCTGAGTATATCATTCACACCAATAGTTACACACATACACACACACACAATAATCCCCCACATGAATGAGATATGAGAAGAAGGAATAAAGAAAGTTTTGTGCAATAAAAATGCCATTAATAGGCAGAGGTGTCTTTTGGACTTGAACCTTGCTTATTGTTTTCTCATTGGGCTTACAAACAATTCAGTGAATTAGATATATTGAACTCACTAGTAATTTTGGTAAGCTAGTTCAATAGACTACACACATGACACTTTAACACACTTGTGCTTCACAACAGTTTTGCTCATTAAGTCCATGAGCTATATCCCAGTATTATGTGCGCGCTAGAGAATTCAGTCACAATTCCCATCGGTAGCGGCCCTACTATCACACTCACTTAGGTGAATCTATCAAGAATGTCTTGTCACATCCCGCCTGAAAATCCAAGCCATAGATTCATTAAGAGTTTAACTCAATCTTTCTCAATACAGGTAACATTACTATTATTATTAACACCATAGGGATAAGATAATGATAAGTTTTTGTAGCGCTTACATATAATCATCCACAATTAGTTTTCCCATGGAACCTATATCTTGGGATCTCCATTCAGATAGGTTGGGTATCCATCATGATGATTTTACTCATTAGGCTTTAAGCCCATCCCCCTCGATGTTTTGTAAATGATATCGCTTGACAACCCTTTGGTCAACGGATCCGCTAAATTATCATTTGACCTTATAAAGTCAATGGTTATAATGCCATTAGATATGAGTTATCTCACACTGTTATGCATGCAAATAATATGTCTTGACTTTCCATTGTAGGACTTGTTGCTTGCTTTTGCTACTATCGCTTGGCAATCACAGTGTATAAGTACCGCAGATACAAGTTTAGGCTACATTGGAATATCTACCAGAAATGTCCTCAGCCACTCGGCTTCTTCACCTGCTTTGTTTAAAGCTATGAATTCAGACTCCGTTGTTGATGTCGCAATGCATATTTGTTTTGAGGATTTCCACGATACGGTAGCCCCGTCTAATGTGCATACATATCCACTTGTAGATTTGGATTCCTCTAAATCTGAAATCTAATTAGCATCAGTATAACCTTCAATCATAGTAGGATAGGAGACATAGTATAAAGCATAATCCAAAGTAAATTTCAGGTATCTCAAAACTCTAATAAGTGCATTCCAAAGATCATTATTAGGATTAAAAGTATATCTACTCAATCTCCCTGCTACATATGCAATATCAGGTCCGGTGCAGTTCATAATATACACTAGGCTACCAATAATTCTAGAACATTCATGTTGTCACACAGCTTCTCCTTTGTTTTTCTTTAGTTTACTATTTGGATCATAAGGAGTTCTAATAGGTGTAGATTCATATTGATTGAATTTCCAAATGGGAATCGCGTGGATGGAAACCCTAAATTCCATCATCGCTAAAAGGGGGGATACCAGCCCTTTTATCCTCCTCTACCCTTCAGCTCGACCACCACCCACCTCCATCTCCACCTCCTACTGCGACACAACCACCATCCCATTTACATGAATATCCATATTCTATTTTACCCAAACCCAAACCCTAATCCTCAAGAACCCAGGAGCCTATAAGCCCTAACCCAAGAAAACCTAGTATACTTAGCCCCAACCTACCCAATGCCATTAAAGCCACCTCCGATGAACCCCACTGACCAAAAATTCCCCAGAAAAGGGTGGAACCACCAGCCGCAGTGGTCAGATGCAAAACAGAGGCATGCTACCCTTTTTTTCCTCCAACCGGACTTCCCCAACCCCGTTGACCATCGTCGACCACCCTCTCTTATCTAAAGGAACCCCACTGACCTCCCAAAATCCCTACCAGCTACCAGAGATACACCAAAAAAGGTCGAACCCACCTCGGGTGTCAGTATTATATCCTATCCCCCAAACCGACTCATAAAGGGCCTTTCGATCAAAAGTCCAAAGCGAAAAATGGCAGATTTGATGAAAGTTGGAATGGAAAGCTCCACATTCCAATAATAAATAAAATAAAAAGGCAAATGGATTTCTAAAAACCACTAATAGACTAGTATAATTAGCGGGAGCTGGTGTCGGTATTGTAAAAAAATAAGTTGAATTATAAAGGACCTCTTTCACATAAGGAAGTAGAAGCATGCTTGGGTAGGATCAAACTGGACAATTGGGAAGCAAGAAAGAATGTGGATAGTCCACGAAAATGCCCGTTCGTTTATGGTTGGGGTTCAAAATATTCCTTGCTTGTTCCTGGGAACTCAATAAAGTGACCAGAAAGTCAGCGAGCATTGAAGGAGGCAGTCAGTACATATAGTACAAGTAGGGACTCATTTTCGAAACAAAAGTCCCTAAAGGAATTGTCTTGCTTGCCTTCGGATAATCAAGACTACTCGCTTTAACCTATCTTCCTAGATCTAGTTGCCTTAAGGCTAGTCTTTTTTTATAACTTTATGACTTTTGAGCTGCCCTTTCTCTAGAGGCTTTTGGACAAGACTATTTGCTCCAGTTGGTAAGTAACCCCCCTCTTCTCTTTCAGGCAAAGGTAGATATGAAGGGATAGTTGAGCGAAACGAGATATAAATATAAAGTAATACAAATAAAGAAGAGGGATAAGGGGCCCACAGGGGATAAGGATACAAGGTCCTACTATGATAGGTTTGTCAGCCTTGGAAGATAGATTAACCCACATGAAGCCATTTAATTGGCATAATCGTAAATTCTTTTATTTCCTTGTATTAGATTTGGTTAGTTACTATTTTATAGTTCCGTTTCCTAATCCGTAAGGAAAAAGGGTACCAAAATTAGTTCGTCAGCATAAAATCTTCACCTTCGGTGTATCATGTTATGGAAACACGTGGTCATGGAACGCTGATAAGTTGCTCTGTGCTCTTAAGTACGAATGGCCTATTAAAGGTTGGGAGTCGAGAAAATTTAGGTCTACACCAAAACTCTTTGTTGTTACTGATCCTTACCAGCCAACCTCTTCGATTCATAGAGTCGAGACTAGCAAGCAGAAAGCTACGACTTTAAAAATGGCAAATTCTTTCAAGCCTACATAAATGCTCTTTTTCTACTTTTACTCACAACCATTCCACTCAATCTCATGTGGTTAAACATGGAACCTATTCTTCTATGGTTTGGTCAGGATAAAAGCATTACATCATTTGGCTAATGTCTATATCACATAATCCATACCCGACTTTCTTACCTAAACTCACTTCCATTAAAAGATTTTTAAAGGATCCAAAATATAAAAAAATCTTACCTTTTATCCAATCCTGTCTGACAACAAACACGGGATACGATAAAATAATTCTATCCACCTATACACATCAAACATGGCCAAATGAATCTCATAAGAGTAATTGTTGCACCCAAGTTACTTTTATGGTTTGGTATGTTGTATCTTTATATACACCATAATGATTGTTCTCAATCATTGGTGTATACAAAAATTTAAGATGAATCTACATCAATACAAGGAATTAGAATCTCTTTGCAACAAGCAGGAGGTCCAAATACTGATCGATCTAGTAAGTAAAGCACAAATCGATGAGCATTTTGAGCAAATGCAGTTGTCATTATCTCTCAACCTTCCAATGTATACTGAACATCGAGTGACCTCTGGATGGAAACTATACCTTGGAACACAGACCCACATTAAAACGAATTGGAAAGAATACATTGGGAAACAAAACAAGCTATCAATGCCCAAGCAGATACGGTTAGTGTTCAGTTTCCCTAGTTGTAATAACTTCTACTTAATTTTATGATAACTACATGTTAATTGTCACATATTACTGTGTTTCTTTGAGCAGAAGGCTTGCTTGAAATCTGAGTGTGAAAAGGATATAGAAGAAATGATTATTTCCCAGTTGCAAAAAGTATGAGCTTGAACGTCATGCCGAGACAAAAAGATGGAACTTGATACAAATCAAAACAAGTTTCTATGGAAAGAGATCAAATTTAATACAAATGATGCATGTTAAGTATAACATCAGTATGCTACTTTTGTTGGGTATGTGAATTTGGAGGTTAGGGTTGCCCTAGCCTGATCTTGTAACTCTTTAAACATGCATTTAGGATTGCAAGTTTGTATATTTTTTAAATTGAAAATGACACTATATGATTGTCCAATTTTTTGGAGAAATAGATTATTTTTATCCTATTATGAAATATAGTTTATTGTGCAGTTGTTTTCATACATGATAGCTTTTAAACTTAATTAATGAGTAATCACCTTTTTGTACCCTGAAGTTTTTTTTTTCACTTTGATTCCTGATGTAACAAGTGTAAACTGAACAAACATGAATTTATGGATTGCCATATATATATATATATATATATATATATATATATATATATATGTGTGTGTGTGTGTGTGTGTGTGTGTGTGTGTGTGTGTGTGTGTCACCTGTACAATTTTGAGTATATGATATACAAATGCATTATCCGAAAGAATTTCTATACACTTAATGAGCTATTATAATTAACTCTTTGCATTTTAATCTAATATTTTCTAGAGTATATTTTTTTAGTTAGATCACTAACATGCAACCCGCGCGATGTGCATGCATAATTTAAATGTATTCGTTAATAAATTATTATAAAAACAACTTCCATTAAAAATAATTATCTTTCATGTCACATACAATGTTTATGTGGTGCTATATTTTTTCATAATTCCAATAATATTTCCAAGATTTCAATTTTTTATGCAATCAAACTACAAAGTGTTTAAGAAATACCACCTGAATTTATACACAAAATAACCAGTCCATACTGACACATAATATGGAAACCAAACCATATATTCTGTAAACTGAAATTCATTAGTATTGAATAAAAATAAAATGAACTTATATAATTATACTAAAAAAAGATGTAACTTTTTGTATGTTAAAACATGTGTGAAAAAATATTTTTATATTCTCAAATCATATCTTTCGTGTGTTTGCGCGACACGAAATAAAAAAATATACAGTAGATTTGGGTTTGGGGTCTTTGGCGGGTAGGGATTGGAGACTAACTATATGAGGGATACCAAAATATGTAGAAATCATATATAATAAAGAGGGGAAGAGAAAGAGATGGGGTAAAAGAGGTGAGAAAATAAAAACTTTTATCATTAACTGCTACAATTAAGAACAATACATTGTAGGTGTTTCACCCAAATCAACATCAACATTGGAACAAATTTAATCATTTGTGCATCAATAATCTTTTAATAAAGCTTAACAGACAACGAACTTACAAAACACTACATTTACATGAAATGTCTAAACTTCAAACAATAGTTCCTGCTAATGTACAATACCACCAGGTTGAGAGGAAGCAGATGGACTAAAAACAACTCCCACATGTGTTACTGTTTCTCAAATAATGCTATATCTGGGATAATTTTTATGCACTCATCACTTGGGATATGGTTATCTGAATTGAGAGAGTCAGAACTTTTCGAATCTAAAGTTCATGGACTATAATTTATGGGCTAGACCCGAATGGCCATGGAGCTCTCCGATGGATTTGGGGAAATCTGGTTTTCCTAGTTTGATCTCTTGAATGAATCTCTGAGTTTGAGAAAATTGGGAAGTGTAATTGACTGATTTTTTTATTAAATGTGACAGAGTGTACCATGACATCTCCATCGAAAAAGTGATTTCCGGATATGGGTTCAAAAGTGGGTTAGGTCCATTTCGAAGATAAACGCCATGGATACAATCGGGTATAGTTCCCTATATGGGTAACTTGTGGCGAACGGGTTGTTCCAGTACCGGAGGGAAATTTTCGACGATTTGGACACGTGGGTCGGCAGTTTTAGGAAGTGGATGTTGGGTTTCTTTTGAGACAAAATGGCCTCTGCTCTGCTATGTCTAAAGCTTTTGCTACTGCCCTTTAGAGGAAGTTCCATTTGGGTGTTGTGGTTGTGTCAATTGTGTCTTTTTTGGTAAATCAAACGTTATTTAGCAGGGGAGGAGAGGAGATGGAGAGTTAAGAGTCATTTGTTTAGAGGGGTGTGTATTTTGGTTTGCTTGGCGTTTCGTGTTTCATAGGGAATGATTTTTTTTTACTGAAAGTGTAGTTGCATTAATGAGTAGTGTAAGGACACAAATTTCCAATTGAGTCCGTATATAGTTTTGGCTCAATTCCGGACAAACACTTTTATTCATAGGATAGTATTTAATTGTAATATTCTCAAGCCTATGAAGTGTTTGTTGAAGACATAGCGGCAAAGAGTATAAAGCTTCATCAAATATGTCGGTTTGTGTGCCTCGTTTCTACGTCATCAACCATAGTTCCATGCTCCCAAGGTATTAATGCAATATTATATATATAGGAGCTTGGAACAAAGTTTATTGGGTGTTAGGTTTTGTAAAAACTGTGTTTTAATTTTCAGAAAAAAAATTAAATAAAACTTTAAAATAAGTTTATAATGTTTTCTGGGCTAAAATCGAATTTTCCAAACTTTCTGGTTTTTCGTTCGATAGAGTCGTTTGAACGAGATTGTCGTTCGAACGAAAATGTCGTTCGAACGAACCTGCCAACGAGTTCCCACCAAAGTATAGTGGTCCGTCGTTCGAAATGTCGTTCGAACGAGATTGTTCGTTCTAACGAGATTTCCAACGAGATTCTAATGAGTTCAATCTGGAACGTCGTTAGAAGTCTCGTTCGAACGAGATTTCATTCGAACGAAATGTCGTTCGAACGAGATGCCAGGGGGGAACAGTTTTTGGCAGTTTTTTGGCAGTTTTTCACCAACTTCCCCACTTGGGTTTTTCCTCGTACATCGCGGCGTAGTGTGATTGGTTTATTTTATCTTGCATAATAACGTAGAACGCATGCTTAGAATAATTCAAGATAAAATTCGGTTTAAATCATCACACTCAATTTAATTTGGGACTTATATTAAATATTGGGTAATGTTGTTTAATTCAAGTCATTTGCTAAAACTTGTTTTCGCCTAATTTGCTAATATCGATAAATATGACTTAGGCAAATTCTAGGACTCGTAATTAATTGGTTTAAGTGAATACATTACTTGATTTATTTTATTGAACCATCATCCTTACGCTTCCGCATTTATCTAAAAAGGAAATTCTTACGTCTTTTCAAATTGGTATCAGAGCCAAAAACGATAAAATATTTCGTTAAGATCCTTTAAATTTTTGGCTAAAATGGACTTTTTTCCATTTTCAAAATTTCCTTTTTTCGATGGTTCAAACTACGCGTATGAGATCGGCACTAAAATCTATCGACGAGAGAGTTTGGATGTCTGTTGTTAACGGGTGGTCCCCACCAACTTATTTAGTTGAAAATGAACGTGTTATCAAACCCGCCGATAGATGGACTGAAAATGAGTTTAAACTTGCTAATTTCAATTCCCGTGGTTTAAATGCCTTGTTTAGCGCTGTCACACTGGATGAATTCCGACGTATTATGACGTGTGAAACCGCTAAAGAATCTTGGGATATTTTACAATTAACTCATGAAGGAACTAGTGTCGTTAAAGCTTCAAAACTCCAAAACCTCACCACTCAATTTGAAACTATTAAAATGAATGAAAAAGAAACTTTTGATGAATTTTATGCTAGACTTTCCGATATTGTTAATTCATCGTTTAACTTGGGAGAGAAAATACCTGACGACCGTGTTGTAAAGAAAATTTTAAGGTCCCTACCCGGTAGATTTATTCCAAAAGTGACCGTGTTAAATTCTTTACCCACTTTAGCCTCTATGAAATTAGAAGAGCTTGTAGGTGATTTACAAACCTATGAACTAGATATGTTTCCCTCTAAAACTGAAAAGAAAATCGAAAAGGGCGTTGCTTTAAAAGCCCGAAAAGAGGTCAAACAAGTAGTAGAGAGCGATAGTGATAGTGACTCGGAAGACATGGCTTTATTTGCTCGCAAATTTAGAAAATTTCTCAAAATTAACAAAGATAAATTTAAAAATGTCTTTAAGAAATTTGAATCTTCTAAGCATGACAAAGGCGAAAAGACTTCTAAAGCCGAGAAGATTCCTAAAGCCGAGAAGATCCCTAAACCGAGTAATGAAAATTTAGATAGGGACGAGTCTAATAAGTGTTTTGGTTGTGAAGGTTATGGCCATAGGGCTTTTGAGTGCCCCACTAAACTAAGGAAAGAGGGTAAGCGGCCCATTTCATATAATGCGACCCTTAGTGATAGTGATAAGGAAGAGAAGCCCGATTCCCCCACTAAGAAAAATTTTGTGGCTTTTATGGCTAGTCATGTGAGTGATAGTGAGAACTCATCGATTGATGAAACTTTAACTCATGACACTTCCAAGGTCATTGTTTATGATTCTCTTGTTTATGATGATAGTGAGAGTGGAGAAGAAAGAAAGAGTGAAAATGAAGAAGAGGTTAATGAGAGTGAACTTCAAAATGCTTTTCAAGAACTTTATAAAGAATCTATTAAATTGAAAAGGGCTAATTTGAAGTTAGAAGCTTGTTTAAGAAAGAGTGTCAAGGTCGTTGATGAAAATGCCTTAATAGAAGACCTTAAGACACGTGAGAGTACTCTTCAAGAGAAGCTTGACTATGTAGAAGGCGAAAGAGATAGCCTTAGGGGTTTGATGGAATCCTTGAAAAAGGAGCTTCTTGCATTTGAAGAGAGAAACTTTTTATTAGAGTCTAACATTTTAGAATTGCAAAATAAATTAAAAGACTCTAGTAATGTCAAATTTGATTTGGAGTGTCGTTCGAAAAAACTAGATAAAATGTTAGGAACGGTCCAAATTAAAAATGACACTTGTGGTTTAGGCTTCAATACTTGTAATGAATCTACTCATAAAGCCAATACCAATGTTTTAGGAGAATCTACTAGGAATGCATTTACAGATCACTCCTTAAGTAAATCTTTTCGACATGTTTTTGCTTGTACCCATTGTGGTCGAAAAGGTCATCTTAGGAAATTTTGTTTTGATCTTAAACGAATTCCTAGAAAACCCCATAGTAAAGTAACCACGGTAGTTAAAGTTTTAACACCCCAAGATAGTCATTCTTCATTAATTTGGGTTAGGAAATCCGACTTGGTTGCCTTGCAAAATAGGGTTTTTGATTCTCATTTACTTTCATATGCTTCCTCCCTTGCTAAATCTAAAGGATGAATGTGTTAGTGTTTGCATAATTTAGCTTTTGTACTTCATGCTATATTCACATGCTAAATGTATGCTTGTTTAGTCATTTTCTAGTCATTGCCTTATTTCATATCACATGCTAGAAATTATGACTTGTTTATCTTTTTTGTATTATATTTTGTGTTTGAATTAATTGAAAAATATAAAAATATTTTTGTTTATCATTTGTGTTTTATTTATTTCATTTAAGCTTAATGAAAAATTCAAATGTTTTTTGTTTATTCTTTTGAGTATATATCTTTATTTTTGGTTAAAAATGTCAAAAACTCAAAAAAAAAAAAAATTTGTGTGTGTATTTTAGTTTGACACACTTTAAGTGGCATATACTTGTGTTTGAATCCCCTCTTTTACGCTCCCACGTGGCTCGAACTTTTGGTTTAGATTTTCAATCCTTAAAATGTTCTTTACCATGTTTTATATGGAGTAGTTGGATTTTGTGTTGTTTAAATGGATTCTATTTCTATATGCCTCTATTCACACATGCACGAGCTCTTTTGAAATCTTAATGTCACATGTTATATTTGAGCTTTTTGAGGTGTTCTCCTACCAATCTAGTCATCTATATATCTATGACCTAGGAGGACTAGTGCATGTCAAAATCCATTGCATGTGAGATTTGTGTGAAAATGAAAACATGATAAATATAAATGTGCACGGGGAAAGGCTCCGAAAGGATGAATTAAATCCTTTGCGATAGTAAGCCACCGTTTATTGGACCTAAAAGAAATACGTGGTCCAAAGGCCTAAAAACAGAAAATATGGCATTAAAAGAAAAACAATTGCCAAGGCCTATGTTTGATTGATATATTCATTCAAAAAGAATATATATGATTATTGAGGGAGAATTGGATGGTATATCAACGGTTTGCACAATGTCCGTTTATCCTAGTTGTCTTTAATGTCATGACTCTATTTGGTTTGCAGAATCATCATCATGCTAGGCTTGTATGCATTGTGTATGTTTGTTCATTGAGTTCAATCTTCATATTGTCACATGAGGTTATATTTAAATGTGATAAAGTTTGCAATCAAATGAGAACTCCGTGAATGTTTATTAAGTGTTTGGGTCTAAATTTAATTGTTGCTAGTTCACACCCCAACACTTACGGTTCCATATGACACATTTTTGCCATACGAGTGTGCAAACTTATTGTATTTTGTGTCATGTGTGTATTTATATCTATATATATATGCAAGTACTTATTGGTATATTTATAGTATATATATATATGATATTTGTTTTGCCTTTGCCTTGCTTTTGTTGCCCATATGCTTTCATTTCTTATCACTTTAAGCTTCAACATGCTTTTATATTTATTAGTTCTTTATCCTTTGCCTATTCCTGAACAAAAAGGGGGAGAATGATGATAGGGGAAGAAATGGTATCTAATCCTATTATTATCGTATCTTAGTTTGGGGGAGATTTATCTTAGGGGGAGACGTATTTCTAAGTAGGTCATGTGTTTGATAAAGGGAAGAATTAATTTAGGGGGAGTAATTAATTAAAATTGCATTTCATACTTTGATATTCCCTATGCATTTGATGAGTTTGCTTAAGTGTGGAGGATTTCATCTAAAGCAGCATTGTTTAAACGGCAAAGCGTTTAATCCTTGGGTTGAGTCAAGTTTGGGTGGGTTATGTTTTGAGTCTAGTAGAGCTTGATGGCCCTTTAAGATTTTTGTTTGGTTTTTGTCCCGGAATAGCCAAAGGGGGAGATTTGTAAGGACACAAATTTCCAATTGAGTCCATATATAGTTTTGGCTCAATTCCGGACAAAAACATTTATGCATAGGATAGTATTTAATTGTAATATTCTCAAGCCTATGAAGTGTTTGTTGAAGACATAGCGGCAAAGAGTATAAAGCTTCATCAAATATGCCGGTTTGTGTGCCTCGTTTCTACGTCATCAACCATAGTTCCATGCTCCCAAGGTATGAATGCAATATTATATATATAGGAGCTTGGAACAAAGTTTATTGGGTGTTAGGTTTTGTAAAAACTGTGTTATAATTTTCAGAAAAAAATTAAATAAAACTTTAAAATAAGTTTATAAAGCTTTATGGGCTAAAATCGAATTTTCCAAACTTTTTGGTTTTTCGTTCGATAGAGTCGTTCGAACGAGATTGTCGTTCGAACGAAAATATCGTTCGAACGAACCTGCCAACGAGTTCCCACCAAAGTATACTGGTCCGTCGTTCGAAATGTCGTTCGAACGAGATTGTTCGTTCTAACAAGATTTCCAACGAGATTCTAACGAGTTCAATCTGGAATATCGTTAGAAGTCTCGTTCGAACGAGATTTCGTTCGAACGAAATGTCGTTTGAACGAGATGCCAGGCGGGAACAGTTTTTGGTAGTTTTTTGGCAGTTTTGCACCCACTTCCCCACTTGGTTTTTAACCAACTTTTTCAGACTTTATTATGTGCGGGAATAACATTTTCCAATCTAACTTTTCATACCATTTTCATCTCTTAGAGAAAGTTTGAGAGAAAATTGTTTTAAGGAAAATGTTCATGTTTTGAGTGAGAATTTTAGAGAAAAATATCCATCACTCTAGTGTTTACACCCATATGTGTTTATTCCAAGTTCTTATATACTTATCAATTGCTTGGAGCTTGGCACCGGTTTTCTCTACACCGAATTGAAGAGAAGTTTTGGGTTTTGCTTCCACCACCCACAAAGAAAGAAGAAGTGTTTCTATGTTAATTTACCCACACGGAGAAAGGCTCCATGCTCGGGTGACGATGACCATATAAAGTCCTATCGGTGGATTCCGAGACCGCGGTAGTGTTCCAAGGTTATTCGCTAGGAAGAGGTTTCTACAAGAAGAAGCGTCGAGGCTTGAGAGGGATAGAGTCGTGCATTGTAACTCTATCTGTCTTGTACTTGTAATTATGTATCTAGTGGATTTGTGGATATGGCCGTCCGAGGTTGTTTCCCGTCTTGGGTTTTTCCTCGTACATCGCGGCGTAGTGTGATTGGTTTATTTTATCTTGCATCATAACGTAGAACGCATGCTTAGAATAATTCAAGATAAAATTCGGTTTAAATCATCACACTCAATTTAATTTGGGACTTATATTAAATATTGGGTAATGTTGTTTGATTCAAGTCATTTGCTAAAACTTGGTTTCGCCTAATTTGCTAATATCGATAAATATGACTTAGGCAAATTCTAGGACTCGTAATTAATTGGTTTAAGTGAATACATTACTTGATTTATTTTATTGAACCATTATCCTTACGCTTCCGCATTTATCTAAAAAGAAAATTCTTACGGCTTTTCAAGTAGTTCTATAGGGATCGAATTTTTGACATAATTTTGATGAATAAATTGACGTGGTGGGCATTTATTGGTTGGTTTCTAGGTCCCACTGGGATGGACCCCAAAAACCAACCAGTAAAATCCCGCCACGTCAGTTTGTCCATCAAATTTCAGTCAAAAATTCGATCACAATTGCATTTTTGTGCATTAATTTGAATTAAAACCACTAATACTATTGTATTAGATGTATAATATAGATACATTAAGAATATTCTCTCTGCTGGACAAGAGGAATCGGGTTTTATATGATATGGTATTCTATTAAGTTCATCAATAAAAACTAATAACTAGTTTTTTAAGCACATCAATTGAATTTTAATTACACTTGGGCTCTTTGAACTTTGAGTTCCGTACACTTTACCCCCCTTAACTTCCAGTTTCTACACCTACGCCCCCCCCCCCCCCCACCTAGACTTTCACTGACGATACGAGTTAATCGAAAAAGTTGACATCGTGATTTTTTAGGCTGGAAAAGTCCCACATGTGCGTTTAGTGGGGCTTTTTTTGGTCTTTTAACAAATTTGGATCATTTTAATAAAAAAAATACATTTGGGACAAAATCAAAATCGAAAATCAATTGTCTCTCTCCTAACCCTATTCGAAGAGAAAATCCAGAAATTTATGGCTGAATTTATTGGCGATTTGAAGATTCTTGTGGAAAATAACATAATCGATCATTGTCTTGAAGAAAATGGTGTGGGAATTACGTAAAGAGTTGTCTGATGTTAAATATAAGCTAAAAGCTCGACTTTGTGGTAAGAATGTGTTATAATATGTATATTTATGCATATTTATTTCACATATTAATCAAATCCCACATTCCAAATATTTATTTACTTTGAATCTTATCCAAGGTTTTTGGCCATATTGCAATGTGATTTTTTTTGCCATATTAATCAAATTCCAAAGTAAAGATATTTGTTTGCTTTAAATCCCATCTAGTGTTGTAAAGAAGTTCAAAAGTGAATTTTATTATTGTTATTTATCCTGCATGTTGATCAAATCCCAAAGTTTGGACCTATATTTGGTCACAAATGTGACCAAATTAAAAAAAAATCAGCATCCTAAAAACCCTGTAAAATTTTTAAACCTGTTTACATTTTCAGAAATAAATATTTAGCCACTACGCCATCAATAAATAAAAAATAATAATACAATGCAAATTAACTAGCAAAAATCATTAAATTGCCTGACAAAAATAATAGTACAATGCATACTTGTGTGAATATGATAATAATATCGCAATATATTCATCGAAATCTAATGCAGTGATTGTTTCCTTCCACGAAACAAGACTTCAAAATGTTCCTTCTCCAATTAGGCCTGCAAACAAGATTCCAAAATGTTCCAGATGGTAAGTAATAAAGGACTTTAATCCTAAAATAACTTTGTGGTGCCTGCGTAGCGAAAAATGATATCAAAGTCCACACAGTTCGTAAGATAAACAAGGTTGGGGTCTAACACATAATCCAAATCTAGGGTGTCGCTTTTGATTTATGAAAATATTTATGAAATGTGTTGAAAGTGAGAACACTCTAAATTGGAAATTTTGGTATAAGCCCCTTTTTATGAAATTTTTAATTATGAAGATATATATAAATGTATATATGAGAATAAAAAAGTGGGATTAGTGATACACGCTAAAAATGGAATAAAAACACGAAAAAAGTAGAATTGGTTATTGAAGAATATAAGAAAATGGAATTAGTGTTACCAATAAGAGACTTTGATGCCACGTGCCTCGGTGAATATCACGTAACACAAACTACTAATCGACAAAACCACACAAATATTGAACATCAATCGAATCCGTGACCATTTGTGTGGTTACCGCAGATTGGCGACTTGTTATCAGTGTCGCATTCAAAACATAAGAATATCTACATAATGATATTTTTTAAAATGTGAGCGATGGGGGAAACAAGTGCAAGAGAACTAAATAAAAGAGTAGAAGATACACATATGTAAATAAATACGAGGGATTCTAATACATACGATACAAATAAGGATGTCATATAAGAGTTAATTAAATGACAATAATGTCATGTTTCGAAACTCAATCTTTGTCAAAATCAACTAAAAGAACGGTCAAATTAGGATTGTCATCCAGAGTAGGCTGGAACTCTGTAGGGGCCTATATTGCGACTACTTGAGTAGTCAAAACCTTTGGTGCATGCATAACAACATACCAATTATTGTTGTTTATGAACTTATAGTATAATACCTTCTTGACATTTTGAAAGGCACAAATAAAAGGCTCGTCGATCAAGCGATCTTTACTCTTCATCTTAGATAAATCAACTATTACAAGTTTTGAGAGAGTATCAACTTTACAACCATTCGTAGTGTCCTCCACCTTCACCTAGTCACAGTAGAAGACAATTTCTTTGAAGTCCAAGTAATCTAGTTCCAGGACTTCTTGGAAAATTCCGTAATAGGTCAGCACCATATGCTTTGGATTTTTATCACTTTTCTACCTACATAAAAGTCAAGGAAAAATTGATATTCCTCTGTTTTGCGTTAATATTTTTCCTCGATCGGTTATGAGAAGAAATCAAAACCATGGATGCAATTTTTTTAAACTCCTTCGCACTGAAACAAGGACCTTTGTCTAGGCTCAAGTGCAAGCATGTCGCGTAAGTAATAAACCCGATAAGATGGGGTTGAATCCTCAGGGAAATAGGACGTGGAACGTGAAGACGATGGGTAAGATGGTTAACCCTAAACTAATTCAGAAAAAAAAGGAGAAACAAAAGGATGATTGAGTGGGATTTTATCTACCAACTAAATGCAACTTAGTCAAACCAGCAATGAAACTAGGGATGCAAGAATGAGCTAACTATGATTGACTAAATATGAATGGCAAAGCTAAGTTGGAACACAATTACCCAAACCCAAGTAATTTACAGAATATAAAACTAGCTTTAAATTAGATAGTTGATTAAACCCGATCTTTATTAATATCAAGCATTACATATATGAGGGTACTAGTCGCATCATACATAATCAAAAGTAAGAATAAAGAGGTGTCGATAGAGCTACACCTGCGTCGCACTCTTAAGCATGCTTGCTACCTAGTGAAAATGAGATCAAAAGTCCTACGATGGTTATGATCACCAATCAACACGATCCAATAATTATTTAATTTAAAAACTAATTTTTTATTCGTACAAACCACATCGGGTTGGGTTCATGCGTCATAACCTTAGAAACTTAGCTAGACATGATTTTGCTAATGAAAGACATATTATCCAAGGTGCATGTAATCATAATCATAAGAAAACTATACCTGAACATGTAAGAAATAATTGGAATCTCATAAATTATTAACCTTGAAGAGTAGAGATGAATAACAAAAACTTTGTAAAAGAAAACCTTGAATTCATACATAAACTCTAGCGTATTGTTGAAGAAAGCAAAACCTAGGGTTCTTGGGTGCAAGAATCCTCTAAAGCTATGAAAAAATGAACTCCCTAATTTCTGGTATCCAAAATAATTAAATACATCGCGTTATATTAAGTAATTCGTCCATGAACAACTCTATTTTTAAAATAAAAAATTGAAATTTTGGCCCGTCGAACCAGTTCGCTGTTTTATTCTTTACTGGGCCGAACCGGTTCGACTTTCTGGTGCTAATGCAAAATTCTGATCTGAAATTTTTTCTAAGTCTTTTTTTCTTCCCCTTTCCTTCTTTTGCCATGACTTCTCCCCAAGTTTGAACTCTCATAACTTTTCACTCGTAACTGGGATTTGAATTCCATTTCTTCCTACGTGCTCATAGACCCACGAGCTTCAACTTCTTCTCGGGAGTTAATGTTCGAATTCTGGGTGTACAATTACAAAATTGCCCCTTGACTTTCATTCTCTTGTATTTCGTCTCTCTCTCTTGAATTTGAGTTTTCTCTTTTCTTTTCTTGAACGAATTTCCTGCAAAATGTAAGAGAAACACACCAAGCTCGATGCACTTCATAGAAAATATTAGTAGAAATAATATGGAAGAAATCAATGCGTTTTATAATGCACGGAGTGGTAAAAAACTATAAAGTAAGGGAATAAATACGAAGAATTTAGACCTAATCAACCCCCCTAACATAGAACTTTGATCATCCTGGGCAATGTAAAAGAATTGAAGAATGTTTAAATACTTAACTGACACATGATAGAGATAGAGTACCACTTTCGCAGGCAAGCGATTGCATTTAGCATATGTAACAAGCCGTTAAACCCCTAGGTTACCCTAGTAGGACGAGTGTATTCTCGTGAGGGTTCGCAATGAGTACACCCACAAAATTCATTTTTTACTCAAAGAAAATTCAATATACTTAAATACTGTACAATTTAAACTTTTCAAAAAATAATCACCATAGATTTACATTCATAAGTATCAATTGGCCCCGTGTCTGTGCGAAACCAAAAATTTAACCGCAAATTTCCACCGATTGATCATTACGTTACTTTTCAAAAATTTGTTTTGATTCAAATACTCACGGGATGCTCTTACAAACTAATCATTAGGAATGTGGCTATTTTCCCTCGGTGTGCATGATATAAGGAGTAAATGCATTGGATCACAAATTCGCGCACACAAAATTGAAAGACGGAATATTTATAGTGAAAAGATCTCTTCATCGAATTACGGTCATTGAGAACCGGAAACATCGCCTCGTATACAAACCAATTCATTTATCTTATTATCTTTTCGTATTTTACTCTCCAAGAGGTAGTCAATTTTTGAAATTCGGACTCGATTAGGACCTTTTCAGGTTTAAGATGTATTGGGTAAAATTGGAATGGTTGGAAAATTCGAAATTGGAAAATTTACTTAGGATGTCCATTAGTGCTTTTTCGGGTGTTTGCTCATTTTTCTCTTATTTTTCTATTTTTCACATTTCTTGTTATTTTTGTTGAGCATTATTCATTTTTTTCTCCTTTTTATTTCACTGTTTAGACTTTATTTCAAAATTTTCAAGTTTTCACAATTCCTGGCCAATTGGGGGTTTTCGGGTTATCAAACGAAAAGAGAAATTTTTTTTAAGTTCAAGTTGGGTAGCAAAAAGATATTTTTTTACAACTTGTTTATGGCTAAACAAACCAGGGCCTAACTTCTTGTCCGAATTAGCCATTAATCTACCATCTACATCTCGAAAATCATTTAATTTAGAGACATTTTAGCACATTTTTAAGACGACATCTCACACATTTTCCGTAACCGATCAAAATAAAGGAATAGAGATCCTCAATGACTTAATTCAACGCTGAATTGAACTTCGATTTATCATTAACTCGGATGGATTTTAAAATCTCGAAAAAATCGATAGGCTCAAAATCTAATTGGGTTGATTAATCTCCACACTTATTTGTTAAGTGGTCAATTTTCTTTCAATTTCCATCTTTGATCAATTTTGGCTTTGTGCAATTGAAATTTTATAAATTTGAAACTTTAAACAAAATTTGAGTGATATTTTTGAAAATTTTAACTATAAATATTTATTTATTTTGAAGAAAAATATTTTTGGCTTTATCAAAATTTTCAATTTTTTTTTGGGCAGGGGGGGGGGGGGGGGGCATTTTGAACATTTGTGAAATTTTTTGAAATGCACGTGTATCCCCCCCCCCTAACTTAGACTTTTGCAATGTCCTCATGCAATAATGACTAAAATCCAAACAATAATAGAAGAGTGCGTAAAAAAAATAGCGAAAGAACAAAATGCAACAGTTCATTAATAAGGACCAAGTACAAAGGAAAGAAAAGGTAGATAACACAAGCAACAAAAATAACCAACATAAACATCAAACTACTGTGGGGGTGGGTTGGATGGGATGGGAGCATTGGGGCCATATGGATCGTAAAAATAGAGTGGTGCAAGAGACATTTGGGCCCACTTGCAAGCGGTACATTTCTTCTTGAGGCGGATCATCATAGAGGTATTGCGACGGTAATTCGTCACGAACCCATCAAATCGTACCACAAGTTGGGCCACACGCCTATTGAGGCCCTCTCCATCCGGCTCGTTGTCGGAGTCCTCCTCCTCGTTGTACTCTTCCTCCTCATTACCCGCCATTTCCACATCTTCTACCACCGGTGGTGGTGGGTGCAATACCTCTATTTGATGCACGCTCCTTGTGATGGATTTCGGTTCAATAGGCTTAGGGATACGGGGTTGCGATCGGGGTGGTTGAATCTCGGCGTCCCTGAGAAGTGATCTTATGAACCGGGCATACGGTAGAGTTATTTTCCCTTGCGGCAGCGATGATTTTAGAGTAAAAATATGAGTGAGATTTATGGTACTCGGATTTCCAAGAAGGTGGTAGAGAAAATTTCCATGGCAAATGTGGATTGCGAAATTGTTGGAGGTTTGGAGGATAGACCGACAAGTGATAAGGCAGGCAAAGTGGGTGGTCTCATTAAGGTTGTCGACCACGAAAGTGTTGCGGTCCCAAATGTAATGGGTTACTATGTGTTCTATGCATTGATGTTTTGGGATGGGTTTCCATAGGTGGGATAGTCAAAATTTGGTGGATTCGGGACATTGTCGGCGCTCATTATTTGGGCGACTATGGAGAGAGAGAATGGGATTGGTAACTTGTCCACATATTCTTGGTACGTATTTTTAGAGACTTGGATGAGAGTGCCATAAAAGGAGCGCACCTCATTCATCCAAACCTCATCGCCGGGATTGGCTAGATACTAACGCCACCTTTGGCATCGGAAGAGGGCGTTCATGGGTTGGGGAAGTCCATCCCAATTAATTGCCCGATCAATGTGTATAGTGCGGGAGCTTGAAAATAATTCCTCGGCCCATTGGCTTTCTTGAAGTGAGCTGTAGCCATGCTCGTCGTCATGCAGAATTTCGATGGAGTCGTATTTGACGGGTAAATCTATATTATCCATGGGAATGGGTGATTGGGGAAGAAGTAGAGTGATAACAAGTATGGGAGGTGTGAGAGGAATGGTGGAATTGGGGTGTGTATTTATAGGTGGGGATGGGTGGGATTGGAGGGAAGAATTTTAAGGGAAAAGGTTGGGTGCAATGGATTTGGAGGGAAAACAAAAGGGGGTATATGGGAAAGGGGAGATGTATGGGGAATGGGAACCTTGGAACTCACCAAAATCTTCACCTTCTCTGGGCGAACCGGTTCGATGAAATATATTATTTTTTTATTCGAATCCCGGGTGATCCGGTTCGGCCCTGATAGTGCAAAAGGGATAACCGATTCGGATTTCCAGTGGGCTTCCCAACTTTGACATCCCAAAAAAAAACTATGTGTTGGAACTCCGAAAATCCAATTTTTCAAAATTTTCCCAAAGAACTCTTCCTCTCATCCTAGCTTATAAAACCCTAAAAATCACCTCGCCTCACATGGAACTCTCCCTAAATGTACATTTGTGCTCCTATCCCGACTCGACTCGTACCTTAAGGACTTCTACCGAATGACCGTGACCTAGATACTATTAATACACACAAGATTGACCCCATACGTGTCGGGGGTGAGATGACCTTCTTGTACTCTCTCAATCAGTCCCCACAAATGGGGTTAGACAACCAAATGGTGTCGGCTTATTCGATGCACGCCTCCTAGTACGGTTTAAGGCATTGTCCATTCATTTTGAAAGTAGTTCCCCCTTTTCAATCTTCTAACTCTACCACACAATGGGGGAACACTTTTTGAACAACAAATGGGCTCGTCCACCTTGAATGCAGCTTACCGGGAAATAAGTGTAGTCGAGAGTTGTAGAGGAGCACCTTTTGTCGGGGGTGAAAATCTTTGTGTCGGATTATCATATTATGCGCGAGTTTCATCCATTCCTTAGAGATTTTTGCATTCTCATATGCATCATTATTCAACTCTTCCAACTCATTTAACTGACGCTTGCGAGCTTCATCGGTTTTATCAAGATTATAATTCAACCTTTTGATGGACCAATACTCTTTGTGTTCTATCTCCACAGGGAGATGGCAAGGCTTGCCATAGACAAAAAGAAATGGGGACATCCCGAGGGGGTTCTTGTATGTGATACGGTAGGCCCATAGCACATCGTTTAATCGAAAGGACCAATCTTTCCAGTTAGGATCGACGGTCTTCTTAAGGATGTTCTTGATCTCACGATTATCCAACTCGACTTTCCCCTTCGTTTGTGGGTGATAAGTCATTCCAACCTTATAGACTACCCCATACTTTCTCATAATCTTCTCAAATGGCGTGTTGCAAAAATATTTTCAGTTTTCACTAATTATCGCTTTTAGAGCACCGAAATGAGGGAGTACATGTTCTTGCAAGAACTTTACCACCACTTTCTTGTCATTTGTTTTGGTAGCTACAGCTTCCACCCATATAGAAATGTAGTCTACCTCAACAAGGATTTATAGAAATCCAAAGGACAGGGGAAAAGGGCCCATGAACTCAATACCCCAGCAATAAAAAATTTCAATAATGAGTATGGGGGTTAATGGCATCATGTCTCATCGGGTAATATCTCCCATACGTTAACACCTATCGTAAGATTTGCATAACTTATCTACATCCTGGAACATTATGGGCCAATAGAGGCCGCTTTAAAGGATTTTAGCATCCATATTTTTCATTAAAAAATAACCTCCATAAGTTTTCGAATGACAAAATTGGATCACTTTTGGTATCTCATCATCCGGCACACATCGTCGAATGATTTGGTCCGCATAATATTTGAAGAGGAATGGATCATCGTAAAAAAAATGCATGACCAAGTAATAAACCTTTTTTTTCTTTTGCGGCATCCAATCGAGAGGAACGGCTCCCTTCACAAGATAATTAATTATGTCCACAAACCAGGGGAGAAAAGAGGTAGAAAATAACTGCTCATCCGAAAACTATCCGTCTATGGGTAAGGGATCACTAGGTACGTTGGACGAAAGCCAGGACAAATGATTGGCAACGACGTTTTCTACTCCTTTCTTGTCTTTAATAAAAAGGTTAAGTTCTTGTAGGATGAGGGTCCACCTTATGAGGCGTGGCTTCGCGTCTTTATTAGCAAGGGGATATTTTAGAGCCGTGTGGTCGGTGAAGCATGTAATGGAAGAACCAATGAGGTACGAGAAAAATTTATCTAAGGCAAACACTACCGCTAGCAATTCTTTCTCTATAGTGGAGTGATTGAGTTGCGGTCCGGTTAAAGTCCAACTAGCGTAGTAGATGACAAGAGCTTTCTTGTGTTTACTTTGGGCTAAAACAGCCCCTGTCGCAAAATCACTTGCATCACACATAAGCTCGAATGGTAAGGACCAATACGGAGCTTGTATGATGGGGGAGGAAACAAACATGCTTTACAATTTATCAAAAGCACATTGGCATGCTTCATTCCACTCAAAAGGGGTGTCCTTCATAAGGAGGCTCTAAAGTCCTTGATAAACCTTCTATAAAACCCCGCATGGCCCAAGAAAGAGCGCACATCTTTTAGTGATTTTGGTGGGGTTAACTCAGCTATGACATCTATTTTAGCCCTATATACTTCAATTCCTTTAGACGATACGATGTGGCCTAAACTATTCCTTCGGTGACCATAGAATGGCACTTCTCCCAATTCAGCACCAATTATTTTCCACACACCGAGCAAGTACTTTTTCTATATTCTCTAAAAAAAGAAAAAAGAGGTGTCAAAAATGCTAAAGTCATCCATAAAAACTTAAGGTCCTCTTTCAATCATGTCGCTAAAGAGACTCAGCATACACCTTTGGAAAGTCGTGGGTGCATTGCACAATCCAAATGGCATACGTTTTTAGGAAAACATTCTAAAAGGACATGTGAAAGTCGTTTTATCTTGGTCAAGTACATCTACCTCTATTTGGTTATACCCGAAATAACCATCAAGAAAGCAATAGTATGGATGTCCCGCTACTCTCTTTAGCATTTGGTCGATGAATGGTAAGGGGAAATGGTCTTTCCTTGTGCCCGCATTGAGTTTTCAGTAATCAATACAAACGCGCCACCCGGTGGTGATGCATTGGGGGATTAGCTCACCCTTGGCATTTTCAACCATAGTCATACCCGACTTCTTCGGGACAACTTGTATAGGACTCACCAATTTGCTATTCGAGATTGTCTAGATGATCGCAGTGTCCAACACCTTAATAATTTCAACTCACGCTACCTTTTTCACTGTAGGGTTCAATCTTCTTTGCATTTCAATCAAGGGCTTCACGTCTTCCTCGAGATGGATTTTATGGGTACAAATTAAGGGATTTAAACCATTTAAATCTGCTATGCACCAACCAAAAGAACTTTGGTGCTTCCTCAAAATTTCCAGCAATTTACCTTCTTTCTCTTTATCTAGGCTAGAGGAGACAACATCAGGAAATGTCTCATCCTCTCTTAAATACGCATATTTGACATTGGAGGTTAGTTTCTTTAATTCTAGGGTAGGAAAATTTTCATTGGAGGTAACTGGATACGAATCCCTCGATGGTAGTTCTTCGAATCCAGAAACCCAATTTACATCTCTCACGTCCTCATCTGACGCTCTCTCGTCTAATAACTCTCCCAACTCCGATATGTCACTCTCAAAGTCGATGTACGTCCCCTCGATCTCACTACTTGATAAAAGGCACACTCCTAAAGCATCTCCATTGAAATTTTCCTCTATGTGCTCCTCTATAATCTCCTCAATAATATCCATTGCATGAAAATCGTCCTCATCACCCACGTGTTGGGTGATGTTGAAGATGTTTGTCTCTAAGGTCAAGTTCCTGAAAGTGAGTTGCATTTGCCCATTTCGAGTGTTAATTAAGGAGTTCTCCGTAGCTAAGAATGGGCACCCAAGAATAATGGGAACATGGTTACTTAAGGTGAAGGAGGGCTCCGTGTCCCAAATGACAAAATCTACCGGGAAGTAGAAGGTGTCAACTTGGACTATCACATCCTCGATAATACCTCTTGGTATCTTCATGCTATGATCTGCAAGTTGGAGAGTGATCTTTGTGGGCTTAAGGTCACCCAAATAAATTTGCCTATAAATGGAGTAGGGGAGGATATTGACACCCGCCCCTAAATCAAGTAAGGCCTTTTTCAATTCGATTCTCTCCCATGACGCACGAAATGGTAGGTGAACCCAGATATTTGAACTTTGGTGGGAGATCAATGAGTATATAGGATCTCACGTTTTGTGCTAGAAGCACGTTCTTTTTTACTTTTAGCCTTCTTTTCACCGTCAATATGTCTTTGATAACTTTTTCATAGGCAGGAATTTGCTTTATGGCATCGAGGAAAGGCGAAATAATCTTTACTTTCTTAAGGACTTCTAGAACATCATCACGGGGATTTCCTTTTTGGGAAGGAACTAACCGTTGATAAAATGGATCGGTGATGGGTGGTTTCACTATGACTTCAGGCTCACTAGTGTCGTCATTTTCACTCTCCTTCACGGGGGCATCTTCGGCCAACACCCCGTAATTTTGAGGATTTTATATTTAATTATTTTTAGGAGAAAATAAAAATATTTAAATTGGAAAAATTTAAATTTATGATTTGAAGAATTTATTTGAGTAGGAAGAATTATTTATATTTGGCGACTTTAAGTTAAATTGTTCGAATTAATGTGCGTCGCATTTTTGAGGTCAAATTTGGAAATGTTATAAAGTATTTCGGATGACAATTTTGAGTGCGCGGTTGAGTTCAGATGGGTCGAGATAGTCAGAAAATAGTACTCGGGGATAGTAATCGGGTCTCGGGGCATTTTTTATCATAGTCGGGCCCACACGGGGTGATTTGGGCCATTTTTAATTAGGCATGTATAGCCAAAAACGGGATTAGGGGTTTTAAACCTAATTGGGGGAAATTTGGATGACAGTTAACAAATTCTAAACCTAGGTTTTGAAAGAGACACAGAGGAAACAAATCAAGAAGCAAACTGGGGACCTTTTTGGAGACAAATCGAGGAACAAAGTGAGTGTTCGTCATCGACACCTTTTCTACGCCAACGGATCAGACTCTACGAAGAATTAGAGGCAAGTGGTTAACTATTGTGATTGTAAATTGATGATAATGAATTCATACTATGGGAGGTGTAAACCAAAATTTTTGGTGGGTATTCTTGTAAAATTGGGTTTTCAGCAATTGATACACTTTAATGGGATTAAGGGTGAAATTTATTATGTTTATGATTCTGGAATGTAGAGGTGTGAATCGTATGTTAAAACCAGTAAGAATCAGTGGTTAATTTCTGTTAATAGGAATGCAAATCGTATTGGAGATTTGAAACCCGGATAAAACCCAAATTGGGAAAATGTTGGAATTAATGGAAATTAGTTGATTAATTAAGGTCTCTAGGATGTTTAGGCCCACCCTTTTATTATGTGAAGATAATGTTGGTTGTGATTGGTTAAGGGTATGAATTGAAACAAAAAGTCTTGAGGGTTCATAAATGGCAGAAACAGGAAGCTGGAGAAGACAAATACTTGTTCGATCAATCGATCGAGGGTCCCATAATTTTGGCAGTTCGGCCTGTTTATATATATAAGGGAAATTAAATTAGGATTTAATCCCCTACTTTTATTTAGAGACAAATTCATATATGACGCATATTCCTTAACAATTATAAGGGGATATAATTGGGTTTAAGAGGGCAATAATTGTATGTCACGGGACGATTAAATTTCGGGAATTAATTCGTAGATATTGGTTTTGGACCGAGGGAAAAGTTTCGGATATTATAATTGAGTGGCACTATATTATTAAAGGAATTGAGGTGTAATTAATTAGTTAAGGGGGAGGGAGATATAGAATCGGGTATTAACGATGGTACGGGCCAAGTGAGCGAGTCCGGGTATAATGGTTGAGTGACACCAAGTGTTAAATTAATTGATGTGTAAATTAATTAAATTAGAGTGGGACCATAGACTCGGATTAGTAATGATTAATTAATGTGTAAATTAATTAAATTAGAGTCGAATCATAGACTCGGGTAAATATTATATAAATTAATGTGCAGAGTATTTATATAAGAGTCGGACCATAGACTCGGGGAAATATTATATTAATTGACGTGTGAATTAAATAAATTAGAGTCGGACCATAGACTCGGGGAGATGATAAATTAATAAGTGAGAAAATTAATTAAGTTTAGTCGGGCCACAGACTCAGGAAATTACAGGCTAGTGTTACAGTTTTTTTTAGTACACGGTAAAGCCAAGGTTTTTATTATATATATACGGTGTAGTGATAGTATATATATATATATATATGTGTGTGTATATATTGTGTGTGGAATTAAATATCAGTGACTAGATATTTATTTAATTTATATACTCTGGTGCTATCAAGGGAGGTTGCACGATGTGGGTGAATCCCCTAGCTTGAGGAGTAGGGTGAGTATATCCCCCGGTCATAGCGTCCGGTATATGGGTGAGGGATTTATCTCACTTTCAGGGAAGTAATATGACCGCCTCCACTATCTTTATATTTTGGGCAAAGTTGGTGAGCGATTCCAACTCGGGTAACTAGGTTATGTGAGAACACCTATTAAGATAGCACTTTAGAGGGAGTCATCCGGTGAGGGTATACTCGGAGGGATGGATGTGCATATATATATATATATATATATATATATATATATGTGTGTGTGTGTGTGTGTGGTTGTTCTTAGTAAAGGTACGTATATAATGGTAGTAAATATTATATACGAGAAATAATACAGTGTGTGATGTATATACTTTCTATAACTTGTGTCACAGTTACATGTTATGATTTAAAGGATATTAATTAAGTTAATTGGCGAGATAAATTATAATTCAGAAATTATTATAATCGAGTTAGAGTAGTGTGGCAAGGGGAGATTATACCAGGACTAGTTGGACGGGATAGTACAACTAGGTGGGGTTAAGGTAACCGTTAGGTGTGCACATTAGTGGAGGGGTGAGTATGTCCTCAAGGGAGTGTGACACTAACTTAAATATGGAGCGCATTCATATATTTTAAATTATTGCAGTTAATTCACTTGCTAAATATTTTCAAAATGTTTTGGGTTTAAACCCTTGCTATAAAACTATTTTCAAAACCTTTCAGGTGTCCAGCCACAGGGACGCCAGGATTGATATTCTATTCCAGGGAAACGGAGCTGCGGCATATGTGGATTCTAGCAGGAGCTTGGATTAGATGCATCGTTCTTTCATTCCTAGAGTAGGAATCATTTATCAGTTTCAGTTTTATTTAGGGCATGTCGCCTAGACTTTCAGTTCACTTTTCAGATTTATTTTATTGAGGTGTTGAATATTTGTATTAGACTATGTTTACTTGGGTGGCCGATGGTTTATTCAGCATGTCTCTTTATTATTTGTTCAGTTGATTTAATTCAGTTGTGTGAATGGTTTATGCTCATTTCCGCATGTACTGTTTCATTTAATTGATAAGGTAAAATTTGGCACCAGCTTTTTGGAATACTAGGTGGTTAGTTAGTTTTAAAAAGGTTTTCGACAGTGATGCTAAGGATGAATCAATTGGGATTCCCGTTTTAATTTGGTATAGGACTTATCACCCGGTATTTTATTCGGTGGGGTGTGACAGTGTCGGGCAAAACCTTCTTGTCCTTGGGTGTGCCGTGTGGGGGAGGTGATAAATGAACAACTCTCCCGATACGTAGTGTGGTGATGGCTTGACATTTCTCTTGATTCTCTATGGATGTAGAGCTAACACTAGTTTGACCTTGAGGAGGTCTTTGTCCTTGTGCCAGAAATTTACCCTTCTCTTGGATACTCATCGATCCATGCAATTTAGATATGTTTGATTTTATGATGGTGAACATGCGATCATACTCAGCATTATTTGCAATTTAGAGATGTTTGATTTTATGGTGGTGAACATGCAATCATACTTAGAATTATTTTCATTTTGGGCATTGATGAACTAATGTATCATATCCTCGAGAAGTCTCCATGGTGGAGTGATATACGGTCCCGGAGGAGGTGGTGCTTGTTGAAAGTGTGGAGGTGGAGGAGGGGCAACGTGTGAATTAGGATTCAACGCAGCATGTTGTTTCCCGTAGCTAAAACTAGGATGGTTTTTCCATGAAGGGTTATAAGAATTTCTGTTTGAGGCACCTAAACTACCCTTAAATACTCCTACTCCACTCACTTTCTCCTGAAGCATAACTTTGTAGGCAGCTATCGTGGGGCATTGCTCTATTAAATATCCCGCCTCACAAATAGCACACACCTTTTCTATAGGGGTGTGGGTGGGGCCAGTTTGTTCTCTTACGCGTGCCACGATTAATTCTCTCATTCCATTATCAATTTGATCGATTCAATGGTCCATTATGGTATCTTTATCTACGTGATATAGACCGAACGCAGATGGGGTGGTAGCCTCTTGACGAGTTCGATTCTGAGAACAAGGGTCAGATGTATCCCACGCTTGAGTAGTGTCGACAACATACCTTAGGTGGAGGTCAAAATCATTAGCATATAGATAGATAAAGGGTCCATCACACATTTTTTCAACGAGTTTGTTGTAGTTTATATTTTAGCCCGTGATGGAAAAAAGAAATGATTTATTGTTTATCAAGACCATGCTGAGTGCATGAAGTGACTAACTCATTAAAACTCTCAAAACATCGATCAAATGGCTCGTTTTTTAGTTGTCGAAAACTTTGAATTTGAGCCTTAATGGAGTTCGTTCGATGCGGAGGGAAGAAATTTTTGAGAAATTTGGATTGTAACTCATTCCACGACGTAATCGAGTTTGGAGGTAAAGACCATAGCTAGGTCTTAGCTTTATTCTTTAGAGAGAATGGTAAAATCTTGAGGCAGATCACATCTTTTGTGCATGTTTGATCACTGAAAGTTTCGCACGCCTCCTTAAATTACCGAATGTGGAGATATGGCTTCTCCAACTCCATTCCATGGTATGTGGGATGTATTTGGATAATCCCATTCCAAAAGGTAAATTGCCTTGCATTATGCGGGAGCAGAATGCATCCCAGAGTGACTGATCGCTCGGGATATAAAAATTCTCTCATAGGGGGATATAGTGCCTCTTCCTCACCCGTACCATGACTCGCTTGGTCAGACATGTCTCTCTCTTCAAGTGACTCAGTATCCTCACTTGGTGTGCTCGTAGTGTAACCTAAGGTGTAACCTGAAGGGTAATTAGAAGGATCACTCGAAGTGTGACTTGCTATGGAGTTTGGCGGTGTAGGATTTGGAACCCAAAACTGAGGTACGTTAGGAGTACGGGGGCTATCAAGATCGTACACAACTAAAGAAATCTCGTAAATGCGATTCGGAGTTGATTGAGGAGTCTGTTGGGGATTTAGCATGAAAGGACTGTGAGAAATATTGTATCTTTTTGAATTCTTGTATTTTCTGATTTTTTTTTAAAAAAATTTTTTTTTTTTTTTTATTTTTGGCCAAAGTTTTAGATTAACTCGATATAACCTAAAGTCTACCTAGATTCCTGGCAACAGCGCCAAAAAACGTTGGCGCAACTTAAAAAGTGTCTAAAGTGCGTGCTTATATAGGCTCAAGTGCAAGCCTATCACATAAGTAATAAACTCGATAAGATAGGGTCGAATCGTCAAGGAAATAGGACGTGGAACGTGACGATGATAAGTAAGATGGTTAACCCTAAACTAACTCAGGAAAAAAGGCATAAACAAAAAGATGATTGAGTGGGATTATATCTACCAACTAAATTCTACTTAATCAAACTAGCAATGAAACTAAGCATGCTACAATAAGCTAACTGTGATTGACTAAATATGAATGGGAAAGCTAGATTGGAACACAATTCCCGAAACCCTGGTAATTTACCGAATATAAAACTAGCTTTAAATTAGATAGATATGATTAAGCCCAACCTTTATTAATCACAAGCATTACATATATGAGGTTGGTATTATCCCGCATTATACATAATCAAAAGTAAGAATAAAGCGGTCTCGATGGAGATACACACGCGTCACGATCTTAAGCATCCTGGTTACCAAGGGCAAATGAGATCAAAAGTCCTACGACGGTTATGATGACCAATCAACTCCATTCATTATTTAATTTAAAGAACTAATATTCGTGCAAACCACATCAGGTTGGGTTCATGCGTCCCAACCCTTAGAAACTTAGCTAGACATTATTTTGCCAATGAAAGACATATTATCCAAGGTGCATATAATCATAATCATAAGAAAACTATATGTGAACATGTAAGGAATAATTGGAATCCCAGAAATTATTAACCTTGAAGAATAGATATGAATAACATAAACTTTGTAGAAGAAATCCTTGAATTCATGCACAAACATAAGAGTATTATTGAAGAAAGCAAAACCTAGGGTTCTTAGGTGCAAGAATCCTCTAAAACTATGAAAAAATGAAATCCCTAATGTCTGGTATCCAAAATAATTAAGTACATCACGTTTTATTAAGTAATTCATCCATGCACAACTTTATTTTTAAAGTAAAAAAATTGAAATTTCAGCCCATCGAACCGATTTGCTGTTTTGTTCTTTACTAGGCAGAACCGGTTCGGCTTTCTAGTGATAATTCGAAATTCTGAGCTGAAATTTTTTCTAAGTCTTTTTTTCTTCCCCTTTCCTTCTTTTGCCATGACTTCTTACCAAGTTTGAACTCTCATAACTTTTCACTTGTAACTCGGATTTGAATGTCATTTCTTCCTACGCGCTCATGGACCCATGAACTTCAACTTCTTCTCGGGGGTACATGTCCAAATTCTGGGTGTACAATTATCAAATTACCCCTTGACTTTCCTTATCTTGCATTTCGTCTTTCTCTCTTGAATTTTAGTTTTCTCTTTTCTTTTCTTGAACGAATTTCTTGCCAAATGTAAGAGAAATACACCAAACTCAATGCACTGTATAGAAAAGGTTAGTAGAAATAATATGGATGAAATTAATGCGTTTTACAATGAAAAAGGTGATAAAAACCTCTAAAGTAAGGGAATAAATACAAAGAATTTAGACATAATCACTAGGCGTGCAAGCCTTAAAGACAAATCATCTTTCTTTAAAAGCTACATTTTTAATGGATTTGTATTAGGCCATATTTTACAACACAAACATAAATGACCGCAACAGAATAAGTGATAATTACCTCTTTTAATACCCATGCCCTAAAATCATTTATCTTTTAATTTTTGGCTATTTCGTGCTCATACTTCCTAAATGCGTTCATAAAATTGTAGAGTTTAGATGGTAATATAGAGTATACAGGTAATTAAATGAAAATAATTTATATATGGATCTACTTACTCTCTCTAATCTTCAACTTCATCTTGGGATTCGAAGATATAAAGATATTCTTGCTCGTATTGCACATTAGAGAGTCTCACCTCTTTAGGATTTTCGAAATAATGTGAATTCTTTTCTCATGCATAGTGTTAGAGGGAGACTTAAAGGCGCCATAATAACTGGATAATAACTCTGATTAGTGATTAAATTACAAAAAGGGCTAAATGCGTCGGTTGATAATGCAAGACAAACATTGCATAGTTCTTTTGAAAATTCAGGGTGTCGTGCATTTGAAAGTTGCCAGATGAGTGAATTAACCTGATGACTTATGAGATACCCACCCACATCATCTCTAGCATGCCATGTCATGGGCTCTGCTATCCACGATATAATGGAAAATATTTTTTTACCATGGCCCGAGGGGAAAATACTTTAATACCTTATGTGCAAATTGCAAGCACTTGGATCTTTGCATGTAGGACATTCATTCTCCAGTTCGTGTTCATTATGGTACAATATGAAATCATACTTGCATGGATGAATAGATATGTACTTCAAACTCAATCCCTTCAAGGTCTTTTTCATTCTCGAATAACTATCTGGTAACGTGTTCTCTTTCGAAAGCATGTCTTTACTCCACATAAGAATTGCAGTTACGCTATTGCTCGACAAACCAAATTAAATCTTCAAATTATGCAAATCGATCAATGCATATAATACCGATTGATATTCTTCATGATTTTTATACAAAGGTCTATCTGCATTGGCTTTTAAATTTACGTATTCTCGATCTTTGGGTAATTCAGTATCAAATTCTTCATTAACTTGGTCATAATGCATATTATCCTTATCCATAGGCTATAGGTTTTTATGGAGTTGGACTTCATAATAATTATTAATTAGGTCGATCAAAGGATGATATGCTGGAGAATCGTTCACCACTTTCACCCGATGGGGTTCCTTCACGCGGTTATGTATCGGTAATTCTTACTAAACTTATGGTGCATTATTTTTCTCACGGAATGTCCATATCTTATACTCTCACATCGTACCCCATATTAGTAAACACTACACCAAAATGGGAAAATTGTCACCTTTCAGCCGGCTAGCCTTGTCAAGGTCATTGACCGTGACAAAAAAACACGCGTTTTATGTCACGGTCAATGACCTTGACACGACCGTGACAACTAATTGTCACGGTCATTGACCGTGACAAGGCCGTGACAAATTTAATTGTCACGGGCTTGTCACGGTCAATGACCTTGACACGACCGTGACAACTTTTCCAGCAAAAACCCTTTCCCCCTTCTTTTTTCCCTCCCACCGTTCCCTCCCTCTCTCTCTCTCTCTCTCGACGCTGCTCTCTCTCTCTCTCTACTTTCAGGTCCAATTTCTCTCTCTCTCTCTCTTCCATTTATATATATATTTGTGTGTATATTTATGTGTGTATGTGTATATATATATGTGTGTATGTGTGTGCGTGTGTGGGGGGTGGGGCAGGGTGGGGCGGGGTGGGGCAGGGTGGGGGAGGGGGTGGTGGAGGGGGGCAGGGGGTGGGGCGGGGTGGGGCGGGGTGGGGCAAGGTGGGGGAGGGGGTGGTGGAGGGGGCAGGGGGTGGGCTGGGGTGGGGTGCGGTGTGTGTGTGTGTGGTGGTGTGTTTTGGGGGAAGGGGGGAGGGGGTGGTGGAGGGGGGCAGGGGGTGGGGTAGGATGGGGTGTGTGTGTGTGGTGGGGGAGGGGGTGGTGGAGGGGGCATGGGGTGGGGTGTGTGTGTGTGTGGGGTGGTGTGTGGTGGGGGAGGGGGTGGTGGAGGGGGGCAGGGGGTGGGGTGTGTGTGTGTGTGTGAATAGGTATAATTTTTTTCACTCCCTGTCTAACCCTCCACAATTGATTCTTATGCTAAAATCCTCGCTTACACAATATATATAGGTATAATTCACGGGCTTTAGCTAAACTAGGGTTTTATAGAGTTTCGCTCCTACTACTTGGGCAATGACTATACTAGGGACCAAAGATAAATAAATAAACTGTATTCAAAGTAAATACTAGGAAATCCCAATTTATAACCGTCTAATTTATATCCTTTATTTATTTAATCACGATTCATTCCACTAAATAATCATGATTGCACTCAAATTTAATTATTTATAAATCACTCGAAAGAATGTGTTATTATTATTAAAGTTGATTACGGTATATTATGATTCCCCACGTTATGTTTTCGATACCCTCATGGTTAAATAAATTTTCTACTAACCGATTTTAATGAATATCTGATCAATTCCTTGATTCTAAAACTTAATTCTATAGGATTATAAAATAGTTCATCGGTCGGGTAAACAAAACATATAAGTCTATCAAGGGGTATCACAATCCAAATTATTTCTTGGACGTGAATTTCTCCAAATTATGATCTCATACCTATTCACACAATGATTGACCAACTTGCGAGGATCTATTATGAGCATCCTTAGACTTGTAGGGGGTGGGGTGGGGTGGGGTGTGTGTGTGTGTGGTGGTGTGTGGTGGGGGAGGGGGTATAAACAATTAAAAAAATGGGCGTATGCCGCCTATTTGTGAGCATATGATATTCTTTAGTAAAAGGCGAAATAGTAGTTCATTGTGTGCTCATTGTGTGACCTCATCAATCTACAATACACTACATAACTCAAAGTTCAATAAAAAATCCGAGGACTAACATATATACACAACACTAAAAGTAGACATCAATTTTATAAATAATTGATAATAGTTGGATAATAATTGGATAATAAACATCGGGAGGGGGTGGGGGTGGGGGTGGGTGTGGGTGGGGTTTTGAATATTATTTACATTCAAAATAAATAATTGATAATAGTTGGATGATAATTGGATAATAATTGTTTTTATACCTATAGAACAGCTTAGATAGTGTGTGTGTGTGTGTGTGTGTGTATGTGGTCAATACATGAATTTATTTTTGTATTTGAATTATCCCATGAATTTATTTTTGTATTTGAATTAACCCATTATATGAAACATACTTGAAATTAAATATAGTGCGCATAGATACTAGCATTCTAGTTCTTATGCGTACGCATTCAATAACCCTTAGACCCGTTCGAGAGTCATTACCCCTGTAATGAGATCTCTCGAATTGTCCCGTTTGGACAGTTTGAGACTGTATAATTTTTGTATAATATTCTTATTGGCTTAAAGTTGTTACTTTTGGAGGAAGTTTTGCAGTCGTTTCTTAATGTTCTATGGGTACATACTAGACTGACAAGTGTGACTGTTATTTTAATTGACCAATTGAAATAACACTCACACCTGCCAATCTACGTCGTGTACTTGGAGAACTAAGGGGATATGCTGTCGAATTTTTTTCAAATCGTAACAATGTGCATGACCTGTTAAGTATATTACAGAAAAATGCATTCTTGAATGGGATAGGACCACTTACCCTTTAATAGGATAATTAAATGATGGGATAATTAAATAAAACATACTATAAATCTAAGTTTTGTTTAACTTTAATAGGTGTTTAGTTGTGGTAGCTGTGATGGGATATCCGAAATACAAAGAGTGGATGGGTGAGACTAATAGAATGGGGGATGTGTTTCGCAGAGGTGCTAACGAATTTGTGAAATATGCAAAGCGATGTCGTAATGATGAAGAGTTTCCGTGTCCGTGTGCTAGGTGTAAGAATGGTAAGGTGTTTGAGTGGAAAACAGTTGAACTACATTTGTTAAGATCGAGTATGCAAGATAGTTATCGATTTTGGAGTTTTCACGGTGAATTGAAAGTTCCTTTTGTCCCTGACCAACCTTCACAACATCCTTCAACAAGTAGAATAGATGAAGAAGGGGACGACGTAGATCATAATATGTTAGAGGATTTAGTTGATGATGCGTACGGAGTTTATGAAGCTGAGGAGAATGAGGTTACTGATGATGTAGAAGATTCAAGTGCTCGTGAAGATAACACGATAAAACTTGACGATGACTACCAAAGTTTAAAATTTAAGGCGACCCAACCGTTATACTCTGGCTGTGAGAAAGATCAAACAACTTTACATGCCATGGTTGGTTTCCACAGTTTGAAGACGCGGTACGGTTTGTCTGGCAATAGCGTGACGGGAATTCTGAAATGGGTGAAGGGCTTATTACCCAAGGTGAATACACTTCCAAATAGCTATCCTGTTATGAAGAACAGTTTGAAAGGTTTGGGAATTAAGTATAAATCGATTCATGCTTGTGTGTATGACTGCATACTATACCGAAAGGAGTATGAAAATCTCGATCGTTGTCCGGTATGCGATGAACCTAGATATGTCCAATCTACTAGTAAGGAAGGCACAAGCTCAAAAGTGCCTCAAAAAGTATTGAAATATCTTCCCGTTGGGCCTAGATTAAAGCGATTTTTCACAGTACCATGGATTGCAGAGGCAATGACTTGGTATGCTAGGGCAGAAGTAGGGGGTAATATCATGCGTCATCCTATTGATTCTACTACCTGGCGGAGGATGAATTATGAGTATCCCGATTTCGCTCGAGAACAGCGCAACATTCGTTTGGCTATATCAACAGATGGTTTCAATCCATTTGGAAATCTAAGCACCAATCAGAGTGTATGGCCAGTGATACTAGCCCCACTCAACCTCCCTCCTTCACAGTGTATGAGACCTGAATTTTCGATGATGGCTTTATTGATACCTGGGCCAAAGGCACCAAGTGAAGACATTGATATCTACCTGGCTCCTTTGGTAGAAGAATTAAATGAGTTGTGGGAAGAGGGTGTGCAATCATTTGACTCTTTTAGAAAAGAAGAGTTTACGCTGAAAGCTATGTTGATGTGGGCAATTTATGATTTTCCAGCTTATGGGACATTATCCGGATGTGTAGTACATGGTTATTTGGGGTGTCCTATTTGTGGAGAGGAGACTGAATCTCTTCATCTCCCCGCTAGCTCAAAAAATGTATACCATTGCCATAGGATGCTCATAGTTTCAAATTTGAGAAAGGTTCCAATTATTTATCGGGCAGGGTTGAACATAGGCTACCTCCGAGAAAACTTTCATGTTCATAAATTAAAAGTAAATCTTCTGATTGTGGCCCTAATATGCCAGGTAAGAATCCTAAATTTAAGAATGTCAAGCATAAGAAGACCCGAACTGGGAATGAAACTGAGACAAGAAAGGCATAGTCTAGGAGGTTAATTTTATTTGGCTTGGCTTATTGAAAGAATAACTTGGTTCGCCATGTATTGGATGTGATGCATGCAGAGAAGAACCTCGCTGAACATAATGTGGGCACATGCCTTTGGGGGAGTCATTCGAAGGATGAAGAAAATTCATGAAAATACCTTAAATCATTGAAACTTAAGCCACAACTATGGTTGAAAGAGGATAGTATGGGAAGGATAATAATTTACCCTGGTGCTTTAACTTTGACGAGTGGGGAAAGCAAGGTGATTTTAAACACAATATATAATTTGAAGGTTTCGTCTAATTTTTTGTCGAACTTGCAAAGGATTGTGAATTTCTGAGTTTGTCGATGAGGGTGGTCATGTGATGGGAAAACGGGTGAAATTAACGAGTTTGCAACATGAACAAGTAGCTCGTTATCTATTTAACACACATGAAGATGTCGAAGAATGGAAAAAGTAAGTTGAAATTATTTTAAGTTTTACATTTTTTTATACATGATTAATTTTGTAATACGTTCGTCACATTAATTGTATGCAGTAAATATGAAGCTTGTGAGAACAATAAAAGATGAAAAATAATGGCATAATAAAACAACGATTTTAGGCTGTGGTTGTCACACGAGCTAATTATAATGAAAATGGTTATTATATAATATTACATTACAATAAAACTTTACAACTAAACTAATTAATTTATCTCTATTCTCAGCACTTAAAGACGAGTGATGCGACATCAAGGCTTGCCCGTCTAGCCACTTGACCCTTGTTCATGGCGCAAGAGTACAAAAATTATCGATTGAACGGTTACATATTCGGAGCAAGGGTGTACGAGGAAAGTACAAATGTACGAAACTCGGTCATTTCATACAAGGCTCTTACTTTCTTTCGAGCGAGCGCAAAAGACAAGAACCTCGTTGAAGCTGAAATGACTTACTATGGTTTAATTCGAAATATATTTGAATTGGACTATGTAAGCTTCAAAGATGTTGTATTTTACTATGATTGGGTAAGAATTGAGGATAAAAATGCTTGTAAAGTTGATCTTGGAACCAATTTGATCATGATTGACTTGTCCAAGTTGAAGACCAATGAACACGTAAGCAATGAGCCATTTGTTTGTGAATTTCAAAAGGTCAAGCAAGTGTTTTACACAGAGTATACCAACAACGAGTCGTGGTCAATCGTCCTACATGCGCCAAAGCGTTTAAGCAGTAGTGTGAATGACTTGGCTTCCCCTACCGAATATCAATCCATTTTTTATGATAACCCAAATTTGAAACAAATTTTAGATTTGTAATAAGTATTCCAATTATCCGACAATAGTTTAATGATTTTATCAGACATTAGTTTACTGCTTTTAATTCATTTGAACTTAATCATTTTCTCTCTTTCTCTCTTTCCTTTGTGTGCGTGGGGGGGGGGGGGAGTTTTCAACTATTTTCTAAAATTACTTTCATGTCACGACCCATTTGAGAGTGGGATGACCACATAAAATGTTTGTCTTCAGGTGTATGTGTGCAGGTGTGTTTGTATTCTTCTAATTCAATTGGATTTGTACTAATTAAAATAATTTTTACAAAAAATGTCTCCTTCAGGGATAAAGGCAAGGATGATGATAATGATAATGATGATGTCTTCATCAAGGGTCGGCGGTAGCGGAGGCAACGAGGGCTCCTCGGCCCCTAGGCTACCCAAATGGGGCAAATTAGGAATGGTCATTGAGATCAAGACGGGCTTATTGACTAGATCCCTCGAGCAAGTGAAGACGATTATCATCCCAGGGTACCAGTTGGAGGGATGTGTAAAATGAGCTCAAGTTACCTATTTGGGCGGCACTACAGGTAATGTATTTATATTTCAATTTCAATTTCAATTTCAATTTCAATTTCAATTTCAATTTCAATTTCAATTTCAATTTCAATTTCAATTTATATTTATATTTATTCACAACTAACACTTACATTGTTTTTGTTTTGTATTTGTTTGACATGAACAAGTCAACCTACCCCCAGAACTCCGCGATTCTGTGTTGGAGCAGTTGAGGGAGCAACACAAGACACGGAAGAAGAATTTGTGGGCCCAGTATTTATGGAAGCTTCAAACAGGTCGTATTTTACTGTGATTGGGTAAGAGTTAAGGATTAAAATAATTGTAAAGTTGATCCTGGCACCAATTTGATCATGGTTGACTTGTCCAAGTTAAAGAGAGACGAACACGTGAGTGATGAGCCGTTTGTTTGTGCATTTCAAAAGGTCAACCAAGTGTTTTACTTGGAGTATATCAACAACGAGCTGTGGTCAATCGTCCTACATGCGTCAAAGCATCTAAATAGTAGTGTGGATGACTTGGCTTCTCCTACCGAATATCAATTCATTTTTTATGATAACCCGAATTTGAAATATTTTTTTAATTTGTAATAAGAATTCCAATTTAGCGTATGTACTAGTGTTTTATTATTATCGGGCATTGGTTTAATGCTTTTAATTCATTTGTACTTGATCATTTTAACTCCTTTTATCTTTCTCTCTTTCCTTTGTATAAGTGTGTGAGTTAAACCATAAAAAGTATTCCGAACATCAGTTTAATGCTCTTTATTCATTTGTACTTGATTACATTAGCGCATGTACTATTTAGACTTAATGTTTGCATGTCTTCTTCTAATTCATTTTGAATTTGTACTAATAACAACATTTTTTTTTACAAAAAATGTCTCCTTCAGGGATTAAGGCAAGGATGATGATGATGATGATAATGATGATGTCTTCTGGGCCCGGCGGTAGCGGAGGCGACGAGGGCTCCTCGGCCCCTACGCTCCCCAAATGGGGCAAATTGGGAATGGTCATCGAGAATAAGATGGAGATATTAGCTAGATCCCTTGAGCTGCTAAAGACGATTATCGGCCCGGGGTACACTTATTGGAGGGAGGTGCCAAATGAGCTCAAGTTAGCTATTTGGGTGGCACTACAGGTAATGTATTCATATTTATATTTATATTTATATTTATATTTATATTTATATTTATATTTATATTTATATTTATATTTATATTTCAAATTATATTTCTACTTATTCGCAACTAACATTGTATTTATATGACAATAAATATTCAGCCTAGCCCCAACACTCCGCGATTCTGTCTTGGAGCAGTTGAGGGAGCAACACAAGACATGGAAGAAAAATTTATGGGGTTGGTACTTTGGGAAGACTCGAGACTCCATTATCAGAATGCGTGAGTCTGTCCCGCCGTAGGAGCCGATCTCATTGGCACAATGGCAACAGTTCATTAACAGTGAGATCGAGGATGACAGTTCGCAGTTTGCCAACCGGGGAGGGAAAATCAAGTGAAAAAGACGGACGTGCACTACTCCGATCGTACGTCTTACATCGAGGTGGACCATAGGATGATGTTAAGTTTTGATTTTTCTATAATTACAGAAATATGCTATTCTGCATTATTTTACTCTACGGGCCCGGTACTAATTTTGCATTATTTTATTTCAGGGGAATGGGAGTGGCCCTAGGGGTAGGCCACATAGGCTCGATGCCTAAGTGGAAATCTGGATGAAGAAGGGGAAGGATAAGGAGCTGTCCGCGAGCGTCGTGACCACAATTGTAAGTAATCCGAAAGTATTTTTTCATTATTTACGTTAAATTTTTTATTTACTTATTTAAATAATCGTGTGCTTTTTGTCGTTTCAGGCAAAGCTTAAGGAAGTGCATGAGTACAGTCTGATGCCGATAAGGCATCTTTGTCCACAAACGCACTCAGCCTAGTGTTTATCCCTGATTGCTAGGGGAGGACAAGGGGGTTGAGATCGTGGGTGGAAAAATATAGGAACATAGGATTAGAGATAAGCAACACCGGGTTGGCTCGTCAGGTGGACTCGCATGGCGCAAAGATATCAAGGTCGGAGGCGACGATCCAAGATATGTTCTCATTCGTGAAGCGTTCATTGGGCGGAAAGGATAAGGGGAAAGGGAAAGAGAAGGTGGTGGAGGAGGAGGTGGAGGAGGATGAGGATGTGGACATCACTGCTTCGTCGCCGATACGTTCGGACTCACCGAATGATGATCCAGTCCCCTACCTGCCTCCTATCGAGCGGCATATGTCAATAACTAGTTGGTCGAGCGTGTTTATACTCGATGTATTTGATGGCATATGGATAGGGAGGGGGTTGAGGGACCCGAATACTGTCCAGGGTATGTTGGTTCATGGACATGCGCTTCAAGACATCGAGACCAAGGTTCTCGTCATGTATGTGATAACTGGGAAGGAGAATGACCCATTGTGGTTGCGCGAACAATGCAAAGTGATGCATATTCAGGGGTGTCTCAATGCATTTGTCATGTGGCCTTACTTCCTCCTCAAACCTTTCACATGACATTATTTGTATCTATTTTATCTAGACACTTGGATATATTTGTATTTTTTTTATTTGTTACATTTTGGTTTGGATATGAAATTATATATGCAACGATTTGGTGCATTCATTCTATTTTATTTGGATATATGTTGTCTAAACAGGTACGATTTTGCTATAACAAGTAAAAATATACTGCTGAGCAGTGGCAGTGGCCAAACTTCCCAGTAGATTTTTTTTTAAATTCTACCCAGATTTGTCACGGTTATTAACCATGACAAATTTTTAAACTTTGTCACAGTTTTTTACCCTGACAAATCTTGTCAAGGTCAAAGACCGTGACATGACTGTGACAAGTATAATGAACTTATCACGATCAATGACTGTGACAAGTCCATGACAACAAAAGTTTTCACCCTCAGAATTATCACGGTCATTGACTTTGACCAGTCTAATTTGTCAAGGTCAATGACCGTGACAACTCGACTTATTTGGTGTAATGTTGCCACTGCATCCTTGACTGGGATAATTTGGTTGTATAGTGCCTCTAGAACTCTGATAAGGCTCCTAACATCTCATGTCATCCTTTTCATCATACTGGTCATCCTCATCATTAGGGAATTCATGACCCCGTCGCCCCAGGCGTAAACGCTTAGGGTCGGCCACATCTCTATGCCTTTACTGAGGAGGAAGATTCTTTTGTGAGGCCTGGGGTGTTCCCCTGTCCGTTGGATTTGGTCCAACTCTTTGGTGTCCAGAGTTATCATCTCCTCTCTCGCACCAAAAGGTCTAGCCACCAAGTTTTGGCTAAAAGAAGCAATAGTTGCCTGCATCTGTCTCTAGCTGTCTACTAAGGAGCGTAAGGTTGCTACCACCTCCGCCATTTCTAATTGCAGAGGGACCTGGAAGGTACTGGGACCACCTATAGTTGGTGGATCTATTGCCATTGGAGAATTTTAATGATCGAAAAAATAGAGTGAGGAACTTGTAGTAAGCTGGAAGGGCAAAAAATGAGCTAAAACTCAAACCAGAGCTTTGTAGATGCGATTGTGATACCAATCAACTTAATCCGCAATTATTCAATGAATCCAAACACACTAATTTAATTATGTGTCTAAGTTTGAACAAACCAAATTCAATTTTAGATCAACCCCTAAACATGCAACTACGTGTCAAAACAAATCAATCAAGCATGTGACACAAAATTTAGGAAAAATCCCCGAAGGGCAAAACTTTTATTTCTAGAACTTTGACAAGTTTACAAGACCATTGACTTACATAAAGTCTGATAAAAACTCATAAGTATAATGCACGGTGTCTTCGTCAAACCTTCAAATAATCCGCTAGAAATCAGCAGTGGTTCACATGCAGCTATACCACAAGGACATGTAGTCCAAACACACAGTCTTAAATCATTATAGAGACTCCCTCCACAATAGCACGCAGCTCTCGATTGTAGAGATCTCCCCACAAAGGATGAACAATAGCAAAGTTGTTCTAGGGTTCCAAAATATTCACAAAAGTAATTGGGATTTTTGGTGTGAATCAAACATGAGTTTTAGGACTAAAAAATATGAAGACTTTAAGTATTTGGTCTCTCAAAAACGTCGCTCAAAGTCTTAGAAAAATACACCACCGAAATAGCCTTTTATCGAAAAAATAAAAAACTGAGGAGATGGAAAATCTGGCACTAAATCGATCTGGGTATCAGGTTTATTTTTGGAAAAACAAATTGGTTCGGTCACGGGTTCGTTTTTTATAAACAAACCGATCCCGTTAGAAAATTTGACCAAATTTTTTTTTCATATCGGATCATTTCAATTATTAAATAAATCGGATCGGTCCGGGTAAAAAAAATTATTCTTATAAGAAAAAATTCCTCTAAGTATTAAAAACATTTTAGAAAGATTTCCCAATATGAAAATGAAATATTAAGGAACTTAAACTCAAACTTTACCAAAGTTAATCCCATCGAGGCTTGAATGTTGAAGAACCTTGATTATTTGGAATCGTCTTGACATGAATGTGAGCTTGAACTTCAATGACGATGTAGCGTTATACGACATACCGAATGGTAATGGACGAAATTGTACTTACAAGCTCTTTCAATGGTGGTTCAAGCTCAACCAAGGATGAGGTTGGACCACCACCAAAGAATCTAGTAGAGCATCTATAGAAAAAAGGGAAAAGAATGGCTATCTCATTCCCGTACATGGCGTCAGACTGATGATGCCGGAATTGGTATCACCAGATAAAAGTGATGAATAAGCTCTAACCAGTACAACTATGGTGCAAAACAGATGTAAATATGAACACAAAAAGAGATGAGGCAAGGAGGAAGAAAACACCAGATATAAGTGGTTCAGCTTATTAATAGCGTACGTCCACTTTGTGAGTGTGTGAAGTCCACTAAAATGGGCTCTAATGGCCTTGGATAAAAGAACTCAAGTCACACTATCACTAAGTAATAACTTTGATAGAGTTTCAGTAGGGTTTTTAATAATCGATCCTCTATAATGAGGTTGAAGACAAGTATTTATAGTGCTTAAGGGGTGTAGTGTACCCCCAAGCATGTAATAAGCATGTATAAAGTGTTCCACACCAATGACGAGGTGCCAATTCTCTCTGTCACAAGTAGGTCATGATGATCAAATATTCCCTCACGTTTAGAGGGAGATATTGTTATAACGATTTTGGTGCACGTGGGATTTGCGGCCCATGCGCACACTTGCACGCGTCTCCTAATACAGGTGCCCTACTAGTTATCAGGCCTCGGCCGAGCATCATGGACGAGATCATATTGTTAATACATAAGCCACTGAGGAATTGACACCTGTTAAGTTAAGTAGTCGCGGATTGTCTTTGTCAGCCTCGTCATGGCTGAGGATGAGGGTCTATAGTCCATACATTCCACATAACTAATATTACCAGCTTATCTCCACTGTCGAGGCTGATCCCCCTATACTTGACCTGTCGACTGAGTTAGTCCTGACTGATTTTGCACTGGCTGAGTCAATATTCTTCATTCTAGACGGGTTGATGCCTGTCGGCTCTGGTCGAGGTGGAGAGATCTAGGACGAGGTCATTCTTGGCATATCATCAACCTCAAATTACGACGCATGTAAATTTAAAAAAAATAACCCGAATTAATTAAATCTTAATTCACTAAATCAATTAAATCCTCGAGATTAATTAAATCCTATGTCACCAAATTAAGTAAATTCTATATCTTAAGAAATACGGGGTATTACATACTTGCCCCCTTATAAAGGAATTTTTTCCTCGAAATTAAGATAAGTGTAATACTCCAAGCCTTGAATACTTCCCTACTCACATGCCCCTAAGATTGATACGCATATCTCTACCCCTTCTAATCGCGAATTATATTAAAATTAAATTAGTTACCCAGGGCTCCCATACATCCTATACCCGTGCTTATCTGCAAAAATGTTATCCGGCTCCACTAGCCTTAAATCGTAGTATAGCTTTCAACTCATAGTTATAACTAGATATATGTATAATAACCAAGGTACCAACCCATGTCCTAATAACCAAACATCTCCACACTTCCAAAGTTGCGCTAAGTTTCATGTGTGGGACATCTCGCAAAGCAAAATTCAAACAAGGAACCTCCCGATACACTACTACCTAATATTGTCGGTCGTTGAGATTCGTTAGGCCCTCAGTCCATGGCATGTACCCCCAAATCCCCATCTCCTGACATAAAAATATACTCGTCCACTCTCATGTCACAAAAGACCTCATACAATACGGCGCCCTTACTATCACTAGTTTTTTAGTGCAAATGAATAATACGTTATATCTCTAGGCTCGATAATAAGCTTACCCACCCCGAATCCCATCAGTAAACGTACCTACTCATCAGAATCAAATATAACAATATAAACATTTTCTTATAAGTCTATTATGCAACACACCATAGCATATATACACGTTTATATAGGCTAGACCCTCTTTCAGATGATAGCTAGCACAAGTAAATCATACCATGGAACAGTGAACCCAAAGTCTTACTATAATATCTACTATAGCCCAAACCATCACTAACCAGTCGAAACTTACAAAATAGTATATTATACTCTCAACTTTTATTACGTTCCATGCGTATAACATCTCAGAATGAAGCTTAAAATGACTTTCCCTAATGCACTATTCCCTAGAATTATCCATTATCAAAATTCGTGGGTTCAACGCACATAACTAAGATATCACGAATCTTGTCTCCTAACGCATTATCGATGCTCTAACTATCACTAAGTTCTCAGCGTGTAAACAATAAAGCACTAAATCTCTTAGCTCAACGATAAACTCGATATACCCTAAATCACATCAGTAAAAGTCCCTACGCATTGAGATCCATTATAACTAGATAACTATACTCTCTGAAGTCTACTTCATAAAAATATCACCGTGATCTCGAAACTTTCTCAAGTGAGGCATCATGAAAATATATATCCTATCCCGAAACAGCGAACATGATAGTCTTGATATAACCGCCCACCATCGCTTAACCATTGTTGACCAGTCCGTATCCAAGATAAAATTGTACATCACATATCCCTTCTTAGAACGAGCTAACCTCGTAAAATATATATCCTCTCAGTGTCCACACCCGCTCCCCTACAGATGGAACTGAAGAGAGCATGGCTAATCAATGGTAAATGTACACACACTATAGTGATATCAGCGATACCTCTACTAAACCCATTTCACATGCAAATCTAGCACTAAAAACTTCTAGGAGTCGCTCGTGTCACATAAAACAGACTACAATCACCCCGGGATAAAACACATACTTTTAATTACTAATAGTACTGGGGGTTCAAATGGTTCCTGGACATAACACCCCCGTCCCAATTGAACCAAAAACTTCTTATAACTTTTATCCCTATAGGGTGTCCTGTTCCTGTCCCCCAATTCACTATGGGCAATATCCTAACATGTGTGCCTACTATTTACACATAAGACACCTTTCTGTGTTATTCCTCTTTATCTAGCCCCACTGACTATGTCAGGGTTTCCCTTCTCATGGACCTAGTAGTCTTGACCCTAGTTGATACCCCTATTGTCCCTTTGGGTCCCCTAGCCCTATGGGACTCGTTGCTGGCCTTGACGTCCCTAACTAAATCCACCATCACCTAGTAGGAATTTTATTGATCTCAATTCTTAAAATGGGTTCTCTACTGGGTATCCCCTCATGTGATTCCTCACTATCACTGTTAAATCCAGTCTTGCCTTTCAATTAGGTTCTCCAACTCTCTTGGTTCCCTTCTCACGACATTGACGACAACGGTACTAGTCGTTCTATCAAAATTTCCCCATCCATGCTTGTATATTCTAACCATGACTCCATTATTAACTTATGGACCCACTTGATTCTCCATATTCACCTCGTTGAGTACGAAGTTCACTGAACATTTCAACTTTCCTTCATGACCGACCATTGTACGGCCCCTTTTGAAATAAGTATTGAAATCTCCTTTGCCTCTTTGTTTAAACAGTGGGTGAGAGGGTCTACGGTTAAACCACACCCCATCTTCTTCGTTATTCATGGTATCTCTCCATAATTATGGTGACTAACTTCCATCACTACAATATCGCTCCAATGGTCTAAGATTTTTCTCAAAATTTAATCTTAGGTGCCACTGCACTCCACCCTACACAATTGCCTTTGTGCTATCTCCTTCCATTTACCCATCACACTCCTTCTCTTCTTCGAATACTTAAAGATGGCTCTTCAAAAAAGTTATTCTGACTGCCCCCCATTTTTATCGGCTCGCTGGGAGAGTCTGAATTTGCACCACCGATTTTTACTACAGTTCTTAGGGAAACTATTGAGCCCTAGTGATTGTCCCAGCTTCATCTGTCTTAATAATAATCATGGTGACTTCTATTGCAGTCATCGTTCCCAGAATATTCCATAGCATCTGCTGAGCCTCTCCCCTTGCAGTCCTTCTAACGACCCTCGATGGTCTTCCAAAGTTGTTCGGTGTGCGAAGCACAACCGAACTCATATACGAATCGCATCAACTATACTTAATAACAGGAGAACATAAGTCTCTTACGTAGAGGAATACACCAATCCTGTAATAAGGCTCTATATCGAAGAATGCTACGCTAAAACGTAATAAGCCGCACATATCCTAAGGACTCTAGAACGTGATGCTCTGATACCATCTGTGACACCCCGCCAACTAAAATATCGGGTGGCCAGCCCGTGATTTAAAATAAAACGTTGGTCTTATATGGCCCATTCTTAGCATCTCTATCAAAAACATTTTTAAAGTTACTAACCACATAGTAAATTGGATAGACTGGTGACAAATATTATCTTTAATTAATTAACAACATGTGAAAAATAATAACAATTAATCCGTCCACACAAACTGGTAACTGAAATTATCACAGATAAATAATATGAATAAAAAAGACCGAATCAACTATCAGCTCAATAATAAAATCCAACAACAAATTGAAATAATAAATTGGAGGGATACATGCCCAAATGAGTACTGAAAAAAAGTCCCTACACAAGGAATGGAATAATAAGCCGTCTATAGCAAAGTCCCGCAACTTTCACATGAGTTGTAGCTACGCATCCCTAGATAGAATCCTCAAGTTGGACGTCCCTGTGGCTGGACACCTAAAATGTTTTGGAAAAGATTTTGACATGGGTCAAGGCCTAAGTAAAACATTTTTAAAATATTTAGCAATCAATTAAATTGCAATTAATTAAATATGCATGCACACTTTCCATATTTAAGCTAGTGTCGCACTCTCTTGAGGTACAACTCACCCTTCATCTAATTAGCACACCTAACGCTTGCCTTCTAACCTTACTAGTTATGCTACCCCTCCTAACTAGCCATATAACACATCTTTCTATTGCACTAATCTAACCCGAGTATTCTTACATTGATTATTATGTTCTCTACTCACTAACTTATTAATCGATTCAACTATATTAAATCATATAACGTTCACACTAGTTATATATAAGAAACCCCTTTTTAATCGTAAACTTTCACACTAGTTATATAAGACATACATTCACACTTCTGTATTAATCACGTATATATAATTATCTACTCAAATTGTACTAGTATACTATAACATTCACACACACACATCGCATATAATAACCATCCATTCTCGAGTAATAACTCACCGGATGATTTCTCTTAAATACTATCATGTCCAAGGTATGCTCACTCTAACCTGGCTACCTCAAGTCGGAATAGCTCACACCGAACTTGGGTAAAAATATCAAAAAGGTAGTGGAGGCCTTCATATTCCCCCTGAAAGTGAAATCGAATTATATCCAAAGCGTCGCACCTCAAAAAATAAATTACGTAATAAAATCTGAGGCAATATGACCTAGGGACTATACTCTCCCTACTCCTCAAGGCAGCGGATCCACCCACATCGCGCAACTTCCTATGATAGCACTAGAGGGGTATGTATTCCTCTAAATATCATTCACACCGGTATTTATAATGCGCGCACACACACACACACACACACACACACACACACACATATATATATATATATATATATATATATATATATATATATATATATATATATATATACTATCACACTAACCGTATACATATATTTAATGAAAGTTTGGTTAACACGTGCCTAATACCCGTTGCACTAGCCCAAAAATACCCAAGTCTCTATCCTGACTTGTAATTTAATTAATCATAATTTATTTATATTCATTAAAGTAGTGTCACCCAAATACAATACCCAGACTCACTCATTCGGTATGTATCTTCACCTTTAAGAATTTATTAGAAAAAATACCACTATTAAGTTTAACACCCCTCATTAAATTTAATATTCGATAATTTATTATATATATTTATAATAAATTAAATCGGCTACCCCGTGCCTAACTCACGTCGCACTAGCCTAAAAAAAATCCGAGTCAAATCTCTGACCCTTAATTAAATTAATTTCACCTCCATTAATTTTATCAAAGTAGTGTCACTCAACCAAAATGCTCGGACTCCCTAACTTGGTCCGTATTTTAACCTTTTGAATTTATTACACAAAATTACCCCATTAGGTTAAACACCCTTTATTAACTTTAATATTCCTTAGTGCATATCTCTTAAGACCCTAGGAATTGGCCTCCCTTTTATTTTCATCCAATTAAATCCTCTAAAATAAAATCCCAAAAGTAATACTAGGTGGAAGATAAAACTAGTCTAAAATTCCCACCTTCGCTCGAACGACGGCCCCAGTTGTTTGCGAGACATACCTATGTCGTTCGCGCGAGATCTTGGGTCTCTCAAATGGCCCATGGGTTTTCATCCCCTTCATCTTTCTCACGCCGTTTCTGCCATTGATGAGCATTCAAGGTTTCGACTCACCCTTAAATCTTCACCCAACTTACAATTAACATTTAATCCTTATAAAACATCTTCTAATCCTCCTAGAAACTATTAATCAACAACAAATTAACACATCTACCAATATTTTTTCCAATTTGGATTATATTTAGGTTTCCTTCAATCGTTTACCAATTTAATCCTAAAATCCGAAATTGGACATCATTCTCTACTGGGTTTATCAAAAAATTTAGATTCCCACAACCTATAATCATATAGCATCATCAATTTCACTTTTAATCTACACAAGATACTCAAATCTCCAAAATCTATTTCATATAATAGCAGACTCCCAAAAATGAATTTCTCTATTACACCCACTATCATATGAATCGAGATACTGTAATTAAATTGAAAGGAAGTTTAACTACTTTCCTGATTAGATTCGTTGGGTCTGATTTTCTTTTGAGTAGATGAAGATTTGACAAAGAACACGCCCAATTCTTCATGATTTGGTTCTGAAAATCTCCCAAAGTTATCCCTCTTTTATCCTCTGCATAACTAGAGATTTTTTTTGAGTTTTGTGTTCCATAAACTCCCTAATGTAGGTTTTATATTTCTAATCACTAAATTAAGCCTATGGTCTAAGCCCAAATGACCCGAACACCCCCGTGTGTGCTTGATTATGCCTAAAAATGCTCTGAGACCCAATTACTACTCCTGAGTACTCTTTTCCAACTATCTCGACCTATTAGGAATCAACCGTGTACTCAGAATCGTCATTTGAGTTACTTTTCTAAAATTCTCTAATCTCGACCTCAAATTACGACACATGAAAAATTTTAAAAATAATCTGAATTAATTAAATCTGAATTCACTAAATCAATTAAATCCTCCAGATTAATTAAGTCCTATGTCACCAAATTAAGTAAATTATATATCCTAAGAAATACGGGGTATTACATCCACCTGTTCGCGACTCTTCTGAAGATCAGGGTATGCGGTCTATGCGACCTTTATCTTCTCAATCAAACGAGTTTCCATAGTAAGGGTGCTTAAATGTCCGTTGCCCCTGTGACTTATGACCTCAATCCCCATAGTCTATAAATCTCTTGGGATCTTCTCTTTATTATTAATCCTCAAAGAATTAAGGGAGCCCATTATACTTAAGGCAGTGACTAATATATTTTCCTTCCTGGTGTGATATTTAATCGAACAATCCTAATCTTTGATTAACTCTAAGCATCTCCTAAGCCTCATATTTAGTTATCTTTAGATGAAGATATAAGTTAAGATCTTATAGTTTGTGAAGATTTCAAAAGTCTCTCCACATAAATAATGTCTCCAAATTTTCAAGGCCAAGACCACAAACGTTACTTCTAAGTCATGTGTGGGGTAGTTATTCTCACGTGACCTAAGCTGTTTAGAGGCATAGGTAATAACCTTTCCATTTTTCATGAACACACATCCCATTCTATGGCCTGAAGCATTATTACATATCACATAAGCTCTCACCTACTTAGGCAATACCATAATGGGTGTGACCATTTACTTTTCCTTTTAACTTCTGAAAACTCCATTCACACTCTGCGAACCAAATAAACTTTTTATCCTTATGTGTTAATTGGGTCAAGGGTATGACAATGTTGGAAAATCCCTTCACAAATATCCTATAATAGCCTATTAGGCCAAGGAAAATTCTAACCTCTGTCACAGTGGTTGGTCTCTCCCAATCAGTAATAGTCGTGACCTTTTCTCGGTCCATAGCCAACCCAGGAAGGATATCTCCTCAAGCCAGAATTCACACTTAGAAAATTTTGGATAGAGTTTTTCTTTCCTCAATACCTTAAATACGCCACAGAGGTGTTCCTCATGCTCCTCCATGGACTTTGAATAAATCAATATATCATAAATAAAAAGAATAATAAATTTGTCTAGGAAGGGCCTAAATACTTTATTTATCAAGTCTATAAAAGCATCCAGGGCATTAGTTAATCCAAAATTCATCACTATAAACTCATAGTGACCATACTTGGTTCTAAAGGTAGTTTTTTGAATGTACTCATCCCTTATCTTAAGTTGGTGATATCCTGGCCTCAAATCAATGTTAGAGAAATATCTAACATCCTTTAATTGGTTAAAAATGTCATCAATCCTAGGCAAAAGATACTTATACTTCACGGTGATCTTGTTCAATTCCCTATAGTCTATGGACATTCTCATCGATCTATCCTTATTCTTTGTAAACAACACTGGGAAACCCAAAGGGGAAGTGCTAGGTAAAATCGTGGCCTAACAAATCCTTTAAGTACTCCTTCAATTCCTTCAACTCCGCGAGAGCCGTCCTATAGGGGGACTTCGAATTAAGCACGACCTTTGGTATAAGGTCAATAGTAAACTTAATTTCTCTATTCGAAGAAAATTCTGGAATCTCCTTTGGAAAAACATCGCTAAACTTCGCGGGCACATGAACATCTTCTAAGATGGACATGGTATTTTTAAGATCCTTTATGTAGGCTAGATATCCGTGACACCCACCCGTTAACATTTTCCTAACTCTCAAGGTTAATATCAATAAAGGCTTCCTATTTGGTTTAGTACCCTAAAACTCACCTCAACCTCTCCGAGTTTACAGAAGGTAATATCCTTATTAGCGTAGTTTAGCCTAGAAAAGTGGGTGCACAGCCAATCCATACCTAAGATACCATCAAAGTGTCCCATTTATAAGGGAATTAAGTTAACTTCAAAACACTATTCTCCTATATATGTGTCACATCCCCTAAAGATGGCCATAGCCTCTAAAGAAACTCCTATCAGGGGTGTCAATCACTAATGCGGGGTTCAAGGTTTGAGGCTTTATCTTCATTTTTTGTGCAAATTTAGTGGATATCAAAGAATGTGTGGCCCAGAATAAAAAAGAGTGTAAGTATTTCTATAGTCAATAGTAATAGTACATGTTATCACATCCTCAGCCTTCTCAGCATCCTTAATATTTAGGGAAAAAACTCTAGCTGGAGCCCGCGGCTTCTCCACATCTTTCTTTGGTAGTCTGCATTCCTAGACTTTGTGGCCTGGTTTGACACAACCCTTCCAGCCCAGTCCCAAAGGAGAAGCCTTAGAAATTTTCCCCTTTAATCCGCAGTTAAAGTAGGTAACTATTGTAATGTCAACCTTCTCTTGTTATTTTCCTTTCGTGGCCCCGTAGTTTGGTCGCGACTTTTGAACTTGATATCGTTGCTGATATTCTTTCTTTGTTCCTTCTTCTCAACCCATTATCTTTTCTCCCCTATCCTTCAACCCATCTCCAAAGTCTTGCCCCATGATCTAAGATACCATAACTAACTCTCTATATGTCCGCAACCTTAATCCCGCAATTCTGCTATGGAGTCCATGCTTCAAGCTCTTTTCAAATTTATTGGCTTTCTTCTCCTTAGTATTAATGGTACAGGGGGGAAAAGTGCAACAGGTCCATGAACTTGGCTTCATACTTAGACAAGGACATTAGTCCCTGTGTTAGTTCTCAAAACTTCACTTTTACCATTTCCTTGGCTACTGCCGCAAAGTACTTATCCAGAAAAATCCTTTTGAATCTGGACCAACAAATGGCTATGGCCTTGTCCTTAAGTTGGGTCCTCTTTATCATTGACCACTAATGATCAACCTCCACCTCAAATATAATGGAGGAAAAGGACACCTTTTATTCTTCAGTGTAGTTAATAACTTCAATGATATTATCTATTTTCCTTATCCAGGCATCGACCTTTAAAGGATTAGGCTCTCCCTTAAAGGGCTTTGGCCCTATTTTCTTAAAGTGATCGATGGTTCAACCCACAAGCCTCTCCTGAGTTATCCTTGTAGCCATGTCCCTATGTATGGCTACCATGAACCCAATTAACACCTCATGCAATGGCTTCTGCAGCCACATTATTGTTATTCATGGCACTATTAAATCATATGTTGTTACCTCTTGCCATAGCTTCTTAATAAGAATCACACACGTATAAGTCTGTTATCTTAATATTAGGTCTCGAGATATGTCTACCTAGTAAAAAATATTCCTAAAAATTAAATAGTTTCTAAGGTTGAATGCTTTGATACCAATTGTAATGTCCGCATCCTTGCCCAATTAGGCCACAACATTCATTCACTTATTCTCACATGGAAAAATTTTAAAACTTATATATTAGGGAAAACTTACATGTTAAGGCCTATAAAGCCCTCGGGCTCATTCATAAGAGTTGGCAGATGAATTAATTATCATATTTTTTAAATAATGCATAATATAGAGAAATCGTTTAATAAATGCCATCTCCAGTGGTAGTAACATTTAAAGTTTCCAATACAAGACTTCAAAACATAAATAGTTTTTCCCTTCACATAAGCTTTATAATAAAACTCAAAATATGAATAATTACAAATAGGAGTGAGATCTATATAAATGATATTAAAACTCTTTAAATTAAATTATCCTCCATGACCTCTAGCATCCTCTATGACCTGAATACTATCTGTGGCTTTTATCCTACGAAAATATAGAATTTACAAGGGATGAGCTCAAATACCCCACCAAGGGTCAATCATAAGTTTCGGCCAACTGTTAATGTTCATTTTTATGGAGACAATAGATATGCTAATAAGTCAATGTAAAATAGCACAAATAAGCAAAATTGCACAATATAAGAAAATGGAAAGTAAATAATGTAACTTTCCCAACCCTTCAAAATACCCCAATAACCTAAGGCTCAATCTCCCTTAGATCTTAACTACTTAACTTCTCCCAAGGCTCAATCTCCCTTGATTAACCTCGGCTTCCCTCAAGGATAAATATCCTTTGGTTCACCCTCATAATCCATGACCTTTATTTTATGACCTTGGACATCTCATTCTCTTCGGATTTATCCTAGGGATTTTGGACCCATTCATACCATATGTTGCAACCTCCTCTCTTGCTAAATTCCAGAATGGAGGATCCATGGTCTACTATTAACTCCATAACTTTGGTCGAGCTATGCCAAGGTTCAGGACTCATAGTTAACCTAGGCTCAATCTCCCTAGGGCTAACCATTTTTTACTTCAAGAACTAAGAAGGAGGTACTCACTAGATAATGATATTTTTGTGTGGCCGAATAGTTCCACAGACTTAACATAGAATGCCATCTAAAATCACACTCTAGGCATAATATAATTATGCCCAAAAGTTCACGGCCACAAAGAAGGAGTTAAAACTCCTAATCAACAAACAACAAGGCTTTTTTTGGTAAAATCAAGGTTCTAAAGCCTAATTGTCCAATAACTCAAATCCTTAAAGACCAAAGGTAAAACCCTATATAAAACCTCATAATATCAATAAGAAAAACCTCAAAGTCTCTTATCCTCAAACACATAATATTTAAATACGAATCCTAAGATAAAACCTCTTAAATCAAGGATTAAAGTGAATAGTAATAGTCCCTCACCTTAAACCTCAATGAACAGTAAATCACCCTCGCCTCTAAACCCATTATACGATGAATAGAAAAAGTGCATGGACTATAACTCGAACAACCCAAAATTCACTATGAATAAAAATAGCCATGGTCTAAACCCATAAAACTCAAAATATACGAAATGGATCATTTCATTCAATAGATAACATGGAAAATAGGGTTTTATTAATAAAGAAGAGGACGAGGATATGTCGTTTAGCTTAATGGACTTGGTCCAATGAACAATAACCAGCCGCTGACTCCAACACATCTTATTCTATGGTGAACAATGACAGTTCAAGGCCTCCTTTTTGAAAGTACCTCCACCTATCTAAAAAATCTCTCTATATTTCTCTAAAGTGGGAATTAGGGTTTTTAACATCTTTAGGAAGTGTGCCATAGGTTTCGATCTATAAGAATTACTAAGAAACCTAGTTTTTCCTCTTATGTCATCACCTTTTCCACAAATACCCCTCCAAAAAGGCTTCTTGGACCTTCCAGACTTGTTTATCATGTTATGACTTAATTAGGCCACACCATCATTTCTCATGCTAAGCCTTTTCTATTTTTTATCACTAAACTCCATGTCCTATCTCTTATGTTGCGACCTTCTTATACCCCCAAGGCTTATACGTCCAAGGTCGTGGCCTAAAGTCTCTAATCTTTCTTACTATCCGTGGCCTTTGTCCCTGACCATGGCTTTTAAATAGAACTTCACTTATGGTCATGGCTTTCCATATAGTTTTTTCTTTCTATAATATTAGGTCATTAAATAGGAGGAATTGTTCTCTTGGTTTCATGATTTTCCATGATGTGATACCATCTTCTAAATATGTTAATAAAAAAATTATTTTAAATTTTTTCTTGCACATTTGTTGGCAGATGAAACACAAAAGTTAGTAATCCAAATATTAATATAGTCAATGCAACATCATGGGTCGTCTTGATTAGCTCGTTCGTGGAATGGATTTTTCTAGCAAATTGCAGTTGTCTGATAGTGATGTTGTTGGTTAGTGATACTAAGTTCAATATTTGTTCTGTCACTGCCAGGACTGTTTCCTTCTCCAATTGAGAGAGCTTTTATTTCGTATTAATCTATAAATTCTCTCATTAGTCTATCAACTAAATAATTTTTTCTTCCATAGATATTCAATAGTCAATGTAAAATATTTTGACCAGAGCTGCCATCGAAGAATCTACCCTGTTCCAGCATATTAGATAAAATTTTATTCACAAAACCTAATAGGCCTTTGCAGTCTGTTCTTATTAACATGGTCTTAGTACTAGGAATATTAACATTTTCTCTTTTATTTCGCATACTTGTACTCTAAACTCTATTATATCTTTATATGTATACATATGGACGAAAATAGGATTTAATCTTAAGAGGAGCCATGAATTAAAATCAATCTTAGCAATATAATATTTCTTTATCAAAAGAGAAAATGTTTTGTGCCCAAAAAGCTAATTGTTTTATTAACACAATTCAATTATATCATATCTTATATTATAATCTTGTTATTTATTCAATTAAAAAAATAAAATGACTATGCAAAAACAATTAATGGGATGTAGAAGCTGACCTCGATAATGTATATCATTTTCTCTCAATTTCTAAGTCATGTGATAGCCTTTGTTTAAACTAAAAAAAGTAGTAATAGAATATAATTTAGAGTACTACATTATTATTTTAATATCAATAAATATTTAAGGTAAGAAATTAAGTTTCCAGTTAGGTAAGACTAAATATACAATTTGAATGTATTTTAGAGTCAAAATTAAAATTAACAAATAAAAAAAATTATGAGGACCAAAATTGTGCAAAATGAAAAAGGGTTTTCAAATTTAAAAATACATACAAAGATATAAGTGGGCCAGTCTTTAAAAATACTAAAATATAATGCACATAATGTTTTGGACTTTGTACTTTTCGATCAAATAGTGGGTACAAGACAAAATAAAAATAAAAAAGCAAAATACCTATTTTTTTTAAAATTAGGGGGCATCACTATTACACAAGTAAAACCCCAAAAGGAAATAAGGGTATAACTCATACTTTTAAAAGTTTAGAGGGGGATATGCCCCTTTGGTCTCTCTTTAGTTTCGTCTCTGTGTATACACCATTTATTTTACCGTGGTTATTTTACTAGGATTTATAAGTTCAATGTTTGTTTTATTTTTATCTTTGTCCCAAAATTTTAACGGGTTCTCACTATATAATTCTTTGCGTTTTTTTCTTGATTTTCTTTTATTTCTTCTTGTAGTGATATTTTCTTAATGCTTAAAGTGATTTCATGGTTTGTGGGAGAGATTACCTCCTCATCGCAATTGAAGCAGACATAGTCAATTTTTGATGTGTTACTACAGTTTTTAGATTAAAAACTTCCATTTTCCCTATTTTCTATCATAAAGATTACTGAATGAAGGGTTTGAGTACATGAGTTATATAACCTCTAAAAATTATTACCTATTATGAGATCATGTGAAGGTTAATTCGTTGCCCAAAGTTTAGGAATAATAAATTTCCCATTATTGATTTCTATTGTTAAGTTTTCTATTGCCTCATTATGTATCATTGTCATATTATTATTTGTCCTAAATACAATTGGTTGACTTTATTTTTTCCATAAATATTCGTGAATGAATGACCTTTTTCCAAAACAAAATGAGCACCCACTATCTAAGTAAGTACATATATCATATTTTTTAAATCCCTCCATACATATATTTATTGAAATATAGATACTTTTGATATTAGTCTAAGATATAGATAACTTATTTTCTTTTTTATAATATTTATTGATTAATTCTTCATTTTATTTTTTTTACCATTTCCTTTTCTTCTTTTGTTCATATCATTAAATCTTGCTCATTTTTGCATATAGGTATAGTAGTTGTATATCTTACTATTATTCCACCACTTACGAATCTCCTACTTCCTGCCAAATTTATTTATTCTATTTTTCAAGTTCTGAGAAGAGCTTTTTCTTCGAAATTATTTTTCTGAGAAAATTTACCTTCTTCAGATATACCTACCTCTGTAGTTTTTGTTTTTATATCTCATTCTTTATCAATTTTTATTATACTTTTTCAGTATTAATATTACTTGGGGTTATTAGAACTCTCTATCCATCTGTAATCAAATATAATTTCACTTAGGTTAATCTTTTTTGGGCTTTATTTTATCTATATGCATTTCATTAATTGGCTTAGATTTATCATCATCGATTATTCAGTGTTTTATTCTAGGATCTATAACATTATCTAATTTATAAATTACATTCTAATATATTCTTAAAGGAAAACTCATATTATTCATATATATGCCTACAATCTTTATTTTAATGTTAGATTTTTATTTACAGACCCATCTTAGAAAACTAACATAATATCATGGTCTACAACGAAATTCTATCGGTCTTGCATACAAACTATTCTTTATTCCACTAACTATTCATCTTGTAAAATTTCTTTGTCTAACACCACATAAAAGTCCATAAATATCTACATCCTGACCTTTATCAAATAATGGTGTTATCTATATTTGCACACTCCCAATATGTATGTACTTATATCTATTATATTTCCTATGATTTAATATATTATTAAAATCTATTGTTTATTTCTTCCACATTATATTCACAATCTTTTTATTTCTACATCCCCTTTAATTCTTTAACATATGTATTTATTTATTTTTATCTAAATATTGATTTTTGGTATACTTCTTCCTTATGTACAAGAGGCAATATTTAATCTTTACTTATCTCTCTATCCTTATTTTTATTAAAAAATTGTTCACCTATTAATTCTCCCGTACTAACTTCATTTGATATCATAATCTTATTTGTACATCACTATCTTCTTCTTCTTCTTCTTAATATAGAATTTTTAAAACTTTATTAATTTGTTATTCCTTTTATTTTTGCATTGATTTTCATAATGTCATATGTCTCTATGTGCCTAGCATTTACACGTTCTTTTTCCCTTTGGATAGAAATTATTCTTTCTAAAAAATCATCTCTCTTTAAACTTAGGTTTTCTGTAGTAATTTCTTTTGTATTTTTCACTTCTTTGTTTATTACAACTTTTCTTTTGTGAAAGCTCTTTATTTTCTTATACTTGGTTTTTTTCTATCTCCTGAGAAACCCCAATGATTTGAGTTTTGCCAACAATTTATATATTGTTATTTCATTTTCCTTTTTTGCTTTATTTTTAGACATTCTTGCTCAACATATTCTCATAGATATCTTATTTTAGCTCCTAGTGAGTCTTTTATCACACCATTTAATTCTTATAGCCAATTATTATATTTTTCCTCTATGTTTTCATTTATTAGGTAGTTTATGAAAAAATATTATGAGATTATTTTTTATATATCCTAGTTTGTAGAAGTAAAGAGAGCATTCGCATATACAATTTTCTAAAAGTTCCATATTTCAGATTTCAAAATAATTTAATTTTCTTTCTCATATTCTCACCTCCTTGTCTTCATTATATTCATTACCTATGAATCATTCTTTTATGATTTTTATGAATTTATTCAACAACGACTCTATAGTAGTAACCTGCCTTAGAGTTGCCTTATTGGTTTCTCCTAAAAATCATACAGTCTTATAGTATTTCTAACAAACTATGCTCAATATAATGCATACAACTTTTCACACTCTAACTACTAATGTTTAAATTTAAGAAACGATGCACTCCTCTCTTCCATTGTCTTAATACATCTTCTGTATTTGAGGCACAATCTATATTTAATATGTAGCATGTATTACTAATTGGTTATAGTGATACTTCTTTAAAAAATACCTCTTTACCTAGAACAAAATCTCCACTAATAGGTATTGCCATGTTTAGTGGATTTCTTCTGTTTAGAAAACTATATCCTCCATCTCATTTTCTATATTCATAATCTTTCGCATAATATTTCATTTCTTCAATATTGAAGCTTCCAGGAGCATTTTCATATCTATGACTTGGTTCAACTTCGTTTTTAATTGGTGTCATTATGATGTCCATTTTATTTATTTCTTCTTCATTAAAATAATTTTCATCTAATTTTTCTAGATTTTCGAGAGAAATGTGTTCCATTTCCTGAAGGCTTATTAATCCTATTTGTTTATACAATTCTTCTTACATTTCTATAACATTACTAAATTATATGATATCAGTTTCATCCATTATATCTAAATTTTTTTATCTATTTTCAATATTATTTGTGCTTAATTTCAGGATTAGTTTCTTTATGAATGATTTATTCTAGTTGTTTTAAAGTGTAATTATTAAGATCCATTTTTTTCAGGTAATATACGTTCAAAAAATATTCTAGCTCTGTTTCTTTATAGGCGTACGGGTAAGAATCGAAACGTTCATTGTCATCTTACCTTGATGCTAATATCTTTCCTTTTTATTTTATGCAAGTCTATAAGTGTCCTACATCGTTGATTACTTTTAGTTAATGACTCCTAATTTTTTCTCAAATATCTTTAAAAAATCTTATTGCGGTATTATTTTGTTTTATAATTATTTATAGCAATGTAGAGTTATTCAAATAGTCTGAGTGGGTCTATTCAGTGAATCTTATACTCATATATATAATTCTGTTGAGATTACAGCTGCAAAGCATACAAAAACTTGGTTGTAATACAAATTCTAAAAAACAAGATGACCAAGTAATTATTTATGAAAATTTTCAAATTTGTGCGAGTGAATCAGTTAAAACATTTACAATAATTTAGAAATTGAGTTAAATGATCTATAGTTAGGTGACTAAAAATAAACTTTAGAGACTAAGTTGGCACTATTTGTAATTTGGGGGCTATTTTAAAACTCAATGTATAATTTAGGAAGTGTCAGTGTAGTTTACACTTTTTTAAATTTTACCTCGTTAAAACACCCCTATAATAATAAATTTATTTGTAATTTGTTAACATTAATAATATTTTGGGAATCATCTTATGATCATAAATATTTTTTAAAGAATAATATTTTATACATGAGGATAACAATTCAAATAAAAATGTGTTTAACTCACTGTCTTCCTCTCCAGTGTATTTAATTCATGGGATCCCAAGATTTACCAATATATAAGATTTTAAGTAATGCATAAAACAAGGCAATGGATCAACGAGATCAAAACTTGAAGAGGGCACCACAAGAGACCATGCAAATAAACTCAAGAACCCAACCAAATGTATACACATTGAATTAATTATCTCTAAAAACTAGCATATTCTTATATTTAGGTTTATCAAGTTCAAATATCACTACACCAAATTAGGCAAAGAGTCGCGGACTTGGGCCGTAACCAAGCTTAGTGGTCATGGACCTCGACCGTGACATTATAGGGTGTGACCAAATTCATGGGTTATGGACCAAATCCCTAACCGAAGTAAATGGTCACGGACCTTGGCATGACGGAGCATGGTCGCAAACAATGGTCGTGACTAGCTAGTCATGGACCAAATCTGACACACCCCAACCCAGTTACTTATAATTAAGTTTGAAAGTCAAAGTGAGTCGAACCATGATTAATTTAACCAAACCATACACAAGAGTTTTAATTTCGGAGTCATCATTGTAAATCCATATAACTGAAAACCTTTTTACAACATCAAAGTAGTCACACTTATACAAACTTGCTTGAAGGAAAATTTAACTTAATTACATCATTTACATTTAAACAAAATCTTTGTCAATCCCATTCCTGGCTAATCCAACCCGACTTCCTAGATTTGGCAGTGACATCGCGTTTCCAGAAAAATGTGAACATAGGAACCATGAGCAAAATAGCCCAGTGAATGCATCACTACTATACTACTTCATGAATTTAAATGCAATAAATCATGTCCATGTAATTATGTATTAACTTATCCGGCTCATTCATAATGAAACACCAACTTTTTTGAATCATGATTCACATATCCTGTCTAAATAGACAATTCTCCCCCATTCCTGGTCGAGGAGTAACCCCTTATCATTAACAGACAAATCTCCCTCATTACGGGTCGGGGAGTAACCTCCCATTTCGATAAATCGAAATGAACAATTTCACATTCATAACATTATGATCATATTCGTAATAGTATACAAATACATCATTCCAGTGAGTACACTCACCTTGGGTTGTCAACTATGTATTTATGTTTCCTTCGGGTGGAGCTGAACTGGTTTGATTATACCTTACACCTGTCAGTCCAACTAAATCAGTACTGAATCTTAATTATGATTATTATCCTAACATAATTATGTAACTTTCATGACTATACAACAACAATATAATTCCACATAAGTTACGTTCCATAAAACATAAATAACGACGAAGCAATGGTATACATATTGATAAAGTTATGAACATTCAACCGTAGGAAATACCTCATAAGGAATTTGTAACTAAAACAAAGTAGACATGAAAGTATGCTTCTCAATTTATATACACATGAAACATTTACTCAAAGTAACCTTTGTAAGGACGAAATACAAGCATTTATTCAAGGGGTATCCAATATGGCCTGAAATTATTGTCCTACATACTTAACCATCCTATATTCCTAAATTGTATAAATGCAGGGGTCCAACCTTATCAATATGAGAACATATATGAATATACTTTCCAATACAAGTGACGGTGTAATTTTTCAAGCTTCCTAGAGCAAGTTATGACCATTTGTTTACAACACAAGAAATCTGCCATACAAGCTCCTCTATTGTTCCTTCAACTTGCAAGAATTTTCATAATTTTTCTACAACATAAAATTCCATGGTTTTAAAAAAAATTCCAGTATACATACTAAATAGTAAATAATTAAACTTTCATAATTTTTTGACTTCATTTGCTATCTCAAAAGCTTGACTAAACTTAGGGCATACCGAAATCAAGTAAACAAAAAGCAACTATGTACCAACTTAAAAACATCATTATGGCCTAACCACAATGAGATAAAGTCTAATCTTTGGATATGAGATGAATATATGAGTCTACTTTCATATACAGTTTGAATTTATCAATTCCAGTAGGCACACAAAGAGATATGCAAGTTTGAATACAAGGAGTTTCAATACAAAGCAATTTTAAGGGTTTCTACATTCAACTTAACATAAACTTGCATCTAACCATACATATATAGAAAAGGGCTGAAAGTTTCATAAACTTATGATGATTTATATCATATAAATCATAAATATATGAAAAATAACAATATTTTCAATTAGGATTACCTTCGGGACCTTTGCGTAATTTCTACGGATTTTTCTACACTTTTTCTCCTCACATTTCTTCCTAAACCTCTATCTTCTCTCTCCTCAAGCTCACAACACTTGAAACTGAACCTATGGATTAATTTTATGAATAAATAAGTTAGAGGGAGAGTTTTAAGTCGGCAAAGGCTTCCTCCCAAGACAACCAATCAAATTAAACCATTTGGTTTAATAAAAAACAAATTACCACTTAAAGGGAATGGACAACTTTGACCTTTGTTCGTAAATTCGGTATAACTCTTTACTCGGGCATCCATTTGATGATCCGTTTGTTGTGTTACAACCCTAACTCAATTGTATAAAACTATCTAGTTTTCACCTCAAGTCATTTATAATGTTCTAAAGGTCAAAACTAGTTTCTAATAGGAACATTTCTACCGAAAATAACAAAACTTTTGTGTTTGTAAATAATTCGACCTTTCATGATTTATGAAAGTAGGATTATAATAAACATAATCACTCAACTTTAGACATAATAATAGCACATTATTCATATCACATAATATAAGCATGATTTAATTATAATTTATCATAGTTATATACGGGTTGTCACAACTTCCCCCCTAGAAATTTCGTCTCCGAAATTTAATATGAAGTTCACTTACCAAACAAATGGGGTTACTGTTTCTTCATGCTATCATCTGTTTCCCAAGTTGCTTCTTTAATATCTGTTTCTTCATGCTATCCTCTGTTTCCCAAGTTGCTTCTTTAATCCCATGGGTCATCCGCATAACTTTAACTAAAGAAATAACTTTATTTCTCAATACTTGGTCCTTACGATCAATAATTTCCATTGGTTCCTCGATGTAAGACAAGTCTTCCTTCAGTTCAATTGGTTCAGTTTTCAACTGATGAGATGGATCCTCCAAATACTTATGAAGCATCGATACGTGAAACACGTCATGTAAATGGGATAAGTCTGGAGGTAATGCTAATCTATATGCCAGTGCCCCAATTCTTTCCAACACTTCATATAGTCGAATGTATCTTGGACTTAGTTTCCCCTTTTTCCCAAATCTCATAACGCCTTTACATGGTGAAATACGTAGGAATACAAAATCCCCCTTTTGAAATTCCAATGGATGCTTCCTTTTATCTGCATAAAATTTTTGCCTGCTTTGCGCTATCTTTATCCATTCCCGAATCATTTTAATCTTTTCAGTTGTCATATCTATCAATTCAGGACCCAAAATTTTCCTTTCACCTACTTCATCCCAACACTAAGGCGTCCTACATCTCCTCCCATATAAAACTTCATAAGGAGCCATACCAATGGTAGACTGATAACTATTATTATACGAGAATTCCATTAATGGCAAATGATCATCCCAACTACCTTTGAAGTCAAATACACAAGCTCGTAGCATGTCTTCTAATATTTGAACTGTCCTTTCAGATTGCCCATCGGTTTGTGGATGAAATGCAGTACTGAACTTCAAACTTGTGCCCATGGCATTCTGTAAATGAGTCCAAAACTTAGAAGTGAATGTTGGATCTCTATCTGATACAATTGACACTGGTGCCCGATGTAAACGGATAATCTCATCAACGTACATACGTGCATACATGTCAACAGTGTAAGTGATCTTAACTGGAAGAAAATGGGCCGACTTTGTCCATCGGTCTACAATCACCCAAATAGACCCATGCCCCTTTGGTGACCGGCGTAATCCTGTAACAAAGTCCATCGTTATATGAGCCCACTTCCATTCTGGAATAGGCAACGACTGTAATAATCCTGCCGGCTTCTGATGCTCCGCCTTTACTTGCTGGCATACTAAACATTTAGTTATGAACTCGGCAATCTCATGGTTCATATGGTTCCACCAGTAATACTCTTTCAAATCTCTGTACATTTTGGTACCTCCCGGATGCATAGAGTAAATAGAACTATGTGCCTCTTCTAATATATCTTTCTTTAAGGATGGATCATTCGGTACACAAATCCTGTTTTTATAACACAACGATTCGTCATTCTTAATCTCAAAGTCACTCTCTCTGCCATCCCGAACTTCTTGTTTCTTCTTCTCAAGGAATGGATCACTGATTTGCGATTTTCGTATGCGTTCTGCCAATAAAGGTCTCACTGTGACATGTGCTAATAATCCTCCACTTTTTAAAAACTTCAATTCAATCCCCATCGATGCCAAGTCAAGAATATTTCCAACACGGGCACACCGTATGCAACCAATCATCCCTGATGATTTTTGACTCAAAGTATCTGCTACTACATTGGCCTTCCCAGGATGGTGATGAATGGTACAATCATAGTCTTTAATCATCTCTATCCAACGCCTCTGTCTCAAATTCATTTCTTTTTGTGTAAACAAGTATTTCAAACTTTGATGATCTATAAATATCTCACAAGTTTCTCCATACAAGTAATGTCTCCACAACTTTAAAGAAAAAACAATGGCTGCTTACTCCAGATCGTGTGTAGGGTAGTTTCGTTAATGCGTTTTTAATTGTCTGGAAGCATATGCTATTACCTTCCCATTCTGCATAAGAACACATCCTAACCCCTGAAATGAAGCATCTGTATAGATCACAAAAGACTCATTCCCACATGGAATAGTAAGTATAGGGGCTAAAACCAACCGCTTCTTTAATTCTTTAAAACACCTCTCACATTCTTCATCCCATACAAACTTCACTTCTTTACGAGTCAACTTTGTCAATGGTAATGCTATTGATGAAAACCCTTTAATAAATCTGCGATAGTAGCCTGCCAATCCTAGGAAACTCCTAATTTCTATCACATTCTTAGGACTCCCCCATTCAACAATTGCTTCCACCTTCTTTGGATCAACATATATCCCATTTCTCGAGACAACGTGCCCTAAGAACACAATTTCATTCAACCAAAACTCACACTTGCTGAATTTAGCAAACAATTTCTTCTCTCTCAAAATCTACAATACAAGTCTCAAATGTTTCTCATGTTCCTCCATGCTACGCGAGTAAATCAACACATCATCTACGAATACAATCACAAATGAATCAATGAAAGGGTGGAATACCCTATTTATCAAATCCATAAAAACTGTTGGAGCATTAGTCAATCCAAATGGCATCACCAAAAACTCATAGTGCCCATATCGAGTCCGAAAAGCTGTTTTGGAAATATCTCTATCCTTTACTTTCAATTGGTGGTAACTCGATCTCAAGTCAATCTTCGAAAATACTGTGGCCCCCTGTAATTGGTCAAACAAGTCATCGATACGAGGTAGAGGGTACTTATTTCTGATGGTCACCTTATTCAACTGCCAATAATCAATACATAATCGCATTGTCCCATCTTTCTTTTTAATAAATAACACAGGTGCTCCCCATGGAGAAACACTAGGCCGAATGAAACCTCTACTTATCAGATCTTATACTTGCACTTTTAATTCTTTCAACTCCGCTGGTGCCATTCTATATGGAGCAAGAGAAATTGGACCAGTACCTGGAATTAATTCAATAGAAAACTCTACTTCCCTATCGGGTGGCAATCCTGGCAATTCCTCTAGGAAGACATCATAAAACTCTCTAACCACGGGTATATCTTGAATTTTAACTGTCTCTTTATTAGTATCAACAACATAAGCTAAATACCCTGTATAACCTTTACTCAATAACTTTCTGCTCTTAATTGTTGAGATAAGACAATTAGGGACAACATTCCTTTCTCCTATAAACTGGAACTTGGGTTCACCAGGCAAATAAAATGTAACTTCTTTGCAAAAACAATCAATGGAAGCATGATATGATGATAACCAATCCATCCCCAATATAATATCAAATTCTTGAATGGACAACGCTATCAAATCAACATAGAAATCTCGTTCCCCCATTCGTAAGATACAATCTTTATAAACATGCTCAACCAGAATCAAACTTTCCATTGGGGTAGAAATATATAAGGCACAATTGATAAATGAACATGGTCTACCCAAATATGAAACAATATTCAACGCTATAAATGAATGCATAGATCCAGGATCAATGAGTGCATATAGATCTTTATTTGCAATAGAAAGTTTACCTGTAACCACTTCTGGTGTAGCATGGGCATGTTGCAATTTCATCGCAAAGACGCTTCCTTCTGCCTTCGATCCACTTGCTTGTCCTGTATCCCTTCCCCTGGTTGCATTTCCTGGAGAGGATCCTTTATGAGGCCCCACACTACTGACTGAAATCGCTCTGGATAACATAGGACAATTCTTTCTCAGATGGCCCTTCTGATGACAGTTAAAACATTCTATATTCTATAACTTTGGGCAATTTCTCTTTATATGACCCGATGTCCCATAAAAGAAACAAACATTCGGATTTTCTTGTGCTAAAACTCCTAAACCTCTTCCACCACTAGCCTCACGCCTTTGCAAACTACTTCCACCTCTACCCTGTTGGAATTTCTGCCCTCCAAACCTTGAATATTCGGTATCTCTACCCTTTTTATAGTTTGGATCAAATCTGCTTCTCTTTACACCTCGTTCTCGATTCCCTCTCGCTTCATTCACGTCCTTTTCTACCAGTAGGGCTTTGTTCACCAAGGCTGAATAATTAATAGTCTTTAAAGCCGATAGCCTTGATTTAATAACTAACTCTAGTCCATCGAGAAATCAGCTACACATATCTTCCTCATTCAGTATAAACCTCGAAGCAAACCTAGATAAGGCTGTAATTTTATCTTCGTATTTTCTAACTATCATACTCCCCTGATTCAACATGAAATATTCCTTCTCCTTTTGTTTTCGATACATTGGGGGAAAATATTTGTCATACAAGGCTTTAACAAAAGCATCCCATGAGATCACATTCCCGCCTCCTGGAGTAATCAACAAATGTTTTGTGGCATCCCACCAGTACTTAGTTTCTCCTTTCAGCATATACGCCTGTTGATTTTCAGGCATTCTCATTACCCCAAAGATAAGTTCAATCTCTTTAACCCAGACTTCTGCCTCTGCTGGATCAATTTCTCCTTCAAACGATGGTGGGTTCATCTTAATAAATTTCTCATGTGAAGTACTCCTTTCTCCCCGATGTATCACCTTCTCAGCCCTAGCCAATGCTTGTTCCTCCAGTTGCCTAGTCTGTTGTTCTTCCATCTGAGCCATAAATCTAGCTTGCTGCTCTGCCATTAGATTCATAGCATGTGCCATTTTTTGCATATCGGTCAGTTGTTCTGGCTCGAGTTCCACATTTATTTGAACAGGTTGCTCAACCTCCGCTTCTGCTGGAATATTTGAAGCCTCATCTTCTATTCTCACATTTACATTCCCTCGTTCCATTCTCTTATATCTAAAATGAATCAAAGATATAACAACATGCAGATATACATATCTTTCCTAACATAATCGTTAGTATCAAATAAAATATATTTCTAACATTCACTGCCAAATCTAGACTCTTCTCACTCCAGAACCTCTAAAACCTAGGCTCTGATACCAAAAGCTGACACACCCAAACCCAGTTACTTATAATTAAGTTTGAAAGTTGAATTCAGTCGAACCATGATTAATTTAACCAAACCATACACAAGAGTTTTAATTTCGGAGTCATCATTGTAAATCCATATAACTGAAAACCTTTTTACAACATCAGAGTAGTCACACTTATACAAACTTGCTTGAAGGAAAATTTAACTTAATTACATCATTTACATTTAAACAAAATCTTTGTTAATCCCATTCCTGGCTAACCCAACCCGACTTTCTAGATTTGGCAGTGACATCGCGTTTCCGGAAAAATGTGAACATAGGAACCATGAGCAAAATAGCCCAGTGAATGCATCACTACTATACTACTGCATGAATTTAAATGCAATAAATCATGTCCATATAATTATGTATTAACTTATTCGTCTCATTCATAACGGATGACCAACTTTTCTGAATCATGATTCACATATCCTGTCTAAATAGACAATTCTCCCCCATTCCTGGTCGAGGAGTAACCCCTTGTCATTAATATACAAATCTCCCCCATTCCGGGTCGGGGAGTAACCTCCCATTTCGATAAACAAAAATGAACAATTTCACATTCATAACATTATGATCATATTCGTAATAGTATACAAATACATCATTCCAGTGAGTACACTCACCTTGGGTTGTAAACTATGTATTTATGTTTCCTTCGGGTGGAGTTGAACTGGGTTGATTATACCTTACACCTGTCAATCCAACTAAATCAGAACTGAATCTTAATTATAACTATTATCCTAACATAATTATGTAACTTTCATGACTATACAACAACAATATAATTCCACATAAGTTACATTCCATAAAACATAAATAAAGACGAAAAATGGTATACATATTGATAAAGTTATGAACATTCAACCGTAGGAAATACCTCATAAGGAATTTATAACTAAAACAATGTAGACATGAAAGTATGCTTCTCAATTTATATACACATGAAGCATTTACTCAAAGTAACCTTTGTAAGGACGAAATACAAACATTCATTCAAGGGGTATCCAATATGGCCTGAAACTATTGTCCTACATACTTAACCATCCTATATTCCTAAATTGTATAAATATATGGGTCCAACCTTATCAATATGAGAAAATATATTAATATACTTTCCAATACAAGTGACGGTGTAATTTTTCAAGCTTCCTAGAGAAAGTTATGACCATTTCTTTACAACACAAGAAATCTGCCCTACAAGCTCCTCTATTGTTCCTTCAACTTGCAAGAATTTTCATAATTTTTCTACAGCATAACATTCCATGATTTTCAAACATTTTCCAGTATACATAATGAATAGTGCAGAATTAAAGTTTCGTAATTTTTTGACTTCATTTGCAATCTCAAAAGCTTGACTAAACTTAAGGTATACCGAAATCAAGTATACAAACAGCAACTATGTACCAACTTAAAAACATCATTACGGCCTAACCACAAGGAGATAAATTCTAATATTCGTATATGATATCAATATATGAGTCTACTTTCATATCCAGTTGGAATTTATCAATTCCAGTAAGCACACAAAGAGATATGCAAGTTTGAATACAAGGAGTTTCAATACAAAGCAATTTTTAAGGGTTTCTACATTCAACTTAACATAAACTTGCATCTAACCATACATGTATATAAAGGGCTGAAACTTTCATAAACTTATGATGATTTATATCATATAAATCATAAATATATGAAAAATAACAATATTTTCAATTAGGATTACCTTCGGGACCTTTACGTAATTTCTACGGATTTTTCTACACTTTTTCTCCTCACTTTTCTTCCTAAACCTCTACCTTCTCTTTCCTCAAGATCACAACACTTGAAACTGAACCTAGGGATTAATTTTATGAAGAAATAAGTTAGAAGGAGAGTTTTAAGTCGGCAAAGGCTGCCTCCCAAGACAACCAATCAAATTAAACCATTTGGTTTAATAAAAAAACAAATTACCACTTAAAGGGAATGGACAGCTTTGACCTTTGTTCGTAAATTCGGTATAACTCTTTACTCAGGAATCCATTTGATGATCCGTTTGTTGTGTTACAACCCTAACTCACATGTCTAAAACTATCTAGTTTTCACCTCAAGTCATTTATAATGTTCTAAAGGTCAAAACTAGTCTCTAACACGAACATTTCTACCGAAAATAACAAAATTTTGTGTTTGTAAATAATTCGACCTTTCATGATTTATGAAGTAGGATTATAATAAACATAATCACTTAAATTTAGACATACTAATAGCACATTATTCATATCACATAATATAAGAATGATTTAATTATAATTTATCATATGTATATACGGGTTGTCAGAAAATCCGTGATCCATGCGTGACTCGGCTTGCAAACTGGTCACGGACATTGGTCGTGACTAAGGCCATGAAAATCACAAAAGTGGTCATGGCCCTAAGCCGTGACTCAACACTACACTGTCACGAAAATGATCATGCATGACATCACCAATATTTCCCTTTTCCATATATGATCACGGCCTTTAGTCGTGACCAACTTTAATTTTGATTAAAAAAATATAACATGGTCACTGATTCGGCTTGAATATTGCATATATTCTCCCTATTTACTTATGCCTTTTAGCTCCCTCGGGTACCTTAATTCCTATATTTATGCGTGTTAATAATAAAACATCTGTTTTATATGTTTATGTTTTTTACGATGTATAATTGAGCTTTTATAGGTAATATAGTGCTTAGTGTGAAGTTCATTAGCCTTCCGAGGAAATTCCGTTGACAATTGTACATACTGTGGCATTTTAGTAATTTCATGATTTAGGTTTCTGGCCCAGTGTCCTTACTAAATTGAAGCCCTCTGAGTCATCTTCGCATGGCCGCTGACGGTGCGCAATTTCGATTAATAACAAAGAAGTTACGGGATTTCTCGCGGATGAAGGACAACACCAAAACCACTTAGGACAAATAATTTATTTTCCATTTATTTCTTTTGCCACTTACTGTATAAGTGAGTTTTGTGTGTTTGAAGACATATCTTGTTATCTTTCAACATATTCTATTATCATGTATTTTTCTTAGTTTAGGTTAAGTACGTTAGGGTTTGGAGAATATTTTGGGTGTGACTTTTCTCCCTCCTAGGGTTTACCCATATAGGTTGTGTAAGAAGATTATTCATTATCTCTCTCCTTAAATTCAAGCTTCCATTTCCCTTTTTCTTGCTTTGTCATTTATTTACTTTCTTTGTGACTTAGATTTAATTTCTTTCCTTACTTTCTTGCATTTAATTTATGTCATTTAATATGCTTTCGAGCTAATTTAGTTTAGGTTGTGATTGATTGAACTCACCTTAGGTTAATGGGTTTATTTTCTTTGTTTATGGAGTTTATGAGTTTAATTCGATTGGGTTGTTCTTGATTTTACACCTAGGAGATTTAATGGGGTATATCATATATGCTTCATATTTACGACATTGCGTGTGTAATTTTCGGGGTATTTGTTGACACCAAAATCATATTAGGTTTTTTATGATATTTTAGGGGGTGACAATTCTAGATTTAATTAATTGTTGAAATGAGATTTAATCTCGCTAAGTTTATAGTCCCATGTGGCCATTTATACTAATTTACTCGAGGTGAGGGATATTAGTCGCAATCTATAATTTTTCCCCTTTTGTGATCTTAGCTTAAACATAGACGCCTAGATTATCTTTCTTTTGTTAACAAATAGTCTTTTACACTTTTATTCGAGAAGTAATAAACCAATTAAAGTCAAGCAATGTTTCTCTATGGATTCGATACCCGGACTGACCACTATACTCCCGTAAATAGTGTATTCAGTACTTTATATTTTTGTATTGAGGCAGTGAAGTGAAAATAACGTCTAGTGTACTAACACTGCGCTACTTCTCACCCTTGAACAAAATGGCACTGTTGTCGGGGAGTTGTTTCTTTTAGAACTTAATTGATTTAGTATTTATTAGTATTTTTCTTTCTATTTGTACTCTTTGTTAACTATTTTTGTTGGACATCTACATTTGAGCGCCAAGAAATGCTTGAATTTGCCGGACGCACATCACTTTGTAAAATTTTCTATCTTGAGCTATTTTGGGGGTAAGCATATCTTATTCTAATTTTTTCGGTAATCGTAGTGATAATTCTCAAAATCCCCCTAAACATACGACTTTTGGTGAATACTCGTAAAGTCAGAAACTTAAAACATCTCAAATGACTTTAGGTGAGTATTACCAAAGTCAAGTTATGGATTATGGGAATTTTGAGAATGATCATTCCGATATTGATCCTCAAAATCCTTATGATAAGAATGTTGAAATGATTTGCAATAGCTTTCAAAGTTCTTATGTTAATGGTTTTGATAGTAGTTCCGAGGATAGTTTCCAATCTTCTCATTTTCAAGATTCTGCACCTCTAGCAATGACTTTGCGTGAAGGTTTGCGCATTCTTGAAAATGAAAATTTTGAAAATTGTTATTGGGAAGAAAATCGTTGTTGGGAGCAAGAGTTGGATGCATTATTCGAATCCAATGCTGACTTTTCTTTCGAGACTTTTGAAGTCGAGGAATGTTTTTAACCAAGTGAAGAATTTTTGCCAACTTTTGAACAAATAATTCTTCATTTGGCCCATGGTATAATAGAGATTGACAATGAGGATGACATGGACGTAGTATCTACTTGCAATGAAACGATTTCTTCTTTAGTCCCCAAATAAGAATGCTTCATTGAAAATGATCTTATTTGCTTTGAAAATCAATCTTAAAGTGATGATGACTCATCTGTTAAGTTTAAATTTATTTTCTCCCCCTTTTCACTAACCATTATCGAACCGATACAAGTGACCGATGAATCGGCTCAAAACTTTAAAATGTTTAACCCTTTCATCGATGAGGACTACTTGCTCGAATTGCTTTCCGTAAAGGCAATTTTGCCTCCATGTGCTCCACCTCCCATTCCAATTACAAAATCTTTGGGAGAAAATTTTATTTTTCTTAGATCCCATGTGTTTTCATCACCCGTTCAATCCAAACCCCCATCATTCCCCCCAAAAAAAAATTTGATTAATGATGGTTCATTTCTCTCGCCTTACACATAGCTTCTGTTGTTCACACAAAAATTTTATTTTTTGAAAGGTATGAAGGTACCTATATAGAGTACTTCTAGGGTTTGTTTTTTATGTTGTATCTATATAGACCTTCAACTAGTTGGACTTAAATTTTGATAAGATATTTTTGTAGTTAGGGTGAGTATAGTTACCTACGCCCAGATCCCTACGAAAGTCGTCAACAACTCAACATTATTATTCCGATCTCCGAATTCAGCCTGTCATGAAAGGTTGTCTCTCACACCCTCTATGGCTCGTAGGATTTTTTTTGTCACATAGGACACCACACAACACTTAATTTTATCATACTTACTGATTGGGTTGGATTTATTAAAAAGAATTTTTAAAACTGTTTGAAATTTTACTTGGAATTTTTGTCACTAAACATTTTTGCAAAAATAAAAATTTCAGAATTAATTTTTGGATGTTTTAATATTTGCGCATTTATATGTTAACGTATATATTACTATTACCACAATAATTGTGGTATGTACTTGTTATATGATTATATGTGTTAGTTGTGATTAAAAAGAAATTTTCAAATAGTTTCTTTAAATAACCTTTTTCTAATATAAATTTCGAATATAATTTCAGAGTTTAAATATATATTAAATTGATTTGTGTGAATTTTTCTATATTCGTATGTTTTGAATATATGCTGCAATATATGTGATATATACATTATAGATAAGGGTGGTAAACGGACGGATACGAATCGGATACCATGTTTTCCATATCCGTATCCGCTATCTGGATGCACTATCCATAACCGTATCCGTATCCGTATCCGCCCGGATAGTTAAAACAACTATCCGTATCCGTATCCACTCGGATACCTCGGATTCGGATAATATCCGTATCCGTTTACATTGTTTAGCCATCGCAAAAAATAACTATTAAAAAAGCTACAATATAAACTCTATAGAAAATCAGTGATAAATGAAGTACTAACCTTTAATATCCATAGTCATAAATCATTTGTGTGTCCACATTGTTTCCTTAAACCAGCATGATAATCAAGTTTAAAAAAAACTGTTGATTGGTAGAATACGAAGTGCATACAATAATAAAATCAACTAATAATGAAAATACTATAACAAGTAAATGATTTAAACCAAGTGGAAATAGTTTTGTTCGGCTTGTCTCTTCTTCCGACATAATTTTATAATCACGAATAAGAGTATTCAGTAAGTAATAACAGTAAACAAAAAATGCAGTGTAAATGGGTAATAACAAAAAATCCAGTAATAACACTAAGTAAATCAGTAATAAATCCCAATGATTCTTGTAATAAATCAATAATAAATCCAGTAAACAAATCAATAATAAATCCCATTGATTCTTATAGTATATCAGTAATAAATCCATACTAATCCAGTAAATTCCAGTAATGGGTATTACTTTTCATACAGCACTAATCCAGTAAATCCCAGTAAATTCCACTAATAAACACACTAATATGGCACTAATCCAGTAAATCCCACTGAATCATCTTGCTTTTGTTTTCAAGAGAAGAGGAAGGCATATATTGAATAGGGGAAGTGAATGGGTATTACGTTTCATACCTGTTGGATAAGGAAGTGATCGAAGGGAATGGAGGGAGGCAGCGACCGGCGAGACAGGTGGGAGGCAACGACCGGTGGCGATCGGAGGGATAGGAGTGAGCGAAACCGTTTCAGCTGGATAGGAAAGAGAGAAAGGTTTCGGCGTGTGTTTTGGAAAATGAAGGGAAAGGTTTCGTGTGTTTAGTTTATTAGGTCAGATTTAAGTTTTCATAATTAATCTTATGCCCCCAACTTTTATTTTAAGTTTTAGTTTACACCTAAAATATTATATAAGTAATATTTTAAACTAATGTCACACGGATACGGATATCCGGTAAAATGGATACTTCGCATCGGATACGGATTATCCATGTCGGATACTAGTACTATCCGTATCCGTATCCGTTTTCTCAGATATTTTTATAGAGTATCCATATTCGTATCCGTTTCCATTTTTTTGGATAAATATCCGCAAATTCGGATTCGGATATCAGACGGATGCGAATTTTTGAATATCCGTTTACAGTCCTAATTATAGATATATTGCTATGCTTTTGCATTATGTTACTATGGATTATAACGATAACGTTTTGACCTTATCAGGTCATAACCTTATGGTAATCTTGGTTGGCGTGTACTATATGTTTATGGCCCTTAAACTGATTAGCCTAGAACCATAGCTTTTGGCGTGTTCCCTTGATGTGCTGATTTGTCAATAGCTGGTTAAGATTGTAACTCTTGCCTAATTTGATATAGTTGATGACATGTACCTTTTGTAGTTGTCGATTTTGTATCGTCTTGTACCTGGTCATCTTTTCATGACATATTTTATGGAGACATTTTTTACCATTTATAAAACCAGCCCACTATTTGTGCCTTTACCATCAACGATTTTGATTAAACCAGGGCAGTTTTCGTGTTTCTGTCAACACTACGTCATCATCATTTTAATCGTAGCATCTTATTGCATTACAGTTGTCTCTTAGCCTTTAAAAAATGACGTCGTGGTCTTATTTTCAAACGGGAACATTATCCTATTACGTTATAGTCTCACACTCAAGGTACGCATGAAATTGGGGGCCCGCTAATTATCCTTAAAGTCAAATCATTATTTAGCCGGGCCCTAAAAAATTTCAACTCATTTTGTATAGTTAATTGAGTAATTGAAATTTAGGTTGTACATAGTTAATTCTTTTATTTATTTATTTCAGTATATCTTTTAGTGTAAATAGTTAATTTTTCTTTATTTTTTGCGCATGCATGGTTTTAACAATTTTTGTAAGTTCAATGAACTAACATTTACGGAGATTGTGCGTCTCGAACATGCAGTTGTTAAGGGGAAAACAAAAGCAATATAAAGTTTGTACATGATGTATATAGTCTTCAATAACCTTTGTCACTCTCCAATGTTATATTCAATGCATGTTATGGAAATCATTTTCCAATTTTTAAATTCCCCACAATTTTCCATTATCCCAAGTTTTCATTCCCGAACACTTTGAATCCGTAAATAGTCCAATTCTTTCATAACCTTAACCACAAACCTACATTACAACTCTATTACATCTGAGAGTAAATGCAATTCAAAAGTCATAATAATTGAGATAATCTATGAAAATGTAACAAACGTCGCTTTTAAGAGACTCATTTTATATTGATTTACTGCATAAAATAATTAAATAAAATGTTGGGACTGGAGTATATATTAATTGAATGAGTTGAAAGTTAATATTTACTGGATTGTTGCATATTTACTTTATATGTAAGTAAATTTCACCAAGTTGTATTTTATAGTGTCATGAGTTTTAAATGATATTATTGTTTGAATGAAACCGGAACTCGAAATAATTTATAAAAATTATCGGATGTCAGTTTAGAGGGCGTAGTTAGTCCCGAAATGTGCGAGACAATCAAAATAAGTGCCATCTTGTATTTTTAGGTTTCGGGAACTTTTGACTGGTTTTAACTTAACTGTGTAGTTACGAGTCATTTTTATGGAGCATTAGCATTTTTAAGTTGGAGACTTGTGTTAAGCCCCGATTTTTAGTCTTCTAAATCCCCTAATTTCCTTATTATATGTCTTAAACATAGAGAGAAAAAGAGAGAAAGAGAGAGGAAGAGAAAAGAGGATAAAGAAGAGATATTTGGAGATTGAAGATTGGGATTGGGATTGCTCCTACCACAAAGAGATCTGAGATTTCAACCTTAAGGCAATTTTTCTACTTGCTAATATATAATTTAAGATGAGTAAATTGTGTGATAGTTGCGTATTGGTATATATGAATAAATATGGGATTTATGGTGTTTAAGCCCTAATCATGGTTTATGTTGATAAAATTGTGGATTATAGTAGTTAATAATCATGTAGGTTGAATTGGGGTAGTTTAATAATGTTGGATGTGTGTAAAAATGGAAGAGATTTGAGTTTGGGGGAAAATCTAGGGTTTATAACCCGTAACCCTTTCTTGGCCAATTCGCAGGGGCGAATCAATTCGCCATAGGGGCAACTTACAGGTCTGAGTGGACCGAATCGATTCAGCCTACCTGAATCGATTGGGCAATTATGCAGAATGTGAGATTTTCCTATCCGAATCGATTCGGCCAGGGCGAATCGATTTGGAAATGCTGCAGTTTTGAGTTATTTTCTTTAACTCATATTCAACCCTTTTTCTTTAGGCTTAGGACTTAGGAACCTTCTTGTATGATGTAATCTTAGAGTCCTAGAGTCCTAGATGAGCTAGTTAATTTCCTTACCTTAGAAATGGGTTATTTTGGGGTTTTTCGGGGTTATGCCAATTGATGTTAGGGCATCCTTTTCTTTTAGTTGATTATTATGAGACTAGGAGTTGTAGGGTTATGATTGGGAGACTTTAGAAGCTCAATTGTGCTACGTTAGTCTTGATGTTTTACAATAATACCACAAACGAATCTTGGGAGAATAAATTGAAAGTTTATTCATTCATTGAGGTTACAATGATAAGATGTATTACGTATGGCTCCGAATAAAATGTGAATTATTTATAAAAATGTAAATGACTATGGTTTCGGATAAAATGAAACATACATATGCAGAAGGGTAAATGAAAATGAAATGGAAATGGTAACGATTACGGTAAATGATAATTTACTAAATCATGAATATGGTAAATGATAATTTACTTAAACACACCTCTCTAAATGATATCATAAGGGAAGTTTGCGCGTGGGGTGATGCCCCCTAGCTAATAAATGCAGAGTGAATATAGTCCTAGACCATATGAGCTATTATTGTATGTTTCTGCGCTGGTGAGGTGATTCTGGGTGTGGTCATGACTCTCCCGCGGGCATATGGCCGCTTCCCGAAGTCTTGCATTATTGGTGCCCAAGTTGTCTTGTTTGATAGGCCTTGGAAGATGATAGTCATTTAGGGGCGCACCCAGTGGGGAAACTCGGAGGGGAGGTCTTAGAATCATTATATGTATATGAATATAACAATTCCTAATCAAGCGGGACTTGATGTATGATAAATGCCATAAGGGAATATGATAATGATTATATTCCTGTTAAGGAATGGAATGCCATAAAGAGCATATGATTGAGATAAAAGCCATAAAGATCTTAAAATTATGATTATGTTTCCTACTAAGGAATGGAACTATGAAATGGATTAGTGTTCATGATGAAGGCTTTTAAATTAATATAAATTATTCTTTTTCCTACATAATTAAATTTGATTCATGATTATTTAATATGTCTTAGCTTATGCTTTAAATGGTGTAGGTATATCCTTATCTCTATTAGTCATGATTTACTGTTCATAACTGTCATACTTTTTATTCATCTGGTGATCATATAAAATCGGGCCCTGACCCGTTCATATTTCTTATTGTGCATGCATCTTGTATCCTCTCAGGTGCTCCGCCGCAAGGACGCCTGTTCTGACTTTCCTATTCCGATGTCTTTGGGGAGCCGTGATACTTTGGGATATTACGGGATACTTGGTATAAACGTTTTCATTCTTGTACTCTAGTTATGATCGGGTCTTTGACTCGGGCGTGAAGCCCAAGCTTTTGTAATTGTCTAATGAAATGAATTATGTACTTTACTGAACATGTTTAATATTATCGTAAGAGTCTGTTGACCGACAGCATTTTCGGTCCCTTATTGTATATTTGATGTGTATGTAATATTATATCTCTGGGGTTTCCACTTTCTTTTTAAATTGGGTTGTTTAAATTCTTTCCTTAATTTTAAAACCAAAATTTTTGGCAACTCGTTTTTCTGAAATATGGAGTGGTTATCCTGTATACTTTGTATATTGTTGTGATGCTGAGAATGATTCCATCCGTAATTCATGTTATATTTGAGTATCGGGCTGGCCACCACATATTTTGGTGAGCGGGTTGTCACAGAAAATACATCTCGCTTCCTTTAATGAGCGAGATCTTTCATTGAGATTATAAGTTTTTATTTTATATATAGCGTTCTTCATTAATGACATGTGTGTGGCTTAGTTTCCATTTACATTTACTCATTATGCACGCATGTCCCGTGTGTTTCACCCCGTTTCGAGTGCTTCTATTTATTGAGTGTAATATTCGGAGAGGATTGAGTGGAAGCATGCTTTAATTGTTATTCAGGCTATAGGCATTTTTACCGAATCAAAGCTTTTTGCATGTGCACGCACACCACTCACATTTGAGGTTTTAATTCCATATAGTTATTCTTTTAATGTTAATATTTTGGATTATTGGGTAAAAGTCTCTATTGCTTTGTTAATAATATGTTGAAATATTTTTCTATTTTTTAGCTTGGCATATTGGCTGGTTGATCATATTTTGAGGAAATTTGATGTTTGTGGGTTTCATCCCTAAATATCCTCACGAGACAACACTCGTTCACTAGGGTAACCTATGAGTTTAATGACTTATATCATGTGCTAAATGCAATCATTGGCCTGGAAAAATGACTTTTATCTCTTTTGTACATATCTTTTATGTCAGGGTTTACTTGTAGTTCTTCTTGCCTTGTACTCATTGCTAGGGACTAGCAATGTGTAAGTTAGGGGGTGTATTTCAACTTGAATATTTCATTTATTTACCCATTTACTTACGCATTTTAACCCCATCGGGTACTTTAATTTCTATATTTATGCTCGTTAACCAGGCTACCTTTATTCTATATGTTTACATATTTTGCAAGGTATAATTGAGATTTTTTAGGTATTATGGTGCTTAGCAGTGCAATTGGTGCTATTCGAGAAGTTTTCAATATAGTACGCAACTTCAGGGGCATTTTAGTCATTTCAGCATTAGAGCTTTGTGCCTAAACTCTTCACGAAAGTTGTGGCCCTTTGAGTCGGCTTCACATGGACTCTGATGGTTCATTAATCTGATTCCTTATGAGTATGTTATGACCATTTTTCCGGGGATATCCTTCTTGGTTATTAGGATAAATTATTTTCTTGTCTTTTATCTTTATTTCTTTTACCACTTACTATATAAGTGGGCTTTTGTTGTATTTGAAGACATCTTTCATTATATTTCATTTTATCTTGCTTTCTTAGTTAGGTTAGGGAGGTTAGGGTTTGAGGTGATTTTGGGTGTCACTTCTCTCTCTCCTAGGGTTTTACCCACTTTGGTTTGTAACAACACTATTCATCATCTCTCTCTTTAAATCCAAGCTTCCATTGTTATTTATTTACTATCTTTGTAACTTAGATTTAATTACTTTCTTTACTTTCTTGCATTTAAATGCACATGTTCCATTATTTTCTGTAGCTAATTTAGTTTAGGTTGAGATTTATAGAACTCACCTTGGGTTGATTAGGTTGATTTGCTTTGGTGATGGATTTTACGAGTTTAATTCGATTAGGTTGTTCTTGATTTTATGCCTAGGATATTTAACGATGTATATCATGTATGATCCGTATTTACGACCTTACGTGTGCAATTTTTGGGGTATTTTTTGATGCCAAAGTCATGGTAGGCTTTTATGATCATTTAGGGGCTGATAAATCTAGACTTAATTAATTGATGAATTGAGATTTAATCTTGGTAGATTTGTCTTCCCATGTAACCATTTATACTAATTAACTCGAGGTGAGGGATATTAGTCGTAATCTATAGTTTTTATTCCTTTTTGTAAACGTAGTTTAAACACATGCCTAGTATTATTTTTCTTTTGTTAACAATTATCCTGTACACTTTTATTCCTGAAGTATTAAATCAATATAATTCTAACAACTAGTCTCAATGGATTTCGATACCCGGACTGACCGCTATACTCCCTTAAAAGAGTGTAGTCAATAGTTTAGATTTTTATGTTGAGGCGGTGAAACCAAAATAATGACTACCATACTGACACTGCGCTACTTTTTTCCCTGGACCAATCACTAGAGCCGTGACCGTAATTAAGTGGCAAAAAATATTACGGGTTGTTTGTGTCCTATTCAGAAACTGAGAGTCCCACGACTACACGCACGGTTACTACGTCTTATGATGGACATATACAAGATGGTCGTGCCACTCACGGTGACGCTTTCAGGGCCGATGGAGGTCTCGGCCTTCTCGTAGCACGTTTTATGGCCTAAGTGTGAATGTGTTCAAATTTGGGTCCTTTTATCAAATTGAGAGTCCTGTAACTACGCATTTGATTGTTACGTGTTATATTGGATGCACACGAGGTGTTCGTTCCACTCGTCGTGCCATTTAGGGGTCGTTGGTGGTCTCGACCCACTCGCGACACTTTTTCAAGCCTAAGTGTACCTGTGTTCAAATTCGGATCCTATAATCAAATCGCGGAACCCGTGACTACGTGGTTGATTGCTATGTGTTATGTTGGATGGGCACTAGGTGTTCATGCCACTCACGATGCCGTTGGGGGTCTTGGTTCGCTTGCTACATGTTTCAAGTTTAAGTGTGAATGCGTGAAAATTCGAGTCCTATTCTCAAATCAGGAGTCCTATAACTATGTGACGTGTTGTTACGTGTTACGTTGGGCATGCATGATGTGTTCGTGACACTCGCATTGATGTTTGAGGGCCATTGGTGGTCTCGACCCACTCGCGGCACATTTTCAATCCTAAATGTGCCCGGGTTCAGATTCGGATCCTATTCTCAAATCAAGAGTCCCACGACTAACGGTCGATTAGTAGGTGTTATGTTGGATACGCACAATGTGTTCGTTCCACTCGCGGTGCCTTTTGGGGGCTGTTTGTGGTCTCGACCTACTCGCGGCACATTTTCAATCCTAAGTGCACGTGTGTTTAAATTTGGGTCCTATTCTCAAATTGGGAGTCCCGCGACTAAGTAATTGGTTGCTACATGTTATGTTAAATGCACACGAGGTGTTCATACCAACCGTGGTGTCGTTATGAGGCTATTGGTGGTCTCAGCCCCCTCGTGGCACTTTTTGAAGCCTAAGTGTGCCTGTGTTTAAATTCGATTCCTATTCTCCAACTAGGAGTCCTGCAACTATGCAGCCTATTACTACATTTCACATTGTATGCGCACAAGGTGTTAGTTCCAATTTTGGTGCCGTTTGGGGACCGTTGGTGGTCTCAGTCCGCATGCGGCATGTTTTTAAGCCGAAGTGTGAATGTGTTCAAATTCAGGTCCTATTCTCAAATCGGGAGTTCCACGACTATGTGGATGGTTGCTATGTGTTACGTTGGATGCTAACGAGGTGTTCGTTCCACTCACGGTACCGTTTGGGGGCCATTGGTGGTCTCAGCTCACTCGTAGTGCATTTTCAAGCCTTAGTGTTCATGTGTTGAAATTTTGGCCCTATTCTCAAACCGGGAGTCTTGCGACTATGCAGTTGGTTGCTACGTGTTACATTGGACGTGCACAAGGTGTTCATGCCACTTGCGGAGCCATTTGGGGGTTGTTGGTGGTCTTGATCTGCTCGCGGCACGTTTTTAAGTCTAAATGCGCATGTGTTCAAATTCACGTATGTGTTATGTTGGACACATAAGAGGTGTTCATACCACTCGCGGTGTCATTTGGGGGATGTTGGTGCTCTCATCCTGATTGTGAAACATTTTTAATCCTAAGTGTGCCTGTGTTCAAATTCGGATCATATTCTCCAATTGAGAGTCCCCTAACTATGCGTTCATTTCCTATGCATTACGTTGGATGCACATAAGGTGTTTGTGCCACTCATGGTGCCATTTTGGGTCTGTTGGTGGGGTCGACCCACTCGTGGCACATTTTCAAGCCTAAGTGTGTCTGTTTTGAAATTTGAATCCTATTCTCAAATTGGGAGTCCTGCGATTATGTGGCCAACTGTTACGTGTTACGTTGAATGCGCACGAGGTGTTTGTGCCACTCACGGTGCCTTTTGGGGGTCGTTGGTGGTGTTGGCCCTCTCACAGCACATTTTCAAGCCTAAGTATGCCTATGCTTAAATTTGGGTCGTTTTCTCCAACCAAGAGTCCCACGACTATGCGATCTGTTGCTACGTGTTACATTGGACGCGCACGAGGTGTTTGTGCCACTCGTGGAGCCGCTTGGGGTCCGTTGGTGGTCTCATCCCACTCACGGCACGTATGCAAGAATAAGTGTGCCTATTTTCAAATTCATGTTCTATTCTCATACCAAGAGTCTTGTGACTATGCGTCCATTTGCTACGTGTTATGTTGGACAAGCACGAGGTATTCGTTCCACTCGCGGTGCCGTTTCGAGGTCGTTGGTGGTCTCATCCCCCGCTCACGACTCGTTTTCAAGCCTAAGTGTGCTTATGTCAAAATTCAGTTCCTATTATCCAAATTCTAGACGAGGTTTTCATGCCACTCACAGGGCCATTTGGGGGTCGTTGGTGGGTTTGGCCCGCTCACGGCACGTTTACAAGCCTAGGTGTGGATGTGATCAAATTCAGGACCTATTCTCAAATCGGGATTCTCACGACTACGTGACCGGTTGATTCGTGTTAAGTTGGACGTGCATGAGGTTTTTGTGCCACTCAAGGTGACATTTACGAGCCGTTGATGGTCTCGGCCCGCTCGCGGCATGTTTTCAAGCCTAAGTGTGAATGTGTTAAAATTTGGGTCCTATTCTCCAACCGGGAGTCCTACGACTATGGGGTTGATTTCTAAGTGTTACATTGGATGTGCATAAGGTGTTCGTACCACTCGCGATGATGTTTGAGAGCCACTGGTTGTCTCGGCTCGCTCATGGCACATATTCAAGCCTAAGTGCGCCTTTTTTCAAAACCATGTCTTATTCTCAAATCGGGAGCCCCTTGACTATGCGATCGGTTGCTGCGTGTTATGTTGGACATGCTTGAGTTGTTTGTACCATCGCGGTGCCATTGGTGTCCTTGGCCCTCTCGCGACACATTTTCAACCCTAAGTGTGCCTGATTTCAAATTTGAGTCTTATTCTCTAATCGAGAGTTTTGAGACTATGCATATGGTTTTTATGTGTTATGTTGGATGTGCACGAGGTGTTCGTGCCACTCGTAGTACCGTTTGGGAGCTGTTGCTAGTCTCAGCCCGCTTGCGAGACCTTTTCAAGCCTAGGCGTGCATGTTTTTAAATTCGGATCCTATTTTCCAACCAAGAGTTTTGAGACTGCACGGATGGTTTTTATGTGTTACGTTGGATGCGCACGAGGTGTTTGAGCCACTCTCGATGCCGTTTGGGGACGGTTGGTGGTCTTGGCCAGCTCGTGCCGCATTTTCAAGTCTAAGTGTGTCTGTGTTCAAATTCGGGTCCTATTCTCAAACCAATTGTGACTCGACTATGTGTAAGGTTGCTATGTGTTTCGGTGGACGCACATGGGGTGTTCATACCACTCGCAGTGCCATTTGGGATCTATTGATGGTCTGAGCCCACTCGCGGTAGGTTTTCAAGCCAAATTGCCCGTGTTCAAATTTGGGTCATATTCTCCAACCGAGAGTTCTGTAACTATGCAGCCAATTACTATGTGTTACGTTGGACATGCATGAGATGTTCGTTCCACTCACGTTGCCGTTTGGAGAGCGTTGATGGTCTCGACCCTCTCACAACACATTTTCAAGTCTAAGTGTGAATAACTTTAAATTCGGATTGTATTCTAAAATTGGGAGTCCCACGACTACGCGTATGATTTCTACACATTACGTTGGATATCATGAGGTGTTCGTACCACTCTATGTGTCGCTTGGGCGTTGATGGTCTCGTCCCGCTCATGGCACATTTTTTAAGCCTAAGTGTGTCTGTTTTTAAATTCGGGTCATATTCTCCAACTGAGAGTCCTGTGACTACGCGATCGGTCGCTACGTGTTATGTTGGATGCACAAGAGATGGTCGTTCCACTCGCGATGTCGTTTGGGGGATGTTGGTGTTCTCGGCCGACTCGTGACACATTTTCAAGCCTAAGTGTGCCTTTTTTCAAATTTGGGTCCTATTCTCCAATCGAAAGTTTCGCGGCTACGCAACTAGTTGCTACGTATTACGTTGGATGTGCATGAGGTGTTCATGCCACTCACGATGTCATTCGTGGTCTCGGCCCGCTCGCGGCACATTTTTAAGCCTAAGTGTGAATGTGTTCAAACTAATAATTATCCAACAACCAAACCAACAACTAATATTTATCATGTGCTCCTTCTAACATACTATTCAACTACCAAACCAACAATAAAAAATTATCTAACAGCCAAACCAAACCAATAAGTATCCCTTTCTCCTTCTATCATCTAAAAGATTTAAATGATAATGCATATCAATTATGTAAAAATGTTAGTTATAGTAAATAATATCTAGTTCATGCGATCCAAAAAGGCTATTAAAAAGATTCTTCTGAGTGTGTGATTAAATTTATCCTGGGACCCCAGTGTATTCTTGTACATGTACATTTGATGGTTAGTTTCTTTCGTACAATTTTCATAAAATGAAGATAAAATTAAGGTCCTACATGGGAAAAAAATCAGCATTACTGATACACATATAAATATTGAAATACCCAAATACACACATATATACACATACTACACACACATATATACACATACTACACACACATATACACACGGATTATACACATACACATATAAATGCACACAGTATACACGCACATGCACACGGATTATACGTATACACACACATAAATTTAGAAATGCACACATAAATATAGAAATACACACATATATACAAATACAAAAATACCCAAACATAAAATATTAGGGTTAAAGAGTTACCTTTGAGATTGAGAGAGAGATTGAGTGAAAATGAGAGAGATGTTTTTAGACTAAGGCAAAAAATGAGAGAGAAAGGGATTAGGGTTTCTGAAATGTGTGTGTGAGAGAGGGAATTTTGGGTGAAAATAAAAAAATGGTTCGGAGTTTTAATATAAAGACGCTGGTCATGGCTTTAGGCCTTAATCGTATAGCGTGACCATATGCTTTTACACGTCAGCAATCGTGACGTGGATGTCGAGATAACAGAGGTCACAATCTAAGGATGTGACCAACATGCGTGACTTGATTGAAAAGGTCATATCCCAAAGTTATGACCCTATTGGATGTAATTATGGCCTCGTCCACGGATGTGGTCACAGCCTTAGTTTGTGACAACACTTGGAGGGAATTTTGGCTCGAATTTGGTGCCATGACGGTCTCGTTCTGGTCATGGCTAAGGTTCGTGACCCACCATGGTCAGGAATTTGGACTGTGACCATCTTCAAGAGCATCTATGACCATGTTTGGTCATGGAGCTGGTCACACCATATTTTGATATGGTCACGGATTTTGATCATGACCAGCTACTTACGGATCAAATCCGTGACCCCCTACCGTGACTAATCACAGGATTTGGTGTAGTGTATTATGATATACAAATTTTTAATACATATTAAATATCATTCTTATCAAGTAAAGAATCAACATATTAATAGTGTAACAATATAAAGAGTGTGACGTGATAATAACCAGAAATAATGAAACTGAATCATCACAATCTACGAATACTAATAAAAAGTGTATCTACATTCATAATTGCATAATCAACACAAATCATAATAAAAGATCCATGTTACGATAAGTCTCAATTGATAAGTGCCAAATCGAATAGGAGTCTAACCCAACTCATGCATATGAGATATAAAAGTACAACTACAACTAAAACACTTACAAATGAAGCTTCTGGGGTGATGATTAAAAAATTAGGGGATGGAATGGATTTGTGTTAGCTGGTATGAAATCTACTCTCTCGACCCAACTCAAGCACATGATATATTTCATGTAATAATATGGATTAGAGCAGAGAAAGATATCAAAGCTAAGTAATTCAAAAGTAGTCATTAATATAATTGATATCTCTACATTTGTCTAACCTACAATAAGATATACACAATATGAAACATGATCTCAGAATCCATTTTAATTATACATTTAGTTCCAATAATTAATTAATATCTTAATTGATTAAACTGTAACTGCATCCACCATTTCGCCCCGGCCACTATCACACGGTATGCACACATCATATCCATCACAACATCCAGGCACTGTCGTTACCACATGGACCCATCAATTACGTGTGACGCACAATAATAAACCACCACTACATCCAAACTCACCATCAACATCATGAGACTACTGCTCCATCGGGCGCAACACATAAACCGTCCTTCATCATGTCCAGTCCTAAATACGGATCAAGACTACTATCATTGGGTACACACAAATAAGGTGTCCCACACAAATAAGGTGTTCTCTCTTGGAACGCACCAATATAATAAACCCAATTAATTATTCTTATTTAATTATTATCATAATTATCTTTATCTCGTTACACATTTCATAAAGAGCTCACTACTCCAAGCTATACTCACATTCTACTCATTTACCCCATAAGTTCGGTATCATCAATTTAAGTCTCAAGTATCCCGTTTATTTTAGCCAATTACCTTATAAGTGAATCATTTATATTTATAACCCATTGCATTAAAGGGATTCATAATAATTGAGACTAATCTATCTCAAGAACTAGTCTAATTAAATGAAAGTCTAATTACATCATGTTAATGAGGTAAAATGCTAATTCGTCCTTTATTAATCAATTAGTTCATTACTACGTAAATGTTGGAAATATTAAGGTTTTAACAACTCAATCTCAATTTCAAATTAACATCTAATCCATCAACATCCAACTCGTATCATAATTCTCATCCACCCATAATCTAACCAACTACTAATTAAACCCAATAATCGAATAAAGGGATTCTAAGGTCTCCTAATTCGATTATTCCAATTAGGGTTGTTATTACATTAATATGAACTAATAATTTCCCAGTGCAATTCATAATTCAATTAAGATGTGAGTTCAATTTAAACCTTAAGTCTCCTACTTGTGGGTATTATTATCAGTTACATATTAACATAAGAATTTAAATAATAATGAGTTAACATTATGAAGTGACCTACAAGAATTAGACATTTACACATAAATTTAAAAAATATGAACCTAAAGGTATAAGTCTCGCATGGTTATCATATCAAGATCCAAATTACACAATTCAAATATAAGGGTTATTATCAATTACTACAAATCTGGACAATTATCATCTAAATTCCTTAATTATATAACCCTAACATTATATTGGGGCAGATTAACACTAATCCAGTTATTAATTATATTAACTAAGGGGTATTTTGGGTGAAAACCTAATTATCTCTAATTGATTTTTAAACCTAATTCACTAATTTAGGTGAATCTGGAATTTATACATATGAAAGGAGTAAAAATATCAAGGCTATCCTTTACAAGATTCTTCCCTCGTATATTTGTTGGCGCATTTGGTGTTCGAGGAACCAAGCGAACTTTGATAATGCTTCCATGAAATCAAGGAGTATCATTCAGGTTATCCATCATGATATTATAGTGGCTTTCAAAGGTAGGCCTTTTAAAGGTCCTATAACTAGATTTTTCAGATCATTCATTGATGATTTTCATATTTGCATAGCTGATTGTAAGCCACCAGAGAAAGGCTTTTTTCTCCTTTTTATTAAATAAAGATCCTATTCCCTTGAGAAAAAAAAGTAGATCAATATCTTTCCTGCAATTATGTTTTCAATGACCGAAATTTGAACTCAAGTCATTTGAGTCTGAAACCAACCTTGAATCCTCTTGAATTCATCCTAAAACCCCTTTAGTTCTTGCCTTAATTAATTATCTTCATCATAGAGTTCTTGGATTTAGGTTGCTTATTCCCTTTAAGGTTACATGCATGAGGTTTTCCTATTAGACAGTATCTTTCATATAGTAGCACTCGTGTTTTGATACTTTTTTATAATTTTTTGTTTTAGTTCCAAAGTTAGTTTTTTAGGGGGTCTTTTTTTATTAGAGAGATTTTTGTAATTTTGTTTCATATAAGGGAATTTTTGTACATACAAGAGATCATTCATATGAGGACCCTCGTTACTCATAAGAATTTGTCTTAAACGATTCCATCATCTTCCTAGAATCCAAAAACATTCCAAAACCCTCCATTTTCATACTTTTCAATATCCACACACTCGTATCTTGCACCATTATTCACAAATGAGTATTCTTTGGGGGGGGGGGGGGGGGGACACTCTCGGAGTCCACTTCAATCATTGATTTTCAATTATGGGATCATTTTGGAAAGTTTCTCTACTTCCCCTTTGTTTTTCATATATGTGACCTACATTTGTATATATCTACATATAGGTCCAGTCATGAGATTTTGAGTGTCCTATGCAAAACAAAATTTTAGGCCCTTGCAAAAATATTAAATACCTAAAAACTCATTGAAAAATAGTTCTTCTAGCATTTGTAGTTGCAAATCACTAATTAAAGCAATTCATGTTCAATAGATAATAAGGTTAAGATGTTTAACGTTTCTTGTGACATAATTGATCGTAAGTAATTTTTTAATAATTTTAACTTTGAAAAACTTATTTCCACAGATGCGACTGTAACATGTATGGTCAATAGAATTTTATAAGCAGTAAATGAAATTGAAAAACAATTTCAATTGCCGTTTTAATTTCTTTTGGTAATATATCTCGCAAAACTTTAAGTTCTTCAAATAAATATTTCCCATCAAGAGCAGAATAAGTTTCATGTTTTAGAATTGTTTCAAAATTGTCACAATATTTTTTCAATTTGGTATCATCTATGGAATTTAAAAGGTTGTGTCACCTCTTCTATTCTTTTTAGTTTTTTCCATTTTTGATATCCGCATGCTTGTTTTTTCGGTAACATTTCTAAAAATTATAAGCTTATAAATAAAAATAGAACACGCAATTAACAATGAAACTAATAGATAATTTATTCTATAAATATCTTAATTGATTGAATATAAAAAATATGAAAAAATGTCACCTGGTTTGGGCCATTTATTATTCCCTCTCCAATTTCATCTACTTAATTAGTGTAGAAAGTATGAACCTAATAACAAAAAAAAATTACATAAAAAAAAATAATAAGTAAGACCTTGATGAATTTAAAAAAAATAGTATAAAAAACATAGCCAACAACAGTCTACCTTTACTTAAAAAAAACTATTCATTGTTTTAATAATCTTTAATTTTTTCATAAATTAAAATATGATATGAAAAGAATCTAAGCTATAAAGAGGTTTTAATCTTACATTTGCCTTCAAGCTTGTTAAACTATGAATAGTTTATTGATTGTTGGCTATGCCTTTTTTAGACATCTTGCAAAAATCAAAACAAAAAGAATAAAAGCAGTACAAAAAGAATAGAAGCAAAAGCAGTACACTTGCACAGAGAGAGAGAAAGAGGGACGTCAGAGAGAGAAGAGAGACAGGGTCGGCCCCGTAGGTTTTGGGGCTCAAGGCAAACTTGTAAAATGGGGCCTTTTATATAATAATTTTTTTTTATGCAAAATATATATTTTTGTATTTTTACAAGATAATAAGAAATGACTCAAATATATAAGCTGCCAGAATACTAATGATAAATATAATGTATCATTTTTAAACAACCCACCATGGTCAAAAGACCTACAATTATCACTCAAGTACTCTTCCTCCTCCCCCTAAAAAAAGTAAACAAAACAAGGATAATAAACTAAAAATATTAATTAAAATATGATCTTCTCGCCTTTTTTTTTGCAAAATCACTAATCAAGCTTGGATAATCAAGTTTTTTCACCATATCCTTTTCAATTGATAATAATGCTAGTCCATTCAACCTCTCTTGTGACATTGTTGATCGAAGGTAAGATTTGATTAATTTCAACTTTGAAAAGCTTCTTTCTACAGTTGCAATGGTGACTGGTATAGTCAATAATATTCTATAAGCTATCCACGCATTTGGAAAAGTCCCATCCATTGTATGCAAATAATTCAACACATCAATGGCTTTTTTCGCTTCCTTTGGCAAGTATTCTCTCAACAATTTTAACTCCAAAAATAAGTCATTACCATCAATATCATAATGGCTTCCATGTTTGAGTTTTTCTTCAAGGTTGTCACACTGAGTCTTCAAACTATCATCATCCATAGACTTAAGCTTCTTCAAATCAAATAAAAACCCAAAAAACCCTTCATAACATTCGAATTGTTCAAACCTACTATTGAGTGAAGAAATAGCTTGATCCACTACATGTAAAAAGTAATTGATTCGAAATGATTCTTCGCCTGAAAGTTCCACCTCTTTAGTAACACTCTCATCAAATTGCTTCTTTCTTTGAATGACTCGTTTTTCACGAAACACCGCTTCAATTTTCATATACATTGCTAATTGTTGTGCTTCAATCATGGCTTTTTTGAACCCATTCTCTCTGTAGTCCTGAAAGTATTTAATTAGTCCTTTCAATTGATCAATGGCAATATCAATTTGCATATCTTCTTTTTGTAGAAATTTACTAACAGTGTTGACAGCAAACAATAAATTATGCCAAATAACCATACTTAATAAAAACTCAAAATTCTCCATGTCATTAATTGCCAATGATTCGGCTTCGCTTTTTGTTTTCGGCTCCCGATCCACATTTGCTAAGTGAATTAACGCATCTCTTAATTTTCTAGCTTGAAATCTTACCGCTTTAACACTGTCAATGCGACTCTCTCATCGTGTTTGTGACATAGACTTCAGAGTTAAACCTTCAACATGTTCTTTCAAAATATCCCATCTTTTGGTAGAAGAAGAAAATAAAGTATAAAGTCGTTGTACCACACCAAAAAAAGAAAAAGCTTTAGAACAAGAGTTTGCCATATCACAAAGTGCAAGGTTAAGACTATGACAACCACACGGAGTGTAAAATGCTCTTGGATTTACTTCGAGTAACCTATTCTGAACACCTTTATTTTTTCGTTTCATATTAGATCCATTATTATAACCCTGTCCTCTTACATCACAAATATTAAGTCCCAAAGTTGCCAACACTTCTTCAAGCTCATTAAAAAGCCCTAATCCCGATGTATCATCTACCTTTAGAAATCCTAGAAAAAACTCCTCCACATTAATTTGACCTTTTGAAATATCAACACAATGTATAATTAAAGTCATTTGTTCCTCGTGACTTGCATCTGGAGTACAATCTAGTATGACAGAGAAATATTTAGCTTCTTTGATTGTGTTAATGATTTCACGTCTGATCTCACCCGCTAATAATTCAATAATTTCATTTTGGATTTTGTGGCTAAGATAATGGTTGTGGATTTCACCACTTTGATAACGTCGAATATGCTCTTTCATTATTGGATCAAACTCCACAATCATTTCAATTAAACCTAAGAAATTTCCATTATTTTCTTGATATATCTTCTCATTATCTCCTCGAAAAGCCAAACTGTTCTTGGCTAGTGCTTTAACAACAGAAATTATCCTCACTAACACTTCTTTCCAATGCTCTCTCTCTTTATTTATCATTTGGTGTACCTCTGAATCAATTGTTTCATTCTTTTTCAATCTCATTTCTAAATCAAGCCAACTTTTCATGCAAGAAATATGTTCATTACCCCCCTCGTGACTTAAAAGCCTCTGACTAATATTTTTTCAATTGTTAAATCCGTCAGTAGCCAATTGAGTCTTGTTCTCATCCGACCTAAATAATTTACAACAAAAGCAAAATACCCTATTTAAAGAAGGTGAATATACTAGCCATCTTCTATCACGCTTCTCTCCATTCAACCATTGTCGAGTGTAGTGCACTCGAGAGAAATGTCTACCATCATTATCTTTAGGAAAATCAACAATAACTTTTATGGGCCCTCGTTCCACTAAAAGCTCTCTATGGTTTCTACCAATCTTATCCCAATTTCCAGGATCATAAATATTTAACGGTCCATATTCATTACTAGATTCTTCATTCACTAAATTTTCATGCTCTTTGTTTAAACCTTCTTCATTATCGTTCTCATTAATATCGTCTTGATGCACCAAATTTTCATCTTCAATCAAAGCTTCTTCATTTTCATTCTCATGTTCATTTCCCGTTTCATTCAATTTAAAAATAAATTTATCAAGAGCTCCCGTTTGGGATTGCGTAAATTTTTCTATCTTTTGCTTCTTCTTTAATTTTTCCCATCCAGAAACATACTTTCTAGGAGGCATTGTATATATACACAATAATTCAACAATCAATCTAAAAAATTCCAACCGCAACCAAATAAAGGAACAATGGAACCTGATTTGCTGAATTTGTAAATCAAACTTGAAAGCCTTTCCTCGCTAAAAAAATCCTGAAAATACATTAAAAAAATTAACATCATAAACTTAGGGAACCACTATCCCCACACCCCAAAAGGTTTCCCCCACACCATTTCTAAAACAAAAACACTAAATGACTAAAATACCCTCAATTCAGTTTTTAAGTAAAAAATTTTGTTTACAGCTTTTTAAATAAAAATTTATTACTTAAAAAAACATAATATTTTGAAAAAAAATAAAAACATAAATTTTGAATATAAAAAATCCTAATATTCTGGAAAATCAAAATTTTAATATTCTGAAAAAACAAAATCAAAAAATTCTGTTTTTTATTTAAAAAAAACATTATGTTATTTATAAAGGAAACTTATTAGTTTTTTTATTAAAATGGGCGTTAATAAAAAAACTGTTTCGTTATCTAATTAAAAAAATGGACCTTCTTTTTATCAAAAAAAAATTTGACGTTAATTATTTAAACAAAAAATCTGAACCTTATTTTTTGTTAATAAAAACTGGAGTAAAATTTTACTATAAACTATATTTTTTGGGAACCTCTATCCCCACACCCCAAAAGGTTTCCCCGACATCCTTTCTAAAACAAAAACACTTAATGACTAAAATACGCCCAATTCAGTTTTTAAGTAAAAAAAATTGTTTACAGCTTTTTAAATAAAAATTTATTACATAAAAAAACGTAATATTTTGAAAAAAAATAAAAACATAAATTTTGAATATAAAAAATCCTAATATTCTGGAAAATCAAAATTTTAATATTCTGAAAAAACAAAATCAAAAAATTCTGTTTTTTATTTAAAAAAAACATTATGTTATTTATAAAGGAAACTTATTAGTTTTTTTATTAAAATGGGCGTTAATAAAAAAACTGTTTCGTTATCTAATTAAAAAAATGGACCTTCTTTTTATCAAAAAAAAATTTGACGTTAATTATTTAAACAAAAAATCTGAACATTATTTTTTGTTAATAAAAACTGGAGTAAAATTTTATTATAAACTATATTTTTTTTAAATATGTTTTTTACAATTTTTTATAGAACATAGCTTTTTAAAAAAACTGTATTTTTTTGGTAAAATCTAAATTTTGACTTTAATAAATTACTATTTTTTTTAGTATTTAAATAAAACTGTATTTTTCTTTTGTAAAAAACTGTATTTTTGTTTACTGTTTTTAAAAAAGCTCTATTATTTTGTTATCAAATGAATTATTTGTTTTTATCAAATGTATTATTTGTTATAAAAAAATACAGTTTTTTTTTTTATCAAATTATTATTTTTTATAAACTCTTTGTATATTTGTTATCAAAAAAATAATATAGTAATTTGTTTTTTTTTATCAAATTACATTTTTTATAACAAAAAAATAATACATTTTTTTAAAAACAAAGTACATTTTTTTTTATCAAAAAAATAAACAAAAATACAGTTTTTTTTTAAAAAATACAGTTTTTTAAAAACAGTAAACAAAGGTACAGTTTCTTACAAAAGAAAAATACAGTTTTTTTTTTAAATACTAAAATAAAAAATAGTAATTTATTAAAGACAAAATTTTGTTTTTACCAAAAAAATACAGTTTTTTTGAATAGCTATGTTTTATAAAAAATTGTAAAAAACAAAGTTTAAAAAAAATATAGTTTATAATAAAATTCTACTCCAGTTTTTATTAACAAAAAATAATGGTCAGATTTTTTTTTTAATATAATTAACGTCAACTTTTTTTTTGTTCATAAAAAGAAAGTCCATTTGTTTAATTAAATAACGAAACAACTTTTTTTATTAACGTCCATTTGAATTAAAAAAATAATAAGTTTTTATTATAAATAACATAATATTTTATAAAATAAAAAATTGAATTTTATGATTTTATTTTTTCAGAATATTAAAATTTTAATTTTCCAGAATATTAGGATTTTTTATATTCAAAATTTATGTTTTTATTTTTTTTCAAAATATTATGTTTTTTTAAGTAATAAATTTTTATTTAAAAAGCTGTAAACAAAATTTTTTACTTAAAAACTGAATTGAGGATATTTTAGTCATTTAGTGTTTTTGTTTTAGAAAGGGTGTGGGGGAAACCTTTTGGGGTGTGGGGATAGTGGTTCCCTAAACTTATTACACAAAAAACATTAACATATAGGACAAACATAACAGCATTTTGAACAAAAAATAAATAATAATAAACAACATTTAGAACAAAAAACAAACATAAATCAGGTTGTACTCTTTTTTAATGTTATTACTTTTTTAATGTTTTTTCTTTTAATAAATTAGGTTGCAACTTTTTTTTTTAGTTAACTTAAAAAATATTACTAATCAGGTTGTACTCTTTTTTAATATTTTTTTTAGTTAATGACATATTAATAACAGATTTTATTAAATAAGGCCGGATAAAAAAAAATTAACTAAAAAACGCAACCTAATTTTATTAACAGATTTTATTAATAACAGATTAATAACAGATTTTATTAAGTTAACTAAAAAAAACGCAACCTAATTTTATTAACAGATTTTATTAAGTTAACTAAAAAAAAAAACGCAACCTAATTTTATTAACAGATTTTATTAATAACAGATTTATTAAGTTAACTAAAAAAAAGCGCAACCTAATTTTATTAGCAGATTTTATTAATAGCAGATTTTATTAAGTTTACTAAAAAAAAAACGCAAACTAATTTTATTAACAGATTTTATTAATAACATATTTGATTAAGTTAACTAAAAAAACGCAACCTAATTTATTAAAAGAAAAAACATAAAAAAATTAACAACATTATATGGAAAAAAAAAAAAAACCTCTTGATTTTGAATATATTTGGATTAAAACCTCTTGATCTTAGCTTTCCTTTTCCTATCCTCTTGAAGATTTTGTAAAAACACTTAAGAGAATGAGAGAAGAGAGAGAAACGGCTGCCAGCCAACTTTGGGTATAAAGGGTAGGTAGGGTTTATTTTGAGTATAAAGAATAGAGGGGTGTTAATGGGTTTTTAATTTAAGGAATTTTGGGCCTAAAAATTTATACAGCATACTAATACAAAATTTGGGCCTAAAAATTTATATAGCATACTAATAAAAAATTTGGGCCTAAAAATTTATGTCAAATTTGGGGGCCCAAGGCGGTTGCCTCTTTGGCCTACCCCTTGGGCCGGCCCTGAAGAGAGAGAGTGAGGGAGAGTGGGACGGCAGATGAAAGAGAGAGTGTGGACATCAAAAAAGATTGTGGGTAGTTGAAAAAATGATTCCCTAGAAAAATTGGAATCTTAAATGAGTTGGATCAAATTTTTTTGATAGTTGATAAAATGGCCCTAAAAAATTAAACTCATTTTAAAATGGCCCTCTAAGAATATGCATAAAATATTTTTGGACCCTATAATATATATGTGTGTGTGTGTGTGTGGTTTTACCCAATATAAAAAATAAAGTTAAAAATAAAAATTTCAAAATCATAAAAAAAAAATGACATTTTAAAATCCCAAAAAAAAATCTGTTAGGTAACACGGTTCCCATTCTTAGTTTGTCACTCTATATCTTGATGGGTTGTTGGCTAAGTTGGGATTGAATCGTTTTTTATGGTTGGGGTTGTGATGGTGGTTGATGGTTTTTTTAGGTTGATGGTGTTTGTTGTATCAATTGCCTTACGTTAGGTTACTTGACCTCGCCCCTTTCAAATTTACATTTGATGAGTGGTTTTTTTCCTGGACATCCCTATTTGAGCAAATTTTGTATTACGACCCATGTTGTTGGATGGATCGCGAGATATACCAGTGTTATGTTGTCATGTGGCACTATTGCATGGGGGTGGTAGTTTAGCAAGTGATCACCTTGACGGACATGATTGACACTGAAGTTCCCAACTAGTTTACTTGTCGGGGTTGGGATGTGATTATTGCGCTATCTAGATCAACGTTTGTAGATATGGGTGGGGATTTATTTTTAGGGGGTTTTGGGAAAAGGTCCTCGTAGTGGTCAAAGTGTATAAAAATAGGACACTCCATATAATTTTATAAATTTAGTCCCTGTACTAAAATTACCACGAAAATTGGTGAAAAATAGTGCCGCTGGCGCGGACCAAAAAAATAAAGGTATTGTACCACAGGGACTAGATTTATAAATGCTATTGTACCACAGGGACTATATTTATAAACTTGAAAAGCATTGTCCTAAAAATTTAAATATAGGAAAGAGCATGACCTTTACCTTAATTATCTATTATTTTTATTTATATAAAGGGATAAGGAGTTTTTTGTTTTGATTTTTAGGGTTTGTTTGGTTCGTGGTGAAATACTTTTCATCGTGTTAAAAGTAAAAGGTAAACTATTAGCTTGGTAATTTTGTTTTCACCATGTCCGTTTGGATGGTCGAGTTTTAATTAGGTGAAAATTTTAACTTTTTCACCATTTGTTGTTTGGATGGTAAAGATGAATATGATAAAAAAATAAACTCATCATATTACTCTCATTCTTCAAATGCACATAACTATTTTGATTTTCATCACACAAGTGTTAATGACCATTAAAAAATATACATTTACCTCAAACTCAAATTTGATACATCTCCATCCCCCCTCCCAAACTAGTCATATTTGGTAGGGGTGGCAATTCGTGTGCGTCGTGTCATGTTCGGGTCGTGTCATGTCGGGTTCGTGTTAAGTATTAGTCAATCCTAACCCGATCCATTTAACTAATCGTGTCAAATGAACAAACATTAACCCGACCCGTTTACTATCGTGTCGTGTTCGGGTTGACCCGCATAACCCATTAAGTAAAACATAAAACTAATTTTGTATTCCCTCTTAACCAATCATACCACTCATAGGCCTACAATAACTTAAAATTTTATTAATTTCAACTTCTTGTGACATATAAATAATTTATCATCCGATTCTCCATGAGTTTCATACAATTTTTATCACGATATATAAATCATCTAATATATTCTCTATAAAATATGAATTTAACGGGTCTATTCGTGTCATTTTTAAGTTATACGTGTTTGACAGTAACCCAACTCATTTATTATTCGTGTTGGCGGGTCGTGTCATATTCGAGTTCGTGTCAAGAAATCGTCAACTCTAACCCGCTAACTTCGTGTCGAGTTCGTGTCGGGTTATCGTGTCGTGTCAAAAATTGTCACCTCTAATATTTGGCTACGCAAGACAAATAAGTAAAAAAACTGTACCAGTTAAAAAAAAGTCCTAATTAAAAAAAGAAAATTATCCAATTTAAAAAAAAAAAGTTTCCAACAATGAAAAAAAACTGTCATTTGTAAAAAACAATCGCAATTAAAAAAAAAAGAGTCAACTATAAAAACAGTACTCCACAATAAAAAAAAATAGTACTCAACAATGAAAGAACAGTTCCAATTAAAAAAAAAGTTTTCAACATTGAAAAAAAATAGCCCTAATTTAAAAAAAAAAGAGTCCCAACTATGAAAAAAATGTGTTCCAATTAAAAGAATTAAAAAAAAAATAGTTCTCAACTATGAAACCGTCCCAATTAGTAAAAAAATTCCGAACGCATTTGCATGTACCAAACAAATATTCATTTATTTATTTATTATTTTTATTTTATTAAGGGAATGCCTATTCCCACACCCTCCATATGTTCACCCACACCCTTTGAATAATAAATAATAATTGTGTGCTTAAATTTATCAAATCTAAATGTCCAATTTTTTCACCTCTAACTACAATAAATATATTTGGTAAAAACAAAAAATTATATTTTCAATAAAAAAAAAACTATTTTTTTTATAAAAAAAAAAAAAAAATTGTTTATAAAACGTAAAATTTTATCTATTTGTTTTATTAAAAAAACGTATATAAAACATAAAATTTGTTTTTCTTAAGAAACTGTTTTCTTAAAAAAGTGTTTCTTTTATTTTCAAATTCTATTTTTGGTTAAAAACTGTTTTTTTTACTATATTAAAAATAATCTTTTTACTATTTTGAAAAAATATTATCCACGGCAGCGGTATGTATAGGCAGTCCGGCCACCTATACATACTGCTGGCGTGGAGTATTTTTTCTAATATGTTGGTCCGCGCCAACGGTATGTATAAGTGGTCGGACACCCTATACATACCGCTGACGTGGACTATTTTTTTATATAGTAAAAAGGTTATTTTTAAAATAGTAAAAGAAACAATTTTTAACTGAAAAAATAAATAACAAAACTTTTTTTTTAAATAAATAAAAGAAACAGTTTTTAACTATAAATGATAAAAAGAATGTCCATTTTTTAAAATAAGTAACGAAAGAGTTTTTTATCAACGTCCATTTAAATAAAAAATAAAAATAAAAATAATATTTTTAAAATGAAAAAATAACTTTTATAATTTTTATATTTTCAAAATATTAAAATTGTAATTTTCTAGAATATTAAGATTTTTATTTTCAAAATATTATGTTTTCATTTTTTTCATAACATTACGTATTTTTTAAAGTAATAGATTTTTGGGTAAAGATTATATTTGTTCAAATTATATATGCATAGAGGGCCTTTTGATCTTTTAGTATTTAAATATTGAAAAGGGTGTATGGGAAGACATAAAGGGTGTAGGAATAGCTATTCTATTTTTTATTTATTTTTTATTTTTTTAGCTATTTTTATTTTTTTAATTTTTTTTTAATTTTTTAAATAAAAAATGAAATTTTAAAAAAAAATTAATGAATATTTAATGATCGTGTTAATTGAGAGGGAGAAATGAATGTGTGATAGTTGTAAGTGAAAATAAGAAAGGTTAATCTGGTAATAAGATAAATTTCATTATTTTCACCTCTTAAATTATTCACTTTACCCATGGTTTAAAATGATTAAAGTTTCACCTCACTTTTCACCATATTCATTTTATTTCACCGTATTAAATGCACAAGACAACTAAACACATATTTTACCTAGGTGAGTTATTTTTTAACGCGATAAAAAATATTTCACCACGAACCAAATGAACCCTTATGGGAGTTCAGTTCACTATTTCCCTCGACACCATAGCTATTGTGTTTGGTATTCCAAGAGTAGCATGTTAGAGTAAAGTTTAATATATGGGCTTATATATAAAATAAATATGAATTATAGGTTATCCAATAAAAGTGATTAATTTAAGTTTCGAGGCCTTACTAATGTATTATTAAAGTGTGAATTTTATTGTGTAGAGACAAGCGTAATTTCTATTTTTATGATGGGTTAAAATAGAAATATACGAAATATGAAAAGACGCGATTGTGTTATAAATAGGGGCATGGTCCCCAGATCACACAACACCAATCTTCTGATTCCCATTGTAGAGAAAAATTTAGAGAGGAAATAAAAGTGTTCATCTGGAAGAGCATAAGACCTCAGACTAAGATATTTTAACTTTATGTCATGGATTCAGGTACGCTTCCGCAAAATCAATATTTATATTTCTTGATAATTCAATATGAATGTTCCTATTTGTGTGATAGTTTTCACAAAATAGAAATTTATCCATCATGTGGTATCAGAGCTATTTCATATTGAATTGTTGAGAATATATTAGGAAGGTATTGATATTAATTTTCGGCTGCAAATATTTTTTTTAAAAAGGTTTAATATTTCAGAAAAAATTTTGATTCAGAAATATTCTCGTTTCATTACGATTCCAACGATATAAAATTCATGAAATTTGGACTGGCAGAAATTCACAATACGCAGCCCCGTGACAAAATTTCTCAACCATATTCCTTGATTGGACGCCTCATAACAAGCTATAAACTCAGCTGCCATGGTGGAAGAAGCTATAATAGACTGCTTAACACTATTCCACGATACAGCACCTCCAGCAAGTAAGTAGATATAACCTGAAGTAGATTTCATGCTATCTTGGCATCCAACAAAATCGGAGTCAGAATATCCGATGATCTCTAACTGTTCTGACTTTCGATAGGTGAGCATGTAGTCTTTTGTTCTCTGTAAGTACCTCATGACTCGCTTGGCTGCTATCCAATGATCCTTTCCAGGATTACTTAAGTATCTTCCCAACATGCCAACAATGTACGTAATATCCGGACGCGTACATACTTGAGCATACATAAGACTTCCTACTGCTGACGCATAAGGAATCTTTTGCATCTCCCGAATCTCAAAATCATTCTTGGGACATTGACTGAGACTGAATTTATCTCCTTTAGCTACAGGGGTGTCACCTAGTTTACAATCATGCATGCCATATCTTTTAAGAACTTTCTCGTTATATCTCTTTTGTAATAAACTATGTGTATTTATATACCCAACACAAAAGAAGCGTTACCAAGATCTTTCATCTCAAATTTCTTTGAAAGAAATCTCTTAGTTTCGTGCAACATACCTATATCGTTGGTGGCAAGCAAAATGTCATCAACATATAAAACCAAGTAAATATGCTTACTCCCACTGAACTTGTGTTATATACAATCATCAACCAGATTCATCTCAAAACCAAATGAGATGATAACTTGATGAAACTTTGAATACCATTGATGAGAAGCTTGCTTAAGCCCATAAATGGATTTCTTTAATTTGCAAACTGTTTTCTTTCCATCTTCCGACACAAAGTTTTCTGGTTGCACCATATATATTGTTTCATCAATGTCACCATTGAGAAACGCAGTCTTAACATCCATCTGATGAAGCTCAAGGTCAAAGTGCGCCACAAGTGCCATTATTATCCTAAAAGAGTCTTTCGATGAAACCGGAGAGAAAGTCTCTTTATAATCGATGCCTTTTTTCTGTGTAAAGCCTTTAGCGACAAGACGGGCTTTGTATCTCTCCACATCACCTTTCGAATCCCTCTTGGTTTTAAATATCCATTTGCAACCAATGGTTTTTTTATTTTACCTTCAGGTAATGGGACAAGATCCCAAACGTCATTGTCCTTCATGGACTTTATCTCCTCATTCATGGCATCAATCCACTCTTGAGATTTAGAACTTTCCATCGCTTGACGTAAGGTGATCGGATCATCTTCCACCGCACCAATGTCAAACTCATTTTCTTGGAGAAATACAATGTAATCATCTGGCACAACACTTCTTCTTTCTTTAGTGAATCTCCTTAATGGCATAGGTTCTGGAGGTGGTAGAGTTTGTTCTTATAGAATGGGAGATTCTTGGATATTGTTTTGATTAGGATCTGCTTCTTGAACAATATCAGGAATGGGATCCTGGTCAATGTTAATAACAGATGTGGGAATATCAACATATTCCTCTTCAAAACCAAAATCCTTAACCTTATCCCCCTCGGCAAACTCAACATCCTCAAAGAACCGGGCATTTCCAGTCTCAAAAATTATTTTGGTAGTAGGATCATAAAATTTGTAACCCCTAGATCTTTCAGAGTATCCAACAAATTAGCAACTAACTGTTCTGGAATCCAGTTTCTTTAGTTGGTACTCTTTTAAGGATATACACTGCAGTATTTAATGCTTCACCCCAGAGTAAATCTGGTAAGTTAGAGTAACTGATCATACTCCTTACCATGTCTTTAAGCGTTCTGTTTTTCCTTTCAGCAACACCATTCATGCTTGGAGAACCTGGCATGGTGTACTGCGGGACGATACCGAACTCCTCTAGGAATTTAGCAAATGGTCATGGGCGTTGTTCACCTGAACCATCAAACCTACTGTAGTATTCACCACCACGATCAGATCTGACGCTTTTAATCCTTTTGCTGAGTTGATTTTCAACTTCAGCCTTGAATGACTTGAACACGTCCAGAGATTGGGACTTTTCATGGATGAGTTAAAGGTAGCCATAACGTGAAAAATCGTCTATGAATGTGATAAAATATTATTGACTGTTCCATGAAACCGTAGGGAATGTCCCACAAATATCTGTATGTATCAGTTCTAAGACGTCTGTAGCCCTATTAGCACCATATCTCCTTATGTTTGTCTGTTTTTTCTTTATGCAATTTTTGCAAATTTTAAAATCTGAAAAATCAAGGGAATCTAGAATTCCATCTGACACAAGTCTTTCAATTCTCCTTTGGGAGATGTGACCTAATCTCTTATGCCATAATGATGCAGAATTATCATTGGTTAATTTTCTTTTAATACCTCGAGTACTTAATTGCAAGGTTTCATAATATGAAGAAATAGTATCAAGCATATAAAGGTTATCTACATAAGATAAAGAACCAGTACCAACCAAATTTGAATTATGAAGAAGGCTAAATTTATTATTTCCAAAGGAACAAGTATAACCAAATTCGTCCAATACAGAAATGGAAACCAAATTTCGTCTAAATGACGGTACGATAAATGTCTCATTCAAATAGAAATAAGTACTAGACTTCAATAATAACCTAAATATCCCAATTGCTTCAACTTAAACCTTCTTGCCATCGCCCATAAAAATGTATCTTTCACCATCATTTGGCTTTCGGCAACTCAGGCAACCCTTTATAGACACACTGATGTGAGTGGTTGCACCAGAATCTATCCACCAAGTGTGTTTAGGTACCGAAGTCAAATTAACCTCAGAACAAACTAGGTTAAGAAGTGTACCTTTCTTGACACGCCAAGCATGATAGTTGGTACATTTCTTCTTACTATGTCCCGCAGCTCCATAGAAGAAACAATCATCAACAGTTTTTTCTTTATGTTGTTTCTTTGGATATCGAACCACTGCAGCTTCTTTATCCTTCTTTCTTTTCTTCCCCTTGTCCTTGGAAGTACTAGCCAAATGAGCACTTTCTGTCTTATCTTGCTTCAGTATTTTCTCTTCTTGCACACAATGTGAGATGAGCTCATTAAGAGACCAAGTCTCCTTTTGGCAGTTGTAGCTCACCTTAAATTGACTGAATTATGTGGGAAGAGATATCAGAACCAAATGCACAAGCAAATCCTCAGAGAGATCAAGCTTAAGAGCTCTTAACTTTGAAGCGAGATGAGACATTTCCATAATGTACTCCCTAATGTTCCCATTACCTTTATATTTCATTGAGATGCGACTTGCCAAAAGTTTACTTGTTTCAGTCTTTTCATTTTTGGCAAATCTGTTCTTAATTTCTTCTAGGAACTCTTTGGCTATCTTTATCGTTTTCGATATTGTGCCCCTGAATGCTTCTGGAATGGACTTCTTTATGATCATCAAACACATGCGATTTGACTTCTCCCACCTATCAATGTCCTTTTTTTCATTAGAGGAACTTTTATCCGTAAGAGGTGCAGGAGAAGGAACCCTTAATGCAAGGTCCAGATCCATGACACCGAGAACTATATGAAGGTTCTCTTTCCATTACTTAAAGTTTGTGCCATTAAGCATGGGAATAGAATTAATACTGGCAGTAATGTTGGAAGCAGAATTGATAGCTAAATCAGAGAACAATAAACAAATAAAACTAGCTCATATAAATCTTAAATCAAAAATAAATTCAAATAAAGGACAAATCCCATTTTAAGATATCGGACACTATTAATATTTGATCTTTGAAAAAAATATTAACTTGTAAGTGATATCTTGCCGTAATCATCAAACACTGATAATAAGAACATATTGAATAATAATTCTTCCTTTGGGCTGATTTATTATTCATATGTAAAACTAAATAATTATCACGTGCTTATTATTAAAGTGGACATGTAATTTTGTTAAAAAATAATCTTCCTTTGGGCCGATTAATATTCACATAAATTACATGCACGTAATTTTTTTTATATTTCGAAATAAAATTAATTTTGAACAAAAGAGGACGAAATATGAAAAGACACGATTGTGTTATAAATAGGGGTCATGGTCCCCAGATCACACAACACCAATCTTTTGATTCCCATTGTCAGAGAGAAATTTAGAGAGGAAATAAAAGTGTTGATATGGAAGAGCATAAGACCTCAGACTCAGATATTTTAACTTTCTATCATGGATTCAGGTACGCTTCCGCAAAATCAATATTTATATTTCTTGATAATTAAATATGAATGTTCCTGTTTGTGTGATAGTTTTCACAAAATAAAAATTAATCCATCATACCATTCCCTTAGTACTAGGAGTCTCGTAACCATATCACCCCTTTTTATGATGTTTTTCGGCCATTCACTACATCATCATCGATCTTAATAAGATGCAGTACACCGATGACATACACTTGTACACCGATTACCGGGATTTTAACCACATAATATATCAAAATTTTGGCCCATTTCACATCACTCCACCTACAGTTGCAGAAAAAATATGCAACATTTATGATATTGGGGTTGGACACTTCATTGGTCTCCCTTTCATTATTTGGAGACACGTGATCATTTTTCATAACTATGCTCATCGACACCCGCGTCTCTCTCTTCTTTATGGGATCTCTTACAACCATCGTGGTCTTAACTGAGGTTTAGTTCATTCCCGGGAGTGCACCACCCATTCATTTTCTAGTGTGGTATCATCTACGATGCATAATTCAAATTCACATCTGTCATGATTTGCTCATAAATATCAACCAGTACCATAGGATTATAAGGCCACATTTAAGACTGATACATATACTGATTTTAAACCAAGCCTTTTGGCCCAAGGCTGCCACTTGAAAGTTTTGGGGTAAATTTGGTTTGATCCCTAGTTCGATCCCGACGCTGTTAAAATAATATTTGTCCAATGAAAGCCACGAACCACGAATGTGAATTAATTGAGGTACACTTAAAGTCGGCCCGACACCACGCGTATGATACAAAAAAAAATATACCGATTTTGAGGAGCCTATCACACTGGCCAGGTCAACCTATATTCTGGTAGCCAATATCTCATCCCATACCCATAATAAACCGTAACCAAGCCTATCACTTGCAGATCAACTCACATCATTTAAGTGACATCGATCCCAAGACATTGATAAACTTTTTAATACTCAAGCACGATCAGTGGATAGGGCCTTGATGCATGAGGAAAAATCCACAACTCATCTCCAACATCAGTTTCTTATGGTGATAGTTATACATGACGATCTGCGGCACCAATAGTGGCTTAGGATGTTGAGAGATCAAGATCTTGCTGGAGGTGATAGATCATCTGGAGCCAAAGGATCAACATGTGCTATTGTTAGAGATGATGGAGATGGATCCAAAGATGGGAATGCATCGTTTGTTCTCGTCGAGAGATGATGTTTTTTTCTTTCATTTTAAATGTAAATTTGATATATATATATATATATACACTATGGTATGCCCATACCTGAAGGCACACTGATAATTTTGAAAAGCATAAAATCATGTATAATATAAATAATAAATATTTTATTTCAACACAAATAAGTGTAAACAATTAAAAAAAATAGACAAAGTTACATTTGTTTATAGGACTATCCACCCCATTTAAAAATACAACAAACTCAACAACAATACTAATAATTCGTCATGAACCTCGTATAAGCATCATAACCAGCTACACGTGTGGTCAAATATTTCTGTGAATGAAATTAGAAACCAAAATTGATTACATATATGTATTTAAGGATGAACAATCAATTGCCAAATAAATTACTTTGTAAATTTGAAAAAGAATCGGAACAACTCATCACATGAACTACTAAGTGACTAATCTTCAATACAATTTCATGTTTACACTACAAATTGCATATTTCAACTATGCGGGGCTTATGAGGAAGTTAGATATCATCAACGACATGGAAGAACAACTTGTGGTCGCCGTTCAGATTTATTGTCGAAACAAATTGTCCGTTCCACCCCTTTCATCCATTTTGAACATCCGCAAATATGTACTCAGTAAACAGCGTTCGCCAAATATGTTTCCCACACCAACCAATACGTTGCTGATGATGTCAAAAAACGTAGTCAAAAGAAACCTGGAAATGAACTGTATGTGTAGGCTTTGGATTTGAAGAAGCATTAAGGCCTCAAAGCAATCTCACATATGATGTATCATCAAGGTAATACTTTCCCTTACTCGACTCTCGTCCAACTGTGCATGCAAATATCTCAGGGCTGGGTCTGGTCTGTAGAAATCGAAGGTTTAGAAATAGGGGAAAAATTCATGTTAAACTGAAAAAACTGAAAACTTACTGTTAATCAAAATTTACCAGGTTACTGAAGTAAACTCACCAGTCTTCCTATGACACTCTAGCAGTCTTCGTATGGCTAAATATAAAGGAGTTGTTTAATTTCAATGACGAAACTAATAATTACATAAAGATAAGCTAAGAAATTACTCATAATATCTATTTTAACCAAATCAAAATTGATTGTGGCTTAAGGGTGTCCAGTAGGTTCTGCCCTGCTAGAAACCATGACAGAGATTACTACCTTTAGAAAAAAATTGGGGGTAACTGAAATCCATGTTCCTAAGGTGAAACAATGACCATGCATGTTCACTAACTGTAGTTTAAACCGAATCTTCAACTTTCGAAGGTCATCTTCAGGATCCATACTCATAGATATTGTGTTGTTGGCATTATTAGAATGTTGCAATGTGGAATGATCAATGGTTCCATTGTGAGAATGTTGCAATGTGCAGTACCATTTGGCAGCAAAACATTTGGAGTACCTGAAAAAGAAAAATATTTAGATACAAAAAAATAAGTGGGAATGTATTTATGTTTGTATTCTATATGAGCTGTGAAATTAAAAAGCCAAGTAGTTTACTATCAGTTTACTTTGTGATTGGCGAGATACATATTTGTTGGTATGATTTTCAGTGTCGCTTATTGAGAAAACCTCATATATGTAGAACATTATAATAATAATTTCCCTAATTAATTCGAGAGACAGAGATTGCACCTAGGGTTTAATAAGGTGAAATATGCAAACATACAAAAAGTTGAAACTGTAGGAAACTTATGCACCTAAGTTCTCTATCTGATAAGAGGAAAATTAGAAAAAAACGTAAAGTGTTTATTTATCATTAAAGATGCTTCTACGATGTTCACAATGCTTTCAAACTGTGGCATTTCAAGTATACAAAAGTGATTTTTTGGATAGAAAGTGACAACAACAAAACCAAGTCTTAAACAACAAAATCCATACAAAAGTGGACTATAATAATTTTTAGTGTGCCCGTGAAATAAAAAACGAAAATGAAGGCAAATAGAGGGTAAAAATAATTCAAAAAAAAAAAATACTTTTTTACCATTTGTAGTCTGTACTTTTTTTTTCCTTTTTCGTTGTTTTGATGTTTCGATCTCCACCCAAAAACCTATCATGAACAGAAAGATACTAAAACTCTTAGTAATTTTCTAGTGTGTCTCACATTTGTTTAGTAACAAAGAAGTAACTACTCGTCATCAAACAAAAACACTGCCCTATATACGTACTTAAGTTATTAAATAAAGAAATGAAAAAAGAGATGTTAAAGAAAGAAAAGAGAAAATACAGTCTATAAACTAAATTAACCACACATGTGGCTAACCTTAGACTATATTGAAGGAATATGAACTCTTCTTCCGTCAATGGAGTTGTTAGCTGTACCAAGTGGTTCAAGAATAAGAATGTAGCTCAAAAACTGCGATAAACAGTTACAGCCAAAGAAACTGCGATAAACAGGTACAACCAAAGAAACTCTCACAATAACTAAGGTGATAGTCATATTATAAACATATATGATCAGAAGATACTGAATCCAAACCTAAAATTGTAAAAGGAATGCAACATTTAAGTGACAATAAAAAGGAATGCAACATTTAAGGTTGTTCCGAAAAAAAAAATGAGATTGCTCATTAGTTTAGACCCCATTTCAAACCCAATATTTGAATCGAAGTATTTAGTGCTGGGAGTCTCCCCATTTCACTGAATATTTATGTCTCTCGTAGGTTTCCAATCTTCACAAAGGCAAATGGTGTCTCGCTCTAGCATCATTCAATAATAACATGTCACATACTAATTTATTATCAATAAAAGAAATCAGTTCATGAAATTAGGTCTCAACATTAATAGTAATAAAAGAAATCAGTTTAGTATATTAGTAAACAAAGAAATTAAAATGCCAATTAATGAACATTATTGTTATGTCTCATGATATTAGAACCACCCCTTGAACCTCCTTGGCCATACCTTTCCATGTTCGAAAACTCTCCTCCTCATATTGAACCTCTCCTCGTATAAAGAGGCACAAACCCCCCAACCCCAAAAGAAACGACCATAAATCTCCAAAAGATCTTTATTTGCTTCTCCTCCTCTCTCAAACTACACAGATTCTAACTAGTTCATACACTCGAAAGTTTGGTTCTGCTATCTCAAATATAAGGACCCGAGTCACTGTACAATACGCGTGGGTGGACCATTAAGGCTAACACTCTTAACCTTCTTCTCTGAATGCTTCTGGAACTTCTTAGCCTCGTTGGCATTGATAATCACCTAGGATCTCCTATTCGTTTTTTTGGCCATCAATAGCATCGTAATCCCCTGTTCTTGCAACTGCCAATTCCCCTGTTCTTGCAACTGTTGGTTGGAGCCGGCAACAGACTTGCACCTTTTATCAAAACTCTTAAATAATAAAAATGGGTGTAAGGAGAAACTGTGTAAGAAATTTGATACTACCAACATTATTTGAGGGGAATATTGGACTACGAAATGTTCATACGAGCTTGGTACCTGAACATAATTAATTTCAAGTAATTACACATAACATATTCAATTCCTATAAAAAAAATGATAGCTTTGATCATGTGAGTGAATGGAATTTAGCTCTAGAGACACGAATCAAAGTCCATATCAAAGAAGCATCTTAGCTCACGTCATGCACTTATTTTTTGTTTCGATGTTCCGTAAATCTGAAAACACAACCCACCATTTTTTACAGCATAACAAAAATATACGAATATTAAAACATGATTGTCGACATCTATGCATGTATATATAGGATAGTAAATAATGTTATTATTTCAAACAACAATTTGTCATATGGATGTTTCAAGTTCATATGGGATTACTGCTGCTCCATTTGGGACATCGTCATCTGCCACGAAGCTGAGCATAAACATCGTCCATAGCCAAGTTCAGCTGTGTAGTCTTCTCAGTTAGAATCTTGGGTGTCCTCTCCAAAGCCTAACAGAAATATCGTCCATACATTACAATATTGTGCGTGTCTTTCCAAGACTTTCTAAGTCTTGTTATTCTACCTTCTCACCCTCCTGACTTTTTGGAGCCTCTTGGTCACCGACAACTCTCGTTATTCTTCTGTAGAAGCTTGATCTAATACTGTCTTATCAAGTTGGTATGCTTTCGGCCTTAGTTAATGTTCTTGAACAATTTTTCTTCTATAGTTTGATTTGCCTCTGGCCATTCCGATTTTGCTTCTGGAGCAATTTGATCCTCTTCCAGGGGATTTTCAGTTTGCTTTGCCTTTCTGGTATATCTTCTTCAATATACAGTGTATATACATAGTGAACAAAGAAAATATCAGTAGTTATTTGCTGCATATAATTATGGCACACTACATATAATTGGGATGAATATAATTGGGGAACACTATATATATAATGAATCTTCTTCGTTTGTTGCATATAATTAGGCCTTATCTTTTGGCATGCTGTATAAAATCAAGAAAAGAAGCACCGAGTTGGGTTAAAAAATTAAGATTCAAATGGTAGGTGGTTGTTTATCATAATAACATTGGGGCACACTATCTAAGCATTACCGAAAGAAAGCAAAAATAACGAAACATGATGTACTGAAATCAAAGCACAGTGCATTGAAACACACATAGATTTTGATCTGAGTAACTTTGCTACTGTGCGAGTTTGAGACATGGAAAACAAATAGAATCAAAGAGACTAAATGTACCATATTATGCTCCTCTTAAGCCTTACATCCATTTTCCTCCTCTTATATAGAATAATGATGTAAAAGAACTAAATTCACAATATGGTACATTTAGTCCCTTATATCAGTGTATATAGAATAATGTTGTAAAAGAACAATAGTGATTCAAAATATAAAATAACAATAGTGATTCAACATGGTATAGCTGCAACACCGAAGAATTAGTAGAAAAATAATTTTGTAGAAAAGGAAAGTAGACAATATTGAATAATGAATTCCCATGCAATGCCAGCATACTACATTAGCATGGGAATTCCCACGCAGGCTCAACAGTATTTTTTCTTTGCAAACCCTGAAAAGATAACCGTCTGTTTTAACTCCGATACCAACTTAAGTAATGAATCAGCTGCATGTACCATTATGGCTGCACGCATCTCCATCATGAAATATTCTTGGGAATTTCATACTGGTGGATCATTTACCCTTGTTAACAACGAAATTAAAATTGATATTTAAAATGTCAGTGTCAACTCTTTCCTATAATGTATTCTACTTTTGAGCTATATCATCCACAACTAAGCAATAGTAGTCCAGTTCAATATTCAAAAACACTTAAAAATTAGGTTAATCCCGAACTATGCATTTCGAGGCATCAACCCAGATTTGTCATTCTATAATGTACCTATAGTGGCAAATAAACCAAGTGTTTGTCTCTAAGGAAAGGTAAAAAACTGAAGTAACAAACATAATAAAAGTTCACCACTTAGCTGCTTGAGCATACTTGGAGTGGCTCTTCTTGTCCTTTTTGGATTGTCGATTTCTAATCAGATAACACATTTTTCCAAGAAAACCAAGCGGGCACCTAAGGGGAAGATGGAATTGGGACCATTGATGCTCAATGGATTAGTGGCTACAGGGCACTACTTATAGTCAGTAACTTTCCACCAAATTAAAGAAGTAGATTAGCATTACAATGAGAAATAAATTCTTGTAACTTAGTTTAGGCATTTGGAGATTTTGAGGAAATCCCAAAATGTGTCATTTATGGAAAATGAGACCTAAAAAGATTTGCCTAACTATTGTAGCATGAGGAAGTAACTTTCACAGTTTCATTGTATTTGAGATTCTAAAACTTCACCTTTTTAACGTAAAACCAACCCAATGGAGATTTTAGTGGACATTTTTGTTAAACTTGAGGGTCTGTATTTAAATGATGCTCACACTATTTTCGCAAAACAAAAATAGTAAGTGTGCCACATTCTTACCAACTTAGGGTGCTACAAACAAAAATATTTGGTTTTTCAATAACCTTGCGAAAACAATCGAATTCTATTCTATTATATTCTCTGATGTTTTTACAGAGTAAATTTGTAGTTTCTATTCTATTCTCTGAATTTTTACCATATTACATCAATTGACTTCTAAACTCTGCTTTTCCAGATGGCAGCAGGCCAAGAATTTGATTTTATCTTTTCATTTTTTATAAGATGAATTTGATTCAAGGACTTGGGAGTAAAATAAAAAAAAAAGGCATTTGAAATTCGATAAAAGTAAATGCTCACACCACATCTCTATATGAAACGTGTTATTGCTATAGAACCAATGTCCTTATACTCCCATATCTGAATATTAATATGAAGTGAAAATCGAAATACGGACAAATAAGCCAAATCTGAATAAGTTGTAATCTTAATAATAAAAAATCATAGGACACTGAATCCAAAAAAAACTACTAGATGTTATCACATCTTAAAACCCAAAAAATGCCTCAAAGATCTTGAACCTGAAATAACAAATAGCAAATCATAGCTCAGAATAATATGAATACAAAATACTATTATGTGCAATCCTAAAATTATGATAGTTGAACAAATCTGAGATAGACCTCTAAAAAAACAAATCCCCGTATCATAAACCTCTAAAAAATCACAGCTCAGAATAATATGAAATAAAAAACTTCATAATATCAAATAATGCATACATTTGGGCATTTTCATAAATACCTGTAAAGCATAAGTTTTTCATACCTTGATAATAGCTGGAAATCTTACAAAACTTTAGTGAGGAATGAGAGATTAATGAGATAGAGATAAAAATTCCAATACGAAATTTCAATAAACCAATAAAATCCCCAATCGTATAAAAAAAACAGATTCGTAACAATATAGATCCCCATTTTAGAAACCTAACCCCCACACATGTAGAGATCCAAGCGGGTCTTCTCCTTTATAAGCACCTAAGATGCAAAACCCTAAATTACAGAACAAATATCTCCAAATCACAATTTAAATGTTAGATGTATATATAAATGCGTATGTATAGAAAAAAATCACCATAGATAGATGTAAAAATGTGCATGTATAACCCTAAAACCACCATAGATCGACGGCTTGATATCAAAACCCTTGGGATGATGTTTGAGGTAGGATTATTTTGAGTTGATGTTGAGAGAATGCGAGAGGGTTGTAACACCCCGTATTTTTGTGTAGTTAATATTTAATTAATTCGAGAATTTTAAATTACTGGTGTGTTGTAATTTTAATTGAATTAATTATGGCAATATATATATTTAAATATTAATCGGGGAGTGAATGGTTAATGTTTAGGGAAATTTATTTACTAAGTGAATAGTAATAATTTAATTACGTCATTTCAGGTATTAATGACGGGGTATGCACTTATCCCACCCGGGAGTCGGTATAGACTAAATTGGGTGTGGGATAAGAATTTTTATAAATTAATTCGGATGTCAATTCTGAGTGCGCGGTTGAGCCCGGATGGGTCGAGATAGTCAGAAAAGAGTACCCGGGGGTAGTAATTGGGTCTCGGGGTATTTTTGGGCATAGTCGGGCCCACACGGGGTGAGTTGGGCCACTTTAATTAAGCCCATTAGGTGAAAAACGGGATTTAGAGTTTTAACCTAAGTGAGGGATTAGGAAATCAGCAGCCATCACAAATCTAAGCCTAGGGCTTGAGAGGGAAATTGGGGGAAAGCTTAGCAAGGGCAATTGGGAGCCTTTGGAGCCAAATTAAAGGGTTAATTTGGGGTGTTCTTCGTCAACTAATCTCTACAACAACGGAATCAGACCCTACGAACGATTCCAGGCAAGTGGTTAACTGTTTTGATTCTTAAAGCATGCTAATCAATTCATATCATAGTGATGTGTAAACCAAAATTCGTTTTTGGGTGTAAATGGGTACAAATTGGGTTTTTGTTTTTGAAACACTTGAATGAGATTCAAAGTAAGATTTAGATGGATGATTGATATCTGAATATGTATATATGATTTGAACGAAAATTTCAGAACATAAAAGAGTAGAAATTGAATCTGAAATTTGGGATTTAAAACAGATAGTAGAATTTTATGGAGAAAGACCCATTTCGAAAATTATGAGATAAGTAGAGAGGTTGATTATCTTAAGGTCTCTATGATGAATGGGATGTGGATTAACCATGTGTAGATGATGGGAGAATGTAATTAGAGGTTTAAATTATGGTTTAGAAACCTTGAGGTTCGTTAATGGTGGAAAACAGGGGGGAGGCAGAACCGTAACGAAGGGGTCGATCGATCGATCGGGGGCATCAATCGATCGATGGTGGGAAATTCTGGCCAGTTCGGCCTGGGTGAGATATAAGGGGGAATTAATTATAAATTAAATTTCCATACATTTATTAGTGATAAATAATTGTGAAACAAATATTCCTAGCAATTATGGGAGAAAGTAATTGGGAATAGGATGAATTTATGTGGGACATTAAATGGATGAGATTGAGAAACTTTATTCCAAAATAGCGAGGTACGGATCAAGTGAGTGAATCCGGGTATATTGGACATGAGACCCCAAGGTAGTGAATTAAGTTTGGAGATAAACTAAATAATTTTGAGTCGGGATATAGACTCGGGAAATATTAAGTTACGGGCCAAGTAAGTGAGTCCGGGGACAATGGTTGAGTGACACCAAGTTATTAAATTAATAAATGTGATAATCAATTTAATTAGAGTCGGATTATAGACTCGGGTAATATTAAATTAATAAGAGTGTCAATTAATTTAATTAAAGTCGGTTTGTAGACTCGGGTATGATTAAATTAATGGGTGGGATAATTAGTTTAATCAGGATCGGATTGTAGACTCGTGAAGGGTACTTATTAATTAAGGTGATAATTAATTATATTAGAGTCGGACCACAGACTCGGAATTCGGGTTGATTAATTAATTTATTAATTAATTTAATTAGAGTCGGGCGATAGACTCGGGGAGGTATTAAATTAAAATGTGTGTTAATTAATTTGAGGAGAGTCGGACCATAAACTCGGGAAAAGTATTATATTAATTGAGGTGTGAATTAATTACATTAGAGTCGGACCATAGACTCGGGAAGAGGATAATTTATTAAGTGAGAAAATTAATTACATTGAGTCGGGCCACAGACTCAGGAAATTACAGGCAATGTATGGGATTTTGAGTACATGGTAAAGCCGGGGTTATTAATATATATATATACGGTGTAGTGATAGTATATATATATATATACGTGTATGTATTGTGTGTGACATTAAATTACAGGTAGTGTGCTGGAGTTTGAGTACACGGTAAAAATCCGGGTTCATAATATATATATACGGGTAGTGATAGTATATATATATATGTGTATATATTGTGTGTGATAGTAAATATCAGTGACTAGATATTTATTAAATTTATATACTTTAATGCTATCAAGGGAGGTTGCGCGATGTGGGTGAATCCCCTAGCTTGAGGAGTAGGGCGAGTATATCCCCAGGTCATAGCGTCCGGTATATATGGGTGAGGGATTTATCTCACTTTCTGGGAAGGAATATGACCGCCTCCACTTCGTTTATATTTTGGTCCAAGTTGGTGAGCGATTCTAACTTGGGGAAACTAGGTTTTGTGAGCACACCTAGTGAGATAGCATTTTAGAGGGAATCATCCGGTGAGGGTATACTCGGAAGGATGGATACACGTATAATACAGTGTGTGATGTATTTACCTTATATAACTCGGGTTACAGTTATATGCAGTTAATTAATGAGAAATTAATTAAGTTAATGATTGGTGGAAATAATACAGTGTGTGATGTATGTATTTTTATATAACTTGTGACACGGTTATATGCTATTATTTTAAGAGGAATTAATTAAGTTAATTATGAAATAACTTATAATTCAATAATCATTATACTCGGGTTAGAGTAGTATGGCAAGGGAAGGTTATACGAGGACTAGTTGGACGGGGTAGTACAACTAGGTGGGGTTAAGGTAACCGGTAGGTGTGCACAATAGTGGAGGGGTGAGAATGTCCACAAGGGAGTGCGACACGAACTTAAATATGAAGCGCATTCATGCATTTTAAATTACTGCAGTTAATTCACTTGCTAAATATTTTCAAAATATTTTGGGTTATAACCCTTGCTATAAAACTATTTTCAAAACCTTTTAGGTGTCCAGCCACAGGGACGCCAGGATTGATAATCTATTCCAGGGACACGGAGCTGCGGCATATGTGGATGCTAGCAGGGGTTTGGATTAGACGCATCATTCATTCATTCCTAGAGTAGGAATCTTGTATCAGTTTCAGTTTTATTTAGGGCTTGTCGCCCAGACTTCTCGGTACAGTTTTCAGATGTTGAATATTTGTATTTGGATTATTTATTTGGTGGCCGGTGATTTATTCGGAAAGTTGTGTAATTACTATTCTGTTTACTTTCATTCAGTTGTGTGAATGGTTTATATTTTAATTCCGCATGTACTGTTTTGTTTATTTAATAAGTTAAAATTGGCACCAGTTTTTGGAATACTAGGTGGTTAGTAAGTTTTCGACAGTGATGCTAAGGATGATCCAACTGGGATTCCTGTTTTAATTTGGTATAGGACTGATCACCCGGTATTTTATTAGGCGGGGTGTCACAGATGGTATCAGAGCTTCAGGTTCTAGTGTCCTTAGGATCTGTGCGGCTTTTCACGTTTCGGCTTAGCAATCTTTGTTATAGAGCCCTATCATAGGATTGTTGTATTCTCATACATCTGCGAAATTTATATTTGAAAGTGAACTCATACCAATTCGGTTCTCCTTCCAGACGACGCCCAGGAGAGAGCAGCTAGGGCAACAGGGGGAGATGAGGCGAGGGAGGCTCGTCAGGAGCAAGAGCTACCACAACAACGGCCATAGATGATTTTGGCAGCATAGGTCACTAAAATAGTAGCACGGGCAGTTGGAGCAACGGTGGTCACAACGGCAAGGTACTTTCCACGAAATCAGCCAGAAGTGTTAGTGGCGTCGGGTGTTCAGACTCACGCAGGGTCGTCGGGATGGAAACAATAAACAGAGGTTATTTTAGCGGGAACCCACCAGAGTTGCGAGGGGGTTCAGCTGTAGTACTAGCGTGTCAAGGAAGAGAGGTATCCAGCGTCACCTACGCATGGGAGATTGCGATGGGGTGCGGAAGTAAAGGCTAACCACTTTTAATTAGTGGGAGTGGTGCTACAGTGGTGGGAGTCAATCACCACAGTTGAGAGAAGGGTCACACTAGCTACTGCCGAGTTTTGGGTGCGGTTCAACTGCAAGTAGTTTTCCTTCAGCGGTTGAGACCGAAAGGAGGAGACAATTTTGTGAGGTGACTCAAAGGGAGACCGTTTAGTGGCCGATTACGAGGAAGATTTCACTCGTTGGCAAATTTTTACCGGATGATGGTAAGCTAGGAAAAGAGAAAGAAAGCAAAGTTTATGTATGGGTTAGTCTGGAGAATCAGACAACATTTAATTGATAATTCCACATTAGTAGATTATACTGATGTCATTAACGCAACACTCCAGCACTGTCGGGAATATCGCTTCCACGCGAAAGGAAGCGGGAAGGGAGTGGGGATTATCCAGTCGGATGAGGCAGAAGGGAACAATACCAGTGGGGTATCCCAGCAGAAGACTGGGGGAGATCAGGGGCAGGATTTCCGGCAAGGAAATCATGCCAAACGATCTAGAACTGGAGGCTATTGGCGGGATGGCCAGGAATTCCAACAAGGTTGGCATGGAAGGGATCAGTGGCAGGGTGAACATATTAGAAAATGTTTCATTTGTGGGAAAAGCGAGACACATTAAGAGATATTGCCTTAAGCAAGGCAGGAGTCAACTACAGGACGAGGTCCTGGATGTACAGCCACTTAAGCAAATCACGGGTGCATTCGGGCAGGGAGAAGCTGCTCCGAAAATTGAGAACCAGCCACTACGGCTGGGGTATAGAGGTAATTATTTTACCCTAGGGGCATGGGGTATATTATTGAGTGACAAAGAGGATGTCACAGTATAAGACTTATTTTTCACTAGAGTTCGCAGGTAAGTCGAACTTAGTGGGTGCGTTGTCGGTAGCAGCCATAGCATGTGGGTGAACTTTTCGTAGGATAGCGGAGTTCCTTAGTGTTCTTCATGAGAGAGTGGAGGCATGCACTGAGTGATTGGTTGAATTAGGCAAGGAATTTCTACTTTCGAGAATTATGGGAGTAGGGTTGATAACACTTTTTAAACATCGGCTGGATAGCGATGGAATTTAACTATTGTGGATAGTGGAGTTAAATTTTGGTGTTCGCGACACCAGGGTATGGTTGGTACTAGGTATCACCTGAGAGGGCGTATAGCCTATATATATGTGGGTATATATGTGTATTTCGTGGTGCAATAGCACATAGTGAGGTTTTGTGTTCTCACATTTTATCCCGGTAAATGGGGATGTTTACTGAAGTGAATCAGGGTGGTTAAATTTATTTTCGAGCAAAGAGAGATAGCTCAGGGTTTATTTTGCACAAGGACTAGTGGTAGTAAGGGCGCGGTATTTCATGTTGTCTTCGGTAGCATAAGGGTAAGCGTATATACTTTTGCGTTGAGAGACAAGTATTTTGGGGAGAGGTTTGAACGTTAGCACATGGGTTGGGTACCCGGGCGGTATATATATATATATATATATATATATATATATGTGTGTGTGTGTGTGTGTGTGTGATATGACTACGGGTTCGAAGTTATATTACGGGCGACGACTAGCATAATCGGGTAACTTTCGTGCAGTAGAGCGCGGGTATAGGATGTATGGGCGCCCTGGTAAAGTTAAATGCATGCTTGGGTAACGTATGGTTAGAATCGGATGGGATTGATATAGCGGGCTTGGAGGAACTTGACTAGTGAGTAATATGTGAATACTGGAACACTAGGTTTATCTTAATTTCGAGGACGAAATTCCTTTGTAAGGGGGGAAGTATGTAACACCCCGTATTTTTGTATAGTTAATATTTAATTAATTCGGGAATTTTAAATTACTGGTGTGTTGTAATTTTAATTGAATTAATTATGGCAATATATATATTTAAATATTAATCGGGGAGTGAATGGTTAATGCTTAGGGAAATTTATTTACTAAGTGAATAGTAATAATTTAATTACGTCATTTCAGGTATTAATGACGAAGTATGCACTTATCCCACCCGGGAGTCGGTATAGACTAAATTGGGTGTGACATAAGGATTTTTATAAATTAATTCGGATGTCAATTCTAAGTGCGCGGTTGAGTCCGGATGGGTCGAGATAGTCAGAAAAGAGTACTCGGGGGTAGTAATTGGGTCTCGGGGTATTTTTGGGCATAGTCGGGCCCACACGGGGTGAGTTGGGCCACTTTAATTAAGCCCATTAGGTGAAAAACGGGATTTAGAGTTTTAACCTAAGTGAGGGATTAGGAAATCAGCAGCCATCACAAATCTAAGCCTAGGGCTTGAGAGAGAAATTGGGGGAAAACTTAGCAAGAGCAATTGGGAGCCTTTGGAGCCAAATTAAAGGGTTAATTTGGGGTGTTCTTCGTCAACTAATCTCTACAACAACGGAATCAGACCCTACGAACGATTCCAGGCAAGTGGTTAACTGTTTTGATTCTTAAAGCATGCTAATCAATTCATATCATAGTGATGTGTAAACCAAAATTCGTTTTTGGGTGTAAATGGGTACAAATTGGGTTTTTGTTTTTGAAACACTTGAATGAGATTCAAAGTAAGATTTAGATGGATGATTGATATCTGAATATGTATATATGATTTGAACGAAAATTTCAGAACATAAAAGAGTAGAAATTGAATCTGAAATTTGGGATTTAAAACAGATAGTAGAATTTTATGGAGAAAGACCCATTTCGAAAATTATGAGATAAGTAGAGAGGTTGATTATCTTAAGGTCTCTATGATGAATGGGATGTGGATTAACCATGTGTAGATGATGGGAGAATGTAATTAGAGGTTTAAATTCTGGTTTAGAAACCTTGAGGTTCGTTAATGGTGGAAAACAGGGGGGAGGCAGAACTATAACGAAGGGGTCGATCGATCGATCGGGGGCATCGATCGATCGATGGTGGGAAATTCTGGCCAGTTCGGCCTGGGTGAGATATAAGGGGGAATTAATTATAAATTAAATTTCCATACATTTATTAGTGATAAATAATTGTGAAACAAATATTCCTAGCAATTATGGGAGAAAGTAATTGGGAATAGGATGAATTTATGTGGGACATTAAATGGATGAGATTGAGAAAATTTATTCCAAAATAGCGAGGTACGGATCAAGTGAGTGAATCCGGGTATATTGGACATGCGACCCCAAGGTAGTGAATTAAGTTTGGAGATAAACTAAATAATTTTGAGTCGGGATATAGACTCGGGAAATATTAAGTTACGGGCCAAGTAAGTGAGTCCGGGGACAATGGTTGAGTGACACCAAGTTATTAAATTAATAAATGTGATAATCAATTTAATTAGAGTCGGATTATAGACTCGGGTAATATTAAATTAATAAGAGTGTTAATTAATTTAATTAAAGTCGGTTTGTAGACTCGGGTATGATTAAATTAATGGGCGGGATAATTAGTTTAATCAGGATCGGATTGTAGACTCGTGAAGGATACTTATTAATTAAGGTGATAATTAATTATATTAGAGTCAGACCACAGACTCGGAATTCGTGTTGATTAATTAATTTGTTAATTAATTTAATTAGAGTCGGGCGATAGACTCGGGGAGGTATTAAATTAAAATGCGTGTTGATTAATTTGAGGAGAGTCGGACCATAAACTCGGGGAAAGTATTATATTAATTGAGGTGTGAATTAATTATATTAGAGTCGGACCATAGACTCGGGAAGAGGATAAGTTATTAAGTGAGAAAATTAATTACATTGAGTCGGGCCACAGACTCAGGAAATTACAGGCAGTGTATGGGATTTTGAGTACATGGTAAAGCCGGGGTTATTAATATATATATATATATATATATACGGTGTAGTGATAGTATATATATATACGTGTATGTATTGTGTGTGACATTAAATTACAGGCAGTGTGCAGGAGTTTGAGTACACGGTAAAAATCGGGGTTCATAATATATATATACGGGTAGTGATAGTATATATATATATGTGTATATATTGTGTGTGATAGTAAATATCAGTGACTAGATATTTATTAAATTTATATACTCTAATGCTATAAAGGGAGGTTGCGCGATGTGGGTGAATCCCCTAGCTTGAGGAGTAGGGCGAGTATATCCCTAGGTCATAGCGTCCGGTATATATGGGTGAGGGATTTATCTCACTTTCAGGGAAGGAATATGACCGCCTCCACTTCGTTTATATTTTGGTCCAAGTTGGTGAGAGATTCTAACTTGGGGAAACTAGGTTTTGTGAGCACACCTAGTGAGATAGCATTTTAGAGGGAATCATCCGGTGAGGGTATACTCGGAAGGATGGATACACGTATAATACAGTGTGTGATGTATTTACCTTATATAACTTGGGTTACAGTTATATGCAGTTAATTAATGAGAAATTAATTAAGTTAATCATTGGTGGAAATAATACAGTGTGTGATGTATGTATTTTTATATAACTTGTGACACGGTTATATGCTATTATTTTAAGAGGAATTAATTAAGTTAATTATGAAATGTCCACAATAGTTAGGTGTGCACAATAGTGGAGGGGTGAGAATGTCCACAAGGGAGTGCGACACGAACTTAAATATGAAGCGCATTCATGCATTTTAAATTACTTCAGTTAATTCACTTGCTAAATATTTTCAAAATGTTTTGGGTTCTAACCCTTGCTATAAAACTATTTTCAAAACCTTTTAGGTGTCCAGCCACAGGGACGCCAGGATTGATAATCTATTCCAGGGACACGGAGCTGCGGCATATGTGGATGCTAGCAGGAGTTTGGATTAGACGCATCATTCATTCATTCCTAGAGTAGGAATCTTGTATCAGTTTCAGTTTTATTTAGGGCTTGTCGCCCAGACTTCTCGGTACAGTTTTCAGATGTTGAATATTTGTATTTGAATTATTTATTTGGTGGCCGGTGATTTATTCGGAAAGTTGTGTAATTACTATTCTGTTTACTTTCATTCAGTTGTGTGAATGGTTTATATTTTAATTCCGCATGTACTATTTTTTTTATTTAATAAGTTAAAATTGGCACCAGTTTTTGGAATACTAGGTGGTTAGTAAGTTTTAAAAAGTTTTCGACAGTGATGCTAAGGATGATCCAACTGGGATTCCTGTTTTAATTTGGTATAGGACTGATCACCCGTTATTTTATTAGGCGGGGTGTCACAAGGGTGCGTGAGAAATGGGAGAGAATGTGAGCGGGAGGAAAGTAGAGAATGAAGTAGTTCTTACAAAAGTACCCCCAATTTTGAATTGAAGTGGAAATTTGGTAAGTAAAAAAAGAAGAGGAAATCAAAATTTGAGGGACAAAGTGGGAAGTGCAGAAAATCTCATAAAGATGACATCATCAAGTAAGCTTATGACATACATAAGTTTCCTACTTTATTATATAGATATACAGTCCTGCTCTTATGCGGACTAGTCCGCATTTTAAGAGTGCGGACCAGACATGTGTCACCTGGTGATGAGACCAAAAGAGAGAGAGAGTGTGACTATAATTTAGGCGGTAATTTCTAGGCGCACCGTTAGGTGACACATGTCCGGGCCGCATTTTTAAAATGCGAAGTGGTCCGCACAAGAGCAGTACTATATATAGTACTGCTCCTATGCAGACCACTCCGTATTTTAAGAGTTTGGAATGAGTAAATATGATGTATTGGTATTTTCAGTACAAGAAAAAGTCATTTTTACAACATGATTTTTACTACATTTAACCTATATGTGTCGTGAAAGACATATTAAGATGACACCTCTGTATTAGGTGTCGTGAATAAAATATTAAAACTAACAACCACGACACCTAAAATAGAAAAGTCGTGAAAAATAACTGACACGACACGGTTAGGGTGTTGTAAAACTTAGTACGACATTTTTTGAGTAGATAGTCGTGAAATGTTTAATTATGACACATATTTGGTGTCGTAAAAAATTATTCACGACTCTTAGTAGATGTCGTACTAATTTACGACACATATGTGGTGTCATAAAAAATATTTCACGACTCTTTACTGGTGTAGTAAAATGTATTACTAATTTACGACACTAGAACGGTGTCGTAAAAATGTATTTCATGACATTTAACATGTATCGTAACATGTATTACACATTTTACCACCCACTAGCGGGAGCAAAAAATATTTCCCCCGCTCCCCTAAAAAAGATTTCCCCCGTGCCTCAATTTCTTTAAGAAAAAAAAACTTTCTCTACTCCTTTCGCCCTAAAAACCGATCGTGTTTTACACTATGAGAAAATCCGGTCGATCCCTTTATCTATTTGAATATCCATAATCGATCTGTCGTGCAAAGCCAGACGAACTTCTCTGGTATCGATCGGTCACTGATATGGATTTCACAACTTTGGTTTTTCTATTTTTAAATCTGAGCGTAGGTTTTCCTATTTTTGAATCTTTGATTGTGCTGAAAAATCTTGTAATAAAGTGTTGAAATCATGTAATAAATGTGATTGAATATGTGAAAATAAATTTATAATATAATTTATATTGAATGTTCCATATTAGAATAGGGGTTACTTTGATAAATCTTAACACATATATGTGCTATTTGTTCATTTGTTTCATGTTCTATTTGGCCTGATGATTCAATTTAATGTTCACTTTGTCCATCAATTTGAGCAACCCCTGATTTTGATAGTCATCTTCATCTCATTTTTTATTTATGCAGAATTTTATTAATTTAAACAGAATATTAGCTTGAAATTGGACTTCTCAAGATGGAAAAAGAATGGTTGAGACTCCCAAGGTTTTTTTTCCTCATGCATAGATATAAATAAATTTTCTTAATTTTTTGGAGTACACTATATTTAAAAGTTATAACACATTGTCAATCCAATTAAACTGATGACCACATGTTATTTATTTTGCGTAGATATACCGATGAGTACCAATTGGAGTAAAAGGATTTATCGAGTCTGCTAAGAAAAGTGGAAGAAATCCTAATATGATTATATGTCCTTGCAAAAATTATAAAAATCTTTTGAGCAAAAGGAGAATAAACTTTTTTACCACTTGAGTATTGACGGGTTTGATCCATTGTATAACAAATGGGTCCTTTATGGGGAACATTCGAGTACCTCTGATGACATTGATATCCCCGATGTACATAGGATGTGTATAGATGCTTATTTTCAAGATATCGGATTTGTAGAAGCTATTTATCAGGGGGCACGAAAGTTTCAAAGAAAAGTTAAAGGATGCTGAAATTCCTTTATATCCTAGGTGTACAAACTATACAAAGATTTCAGCAATACATCTTTGTATAAACATAAAACCACACATGGAATATATAATAAAGGATTTAATGAACTTCTTGAGGCTATTCATGATATGCTGCCAGAGGATAACACTCTTCCCGATTCTTTGTATGCAACAAAAAATATTTTAAAGGAATTTGATATGGGATATGAAAAGATAAATGCATGTATTAACGATTGTTGTTTATTCAGAAAAGAGTATGAGCATTTGGATACATGCCCTAAATGTGTCTCGTCGCAATGGAAATTTGATGAACGCACTAAAAAGATTAAGAAAGGAGTACCAGCGAAAGTATTAAGGTATTTCCCAATAATTCCAAGATTTCGCAGGATGTTTTTGTCACCTGAAAAGGCTGAGCAGTTGAAGTGGCAGTCATGTCATCAGTGTAAAGCTGGCAAGACGAGACATCCAGTTGATTCAATATCTTAGGATATAATTGATAAAAAATGGCCTCATTTTGCATATCATCTGAGAAATCTTAGACTTGGGCTTGCAAATGATGGGTTTAATCATTTCAGTAATCTTAGATCAAACTATAGTTGTTGGCCTATAGCGCTAATCGTGTAAAATCTCCCCCATGGTTATGCATGTCCCAAACATATTTGATGTTGACTTTGCTTATAGAGAGGACAAAGCAACCATGTAATGACATAGACATATACTTACAGCCACTAATAGATGATTTACTAGAGCTTTAGCAGGGTGGAGATGTATGATGCATCCAATCATTCTACTTTTAATTTAAAAGCTATTTTGATTTGGACAATAAATCACTTTTCAACATATGGTAATTTAGTTGGATGTGCCATAGAGGGAGAATTATCTTGTCCTATTTATGATTCCAACACATCCTTACAAAGGTTATAAAAAAGTCACAAGAATGTGTCTATGAGCCATCAAAGATTTCTTCCAATGAATCATTCATGGCGAGATAAGAAAGAAAATTGGTTTGATGGAATTAAAGAGAGGAGGAGACCATCAAAATCATTAAATGTTGATGGCATTTTGGATGCTTTAAATGGTATAAAAATGACTTCGGTAAAAGGAAGAAGAAGTGCGGTAAGAAGATAACTTTTTGGAAGAAGAAGTCAATATTTTTTTATTTATCCTATTGGCATGTAAGTGTATCTCAACTAATAACTTTTTAAGTCGCTAACTTAAAAAATTTAATTTTTCTAGTTCATGGGGTTAATTTTTTAAGTATACTAATCATTCTCTTTTTGTCTCTCTCTCTTTTTATCTCTATTTAGGCACTAGATTTATGTCACAGTTGGGATCTAATGCATACGGAGAATAATATATGTGAAAGCCTCATTGGAACACTTTTAGATTTGAAGGGGAAATTAAAGGATGGCCTTCAGTCTCGCGAAGACCTGGAAGAATTGGGAATTAGAAAAGAATTTCATGCTCAACTAAACGGGAATAAATTTTACTTACCCCGACACATTACTCGCTATAAAAGAAGGAGAAAAAAATTATTTGTCAACGGTTATTTGATTTGAAGTTATCTAATAGTTACATATCCAATATTAGTAATTGTGTTAAAGTGGATTAATACAAGTTACTGGGTTTGAAGTCTCATGATTATCATATTCTAATGCAACAATTATTATCAGTAGCTCTACAAGGGTTATTACCAAAGGGGTCAAGGCAAGCGATATTTCACTTATGTTCAATTTTCAATGAATTATGTCAAAGAGTGATTGATAAAGGCAAAATGGAAAAAATAGAAAAAGAAATCGTGGAGGTATTATTTACTTTGGAACAGTGTTTCCCTCCTTCCTCTTTTAACTGTATGGTTCATTTACCAATTTACTTAGCTCGAGAAGTTCGATTATGTGGACGAGTATAATTTCGATGGAAGTACCCATTTGAGAGGTAGTGTAGAATTTATTTACATTCATTGATAAATTGAAGATATACACATACTTATATTTATATTTTGTCATTAGGTTTGTGAAGGTACTGAATGGTCAAGTTAGGAATTGTGCACGACCTGAAGGATGGATAGCAGAATGTTATTTGGCCGATGAGATTGTAAAATTTTATAGCACACACCTAAAACAAACAGCAGACAGGTGTTCCTCTATCTTGAAATGAAGAGTTTGAAGATGAAACAATTCTAGGAGGTCGCCCTATTTATAAAGGGAAGCCAATAACACTATCTGATGACATGATAAAAATATCTCATCTTTATATGCTATTTAACATTCCCGAAGTTGAGTCATATATTGAGTGAGTTTAACAATATTATAATTATGTAAATTTCTTATATTATTTATATGGTTACTAAATTTTCTTTCATTCATATTAGAATGCATTTGGACGAGCTAAAGCATTATGATCGAAGTTTATATCAGGATGAGACCTTGTTATATAAGAGACATACTAAAACATTCTCTTTGTGGATTGCAAATAAGGTGGGCTAATTTCTACATCGTGCATTATAAGTGTTTATTGTTATATATCTTAAAAAGGATTCAAAGTGTTTTAATTATAATCTTATCAACAGATTAAGATTGAGGTCAATAAAAGTGACATATCTACAACCTTAAAGTGGCTAGCTGTTGAACCGTATTATTTTACAATGTCATATTCCTGCTACACTATAATTGGAAAATGGTTTCACACCTCAGCAATTGAAAAGTCCATGAAAGATTATGGTGTTTTTATGTGGCCGTGACTATATGTAGATTCAGTGCAAAGGATACTGTACATGTGGTTGCAAATGTTTCTTATTATGGGGTCATACGAGATATACTGTTATTGGACTTTCACACATTTCGACTACATATCTTCCTCTGTGATTGGGCCAACATTGCCAATGGAGTTAAAATTGAAGATGGATTCACTTTGGTTAACCTCCACTGAGGACAGAATCAATTGAAAAAATATCCTTTTATTATGGCATCACAAGCAAAACAAGTATTTTATTCTATAAAAAAGTACAACGTCAAATTGGTATTTAGTTCTCAAGGCGCCGCCACGAGGTTTTCGCGAGCTAAAGACACATGGTGAGAGTGTTTATACATCATATTGTCCAATTGATGTATCTAAGCTTGATAAAAATGATGGGGATAAATATGAGCGACTTGTGAGGATAAATTATGAGGGCATCATTGTTTGACTATTCATGATTGTAGCAATTTGACAGTGGACTTGAATCTATTTTTTTCCATTTAAAATGGAAGCCCTCCATTTAGTTTTAGTATTTGATATATTGCAAGAGATTCTAATGTATTTTCTTTTTATGTATTTATTTTGTTCAATTTGAGTCTTGAGTTATGGGTTTATGAGTTTATGAGTTTGTATTTGATATATTGCAACACCTTTATATTTGTATTTTCATCTTTACATTATGTTGAATCACTTTATGTCAAACTTTAGAGTAACTTGAAACAGTTGGTATCACTTTCTCAAGCATCATATAAGTAAGAGGAACGGTGTTTAAATCTTATAAGCAGGTGTTTAGGTAGTACAAGCAGCATAAGCAAGAGGAGCAGGGGGATTGAGGAAGGGGCAGGGCAAGTTGCAAGTACTACTGTCGTCGCAGCGAGGTAGTAGTAAGTGTTGCCCTCCATCTAGTGTATTATATGTATTTAGTAGCGTGGCACTAGCAGGTGCAGTAGTGTGGCAGTGAGGCATCTCCTTGCTAATGACAAAGCATTTTTTGAGGTAGTCGAAATTCCAACTTGCGTCGCTTAAAGCGATAATGGAATCTTTCATGTCAACAGGGAAAAGAAAAGTAATTAAGCTTCAGGTAACAGTAGCAAGGCAATAGTAGTAGCGAGGCCTTATTCTTTGAATAAAGTGGATTAAGTGTTCGTAAGTTAATAATGATAATTACAAATATATAACCAGGCTTATTCTTTGAATAAGGTGGTCTAATGTTATCGAATGCCTTTGTAATATCTAGAAATCCCTTAGGAATCCCTTAGGAAGTAATTAAATTACTTCTCTAGATACTACTGGATCACTTGGGACTCATGAAACTCAAATATGTTTAGAACACTTAAGTGTAGCGCTTTGAATACAATCTAAGGGGAGGATGAGGTCCTTTACCTTTACAAATACCAAAGATATATTCCCCATTCAGTAATCTGTTTATAAATAACTTAGATTAGATTACCATATGCTTTTCCTGAGTGTCTATTAAATAGACAACTCTTGATTTGGTGATTTGCGATGTTTGCGATATGGGCAGCCACCCATTTATCTCTACTGCATTTAATGGTCTAGAATAAACTACCTTGAGTGGCTGAGGGTTGGTAAAACATTAAGAGTAATTTATCATCAACTCGTTATAATGGCAAAGAAAGCTTAACCTAAGTGTCTATGAACATTCCTGAGCATAAGAGAGCAACGCCAGTTCTTGCACTTCTGGCCCCAGATGGAATGGTACAGGCGACAGGGCATGTATTTGTAATACTCACATCCAAATCTCTATGGATAAAACACACGTGTTCTGAAATTATTATTTCTGTCAGTGCATATTATGCCCATAACCGTCGAAACATGGAATAGCAATCAGACAGTGAGTGTATATCTACAAAAAGCATATCATCCCATGCTAATCATACATGTGTATATAAAAAAAAATTCAATTAGTTGGTTCTCTTCATGACTCATTCCTGTCGTAATGTGTCCCACACATAATTTCGTCTACTGACTCTATAGAGATCACTATGTGGAATGAGTATGTGGCACATCGTTAACATGTCCAACCCTCTGATTTCCATTAGTTTATAGAAAATAACATAAGGGAACCCAAAAGCAACCATCATAGGAATCCCTCCTCCCCAAACAGAAAAATGAAATTTGAAAATTACTAACTGAAATAAATACAAATATTACTTGCCTGGAATTTTCCAATTTAATCTCAACTTAATACGGGTCTGAATATAATTTTCCCATTTGACCAGTATATATAATAGTCGTGTGTATGTATTTTCTATCAAAGGAACAGACATTAGGCCTAAAAGAACATGAAGAGTCATTTAGCATAGTAGATATTACTAGGTACTGTTATGTAACATTACCAAAAACTGTATATGTGAACAAAAAGGTGAAAAACTATATATCTTATCATTAGTACTGGTAAAATGTGACCCAAATAATAAAACAATTCATATTAGTCAAGTCATCTAAATATGAGGCCCATATTTGAAAGCTATGAGCCAAATATGGGGCTCATATTTGAAAGCTATGAATCAAATATGGAGCCCAATTTTAAAAGATACGAATCAAATATAATACTCATTTTTAAAAGTTGTGAGTAAAATATAAGTTGTTTTTACATATACCTTGAATTATAATACTTACTTTAGTAGAAAAATAATGGATTGACCCAACCCATATTTGGTCCGCCCATATTTGGTCCAACCCATATTTGGCCCATATTTGATCCGTCCAAATTAGACTCAGTCCATAATTTTGTCAGTGCTACTTATCATTAATGATTTGTAGGCACTATTAGATAATGCAAGAGTTCTTTACTACTTTCTTGTATTGTTATGTAGCTTATATAATGTTTCCTCCTTCTTTGGTTGCAGAGGTAATTTTAGCCCTTCTTATAGCAACTCTTACGGGTAGGGTAAACCCGCATATATGTGGTATATGTGTATGTTATGAGTAAGGTAGAATTCCAAATATAGCCGTGGATAGTGTAAAAAATAACAAAGATGCAATTGGACTAGTTGTTTTTTTGTGGGACTCACTCTCAAAACGAAACATCATGTTCCGTGCAACGAAGGAAAAAAAAAGGCTTAAGCGGAACATCATGTTCCGCCCAAGCTTTAACCCTTTTCCCCCTATTTATGTTTTGACCCCAAATTTTTCAAATACTTTCAACGGCTATTTATCCAACGTTTTTTTATATATATATAAATAGGAGGTTCAAAACACTTTCTTCATTTTCATTTATATTCTAAACACTCTCTATTTTCATTTATATTTTAATTCATTTAAATTTGGGGGAAAACGTAATAGGTTAAATCTTTTGGGGTGAAAAATTGAATTTACAAGACCCTTAAGCGGAACATCATGTTCCGCCCAAGGGTCCAACTTTTAATCCCCGAACGTCGTCGTTTTATTACCCTTTGCATCCCACAATTCTGTTTTTGCCCTACCCACAGCAAATCCCTCAACTTTCTGTGTATATTTTTACACTAATTGAGGCTTAATTTGAACTACCCGTAAGGGTTGCTCTTAGGCAGCCAACACATTGTATCTTTGGTTATTCATTTGTAAGTCATATAACATTAATTTATGGATTTGGGTGGGCTTTATTTTAATTGTCAGATTCACTGCTCTTTTCATCTTAAAATTGATAAAGTATATATATATATATATATATATATATATATATATATATATATAGTCATGCTCTTGTGCGGACTAGTCCACATTTTAAGAATGCGGACCGAACATGTGTCACCTGGTGGTGAGCCCAGAAAAGGGAGAGAGTGTGCCTATAATTTAGGCGATAATTTCTAGGTGCACCGCCAGATGACACATGTCCGGTTAAAATGCGAACTAGTCCGCAGATAAACATTATTATATATATCAGTCATTCTCTTGTGCAGAATAGTCCGCATTTTAAGAATGCGAACCGGACATGTGTCACCTGGCGGTGAGCCCAGAAAAGAGAGAGAATGTGCCTATAATTTAGGCGATATTTTCTAGGTACATCATTAGGGGACACATGTCTGGTCCGCATTTTTAAAATGCGGATTAGCCCTTCAGGTGTCTGAGGTTCTATTGAATTGCCAATTTGTGATCTGTGTATGCGGTTTAAAGTACAAAAAACCATAATTTTGTTAATCTCTTGGAAGAAAATACATTTCTCAAACTAAAAATTAGGTCCCGAACTGATGGTCAAGAGGCAAGTAGCATTACGGTGGACATATTAACTAAAAAATAATTTGACTTCATGTAATATTACCGCTGCTTTTGTAGGGCATTTAACGAGAACCAAAATAAATCATCTCACAAGTCCCACTTGATTATATCCCCAATTCGCCCAAATTTTTCAACATCCTCGCTCTCCAAATCCCCATAATTAAATTCATTGCTATTATGATACTACAACTATTTTCAAACAGGGTAAGTTTGATCTCAATAACAAAATTGCCAACGGCCAAACCAGAATGAGTAGAATACGAGGGATTAGTGTCAAATGCTTAATTTGGAATAAATGAACTTAGCAACTCAAATCTCCACAATGATAATTTTTCATCTCAATAATCAAAAGATGGATATGCTCTTCAAACTACTGTACAATAATTAAATGTGTACATATGTATAAGTGTGAAAACAATTTTGTTTAATGGTTGTGTTGAGCTAGTTCAATAAAATAATATAATTGTATGTTCATGTATTATGTAATGCTAGTTTTCACTGTTTAAATTTTTTCTCTCAATAACCAAAAGTTGTATATGCTCTTCAATCTTTATGTTAATGTAATGGTTGTGTTGTTAAAGATCTTTCTATTTGTATTGACTATAAATTTCTTTTTTAACAATTTATCTTCATCAGTTATTGAACTACTTAAATCAGCACAATTAGTTTAAGTGTGGAAACATACTCAACATCAATCTTAATTTCATCAAATGTACTTTTTTAGGAATACATGGTATGTATAAGATCAAATTAAATAGGGATACATCAAAGTCTAGATAGTAGCAGTAGCGATAATGGAATCCGGACCAAGATGGATTTAGCGAGGCAGTACAGCTCCTGTTAGGCAGCTGCTGCTACTACTTGAAACCAGTAATGAGAGCTATCATGTTAGGCAGCTGCTGCTGCCACTTGAAACTAGCAATGTTAGGAAGCTGATGTTACATCAACACTTTGTCATTCCCAATAGCTATAATTTTCGACGGATGAGCGGCCATTTGACGTTAACATGTTTTTCCCAATAGTCAAAGGATCCTAGAATTTTCCCGTCAACCTTGCTTTGTAGTCACTTACACGGACTGCCACTTCTTTTTTACTTCGTTCTTCCTCCAAATTCATTCTCTACTAGCTTATCTTACAATCCAATCTCAACATTGTTCATCAACACCCTGGCATCTTACTTGTATCTTTAAACCACTGCCTACTTAGAGAACCATGACCAAGCGTAAATTCTTCTGAATTTAGCCCCTTAATTTGGTGATTTTAATATCTCGAACAAGGTAATTGAATCATTTTTAGTCCATATCACTCTATTGTCTATTTTTAACAATATTCCCTAGTTTTTGTGTAATTGTGATGAAGTTTTCAGGAATGGAATGCAAGAAAGGAAAAGAAGAAAATCAGAAGAAAAGTCAAAGGGCAAAAGAGTAAAGTTCCACTCAAAAATCAAAGGCGACACCAAAAGTGAAGTTGAAGAGCATGAGTTCACAAGAGCATAGGAAGAAACGGCGCCCAAATCGGAGTTCTAGATCAGAAGATATGGCTATTCAAAAGTTGCAAGGAAAAAGTCAAAGTAAAAGAAAATCGGACCGATCTGATGGAAACCGGACCAATACGAATTGACCAAGTCCAGTATACCTCGGATGGATAGCAACCCGATGGAAATGGAAAAAGAACCGATCCGACTAGAACCGGACCGATCCAATAAAAATAAAAGAACTGATCCGGTGGATATCGGACCGATCCGAGGGTAATCCGGACCGGTCCGGTCATGTGAAATCCCGGCATTAATTATGCAGATTTTTGGCGTGCTAGATGGTGAAACTTGTGTCACAAGAAAATTGAGTTGTCAATTTCGATACTTTGTGCTATAAAAGCCATGCCCTACATCATTTGGAAGGGAGTGGCTAGGTTGAGAGTTCTAGAGAGAATTAGAGGTTGAATTTTAGGGTTAGATTTTGAGAGAAAATTTTCTATTCCTTCAAGAGTTTTCATGAACCCTAGTTTGTAAGAAATTCTGAATTCTAATTCCGTTTTTGTTGCTGAATTCAAGTAAAATCTTTCCACTCTCTAGTTTTATTATTTGCAAATTATTTACAATGTCTTGTAGATCCATAATTTTATATGTGAATTTATTCTTGAACCAAATCATGAGTAGCTAAATTCCCAAGGTTTAGGGTACATGAACTCAATCCAAGGAAAATTATTTATGTAGAAAATAGAGGTTAAATTAAAATATTGATTGAATTGTGAAAGAAACTCATACAAACATTGTCAATCTTTTAATCTCTCTTACCCTAGGTACTTGAGATGTTTAAGAACGCTTTGCGAGTATAATTTATCATTCACCGCTTTATATCTATCTTTGATTTCGTATGATGCGGGCTAGATCCCTCATATATGTAATGCTTAGAATTTATATAGACTGGATCTAGTCAATAATTTTAATTTACAATTCTAGTATTCTATATGGTAATTTGTTAAGGATTGAGGGATTGTACCCTACCCTATTTTCTCCCATTTGTCAGATCTAAATTTTTTTGCAATTTTCAGTTTGTTTTTCTTAAGTAAATTTTTATTTCACTAGAAATTTTCCCAATCATTAATCATCTTTTTGTTACTTTTAAGAAATCATTTCAAGATTTAATAATTTTTCTTATTACTATTTGGCAATCTCGATCCTTGTGGATACGATCCCGACTTACCGGGTTACTACTTGAGCGACAGGCTTGCACTTGAGCCTTGAGTAAAACGCACTTTTGAGACAAATTCTTAGTCGCGACAAGTTTTTGGCGCCGTTGCCGGGGATCCGAAATTGTTAAATTTTCAAGAAAGTTATTTTTATCTACAAGTGATTTCGAAAAAAAAAATTCTCATCTTTTATGTGCTTATATGCAGAATTCATCTCCCACCCAAGTTCACGAAAATCCTATTGCCGAAGCAAGTTCTGGAAATTCTGAGTCTCCTCATTTTTGGGTTCCACCTCCTTCGCCTAATAATTCCATCACAAGTCGTTCATTGAGGCAAACACTGAGTGAGAATTCTGAATCTTTCGGTAGCAATATGTCTGTGCAAGGTAGTGTTGGTGCTGGAGAGGATGAGATACCATATCTTTCCATGAAAGATTTGTTATTTCCGGAGCGAACTGTTACCCCTGGTTGCATTTTACTCCCGTATAATGCTGGTCAGTTCCACTTTCGTAATGGTATGATTCAAATTCTTCCTACATTTCATGGGATGGATTCTGAAAAACCATATCTCCATATTCGAGAATTCGAAGATACATGTGAGACGTTTGGTGACCAAGCTTATCCACAAGATGTAATCCGGTTGAAGCTCTTCCCTTTTTCCTTAAAGGATAAAGCTAAAACTTGGTTATGATCCCTACCCCCAAATTCTGTGTTATCCTGGAGAGATATGCAAGCCAAGTTTTTATCAAAAAAGTTTCCACAACACAAAACCAATTCTGTTAAAGCCCAAATTCAAGCTTTTCGTCAAAATGAGAATGAGGCTTTTGATAAATTTTGGGAGAGATTTCAGGAGTTAGTTAGTGCATGACCACATCATGGTTTTGAAAAGCATCATCTGATTTCATTTTTCCATTAAGGCCTTACTTTGGCGTCTAAACAACTTGTTCAAACCATGTGTGAAAGACCTTTTTGGGAGTTAGATTTGAGCGATGCTGAGGCTCATTTGAAATATGTGGCATAGACTACCCATTCTTGGGATATTTCTGATCCCAATAGTCAAAATAGAAATCGACAAGTGTCCAACTTGCCTAATACGTCCGGTATTTATCACTTGGACAAGGACACTTTGTTGGATCGAAAATTTGACCAATTGGAGAAGAATTTCAGAGATATGCTTGAAGTGCGATTGAGAGATGTGTCTGGACCCGTACAAGCCGGAAAGGAGAAAGTGTGTGCCATTTGTAATGCGGGTCATTCTACCAAAGGATGTCCTACCATTCCTGCATACAAGGCAATGTACACTGAACAGGTTGAGGCAATAGGGGGTTTTCAAGGAAATTATAATGCACAGCAAGGGAATGCATATAATCAATCGTGGAGGAATCCTGGGTTCAATTATGGACAACCCCAAGGTGGGATGGTTCCTAACCCACATATGACTCTACCACCACCTCCTCAATTTCAGCAAGTGGCTCCTCCAATGACAAACCCTATGCAATCACCATCTCCTAGTTCATATGTTATTCCGCCGAGGCGATCTCTTGAGGACAACTTAAATCACCTCATCCAATCTCAAAAGGAGAACTGTGCTAAGTATGATCGAATGTTCAATGAAATACATACTAGCATCTCAAGGTTGCAAACTGCATCGAATGTCCAAGAGAAGGGCAAATTTCCTGCTCAAAGCCAACGACCTCCCCTAGGACAAACCAGTGTTGGCACTACATCCCACGACCAACGAGAGCAATGTAGGGCTATTACCACTCTAAGTAGTGGGAAAGCAGTTGATTTTTCACCTCCCCCACACAATGCATCTAAAGATAAAGAGGTTTCGCCCGGCACAAGAGAGGCCGAAGATGCCCCTTTAATTGAGAGTGAGGAGGAGGAAAACACTAGTGGACCCAAGGACATCACCCCCACCGCTGCCCCATACCCTCAACGGTTGGTCTCTCACTCCAAAACGACCTCCCGTGATGAAGTTCTAGAAGTCCTTAAGCAAGTAAAAATTAATTTACCTTTTCTCGAGACTATACAGAGAATTCCCGCGTATGCTAAGTTTATTAAGGACTTACTCATGGTGAAACACAAGCTAAAGGTAAACCAGAACGTCTCTTTGGCCCAAAATGTCAGTGCAGTCTTGTTGAGTGACTTTCCATTAAAATATAAAGATCCGGGTGCACCCACTATTTCATGTATCATGGGGAAGAACCGAATCGGGAGAGTTCTAATAGATCTAGGGGCGAGTGTTAACATTATGCCCTATTCCATCTATAGGCAACTAGAACTGGGGGCCCTTAAGCCCACCAATATGACTCTCCAGCTCGCGGATCGTTCTATGAAGTTTCCTCGGGGAATTGTTGAGGATGTGATTGTCTAAATAGACACTTTCTACTTCCCGGTGGATTTTGTCATTTGGGACGAAGAACCTTCCGTTCTCCCAAGTAATCATGTTCCCGTTATCCTTGGCCGCCCATTTTTAGCTACAGCTAATGCTCTTATCAATACTCAAAGTGGGCATATGCAATTAACTTTCGGGAACATGACCCTCGAAACAAATATCTTTAATAATTCCAAGAAAGAGGGTGATGAAGGGGAACCGCGAGGGTTGGATCTTTTGGGGGAAGCACACGAGCAAGAAAGAACGTACAAGGAAGAGCCATTAGGGGAAGGTTGTGTTACGCACAGTGAGAGGAGTGGTTGCAACATCGAGAGAAAGGTAGGGGAGGTATGTTTAGTTAATGCATTCGAGAGCATGAGTGAGCCCATGAACAAGAGTGAAAGAGGAGATTTAGAGTGTGTCGGAAGAGGCTCGTCGAAATACTTAGTGGAAAGAGAATGGCAGGACAATATCGATACATTTCTCCTCGATTACCACCCACCCACACCACCCTATCGTTCGGCAAGTGAGCACGAAAGGCATGTTAAGGACACCAAGAAAGAGAGAGAGAGAGCTAGAGGAGTTGAGCCTAGCAGAGTTTGAGAGAGAGTTCGGACAGGTGGATGCAAGCCTCAATGATGAAGTCCAATCTTTAAGGGCCTCATTTCGTCATTTAGACGAAAGCGAGTGGGAAAATAGAATTGATGAATTTCTCCTTCCCAAACCTCCACCCATACCATTTGCGTCTTCGGAGGTACTTGAAGATACGACTTAAATCTCGTCCGACTTAGAGACCAACCCACGTGTTACGCAACAAGAGGATCCTTTTCCGGTTTATCATAATGCATCTCCCGGTCTTTCCTTTATCTATGGGCACGGGCACAATTTGTTCTGGCTATTCACGTATGATGGTAAGACGGGAGAGACGAGGAGCGCATCGTACCCAAAGAAAGGGGTCGGGTGATTTGTGGAGAGAGATGAGAGGTCGTCACACCCCCGACGCGTATGGGGTGATTTTTGTTGTATTTTTGAGTCATGTATAGGTGGTATATAGTGTCTTGTTGCATTTAGAGTAATTAGTTAAAGTTTTTGTTATTCTTTTTTGTTATGATTGGTTCTAACATGTTTTGTAGATTCAATGGACTCGCACTCATCGGGGATCGCTCCATTTGGGTAATATCGTTTTTTTCCTCTCTTTATGTTGTGTTCGATTCGCATTGAGGACAATGCAACATTTAAGTTAGGGGGTGTGGGATATTCTTCCCATTTATTGTTTAGATTCATTGATTCGATCACATGTTCTTTCCAAGTGTGTTTTAAAAAAAAAAAAAATTGAAAAATTTTGAAAAAAACCAAAAATATTTTTCTTCAAAATAAATAAAAATTGGAATTTAAATTTTTCAAAAATGTCACCTTTATTCTATTTAAAGTCTCAAATTGTTAAATCAAAATGCACTAAGCCAAAATTGACCAAAGATGGAAATTGAAAGAAAATTGACGACTTTACGAATAAGTGTGGAGATTAGTCCAACCCGGTGAGATTTCGAACCTTTCAATTTTTTATGAGTTTTTAAATCAATCCGAGTTTATGATTAACTCAAAGTTCTTTTCAGCGTTTTAATAAGTCGTTGATGATCTCGATCATTTGTTTTGATCGGTTATGAGAAATGTGTGAAATGTTGTCTCGAAATTCGTGCTAAATATATCTCTAAACTTAATTAATCTCGAGATGCATATGGTAATGTGATTAGCAATTTGGACAATGAAGTAGGCCCTCGTTTGTTAACCAAAAATATTAGCCATAAAAATTTGTGAAAAACCAAATTATCCCTTTGCAACCCAATTTGAGCCTAATAAAATATTTTCCTTTCGTTTGATAACCCGAAAAAACCCAAATAGCCCGAAATTGTGAAAATTGAGAAAATTTATCAAGTAAGTCCAAATTGTGCAACAAAAAGGGGCAAGAAAAAAAAATATGAAAATTGTAAAAAAAAAAAAGAAAGAAAGAAAGAAATGAGCAAATGCCCGAAAAAGCACTAATGGATGTCATAAGGACATTTTCCAATTCCGAACAGCGCATCCATTCCCATTTTTACCCTTTACACCTTTTAACCCAAAAAGTCCTAACCGAGTCTGAATGGTGAAATTAATTACCGCATGGAGAGCTAAGACATGAAAAGATAAAATGAGAGATTAAATGGTGTGAAATAGAGGTGATGTTCCCATTTCCTAATAACTGTATTCCGATGATGAGATCTTTCACCATATATTTCCTTCTTTTCAATTTTGTATGCATGAATTTGTGTCAATTATATTTACTCTTTATATCATGCATACTGAGAGAAAAACAACTACAATCCGAGTGATTCGTTTGTGAGTGCAATCCGTAAGAATTTGAATCAAAACGAATTTTCGGAAAGTAACGTAATGCTCAATCGGTGGAAATTTGAGCTTTAATTTTTGGCTTTGCACACACACACTATGGTTTGAGACAGTTGAATATGAGTTGATGGTGATTATTTTTTCGAAAAGTTTAAATTGTACAATTTTTAAGTATTTTGATATTTATTTGAGTCAATAAAGAATTTTGTGGGTGTATTCACTGCAAACCCTCACGAGACAAAACTCGTCCTACTAGGGTAACCTAGAGGTTTAAAGGCTTGTTGCATACGCTAAATGCAATCGCTTGCCTGCGAAAGTGGAATTTTATTTTAATAAAGGAATTTTCAAGAGTAGAATTTTGGTTAGATTCAGTTACATTGTCCGGGACGTGCAAAGTCCTAAGTTAGGGGGATTTGACCAAGAGTAAATTCTTCTGAATTTAGCCCCTTAATTTGGTGATTTTAATATCTCGAACAAGGTAATTGAATCATTTTAGTCCATATCACTCTATTGTCTATTTTTAACAATATTCCCTAGTTTTTGTGTAACTGTGATGAAGTTTTCAGGAATGGAATGCAAGAAAGGAAAAGAAGAAAATCAGAAGAAAAGTCAAAGGGCAAAAGAGTAAAGTTCCACTCAAAAATCGAAGGCGACGCCAAAAGTGAAGTTGAAGAGCATGAGTTCACAAGAGCATAGGAAGAAACGGCTCCCAAATCGGAGTTCTAGATCAGAAGATATGGCTAGTCAAAAGTTGCAAGGAAAAAGTCAAAGTAAAAGAAAATCGGACCGATCCGATGGAAACCGGACCGATCCGAATTGGCCAAGTCCAGTATACCTCGGATGGATAGCAAACCGATGGAAATGGAAAAAGAACCGATCCGACTAGGACCGGATCGATCCGGTAGAAATAAAAGAACCGATCTGGTGGATATCGGACCGATCCGAGGGTAATCCGGACCGGTCCGGTCATGTGAAATCCCGGCATTAATTATGCAGATTTTTGGCATGCTAGATGGTGAAACTTGTGTCACAAGAAAATTGAGTTGTCAATTTCGATACTTTGTGCTATAAAAGCCATGCCCTACATCATTTGGAAGGGAGTGGCTAGGTTGAGAGTTCTAGAGAGAATTAGAGGTTGAATTTTAGGGTTAGATTTTGAGAGAAAATTTTCTATTCCTTCAAGAGTTTTCATGAACCCTAGTTTGTAAGAAATTCTGAATTGCAATTCCGTTTTTGTTGCTGAATTCAAGTAAAATATTTCCATTCTCTAGTTTTATTATTTGCAAATTATTTACAATGTCTTGTAGATCCATAATTTTATATGTGAATTTATTCTTGAACCAAAGCATGAGTAGCTAAATTCCCAAGGGTTGGGGTACATGAACTCAATCCAAGGCAAATTATTTATGTAGAAAATAGAGGTTAAATTTGATTGAATCGTGAAAGAAACTCATACAAACATTGTCAATCTTTTAATCTCTCTTTCCCTAGGTACTTGAGATGTTTAAGAACGCTTTGCGAGTATAATTTATCATTCAGCGCTTTATATCTATCTTTGATTTCATATGATGCGGGCTAGATCCCTCATATATGTAATGCTTAGAATTTATAAAGACCGGATCTAGTCAATAATTTTAATTTACAATTCTAGTATTCTATAGGGTAATTTGTTAAGGATTGAGGGATTGTACCCTACCTTATTTTCTCCCATTTGTCAGATCTAAATTTTTTTGCAATTTTTAGTTTGTTTTTCTTAAGTAAATTTTTATTTCACTAGAAATTTTCCCAATCATTAATCATCTTTTTGTTACTTTAAAGAAATCATTTCAAGATTTAATAATTTTTCTTATTACTATTTGGCAATCTCGATCCCTGTGGATACGATCCCGACTTACCGGGTTACTACTTGAGCGACAGGCTTGCACTTGAGCCTAGAGTAAAACGCACTTTTGAGACAAATTCTTAGTCGCGGCAAACCACCTATATAATTTTTACATCATTACTAATTTTGGAGAAATATATTGATGAAATCAAACCCATATATCCTACTTTATTGATTTTGTTTCTAAGTTAAGTTTTTTTTTTATTAACAGCATGATATATAGTCATAAAACGCCTTAAGTACATATTCTAATATCTTTCTTTTTCTTTCAGTTGCAGATTGAATACAATTAACACACATGCCGATGTGTGATACTCAAGAGGTGAGTTAATATGTCATTTATCTCTTTTAATTTTAAACGTTTCAATATATGCTTAGGTAAATTCCTTATCGTCTATCTCTTTCAATATATTAACTTCAGGTTGATATGTGTAAGCGATCGAGACTGAGGCAAGTTTCCAGTTCTGGTAAGGATAAGAAAAAGGAAGGTGCAGCTATATTGAGTGAATGGTATAACTCACCACTTGAGGATGAGATACCAGACTTCACTTTTGTAGAGAAGGTGAAAAAGAGGAAAAGGGGACCATCAAAATTGAATGTAATATCAACTGCATTGAATGATCGTAAGGATATAAATTTCAATGAGTTTGGGCAGCCTATTGGAGACGATTCATTTTAATTAAGTTTTATGCTTGGGACTGTGGCACGAGAGTATGTACCAATAACGTACCCTGGTTAGGATAAAGTGACTAATGAAATAAAAAATCAAATATGGTAGTTTATAACTGTAAGTGTTTTATTTTTTTGTTGATGTAAATTCAATAATTTTGGTTGGTTAATTTGGGACTGTTGTATTTTTTTTTATCACATTTGACTAATCCTAGACTTGTACTTTTGTACATTTCTTTTTAGTAAATGCAGCAAAAATATAATTTTGATGAGTGTCGAAAGGATATTATTTTAGGTCAGGCGGGAAAGATATGGAAGGATTTCAATCAAAACTGTCAAAAAAACTACTAGAGGTAGCTCAAGGCCCAAATATAACTCGTCATCTTTCCCTTATGAAACTACCTGAAGTAAAGTCTAATGAATGGGATGAATTTGTCAAAGATCGTTTATCCCCTGAATACAAAATAAGTGCTATTATGTTGACTATATGATTGCTTTTTATTTTTAGAGCGTAATTGCGCCTTATCAATACTCTTTCATATTTTTTGTAGCTTATAAGTGACAAACACAAAGAAGCTAGGGCAAACAAATTTGCCCACACACAACTAGATGAAAGGAAGCAATAAATATTTCTCCGAGGAACTCTGTCAGATCAGAAGTTTAAAGACGAGTTACTTATATGGAGGCTATATGTAGATGGCTCATCTTGCACAACAGGCAGTGGGGCAGGGATAGTTTTGAGCACTCCGGACGAGGTCGACATAGAGTACGCCCTACGTTTCCAATTCAAAGCTTCCAATAATGAAGCTGAGTATGAGGCCATGATTGCAGGTCTTAATTTGGTGAAAATTATGGGGGCGCAGCAAATTATTATCTTCAGTGATTCTCAATTAATTGTAAATCAAATGTTGGGAATATATGCAGCCAAAGGAGAATTAATGATCAAATACAATGTAAAGTGATGGAGTTGGTATCAGAATTTGCTGCAATTCAGCTGGTCAGAATACCAAGAATAGAGAATGCAAGAGCAGATGCCTTAGCTCGATTAGCATCAGCTACTCGTACCGAGCTACGAAGAACAATCCCAATTGAAGTTTTGGCTGGTAGAAGTATAGATGAAGATTTGGCGATGAACTTTATCACCCTTGATTTAGGACCATCTTGGATGGATCCCATCAAGGCATATATTGAGGAGGGAGAATTACCAATTGACAAGCTTGCAGCCAAGAAATTAAAATTTAAAGTTGCTCGGTATGTATTAACTAACGGTATTTTATATAAACGAGGAATTATGGCAGGTTTGCAGAGATGTGTACATCCCTCCGAGGTGAAAGAATTGATTGAAGAGATCCATGAAGGGTCTTGTGGAGCCCATGTAGCAGGTCGGACGCTTTTGCAAAGGATGATGATGCAGGGATATTACTGGCCGACGATGAGGGCTGATTGTGTAGCCTATGCCAAGAAATGTGACAAGTGCCAGCGCTTTTCCTCCATCCGAAGAGCTCCACAAGCATTGTTGACACCCATCACTTCCCCTTGGCCATTTTCCATGTGGGGAATAGATTTGGTTGGACCATTGCCAACGACTAGAGGAAGGTTCAAATACCTCGTCGTCGTAGTGGATTATTTTACTAAATGGGTGGAAGATGAGCCTCTCATTGATATGACGTACGAGAAGGTGTACCAATTTATTTGGAAGAACATCATTTGTCGATATGGTCTTCCTCATTCTTTCATCACAGACCATGGAACACAATTTGATAACTAGGAGTTCGTTGCCTATTGCCATCAGTCAAACATTTTGAAGGTCCACTTAGCACCAGGCCACCCTCAAAGCAATGGGCAAACTGAAGTGACAAACAGAACACTGCTGAATGGTTTGAAGAAAAGGCTGGACGATGCGAAAGCAAATTGGATCCACGAGTTACAGTGAGTATTGTGGGCTTACCGAACTACTCCCTAAGTAAAAATTGGAGAATCTCCATATATGTTGGCATTTGGAAGTGAAGCTGTTATACCTGTCGAGTTGGGCCTCCCAACACACAGGGTACTGAATTTCAACTCCCCTGTCAGTGACTTAATGAGAAGATTGGATTTAGACATGCTCGAGGAAGTTAGAGAAGAAGCAACCATAAAAAATGCTGCATACCAGCAACGAACATCTCTATTCTACAATAAGAGAGTGAAGAAGTGCGACCTGAAAGAAGGAGACTATATGCTGAAGAAAGTAATTCAAAAGCACAACAAACTGGAGGCAAACTGGCATGGGCCATACCGAGTTATAGCTGTTGTTCAACCAGGAACTTACCGAATAGAAACTTTAGAAGGGGAAGAGTTTAAGAACGCATGGAATGCAGAGCACCTACGCAATTATTATCAGTGATGAATAAAATGAAGATATTCTGCAGAATTATTTCTTTTTATTGAAAGTTTTTCGGGGAATACTAGTGCTACACACTACTCGGCAGAGCTCAGGCTCAGGCTACTCAAATTTTTTCTCAAAAACGCCAACTAAGGTTGGTCGAGAAACCTATATTCCTCCGGGAAGTAAAGCTACCAATATTCCTCCGGGAAGTAAAGCTACCAATATTCCTTCGGGAAGTAAAGATACATGTATTCCTCCGGGAAGTAAAGCTACTTGTATTCCTCTAGGAAGTAAAATTTGTATTCATAAGGGAAATAAAACTATATGTTTCTCGGGAAATAAAAGTATTCCTAAAAATGCCAACTTATGTCGGTTAGGAAGTAAATATATTCTCGAAAATACCAACTTGAGTTGGTCGGGAGGTAAAATTATTTCAAAAAGACTAACTATGGCTGGTCGGGGATAGAAACCCACCAACTGTAGTTGGTCGACAAGCAAAATTTACCGACCTTGGTTGGTCGGAAACATTTAAGAGAAAAATCTACCAGCTATGGCTGGTCGGAGATAAAAATCCACTAACTATAGTTGGTCGACAAGTAAAATTTAAAGTATTATTTTTGCCAAATGACTACCACAAGTTCAAACCACTCGACAATAAGTTGATCGACAAACTACACAATATTGTTATCTTTTTATCAGATACACATGCACAAATATAAAGTGTTTTACAAGACAATAGCAATTAAGATTGCGAACAGAAATGAAATTCTTTCATTAAATCCAAAAACAAATTACATTGATAATGAAATGAAAGTTACATTGATATTGAAATGTATACTAACTATTACATCAAAATTCCTATTCTACTGGTCTTTTCCCCTCTTCTTTTGACATAGGTTCCTCGCCAGCAGGCGGATCATTTAAAGTCAGGGGAGAATTTATGAAGTTGAGATCCTTTAACATCCTGATATTCATCACGGATGGTCGATCTAAGAGGTGCTCGGGATGCGATACCTCGGCATTTGAATGGAGATCGTAGTCACCGAGATATTTGGAAATCAAGCTCCGAGGAATGGCCCGAGCAGGGATCCAACTCATATCCAGTTTGTATGGTGGCACAGGTAAGTCGAGCAGCCCAGGATCATGGTAGTCCCACAGGTAATGACCCTGTTCGAGCTGTAGCACACCCAAGGCATTCAACCAGCCTTGCTTGTAGCCCTCATTATTGGCATTCTCGATACGATCGTCCAAATGGTATAGCGCTTCGTTGTATCCAGCCATCCAGAACTCCCTGGGCTGTTTGTGGAATTGATATATTAGTCTTTCTAGCTGCTCGTGGAGATTTTTGATGAAGATCTCTTTGTTCTCTAAGGTAGACTTCTGTATGGAGAGATGCTCTTCCAGGTCTCTGATCTTCTTTGACATTTCAGCCAACGCCTGGTTCTTCACCATTAATTGGAAGGCCTGGTTCTCTAAGGCAGACTGAGTCCTCGGTTCCTCAACAGGAATCCGAGCTGCTCTTGCTCGTCCCCGAGGAGCTCTTGCTCGTCTCCGAGAAGAAGAAGAAGAAGAAGAAGAAGAAGAGTCAGACCTTTTCAAGGTTTCCAACTCGTCCCTCAAGTTGGCGTTCTCGACCTCCAAGAACGAAAATCCCTCATCAGTCACTGGGATCAAGGCTTTTGAAGTGGAAGCTGTAGACTTCAATTGTGATAGCTCCCTTTGCAGGTTGTTGTTTTCCTGCTCCAGCAACTCGGCTATTTGTCTGCATTCCTTGACCTCACCCCTCAAGGTTCTTTCCCTCACATCGTACCCAGCAAAAAGCTTCTCGTAGCCCTTGTCGGCAATGATCTGCTAGTACTTCTTCTCGTACCCCTCATGCAACAGGGCAGTGGATTCTTTGTATTGTAGCTGAAGGTCTTCGAGGGTGCCTTGGAGATCCTCGATCATATCATAATAGGCCACATTATTGGCCACTGCTCGATCAAGTAGACACTTCAGATATTGATATTCTTCAACTGCCTGTTCTGAAGCATCTTGGCCGAGGATGTCGACGACTTGTGCTGCACTCAGGTCTGTGTGACCAGCCTTAAAGCATTCATTACATTGTATCAGCAGCTTTGTATCATGGGCAGATAGTAATTCCATCCTGGCCAGAAACTAGCAGAGAAAGAAAAAGCAACAATCAATAAGAATCAAGACAGAGTATGAAGAAGAGACAACAGTATGAATAAACATAAGTTTGAGTTTTATTATATCATAAAGGTCAAAAGTACAAGATTTCAGAGTTACATATTCATGGTTACAATTGACAAAAGCAAAATATAAAGATAAACCCTAACAACTCTACACCTTTTCCTTATCTCCCAAAACCTTCTCGGGAGGCTGGGACGAGGAAGTAGGTTGCTCGGAAGGAGTAGAAAGTTGCTCGGGGAGCGCCAGCAGTTACTCGGAAGAAGTAACGATTTGCTGAAGTTCCTCGGCAGCAGGATGAATGGTTGGGGGATGATCTCCCATCACCATAGAAGACTCTTCGGAGGCATCTTCGTCCTCTTCTAAGTCTTCAGAAGGTGGAGGGGGACCAGGGATGTGTTGCTGAAAGAGTTCAGAATTCTCATCCACTTTCATCTCCTAAAGAGAAGCAACCCATCCATCCCTAAAGTATTTGAGACTGCCATAGTCCACTTACGACACCATGGCAGTCAATCCCTTGTCCCAGCCAGCGCTGAAGGACTTCTTCACAGCCATTTTCCTTTTCAACTTTTTCGAGGAAAGCTTCTCGGACAGCAGGTCATGAGCAGCTTTCAGTTTCCTCTTAGCCTCCTCCTTCTGCCGATTTCCCTCCCAAAGTTGAGACAACTCCTCTTCAGCAACCTTGAGCTTATTCTCTAGCTCTCCAGCATTCTGGAGCTTCTCGTCGAGCTCTTTATTTTTCCCCTCCAATTCCTTTATTCTCTTCTCCAACTCTTTGAAGACTTCAACAGCTTGAGCTTTTTCCTACTCGGTGGAGGCAAGCTTCTTCTCCCAAATAGCCTTGTCAGTAGCATATGTCTGGCGAGAATCCTCTAGATACTAAATAGCTTCCTCCAGAGCTCCCTCCACACTAGACGAGGAGCATGAAGCTTTAATCGCCTCGTCTTTCTTCACAATTATATTAAAGCAGCTCGTCAACTGTGAAAAGAAAAAGAAAGCAAGTCAGAAACAGAAATGACAAGGGAAATATGAAAAGTTCAAAGTAAGAACACTTACAGAAGAAAGGTGGCGAGCAGCTAACGAGGTGACCATGTCCCGAGTAAGGTTTTCTTCAGTACCTTGGACCTCGAGAATGATCCAGGACTTTACCAAGCTCATGGCAGAGCTCGGGGGAACAAAAGTAGGAACCCCAGTTCCAATGGTTGGGGGCTGAGTGATGGTGTCAGCCAAAGTGACCGAGGAGCTCTTCTTCATCCTCCTCGGGGGAACAGGAACAGATTCAACCAAGGAAAAACCCTTGGTCGGTGATATTACAATCACCTCTCTAGGGATAATGGTACTTTTTATATTGAGTTTCATAATCATTATTATATCTTTTTTGTAGTGTTATGTATTGATAATCTATTTGATTTTGTGCTTATTTTTTAGAAAACTGAAAATCAACATCAAGTAATTCGTAGAGTTGATGTTTGGTTAAGGGGACACAAAAGGAATAATGGACATTTGATCAATCAAGTTGTTGGTGAATCTATAGTAATGACAAAAACATTTAAACGACTACATATATATATAACTTAATATTGATGCTTTATTGTTATCTTGGTATTTTTGTTAAGGTTGAATTTTTTTTTCCTCAGAGAAAAACTGAAGCAATTCCATCTCAAGACTCGTCTTTAAAAGATGATGCAATAATAAAGGTGTTTGATCCCGAATTTACCGGTCATGTTCATGGTCTTGGATTTGAGGTTACGCCTACAAAGGTTGATGCCGCATTATAAAGCAATGCAAGGGTTACAACACTTGAAAATCAAATTCAACAACTTTTGGAATGGAAGACACAGGTCGAAAGCTTAATTAAACAAGGAAACATGCCAAATATGGTAATTTACTAAATTAAGTTTGGTGCTAAACACCTTTTTATGTTGTTTTTTTATTAATCTCTCATAAAATTATATTTAGGGTCAACATGGAGGTACAGAGGACAATCTAAACGACCTGACACCTACTCCACAGGTAATTGTCAACAAACTTTTGTCATCTAAATTTATCTTTATTGTACATTAATTATCGTTGATATTTTTTCCATTGTTATTAGTCCCATGGAGCAAAGTACATGTGCCCCAAGTGCTTAAAACAAGGGAAATGAAGAATGCAAATTGTTACACTGGTTGGGTACAGGAGAAAAGGTGGTTGATGGATAGATCGAATCAATGGATTCAAAGTCAATGGTGCACCATTAAATGTTGGGACCTAATTGTTATAAAGTGTGGATTATTCAAACTATTGTTCCAAAAGTGTCGGTGTTTCGATACTCGGGTGAGTTTTCTACACTTTATGATACAAAAGAAAGTACCATTGCATGGCCACACCGGTACATTAAGTCTAACTAATTATGTAAGTCACATAACATATATTTTCTTATAAATTATAATCCTTTTACTAATATTTTAAAGCTAGATCGTGCGGGCCAGTGAATATTTATGTTGATGAAAATGTGTTCAATTGTGTTCTAATCGGTGTAAGTGATTATTGGTGGTTTAGTAGTAGCTTTTGTTTTTGTTGAGTTTAATTTTAATGTTAAAACAAGTTCAATTTTATGAATAAAAGTCCGTTGAAAATTTTAAAAATAATAAGTGATTTAAAAATAATTAACACGATGATATGTGGATTATCCTAGTTAAATATATTACTACTTTTACATATTATATAATAATATCATTATGCCGAAATGTTAGATATTGGACAAAATTATGTTTATTTTTTCTTCCACAGGTCCGGTTACCATTTTATTCAACGTGGATACCAATTATTGAATACATTTGTGGCTTTTGGGAAGATGAATTTCCTTTGACTTTTGGGAGGATGCAATCTTTTTTTTGGAGGATGCAACTTGAAGACTGCTTTGAGATGCATTATGTTTAGAACTTCTTTTATGTTGTTTGACTTTGTTCCAAATACGCAGTTAGAGATCAATATGTTATTTATAGATTGGATATTATTATTATGAATGGAACATACTTTCAATTATTTTCATAGCTAAATGTTGAATGAAATATAATGTAATTAACTGCTCGACACAATTGAAGTGTCATAGAAAACAATTTATGTCGTAGAAAGTACTTACAATGACACCTAACATTAGTCGAGAAAAGGGTTCGACGACATCTGACATATGTCGTGAAAAGCGTTGGACTTTCCAGACTCCCCCTCTCAACGACACCAGAAATGTTTCGTAAAAGCCCTTTCACAACTCATTTCAGGTGTCGTGGAAGTGAATTTTTCTTTTAGTGTTTATCTAGTTCATCTTTTGGATCTTTTTAATTTTGAGTTTTGTCCCGAAATAGTCAAAGGGGAAGATTTATAATGACAATTTTATATCCTATTTGGTTTTGGCTTTATTCAAGAACATAACAAAACAAAACTAATTCAACGTGTTTATTTGAGTCTTGATTTGTAAATGAAGATTTGAAAAAGAAAACCAACCACCAATAATTACTTACCGGACCAGACGATTGATTATTGCATGGGAGGTTTAGTAAGATAACATTACACCAAAAACACTAATTTGGCACACCTTAATATTAAAAATCTGGCATAGTTTAAAACTGTGCCCAATTCTGGCACGGTTTAATGATAATCTGGCACACTTTAAAACAGTGCCAAAATTTAGCATTGTTTTTAAGTGTGCCAAAATTAAGTACACTTTACTAAAATATAAATACTAAAAATTATTTGACATTTCATTTGTATCCATCTAAATTTTCATCCCCTTCGCTCTCCCACTCACACAAAAAGACTATATGGAACTATGGCAAAATGAAAACCCATTTACGTTCTCTCACTCTCACTTTTACTTTCCACCGCGGCGCTTAATCTCCACCGGTGCCGCTGTGCTAAGTTTCTCCCTTCGCCGACCTCCTCCCGCCTCCATTATTGTGTTGCCTTCCGCCATCCTCCCCTCCTCGCAGATCTGCCCGCCATCCTTCCCCCTTCGTTTTCCCCATCTCTATTAATTTCTGGAGCTGAACAAATCCTTTTCTCTTACCCTTAATCTGCTTCATCTTTGTCTTACATAAAACTCCACCTCGCTCACAACTTACCCACCAACGTTCCCCTGCCCTGCCACCGCCATGAAAATATTAAATCGATTAGGGTCTTTTTGTCGATACTTGGGACCAGCTGGGTTATTGGATTAGGGTTGTGGATGTTTTACAGTTTAAGGTTTATTAATTTTGCCTATTTAAAGTTTATACCTATTTGTTTATATTATAGTTTTACACTCAATCCATTATATATTAATTGTTGCTAAAAAATTATTTTCTTTAAATGTGTAGGTTGTCGTGCATAAGGTGCTAAAAGATGGTGGAATTCAGAAATTAATGTGTTGGACAGAATGTTATGTTTGTGTAATATATAATTTTGTGATCGTAGAATTATTGAAATACATTGAATTGTACTGAATTAGATTGGATTGGATTGGATTCAATTTGATAAAATGGTGTACAGATTGGACTGAATCTGAATCTAAATCTGATCTGATCCAATCCCATTTTGATTAAAAATAGGCAAAAGTCATATAGTCATTTTAGGTTTTCATTTTTTTGAGTTTTGGGTAGGAGATATGTTGTGTCCTGCTTATACACACCATCCCATTTTGGGCTGGAAGCATGTTTTTATTTTTTGATTTCAGGCATCTCACCCATGGATTCAGTTATCAACACGGTGGATTTGCATTTGGTTGTGCACTCTTCTTATGAGGGTATTTGTTTAATTTTAATTAACTTACACCTGAAATTTAATTATTGTCTTCTTATGAGGCATCTCTACATTAGAATTCCATAAGCGTCGGGTAACACAATTAGTGTAGAATATAAAATGTGTTAGTATTTCTCCGCTATTGATAGTCATAGAGTGGTTTATAATGCTTAATTATCATGCAAACTGTATGCACTAGTTGATAGTCACCTTAGACTTGTTAACCATGGGATATCCACATGCATGTCACATGTAAATTGAACATGGTGTGAATGTGAAAATAGAATTCACTACATTTGAAACTGCAGTAGGATCTTGCACTCGATAACAATTTCAAAACAAAGTTGTTAACAGACAATTTTATGTCAAACTTGACTAGGCAAAAATTGTCTTCATAATCATACTCATGTCTAATACTACAACTGATTATTACTTGTTCATGCGATAATCCAGTACCTCATCCCCCCCAAACGAAAAAAAAATATTGTAATTGATATCCACTTTTGAGTTCCCCCCCCCCCCCCCCAATATAACAATCTCAGGTGCCTCTCTTATACTGAATTCTTTGCATAAGGCTTGTGTACCTTGTTAAGCTATTATATTGTTATTACCATGTATCTAAAAGCATAGTACTTATGAACATTATGGATTTGCATGGAGGATCAATTACATACAAGTTGTGTCCTTGTTTTGTTACAAGTCATGATATTTGTCAACTCCTTATCTCAAATTTTAGGCCACTTGTTGTTCATACTGGTTTATCTCATTATGGTTGTTACATTTTCTATTATATCTAATATGTGCATTGAATTTTAACAATCGTAAAAAAAAATTACTACGATGAGTGAATCTTTATATTAATAAGAAACGGAAGCACCTTTTAACGTATAGTTAGATAACCTTTACGATGAGTGAATACATTTTCTATTCAGGATCTATGACAACCTTTTTATTATTTATATGAGCTAATATGAATTATTGGGAACGATGTAGTTGGGTTATGTTTTTTCTAATTTCATATTAGTGACACAAGTACAACCTATTTATGGTGTAAGAACCCAATTCAGAAGTACCGAACCCACATGGCAGAGCTCATGTCTGTTTTGATATCTTGCGAAAAGAGGTTTCAGAATTAGGGTCAATAACACTCCTGTAGTATGTGATTCCTCTTTCATTTTCTCTCATCACTATTGGTTTAAACAAAAAATATGTAGGAAATAATATAAAAATGTAACTTGTAGGAACTGACCGCTTAGTCACGGGTCTCCCTATTTGAGAATATAACGATAATTTGAAAATATTTCGATTAGGCTTAAAAACAAGCCGCTAAAGGGTGAAAACCCAAACCAGCTCTCAAACGGCCCCGTAAGAGGCACGAACACCTCGCACAGGACCAATGTAACTTGTAGGAACTGATCGCGTAGTCGCGGGTCTCCCAGTTGTAATAACCCGTATTTTTATGGCTTCTAATTTGGGGATTTATTAAATTTAAATTGAGATATTAATTTACTATTAATTCGAAAATTATTTTAAATATTTACTAGCATGACGAGTGTTAGTAATTATTGAGAATTTGTTGAATATTACTAGATGAGTAAAGTAATAAATAATATTTATTGTATTCAAATTGTCACGAGTCAATAAAATGGCAATTATAGAAATTTAAGTCGGGATGCGCCTGTGTCGTGTTAGGACTAAATTATTATTATTAAAAATGAATAAATTATAAGTCACCCGTATGGTCATTTCGAGTGCGCCAACGTGTCCTAAAGGGTCGAAATAGTCAGAAAAGTATACCCAGGGGTTTAGTTTGGGCCTCAGGGCATTTCTAAGCCTAATTGGCTTCCCGGGAGGGTATTTTTAGACATTTTGTATTTTTGGATAATTAAACCCACGAATTTTCCTAAGGTATATCAACCATTTGAGTTAGGATTTTAGGGTAAACAATCAAAAAAGTTAAGAACGGCCATTAGAGATGAAGCTAGGAAGCTTTTCAAACAATCTAAGGCCAAGAACTCATCCGTTTGCACCGCTGCTACCACCAAAACGTAGATCGCATGAAGAGGAACGCAACCATACCTTTTTCATCCACAAATTAGAACCCTTGAATTTCTAGGCAAGTATCTAACTTTCTTTTCTTTTAGATACTGTTTCTTCCATGTTAGATTAGGATTTTTATACACATGTTTCATAAAATAATTTGAGGAATTGAGGATTTAATCACATGTCTTGATGGAAATAAATATATTCTGGACATCCCAATCATAGGTAGAGAATAACCCATGAATTTGTATGAGTTTAGAAGCAAGAAACCTGGAAAAAAGAATTAAAGTTTATGAAAATTAGGGTTCTTGTTAAATATGATGATTTATCCCATAAATTGTATACTTTTGATGAATTTGGACATGTTTCACGTAGGAAATCATGTATATAGGTATATATAACTAATAGTATTGTTGTTTGGGTGTTTGGAAATCGTTAATGGCATTTTGGAGTAATTTGGTAGGTGAAACCCGTAGGTTGAAAACGCAGTTTGTGGGCAAGAACTAATTAATTGATCGATCGACCCAACAACCTCGATCGATCGATGATCGATCGATCGACCACCTTTCCTCGATCGATCGACCCCTCCTAGAAAACAATATATTTTTCCCCTTTTTGTTTAATCCGGTTTAAATTCATAGGAACCCTTGCTTATTATTTAAAGAGTATAATGGGTCGTGAGGAAGACCAGTAGGGTCTAGATAGACTCCGTTGAATGAAATTTAATATGGAATGAAATTATGGGTTAACGGGGAATTTCGTTACACATTAGAGATTGTACGTAAGATCGTTAATGAATTGAGGGACTCGTGAGAGACTTAGACCAGAAGGTTTGAGAGGGTATACCTACTGAAATTGCATTTAGCAAAAGAGAATACTTCGAGAGATGAGAAGTAAGTATGAAATAAATTTTAAGTGGGAATAAATGAAATGCATCCCTTATGAGATATAATTGGGTAAAAATTATACTAAATATGGTTAATAATAATTATGGGTCGTAGGCGAACCTTATTAGAAATTGTGTATCTATATATGGTCGTGTGACTGTGTACATATATTAAATACTTTAATTGTGAATAATCATCCCAGAGCTACTTGCTATCACGGGGGTTGCCGCGCCAGGACAGTCTTATCTCGATGGGACCTTTATGGGGGATATTGACTTGTACCCTAGAACATAGGATTCCTTGGTACAGGCTATCTCAGAATGGTAGTCAGACGGTCCTAAGAGACGTGAGAGGTATGTGCTGACCTTTTAGTGACTTAGAACTATGCTTCGCCTCCAGTTTATGTGTATTGTGTTAATACAGTTTGAGAGTGATTCTGAACTAGTATTTCCCTTAATACGAGTGATACGGGGACTTGATAGCAGAGTATGCCAGCACCATATATATATATATATATATATATATATATATATATAGTAGTTAAGTAATGAATAAATTTCTCCAACTTATTAATAAGTGCTCAGGAACTGTGTAACAGTACGGTGTTGCTTTAAGTAACGTAATAAATCTTTAAGAGATTGATTTTTGTGTAAAATAAACATCATAACCTTTCTACTTCTCGAGATAAAACTTTATGGAAAAATAAGTTAGATAAACTTATGAGATTAGTAGTACGGTAGGTGTGCACACTAGATGAGAGGTGAGAATTCTTAAGAGAGTGTCGCATACTAACATGGTTGTAACATTAGCCGGTAAGCATTTTAAATACTTGCTAAACTATTTTAAAATTGTTTTACACTCGATCTCTGACCCATTTTCTCTCATTTCTATTTCTCTTGTATATATATGTATATTACAGGTGCCTAACCACAGGGGTGTCATGCTTGGATTCTTTACACTAGACGTGTTGCAGCTTATGTGGAAGATGTTGGCCCTTGCTTTAGACGAACTCTTCGTTGATTCTGCTCTTATTTTTAGTTATGCTTAGTTAGGGCATGTGTGACCCTTTTTCCTATTCAGTTTGACTTTGTTAGATATTTATGCATATTTTTATTTCCAGTATTCAGTACTCTTTGGGAGTTGACTCATGTCAGGATGAGTTCATTTGTAGTTTTAACCTTGGTGTAGTTTATCTAGATGGTTTAATTATTGTTTGTTGATTTCCATCCTTCGTATTTATGTGATTCTTAAACTGTTGATTATTAATAAGGATTTCAAATTGGAATTTAATAAAAATAGAAATAAGGTTTTAAATGGTTTTGACACTTAGCTTAATTATTTAGGGTGTTAACTTAGAGATTTATTTTACTACAGTGATGCTAAGAATGAACCAACCGTTCACCCTGATTTTAATTTAATAAATGACTGATCACCTGGTATTTAATTGGGAGGGGTGTCACAGGTGGTATCAGAGCATCAGGTTCTAGTGTCCTTTAGGATCTGTACGGCTTATCTCGCTTTCAGCTTAGCGTCTTTGATTTAGAGCCCTATTTTAGGATTGTTGTATTCTCGTATTTATGCTTACGTGTTCAGCTATTTGAGATTTGATAATAATTGTAGACTAATAAACTTCCTTCTCATTTCAGATGCCTCAAAGATTCGCACCCCGAGATAGGAATGCCCATCCCGAGCATCCAGCAGCTCCAGCTCAGGCAATGATGAACGCAACTGAGGTAATCGCCATTGTTGCTCAGGCAGTGAATGCCGCATTAGCGGTGGTGCAACAGGATCCACCTCAGGTTCAGGCAGTAGCACCAGTACCGGTACATCTTCCCACTACATGGGAGCGGGTTAGAGATGCCTTTCAGAAGGCGCATCCCTCGAATTTCTCGGGTACCTCAGACATAGTAGCTGCCAGCCAATGGAAGAAGGATATTCAGAGGTATCTGCGCATGTATGAGTGCACCGATGTGCAGAAATAGTTGTTCTCTTCCTTCAAGCTAGTGGGGGCCACTTTACATTGGTGGGAGTCCACCACCACCTTGGGTGAGAGGGACAACATCACGATTCAGTCATTTTGGGTACGGTTTAATCGCAAGTACTTCCCACCCGCCGTGCAGACTGAGATGAGGTGGAGGTTACTGAATCTTAAACAGGAGAGTATGACTGTTGCTGAGTACGAGGAGGAGTTCACCAGACTTCTCACTATAGTGCCGGATGAGGTACCTACTGAGGAGAAGAAGATATTGTTGTTTGTAGATGGATTGACCTAGAGGATCTGTCAACACCTCACAGGTAATCTATCATTGAGTACTTACACTGACGTACTCAATGCTACTTCGTTGTACTGTCAGAATCACCACTTCGATCAGCAGGGGAGCAACCAAGCGGGGGAGTTCGACCAGCAGGGTAGGACAGGGGGCAGTAGTACTGGTGGGGCACCAGTAGACCACGGACTGACCTGTTAAAGTGATCAGAGTTCCCATCAGGGGGACCCTCCCAAGAGATTTCGATCAGGTGATTCCAGACAAGGATTTGGGGGATTTAGGCAGGGTAAACAGGGCCAGTCTAGTCAACAAGGACAACACCGACAGTAGAAGGGTCAGCAACAGGGCCATTAGAGCCAACAGCGTTTTCAGCAGGACCAGTAGGGCTAGTGGCAGGGTGGTAATGGCCAACAAGGTCATGGTCAGCAGGGGCAGAGGGGAGGTAACTTCAGGGGCAGATGTTTCGAATGTGGCAAGAATGGCCATAGGCGCTAGGATTTCCTAGAGGGGGATAGGGACCCACAGCAGCAGGGTGCTCGTAATGAGCCGTAAAGACCACTCTTTTCAGCCGCCCTCCTAGCACTAGCTTAGGTTCCACCCCTACCAGCCATCCCAGCAACTCCAGTTCAGCAGGGGCAGTTGCAGTACGGACTTATCTATAACGTCCACCAGGCAGCAGCACCTCAGGCCCCACCCACGATTGAGGGTACGTTTCTGTGGTGACAATTATTGTGCAACACAAATAGATAAGAGAAAAGAAATCACGAAGCAAGAATAAGGAATGTAAAATGACAATTACACAACAAAGGATGTACATCGTTCAGCAAAGATGCCTACGTCCACGGTGGTGCAGTCAGTATTATTTCTATAAACTGCGGAGAGTGGTTACAAAGAATACAATGTGTCCTTTTGCCCCGGACCTAGGGTTTGTTATATACATGTTCGTTCTAGTGAGTGGGGGTGTGGGACTCCTCCATGTTTCCCATCTCTTCCTAGAGTGCCCCTTAATGGGAACGTGGGAAGAGACTAAATCATAATCGGTTTAAGGTATAAGGGGCCTGGACTTTGGGCCGCTACAATTGGGCTACTCATCCAGGCCCATCGTTCTAATTTCGGGTACCCACAATTGCCCCTAAGTTTGTTGGGCCATGCTTTGGGCTTAATAAACTTAAATGATTTGTCATAATGGCTGAGTCGTGTATCGTGCAACTTTTCCCAAAATTTGAGGACTGATTCTGGCGGCACTCGTTTTGTGGTCTGTGCACTATAATTAAAAATACTTCAAGGTTTTATTCAGAGCAGCCACTTTTCGATCGTTGTTTCAACTTTCTCAGCATTCTTCCATTTCCTATGAGCTCTAGCGATTCACATTCTCTTCGTCCAGTCTTTATTTTCATCGCTTTCGATTTTCTTCATCGTTTAGACTTGTGATTCTCCATTATTCAAGTCGAACTTTCATCTTGTAAGTCTCCTGTGCCCTATCTTTGTTTTATTTCTTTAAATTTGTACTTCCTTTAGGGTTTTCCAATGGCAAAGATTGGTAATAGGTCGATCTCTGAGTTTAGGAAGTTTTACAACATTCCTTAGTGGGTAGAGATTGAGTGCGCCTCTCCCCCTAGAAATGTTAGAGAGATAGAGGATGCCCATTGGATCCACGTCTTACTGCTTTCCCAAGGGGGCCTTGCTTTTCCTCCCAACAATCTTTTCTTGCATTTCTTTGGTTATTTCAACATTGTTCCCGCACAGTGTTCACCCAATGTGTGGAAGATAATCAATGGTGTTCATAGAATAAACCAGTTATATGGTACTAAGTTAGGGCTCGCCGAGGTCTGTTTCTGCTATTCTTTTTCTCGGACTAGTTCTGGTGTTCTCTATCTCAAAGCGAGGAGTCCTGATAGGGTATTGGTAGTAAACCTACCTGATTCCCATAAGGACTATTGGCAAGAGGGCTTCCTTGCTAGAAATTGGCAGTTTTCTCCCCAGTTTGAGGGGTCGAGGGCTGACAGGTTCTCTATTCCTTTTTTTGGGGAAGAATATATAGGTATATTTTTCTCTGTTCCTTCAATTTCTTTTACTGATTTGTGATCGTTCTGACTTTTCCTATTTTTTTCTTCAGCGAGGTCGAAGAAATTGGAACCTGCTCTCAGCGAGGTTCATCTTTCTGAATTGGTCAAGGCTTGGAATATCAGGGAGCCTTTAGCTGACGGCGAGCATCCCCGGTCTGCTGCTTTCTTGCTCGAATATAAGAACATCGGTTCTAGTTTTATAGCGAGGCCGGTGGACAGTATCCCTGAGTTTAATACCTCTGAAGAGACTGTTATTGATCCTATTAAGTTGGACAAGGAGGAGAGCATTTCTGAGAGTGATATCGCAGGTGGTGCTGAAGGCAACTTTGATGAAGGGAGTTTCGGTGGTAGTAGCTCTTCTGATTTAGGGGAAGTATCTGAAGCTCGAGAATCTTCAAGCACATCTAGCAGTTCAAGCGAGGAGATGGTTCCTCCAAGGAAAAAGCTGATTCGGTATGATAATGAAGACGATCATATGCTTCTAGCTTAGAGGTAAAAGAAGCAGAAGTCCAGTGCTGGGGCTGTTGCCACTAGCTCTCGATCTTCTGCTCAGGAGCAGGAGAGGAAGAGGAAAGAAGGAGAACAGTTAAAAGAGAGAGAAAGACAGAAGGAAAAGGAGAGGAAGAAGATGGAGGAGAGGAAAAGGAAGGAGGAGAAAAAAAGGATCGAGAAGGAGAAAAAGGAGGAGAGGAGAAAGGTGGAGTCGAGGACGAAGGCTGGGCAAGCCTTAGTCCCCGTGTTCGCATTGCCCAAAGGGGCCTCAGTTGTTGTTTCACCTCAGTTGGCCCCCGCACTACTTGAGAGGGAAGTTCTTCCTGCTAACCGTCAAAGGGCGGCAGGGACTGACCAGTTAGCCTTGCAGGCGAGCCAGAGGCTAGCCTTGGTAAGTCAATTTCTTATCCTCAATATCTCTTAATTCCTGTTTGTTTCCTCTTTCTAATATCCTCTTTATTTCTGTAGTTTGTGGCTGACTTTACCGTGCTCTATCTCTCTCGTGACGAGTTGGTGAAGAAAAGTGTCGAGATGGAGCAGCAGAATACCGCCTTAAAGTTGAAGGGTACGGAGCTCGAGGCTTCTCTTAAGGTTGTTAACACCGCCCGAGCTTCTTCTGACCTGGATCTCCTTGATTCCAACCGAAAGAGGTATGAGGCGGTTAAAGAGTTGGTTGAGCTGAGGCAGGCCTATGATCTTCTCTGCTCGAGCAAGTTGGCCTTCGTAAAGGAGAATAAGGTGCTGATCGAGTAGCTGAAGAAGAAAGAGTCCTAGGCATCCACCATCAAGGAGGATTCGTATAACTCCGGGTGGGCTGCGACATATGATGATGTCGAGGTTAAGATAGGCTACATCAGCTATCTGAACTTCAAGAAGGGCTGGAACAAAGCCCTCTTAGCTGCTGGTGTTGATGCTGACTCTCTCCTATTTGACGAGCATGACCCGGGCCCAAAGCCAACTGTGGATGAAAAAGCCCCTGCCCCATCCATCGAAGGAGTTGGTTCTGCCTCTCAGACAATTCCTACAGATGTTCGCCCTGCCCAGGCGACTGAGGTTATTCCTGCTGAGAAGCGTGCTCCTACTAATGCTGATAAAGAGAAGCAACCATCGACTTCTAGGAAACCTGAGGTTACTAGTTAACTTTTAGTTCTAGGACTACTTTGTATCTTTGCTTCTTCCGTTTGTAATTTTTTCTTTTTGCTGCTCGATGTACTTTGATCTTTATTAATGAAATGGAAACGGATTCTCGTTCCCTTAGTGTGCTGAATAAATCTGTCTTTCCTTGCTCTTTTATGATCTCTAAATTTGTATTATCACGCAAGTGTCCTCCCAGTCCAGTATAATATCGGGATACCATTGTGCACCATTTTACATTTTAGGTCGTGTCGTCACACTCCCTTATTTCTGAGTGTGGCAACTGGCGAGGACACACCTGGTGTTGGATGCTCTATCCGATCAGGATTTTATCTAACCAAAGATGGTTTGGCGACCAGTTTTAATTTGGCCATATTGCCTAAGGATCTCCTGTAGGGCTTCATATACTGCCAAGGAAAATGCTAAGAGGTCTTTCGTGTTACATAATGAAGACCTTATGAGGGGCATTTCCTTGCTATGGTGGATGATCCGTGTGTGTCATAAAATTTATTTATTGATAGCTCATAAAATGCAAGTTAGTTGATTGATACTTCGTAGAATGCAACTGCCAAACAGATTTTTATCAATGACAAGGAAATAAACTTCCAGTTTCACAATAAATAACAAAAAATCTAGAAATAGAATTTCTTAAGGTTGGCTGCATTCCATGCTCGGGGTATATTTCTGCCTTCCATTGATTCCAAGTGATAGGCTCCTTGCAGGTCGTCTCTGATTATCTTAAATGGTCCTTCCCAGTTTGGCCCTAGCTTGTCGTCTGATGGTTTTACTACGCTGCCCAGGACTTTCCTTAGGACATAGTCCCCAACTTGGAATGCCCTTGGGTTGACCCTTTTGTTGTAATGCCTTGCGAGTTGTTTCTGATAGCTCGCTAATTTTAACTGGGCTAGCTCTCGGCGCTCGTCGTCTAGAAGGTTCTTGCTCGCGTAATAAATGGGGTGCTGGATTCCTGTAACCTCGCACATTAGTGCGGAACTGGAAGTGTGGTTGGAAATGAAGAGGTACAGGTATAAAGAATCTATTTGCTGTGGTATGACGAGCAGTGGGGGAGAGCTTAAGTAAGCTTTTAGCTCAACTAATGCTTGTGAGCAATCTAGGCTCCACTCTACCGTTTTGTACCCCTTTAGAAGCTGGAAGAAAGGCTTGCATTTCTCAGAGGATTTAGAAATGAACCGATTTAAGGCAGTAAGCATACCAGTGAGCTTTTGTACATCTCGGGGTGTTCGAGGAGGTTGTACCTTGTTAATTGCGTCGATCTAGTCTGGGTTAGCCTCTATGCCTCTCTTACTGATCAAGTACCTACGAAATTTTCCTGACTGGACACCGAAAGAACACTTGCTCGTGTTAAGTTTCATTCGGTATTTCCTGAGGATTTCGAAGGTGTTTGATAGGTCTGAGAGGTGGTCTTATTTATTCTTGCTTTTAACGAGCATATCATCGATGTAGACCTCCATGGTGTTTCCCATCTGGTCCTTGAACATCTTGGTGACCAGCCGCTGGTAGGCTGCCCCTGCGTTCTTGAGCCTAAAGGGCATGACCTTGTAGCAGTATAATCCAATTGTCGTGATGAATGCTGTTTTGTCTTGGTCTGGAGCATATAAGGAGATCTGATGATACCCTGAGTATGCGTCCAGAAAACTCATTAGCTCATGAGCTGCAGTGGCGTCTACCAGTTGGTCTATTTTTGGGAGGGGGAAACTGTCTTTAGGACACGCTCTGTTCAGGTCAGTGAATTCGATGCAAACTCTCCACTTCCCGTTGCTTTTTGGAACTACTACTGGGTTGGATAACCACTTAGGGAATTGTACCTCCCGTATGGATCCTTCATCCAATAATTTGTCTACTTCTTTTTCCACGACTTTTGCCTTCTCGGGTGCAGTTTACTGTGCCTTCTGCGTGATTGGTTTGAAGGTGGGATTGGCGTGCAATTTGATGACAAACCATACTAGGATCAATTCCAGGCAGCTCGTATGGTTCCCATGCGAAAACATCTACGTTGTGTCTCAGCGGAGTTGTCAATTCCTTTTGTTCCTGGTCGGTGAGAGAGGCTCCAATCAAGAAAACTTTGTTATTGTCGCTATCACCAGCTATAACCTCTACCAGGTCTTCGATGAATCTTTTAGAGGGGAGGATCCTGGTCTCCTCTACTCCAGGTCTTCCGTACTTTAATTGCTATTTAGAAGGTGTCAGACCTTCTTGTTCTTCAACTTTCTCGCTGGGTTGATCGACCTTCTTCTCTGGCCTTGGTCGGATGGATGCTATGAAGAACCTTCTTGCCATCGCTTGATCGCCGTGAATCTCCATTACTCCTCGCTCGGTTACATACTTGAGTTTCTGATGGTAGGTCGAGGAGACTGCCTTCATCGCATAGAGCCATCCCCTGCCGAGGATGGCTTAGTATGGCGAGTCGACATCAACCACCAAAAATTCAATCATCTTGGAGATGTTTCCCGCGCGTACTGGCATCACAATCTTTCCCAGGGGCATAGTTATTTTTCCAGTGAAGCCAACTAAAGGGACAGTAGCTTTCTTTAGGTCGGCAACGCTTAACTTCATTTTTCTGAATAGGTCGAGATACATTACCTCGGACGAGCTTCCTTGGTCGACGAGCAACTTGTCAACGTCAAAGTTAGTTATCCTGAGGGTAATGATCAAGGCATCGTGATGTTGGGTTCTTACTCCCACCAGATCTTCATCTGTGAAAACAATATGCTTGTTATAGTTGACGTCATCTGCTCGTCGACGCTTTCCTGACTGTGACTTTGCTGGATCGATTTGAAAAGCTTGCATCACCGCTGTAAGTTTCTTTATCTCCATTCGAGATGAATTTCCTTGGATCTTCTTGGCATCAGATGCCCCATGAATTACTACAAACTCATGTCCAGCGTCATCTTCGAGCACGTTGTCAGGTCTCGCCTCTCTATTGGTAGCCACTTTCTCTGCCTTTTTCTCCACAAACTCGTTCAAATGCCCGGATTCGGCTAGATCCTTGAGGTGAGACTTAAGAGCTTTGCAATGCTCAGTCTTATGTCCTCCCTCTTTGTGAAAAGCGCATCTCACCGCATTGTTCCTCTTCGAGGGATCTCCTCCCATCTTCGTGGGCAACTTGATGAATGGCTCGTCTTTGATTGTTGCCAGAATTTTGTAAATTGGTTCTTTGAAGACGGTGATGACCGCCTGAAATGCTTTCGACACATCATTGTTTCCTCCGTTTTTAGAGCCATTTTTGCCCCCATTCTTTCCTCCTTTCTTTTGGTTCTCAATCTTGTCACTGCCCTTGGCGGCAAGCTTAGTTTGACCATTTTCCCCTGTGCTGAGGCGGGTCACATCTTCCACTTTGGCATACTTCTCGATGCGGGCCATTAGGTCGTCGAGGGTCATGGCCTCTTTCTTTGACAGGGATTGGTACAGAAGGGAAGAGTTGGGTAGCCCAATTTTGAAAGAGGCCACTGCCACTTGCTCAGAATAATCCTCGACCTCGTTGAACAATTCCCAGTACCTCTTCGCGTAGTCTCGGAGTGTCTCTTGGGGTGCCTTCTTCATTGCCAGCAGAGCATCCATCCTTTTGGGATAGGAGCTGCTAGTAATGAATCAGGCCATAAAGAGCTTGTCCATGGATTTAAAACTTTTGATGGACCGGTAGGGGGGCCTTTCGAACCATTTCTGCGCCACATCATGCAGGCTCGAGGGGAAAATTCGGCACATTAGTGCATCTCGATGGTTCCAGAGGGTCATGGCCTGCCGGTACTGCCTGACGTGATCAATGGGATCAGTCTTACCGTCATAAATTTTGAACCTTGGAATGGCAAACTTCTTGGGGGCTTCCTCTTCTTCAATTTCCCTCGAGAAAGGTGATTTCATCTGAGTTTTGAGAGCTCGCCTAGCGAGTTCTCGGGTCAATCTGGTACCGTGATGGGCAGGATGTTGGTCCATCTCTCTTCGGACTAGATTTTGTATGTTCTCGTTGCTGCGATTTGGGCTCTGGTAACGGCGAGCTTGTCGCAGCTTCTCGCTCAAGTCGTCTTCTGACTCGTTTCCCTCAACCTTTTGGAACCCTCGCCTGGGGCTCCTTCCTCGGCTACGAGACTTGCTCGCTTGAGGGCTAGGAGTGCGGCACGGACGTCTCCTGGTATCATGATAGAGCTCTTTCTCCAATCTTTCTAATCTTCTTTTAAGGCGAGCATTATCAGCCTCGTGTCTGCGAGAGGACTCCCTTTGCTCGTGGAGCCTTGCCTCATATGAGCCAATCAGCCTGGATATCTGTGTGGACCTCGCTGGTCCTTGGCTTTCTTCTGAGGCTGGCCTTTCTAAGCAAGCCCTCTGACCTGAACGTCGGACTTCAGATTTAATCCTGTGAGGAACAGGTGGTTCTTGAATATCCCCTGCCTGGGGAGCATTGCTACTGTGATCAGACATTTTAAACTCCTTTTTTGGCGTGGGCTTTCTCAGGGAAGATAAGCGTTTCCCACAGACGGCGCCAATTGTGGTGAAAATTATTGTGCAACACAAATAAATAAGAGAAAAGCAATCATGAAGAAATAATAAGGAATGTAAAATGACAATCACAGAATAAAGGATGTACGTGGTTCAGCAAAGATGCCTACGTCCACGGTGGTGCAGTCAGTATTATTTCTATAAACTCCGGAGAGTGGTTACAGAGAATACAATGTGTCCTTTTGCCCCGGACCTAGGATTTGTTATACATATGTTCGTTCTAGTGAGTGGGGGTATGGGACTCTTCCATGTTTCCCATCTCTTCCTAGAGTGCCCCTTAATGGGAACGTTGGAAGAGACTAAATCATAATTGGTTTAAGGTATAAGGGGCTTGGACTTTGGGCCGCTATAATTGGGCTACTCGTCTAGGCCCATCGTTCTAATTTCGGGTACCCACAGTTTCCTATCCATGGAACTATGGGTCGAGTTTTATTTGATATTGGGGAGTCGCATTGTATTATGGCTACTCATTTTGGACGGTCCTTGGGGTTATTAGACACGGCATAGAGCACCGTGACATGCATAGACTCACCACTAGGGAATGGGTCTTTAATTTTCTTTATATGTCGGGGTGTAAGGATTGAGATTGGTAGCTTGATTTTACCGACAGACATGCTAGTCTTAGAGATGCATGAACACGATGTTATTATTGGTATGGATTGGCTCGCCGTGTACAGAACCATGATTGACTGTTTCAGTAGGATTATTATCTTTACCATTCAGGGGCAGGAGATGTTTTTGGTGGCGATGCCTCGCCCAGAGGGAGGATCTTTCACGCATTTGTATTACATAAAGGAGGACATCTCTAAGGAGATTTTGATTCCCCTAGATTCGATTCCAGTCTTTCGTGAGTTTTTGGATGTATTTTAGGCGACACCGGGTCTACCCCCCAGTCGAGAGATAGATTTCGTTATAGACTTAATATCGTACACTCGGTCGATAGCACGTGCACCGTACCGTATGGCTCCAGCGCAGATGAGGGAGTTCTGGGATCGGATAGAGAACCTGTTAGGCCAGGGCTTCATTCGTAGGAGCACCTCGCCTTGGGGTGCTCCGGTGTTGTTTATAAAGAAGAAAAATGGTTCACTCAGGTTATGCGTAGATTATCGGGAGTTGAATAAGGTCACGATACGGAATAAATATCCGTTGCCCTGAATCGATGACCTATTCGACCAGCTGAGAGGACAAACCTTCTTTTCAAAGATAGATTTGAGATCGGGATATCATTAGCTACGGATTAGGGAGCAGGATGTGTCAAAGAGTGCTTTCTTGACGAGATATGGGTCTTATGAATTTAGAGTCATGTCTTTTGGACTGATAAATGTTCCAGCCATATTCATGGACTTGATGAACCGAGTGTTCGAAGAGTTCTTGGATTAGTTTTTCATTGTATTCATAGATGACATCCTGATTTATTCACACACCGAGGAGGAGCATGCCGAGCACTTGAGGCAGGTTCTTCAGACTCTACGAGAGCATCAGTTGTACGTTAAGTATGAGAAGTGCGAATTCTGGTTATGAGAGGTACTATTTTGGGGGCATGTTGTGTCGGAATTAGGGAAATCGGTTGACCTGAGCAAAGTGTCGACAATGAGGGAGTGGGGACGGCCCACAACATCGACAGAGGTGCATAGTTTCTTGGGGTTAATCGGGTACTGCAGGAGGTTTATTCGAGGCTTTTCGAAGATAACGGTCCCATTGACGAATCTAAATCGCAAGGGAATTTCGTATGTCTGGGATGATGCTTGTCAATTGGCTTTTGATGAGCTGAAAGATAAGTTGACTTCGGCGCCAGTTCTTGCTTTGCCCAAGACGAGAGTGGAGTATCTGGTGTACACTAACACCTCTTTATGGGGACTCAGGGGAGTACTTCAGCAGGAGGATAAGGCTATAGCTTTTTCCTCCCGTAAGCTAAAACCTCACGAGAGGAATTACCCCACCCACGACTGGAGCTAGCAGTGGTCGTATTTACACTACGGATTTGGACACATTACTTTTTGGGTAGAAGTTTCGCTTATTCACAGGCCATAAGTCGCTTCAGTACTTGTTCACTCAGAGAGAGTTGAACATGCGTCAGCGTTGATGGTTGGAGTTTGCGAAAGACTACCAGTTCAAGATACAGTATCATACGGGGAAGGCTAACGTGGTTACTGATACGTTAAGCCGTAGACCAGTAGGGGACGTAGCAGACGTATGGAAAGCGAAGTGGAAAGAGTTGGGACACCAGGACCCGATAGCTCGTTCCTTTATATTTTTATGTCAGTCACACTCGAAATTGTTACGAGGGTGATACAAGAACAATCGACAGATACATTTTGTCAGGAGAAGATTTTACGGCTCTTAGCTGAGGGCGTTGAGTCCTATTTAATGAGTTCTGATGGGGGCTTGAGGTTTAATGGGAGATTAGTGGTCCTGAAGGGAGAAGACCTACGTCATGAAATTATGACACAGTCGAAGCGATCTCGATTTGCGGTACGTCCCGGAGGGGATAAGATGTACCATGATACGAGGCGGTATTACTGGTGGAGTGGAATAAAGAAGGACATTGTTGAATTCGTGCCTAAATGTTCTACCTGTCAGATGGTAAAGGTGGACCACCAGAGACCGCCAGGATTACTTCACCCGTTAGAAATACCTACGTGGAACTGGGAGAGTATTTCCATAGATTTCATTACTGGAATGCGTACATCACAGCGGGGTCACGATTCCATATGGGTGATTGTGGATCGATTGACCAAGGTAGCTCACTTTCTGCCAGTATGGACAGACTACACCACGGGCCAGTATGCACAGTTATTCATTACCGAGATTGTAGACTACATGGTGTCGCTTTGGATATTGTGTCTGATAGAGACAAGATTTTTGTGTCGCGCTTCTGGGAGAGATTTCAGGAGGCCATGGGTACTGAGTTGAGATTGAGTTCAGCTTACCACCCATAGACGGATGGACAAACAGAGCGTACCAATAAGATGTTGGAGGATATTCTACGTATGTGTGTCCTTGATTTTGGAGGAGGTTGGGACCGTACCTTCCACTGATGGAGTTCGCTTATAATAAATCCTATTAGTTTAGGATCATTAAGACCCCATTTGAGGCGTTGTATGGTAGGGCTTATCGTTCTCCCTTTTTTTCTAGAGGTGGGGGACAACAAATTGCTTAGACCAGAGGTGATTTAGGAGACTTCAACTATGATTGAGCTTATCAGGATTCGCATTCGGGTAGCCCAGAATCGACAGAAGAGCTACGATGATGCGAAGCGATTCTTCCGAGAGTTTAGCGTCGGGGACCAAGTATTACTGTGTGTATCTCCTATGAAAGGAGTAATGAGATTTGGGAAGTAGGGAAAATCGGCTCTGAGGTACGTGGGACCATTTCCCATTATCGATAGGATTGGACCGGTGGCATACAGATTGGGGTGGCCAGAGCATTTGCACCGCATTCAGGATGTGTTCTACATCTCATCGTTGAGATGATATCTTTAGGATGACATGGCCCATACTCACATCGCGATAGAGGAGATTGACTTACAGCTCGACAACTCTTACGAGGAGAGACCAGTGGCTATCCTAGACCATAGCGAGAGGAAATTGAGGACGAAGGTAGTCCCACTTATACGAGTCCAGTGGGAGCATCATAATGTAGAGGAATCCACTTGGGAGCGTGAGGCAGATATGAGCGAAAGATATCCAGACCTATTCTTACCAGGTATGACTTATTTTTTGAATTACGGGACAAGATTCCATTATTAGGGGGGAAGTATTTAATACCCAGTATTTTTATGGCTTCTAATATGGGGATTTATTAAATTTAAATTGAGATATTAATTAATTATTAATTCGAGAATTATTTTAAATATTTACTAGCGTGACGAGAGTTAGTAATTATTGAGAATTTGTTGAATATTACTAGATGAGTAAAGTAATATATAAGATTGATTGTATTAAAATTGTCATGAGTGAATAAAATGGCAATTATGGAAATTTAAGTCAGGACGCGCCTATGTCGTATCGGGACTAAATTATTATTATTAAAGTGAATTAATTATAAGTCACCCGTGTGGTCATTTCGAGTGCGCCAACGTGTTCGGAAGAGTCAAAATAGTCAGAAAAATATACCCGGGGGTTTAGTTTGGGCCTCGGGGGGGGGGGGGGGGTTTAGACATAATTGGCATCCCGGGAGGGTATTTTAGACATTCTGTATTTTTGGGTAGTTAAACCCACGAATTTTGCTAAGGTATATCAGCCATTTGAGTTAGGCTTTTAGGGTTAACAATCATAAAAGTTTATAACGGCCATTAGAGAAGAAGTTAGAAAGCTTTTCAAACAATCCAAGGCCATGATTTCATCCGTTTGCACCATCGCTACCACCAAAACGTAGATCGCACGAAGAGGAACGCAACCATACCTTTTTCATCCACAAATCAGAACCCTTGAATTTCCAGGCAAGTATCTAACTTGCTTTTCTTTTAGTTACTCTTTCATCCATGTTAGATTAGGATTTTTATACACATGTTTCATAAAAGAATTTGAGGAATTGAGGATTTAATCACATGTCTTAATGGAAATAAATATATTCTGGACATCCCAATCATAGGTAGAGAATAACCCACGAATTTGTATGAATTTATAAGTAAGAAATCTGGAAAAAAAAATTAAAAGAATGAAAGTTTATGAAAATTAGGGTTCTTGTTAAATATGATGATTTATCCCATAAATTGTATAGCTTTGATGAATTTGAACATGTTTCACGTAGGAAATCATGTAAATATGTATATATAACTAGTAGTATTGTTGTTTGGGTGTTTGGAAATCGTTAATGGCGTTTTGGAGTAATTTGGTAGGTGAAATCCGTAGGTTGAAAATGCAGCTTCTGGGCAAGAACTTCTTGATTGATCGATCAACCCAAGAACCTCGATCGATCGATGATCAATCGATCGACCCCTCCTGGAAAACCATATATTTTTTCCTTTTTTTTAATCCGGTTTAAATACATTGGAACCCTTGATTATTATTTAAAGAGTATAATGGGTCGTGAGGAAGACGAGTAGGGTCTAGATAGACTCTGCTGAATGAAATTTAATATGGGATAAAATTATTGGTTAACGGGAAATTTCATTACACATTAGAGATTGTGCGTAAGATCGTTAATGAATTGAGGGACTCGTGAGAGACTTAGACGAGAAGGTTAGAGAGGGTATACCTACTGAAATTGTATTTAGCAAAAGAGAATACTTCAAGAGATGAGAAGTAAGTATGAAATAAATATTATGTGGGAATAAAAGAAATGGATCCCTTATATGAGATAATTGGGTAAAAATTGTACTAAATACGGTTAATAATAATTATGGGTCGTGGGTGAATCTTATTGGAAATTGTGTATCTATATATGACCGGGTGACTATGTGCATATATCAAATACTTTAATTATAAATAATCATACCCGCGCTACTTGCTATCACGGGGGTTGCCACGCCAGGACAGTCTTAACTCGATGGAACCTTTATGGGGATATTGACTTGTACCCTAGAACATAGGATTCCTTGGTACAGACTATCTGAGAATGATAGTCAGACGGTCCTAAGAGACGTGAGGGGTATGTGCTAACCTCTTAGTGACTTGAAACTATGCTTCGCCTCCATTTTGTGTGTATTGTGTTAATACAGTTCGAGAGTGATTTCGAACTAGTATTTCCTTTAGTACGAGTGATACGGGGACTTGATAACAGAGTATGTCAGCACCATAGAATTTATGTGGGGTGCCGATAGCATATATAATATATGAGTGTCTGATATATATATATATATATATATATATATATATATATATATATATATATAAATGGGAACTTTCTACTGTGCGAATAAGTAGTTAAGTAATGAATATATATCTCCAACTTATTAATAAGTGTTCAAGAACTGTGTAACGGTACGGTGTTGCTCTAAGAAATGTAATAAATTTTGAAGAGATTGATTTTTGTGTAAAATAAACATCATAACCTTTCTACTTCTCGGGATTAAACTTTATGGAAAAATAAGTTAGATAATCTTATGAGATTAGTAGTAAGGTAGGCATGCACACTAGATAAGAGGTAAGAATTCTCAAGAGAGTGTCGCATACTAGCATGGTTGTTACATTAGCCGGTAAGCATTTTAAATACTTGCTAAACTATTTTAAAGCTGTTTTACACTCGGGCTAGGACCCGTTTTTTGTCATTTCTCTTTCTCTTGTATATATATATATATATATATATATATACATATATATTACTGGTGCCCAGCCACAGGGGGGTAACGCTTAGATTCTTTGAAGTGGACAAGCTGCTGCTTATGTGGAAGATGCAGGCCCTTGCTTTAGACGACCTCTTCGTTGATTCAACTCTTATTTTTAGTTATGCTTAGTTAGGGTATGTGTCACCCTTTTTCCTATTCAGTTTGACTTTGTCATAGATTTATGTATATTTTTATTTCCAGTATTCAGTACTTTTTGGGAGTTGACTCATATCCGGATGATTTCATTTGTAGTTTTAAACTTGGTGTGGTTTATCAAGATGGTTTAATTATTCTTTATTGATTTCCATCCTTCGTATTTATATGATTCTTAAACTGTTGATTATTAATAAGGATTTCAAATTGGAATTTAATAAAATAAGAAATAAGGTTTTAAATGGTTTTGACACTTAGCTTAATTATTTAGGGTGTTAAATTGGAGATTTATTCTGCGATAGTGATGCTAAGAATGAACCAACCGTTCACCTTGATTTTAATTTAATAAAGGACTAATCACCCGGTATTTAATTAGGCGGGGTGTCACAGGTGGTATTAGAGCATCAGGTTCTAGTGTCCTTTAGGATCTGTATGGCTTATTTCGCTTTCAGCTTAGCGTGTTTGCTTTAGATCCCTACTTTAGGACTGTTGTATTCTTGTATTTACGCTTACGTCTTCAGCTACTTGAGATTTGATCATAACTGCAGACTAATAAACTTCCTTCTCATTTCAGATGCCTACGAAACGCGCTCCCCAAGATGGGAATGCCCAGCCCAGGCAGCCAACAACTCCGGCTCAGGGAATGATGAACTCAACTGAAGTAGCCGCCATTATTGCTCAGGCAGTGAATTCCGCATTAGCGATGGTGCAGAAGGCTCCACCCCAGGTTCACGCAGTAGCACCAGTACCGGTACATCTTCCCACTACATGGGAGCGGGTTAGGTATTCCTTTCAAAAGGCGTATCCCTCGGAGTTCTTGTGTACCTCAGACATAGTAGTCCCCAGCCAATGGAAGAAGGATATTCAGAGGCATATGCGCATGTATGAGTGCACCGACGTGTAGAAACAGTTGTTGGCTTCCTTCAAGCTAGTGAGGGCCGCTTTGCAGTGGTGGGAGTCCACCACCACCTTGGATGAGAGGGACAACATCACGATTTAGTTATTTTGGGTGCTGTTTGACCGCAAGTACTTCCCATCCGTCGTACAGACTGAGATGAGGCGGAGGTTAATGAATCTTAAGCAAGAGAGTGTGATTGCTGCTGAGTACGAGGAGGAGTTCACCAGACTTCTCACTATAGTGACGGATGAGGCACCCACTGAAGAGAAGAAGATACTGTTGTTTGTAAATGAATTGACCCGAAGGATCCGTCAAAACCTCATAGGCAATTTATCATTGAGTACTTACACTGATGTACTCAACGTTGCTTTATTTTACTGTCAGGATCACCACTTCCATCAGTAGGGGAGTAAACGAGCAAGGGAGTCCGGCTAGCAAGGCAGGACAGGGGGCAATAGTACTGGTGGGGCACCAGCAGCTTAGGGATAGACCCGTCAGAGTGAGCGAAGTTCCCATCAGGGGGACCGTGCCAAGATATTTCAATCAAATGATTCTAAATATGGATTTAGGGGATTTAGGTAGGGCCAGTCTAGTCAGTAGGGCCAATAGGATCAACAACATGGCCATCAGAGCTAATAGCGTTTTTAGTAGGGCCAATAGGGCCAGTGGCGGGGTGGTAACGGCCAATTGGGCCGTGGTCAGAAGGGGCAGAGGGGAGGTAACTTCAGGGGCATATGTTTTGGATGTGGCGTGAATGGCCATAGGCTCCAGGATTGACCAGAGGGGGATAGGGCCCCACAGTAGCAGCGTACCCGTAATGAGCCGCAGAGACCACTCTTTCCAGTCTCCCTCACAACGCCAGCTTAGGTGCTATCCCTACCAGCCATCCCAGAAGCTCCAGTTCAGCAGGGGTAATTACAGTACGGAAGTGTCTATAACGTCCCCTAGGCAGCAGCACCTCAGGCACCACCCGCGATTGAGGGTACGTTTCCTATCCATGGAACTATAGGTTGGGTTTTATTTGATACTAGGGCATCGCATTATTTTATAGCTACTCATTTTGCACAGGCCATGGGGTTATTAGACACGACAGAGAGCACCGTGAGATGAATAGACTCACCACTAGGGATTGGGTCTTTTATTTTCTTTATATGCTGGGGTGTAGGGATAGAGATTGGTAGCTTGATTTTATCGGCAAACATGTTAGTCTTAGAGATGCATGAGCACAATGTTATTATTGGTATGGATTGGCTCGTCGCGTACAGAGCCATGATTCATTATTTCGGTAGGAGTATTGTCTTTGCCATTCCGGGGTAGGAGATTTTTTGGTGGCGATGCCTCACCTAGAGTGAGAATCTTCCACCCATTTATATTACATAGAGAAGGATATCTCCAAGGACATAGAGAAGGATATCTCCAAGGATATTGTGATTCCCCTGGATTCGATTCCAGTCGTTCGTGAGTTTTTGGATGTATTTCAGGAGCTATCGGGTCTACCCCCCAGTCGAGAGATAGATTTCGTCGTAGACTTAATGTCGGACACTCGGCCGATAGCACGTGCACCGTACCGTATGGCTTAAGTGGAGATAGGGGAGTTACGGGATCAGATAAAGCACCTGTTAGGCCAGGGCTTCATTCGTAGGAGCACCTCGCCTTGGGGAGCTCCGTTGTTATTTGTAAAGAAGAGAGATGGTTCACTGAGATTATGTGTGGATTATCGGGAGTTGAACAAGGTCATGATATGGAATAAATATTTATTACCCCGAATCGATGACCTATTCGACCAGCTGAGAGGAGCAACCTTCTTTTCAAAGATAGATTTGAGATCAGGATATCTTCAGCTATGGATTAGGGAGCAGGATGTGTCAAAGACTTCTTTCTTGACCAGATATGGGTCTTATGAATTCAGAGTCATGCCGTTTGGGTTGATAAATATTCCATTCGTATTCATGAACTCGATGAACTGAGTGTTCGGAGAGTTCTTGGATCAGTTTATCATTGTCTTCATAGATGACATCCTGATTTATTCACACACCGAGGAGGAGCATGTCGAGCACTTGAGGAAGGTTCTACAGACTCTACGAGAGCATCAATTGTATGCTAAGTATGATAAGTGCGGATTCTGGTTACAAGAGGTACAATTTTTGCGGCATGTTGTGTCGAAATTAGGGATATCGGTTGACCTGAGCAAAGTGTCGACAGTGAGGGAGTGGGGATAGCCCATAACACCGATACAGGTGTGTAGTTTCTTGGGGTTAGTTGGGTACTACAGGAGGTTTATCCGAGGCTTTTCGAAGATAGCGGGCCCTTTGACGAATCTGACTCGCAAGGGAATTCCTTATGTTTGGGATGATGCTTGTCAATTGGCTTTTGATGAGCTGAAAGATAAGTTAACTTTGGTGCCAGTTCTTGCTTTGCCCAAGCCGAGAGTGGAGTAGCTGCTGTACACTGATGCCTCTTTACGGGGACTCGGGGGAGTACTTCCGTAGGAGGAGAAGGCTATACCTTTTTCCACCCGCAAGCTAAAACCTCACGAGAGGAATTATCCCACCCACGACCAGAGCTAGCAGCGGTCGTATTTGCACTGCGGATTTTGAGACATTACTTCTTGGGGGAGAAGTTTCGTTTGTTCACAGAGCACAAGTCACTGCAGTACTTGTTCACTCAGCTAGAGTTGAACATGCGTTAGCGTAGATGGTTGGAGTTTGTGAAAGACTACCAGTTCGAGATACATTATCATCCGGGGAAGTCTAATGTGGTTACTGATGCGTTAAGCCGTAGACCGGTAGGGGACGTAGCGAACGTATGGAAAGCAAAGTTAAAAGAGTTGGGATACCAGGACGCGGTAGGTCGTTCCTTTATATCTGTTATGTCAATCACACCCGCGATTGTTATGAGGGTGATACAAGCACAATCGGCGGATACATTTTGTCAGGAGTTAATTGTATGTCTGTTAACTGACGGTGCTAAGTCCTATTAAGTGAGTTTCTGATTGGGGCTTGAGGTTTAATGGGATATTAGTTATCCCAGAGGGAAAAGACCTACGTCATGTAGTTATAACAAAGTCGCACTGATATCGATATGTGGTACATCTCGGATGGGATAAGATGTACCAAGATATGAGGCGGTAGTACTGGTGCAGCGGAATAAAGAAGGACATTGATGAATTCGTATCTAAATGTTCTACCTGTCAGATGGTAAAGGTGGGCCACCAGAGACTGCCAGGATTACTTCAGCCGTTGGAAATACCTACATGGAAGTGGGAGAGTATTTCCATGGATTTCATTACTGGAATGCCTACATCACAGCGGGGTCACGATTCCATATGGGTGATTGTGGATCGGTTGACCAAGGTATCTCACTTTCTGTAAGTACGGACAGACTACACCACGGGCTAATATGCACAGTTATTCAATTCCGAGATCGTTAGACTACATGGGGTCCCTTCAGATATTGTGTATGATAGAAACAAGATTTTTGGGTCGCTCTTCTGGGAGAGCTTTTAGGAGGCCATGGGTACTGAGTTGAGATTAAGTTCAGCTTACCACCCATAGACGGATGGATAAACAGATCGTACCAATCATATGTTGGAGGATATGCTACGCATGTGTGTCCTTGATTTTTGAGGAGGTTGGAAGCCGTACCTTCCACTGGTGGAGTTCACTTATAATAAATCCTATCAGTTCACGATCGGCATGGGCCCATTTGAGGTGTGGTATGGTAGGCCTTGTCGGTCTCTCATTTATTAGCTAGAGGTGGGGGATAACAAATTGCTTGTACCAAAGGTGATTCAGGAGACTTCAGCTAGGATTGAGCTTATCTGGAGTCACATTCGGGTAGCCTAGGACCGACAGAAGAGCTACGCTGATGCGAAGCGGTTCTTCCGAGAGTTTAGCATCGGGGACCAAGTATTACTGCGTGTATCTCCTATGAGAGGAGTAATGAGGTTTGGGAAGAACGAAAAATTGACTCCGAGGTACGTGGGACCATTTCCCATTATCGAGAGGATTTGGACACTAGCATACAAATTGGGGTTGCTAGAGCATTTGCACCGCATTCACGATGTGTTCCACATCTCGTCGTTGAGATGATATCTTCGGGATGACATGGCCCATACTCACATCGCGATAGAAGAGATTGACTTACAGTCCGACAGCTCTAACGAGGAGAGACCAGTGGCTTTCCTAGACCATAGCGAGAGGAAATTGAGTTTGAAGGTAGTCCCACTTGTACGAGTCCAGTGGGAGCATCATAATGTGGAGGAATCCACTTAGGAGCGCGAGGCAGATATAAACGAAAGATATCCACACCTATTCTTATCAGGTATGCCTTATTTTTAGAATTTCAAGAAGAAATTCCGTTATTAGGGGGAAGTAGGTAATTATAAGTCGCCAGTATGGTCATTTCGAGTGCGCCAATGTGTCCGGAAGAGTCGAAATAGTCAGAAAAGTATACTAGTTTGGGCCTCAGGGCGTTTTTAAGCCTAATTGGCATCCCGGGAGGGTATTTTAGCCATTTTGTATTTTTGGGTAGTTAAACCCACGAATTTCCCTAAGGTATATCAGCCATTTGAGTTAGGATTTTAGGGTTAATAATCACAAAAGTTAAGAACGAACATTAGAGAAGAAGGTATGAAGCTTTTCAAACAATCCAAGGCCAAGAACTCATCCGTTTGCACCGCCACTACCACTAAAATGTAGATCGCACGAAGAGGAATGTAACCATACCTTTTTCATCCACAAATTAGAACCCTTGAATTTCCCAGCAAGTATCTAACTTTCTTTTCTTTTAGTTAGTCTTTCATCCATGTTAGATTAGGATTTTTATACACATGTTTCATATAAGAATTTGAGGAATTGTGTATTTAATCACATGTCTTGATGGAAATAAATATATTCTGGACATCCCAATCATAGGTATATAATAACCCACGAATTTGTATGAGTTTAGAAGCAAGAAATCTGGAAAAAAGAATTAAAAGAATGAAAGTTTATGAAAATTAGGGTTCTTGTTAAATATGATGATTTATCGCATAAATTGTATACCTTTGATGAATTTGGACATGTTTTACGTAGGAAATCATGTATATAGGTATATATATAACTAGTAGTATTGTTGTTTGGGTATTTAGAAATCGTTAATGGCATTTTGGAGATTTTTGGTAAGTGAAACCCGTAGGTTGAAAACACAGTTTGTGAGCAAGAACTGCTTGAACGATCGATCGAACCAAGAATCTCGATCGATCGATGATCAATCGACCCCCTTTCCTCGATCGATCGACCCCTCTGGAAAATTGTATACTTTTTCCCTTTTTGTTTAATCCGGTTTAAATACATAGGAACCCTTGATTATTACTTAAAGAGTATAATGGGTCTTGAGGAAGACCAATAGAGTCTAGATAAACTCTGTTAAATGAAATTTAATATGGGATAAAATTGTGGGTTAACGGGGAATTTTGTTACACATTAGAGATTGTACATAAGATCGTTAATGAATTGAGGGACTCGTGAGAGACTTAGACCAGAAAGTTAGAGAGGGTATACCTACTGAAATTGTATTTAGCAAAAGAGAATACTTCGAGAGATAGAAGTAAGTATGAAATAAATTTTAAGTGGGAATAGAAAAAAATGAATCCCTTATGTGAGATAATTGGGTAAAAATTGTACTAAATATGATTAATAATAATTATGGGTCGTAGGCGAACCTTATTGGAAATTGTGTATCTATATATGGCCGTGTGACTGTGTACATATATTAAATACTTTAATTGTGAATAATCAAACCCACGCTACTTGCTATCAAGGGGGTTGCCGCACCGGGACAGTCTTATCTCGATGGGACCTTTATGGGGGATATTGACTTGTACCCTAGAACATAGGATTCTTTGGTACTGGCTATCTGAGAATGATAGTCAGACGGTATTAAGAGACGTCAGGGGTATGAGCTGACCTCTGAGTGACTTGGAACTATGCTTCGCCTCCAGTTTGTGTGTATTTTGTTAATACAGTTCGAGAGTGATTCCAAACAAGTATTTCCCTTAGTATAAGTGATACGGGGACTTTATAATAGAGTATGTCAGCACCATAGAATTTATGTGGGGTGCCGATAGCATATATAATATCTGTGTGACTAATAATATATACATATATATATGGGAACTTTCTACTGTGCGTATAATTATTTAAGTAATGAATAACTTGGTCCAACTTATTAATAAGTGTTCAGGAACAGTGTAACGGTACGGTGTTGCTCTAAGAAACGTAATAAATCTTGAAGAGATTGATTTTTGTGTAAAATAAACATCATAACCTTTCTACTTCTCACAATAAAACTTTATGGAAAAATAAGTTAGATAAACTTATGAGATTAGTAGTACGATAGGCGTGCACACTAGATAAGAGGTGAGAATTCTCAAGAGAGTGACGCATACTAACATAGTGGTTACATTAGCCGATAAGCATTTTAAATAGTTGCTAAATTATTTTAAAATAGTTTTACAGTCGGTCTCTGACCCATTTTCTGTCATTTCTCTTTCTCTTGTATATATATGTATATTATAGGTGCCCAACAACAGGGGCGTCATGATTAGATTCTTTGGACTGGACGTGCTGCAGCTTATGTGGAAGATGTAGGCCCTTGCTTTAGACGACCTCTTCGTTGATTCTGATCTTATTTTTAGTTATGCGTAGTTAGGGCAAGTGTCGCCCTTTTTCCTATTCAGTTTGACTTTGTCAGAGATTTATGTATATTTTTATTTCCAGAATTCAGTACACTTTGGGAGTTGACTCATGTCAGGATGATTTCATTTGTAGTTTTAAACTTGGTGTGGTTTATCTAGATGGTTTAATTATTATTTATTGATTTCCATCCTTCGTATTTATGTGATTCTTAAACCGTTGATTATTGATAAGGATTTCAAATTGGAATTTAATAAAAATGGAAATAAGGTTTTAAATGGTTTTGACACTTAGCTTAATTATTTAGGGTGTTAAATTGGAGATTCATTTTGCGACAGTGTTGCTAAGAATGAACCAACCGTTCACCTTGATTTTAATTTAATAAGGACTGATCACCCGGTATTTAATTAGGTGGGGTGTCACACCAGTTTAGGAATATAACGATAATTTGAAAATATTTAGATTAGGCTTAAAAACAAGTAGTTTGAGGGCTAAAACCCAAACCAGCACCCAAACATCCCCGTAAGAGGCACGAACACCTCACACGGGACCAATGTAACTTGTAGGAACTGGCCACGTAGTTGCGGGTCTCCCGATTTAAGAATATGACAATAATTTGAAAATATCTAGTTTTAGCTTAAAAATAAGCCGTTTGAGGGTTAAAACCCAAACCAGACGCCAAAGAGCCCCGTAAGAGGCATGAACACCTCGCACGGGACCAATGTAACTTGTAGGAACTGATCGCGTAGTCACGGGTCTCTCGGTTTGAGAATATGACGATAATTTTGAAATATTTAGATTAGGCTTAAAAACAAGCTGTCAAAGGATGAAAACCCAAACAAGCTCCCGAATAGCCCCGTAAGAGGCATGAACACCTCGCACGGGACCAATCTAACTGGTAGGAACTAACCGCGTAGTCGCGGGTCTCCCGATTTGAGAATATGATGATAATTTGAAAATATCTAGATTATGCTTAAAAACAAGCCATTTGAGGGTGAAAACCCAAACCAGCAGCCAAATGGCCCCCCGTAAGAGGCACGAACACCTCGCACGGGACCAATTAAACTTGTAGGAACTGACCGCGTAGTCATGGGTCTCTCGGTTTGAGAATATGACGATAATTTAAAAATATCTAAATTAGGCTTAAAAATAAGCAGTTTAAGGGTGAAAACCTAAACCAGCCCCCAAACGGCTCGTAAGAGGCACGAACACCTTGCACAGGACCAACGTAACTCGTAGGAACTAACCGCGTAGTCACGGGTCTCCCGATTTGAGAATATGACGATAATTTGAAAATATCTAGATTAGGCTTAAAAATAAGTCGTCTAAGGGTGAATATCCAAACTAGCCCCCAAAGGTCTTGGAAGAGGCACGAACGCCTCGTACGGGACCAATGTAACTTGTAGGAACTGACCGCGTACTCGCAGGTCTCCCGATTTGAGAATATGATGATAATTTGGAAATATCTAGATTAGGCTTAAAAATAAGCCGTTAAATGGGTGAAAACCCAAATCAGCCCCCAAACAGCTCCAGAAGAGGCACGAATGCCTCACACGGGATCAATGTAACTTGTAGGAACTGGTCGCATAGTCACAGGTCTCCTGGTTTGAGAATATGATGATAATTTAAAAATATCTAAATTAGGCTTAGAAATAAGCAGTTAAAGGGTGAAAACTCAAACCAGCCCCCAAACGGCCCCATAAGAGGCACGAACACCTCGCACGGGGCCAATGTAACTTGTAGGAACTGACCGTGTAGTCATGGGTCTCCCGATTTGATAATATTATGATAATTTGGAAATATCTAGATTAGGCTTAAAAATAAGTCGTTTGAGGGTGAAAACCCGAAACTAGCCTCCAAACGGCCCCGTAAGAGGCACGAACACCTCGCACGGGACCAATGTAACTTGTAGTAACTAACCGCGTAGTCGCGGGTCTACCATTTGAGAATATGATGATAATTTGAAAATACCTAAATTGGGCTTAAAAATAAGTCGTTGAAGGGCAAAAACCCAAACCAGCTCCCAAACGGCCCCATAAGAGGCACGAACACCTCGCACGGGACCAATGTAACTTGTAGGAACTGACCACATACTCGCGGGTCTCCCAATTTGAGAATATGATGATAATTTGGAAATATCTAGATTAGGCTTAAAAACAAGCCGTTTGAGGGTGAAAACCCAAACCAACCCCCAAACGGCCTCGTAAGAGGAACGAACACCTCGCACGAGACCAATGTAACGTGTAGGAATTGACCGCGTAGTCACGAGCCTTTCGGTTTGAGAATATGATGATACTTTAAAAATATATAGATTAGGCTTATAAATAAGTCGTTAAAGGGTGGAAACCCAAATCAGTCCCCAAACGACCCCGTAAGAGGCAAAGACACCTCGCACACGACCAATGTAACTCGTAGGAACTGACCGCATAGTCATGGGCCTCTAGATATGAGAATATGATGATAATTTGATAATAAATGGATTAGTCTTAGAAACAAGCCGTTGAAGGGTGAAAACCCAAACCAGCCCCCAAATGGTCCCATAAGAATCACTAATACCTCACACGAGACCAATGTAACTCGTAGGAACTGATCAGATAGTCATAACTTACGTAAGATTTTCAATTTTAGAATATAATAATAATTGTAACTCATATATGTAATTTTTTAGCTTGAGTAAGCTTTTTTTATAAATTACTTGGTTACTAATATCGTCTCTTTTTTGTATCATATATTTTTTTGCAGGATAACATTTTATCGTTAGCAATTATTCACGTGGAACACACGGAGAAGTCAATGATTTACAACAAGGGGTTTATTTATTTAATGTCGTTAATATTCATGATTCTATTTTTTTTTGTCATGACCGTGCGGGCTTTTGTAGTTTTATTGTTAACTTTTATGGCTGTGCGGGATTTTGTAAGTTTTTTATTATATTTTGTGGTCGTGCGGGCTTTATATTATGCAGGTTTTATATTAGCAGGTTTTAGAATGTTCAGAAAATAGAGAAAACTCTGCCCAATTTTTTTTGGGTCTGTGAACTACTAAAGACTTGTAATATTTTGAAGTTTGTATGTACATTAGTTTATCAACAACGTGCAAGATTTGGAATTTATGAATTTTCTTATCTTCAAATAATTAATTTTTTTTCTTTTATCCAAAAATTTGGCACTGGCCAAAAGTGTATTAAATTTTGGCACAGTTTTGAACTGTGCAAAAAGTTTATCAAAATGTGCTCAATCTGGCACAGTTCAAAACGGTGCCAAAAGTGTGCCAGAAATATCAAATTCTGGCACGGTTTAAAAGTGTGCCAGAAGTGTTCCTGTTTGGTCAAATCTTGCACACTTTTAAACCGTGCCCGAAAAAAATGGCCATTTTGGAACACTTGATTCTGACACAGTTCAAAACCGTGCCAGATTTGATCTGGCACAGTTTTAAACCGTACCAGATTCCTATTTTTGGTGTAGTGTAACTTAATGTTATTTGTAGTTCCTTTAGCTTAATTAGATTTATGAAGTTGAGAAGAAGTATATTTTTTTGGAAAAGAACTTGAAAAATATATTTTTGGCATTTTTGAGATTTTTTATAAATCTGGTATGAACTCATTTTTGTACAAGAATTTCATACAAGGCATACAATTTTGATACTATAAACCCTCTTAGGAGAACAATTTTGAGACATAATAGCATGGAATCGAGTATCATATAAGTCATTTATGATTTTGTACGAGCTCTGCTGAACATTTCTTGAGAGTGATAATGGATTTTCTCACCAGGGTTTTCACTTTAAATATGGTGTTATCTTATGTTCGTGCATAATTTTAATTTACACATTGCTTTACTTTTCATCCCCCACATAAAAATTGGATGTCATTAATTTTATTTGGTAAAATTATAACTTGGGCTCCATAGCACTGTAATTTGTCGTTATTTGAGGATCTAAAGATGGGTTTAAATTAAGTTATTTTAAGGACTTAATGAATTGATTAATATAATTAATTAACCAGATTTAGACATACCTAGGACTCTTTTGTAGTGTTGTATGTGTAGATTCTCTTCTATGGTTGTCGGTCCTATCTGTGTCCCTATCCTCGAAACTACCATCAACCTTGGTCCCGCCCTACTGGTTGCATTCTTCCTTCTTATCATCCTTCATATTGTTATTCAGACGACTCTAATGGTGATGAGGAGTAATATCCATGACCTAGGTGTAAGTGTTATATGTCGTGTTAGCCATGATGGTATGTCGAAGAAGCTATATCAATAACTTAATAAAGTAATCCGTCTTATTCTCCTTCGTATTCACCTCCATTGGGGAGAATAATAAAAGAATAGTAAACCCTTTACGCACTCCACTATATTCTTGTAACCCTACTCAAGCAAAAAAAACTCTTGCCTTTTAGCTAGATAAACTGATCATGGAAAATAAATATAGTCAAAATGCTTCATTAATGATGAAAAAGTTAAGGTATCTCTTTATATATAGTCATCACGCTCTCTCACCACTGAAGGGCATCTCGAGTAAGTTGAAAACTAGATAACATCTACTTCTGCACGTCTATGGTACAACAACCTCAAGTGTCAATCGATGTCATGATCTAATGATACCATATTTGAATAAGTGGACATAGAAAAATCTGGCAGATTCCCTAATGCTAAGGAACCCCTAACCTTGCCCTAAGTGGATACGGGAGTTATTGGTTGTTGTAAAGATCAAGTTGTTGGCTGTGAAAAAATTTCACGAGTGCTTAACTATTGTCGTGACTACTTAGGCTGTGATCACCATCAAATCTTAGTTCCCCTAGGAAACCTCATATTATCATACATTATGCGTGGTGGCTCCCTAAACTCCTTTGGCACCCCAAACCTAGTCATCATAATATGAAAAGCCAAAAAATATTGTATCAAAAATTGATATAATAGAGTACAAAACAAGATAACAATCAAAGCATAGTATGCAAAAAACGAAGTAAGCATATAGATACTATTGTCCTAAGATTATGCTTTGATACTAACTTTGACAACCCATATTTTTCATATTTGAGGTGGCTAGTCTTAAATATGAAGAATATGAGTAAAAAATAATGAAATTCCATTCTCAACGTCTACACAACAATAAAATAGATATACAACTAAACTATATATATATATATATATATATATATATATAAATGAAGTACGAGACAAACATAAATATAAGAAAACCATGTGATATCTTCATAACTCGAGAATCCCTTAACAAATCCAGATCCCACCCATAATGTAAGAACTCAAAGTAAATAAATGTAAGGAGATCCTAAATCCAATACGAATTTTTGAACTACCTCAGCTACCAATCAACACTTCTAAATAAGCACAATCCACATCATATTCATCATGATAACCAGAAAGACTCAATGAATGAGGGCCAGGTCCACAACAACCATTATATACATAACCCCAAACATAATAGATATTACACTAAAGTACCACGAATTTTAATATGTTTATATAACTCTCCATCGACAATCGTACACGTACACGCACACACACTACCATATCCATTTACAATAAAGAACTTATATCTAAGGGTTGATACCCTATCGTGATGTACATGTAGACATAATGCTAACATAAGTTAGTACCTTATGGTGTTTCAGATGAAAATGTGATTCACACATAATCCATCACCACATCTAGTGCACCGACATGATTTATTTCTCCACCAAACCATACATGCAAACGCGATGCCTACATACATCGTTACCATGACCTAATTTCGACTCGAAGTTAGTACCCCTCACTACACTACATATGCAAACGTGGTGCTCACACACACACACACACACACACACACACACACACACACACATATATATATATATATATATATATATATATATATATATATATATATATATATAATTTCTCGACATACCTCTCACACATAACACAAATATATAGATAACCCGTTGTAAATAATATCGCTTATTTATTAAGATACTATCTTGTAATACGTAAGTTTAATTCTTTCTCCTACTACTAGTTTAATTTCATACTCTTTTTATTCTTAAACTTTCCATTATCTCAACATAACACCATACATCATTTATGCATCTAAATCTAATTATTTTTTAGAGGAATTACATCAACAAGGAAGTCTCAACTTATTAGAATTAATTAAGGATATAACTACACTAAGACATCTTGTTTCATTTTCCACCAATTTCCCATATTTAAAACCAATTTCACATGTATGGCCAAATGGTAATCAAATTACATTGTCATGACTACATTATTCATAATCAAACAAAGCTCACTACACCAAAATGGGCAAATTGTCACCTTTCAGCCGGCCAGCCTTGTCAAGGTCATTGACCGTGACAAAAAAACACGCGTTTTATGTCACGATCATTGACCTTGACACGACCGTGACAACGACTTGTCACAGTCAATGACCGTGACAAGCCCGTGACAATTAAATTTGTCACGGTCGTGTCACGGTCAATGACCGTGACAAGTCGTGTCACGGTCAAAGACCTTGACACGACCGTGACAACTTTTCCAGCAAAAACCCTACCCCCTTCTTTTTTCCCTCCCGCGCCCTTCCCTCCCTCTCTCTCTCTCGACGCTGCTCTCTCTCTCTCTCTCTCTCTCTCAGGTCCAATTTCTCTCTCTCTCTCTCTTCCATTTATATATATATATATATATATATATATTTGTCTGTATATTTATGTGTGTATGTGTATATATATATGTGTGTATGTGTGTGCGTGTGTGGGGGGTGGGGCGGGATGGGGGTAGGGGGTGGTGGAGGGGGGCAGGGGGTGGGGAGGGGTGGGGCAGGGTGGGGGAGGGGTGGGGGGTATGTGTATATATATATGTGTGTATGTGTGTGCGTGTGTGGGAGTGGGGCAGGGGGTGGGGGTGGGGCAGGGTGGGGGAGGGGGTGGGGCGGGGGTGGGGGAGGGGGGCAGGGGGTGGGGCAGGGTGTGGTGGATGGGGGCAGGGTGGGGTGGAAATTTGGCTAATATACGAGAAACTGATAATCGTAAATATTATGAATAAAAATGGTACTTTCTTGGAGACTATAAATTATTATGTACAAACTTTGGTTCTAGACCTATGTTGTTGGATTTGGATGTTGGGTGTTGATTAGTTGGTATTATTGGGAAGATTGGGTTAAGTTGAAGCATATGTTGTTGGAGTTGAAAATTATATGTTAATTCATTATTACTATTGGGGGATACAGTGTTGAAAAATATTGGGGTGGGGCGGGGTGGGGCAGGGTGGGGGAGGGGGTTTATTATCGATGGGACTTAATTTGTTGAATGATAATATTTGTATTCGATACTTGCGTGGTTTTACCTAACTTGAATGAATTAATAAATGTTTCAGTAAAGGTTGAAGTGGACAAAAAACGTGTGAATTGATTAATATCCATAATGTAAATAAAAGGTAAAGTAAGTGTGTAAATGGGTGGTTGAGCAAGCTAAGAGGTCTAACCCATATTTAACACATAGGTGTGTTATGAAAGGTTTTCAAAGGGTAATTAAGTATTTTCAAATAATGACCCCGAAACATAGAAATTCAATCTCAAGCAATTTAATTTCAATCTCTACAAATTTATGCATGTATTCAAGGGATTTATGAAGGATTAATATTAAAATTCAATTCCTATACATAATCTAAAAATTATAACTCAGATTCAACTAGAAATAAACCAAACCAAAGTTAGTTAAATAAACCAAAGGATTAATATTAAAATTCAACTCTATTAGTTAAATTATAAATGTAATAGAATTAATCCATATAAATCAGATTTTAATCACAATTAGGTTTTAGAGTTACATAGATAGGCATAATCTAAATCAATTTCAGTCCTACAAATATTCTAATTAACTTGCCTCAAATTTGATGAATAACAAGGGCTAAAAGTATTGTTCATTTAATTCAATTAGGTAAAACCCATGATAATGAAATTTATGCTACAATTATAATTATCTCATGTCATAATTTTATTGATAAACAATATATGTAGTTGTCACGGTCGTGGTGGGGGGAGGGGGTGGGGGTGGGGGTGGGGTGTGTGTGTGTGTGTGTGCGTAGGTGTGCGTGTGTGTGTGGCGGGGGGAGGGGGCAGGGGTGGGGCACCCATTTAATAACTCTTTAAATATTTGGAAAAAACATAATATTACAAAATTGAAACGAAATGGTATTGACGGAACTTACACATACGTTATAATATAGACGGAACATTTTTTTATCTGTACTAAAAACATTTTTTTTATCTGTACTAATAACATAGGATGAAGGTAATATTTAATTTATCTATAACTACAGAAATATATTATTGGATATTATTTTACTTTGCGGGGCTGATACTAATTTTACTTTACTTTATTTTATTTCAGGGGGTAGGGAGTGGGCCAGGGGGTAAGCCACATAGGCTCGATACTTATGTGGCTCTTCGGACGAAGAAGGGGAAGGACAAGGAGGTGTCCCCGAGCGTCGCGGCCACGATTGTAAGTAATCCGACAGTTTAATTATTGTTAATTACGTTATAATTTTTTAGTTTACTTATTTTACTAATCATGTGCTTTTTGTCGTTTCAGGCAAAGCTTAAGGAAGTGCATGAGTCGCAGTCTGATGCTGACAAGGCATCTTTGTCCACAGACGCACTCAGCCAAGTGCTTGGCTCTGATCGCAAGGGGAGGACAAGGGGAGTGAGCTCGCGGGTGGCCAAATCTAGGATTATCGGATTGGAGACGAGCGACACCGGGTTGGCTCGAACGGTGGATTCACACGACGCGAAGCTGTCCCGTTTGGAGGCGACGGTCCAAGATATGTACGCATTCATGAAGCGTACGTTGGGTGGAGACCGTAAAGAGAAAGGGAAAGGGAAAGGGAAGGAGAAGGCGGTGGAGGAGGAGGTGCGGGAGGACGAGGCGCAGGATGACGAGGATGTGGACCTCGCTGCTTCATCACCGACACGTTCGTACTTCGACGATCCACTTCCCTATTTGACGCCCTCCAACAGACCATTATCGACAATTGGTTGGCCAAGCGTGTTCATATTGGACATATTTGATGGCCAGCGGATAGGGCGGGGGTTGAGGGACCCGAATATCGTCGAGGGTGGAATAGTCCATGGACGTGTGCTTCAACAGATGGAGTCAAGGGTGCTCGTCACGCATGTCATACCCGGGAAGGAGAACTCCCTATTGTGGTTGCGAGAACAATGCGGCACGACGTATATTAGTGGGTGCATCAATTCGTATGTCGTGTGGCCTACTCACCTCCTCACATTTACTCAAGACATGTAGTAACATTATTTTTAAGTTTGTCCATTTTAATTATATTTGGATTATATCGTCATGTATATTATTTTTACTTTGAAGATTTGGATTATACTGTCATGAATATATATTTGCATTATCTTTAGTTTGTGTTGGATATATGATGTTTGGAACAGGTACAACGTTGCTATAACAGGTACAAATATACTGCTTGGCAGTGGCAGTGGCCATACTGCCCAGCAGATTTTTTTTAAATTCTGCCCAGAATTGTCACGGTCAATGACCGTGACAAGTCCGTGACAACATTTGTCACGGGCTTGTGACGATCATTAACCGTGACAATTTTTTTAAAAAAGGGTCACGGCTTTGTCACGGTTATAAACCGTGACAAACGTGTCACGGTCATTGACCTTGACACGACCGTGACACAAAACGTGAGTTTTTTGTCAAGGTCAATGACCGTGACACGACCGTGACAAAAAAAGTTGTCTCGCCTCGAAATGTCACGGTCATTGACCTTGACAAGGTGAATTTGTCAAGGTCAATGACCTTGACAAATGGGCAGATTTGGTGTAGTGGCTACACATGAATGTCACGATCTTATCACCACTAATTACTTTAACTTCTAAGTTGTCAAACTAGATAAGCTATATGTTCTAGACTACATAATTGAATTTATTTTTACAAATGAATTTATTTAAATATTACTTAAAAACAAAAGGATTCATATGAGTTGTAATCATGAAATTCCAATAATTTTAAATTAAAAAGCCCTTTTGTAAGATTATAGGCCAAATTTTAACTTTATAATCCATGAATCAAAGTGATTTAGTATAAACTTGTACAAAGTTCCAAATTAACATTTGAGGATATCTAAATTATCATATGATTATTTTTACAACTAATATATGAAAATTTCCAAACCAGCATATGAAGATTTCTAATCTTAAATATATGGGAATTTATTTAAATTTTACAAGTAAAAAGACTAAAACTCTTTTATATAAACAATCATAATCATCTTTCTAGTTTTCTTATGAAATTATAAATTAGGTGGATATTTAGACTAACATTTCTAAAGGAGAAAAATAGTAAAATAATTGCCTTTATAAATGGATTCCCATATATAGAATTGTACCCTTAATCTTCTTGTCTTGATGATCAAAATGTTTCTTTTATCTTCTAAAATTATTCTCTAAAAACTCTCAGTTAACATTACCAAGTTTTTGGTTAAGGTGGTGTGGGCCAAAGAGTGTAAGGAAACCTATATTGGGTGTTTGTGGTTTGTTTTGAGAGAAAGCAAATGAGAAAACATATAAAATTACTGTAAAATGTCTTCCAAATTGGTATTAGGTGGAAGCCATATCGTACATCCTACTACAACGGCCAAAACCACCCACTATAATGACTCCAGGGTATAGGGGCTCAAAACGCCCTCTATAATGCCCCAATTAGCCCGCTATAGCGACCCAATCACTATATGCTTCACTTAATTACATACATAGCCCATTTTAATTATAAAAAATCCCATTTAAGGTCTTAAAACTCAATTCCACTTTATAACCCCACATTTTTAATTAATTTAAAATGAATTATTGCTCTCAAAATTACCCCTAGAGTTTCCTCCTAACTAAATGTCAATACATAGTTAAGTCCAACATTAAATTAGGGCATTATTACATCCTTAAGTCTAAGTTCATTACAATTATACCAATTAAATTGTTTTTATTTAAATTGTAAGCCCATGTCTAAATTACTCCAACTTATTCATTTACCAATTGACTAATTTATTTTCTAACATAATATCCACTAAATATTATTTGATCATCTAATAAAAAATAAGGGTGCTATATTATCTATCTTTCCCACCTATTTGGATGATTTGTGGGATTTTGTCTAGAAAGATCTCAATGATAATAAAAGGATTCATCTCACTTACATACCACATATCAAACTCTTAAAGAACTAATCTAGGACAATTAATTTATCCACATATATCATTCATCACATGAAAGGAGCAAAACAATGATCTTATAAGAACATCTTTCTCGGTGGGAAATTCACCCGAAAGGGAATGCCCAACATCCATTATGGGAATAAATATAACTTCAAAATAAAGATGAGAATTTATACTGTTGGCCATCTTGAGTCTACACTCACACAAACGGTAAGGTGTTTTCTTTATAATATGAGAGAGTTATATGAAAAAATTACTTCTCATCTCTCAGTTACCTTTACATAATGGAGGTATCCCCTTTATATAAATTTAGGTTCCATAAGCATATATGTCCTATCCTTCTAGAGTGTAATTATAACAAAACACTCTTGCTCTCAAAGTCTGTCTTTTGCTTTATCTCAGACACTTGTCGTTATCCAGTAAACACTAATATCAACATTATTTGGGTCGACCTACTCTCCACGTGCCACGTTATTATTGGAGGAATACCCCCATAAACCTAAAATTAGAGCCTTTGTGTAGGCATTGATAAGAGTGATTAGAGAGAGACTTTTGTTAAAAAAAATTATAGTGAATTTTCTTTTGCTGACCATGGATCTGGAAAATCGTATTTCCACATTAAATTTGATGTTACATTTTCTCCTTTTATTCATCTTTTTATTATCTATCGCTTGTAATAAAAATTGACCTACCATGTTTGTAAGTATGCTCCAATACAACAAATTGATATTAAAGCCTAGGATCATTTGGTTTGGGCATTGTGGAGATATTTTTGTTTAGATATTTTATTTATTAACTCTTTGGGTTATTGTTATTATTTTAGAAGAGGTTTACCATAAAATTTGAATTGTTAAATTCAAAGGAAACAACTTTAACATGCAGTAGTCTGAAATTACGAATATGTTGGTTCAACAAGAGTTGGATAATTATTTCAAGGAGAAACCAACGAGCATGATGTAAAAACAACTGGGGAAAATCAGTATTAAATGATTCATATCTATCTTGCAAGAATCGAGAATATTTTATTATTTGAAAGACCTCAACCAGATATATGAAGAAGAATTTTTATTTTACATATAAAGAACACATTTTTATGTTTGAGAATTTTGGAATTACATTAGAGGACTGATTAAAGGAAGGAATAAAGCAGTGTGACATGCACGAGGGTCTTGAATTTTTTTTTTAAAATTTTTCATTTTCTGAGTTTATTTCTCTCTTTTGGTTGCTTTATTAGATCAAAGGCTGACATTTCCTTTTAATGTCTTCATTTCCCCATTTTTATTCATTTTACCATACTAGGATTTCTTGGCTAGCAAGGCTCACTTACTTGTAAATAAGGCATTAGTCATTCATTATAATGACTTTTACTTTGAAAGTAAATGATAAATTGAGAGAGAAATCAAATGTTTTGTGTCTAAATAAATATTGTTTTTGTCTACATAAAATTAGTATCAGAGTGACATTCTCTCCTGAGGTGGCTACCAAATTATTTGTTGTAGATTATAGGCAAGGCTTGAAGGAATCGTCAGATCATTCCTCCAAACTAAGCCTCTGCCATCAACGATCAAATTGCATTGCCAATTATCCGCCCCAAACCCACCATATCTCCCAACAACCACCTAAAAACATCCAAACCCTATATTTGAACACATCGTCCCCTTATCGTCACCCGATATTTCTCTCTACCTTTAATAGGGACAGATCAAAGACCTTGAAGCCCTATATTGCAATTTTGAAACCTACCTGTAAGGATATTGTTCGTCACAATTTAGTATGTCGTATACCGATACAAGTTGCTACAAGTCGTCAAGGATTGAGAATATTACATCTACAAAAGACGAATCCAAATTTCAAGAAGACTTCAACAGCCAAGGCCAACAAGGATGAATTTGGTAAACTGTGTTTAAAATTTCATTTACATTTCACATTAAAAGTGTTGGGAAATTATTTATAAAAGTTGAAATGATTTTTGGAATTTTTAATAAAAAAATTTTATTTTTCAAAAAACATTTTATCATAAAAATTTTGAATAAATATCTCCTGATCCCATGAGCCGTTTTAAGGTTTGAGGATTCCAGGTTATGTAAAACTTTAAAAGTCTTTTTTGAGGGGATCAGTGATTGTCGTTCAAACGACATCACATCTCATTCAAACGAGATGGAGTGTCGCTCGAACGACGTCTTCTCTCGTTCGAATGACAAGGTTTTTTTCCTGTACACGTCACCGCCTTACATTTTAATATTTAAAGGGTGTCAGACTATTGATTTTTGTGTGGAGAAAAACTAATTTTGATAGAATACGTTTTTATATTATTCTCCAACATAATTGAGGGTTCATAACTTTTGTTATACAATTCACAATCCCAATAGCTTTTGTGTGAGTTGTTTTTGTGGAACCCAAAGCATAGTTTACTATTGTTCATATTTTGGGGGGAGATCTCTATAACCGAGAGATGCGTGCTATTGTGGAATGAGTTTTAACGGAGTTTTGTGACTGCGTGTCATTAGGGAGTGTTGCGGTGTTCTTGAGTCGAAGACTGGACTACGGTTCATGTAGGTTCACTGCGTGTGGACTTATTACTGGCGACATCGATTGACGCATGCAGGTATTCAAGTGTCAAACTGTATTTCATTGTACTAGTGTAAGTTTCGATTTACCATTATAGTGAAATAAAAAGGTTTTGCCTTGAGGGGATTTTTCCTGAAATTTGTGTCGCATACTTTATTTATGTTGGTTTGACACTGCACGCACGTTGTTATTTGAGTTTAAGGGAAGAATTGATTTGATTCATAAATTAATACTAATTAAATAATTTTGTAATTGGAATTTGCGCAATTATTCGAATCAGTATCGCACACAGTCTTTCACTACCCATCCCGTCAAACATCATAAAACCCTGTATCAGAGCCATCCAACCAAAACCCCTCCCCCTAATGTCTGACGACCACCGATGAGGGGAGAGGATGTCGTTCGATGGACACGAACCCTCCTTCACCACTTTTCTCTCAATTGGTTCTCCCATTTTGGTTTGTAACAAAAAAGAAGAGGCTTAGAACAATATTATCGCACCACCGAGTTGAACTTTCCAAAAACCCCTTCATATCAATGACCTCAAACAATAATCATTGGTAAGGTGAGAACCATATCGAAAATTTTGTAGGGTCGATAGAAATGAGGACAACTTCTTAGCAATACCCCTACCTTTGTCCACGTGAAATAAGATATTGGTAAGCCCTGGTCCAATTTTAAGGGTATTTTCCATTCTTCCCCTCCCCTTTTTGTTTATGGTCTTCGCCCCCTTAATCTTCAAATTCTAACACAAACACTCCCAAATATTACAAATGCCAAACCCTTTGAAAATTCACACCCAACCACCCCTCTACTTCTGCAAATTACATCCCCCCCCCCCCCCCCCCGCGTGCGCCTTTTAAAATTGCAAAGTTACCCCTTATCTTTCTAAAACCTCAATATCCTATCCCAATCTTTCAAAAATCCTGACAAGCCCCCCAAAATTTCCTTCAGACAACCTATCACACACCGTTTAACAAATTCAGAGGTTATGTATAATGGATTCAATAACTTTAAGTCAATCGATGAATAGTTTAGTTAAAGTGAACCATCTTATCAGGAATCTCTTCCGAAGATGATGGAGATGGTTGAGGAACTTGAGAGATGTCACGTTTTTTTATATTCCAAGGTAATAGGGTAACGGTTGGAACTCATCACTCATTCTCGATATATGGAATGTTATATCCAACACAAAGGATGATTATTTGTTGAAAAAGATCGCGTTCAAGTTGCAGACGCGTTGTCTTGATTACTGTACTGCCATTATGGTTGCCGCTAACAGGCGGATTATGGAGGAGTTATTTTCATAGGCTTCGGTCACCAATGCTTCAAATGATGTCTTACCCTCCTCTACTATGATGTTGATCGAAATAACGAGTGGGATATATGTGGATGATGATCCTCATGAGTATCACATAATATATTTCTTTATCATCTTCGTTGAGGATCATTAGGTCACTCGGGTAAGATATCAAGAGGTTGTGGTATTGATCTTGGGGAATTCTTTCCTATTTTCATTGGATATAAGATTGACTTATGTATTGGAGACTTATCGATATTTTTCCGGATATGGGATGGGTGACCCACACTCAATTCATGATGATATAGTCGTATAGTGTTGGGGAGTTTTTTCCTCTTTTTGGAAAGAAAGGGTGTAATGTGAGGATGATTTCTGACATTGGTTTTGAGATTGGTTCATTGTTGTGGGATAATGTGATTGTTTGTTTATGCATACCCATTTAAGGAGGCATTGGAGGCATGTTAAGATGCTACATTTTAGCACATGCACTCAAGACACGCTCATTATCAATTATTTATCCCTCGTTTGTCATCGTTTACCTCCTCCAAGGAGTTAGTATGATGGTGGCCATTTGTAACACCCTGCTCAATTAAATATTGGGTAATCAGTCCCATACCTAATTAAATCAGAGAATACAGTTGGTTCATTCTTAGCATCACTGTCGAAAAACATTTTTTTTAATCACCTAATACTCAATTAAGCTGGTGTTAAAAACTTCCAAATTTTAATTTAATAAAATTTTATTTTACCATTACAAACAATATCATGTAATCCACTCCATAACAATGCATAATAGATAAGTAACATCACGTCTGAATTAAACATAACAGGAATAAACTCCCTAGTTTAAACATCTCAATACAACAATCCAAATAAACTGAATGTATCAAAACTGACATAAGTAGCACCACTGTCTGAGATGGAATAGAAATAACTATGATCCTTAGGCGACATGCCCTACATGAACTAATTACTAGAGATCTATGAATTAAGAGAATGAAAACGTCTAAGCAAAGTCTATAACTCCATAGTATCCATAGTACATCAAGTATCCAATCCTCTATGCATGGCATCCTTGTGACTGGACAATTAATATAGAAGATACAAAGGAGACGAGAATATGCATGAAAATGGGTCAGAGCTCGATTGTAAAATATTTTAAAAACAGCAAGTCAATAAATGCTACAACTAGCAGTTATTATATACATGTTAGATTCTCATAATCTCTCTCTTAAGATTCACACCTCTCATCTAGAGTGCGTGCCTATCGTATCTCTAAACCATACTAGTTACTGTTCCCACGCTAACGAGTTTATATCTGTGCCGACTAACCATAACACATATCTTTCCCACGTATTTTTGTCGTAATACAAGATATATATATATATATATATATATATATATATATATATATATATATATATATATATATATATATATATATATAATAAAGTAGAAAAATTATGTATGTCATAAGATGAAAAGATGATGTCATGAGATGTGTTTTTTCCTGCATTGCCCACTTTACCCCTCAAATCTTTAGTTTCCCCCTCTTTTTCCACACTCACATTCATATCCCACTCTTGATTAAAATTCAAAAATAAGGGTAAACATGTCCAAAATGAAATAGAAACTCAAATCCTTCCTCTCATTCTCTCACGTTCATTTACCAAAATGGAAGAGAAACTCCCCAGCTATCACCCCCTCTCCCTGCTCTCCCCCGCTGTCGCGTCCCTCTCCCAACTGCCTCCCCCTTCTCCCTGCTACCGCCCTATATCAACACTTCTGCCCTTCATCCCCTGTCGCCCTTCAGTTCCTTCAACACTGAAGTCAGGTACCCTTTATCCCCTATCACCCGTTTGATGGTCATAATTTGTTTGCGTTTTGTAATTTTTTAAATGTTGGAGCTGGGTTTACTATTTTTTGGAGATGGGTTTACTAATGATTCACTGATTTGGTGCTAACCATTTTGGTTATTTGATTGGGGTTTTTTGGGTTTTTATGTAGGGTTTGCAGATCTGATGATGTGGGTTAGTGCCTTGAACTCTCTGTTACGATTTGTGTTTTTTAATTATAAACAGATCTTCTAATATATTTACTAATTTGTCCAAATCGTTGCATGTAGATTTGTCCAAGTGAGCTGTTAAATTTGAACGCAAATATGAAAGTATAGTTTTTTTTTTCAGATTTATAAGTTGAGCATTTCATTATCTACATTTTGGGGTTTCGATTAGCTGTATCATTTTATTAATATCTGATGTTTTTCCTTTTTCCCAGATCTATGAATTTTAATGTGCTTATTGGATGTTGATTCTGGTTAGCATTGTGATGATGCACATCTTCTCCAATGTGCCAAAGCTTAACAGTCGATTGCAAATTGTTTCGGTTATGGTTTGTATGTTTGCATTTTTTAAAGCATAAAGTGTTAACTTATTTATCTTTAACTTTGTTTTTATTCACATTTATATTTTTTAGTTTGCACGTGTGTTTAGACAAAATATAGATTACATGAAATATATATTGCTTTTAATTATTTGGGAAGAAAACTGATATAAGCTCTTGAGTAATTAGAGTGGTAACTCCTATTTGGGAAGAAAAACGAAATAAACTGAGTAAATATAGTAGATTTAACGTATTCGTTGAATTTGAATGTATTGGTTGAATTTTAGAGCATTATTGAGATTTTTATGGGTTTTCACTTTTATTTTTGTGGGCTCTTCGTTCTGGATTTATCGAGTATCAACAATGGGTGAGCTCCTATAGGTAATTCCTCACTCATCTATATATTTTGTGTTATATTTGTATATATTTTTTTATGTAACCATAGATCTGCATATTTTGTCTAATAATTTTCGGAAATATTCTGCTTTTTAGTTAATTATATTATGGTTCATAATTTGTAATTAAAAATTTTCTTCATAAACAGGCGGTTTCTGCTCATATAAAAAAAGTCATTCAAGAGAAGATGTGATGGCATGTTGTCGATGCAAATACATTAAAGATAATTGCATATGTGCCATCACAATTGGCGCACTGTCAATATTTAGTTTTAATGGGTGGTTTGGTTGAATTTTGTTTCAATGATACTTTAGTTGAAACTTGAGAAAAATAAATGTATACTCTTAAAGACCTCCATAATGTAGTTTTAATGTGTAGAGCTGGTGCAGAGAGTAATCAGGTAGGTGGAGAAACTGTTGTTGATCATGTGGATATCATGGAGAACCAGGTAAAAGATGGTGAAATAGAATGAGACGTGACTCTATAAAATGAGAACTCCAAAATTAATCCAGGAATAGTTAACGAGAATATGGAGTATATCAATAGAAGATTAGAATCAGATTTGGGATAATATGAAGTATACCAGAACGTGTCAACAAGAAGTCCCAATCCAATATGAGGAGATAGTTACTGATCTTTCAGGATATTTTGGACACGATTTGGAGATTGATAATAGTAATAGAGTTCAACAACAACAAGTCAATCGTGTCATTAGCACAGTATCTCAGTTTTTAGGTGAGAAGAAAGACATTGATGAGGGAGATTATGGTCTTATGCAGGATGATGATGATGTTAGTGGGAGTATGGAACTAAATCTCCACCTCTCTCCTAGAAAAATTCTTCCCACAATAAGCAACAACACAATGAAATATAATTTGGAGGGAAACTAAAAAATAAATATCTAAACAAGAAGATATTGACTCCGATCCAGCTCTAAGACTCACAACTACTCCAATTCCTAATTATCAAGCTCCAAAAATTCTACTCCTTATTTATGGCCATTTGTGTTGGATACTTGGATTAAATTCAAAATTGCAATTTAAGGATTTTGGACATGCTTAAAAAAACTTCATTGCTAATCTATATTTTTTGGTAATGAAGACAATGTGGTCTTTAGCTGATCTTAGATGATCATGATTTATAGTAGGAATTCGAAATCTGCAAATGATGTTTATGTTTTGTTTTGCAGAAATTAGAACGTGTGAGCTACACCAGGTAGCCTCCATCTCATTTTGTTTAATTGGTTTGGGGCATTTTCCTTTGAAATCAATGGTTTGGGATGTTGGGGTGTTTTCTATTATGCTAGGTTTTACACTACTTTGTAAGAGTTTTTGTACGAGTTATTTAGGTTTTTTTTTTAGGTTCCATTTGGGGTTACTTTGTGGGTAAAATTTGTAGGGCCATTCTTAATGTATTCAAGCACCCCAAGCACTGCCAAAACTCTCTTGACCCAACTAATTATTTTGTGGGTAAATTTTACTTCAAAGGTCCTAAATCTATCATTTCGTAACGAGTAAAGTGTCTTATATTGTTGTATTGACCTTTTAATTGTCTAATTGCTTCTAATGGGCTAATTGTTTCTAAAAGTTGTAGATTATATATTTACATTGTCTTTTATTATGGGTTTATATTGATTGGATTGGATTAGGATGTCTATGGGTGACTTGGGTAATATATGGTGAATCAATTTGGTTTCAAAATAGATCAGGGTACTCATATAATGTATTATATTTGTAAGTACACATATAACATACACAGGGTCACACCACAGTAATGACTAATATAGTCACACAATCACCAATATGGATTTTAGAACGGAAGAAGCACAAATATTGTACTTGAAGGCAACAATTTTTTTTCATGGTGCGTATATACTTGACAGTTCCTATTTTTGAACTATGCTTATTTCCTATTAGTATTACTTTTTTCATTAGTTTGTACGCTTGAGCTGTTCGGTGGTTGTATGGCTCGATTTTGAGGTTTAGTTGTGATTTATTTGGATTAGAAGTGCGGTGATCATAAAATTTGATACATGATTGATAGTATGCATTTTGTCTCCACACGACTATTGAAATATAATATAAAGAGTATTAAGTAGTACAAGGCATGAATTGTGTTTCTCATTATTAATAACAGTATCACTTTACATCGCATATAAAGAGAATGAGACTTAAAATTCCCGTCTAATAACTGACTTGAGGTGAACATGGTAAAACCAACTAATAGTTATTCGTACGTGGTAATACAAATAGGTACTGACTTATGTACGCAGTAACACAAACAATTGATACAACAGTTGCTAGATAATTGTTGTGTGAGTATTGACAGTCGTGGGATTGCTAGCTAACTATGTGGATGATCATGGTTGCAACTAAATGTAGTGGGCTGAGTTGAATCCTCATTAATTAATTTACTCTTATATATGTTTTGGATTTGTAATAACTTGATGATCTTGATAGCTAGGGGCATTTCAGAGGCATGAAAGTTGATTTGACCAATGCAAAATAGAGGCGGTACTCCTGGGATGGGCCGAGGAGTTAGGACTGAAGGAAAAAAATATGCAGGATGGGGGGTATCAGGTCTGCATCAGCTTCAGCTGGCAGTGTCTGCCCTTATGTTGGGAGGCTTAGATGTTACGTCGACCGTCATGAAAGCAACGGTGGCCATATACTGTGTACACAACCTAATCTCGGTAGCTAAGGTTCATCTTAGGTTTGCTAGGTATTATTCTATTTTCTCCATTTTTCCTGTAATATTTATACATATGCTGAATCTGAGTGCTTGCCATTTCTTGGTTTTCTTCCTAATTCAAATAGGTTTATTAAGCATCCTACAATAAAAATCCCATGTACACAGAGAAACACGTGTTATATAGTACAAACCCAATGGTATGGATATGAAATGCGCATACTTTCAATTTGAGTATATTAGATTTGGTTTAAACTTTTTACTAACTTATTGCTATATCTGATCATGTGGTATATATGTCTTTAATTTTTAACTCTGTTTTACAAGAATATAAAATAGACCCTAATGATTCATTAACATGTATATTTTGTTTAACTTATATGGTATCGAACTAAATCTCTCAAACAGATAAAACCAAATAAAAAAACTCTGGAGAGATGAAGCATCCCAATAAACAAAGAACCAAATCAGAGCATGAAATACCAACCGAATATTTGGTTTTATTCTTATTAGTTATTTCCATTGTTTATTGTTGGCGTGTGGTTTGGGAGAATCGTTTTTTACTCATCACTGTTTACGTAGGTACAAATGAGGAGTATGATTTTGATATTACAAAACTGTATCAAGTACAAATGCATCCCACGGAGTAGTACCAAAACTCAATGCAAACAATCTCATCCTAAAGTTTTTGGCTACAAAAATAGCTATGACACTGATTTGAAAATTCTCTCATCCCAAATAATTCAGCCATCACTACATTGTTGCAGGCTCATAACTTCTTCAGGCATCTTCTCTATACAGTCTCTCTGATTTTAACCATCTCATGAACTGTGTTGCTAGGATAAGGGCACCCGGATCTTATCCTTCGCTAAGGGAACTTTGTCGTCAGACCAGCTCATCCAACGAATAAAGCCACACAGAAGTTAAGCAACAATAGTTAAGGAGAATCGATATGCATTCATTTGGGAGCGTAAACCCAATTAGACCTGAGGTTCCATACTCTGCGTATGCATACTCTACGTATGCATACTCTGCGTGTGCATATGTAAGAAAAATAAAGCATTCTGATCTCAAAGTGTCATTTTTTATTTGACGTGATTTAGTAATAAAGTGTTCGTTGATTCTTTTTTTTCTCCTTTTAGGCAGGTTATTCACAGAAGGTTCTGATCTCGAAGTGTCACTTATTTGATGTAAGCACCTGATTTAGTAATAAATTTTATTTTTATTAGAAATGTGCATTACGCTATATATGGTACCTGATTTTGGCAATTGTTTATTGTTTTGCTATTTGGTTACTGATTTTGGTTACATGCCATTGAGTGTACTATATTGAGTATTAGTCATCAAGTTTTGTTCTAATAAGAAAGGAGATTGAAATTGCACATAGTGTGGGTTCATGAATTTTGCTAGCGGCAACAAATGTTTACGTTGCAGAGAGCAACACCCTAAAAGGCAGCTGGATCCTAGAGAGTGGGAGGGCCCCTCATGTAGTTTCTTGAATTACAGAAAGAACGCGGTCTGCAAGAAGTGTGATTATACTCAGCGATGATTATTGGTAGTTTTTTTTATGCAAGTTACACCCAACATGAGTACATGACCCTTGGGTTCACAATTCAGTTGGTGTTCTGTTAGCAGGAACAGAGTTAAAGCCATGATGGGGTTTTTCCCTCTATATAGGTTCATTTTAGTAGTTGGGATGAATTTTGGGAATTTTTTTTACTATGTAATTTGAGTTGAGTATAAGATAAGTATTGGATGTTTATGCAATTTATTGTACAACTTAGGCCTGTTCATTTTTTGGACAGTGATTCATATTGTATATAGATGACCAGTTTGACATATTTTCATTTTTTGGTTCTAAAAAGGTGTTTGACATATTTTCATTTAACACATTGTAGGCCATAAGAATATGGTATGGTGTTTGAATCAGGTTTTATTTAGAATGGTATGGTTAATATGTCAGAGACACATAATTGCATGTTTTCTTCAGATGTGAATGATTAATGATTTCACTTTAATTTCTTCTTTCATATGTACTAGCTGCCAAAATTGTGTGAACTTTTAGTATGAACTTTTAGTACATCAATTTGGGAATAAACTTCAATTATGTACTAGCTGCCATTCCAACATTGTGTGAACTTTTAGTGCAACTCGATTTTATAATGCCAACATTGTGCCAACACTAACTGTGTATATCAATAGAAGGTAAATTGATATACTAACTGTGTGTATCAAGGATTATGCAAAAAATTTTAGTAAAAGAGATTCATGTGTTCATATTATTCTGGACATTTGGAGGAGTTTTATAGTTTCAAGGTTTATAATTTGTTATTTTTGTTCAACAGGGATTGAAGAGAAAATGCGTGTTTGGGGCGAAAAGATACATAATGAGGTAATATCTTACATAATTAGATACATATTTATAGTCGAATACTAATTCAACATTTTTTTAATATTAGATATTGAATCAACTTTTACTTGCTTCTTTTTTCTTCATTTTATTTTTTGGACATTGCAGTAAATGCTTTTGTTTTTGAGGTCGGCCCTATATGGGTTTGTGTATAATAATGGAAGACGCCATGTTATTTGGACAATTTGTAGGCTTCCCAAATGGCCTCATGTATCGAGATGAATTTTTCTTTAATGGAGTTTGGGCCATTAATATTTATTGTACTTATTGTTGGGATGTGTATTAGTGTTGTTGCACGCTATTGGTATTGTTGTTGTACAATTTTTATACCTTAAACAGGTGGATAGTCCGTAAATAAAGGAAATTTTGTCAATTTTTTTTAAAATTGAACTTATTTGTATTGAAATTAATTAGGTCGATCGTTATTTTGTTGTGCTTACATCAATTGGATCATTTAATGATGGGGCTTTTGTACTAACTTTTTGTGTTCACATCGACTCCAACTAGGTGTGAGATGGGAAGAAATTGATGGAGTTGATTCGAGCAGAGTATATAGATAAAGAGAAGGCTATCTTTACATATATAACACTGAATATATGATAACATGAGTTTGACTTATATGTTAATTTTTTTGGAGTGCCTTAAATGAATGTATTGGTTGTTCAAGTCGAGTGCTTTAAAGTTATGTAATGCTTAATTACAAAATGGGCGAATTCGGATGCAATTTTACTGGTCAGTCTCAGTTTATGTTTCTATAAATAGTCTTTATTTTCATTATAATTTTTTTGTCAGTTTTTTTTTTAATCGGAAGAAAGGCTCCTATACATTGTTTATCATCACTTAGTGGCTATGATGTTCAAGTGTAACAACTGTTAATTGCAAAAAGGGGCTCCTACATACCTACATTGTTTGATGGCTATGATGTTTATGAGAGGTTCAAGACGAAGTGTTAATATTGTTGTTGTAGACTTTTTTTATTGGGGATCGAAAATTGTCATTTTGTAATTACAAATTTTAATTTTTTTATATCATTTTGTGATTAGGTACGTTCAAAAATTAGCGTCGTGCCTTCAGGCACGGGCATACCCTAGTATATATATATATATATATATATATATATATATATATATCCAATTTTCACTTCCACATGGATAAGCCCTTTTCAATACAATTTAATTTAAGTGTTCTCATACTTAATTCATTTAGATTTCATTATCTTTCATGTCTACTTAATTCACACAGTAAACACTATCACAAGTATATATATACATTCACTCTATCATACATACACAATAATGCACCTGGAGGCCTAGCTGATGTGCACACGTACTCTGCTATCATGTCCCGGTACATCTCGTCACTGTACAAAGGACTACTGGTTCGGTATATCCCTCGAACCATAAATATCAAAACACACATATTGAAGGCAAACATGGTCCTAAACCTTTGGGCTACGCACATGCCTACGCACCCAAATGACCGGTCACACCCTTATTCACAAAAATAGTGCTCAATCCCTAAGTTATATGTTCTGAGACAATAAGTCAAAAATCCCCCCTTAAGGCTCGTAAGGATATAACCGCCCTCAATGCACAAACCTCCCATCGATAGCAAGTATGCTAGATATGTCATATACATAAATTAATCAAGCAATAGGTATATACTCTACCTATATAGTAATAGGTATACCCTCGACCTTTATCTCAAATTATGAATTCATCCTACCCCAAGTGCCCGTTGTATTTATCCAATTGTACCCGTACTTGTTAATTACGATTTAATCTCATTATCGCATTTTTATTATGTAGTTGTCACTCACATAATTCTTTTATCAAACCCAAGTACCCGTATATATTACGAAGCTACACGTACTTAACTATTACGAATTATTCCTTTATTCATATTTTTATTATGTAGATCTCTCACATAATTGTTCCTCACTCACATATATAATTTTCCAATATTAACCCAAGTCACTCGCTCCTTGTTAATGTACAAAATTATTTAATTATTGTCGTGGGTAAAATTACAATTTTTTGAACTTTTCTTGGCTAAAAGGGGACTTTCTAAAATCTCATTCGAAGTTCCAAAAATGTTGTTCGAACGACATTAATCCTTTTTCTCGATAATGTTACATTCTATCCAGAAATATAAAATTATAATTTGACACTTTTCTGCTTCGATTTTGAAAAAACTTAAAACAATAATGTTGTGCAGAACGTGATTTTGTACACGAACATGCGTGCACACTACCAATTTCCGCTTAAAACAGTCCTAAAATTAACATACAATATTCATCCTTTTTCTAAAATAATTTTCCATGTGTTTTCTCCACTTTCTTTCACCCAAACTCACATGAAATATATTCTAACGACTCCCAAATATCTCAACATCATTTCTACATGATTATGGGTAATTATAATACAAAGAAAAACATCTAAATCATCAAGTTTACAAGAGAATTAACATCAAACCCAATTAACCCTCAAAATCCCTAAGTTCCAAATTCACCATTTATCTCCTTAATAATCCCAGGATTTTAATTTCGTGATTTACAATCTAAACCATAATTTTTTTTATATCCTCTACTTATGAATTTCTCAACTACATGCAATACCGAACCATCAATTGATTTATCAATCCAAAACATACCCAATTTCATAATTCTCATGGGTAAATATTAATCCTATTCTAACATGGATATTATACTCACTAATTGTAACAAGGATTACACTTGCCTTATGTGTAGGTCTGAACCTTTGGTGATGATAGTGTAGATACTTCTCTTCCCCTTTTTCGACGAACTTTTGGTGGTGGTGCAAGAAGGTTAGCCTCCTTAGATTGCCTAGAAAGCTCCTTGGTTTCCAAGAAAAACTCCTCCTCTTCTAAGAAAACCTTTCCTCTTCTTAGAAAATCTTTCACTCTCTCTCAAAAGTCCTCTCGTTTTTTTTATTTGAAATGAACCTATGTTCTCCTAACCCAACACTCATATAGTAATTATCAATTTTCGGAGTTACTATTCATCTTCCCTAGAAAGTGGCCAAAACACCCCTTTGGGGTGTCTATTTGTCTTCCAAATGACCCGAGACTTAAATCAAACCCCTGGGTAGACTTTTCTGACTATTTAACCCTTTCGGACACTTTGACACACTCGAAATGACCATTCGGATGACATGGAAATAATTTACTTGTCATAGATTTAAATATAGTCCCGACACAACTCATACGCGCGTCCCGACTTAATCATCGTAATTATCGTATTTATAAATCCTAACAATTTTTATAAAGTCATAATCATATATTACTTTTAATCACTAAGTAATATTTAATATCAATCTTATATTACTTTTATTCTAGTAATATTCAATCCAAATTAATTCCAATTATTTTCACATAAATAATTCCAATTAATCCCCATTGATTTAACCCATTTACTTTTAATTCATATCATTTTAAAAGTCATTAAAAATACGGGGTATTACTTACTTTCCCCTTATAACGGAATTTCGTCCTGAAATTTAGAAAATGAGGTATATCTGGTAAGGATAACTCCGGGTATTCATATCACATCTCATGTAATCTCTGTCATACTGCCCATACAGTACATTAATGAATACCCTTAATAATGAACACCTCACTGATTTTATACTCCAAGCCTTAACATTTAAGTGTCACTACTTAAATATTAATTTTAGATAATCATTATCTATCCTCCTCCTGTTTGCACTATAGTAGATTAATCAGTCTTTGGATATATACAAACTCGTCTTATTACTATGTCACATCAGTAGTTTCTTCATATTTGTACGGTATATATTTTATACACAATATATACTATAAATGTCAACACATTTTCTCAATACTGCCTCAGCAAAGGACTATGGAACCCAATCCTTTAAGCAACCGGTCCAATCTTTACAATAATAGAAAATGGTCCTACGTATCTCTGAACCAATTTCCTTTTTTCCAACATGCAATAATGTAATACCAAATTATTTTAATTCTGGCCTATGGGCCCTGAATCCCTCTGGCCAGAGGAGCCATATCGTTAATGAGCTAAGAGGAGTTATTGTACACTAACTCCACCAGTGGAAGATATTACACTAAACCTTCCTCAAATCGAAAATACAACATATCTCTCAATATGTAACTAGAACTCTCAGTCTACCCATCCATCTGCGGTGTTAGGTCGTATACATTTGCATCTCGATACTCATGACCTTCTAGGAACTCTTCCCAATGATCGAGACATAACTCTCTTGTCTTTATCAGAAACAATGTCTAAATGTACCCATATAACCTTACTATCTTAGGAATAATGATTGGGGTATACTGTCACACGTTATGATTAGTCCTAGCTAGCATAACGTGAGCTACTTCGATTACTCGACCTACTATCACCTATATAAGTTCATGATCCCTTTGCGAAGTAAATTTACTTTATGATAATATAGGGATACGCTCTCCTATTTCTACCAAGGAATTCCTAATGGCTGAAGGAACCCTATTAATTTCTGATAATCCACTTTCAATTAAAACTTAGCAATGTATTGCTTCGTTTATTCCATCACTACTATGGTTTTATATCATGATGCATTTTATCTTTCTCGCAAATGCATCTATAACCATAACTCGTGCGACGATTCCATCACCGCGTGTCTCAAGTTTTCCCCCTATATTTAAATTTTAGATTCTCATGAAACGTAGGCCTCCACATACCTTACCAAGTAAGTTTCAACTTTTTCGAGTTAAACTTTATCTAATTCTTCCTATGCCATCCTCATGGCAAATTTGGGGAGTAACGATCCTAACTGACCTAAACCATCAAACATTTAAGTCTTGAATATATAACTTCTACATTTATTTACCTCAAAAATACGTACTATGCCACAATTCTCAATTATGGAAAATACTACAATCCAACTATATAGGGCGCCCATACACCCTATGTTTTGTGAATTTTAGCATTAAAACTAAATGGATGTGATATCATACACTAGACGTGATTACTTTGTAAGGTTATACTTTACCACCTTACTACTTATACTATACTTCGCATCACACTGGTTTTCACATCCACATTTGGCTACTCCATTGGCCTCAAATCACACTAAAACCCATAACTCTTAGTTTTAACAGATACATATTATAACAAAGGTTCTAAACCCATATCCTAAAGACCCAACTTACTTCGACTCACAACGTTCGCTAGTTTCATGCATGGGGTGTCTCGAAACCCTTCAGTTCCTTAGTCCACAATATGTACCTTCCCAAAAGTTTTATTTGTTTATATGTAAGTCTACTCTTCCACTCGCTTGTCCCTCAAAGATAATATTAAACATGACGCTCTCCCTAACACAAGTTCTCGGTGTAATAAATCTAATGAGCTATATCACTCTTCACTCAATTAAGAACATAATGTATCCTGAATCACATCAGCAACAAGTCCCAACACACTGAGATCGGGTATAGTAACATGGCATACTCACATATGTCAAGTATAGAATGCCATCTACAAATTTATACACATAGGCCCAACCTTATTTCAGGTGGCGCCTCACATAATTAATATATAGTTCACATAACAAATACAATAGTCTTATTACATAATTTACCATCGTTTCAATACTCGATAATCAGTCACTACACATTACCGTAATAAATCCTACATTCCTCACTCACAAATAAAGTATATAATAACATAATTCTTAGTGATACTATCCGTTTCCCCTACCGGTGTCAACAGTGGGTTTCGCTACCCCATAAACATATACGATGATATCCACACCTAGGATTTACATTAAATAATAGTCCACTATTCTACCATTGGTAATTCTTTCTTTTTAGCTTACATGCCCATCAATTAATTATTGGCTCAAAATATTTAAGCCTCTTGTTATGGCTTTATCAGCCTATCCATCATTTGCTTGGGCCTCTACAGCTCTGAGGAATGGTAGCTACTGCTTGCTGAGGACTTTACTACTCCTACATTATCCCACCCTACTCGAGTTGTAAATTCCTAGGCCTAATTCTCTTAGCCCAATCCCCTTGCCAAAACTTACTCCTCCCTTTAATAATATTCACATCTACTATTCCCAATCTCATAGGTCCCACTCTCTTTCAGTGGACTTATTCAACATTAATAGTCCCATTTTTCCTACACATGGAATAACTTTTTGTGTTATTTCTACAGTCCATTTTGAACCTAATAGTGTTAACATCAATTGTTGCTCTACTGATTTCTTCGGCTCCACTTTCCCTATGGAACTCATTATCGACTATACTAGTCTTGACTTAATCCGCCACCACTTAGTAGATATTCAATTAAACCATATACATATGGGTCCACCCCCTTACAGGGTATGCCCCTAAGTGGTGTTCTACTATCCTCGTTCACCCTAGTCTTACTCTTCGACTAAATTCCCCAACACCCTTGATAAGCATTGATATAGATTCATAAATGCACACCCTTGACGACATCGTCACTAGTCATCTAATCTGATTTTTCCATCCACACATGGGTATTTAAATCAAGAATTCTTCAACAAAAAGTAAACCAAGTTTTTTTCTGGGTACATCCCATTTATAATAAGTTTCACAATTTCATGGGCATCTCTGTTACAACAGCAGATGGACGATTTCATGATCAAATAGTACCCCAAATTTCACGTTTAACACAATACCAACTTCTTTATATGTGATGTCTAATTCCCATCACTTAAGATTGCTCTTATGAGCGAAATGTTGTCAAAAATTCTTAAATCCTCCTGTACAGTTGCCTTTGGATTTCTACTTCTATTGACCCCTCACTATTCCTTCACACATTTTATAAAATTTCTGTTCTTGATAAAATTCTTCCAACTCCCTCACCCTTCACTGATAATGATGGGCGAGTCTGGAATGGCACCATCTTCACCAATGATGGTGTTTAAGGAAACTACTATTCCCAAGTGATTTGTTTATTGTCGTCAACTTGAACATTAATTATGGTGGGTTTTACCTCGATCAACATTTACACTAAGTCTCCTGTTGATCCTTTTCTCCTTCATTTTGTCCAGCGGCCTTTGATAGATGTCTTATTTTGTTCGGCGTACAAAGCCTAATCAAAATTGTATAAGAATTTCACCACATATATTTAATAGAAGGAGAACGTAAATCTTTATACATGAAGGAATACAATAATACTAATCAAAAGGTTCTACATCAAGGAATGCTATGCTAAAACATAGATAGCCATACAGATCCTAAAGACTCTAGAACCTGATGCTCCGATACCACTTTTAATAACCCGCTCAATTAAATACTGGGTGATCAGTCCTATACCTAATTAAATCAGAGTATACAATTGGTTCATTCTTAGCATCAATGTCGAAAAATATTTTTTTATTAATCACCTAAACTCAATTAATCTCACGTTAAAAACTTTCAAATTTTAATTTAATAAAATTATATTTTAACATTACAAACAATTTCATGTAATCCACTCCACAATAATGCATAATAGATAAGTAACATCACATATGAATTAAATTTAACTGGAATAAACTCCCCAGTTTAAATATCCCAATACAACAATCCAAATAAACTGAATGTATCAAAACTGACATAAGTAATACCACTGTCTGAGATGGAATAGAAATAATTAGAATCCTTGGGCGACATGCCCTACATGAACTAACTACTACAGATGTGTAAATCAAGAGAATACAAGATTCTAAGTAAAGTCTGCAACTCCATAGTATCCATAGTACGTCAAGTACCCAATCCTCTATGACCGACGTCCCTGGGACTGGATAGCTAATATAGAAGATACAAAGGAGACGAGAATATGCAAGAAAACGGGTGAGAGCTCGATTGAAAAATATTTTAAAAATAGAAAGTGAATAAATGCTACAATTAGCAATTATTATATGCATGTTAGATTCTCGAAATCTCTCTCTTGATATTCTCACATCTCATCTAGAGTGCTTGCCTATCGTATCTCTAAACCATACTAGTTATTGTTCCCACACGAACGAGTTTATATCAGTGCCAACTAACCATAACCCATAACTTTCCCACGTATTTTTCTCGTAATACAAGATATATATATATATATATATATATATATATATCAGAATTTCACTTCCATATGGATAAGCCCTTTTTCAATACAATATAATTAAGTTTTTTGATACTTAATTCATTTAGATTTCATTATCTAACATGTTTACTTAATTCACACAATAAACACTATCACAAGTATATATATACATTCACTCTATTATACATATACAATAATGAACCTCGAGGCCCAGTTGATGTGCACGTGTACTCTGCTATCATGTCCTGGTACATCTCGTCAATGTACAAAGGACTGCTAGTTCGGTATATCCCTCGAACCATAAATATCAAAACACACATATTGGAGGTGAACATAGTCCTAAGTCTTTGGGTTACGCACATACCTACGCACCCAAATGATCGGTAACACCCTTATTCACAAAAGTGGTCTTCAATCCTTAAGTTCTAAGTTTTGAGGCAACAAGTCAAAAATCCCCCCATAAGGCCCATCAGGATATGACTGCCCTCAACGCGCAAACCTTCCGTCGATAGCAAGTATGATAGGTATGTCATACACATAAATTAATCAAGCAATAGGTATATACTCAACCTATATAGTAATAGGTACACACTCGACCTTTATCTCAAATTAGGAATTCATCCTACCCCAAGTGCCCGTTGTATTTCTCGAATTGTACTCGTACTTTTTAATTACGATTTAATCTCATTATCGTATTTTTATTATGTAGTTGTCACTCACATAATTCTTTTATCGAACCCAAGTACCCGTATATATTATAATGCTACCCGTACTTGACTATTACGAATTATTCTCTTATTCATATTTTTATTATGTAGATCTCTCATATAATTGTTCGTCACTCACATATATAATTTTCCAACATTAACCTAATTCATTCGCTCCATGTTAATGTATAAAAATTATTTAATTCTTGTCGTGGGTAAAATTACAATTTTCTGAACTTTTCTTAGCTAAAAATGGACTTTTTAAAATCTCGTTCGAAGTCTCAGAAATGTCGTTCGAACGACATTAATCCTTTTTCTCGATAAAGTTACATTCTGCCCAGAAATATAAAATTATAATTTGAGACTTTTCTGCTCTGATTTTGAAAAAAAACTAAAACTACAAAGTTGTGCAGAATGTGACTTTGTACAAAACATGTGTGCACATTACCAATTTCCGCTTAAAACAGTCCTAGAATTATCATACAATCTCCGTCCTTTTTTTAAAATAATTTTTCACGCATTTTCTCCACTTTCTTTCACCCAAACTCACATGAAATATATTCTAATGACTCCCAAATATCTCAACATCATTTCTACATGAATATGGGTAATTATAATAGAAGGAAAAACATCTAAATCATCAAGTTTACATGAGAATTAACATCAAACCCAATTAACCCTCAAAATCCCCAAGTTCGAAATTCACCATTTATCTCTTTAATAAACCGAGGATTTTAATTTCGTGATTTACAATCTAAACCATGATTTTTTTTTATATCCTCTACATGTAATACCTAACCATCAATTGATTTATCAATCCAAAACATACTCAATTTCGTAATTCTCGTGGGTAAATATTAATCCTATTCTAACATGGATATTATACTCACTAATTATAACAAGAATTACATGTGCCTTATGTGTAGGTCTGAACCTTTGGTGATGATAGTGTAGATACTTATCCTCCCCTTTTTCGATGAACTTTCGGTGGTGGTAATGGTGGTGCAAGGTGGTTAGCCTCCTTAGATTGCCTAAAAAGCTCCTTAGTTTCCAAGAAAAACTCCTCCTCTTCTAAGAAAACCTTTCCTCTTCTTAGAAAACCTTTCACTCTTTCTCAAAAGTCCTCACCTTTTGTTTAGATGAAATGAACATATATTCTCCTAACCCAAAACTTATATAATAATTATCAATTTTCTGAGTTACTATTCATCTCCCCTAGAAAGTGACTAAAATACCCATTCGGGGTGTCTATTTGGCTTCCAAATGACCCAAGACTTAAATCAAACCCCCGTGTAGACTTTTTTGAGTATTTAAACCCTTACGGACACTTTAAAGCACTCGAAACGACCATTCAGATGACATGGAAATAACTTACTTTTCATACCTTTAAATTCTAGTCCCGACACGACTCATATGCATATCCCGGCTTAATCATCGTAATTGTTGTATTTATAAATCCCGATAATTTTTATAAAGTCATAATCATATATTACTTTTAATCACTGAGTAATATTGAATATCAATCACATATTACTTTTATTCTAGTAATATTCAATCCGGATTAATTCCAATTATTTTTACATAAATAAATCCAATTAATCCCCATTGATTTAACCCATTTACTTTTAATTTATCTCATTTTAAAAGTCATTAAAATTATGGGGTATTACAACATTATGACAAAGTTTGGGGCGGAGATTTGACGAGATTTGATAGGATTTTCGATCAATCGTCGCCACTTGTCTACTAGTCACTGCGACGAGCGATTTCGAGGACGACTTCCATCCTCGATTGGGGAGAACAAAGGTTTTTCCATGGTTTATATGACGGTCACCTATCACATTTTCATGCTCGTGGGAGAGTGACATGTACGAGGATCCGGAGATTTATTTGTATTTGTATTTATTTTTTATATTCATATTTTCTTAGGTTATTTTTCTCTCTTTGTTGTTATATGGAGTTAAAGGTTGAGATTTGGTTTTAATGTACTTAGTGTGACAAATTTAGTCATGTTACTATATTAGGGTTACTTGGCTAGAAAGACCCTCTTACCTATAAATGAGGCCATTGGCCAATGAATGAGAATTATGGGTAAAATTTCGGTATCTTTGTTCTAAATCAACATTGTCTTCATTGTAAAAATAATTCATTTTAGTCTTTCATCCGGATCCTTCATCTCCTTGAATGTAAAATTAATAAAGGTAGTAACGATATTAAATAACCCATAGCTCCTTGGTTGGGAGTTAGGAGAGAGGGGGCTTTGTGGGTTTTCAAGGATTGGACCATATGTCATTTGGAGATTCAAAAAGCATGACTTACTTTCTTCTTAATAGTTCTCTTTATTTATATCTTCAAATCATTTTCCATTAAGGTATGTTACTGTGCAAATCAATTGTCTAAGAAAAAAACCATTAGTTTAAACTTATTCTTTGATTACTATTACTCATAATAAGTTTTTATAAATTTAAAACAATTTAGATTTTTAATATAGATTTCTCGGTGTTCTATATATATTTTTTATTAGGGATCTAGTATTTCTATAGATTTCTGGGTTCTCTGTATTACATAGTATTTCTATACTGTGCAAATCAATTGTATAAGAAATAAATCATTTTGGTTATTGATTTTTTATTGATAAGAGAGCTGAGATGTTTATATCTAACTTTTACAGACAATAAAGATTATAGCACGGACACTAGATTTGGATCCATATCTTCATTATCAATATTTATTTATTTGTTTTCTTGGTAAATGAGAGATTTTATTAGAGAAATGATTAATGATCACAAAAGGGTCACAGGGTGGTGGATTCTGAGTTTTATCAACATTTCTTCATCAACACTATGCACGTCGTTGTCGAATGAAACATACACAATTCATTTTGTTTGTAATTTTGTTTTTCATGTTTTGGGATTTTTTTTGGGGAGGGTGTGATTCTGAAATACGGTTCTTAGTTTTATTTTTGTTTGTTTTCCTTTTTCCTATTCTTTTTGGGGTGTGCATTTTTTATACATCCAAATTGGTTATTTTCTCTATTTTTACCTGATTCTTGCATGTATCCGTGTACCATAATTCTAGGGGGATTCACAAATTCGACTCATTTTTTACGACTCACTGACGTGTCGCATTTCTATTGTATAATTTTGTGGTACCTATAGTGTGGGTCCCGTCAGGGCCCAAAAAATGGACCAATACAAACACAACACGTCAGTATGTCACATAAAATGAGTCGGATTCGTTCATCACTATAGAAGGACTCATTTGTAAATTGTACGTGTATATAAATAAATGAACGAACAATGATATGTACTACACTCTTGATTATGTTGGTAGTTAATATGAACTATGATGTGTTCGAAAAATTACAATTAAGTTAACATAAAATTTATTTATATCTATATCTATCTATGCTAGCTTAAAATGTCTCATAAATGAAATATCTCACTTTGAACAATTATACCACGTGTATTATAAAGAATTATTAATCTATATTATACCTCTAATGCGATAGTATTAAATTTTAATAACATGTAATAAATACATCATTGCTCTATTCACTTCTTTCATTTTAATTTTTCTATATATAAAAAATTCCAAAAAAAAAACTCTTCTAATCCACGTAACTATCCAGCTATTACTGCAAGCGCCCCTCTCTATCCTAATATATATTAGCAAATGAGACTCTTTTGTTTATCTAATTTTCTCTCCACTGTTCTCTCAGTTAATTTTTATAACAACGGAGGCTTTAATTACTTTTGTTTTTCCCATGAAGATCCAAATCATATTGGATCATTTTCGGAGGGTTCCCAAAACTAAAATTCTTATATTCGCTCTAGATTTGGAGCAAGACCACATCATTCATGATTGCAACATAAATATTTTAATTTCATATTAAAATCTGATAATTGGCTCACATCGAAGATGGTTTTTTATTCACGATTTTGTTAGATAAGCTCTTAGCAGTGTTGGGTTTTAGGAGTGGAGGTGATGTTGAAGAGACTATGTTTGTGGGTCATTCCTCACCACACGAGATGATCAGTATACGATAGTCAATAATTCTAATCATTTTTAGATATCTCTATGTCTAGTTTGTCCGTTGTCATACATGATTCAAATTGTAAGGTCTTAATCTTTTAATGGGATTTGATCCTGTTGATCACATGTCAGGTATTGAGATGATGGATGTGTTTTAAAGTTGGACTTTTTTTTGTACTATTTGAGTGATGGAAAAAATTATCTTATATTTTTTCTAAGGTGTTTTTAAGCACACCACAACTTTTACTTCAAAATACCACAAGAAAAAAAAGGGTTTTTTGCTAAGGGCCAACACGTCATATATATATATATATATATATATATATATATATATATATATATATATATATATATATATATATTACACACGATTTTCAACACAATTTACCACACATTCTCTCTCTACACTACACTCCAAACTCTCCCTTTATATTCTTCACAAAAGTTAAGAACTTTTTCTTCATTAATGTGACACCCCGCCTAATAAAATACCGGGGGATCAGTCCTATACCAAATTAAAACAGGAATCCCAGTTGGATCATCCTTAGCATCACTGTCAAAAACTTTTTTTTTTAAATTTACTAACCACCTAGTATTCCAAAAACTGGTGCCAATTTTAACTTTTTGATTAAACAAAACAATACATGCAGAATTAAAATATAAACCATTCACACAACTGAATGAAAATAAACTAAATCATATTTACACAACATGCCGAATAAATCACCGGCCACCAAAGAAATCATCCAAATACAAATATTCAACACCTGAATGAATTACACCGGAAAAAATGTACCGAGAAGTCTGGGCTACAAGCCCTAAATAAAACTGATACTGATACGAGATTCCTACTCTAGGAATGAATGAATGATGCGTCTAATCCAAACTCCTGCTAGCATCCACATATGCCGCAGCTCCGTGTCCCTGGAATAGAATATCAATCCTGTCGTCCCTGTGGCTGGACACCTAAAAGGTTTTGAAAATATTTTTATAGCAAGGGTTAGAACCAAAAATATTTTGAAAATATTTAGCAAGTGAATTAACTGCAGTAATTTAAAATGCATGAATGCGCTTCATATTTAAGTTAGTGTCGCACTCCCTTGTGGACATTCTCACCCATTCACTATTGTGCACACCTAACGGTTATCCTAACCCCACCTAGTTGTACTACCCCGTCCAACTAGTTCTGGTATAACCTTCCCTTGCCATACTACTCTAACCCGAGTATAATGATTCTTGAATTATAAGTTATTTCACAATTTAACTTAATTAATTCCTCCTAAATAATAACATATAACCGTGTCACAAGTTATATAAAGTACATACATCACACACTGTATTATTTCCACCAATGATTAACTTAATTAATTTTCTCATTAATTAACAGCATATAACTGTAACCCGTGTTATATAAGATAAATACATCACACACTGTATTATCACCTACATATAATATTTACTACCATATTATACATACCTTTACTAACAACCACACATATATCATATGCGTTTCCATTCTTCCGAGTTTACCCTCACCGAATGATTCACTCTAAAATGCCATCTCACTAGGTGTGCTCACAAAACCTAGTTGTCCAAGTTGGATTCGCTCACCAACCTGGTCTACAACATAACAAATTGGAGGCGGTCATATTCCTTCCTGAAAGTGAGATGATCTCCTCACCCATGTACCAGACGCTATGACCTGGGGATATACTCGCCCTACTCCTCAAGCTAGGGGATTCACCCACATCGCGCAACCTCCCTTCATAGCATTAGAGTATTCAAATTGAATAAATATCTAGTCACTGATATTTACTATCACACACAATATATATACACACATATATATACTATCACTACACCGTATATATATAATATAAACTCCGGCTTTACCGTGTACTCAAATTATCCCGTATACTGCCTGAAATTTCCTGAGTTTGTGGCTCGACTCTAATTAAATTAATTAACACACCTATTAATTTAATATCTCCTCGAATCTACCACCCTACTCTAATTAAATTAACTAACACACATATTAATTTAATATCTTCCCGAGTCTATCGTCCAACTCTAATTAAATTAACTATCACACATATTAATTTAATATCTCCCCGAGTCTATCGTCCAACTCTAATTAAATTAATTATTACACCCATTAATTTAATATCTCCCCGAGTCTATCGTCCAACTCTAATTAAATTAATTATTACACCCATTAATTTAATATCTCCCCGAGTCTATCATCCAACTCTAATTAAATTAACTATCACACATATTAATTTAATATCTCCCCGAGTCTATCGTCCAACTCTAATTAAATTAATTATTACACCCATTAATTTAATAACTTGGCGTCACCCAATCATTATCCTCGGACTCTCTCACTTGGCCCTCACCTCCACATTTCCGAGTCAATGTTCCGACTCCAAACTAATTACTTTCTCTCTATAATTACTTTTAATGCCTTAGTGTCACTTAACCAATATACCCGGACTCGCTCACTTGGTCCAATTTACATCTCATAATATAATACCCACATTTTTGCCTACAATGTGTCACACCTTTATTTCTATAATTTTCCCAATTATATTTGCCTATAATTATAAACATACCCGGACTCGCCCACTTGGTCCATAATTAAATATTCCCCGAGTCTATATCCCGACTCAAAATTATTTAGTTTATCTCCAAACTTAATTCACTACCTTGGGGTCGCATGACCAATATACCCGGATTCACTCACTTGATCCGTACCTCACTATTTTGGAATAAAGTCTCCCAAATTTATCCATTAAACGTCCCAAATAATTTCATCCTAGTCCCAATTACTTTCTCCAATAATTGCTAGGAATATTTGTTTCATAATTATCTATCACTTATTAATGTATGAAACTTAACTTTTAATAATTTTCCTTCTATATAATAAACTGGCCGAACTGCCCAGAATTTCCTATCATCGATCGATCGATGCCCCCGATCGATCGATCGACCCCTTCGTTACAGCTCTTCTTCCCCCCTGTTTTCCACCATTAAGGAATTTCAAGGTTTTTAACCCATAATTTAAACCTCAAATTACATAATCCCATCATCTACACATGGTTAATCCACATCCTATTCATCATAGAGACCATTAAGATGATCAACTTCTCTAATTATCTCATAATTTTCAAAATGGGTCTTACTCCATAAAATTTAATTATCTGTTTTAAATCCCAATTTCCAGATTCGATTTCCACTCTCTTATGTTCTGGATTTCTCATTCAAATCATATATACACATTCAGATATCAATCACTCATCTAAATCTTACTTTGAATCTCATTCAAGTATTTCAAAAACAAAAATCCCATTTTGTACCCATTTACACCCAAAAACGAATTTTCATACACACATCACTATGATATGAATTGATTATCATGCTTTAAGAATCAAAACAGTTAACCACTTGCCTGAAAGTGTTCGTAGTGTCTGATTCCATTGGCGTAGTCCCTCGATTTGGCTCCAAAATCCTCAATTTGCTTTTGCTAAGCTTTCCCCCAATTTCCCTCTCAAGCCCTAGGCTTAGATTTGTGATGGCTGCTGATTTCCTAATCTCCCCATTAGGTTATAAACCCTTAATCCCGTTTTTCATCTAATGGGCTTAATTAAAGTGGTCCAACTCACCCCGTGTGCGCCCGGCTATGCCCAAAATTACCCCAAGACCCAATTACTACCCCCGGGTACTCTTTTCTGACTATCTCGACCCATCCGGACTCAACCGCGCACTCCGAATTAATTTATAAAAATCCTTATCTCATACCCAATTTAGTCTATACCGAATCCCGGCTGGGATAAGTGTATACTTTGTCATTAATACTCGAAATGACTTAATAAAATTATTACTATTCACTTAGTAAATAAATTTCCCTAAACATTAACCATTCACTCCCCGATTAATATTTAAATATTTATATTGCCATAATTAATTTAATTAAAATTACTACACACCAGTAATTTAAAATTCCCGAATTAATTACATATTAAGTGTACAAAAATACGGGGTGTTACATACTTCCCCCCTTACAAAGGAATTTCGCCCTCGAAATTAAGATAAACCTAGTGTTCCGATATTCACATCTTTCTCACTAGTCATGTGCCTCCAAGCCTGCCATATCTATCCCATCTGCTTCTAACCATACGTTATACAAGCATGCATTTAAACCTTGTCAGGGCGCCCATACACCCTATACCCGTGCTTAACCGCCCAAAATTTGTCTTAATTAACCCGGGTGCCCATACACCCTATCCCCGTGCCCTACCACACGAAAGTTACTCGACTATGCTAGTCGTAACCCGTAATATAATTTCGAACCCATAGTCACATTACATATATATATACATATATAATTACTGCCCGGGTACTCAACCCATGCTACGTCCAACTATCTCCCCATAAATACTTATCTCTCATCACAAAAGAATATACACTTACCCTTATGCTACCAAAGACAACATAATACTGCGCCCTTACTACCACTATTCCTTGCGCAAAATAAACCCCGAGCTATCTCTCTTTGTTCGAAAATTCAATTTAACCACCCTGATTCACTTCAGTATAATCCCCACTTACCGGGATAAAATGTGAGAACACAAAACCTCACTATGTGCCATCGCACCATGAAATACAACATATATATCCACATATATATAGGCTATACGCCCTCTCCGGTGATACCTAGTACCAACCATACCCTGGTGTCGCGGACACCAAAATTTAACTCCACTATCCACAATAGTTAAATTCCATCGCTATCCAGTCGATGTTTAAAAAGTATTATCAACCCCACTCCCATAATTCTCGAAAGTAGAAATTCCTCGCATAATCCAACCAATCACTCAGTGTACGCCCCCACTCTCCCATGAAGAACACTAAGGAACTCCGCTACCCTACGGAAAGTTTACCCACATGCTATGGCTGCTACCGCCAACGCACCCACTAAGTTCGACTCACCTATGAACTCTAGTGAAAAATAAGTCTTATACTGTGACATCCTCTTTGTCACTCAAAAAATATACCCTATGCCCCTAGGGTAAAATAATTACTTCTATACTCTAGTTGCAATGGCTGGTTCTTGATTTTTGGGGTAGCTTCTCCCTGCCCGAATGCACCCGTGATTTGCTTTAGTGGCTGTACATCGAGGACCTCGTCCTGTAGTTGACCCCTGCCTCGCTTAAGGCAATATCTCTTCATGTGTCTCGCTTTTCCCACGAACGAAACACTTTCTAATATGTTCACCCTGCCACTGCTCCCTTCTATGCCAACCTTCTTGGAATTTCTGGCCATCCCACCGATAGCTTCCAGTTCTAGATCGTTTGGCATGATTTCCCTACCGGAATTCCTGTCCCTGATCTCCCCCAGTCTGCTGCTGGGATACCCCATTGGTATTGTTCCCTTCTGCCTCATCCGACAGGCTAATCCCCACTCCCCTCCCGCTTCCTTTCGCGTGGAAGCGATATTCCCAACAGTGCCGGAGTGTTGCGTTAATGACATCAGTATAATCTGCTAATGCGGAAATTATCAATTAAATGTTGTCTGATTCTCCACACTAAACCATCCATAAACTTTGTTTTCTTTCTCTTTTCTTTGCTTACCTCATCTGGTACAAAATTTGCCAACGAGTTAAATCTTCCTCGTAATCGTCCATTGAACGGTCTCCCTTTGAGTCTCCTCAAAAAAATTTCTCCTCATTTCGGTCTCGACCACTGAAGGAAAAATACTTGCGGTCGAACCGCACCCAACACTCTGCAGTAGCTAGTGTGTCCCTTTCCTCAACTGTGGTGATTGACTCCCACCACTGTAGCGCCGCTCCCACTAACTAAAAGTGGTTAGCATTTATCCCTATCGCAATCTCCCCTGCGCAGGTTATGCTGGATACCTCTCTTCCTTGACACGCTAGTACTACACCTGAACCTCCTCGCAACTCTGGTCGGTTCCTACTAAAAATAACCTATCTTTCCTGTTTCCACCCCGACGACCCCGCGTGAGTCTGAACATCCGGTGCCACTAACACTTGTGGCGGATCCCGTGGAAAGTACCGTGCCGCTGTGACCACCATCGTTTCAACGGTTTGTGCCACTATTTCAGTTACCTGTGCTGCCAAAATTATCTTTGGGAGTTGCTGCCGTAACTCTTACTCCTGACAAGTCTCCCTCGTCTCCCCTCCCCCTGCTGCCCTAGCTGCTTCCTCTCTCCTGGGCGTCGTCCGGAAAGAGAATCGAATTGTATGAGTTCACTCGCAAATATAAATTCGCAGAAGAACGTATATGCGCATACGTATGAGAATACAACAATCCTATGATAGGGCTCTATATCAAAGATTGCTAAGCCGAAACGTGAAAAGCCGCACAGATCCTAAGGACACTAGAACCTGATGCTCGGATACCATCTGTGACACCCCGCCTAATAAAATATCGGGTGATTAGTCCTATACCAAATTAAAATAGGAATCCCAGTTGCATCATCTTTAGCATCACTGTCGAAAACTTTTTTTTTTAAATTTACTAACCACCTAGTATTCCAAAAACTGGTGCCAATTTTAACTTTTTGATTAAACAAAACAATACATGCGGAATTAAAATATAAACCATTCACACAACTGAATGAAAATAAACTAAATCATAATTACACAACATACCGAATAAATCACCGGTCACCAAAGAAATCATCCAAATACAAATATTCAACACCTGAATGAATTACACCTGAAAAACTGTACCGAGAAGTCTGGGCTACAAGCCCTAAATAAAACTGAGACTGATACAAGATTCCTACTCTAGGAATGAATGAATGATGCGTCGAATCCAAACTCCTGCTAGCATCCACATATGCCGCAGCTCCGTGTCCCTGGAATAGAATATCAATCCTGGAGTCCCTGTGGCTGGACACCTAAAAGGTTTTGAAAATATTTTTATAGCAAGGGTTAGAACCCAAAATATTTTGAAAATATTTAGCAAGTGAATTAACTGCAGTAATTTAAAATGCATGAATGCGCTTCATATTTAAGTTAGTGTCGCACTCCCTTGTGGACATTCTCACCCCTCCACTATTGTGCACACCTAACGGTTATCCTAACCCCACCTAGTTGTACTACCCCGTCCAACTAGTTCTGGTATAACCTTCCCTTGCCATACTACTCTAACCCGAGCATAATGATTCTTGAATTATAAGTTATTTCACAATTTAACTTAATTAATTCCTCCTAAATAATAACATATAACCGTGTCACAAGTTATATAAAGTACATACATCACACACTGTATTATTTCCACCAATGATTAACTTAATTAATTTTCTCATTAATTAACAGCATATAACTGTAACCCGCGTTATATAAGATAAATACATCACACACTGTATTATCACCTACATATAATATTTACTACCATATTATACATACCTTTACTAACATCCACACATATATCATACGCGTATCCATCCTTCCGAGTATACCCTCACCGGATGATTCACTCTAAAATGCCATCTCACTAGGTGTGCTCACAAAACCTAGTTTTCCAAGTTGGATTCGCTCACCAACCTGGTCTACAACATAACGGATTGGAGGCGGTCATATTCCTTCCTGAAAGTGAGATGATCTCCTCACCCATGTACCGGACGCTATGACCTGGGGATATACTCGCCCTACTCCTCAAGCTAGGGGATTCACCCACATCGCGCAACCTCCCTTGATGGCATTAGAGTATTTAAATTGAATAAATATCTAGTCACTGATATTTACTATCACACACAATATATATACATATATATATACTATCACTACACAGTATATATATAATATAAACTCCGGCTTTACCGTGTACTCAAATTATCCCGTATACTGTCTGAAATTTCCTGAGTTTGTGGCTCGACTCTAATTAAATTAATTAACACACCTATTAATTTAATATCTCCCCGAATCTACCACCCTACTCTAATTAAATTAACTAACACACATATTAATTTAATATCTTCCTGAGTCTATCGTCCAACTCTAATTAAATTAACTATAACACATATTAATTTAATATTTCCCCGAGTTTATCGTCCAACTCAAATTAAATTAATTATTAGACCCATTAATTTAATATCTCCCCGAGTCTATCGTCCAACTCTAATTAAATTAATTATTACACCCATTAATTTAATAACTTGGCGTCACCCAATCATTATCCCCGGACTCTCTCACTTGGCCCTTACCTCCACATTTCCGAGTCAATGTTCCGACTCCAAACTAATTACTTTATCTCTATAATTACTTTAATGCCTTAGTGTCACTTAACCAACATACCCGGACTCGCTCACTTGGTCCAATTTACATCTCATAATATAATACCCATATTTTTGCTTACAATGTGTCACACCTTTATTTCTAGAATTTTTCCAATTATATTTGCCTATAATTATCAACATACCCGGACTCGCCCACTTGGTCCATAATTAAATATTCCCCGAGTCTATATCCCGACTCAAAATTATTTAGTTTATCTCCAAACTTAATTCACTACCTTGGGGTCGCATGACCAATATACCCGGATTCACTCACTTGATCCGTACCTCATTATTTTGGAATAAAGTCTCCCAAATTTATCCATTAAACGTCCCACATAATTTCATCCTAGTCCCAATTACTTTCTCCCATAATTGCTAGGAATATTTGTTTCATAATTATCTATCACTTATTAATGTATGAAACTTAACTTTTAATAATTTTCCTTTTATATAAACTGGACGAACTGCCCAGAATTTCCTATCATCGATCGAACGATGCCCCCGATCGATCGATCGACCCCTTCGTTACAGCTCTTCTTCCCCCTGTTTTCCACCATTTAGGAATTTCAAGGTTTTTAAACCATAATTTAAACCTCCAATTACATAATCCCATCATCTACACATGGTTAATCCACATCCTATTCATCATAGAGACCAATAAGATGATCAACTTCTCTAATTATCTCATAATTTTCAAAATGGGTCTTACTCCATAAAATTCAATTATCTGTTTTAAATCCCAATTTCCAGATTCGATTTCCACTCTTTTATGTTCTGGATTTCTCATTCAAATCATATATACACATTCAGATATCAATCACTCATCTAAATCTTACTTTGAATCTCATTCAAGTATTTCAAAAACAAAAATCCCATTTTGTACCCATTTACACCCAAAAACGAATTTTCATACACACATCACTATGATATGAATTGATTATCATGCATTAAGAATCAAAACAGTTAACCACTTGCCTGAAAGTGTTCGTAGTGTCTGATTCCATTGGCGTAGTCCCTCGATTTGGCTCCAAAATCCTCAATTTGGCTTTTGTTATGCTTTCTCCCAATTTTCCTCTCAAGCCCTAGGCTTAGATTTGTGATGGCTGCTGATTTCCTAATCTCCCCATTAGGTTAAAAACCCTTAATCCCGTTTTTCACCTAATGGGCTTAATTAAAGTGGTCTAACTCACCCCGTGTGGGCCGGCTATGCCCGAAATTACCCCGAGACCCAATTACTACCCCCGGGTACTCTTTTCTGACTATCTCGACCCATCCGGACTCAACCGCGTACTCAGAATTGGCATCCGAATTAATTTATAAAAATCCTTATCTCACACCCAATTTAGTCTATACCGACTCTCCGCTGGGATAAGTGTATACTTTGTCATTAATACTCGAAATGACTTAATAAAATTATTACTATTCACTTAGTAAATAAATTTCCCTAAACATTAACCATTCACTCCCCGATTAATATTTAAATATTTATATTGCCATAATTAATTTAATTAAAATTACTACACACCAGTAATTTAAAATTCCCGAATTAATTAAATATTAAGTGTACAAAAATACGGGGTGTTACATACTTCCCCCCTTACAAAGGAATTTCGCCCTCGAAATTAAGATAAACCTAGTGTTCCGATATTCACATCTTTCTCACTAGTCTTGTACCTCCAAGCCCGCCATATCTATCCCATCTGCTTCTAACCATACGTTACACAAGCATGCATTTAAACCTTGTCAGGGCGCCCATACACCCTATACCCGTGCTTAACCGCCCAAAATTTGTCTTAATTAACCCGGGTGCCCATACACCCTATCCCCGTGCCCTACCACACGAAAGTTACTCGATTATGCTAGTCGTAACCCGTAATATAATTTCGAACCCGTAGTCACATTATATATATATATATATATATACACATATATAATTACTGCCCGGGTACTCAACCCATGCTACGTCCAACTATCTCCCCATAAATACTTATCTCTCATCACAAAAGAATATACACTTACCCTTATGCTACCAAAGACAACATAATACTGCGCCCTTACTACCACTATTCCTTGCGCAAAATAAACCCCGAGCTATCTCTCTTTCTTCGAAAATTCAATTTAACCACCCTGATTCACTTCAGTATAATCCCCACTTACCGGGATAAAATGTGAGAACACAAAACCTCACTATGTGCCATCGCAATATGAAATACAACATATATATCCACATATATATAGGCTATACGCCCTCTCCGGTGATACCTAGTACCAACCATACCCTGGTGTCGCGGACACCAAAATTTAACTCCACTATCCACAATAGTTAAATTCCATCGCTATCCAGTCGATGTTTAAAAAGTATTATCAACCCCACTCCCATAATTCTCGAAAGTAGAAATTCCTCGCATAATCCAACCAATCACTCAGTGTACGCCTCCACTCTCCCATGAAGAACACTAAGGAACTCCGCTACCCTACGGAAAGTTTACCCACATGCTATGGCTGCTACCGCCAACGCACCCACTAAGTTCGACTCACCTGTGAACTCTAGTGAAAAATAAGTCTTATACTGTGACATCCTCTTTGTCACTCAAAAAATATACCCTATGCCCCTAGGGTAAAATAATTACTTCTATACTCTAGCTGCAATGGCTGGTTCTCGATTTTCGGGGTAGCTTCTCCCTGCCCGAATGCACCCGTGATTTGCTTTAGTGGCTGTACATCCAGGACCTCGTCCTGTAGTTAACCCCTGCCTCGCTTAAGGCAATATCTCTTCATGTGTATCGCTTTTCCCACGAACGAAACAGTTTCTAATATGTTCACCCTGCCACTGCTCCCTTCCATGCCAACCTTGTTGGAATTTCTGGCCATCCCGCCGATAGCTTTCAGTTCTAGATCGTCTGGCATGATTTCCCTACCGAAAATCCTGCCCCTGATCTCCCCCAGTCTGCTGCTGGGATACCCCACTGGTATTGTTCCCTTCTGCCTCATCCGACTGTCTAATCCCCACTCCCCTCCCGCTTCCTTTCGCGTGGAAGCGATATTCCCAACAGTGCCGGTGTGTTGCGTTAATGACATCAATATAATCTGCTAATGTCGAAATTATCAATTAAATGTTGTCTGATTCTCTAGACTAACCCATCCATAAACTTTATTTTCTTTCTCATTTCCTTGCTTACCTCATCTGGTACAAAATTTGCCAACGAGTTAAATCTTCCTCGTAATCGGCCATTGAACGGTCTCCCTTTGAGTCTCCTCACAAAATTTTCTCCTCATTTCGATCTCGACCGCTGAAGGAAAAATACTTGCGATCGAACCGCACCCAAAACTCTGCAGTAGCTAGTGTGTCCCTTTCCTCAACTGTGGTGATTGACTCCCACCACTGTAGCGCCGCTCACACTAACTAAAAGTGGTTAGCATTTATTTTTGCACCCTATCGCAATCTCCCCTGCGCAGGTTATGCTGGATACCTCTCTTCCTTGACACGCTAGTACTACACCTGAACCTCCTCGCAAGTCTGGTGGGTTCCTACTAAAAATAACCTCTCTTTCCTGTTTCCACCCCGACGACCCCGCGTGAGTCTGAACATCCGGTGCCACTAACACTTGTGGCGGATCCCGTGGAAAGTACCCTGCCGTTGTGACCATCGTCGTTTCAACTGTCTGTGCCACTATTTCAGTTACCTGTGCTGCCAAAATTATCTTTGGCAGTTGCTGCCGTAACTCTTACTCCTGACAAGTCTCCCTCGTCTCCCCTCCCCCTGCTGCCCTAGTTGCTTCCTCTCTCCTGGGCGTCGTCCGGAAGGAGAATCGAATTGTATGAGTTCACTCGCAAATATAAATTCGCAGAAGAACGTATATGCGCATACGTATGAGAATACAACAATCCTATGATAGGGCTCTATATCAAAGATTGCTAAGCCGAAACGTGAAAAGTCGCACAGATCCTAAGGACACTAGAACCTGATGCTCTGATACCATTTGTGACACCCCGCCTAATAAAATACCGGGTGATCAGTCCTATACCAAATTAAAACAGGAGTCCCAGTTGGATCATCCTTAGCATCACTGTCGAAAACTTTTTTTTGTAAATTTACTAACCACCTAGTATTCCAAAAACTGGTGCCAATTTTAACTTTTTGATTAAACAAAACAATACATGCGGAATTAAAATACAAACCATTCACACAACTGAATGAAAATAAACTAAATCATAATTACACAACATGCCGAATAAATCACCGGCCACCAAAGAAATCATCCAAATACAAATATTCAACACCTGAATGAATTACACCTGAAAAACTGTACCGAGAAGTCTGGGCTACAAGCCCTAAATAAAATTGAGACTGATACAAGATTCCTACTCTAGGAATGAATGAATGATGCGTCTAATCCAAACTCCTGCTAGCATCCACATATGCCGCAGCTCCGTGTTCCTGGAATAGAATATCAATCCTGGGGTCCCTGTGGCTGGACACCTAAAAGGTTTTGAAAATATTTTTATAGCAAGGGTTAGAACCCAAAACATTTTGAAAATATTTAGCAAGTGAATTAACTGCAGTAATTTAAAATGCATGAATGCGCTTCATATTTAAGTTAGTGTCGCACTCCCTTGTGGACATTCTCACCCCTCCACTATTGTGCACACCTAACGGTTATCCTAACCCCACCTAGTTGTACTACCCCGTCCAACTAGTTCTGGTATAACCTTCCCTTGCCATACTACTCTAACCCGAGTATAATGATTCTTGAATTATAAGTTATTTCACAATTTAACTTAATTAATTCCTCCTAAATAATAACATATAACCGTGTCACAAGTAATATAAAGTACATACATCACACACTGTATTATTTCCACCAATGATTAACTTAATTAATTTTCTCATTAATTAACAGCATATAACTGTAACCCGCGTTATATAAGATAAATACATCACACACTGTATTATCACCTACATATAATATTTACTACCATATTATACATACCTTTACTAACATCCACACATATATCATACGCGTATCCATCCTTCCGAGTATACCCTCACCGGATGATTCACTCTAAAATGCCATCTCACTAGGTGTGCTCACAAAACCTAGTTTTCCAAGTTGGATTCGCTCAACAACCTGGTCTACAACATAACGAATTGGAGGCGGTCATATTCCTTCCTGAAAGTGAGATGATCTCCTCACCCATGTACCGGACGCTATGACCTGGGGATATACTCGCCCTACTCCTCAAGCTAGGGGATTCACCCACATCGCGCAACCTCCCTTGATAGCATTAAGAGTATTTAAATTGAATAAATATCTAGTCACTGATATTTACTATCACACACAATATATATACACATATATATATATATACTATCACTACACCGTATATATATAATATAAACTCCGGCTTTACCGTGTACTCAAATTATCCCGTATACTGCCTGAAATTTCCTGAGTTTGTGTCTCGACTCTAATTAAATTAATTAACACACCTATTAATTTAATATCTCCCCGAATCTACCACCCTACTCTAATTAAATTAACTAACACACATATTAATTTAATATCTTCCCGAGTCTATCGTCCAACTCTAATTAAATAAAGTATCACACATATTAATTTAATATCTCCCCGAGTCTGTCGTCCAACTCTAATTAAATTAATTATTACACCCATTAATTTAATATCTCCCCGAGTCTATCGTCCAACTCTAATTAAATTAATTATTACACCCATTAATTTAATATCTCCCCGAGTCTATCGTCCAACTCTAATTAACTTAACTATCACACATATTAATTTAATATCTCCCCAAGTCTATCGTCCAACTCTAATTAAATTAATTATTACACCCATTAATTTAATAACTTGGCGTCACCCAATCATTATTCCCGGACTCTCTCACTTGGCCCTTACCTCCACATTTCCGAGTCAATGTTCCGACTCCAAATTAATTACTTTCTCTCTATAATTACTTTAATGCCTTGGTGTCACTTAACCAACATACCCGGACTCGCTCACTTGGTCCAATTTACATCTCATAATATAATACCCACATTTTTGCCTACAATGTGTCACACCTTTATTTCAAGAATTTTCCCAATTATATTTGCCTATAATTATCAACATACCCGGACTCGCCCACTTGGTCCATAATTAAATATTCCCCGAGTCTATATCCCGACTCAAAATTATTTAGTTTATCTCCAAACTTAATTCACTACCTTGGGGTCGCATGACCAATATACCCGGATTCACTCACTTGATCCGTACCTCACTATTTTGGAATAAAGTCTCCCAAATTTATCCATTAAACGGCCCACATAATTACATCCTAGTCCCAATTACTTTCTCCCATAATTGCTAGGAATATTTGTTTCATAATTATCTATCACTTATTAATGTATGAAACTTAACTTTTAATAATTTTCCTTTTATATAATAAACTCGCCGAACTTCCCAGAATTTCCTATCATCGATCGATCGATGCCCCCGATCGATCGATCGACCCCTTCGTTACAGCTCTTCTCCCCCCCTGTTTTCAACCATTAACGAATTTCAAGGTTTTTAAACCATAATTTAAACCTCCAATTACATAATCCCATCATCTACACATGGTTAATCCACATCCTATTCATCATAGAGACCATTAAGATGTTCAACTTCTCTAATTATCTCATAATTTTCGAAATGGGTCTTACTCCATAAAATTCAATTATCTGTTTTAAATCCCAATTTCCAGATTCGATTTCCACTCTTTTATGTTCTGGATTTCTCATTCAAATCATATATACACACATTCAGATATCAATCACTCATCTAAATCTTACTTTGAATCTCATTCAAGTATTTCAAAAACAAAAATCCCATTCTGTACCCTTTTACACTCAAAAACGAATTTTCATACACACATTACTATGATATGAATTGATTATCTTGCTTTAAGAATCAAAACAGTTAACCACTTGCCTGAAAGTGCTTGTAGTGTCTAATTCCATTGACGTAGTCACTCGATTTGGCTCCAAAATCCTCAAATTGGCTTTTGCTAAGCTTTCCCCCAATTTTCCTCTCAAGCCCTAGGCTTAGATTTGTGATGGCTGCTGATTTCCTAATCTCCCCATTAGGTTAAAAACCCTTAATCCCGTTTTTCACCTAATGGGCTTAATTAAAGTGGTCTAACTCACCCCGTGTGGGCCGGCTATGCCCGAAATTACCCCGAGACCCAATTACTACCCCCGGGTACTCTTTTCTGACTATCTCGACCCATCCAGACTCAACCGCGCACTCAGAATTGGCATCCGAATTAATTTATAAAAATCCTTATCTCACACCCAATTTAGTCTATACCGACTCCCGGCTGGGATAAGTGTATACTTTGTCATTAATACTCGAAATGACTTAATAAAATTATTACTATTCACTTAGTAAATAAATTTCCCTAAACATTAACCATTCACACCCCGACTAATATTTAAATATTTATATTGCCATAATTAATTTAATTAAAATTACTACACACCAGTAATTTAAAATTCCCGAATTAATTAAATATTAAGTGTACAAAAATACGGGGTGTTACAATTAATCCAACCAACCATCTTCAACTAACCACCTACAACATTATTAAATAACTGGAGTTTGTTATTCAAATATTCAAATATCAATGGATATTCCCCAAAAGACAATTACAACACCTCAAAAGCAAATGAAAACTCCCTAAATTACATTTTTGAAGTAAACTTTGGCTTCCATTATATATATATTTTCTTTATCATAAGGATTGAAAATATGAAAAATTGCAAAAATCATCCGGTGGTTCGGGGTTGGGCCCCGAAGAAGATAATGATTTTTAGGGTGACTATCCCGAATCAAAGTTTAATTTTTTTTTTTTTAAGAAAAAGTTTCATTCGAGATGATTATGCCGAATGGAATGCATATATGCAGGATAATTATGCTGAATGGAATGCATATATTCGGGGTGTTATGCCGAATTAAATGCATATATTCGGGGTGATTATGCCGAATGAAATGTATATATATTTTTTATTGTCAAAAAGTCTCATTCAAGGTATTTATATCGAATGAAATGCATATATTCGAAATAATTATGCCGAATTAAACGCAAATACTAGGGGTAATTATACCTAATGATGTTTGATTCCAATTTTTCATACCATATATTGTTCGGGGCAAACATGACGAAATTTGGGTCTTTACCCAGGATCGGGATACCGAACCACTGGGTTATTAGGTAGGATTTCGTACGCTATGGTTTATTGATTATGTGGTGTTTTCTCAACATATGAGGAGTATTAAAAGTTCCTAACACCAAATATTAACACATTATTGTTGTTCAACATATTTTTAATAGCTTTAACATAGTTTTAAAGGGTTGAACATATTATTCACAATGAATAATGTATCAAACAATGTCTATTATATATGTTTTGATGATTATAATCTTGATTGTATGGCGTTGAATGATGATTTGATGAATATCTTTGAAGCTTTGGAGGTTCAGACAATAAGATTAATTTGTAATTGAAGTTGAGAGGTTTTAAAGTTTAAAGATTGAGAAGTTAAGAGGTTTGAATGTGTAAAGAGAAGGAGAGAAAGTGGGTGAATAATTTTTTACAACTTTAAATATGTGGTATCCCTTTAGTGGTATTTTGAAGTAACTATTAAAATTAAGTGGTATTTTGTAGTAAAAAAAGAGTGAATGTATTTTGAAGTATTATTTGGAGTGCCTTTAGAAACACCATTTTCCAAACAATGATAATTATAGTAGATATTTCACCCTTTATCACTGTACTATCAATACTTCTTTAGACTTTTGTGTAGTCAACTCAACAAAGGTTTTCCTAATTATTTGAAGTCGACTACATGAATCCTAAAGGATTTTAGTATGTGACGTGACGTTGCCTTTTACAACAATATTTTTACACCATTGATAACCTTTCATTAATCTGAATCTCTTTGACTATTTTTGTATGTTAAATACATAGTAAAAATGGATTAGTTTGATATCGTAAATGATACAAATTCTTTAACAAATTCTATGTTATAATTTTGACACAGTTTCATGCCTTTAACCTTTGTCCGTACGCGACATAAAATGACATTGTTTAAATTTTGGATCAGATTCGGATCGTATCACTCCGTCGCGCCAAAATTCTCACTCATAATTTTGAATAATTGTCCCTACTCATACCATAAAATATAAAGCATAATAAATTTACAAATTCTATCAACTATTATCAATTTATGTTATTATGATTGTTTTATATAAATCTTAAGTATTTTTTTTTCTATAAAACGTTCGCGTATCGCATAGGTTACATGCAAGTATTTAATAAATAGAGCACTAAATATTTACTGCATAATAACATAATCAAACAACAAATTTACGAGGCTAAAGGACCACGTCATGCTTACACAATTTATGTTTGCAACATTTTTTATCTACGACATTACTCAAGTCCGTGTCTATGCCATTATTCAAATCCGTGATAAGATATAATCATGGTTTACAGGACTGTTTATATAATTTAAACATTTTTTTTGTGAAATGTAAATTTAATTAGAATAAGCAACAGCCCAAAGAAAATACAATGAGCCCAACCAAAGGTCCCAAGACCTAACTAGACAAAACAGACCTGAAAAAATGGTAACATGTTGCTAAAGAAAGGGACAGGCAGCCCACACACCCAATAACCAAAACAGATACAGAAAAAGGCTCATTAAAGAAAACAAACTAGAAAAGCCCAACCCAGAATATACAACATGTTGTATTTTATATAATTTAAACATTGGTATTAAGAGATTGAGCATCTGTATTAATGCAACGAATTACATCGTGAAGTAATAACAACTTTGATCATTCTCTCGTTAATGCAAATTTATAATCATAAGAAGCCAAAATGGGATTCACTCCTAAATCAACAACCTTCACGGAATATTTTCCTTTTTATCACTTGATTCTTCACATCGATGCCTCCGTGCCTCTATTATCTTTTTGTATGCACAATACACATAACATATGACGGATACTGTTGCAGCATCCAGTAAATATCTTGTCAACTCTCAAGCAAATCTGGATTACTTGAACAAAACTGACCCATTATTATGTCATGAAGCTCATGGTAGGGACTAATTCAAATATATGCCCAACAATAGCATGACAATTTTAGAAACCTCACAAGTTACACAAATCCATAATTGATACGATGTATTATTTTTGTAGTATTCGTGTTATTTGTTATCCGAATTCGTGGTGTCGTGTTCATATTAAAATTATGAATCGTTTTAGTCGTGTTATTATATTTTATCTTACCAATAATATTTTTATTGTAATTATACATATTTTTATTTAATTAGACATAAAATTTAAGAAATCTTGTTAAACTTAATAATTGTGTCTTATTTTACAGTGGCCCATTTGTCATGTCTTGTCATATTGGAAATAAAATCCGAACCCAAAACACAATATGACAATCCCTACCCAAGTTTAATTGCATTCATGACAGCAAGTCTGAGTCGACGTATCTAGCCCAGTCATCCCCACCCTTGCAGTTAACTTTTGCATTTTATAATTATATCTAAATTAAAAATTATTTAACTATCGCAATTGCTAAATACAATTAATTTAAGTTTTTAAACACAATCAACAATGTGGAAGCAAATTAATCGCGTCCATGACCATCAATCAATGTCCAAGCAAGCATAACAGAACCTGGCTAGGCCCCGTCATCACACTAGTAGAGAACTATTGCATTTTTTAAACATAATCTAAATTAAAAATTATTTAACAATCTTAAAAGTTGAACACTAATGATTTTATTTTGTAAACACAATCAACAATAGTGATTAGACTAAACAATAGTGATTAGACTAAACAATAGTGATTAGAGTAGCCCAGATAGATAAGTCCCATAATAATACACGTACTACATACATCAAAACAAACAAAAAAATAAAGAAAGAAGACAAAGATAAACATAAGGAAAACACACAACTCAAGGAATCATAGGACCAAAGGTCTTGCACACCATTAACGACTTTTGTTCCCCACCTTGACAAAAGAAGAAACTCGCCGGGCAGCGGTACAAGCAGTTATCCCCCAAACTCACATTCACAGATCCAGGTTTCATCTTTATCAACGGACTCGGTATTGCCCCAAACAAATAATTCCCACCCAACAACAGCCTCTCAAATGGCGACACCCCTGCACCCGGAATCGCTGTTTTAACCGCGTACTCGGTCGGTATCATACCCGTTAACTTATTATTCTCCAACGACAATGCCGACAGTTTTGGCATTAAACCCATAAACGCTGGTAAAAACCCATGTAACTCGTTGTTACTCAAGTCAACAGCTATGAGTTCACTTTGTCTACCGGACACCCCATTTAACTGAACTGACCCAAATTGGTTGTAGGAAAGTGTTAACTGTTGTAAAGATGGGTGGTTAAAAAGACCAGAGGGTACTGACCCTGTTAACTTGTTGTGACTTAAATCAATCACTTGTAAATACATTAATCTCATAATGCCCACCGGGATATTTCCTTGTATTTGGTTATTCCTCATTGCGAGTTCAATAAGGGAGGCCGGGAAATTCATAGGGAGTTTATTAGAGATAAGGTTGTCACTTGAGTCGATGAAATAGAGATTAGTGAGTTGACTCAGATCAGGAAATGACCCATCAAGTTTGTTGCCTTGAAGTTCGAGTCTTTTTAGATTGGTGAGGTTGTTTAGAGAAAATGGTATTTGGCCTTGGAGATTGTTGTTGTTTAAGTAAAGCTCTTGTAATTCTGGGAGAGACCCAATGGAATAAGGGAATGAGTCAGTGAAGGAGTTCCCAGCGAGATTGAGTGTTTGTAAGCGGGTGAGGTTGGAGAGAGAGTTTGGGATAGAGCCGGTGAAATAGTTGGCAGAGAGGTCTAGTGTTTGGAGATAAGGGAGGTTAAATGAAACGGAAGAGAGAGAACCTGAGTAACCGGCTTGGTCAAGGGTGAGTTCGTTGACACGAGTTGTATTTGTGTTTGTGTTTGTGGTGTTGAGGTTTATTGTGTCGCATCGGAAACCACAAGTGAATTTTTCGCTGAAGAGGTTGTCGCATGGGTCGAGGGTGAAGTCCCATGAGCTTAAGCATGAGCCTGGACTCACTGAGTTTGGGTTGAGTGCGGATTTAAGCTGTTTGAGGACCTCTATGTCTTCCCAGTAAGTGGTTGAGTGTACATGAAAAAAGAAGAAGGTCAACACAAGGAGTGAAGGGAGAGTACCCATTTTCTTTGTTTTAGTGTGGCGGATATTTAGATGAGGGGAGAGAGAGTTGAGGAGTACTGAGTACAGTAGGTTTTGACGTGGGTTGTTCGGAATCGTAATAAATTCGAATTGGGTAAGGAGGAGAGAGAGGGGGATTTGGGGGCCTCTTTTCCTCTCTTGTTTCAGAGTGAGTGCTTTCACGGGCATTTGTCAGACTCCACTGCTGCATTTAAGTGTACTTACGTTTTTAATATCTAGAGAGAGATTTTCACTGATTTAGACCTTGGGCTGGGCTGTCACTGCTCTATAGGCCCGACGTATTTGTACTCATTCAGCCATCCACAATGAGGAGCTAGGTCCCATTAGGTTCGTAAATTGAGCCGAGCCGGAAGTTTGCCTGTTTGAGTCGTTATTTTTTAATCGAGCTTTATTTAAGTTTGAATCAAAATTTCAAATTTGAATGAATTTCGGGTTGAGCTTGAGCCAAATCTTACTAGGTTCGAATTGGTCCCGAAGCCCGAACTTTAAATAAATAAATATTTTTATATAATATCACATATTTATGTTAACATTGTTTAAAATAACATACCTATTTTAATTTTGTTGGTTTTCATTCTAATTTTCTTTCTTTTTAATTTAATACACTTCATAATTATATATTCTATTTTATAAAATAACAATTAGATTTTAATATGTACATTTTCTCCATGATGAAAATATAAGGAAAAAAACAATAATTCAAACATTTTTTTAACAAAAAACTGAAATCGGGCCTGCCCGAAATCGGGCCCGAAGTCCGTAATACTTATGAGCTGAGTTCGGGCTTAGGTAGAAAAAGTTAATTCGGATCGGGATCGGGCTTGAGCTTGAGCTTGGGTAAGGCAGTTCGGATCGAGCCTGAGCAACCCCAAGCCCCACTCACCCAGTCCGATTTACAGTCCTAGGTGCCATAAACTCTATGAGGTAACATCATAACCGAATAGAAACCAACATATTTGTCACTTAAGACCATCAAATATGACCCCCAAAAATGTGAAAAATCAAATTTGCACCTCAAAATTTGGTTTATGCTTCAGGACAATAAGCGTACCAACATACTTCACGACAACAATGTTCGCACGATCGTTGATTTGTCACAGGGTATTGGTATAAAAAAATCCAATTTTCAAAGTAGTAGTCTCATTCCAACTCCTGCATTAACCAAAACTCAAAGCAATTCTTTTTTACTCACACTTACATAATAAAGAGATTCGTAGGTGATTAGGGATGGCAATTTAACCCGCCCCGCCCCAAAACTCGCTTAAAATAAACAAGGCGGGTATGGATTTTTTTTAAAAATCTGTTTATTAAACGGGACGGGTTCGGGTTTAATATATATAAGCCTAACCCACCCCGCCCCACCCTACCCCGTTTATTTCTTATAATTACTACAATACTCATATTTAATATATTATTTACTCTAAAAATTTATCTACATAAGTTATATATGCGGTATGCGGGGTTAACATGCGGGTTTTAACTCGCGCCGAGCGAATTTTTGACCCGCTTAATCTAAACGGGCAGGGTGGGACGGGTTTGGGAGGGGGGTAAACTTAAACGGGTTCGGAGCGGGTTAAAAATAAGCTACTTGTGGATAAGGGGAGTTTATCGATCACCTATAGGTGATCGATACACCAATTTGTACGACCGAGTTCGTCACGTTCAGCTTAGCATGACATCCCTGACTTTATTTTTCTAGACGAGACGAACATCATAGGTGCCCCATATTCATACCTCACCCAAGACACATATTTCCCAGTAAGCCCTAAATAATGAGGTGTGGGGGTTATTTATTCTCTAAGCCCACCGAAACAGCCGACCAACCCAGTGTGCAAAGTGAACTGCCCGGCCCAACTCAGATATTTAATTTAGACTTATGTATTTAATGTGCTTAAATGCATGGAGATAGACTCAAATCAGTTACCAACAATCTCGAAAAAATATTTAGAGACACCTACGAACTATCCACAAGTTGGTTGAGTTACTTGTTATATGGGGAGTCCACATTCAAGATTGATTAGATGAAACAACCTTCTACTTAGTGAAAAGGCTAACGAGAGAATGAAGACAGAGGCCGCTCGAGAGACCACCTACAGAGATTAAGGCTATTCGAATGATAGTATTTGTAACAAGAAATTTTATTTACTTTGTCTTACGTTTATGGTTACTTGTTAAAGTTCATTTTTTAATATGTGAGAGGACGTTCGGTACCCTCGAGGGACCATGCCTGACAGGGCATGGGAGAACTTACATGCTCTATCGAACGACCTCATTTTGGGAACCTCGCAGGGATTTGGTTTGGAGGATTGAGAGCTAGACAACGTTGGAAAAATGATAACCAACCCTCTTGGCATTCTTAGGCAAAACCTTGTTTAGCAAATACAGTTACTAGAGTTACCATATCTAGGGAAACCTCCTCGAAGGACCTCAATCCTAGATGATCGATCAGAAATAATCTCTAGCACACAAACAATCCATGATATTCTCGAGCAACTTCCATCCGAGAAACCTCAACTTGATGAGCTACCTCTTTGATTGATGTGACAACACATCTGTTGTAGGTCACTATTCACCTACTTTGTGACGTCATGGCATCTGACATTTATGAGCTCGAAGTAATAGCATTCAAGTGGATTTATCCTTAGGATGACAACCTCATTTAATGAATTCGTATCTTCTTATCATTTTAAGATAAACATGTGAGCAGTCACGTCACACCCTCATTAATGCCACCATGCTTTTGATTGGTGAGGCAGCTTCCCACCAAAAAATAATATCTCATGCATTTAATGTATTATATTTGACATTAATGATACAATAGTTTATCCTTTAATGCCAGTCAATTGTACTTAATGCCAGTAAGGTCACTCGAGTGATCTTGTCCTCATATAAATACATCAACCAAACAGTTTACAATGACGATAGTTTGAACCTAGAATTGTTGTTGATTTTTCCTCATACACGAGTGTTATTGTGAGAACATTTGTTGCTTGAAGATTCCCTTTAACTACAATTAATACTGATATCATTGAGAATTACCTATGCCTTAGGTTTCTGCTTTGCCTTTATTGTGACAAGAGTGCTTGCTCTTTCTCCCTCCGACCAGATTACCCGCGGGTTCCACTCATTTATTGTATTTCCAGTGCATTTATGGTGTAAAAGGTCCCATTTAATGCAAGCTTAAACATGGAATATTATTGTCTCTTTCACTCTCATTTATTGTCACTGTCATATATAACCTTGGGCATTAATCCCGATCTTAATAATGGATTAAGCCTCACTTGATACTAATTATATTTCAATAACCCACATCTTACATTTGACGACTCTACTGGGGAGGTATTCTGTAACAACTCAAATATAATTATGATAAATTATGTTTAAATCATGATTAGCTTATGTGATGTGGGTAATACGTTATTAGTATATATAATGTTAATTCATTATGTTTAGTCTAATCCTACCTTCATAAAGCATGAAATATCGAATTAGTTACAAATGTGAAATTTTGAAGTTTCGGTAGGAATGTTCATGTTTAAGACTAGTTTTGACCTTTATGACATAACAATTGACTTGAGGTATAAACTATATATTTGTAGATATATGAGTTAGGTTTGTAACACAACAAATGGTTCATCGAACGGACATCCGAGTGGGAAGACATTGTCTTTTTACGAACAGGGGATAAAGCTGTCATTTAGCCTTAAATGATATTTTATTATATATAATGCCACATGTTATATTTTGATTGGTTGGATGTGGAGGTTGGTTTGGCCTACTTAAACCCTTGAGATATCCTCTTTTCTTCAGTAAATTCAGTTTGGGAGATTTTTAGGTTGAGGAAAAACAATTGTGAGGGTTAGGAAGAAGAAAGTGAGGAGAAACATTTAAAAAATTTCATAGAAAATTACGTACAAGCCCCTAATGTAATTCCGTCCATAAATCTTGTTTGATTTTTTTGTATTACTGATTTAAATGATATAAATCATCATTTGTTTACCGAAATTCCATGTCTTGATGTCTACTCATGAATTGATGCATGTTTAAGCAAACATGAACGTGTAATCCCTTGAAATTTGCTTTATTTAGAAACCTTGTGTATTCAAACTATCATATCTTTTTTTATACTCATTAAAATTGAGTGATTCTAATTGGAGCTTATAATAGACTCATATATGTATATCATATACAAAAATCAATTAGAAATACCAAGAATTGAATCTTTGGTGATGGTTTGAAGTTCGGGTATGAAATCTGCCCCAAAAGAGTAAATATGAATACCATATGTTTGATGTTTTGCTTGACATAGAAAATGAACCCTGAAAATTATGAAATTTTAATCTTGTGTTATTAAATATGTTTTCTGAAATTGGGTGAGATATCATATAAAGTTATGATGTATAAAAATTATGAAAATTCTTGGAAGATGACTGAACAATAGATGAGCCTTTAGGGCGGATTTGCTATGTGATAAAGAAATGAGCATATCTTGCTCAAGAAAACTCAGAATGATGTGTCGTCTTTTGTGTTGGAAACCTAATATGATAAGGATTGGATTGCCAAGAAGAATTAAAGAAGGTTCGGGCTGTAATTTGAATATGTTAGATATCAGAACCCGAGTCTAGATGGGACTTCATTTATAATGAATGATTTAAATTGAATTATATGATGCTTATGAATTGAGTTATGCTGAAGTTATTCTTTGGACTATTAATATTGTTATGATGATACTAATATTGTAAGAATGATAGGAAGGGAAGAAGAGCTGATTGAACAAGTACCGGATAAAGGCAAGGGAAAAGCCAGTTAAACTGTCAAGATGAGTGTACTTATGATTGCTTCATATATACAGATATATGAATATAGCTCTAAGAGCAGGATTTGTTTGAATACTTTGGTATTCAGGATTTGTTTAGATATTCAAATATCTAGGATTGTTTGGGTCTTATGATCCAGGATTTTTTTGGGTCTTATAATCCAGGATTGAAATTGGACAAAGATCCAATGATTTGATTTGTCTTATGACAAGGATTTATTGGAACTCATATTCCAGGAATTGTTATTGCCAATGGGCAGAATTATTTAGATCTTATGATTCAGGATTTGGTATTTTCAATGGGCAGGATTGTTCGGATTTTATATCCATATATTCGATATAGAATTGTTATTTCATTGTAGGGAATGAGTACCTCACTAAGCTTAATGCTTACGGTTTATATTTTAACAATTTCAGGTTTGTATGCTGCCAGCTAGGATACCATATGACCTGTAACTTTGAGAGTTGCACCGTTGGAAAGAACTAGGGTTTAAATATGGGGATTTTATCATTGTCACACTGAAGATTTTAATATACTCACACATTGTATATATTGCGTTAGTATGGATTGAGTTGATGATTGTGAAATTTTATCATAGTTAATCATAGTATTGTATGTCCACTTAATTATGACTCTGATATTTATTTCATTATGGTATAATAATAATATTATGTTCATTATGCACATTATGCAGAAAAATATTGATAAATGAAGTATATTTCCAATGGGCTCAAGATTATGATCCAATTATCCTGATAACAAATTATTAGTATGGATATTGGATTTGGGGTGTGACAATTAGTGGTATCAGAGCGTGGTTATTAATTATGGACGTGTGTGACGATTAGATGGCATTTATTGAGTTGATTTGATATTTATGAATTGTTTATGTACTAACCAATAGTTTGGTATTATAAACTGTTTATATTGGTTGTTAGAACTTTGTTGTATTACAGATAATTCCAGATGGAGCCTGGGAATGGACAGCATAGAGAAGAGGAAGTAGCTTCTCGTATAGAAAATACTGAAGAAGAGTAGAGTGTTGCTGGAAGGGCCAGAGAGAATGAACAACCTACAGAGATTCAGATAATGGCATAGGCAATGATGAGGACGGCAGAGCAACAAGAAAGAAATATGGCGCAAATGGCAGAACAACAGGCTAGATATCTAGAATTAAAGACTGTGGCCAAGATTGAGAAAGAAGCAAGGAAGGAAATGAAAGATTACATACATAAGAAGTTTTTGAAGTTAAATCCTCCAGAATATTCAGGGTCAGTTGAACCTACAGAAGTTGAGATGTGGCTCAGGGATTTAGAAACTATCTTTGCAGTTATGAAGGTTCCAGATAATAGAAAAGTGAATCTAGCTGTGTTTAAGCTGAAAGGAGAGGCCAAATATTGGTTGGAAGCCATCAACCATTTGGTGCTCAGGATGGAAGGTACTAATGTTATTAATTGGGCTGAATTTATTAAAGCTTTGTATGTTAAGTATTTCCCTAAAGTTTATAGGAGGGAGAAGCTGAGGGAATTTATAAATTTGACCCAGGGAAAATGTCTGTGAGGGAGTATGAGGCCAAATTTACTGCTTTGTCCAGATTTGCTACTAAGTATGTGGAGAATGAAGAAGATAAATATAGTAAGTTTCAAGATGGACTGATTTGGCCTATTCAGAATAGAGTGGCCACTTATGAGTTAGAAGATTATGCTTCTCTGGTAAATAAAGCCACGATAGCAGAAAAGCAAATAAACCAAGGGGTGGCGAGTAGAGAGAGTTTTAAGAAAAGTAGATTTTACACATTTCAGCCTAAAGGTGGTGAGGGTGTAAGTGTTAAGATAGAACCTCATAAATTTCAGAGAGGTGGTGGAGATAGTGGTAGAGGTCTGGGGACATTTAGCAGAGATACTAGGGGTGGAGAATCTTCTAGTCTGGTTAGGAGGTCAGGAAAGGGTGAGGCACTGACGAGAGTTGTTACATGTTTCTTTTGTAAAGAGGAAGGGCATTATAAATCGGAGTGTCCTAAGCTTAAGGGATTGGAATGCTATCATTGTCATTAAGTGTGGCATATTAAGAAGAATTGTCCGCAGTTGGCATAAACTCCAGCAGTACATAGTGAAGTAGCAAGCAGAGTGTTATCTCCAGGCAATGCAGTGAAAAATATGGGCAGAGGACAAGCTAGTAGTTCCAGGCCAGGTGGACGAGTTTTTACAATGAAAGAAGCTCAGATTACTCCAGATGTGGTGACAGGTACACTTTCTGTTACTGATAGAAGTGCTTATGTTTTGATTGATCCTGGTTCCACACATTCTTTTGTGTCCTATGCTCTTACTGTATACCTGAATAGACCATGTACTCGTTTAGATGTGGGGTCGGGTATTTATATGCCTATAGGGGATATGGTTGTAGCTGAATATGCTTTTCGTGATTGTGTTTTGACTGTGGGGTCTAGAGATACAATTATAGATCTACTTTCATTGGATATTTCTAATTTTGATATAATTTTGGGAATGGATTGGTTATTTAAATATCATGCATCTATGGATTGTTTCTGTAAGGAAGTTATTTTTAATATGCCTGGTGAGACTGAATTTAAATTTGTGGGGGAAAGGAAAATTGTTCCCAGTTGCATCATTTCTGCTATTCAGCCGAGGAAATTATTGAGTAAGGGTTGTGAGGGTTTTATTGCATATGTTCTTAACACTAGGAAGGGGGCTTTACAATTAGTCGATGTCACTATTGTACGGGATTTTCTGGAAGTGTTTCCTAGTGAGTTGCCAGGGTTACCTCCAGAAAGAGAAGTTGAATTTAGTATTGAGGTAGCACCGGGGACAACCCCCATTTCTATGGCACCGTATAGAATGGCACCTGCTAAGTTGAAAGAACTCAAGATTCAGTTGCAGGATTTACTTGATAGGGGGTTCATACAGCCTAGTGTATCTCCACGGGGTGCACTAGTTTTATTTGTGAAGAAGAAAGATGGTACCATGTGTTTGTGTATTGATTATAGGCAACTGAATAAAGCTATAATTAAGAACAAATACCCTTTACCTCGTATAGATGATTTGTTTGATCAGTTATAGGGTGCTAAAGTGTTTTCAAAAATAGACTTACGATCCGGTTATCATCAGTTGAGGGTCAAGGAGAGGGATATTTCTAAAACTGCTTCTCGTACTCGGTATGGTCATTTTGAATTTCTGGTGATGACTTTTGGGGTGACTAATGCTCCAACTGTATTTATGGATCTTATGAACCGGGTACTTCATCCTTTTGTTGATTCTTTTGTGATAGTTTTTATCGTTGATATTCTTATTTATTCACGTGATATGGTTGAACATGAAAAGCATCTCACAACTATTTTGAATCTGTTGAAAGATAAGAAGTTGTATGCTAAGTTTAGCAAGTGTGAATTTTGGCTATCACAAGTTGTATTTTTAGGCCATGTTGTTTCTGGAGATGGTATATGTGTTGATCCTAAAAAGGTAGAAGCTATTGTAAAATGGGAAAGGCCCAATAACGTGACTGAGGTGAGGAGTTTTCTGGGTTTAGTTGGGTATTATAAAAGGTTTATTAAGGGATTTTCTTCAATTGCCTTGCCGATGACTAAACTAACTCGAAAAGATGTTAAGTTTGAATGGAATTCTGATTGTGAAAATAGTTTTGATGAATTGAAAAAGAGGTTGGTAACTGCACCTGTTCTTACTATTCCACATGGGGGAGATGGTTTTGTTATTTATACTGATGCTTCACACCAGGGGTTGGGTTGTGTTTTTATGCAGCATGGTAGAGTTATTACTTATGCTTCTAGGCAGTTGTGTACACATGAATGTAATTATCCTACACATGATTTGGAACTTGCTCCTATTGTGTTTGCTTTGAAACTATGGCGTCACTATCTATATGGTGAGGTATGTGAAATTTTTACTGACCATCAAAGCCTTAAGTATTTATTTACTCAGAAGGAGTTGAATTTGAGGCAGAGGCGGTGGATGGAGTTAATTAAAGATTATGATTGTACAATTCACTACCACCCAGGAAAGGCAAATGTAGTTGCAGATGCTCTGAGTAAAAAGGCTTCGGGCAGGTTATCTTGTATTCGGTGTGCTAGAATTGCCCACGTCATGGAGTTGAGATTGATGGGAGTAGAATTGAAGCTAGCAGATGGGGACAGGTTATTTGCTCATGTAAGCGTGACACCTTTGTTAGCTACCCGTATTCGTGATTTACAAAGCCAAGATCCTTTTCTTGAGAAGAAACGACAAGATGTTCGAGATGGTAAGTCTGAAGATTTTTGTATTTTGAATGATGGCACTTTATTGTATAAGCAACGGTTATGTGTGCCTAATGTGGGTGGATTGAAAAGGAAATTTTAGACGAGGCTCATAATTCCATTTATACTATGCATCCCGGTAGTACTAAAATGTATAAGGATTTAAAGGAGCATTATTGGTGGAATAATATGAAGAAGGAAATAACTGATTTTGTTGCTAGGTGCCTTATATGTCAGCAAGTGAAAGTGGAGCATCAGAAACCTACTGGTTTACTTCAGCCATTGCCAATACCGGAATGGAAATGGGATCATGTAACGATGGATTTTATGGTTGGGCTTCCTCGATCTCAGAAGGGGTCAGATTCTATTTGGGTAGTGGTGGACAGATTGACCAAGTTCGCTCATTTTCTAGCAGTTAAGACTACATATACGGTTGATAGGTATGCTAGATTGTATGTTAATGAGATTATTCGATTGCATGGAGCACCCGTATCTATTGTTTCAGATAGGGACCCTACTTTTACATCCATATTTTGGGATAGCTTGCAGTATGCTATGGGTACTAACTTAAAGTTTAGTATGGCTTTTCATCCTCAGACAGATGGGCAGCCTGAAAGAACAATACAGATTTTGGAAGATATGCTTAGAGCTTATGTGCTTGATTTTAAAGGAAATTGGGATGAATATTTTCCTTTGATAGAATTTGCATATAACAATAGTTTTCAATCTACTATTGGTATGTCACCATATGAAGCATTGTATGGTAGACGGTGTCGTACACCCATATGCTGGGGTGAAGTTGGTGAAAGGAAGATAGAGGGTCCAGAGTTGATTGAAGTCACCACTGAAAAAGTGAAGATTATTTAAGATAGAATGAGAACGGCTCAAAGCAGACAGAAAAGTTATACGGATAAGCGACGAAAAGATTTAGAATTTCAGAAGGGGGGTTACGTGTTTCTCCGGATATCACCGTGGAAAGGAGTTATGAAATTTGGAAAGAAAGGTAAATTAAGTCCACGCTACATTGGACCTTATGGAATTCTTGAGAAAGTTGGGATGGTTGCCTACAAGTTGGTGTTACCACATGAGATAGCACGATTACAGGATGTTTTCCATGTTTCTATGTTGAGGAAGTATGTGGCATATCCTTCACACGTATTGGTGGAACAACCTACTGCGTTGAAAGAAGATTTGAGCTATGTGGAAGACCCACTTGCAATTGTCGATAAGAAAGAACAAATATTGAGATCAAAAGTGATCCCACTCGTGAAAGTTGTGTGGAGAAGGCATTCTATGGAAGAAGCTACATGGGAGAGTGAGGATAGCATGAAGATTCGTTATGCATATTTGTTTGATTCACATAACCAAGGTATGTCAATTTTGGGGACGAAATTTCCTAACAGTGGGAGAATTGTGATAACCCAAATATAATTATGATAAATTATGTTTAAATCATGTTTTTCTTATGTGATATGGGTAATACGTTATTATTATATATAATGTTAAGTCATTATGTTTAGTCTAATCCTACCTTCATAAAGCATGAAATATCAAATTAGTTACAAAAGTGAAATTTTGAAGTTTCGGTAGGAATGTTCATGTTTAAGACTAGTTTTGATCTTTATGACATAACAATTGGCTTGAGGTATAAACTAGATATTTGTAGATATATGAGTTAGGTTTGTAACACAACAAATGGTTCATCGAACGGACATCCGAGTGGGAAGACATTGTCTTTTTACGAACAGGGGATAAAGCTGTCATTTAGCCTTAAATGATATTTTATTATATATAATGCCACATGTTATATTTTGATTGGTTGGAGGTGGAGGTTGGTTTGGCCTACTTAAACCCTTGAGATATCCTCTTTTCTTCAGCAAATTCAGTTTGGGAGATTTTTAGGTTGAGGAAAAACAATTGTGAGGGTTAGGAAGAAGAAAGTGAGGAGAAACATTCAAAAAATTTCATAGAAAATTACGTACAAGCCCCTAATGTAATTCCGCCCATAAATCTTGTTTGATTTTTTTGTATTACTGATTTAAATGATATAAATCATCATTTTTTTACCGAAATTCCTTGTCTTGATGTGTACTCATGGATTGATGCATGTTTAAGCAAACTTGAACGTGTAATCCCTTGAAATTTGCTTTATTTAGAAACCTTGTGTATTCAAACATCATATTTTTTTTATACTTACTGAAATTGAGTGATTCCAATTGGATCTTATAATAGACTCATATATGTATATCATATTAGAAAAAAAGTAAAAATACCAAGAATTTAATCATGGGTGATGGTTTGAAGTTCGGGTATGAAATTTGCCCCAAAAGAGTAAATATGCATACCATATGTTTGTTGTTTTGCTTAACATAGCAAATGACCCCTGAAAATTATGAAATTTTAATCTTGTGTTATTAAATATGTTTTATGAAATTGGGTGAAATATCATAGAAAGTTATGATGTATGAAAATTATGAAAATTCTTGGAAGATGACTGAACAATAGATGAGCCTTTAGGGCGGATTTGCTATGTGGTAAAGAAATGGGCATATCTTGCTCTAGGAAATCAGAATGATGTGTCGTCTTTTGTGTTGGAAACCTAATATGATAAGGATTGGATTGCCAAGAAGAATTAAACAAGGTTTGGGCTGTAATTTGAATATGTTAGATATCAGAACCTGAGTCTAGATGGGACTTCATTTAAAATGAATGATTTAAATTGAATCATATGATGCTTATGAATTGAGTTATGTTGAAGTTATTATTTGGACTATTAATATTCTTATGATGATACTAATATTGTAAGAATGATAGGAAAGGAAGAAAAGCTGATTGAACAAGTACCGGATAAAGGCAAGGGAAAAGCCAATTAAACTGTCAATGTGAATGTACTTATGATGGTTTCATATATACAGATATATGAATATAGCTCTAAGAGCAGGATTTGTTTGAATACTTCGGTATTCAGGATTTGTTTGGATATTCAAATATCCAGGATTGTTTGGGTCTTATGATCCAGGATTTATTTGAGTCTTATGATCCAGGATTGGAATTGGACAAAGATCCAATGATTTGATTTGTCTTATGACAAGGATTTGTTGGAACTCATGTTCTAGTAATTGTTATTGCCAATGGGCAGAATTATTTGGATCTTATGATCCAGGATTTGTTATTGCCAATGGGAAGGATTGTACGGATGTTATATCCATATATTCGATATAGAATTATTATTTCATTGTAGGGAAGGAGTACCTCACTAAGCTGAATGCTTACGGCTTATATTTTAACAATTTTAGGTTTGTATGCTGCCAGCTAGGATACCATATGACCAGTAACTTTGAGAGTTGCACCGTTGGAAAGAGCCGGGGTTTAAATATAGGGATTTTATCATGGTTACAGTGAAGATTTTAATATACTCACACGTTGTATATGTTGCGTTAGTATGGATTGAGTTGATGATTGTGAAATTTTATCATAGTTAATCATAGTATTGTATGTCCGCTTAATTATGACTCTGATATTTATTTCATTATGGTATAATAATAATATTATGTTCATTATGCACATTATGCAGAAAAATATTGATAAATGAAGTATATTTCCAATGGGCTCAAGATTATGATCCAATTATCCTGATAACAAATTATTAGTATGGATATTGGATTTGGGGTGTGACAATTAGTGGTATCAGAGCGTGGTTATTAATTATGGACGTGTGTGACGATTAGATGGCAGTTATTGAGTTAAACTGATATTTATGAATTGTTTATGTACTAACCAACAGTTTAGTATTACAAACTGTTTATATTGGTTGTTAGAACTTTGTTGTATTACAGATAATTCCAGATGGAGCCTGGGAATGGAAAACATAGAGAAGAGGGAGTAGCTTCTCGTATAGACAATACTTAAGAAGAGCAGAGTGTTGCTGGAAGTGCCAGAGAGAATGAACAACCTACAGATATTCAGATAATGGCATAGGAAATGTTGAGGATGGCAGAGCAACAAGAAAGAAATATGGCGCAAATGGCAGAACAACAGGCTAGATATCTAGAATCAAAGAGTGTGGCCAGGATTGAGAAAGAAGCAAGGAAGGAAATGAAATATTACATGCATGAGAAGTTTTTGAAGATAAATCCTCCAGAATATTCAGGGTCAGTTGAACTTACAGAAGTTGAGATGTGGGTTAGGGATCTAGAAACTATCTTTGCAGTTATGAAGGTTCCAGATAACCAGAAAGTGAATCTAGCTGTGTTTAAGCTGAAAAGAGAGGCCAAATATTGGTGGGAAGCCAGCAACCATTTGGTGCCCAGGATGGAAGGTACTAATGTTATTACTTGGGCTGAATTTATTAAAGCTTTGTATGTTAAGTATTTTCCTAAAGTTTATAGGAGGGAGAAGCTGAGGGAATTTACCAATTTGACCCAAGGGAAAATGTCTGTGAGGGAGTATGAGGCTAAATTTACCGCTTTGTCTAGATTTGCTACTAAGTATGTGGATAATGAAGAAGATAAATGTAGTAAGTTTCAAGATGGAATTATTTGGCCTATTCAGAATTGAGTGACCACTTATGAGTTAGAAGATTATGTTTCTCTGGTAAACAAAGCCACGATAGCAGAAATGAAAATAAACCAAGGGGTGGTGAGTATAGAGAGTTTTAAGAAAAGTAGATTTTACACATTTCAGTCTAAGGATGGTGAGGGTGTAAGTGTTAAGATAGAACCTCATAAATTTCAGAGAGGTGGTGGAGATAGTGGTAAAGGTCTGGGGAGATTTGACAGATATACTAGGGGTGGAGAATCTTCTAGTGTGGTTAGGAGGTCAGGAAAGGGTGAGGCACCGACGAGAGTTGTTACATGTTTCTTTTGTAAAGAGGAAGGGCATTATAAATCTTAGTGTCCTAAGATTAAGGGATTGGAATGCTATCATTGTCATCAAGTGGGGCATATTAAGAAGAATTGTCTGCAGTTGGCAGAGACTCCAGCAGCACATAGTGAAGTAGTAAGCAGAGTGTTATCTCCAGGCAATGCAGTGAAAAGTATGGGCAGAGGACAAGCTAGTAGTTCACGACCAGGTGGACGAATTTTCACAATGAAAGAAGATCAGATTACTCCAGATGTGGTGACAAGTACACTTTCTGTTACTGATAGAAGTGCTTATATTTTGATTGTTCCTGGTTCCACACATTCTTTTATGTCCTATGCTTTTACTGTATACCTGAATAGACCATGTACTCATTTAGATATCAGGTTGGGTATTTATATGCCTATGGGGGATATGGTTGTAGCTGAATAAGCTTTTCGTAATTGTGTTTTGACTGTGGGATCTAGAGATACAGTTATAGATCTACTTCCATTGGATATTTCTGATTTTGATATAATTTTGGGAATGGATTGGTTATCTAAATATCATGCATCTATGGATTGTTTCTGTAAGGAACTTGTTTTTAATATGCCTGGTGAGCCTGAATTTAAATTTGTGGGGGAAAGGAAATTTGTTCCCAGTTGCATCATTTCTGCTATTCAGACGGGGAAATTATTGAGTAAGGGTTGTGAGGGTTTTATTGCATATGTTCTTGACACTAGGAAGGGGGCTTTACAATTAGTCGATGTTCCTATTATACATGATTTTCCTTAAGTGTTTCCTAGTGAGTTGCCAGGGTTACCTCCAGAAAGAGAAGTTGAATTTAGTATTGAATTCGCATCGGGGAAAACCCCTATTTCTATGGAACCATATAGAATGGCACTTGCTGAGTTGAAAGAACTCAAGATTCAGTTGCAGGATTTACTTGATAGGGGGTTCATACAGCCTAGTGTATCTCCATGGGGTGCACTAGTTTTATTTGTGAAGAAGAAATATGGTACTCTGCGTTTGTGTATTGATTATAGGCAACTGAATAAAGCTACAATTAAGAATAAATACCCTTCACCTTGTATATATGATTTGTTTGATCAGTTACAGGGTCTATTCCACCAGTCTTTGAGAAGTACACGGAGAAAGGGGGAAACCCTAAGGAACATGTGAAAAGGTATATTGAGATCCTTGGGGCCCACTATAACGATGAAAATATAAGGCTTAGGGAGTTCTCAAAATCTTTAACAGATAAGGCTTATATGTGGCCTCCTGAGAAGAATTGCACATGTTGTTTGTGTAAAAGCTCTTCTTGGTTGAAGGCAAATTTATGCTCATGCAACTGGCTCGTGAAAAGCAAAGACTGGGGGAGGACGTTGTTACTTATATGAGAAGGTTCTGTGAATGCTCTCTAGATGTGAGGATGGAAACGCGAAAAGATGAACTTTTATAAGTTTGTGCAGAAGGGCTACTGCTCGAGTATATTTGTCACCTGATTAATGGAACACGCAAGGGCACATTTGCTGCATTTCTAAAGGAAGCGGGGAATATTACCTTAGTGGTAAAACCTTCACTACCTCCACCATCCTTGGCAAGTTTGTTGCTAAGATTATCATCTAGTTCAGGAGGGGAGTACCCTCGAGAATTAACTGCACGGATAGTGGAGATAGAGGGAAGGGAGGTGGATGCCAAGGAAGAAGAGATAGAGGCAACAAAAGGAGGTTTGATGGGAAAGATGAACCTACTGATCTACCATGTACGCTTGAATAAGCATTAAATATCTACAACATCATGGTTTGTGACAAAGTTTATAGGCCAGTTAATGGAAATATGGTGCAAGCATCTCGAAAAGATAAAGAAAAGCTGATTTTTTGTATTTTGCACAACAAGGTGAATCACCCAACTAGCGTATGTTTCTCTATAAGAAGGTTGATTGACCATCACGTTAAGAAGGGGAACATCCAAGTTAACCCAAAGCAATATGAATGATAATCCTATGTTAGTTTATGGAGCATAAATGTCTAGCGCCTTTGATAAAGAGGTCAAGCAACTATTGAGGGAACAGTGGCTCCTCGAGGAAGACTTTGACGCATATCTAGATGAATGTACCTTCGAGATGACTTAGTTGAAATTAGAAGATGAGACTGAAGTAGAAGAAGATGAAGAAATTCCTGTCGAGACCTTAAGTAGGAAAATGGAATCTTGCTCTCTAGGGGCATTGAATGTTGTGATAGTGTTCGATGAAGCTTCTTACAGAGATATAGAGGAAGTGTATGAGCTTAAGGAGGACAAAACTGATCCTTGGATTAAATATGCAGTAGTAGTGTGACCGCAGAAGTTTAGTTGGTTCTTCGATCAAGTTGGACTCCCCGAGCACTCATGATTTAAGGTCACACGAGCCATCTTAGAGATTACTAATAAGAATATAGATCCACATCTGAAGTGGAAGGGAACCATCCAAGTTTATAAGAAGATACCTCTCTGAAGTTACGTTTTTTAAAGATGCCAGGTTGATCAGGTACCCCCATAATAGATGTCTTTACATCATAACAACTGTGAATGACTAGGTTTTTAATGGTGTCCTGTTAGATGGTAAAGATACCATTAATATAATGCCTATTAGATCTTTGTATGCTAGTGGTATATTTGAGATAAGGATAGTACAACATCCTTTTTCTATTTCAAGATAAATCCATCAAATACGTCAACTTAGGGATTACAATGGGGAATATTACTTCCCACATCAAATTACATATTATGGAGTGTGAACCATCATATTAGCTATTAGTAAGAAGGGTGTGGATGGACAATTACAGGTTAGTGCCTTCCACTTATCACCAGTGTGCTAAAGAAAATGTGAAGGGCAAAGAGGTGGTGATTCGAGCATTCAAAAAGTCGTTTGCAAAAGATGAAGCTCACTTGTTGGACACTAATTTTTACAATGAGTTGGTTGAATAGGCTACGGTAGTTACAAGGTATACTGGAGGCACCAGGATTACCAATAATGGAGAAAGAGTGCGTGCACCAGCTTGACCTCTAGTAGCTTATGAGGAAAAATAACGTGAGCATGAGGCAGTGAGGCCTCCCACTTTACCCAGACAGTTGCATGATCGGATGACACCATGCATTGATCTTATTGAACACCAAGTCTAATGCCAAAGTGTTCTTAGCAGATTCTGTACGAGAGAGTTAGAGGGAAAATCTCGTAAAAGATCCCTCATGGATGAAAACCTTCGATAGTGCAAGAGAGTAGCTTTTCCTAGCGATAGAACTATTTATAAGTTATGAATGTGTGAGCGGGAAGTTGAAGGCTTAGATGACGAAACTAACCTGGTCTATGAATGATTCTTGGTGGACAATCAAGGACAATGTTTGGTGATTGACAGCTCTAACATCCAAGAGTTTGTAGAGGAAGTAGAGAAAGAGCCCCGGTGCATGAAAGACATGCCCAGGCCACAAATACAGGAGTTGGAAAAGATAGATCTTGCTAAGGAGGGTGATGATCCTAGTCCTATCTTTATCTCGAAGGACCTTGAAGGTGCATCGCGAGAAGGTTTTATCGGGCTACTATAAGAGTTTAAAGATGTCTTCGCATGGAAGTACACCAAGATTCCTAGGGTTGACAAAGAAGTGAACTGCCATAAGTTGAACGTATTTCCCTCAGCCATCCTAATAAAGTAGGCCACTCAAACATATAAAGTAGAGTGAAACTTGACGATCAAGGAGGAAGTTCAAAGACTGCCCGCGAAGGGCTTCATTGTCCCTATTCATCATCCCATCCGGTTGTCTAGCACTGTGCCAGCAGGAAAGAAAGATAAGAGCCAAATAAGGATCCGTGTGGGATTTAGAATCCTAAACCGTGCTTACCCGAAGGATGGGTTTCCATTACCTTCTATAGACAACTTGATAGATGAAACTACATGGATTGAGATATACAACTTCATGGATGGCTACATGGGGTACAACCAGATCAAGATGGATCCATCCGACATCGAGAAGACTGCCTTTCGAACACCCTTAAGCAACTTCATGTATACATTCATGCCTTTCGATTGAAAAAATATATGAAGTACATACCAAAGGACTATGATGGACATATTTCATGATATCTTTAATAATATTGTGGAATTTTATGTTGATGACCTGGTGATAAAATCCAAGAAAGAGGCTACTCACTTGACAGACTTAAGGAAGGTGTTCAAGTGATGCAGGAAGTACAAGATGAAAATAAACCCTCTCAAATATGCATTCGGCGTGATAAGTGGGAAGTTCCTAGGGTTTTTGTGAATCGACAAGGCGTTCAGATGGACCTTGATAAGCAGAGAGCCATTCTCGACATGCCAAGGCCAAAGTTGGCGAGGGAGTTGAAAATTGTTTTAGAAAAAGTCTCTTACTTAAGGCGGTTTGTGCCCAGACTTATTGAGGTAACCCATCCACTAACGATTCTGTTGTGAAAAGGGTCTAGGTTCGCATGGGAGCAGATGCATCAAGAGGCCATGGACAAGCTAAAAACACTCCGCACCTCTCCTCAAATAATGATTCCTCCAAGGGCAGGTATTCCTTTACATTTATATCTCACATCTACTAAACGATCCATCGGGGCACTGTTAGCCCAAGAGGTGGATGGGGTAAATAAACTTGTCTATTACTTCAGTCGAATTATACATGGGCTGGAGGCCAGATATACTAGCATTGAAAGGCATTGTTTGGCCCTCATATTCATATCACAAAACCTTAGACATCATATGTTGTCCTTCACAGTCCACATTGTAAGTAGATGTGATCCTATAAAGTTTTTGCTCGCTAAAACTTTACTAATAGGCAGGGTAGCTAGATGATTCCCGATACTTTCAGAATGTGATCTTAAATGCATAGCCCCTCGAGCCACCAAGAGCCAATCTTATGTGTGGCTATCCCTTCGACTTTTTCTCCATCTTGGGGGCCGCTGCTCACGCGCGTGCGGTTGTAGAGGGAGAGAAGGTCCCACACCCTTTTTTAGGAGCGCTTCGGCCATCGTCAATGTGGGGTGATGTAAAAAGATGGAGTCGTCAACCTATTTTTCATAAAACAGGTAAAATAACATGTCTCCTCCTCAAGAGAGTGACATTAAAGACAAAATGATGCTTACGAAACCAATAGTTCAGAGGTTCGGGGCTAAATTATGGAATGAGAAGGTGTTAAGCACCCATCCCGTCCTTTCGATCTCTCATAGGCTTATGTTACTATTTTTTTTAATTTCTCCGAGGAGTGTGTGCGCGTATATATATAAATGGAGATCAGAATCATTCGACTCATATCATGGAAATGATAGAGTGAGGTCATCCAAAGGAATGTTCCCAAAATAATAATTATAAAATATAATGTATTCCCTTATCGAAATATTGATTGTTATAATGGAATGATAATATTTGTTAGATAAAACGCAATTATAAATCATAAGTGTGGTATATATGAATGGACTATGGATATAATAGGAAAAATAATGAAAATACTAAAAAAAAATAGGAAAATAGGACTCGAGTCTCATCAGATTTTAGACCGAGATGCCGACATAGCCTATAAAGGCATCAAAATCCACGTAGTTCGCATGCGGCACTAGGGTAGGCTTTATCCCATAGATTCAAACTAGATTTTATTATATGTGTGTATGTAGAAAATATATTTTTAGTTTTGAGAAAATGTGGTGAATAATCCCGTCGGAATTTATAGGTGTAACCCTCCTTTTCTTTGTTTTGGTTTCTTTATCGCAATGTTTTAAATGGAACGATTAGGCTTAAGGCTTGGGAAAAATGTCCCGCCTTGAGCATTTTATGCCTTATTCTTGGTAAAAGGCTTAAGAAGCACTTTTTTTTAAACAAAAAATCTTTAGTAAAACGATATCGCCTTTTAAAGTTTTTTTTTTTGTTCAAAAAACCAGAACAATATCTCATTCAAAACAACCAAAATACAAATGGCATCCAAACCCTCTCTACCTCTCGTCCAAAAAAATGTGCGTTTTTTTTTTGTTTTTTTTTTAGTATTTAAAAAAATTGTATTTTAGTTTGTATATATTCAGACATATTTTAAGGTATGTACAGTTTTAATATTTTTAATAGCCTTGTTATAGTTAAAAATGTTAAAATATATTAAAAAAATGCCTAAATGCCTTTTCACGCCTTTTTACACCTAAGGCCTGCCTAGGCTTCTAAGTCTTAAGGCTTGACCTCCACGCCTTGGTCACGCCTCGTATTTTTTAGAACCTCGCTTTATAGAAAATAAAGTATGTACAACATAACTAATAAAGGATTAGATGTTAATGTATATGATTTAAAATAAAATCTAAATTGAGAATTTATATAACTAATGCGAAAATAAAGAAATTTAGAGAGAGAAAAGGGTATTTGGACATTCTTTGGAAACTTGAGGCTTGATCTTAATCTTTGATGAGATCCCTTGAAAGTTGAGATGAATGTTAAATGAGAGAGAAGGAGATTTTTGCTAAATTAAGTATGAAAATGATGGGAATGAAAGATGGAAATGGACTTCACACAAGGAAACTTCGTTGATTGCAGAAGAACGTTGTTGAGACTTATGATATTAATGAATCTGAGGTCTATTCTAGAGGTTAGCTCATGCCCTCCTTATATAGGACAGTGGGAATACTGATCGGCATATCCCTAGATTTACCAATTGGCAGTTGACCCTAGACACACTGCGGATTTGCAGGAAAATGGACCTGCCAATCGGTAGTCTCATGTAGATTTTTTTAAAATGATCGTAGAATGCAATTCGTAAATCCAAATTACGCATGAGGCATACCGTTAGAAAGGTAAATCAGATACTTTCGAGATTCCTTTAGGCCACTCCCGGGTCCGAGAGTTGATTTTGGATCAAATAGGGCTCGAAAGAGCATGTTGGTCCTTTGGACGAAAGATCGTCGGACGATAATGAATCATTCGTCCAAATCGTAAGTCAGAATTGGGCACAGGGAAGAGCGTTGGAAAGGTTACATGAGGCACTTTGAAGTTCCAAAGATATTTGCTCGGTTCGGAGAGTTGATTTTTTTCAAACGAGGTTCGAAAGCATCCAGTGACCTTTCAGAGTAAAATGGATCATTCATCTGTACTGTAAAGTTAGTTTGCACACGGGCTGAACCGTTGGAAAGGGTATTCAGTTCCCTTTAATGATTCATTCATTCTTGTTCAAGCTGAAGAGTTGACCTTGGTTAAACAGAGATTGAGAGTGCTCGATGGCTTTCGGCTCAGTTTTTGTGGTAAAACACATCGTTCGTTCAAATCGTTATACCGTTTCGTGCACGGGGTGGACCGTTGGAAATGGGTTTTAATGCCATTTAAGGATTCATTGAGCTTTTAACCTGTCGATGAAGTTGATTATGGTAAAATTAAGACTCGGGAGCGCCTAGTGGCCTCCATATCGACCTTCGATAGTAAAATGGTTTGTTCGTCTGAAATGTTATGCTGATTCACACATAGGGTAGACTATTGGAAAGGGGATTCAGGGCCCTTCAAAGATTTTTTAAGATTTTTCTCTGACGATAAGGTTGATTGGAGTCAAACGGGAACTAGGAGCGGCCTTTGGCCTCTAGATCAGAACTCGGAGTATGACCTAGGGTTTGTAGTGAATAGGGAGGTGCTAGGGTCCTAAGGAGAGAATTATCCATCTTCCCTTATGAAATGTTTGAGCCACCTTTTAAAAAGCTCCCAGGTGATGATCTTTAGGTCAATTTCTTCACAGCCTACTTAGATGAATGGAGCATGGAGTTGATTAATCCTCAGATACAGGTAAAGGGAGAGCAGGCGTGATTTTTAGAAGAAATGGAGAAGAGGTCCGGTTATCTTTAAAGATTAATCTCAACTGATCGAGTAATGAAGCTGAATATGAGGCACTAGTGCTAGGGCTACTGGAAGGCCTTCGAATAGGCATTCAGGTGCTCAAAATAAAAGGGAACTCCAAATTAGTGATCAAACAAGTGAATTGTGAGTTTTCTCTAAAGCACATGAGCTTGGCGTCTTACTTAACGATCATACAAAGGATGCTCGACCAATTTGACAAAGTAAAGATCAAAAGGCACCCCAGAATGATGAACACACATGCGGACGCTTATGCCACAATTGCCTAGAAAATTCTTTAAATGGAGAGTGAACAGTGGTACGAATTACTAAGAGGATAGATCCATTGACTATACTCAAAATGCTACCCACCCATGATAATAACGACTGAAGAAGAAAAATAAGGAAGCAGTTGAAAATGGGGGAAGGATCACTAAGTGTGGCTAATCTCACATAATATTTCCTTACTAAGGGTAACCTGTACTATAAGAATAAAGGGGTTAGTTATCCAGATATGTGGATACCAAAGAGGTTGAAAGAATATTAAAAGAAGTCCATGAAGACAGTTACGAGACCACAAAAATCACTTTGTACTGAATGATCCAACGAGCAAGCTATTTTTGGCCTTCGATGAGATAAGATGGTGTAATACTACAGATAGACTGTGGGAAATGATAATTATTTTATGAAGCTGCTGAGTGAAACTTTATCGATCAACCTCATGATTGGAGGCATCCATATATGAACATGTTGATAGATGGAGTGATGCCGACGGAGAAAGATGATGTCACAAGGTTAAAGCGACGAGTGTCCAGGTACTACATTCAAGAAGGATAGTTGTATCGAAGAGGCTATAACTACAAGCTTCTGAGATACATCAGGATGGAAGAAGCAGAAGATGTGCTGAAACAAGCCCATGAGCCAAGTCACATTGGAGGAGCCAAACTTTATGACCAACTTATGACTTTAGGGTATTCTTGACCTATGATGGAAAAATATTATGCTAAATTTATGCGCAAATACAAGGCATGCCAGCTCCACAGGAATATGGTTCATGCTCCTTTTGTGGACCTGCATTCTTTTTCCACCCTCTTTCCATTCCACACATGGGCATTCGACCTGGTAGGAGCAATAAATCCTTCCTCGAGAGGAAATATTTGGATACTTATGGCCACTGAATGTTTTACCAAGTGGATAGAGGCCGTACCATTAAAGAAAGCTTTCTCGATTTATAAAGGAGTACATTATCTGTAATTTTAGCATCCCAACGGTCTTTGTCTAAGATAATGGCACTCCCTTTGTAAATAGTGATGTAAAGTTGCTCACAGACAAGTATTCGAGTATACATCACAAATTGATTGTGCCATATTCCAAGTGCAACGAGCAGGTAGAAGCTGCTAACAAGACCTTAGTAAATATTCTGGAAAAATATTAGAATATTTTCCAAGAACTTGGGATGATAAGATACCTGAAGTTGTATGGGGAAATTGAACACCACCACTTGCCTTAGTACTTTGGGGGGAACAACCATGGAGACCAACTTGCACCTAGAGAGGCAAAAGATTAATACCTAAAGAAAGAAATTGGAGAAGTTACAAGTAAGAGGAATAGATATACCTCTTCTTCAACAAGAACATCTTCAAACATAGTATATTCACGAGGGGGTGAAAAGGACTTCGAAGTAGAAACAATCTTTCGAAGCTAACATCTTCGAACAAGCTTGGAATCCTCCCCATTACTCCTTCGCTTCCTCTTCCTCTTCCTCTTCTACCTCCCATTCTTATTCTTCTTCCTTATCAACCTCTTCCTTAGATTTTTCTTCAATACTTTCTTCTTCAAAATCCTCAAAAACATACTCAATAGGACTAGTTTACCCCATAGAAGACCTGATATGATTCCTAATACCTTCAGCAACTATAGGAGTATACGAAAAACCCCGACCAACCATGTGAGCCGACATAACAACCCTATCTTCTTCTGAAAATTATCCCAAGTCTACCATAGGTGTTTGGACATTTTATAAACCTTTTCGACTAACTTAGAGTCAGAAGTCACCATAGGAGAAACCTACTGGTGGACTTGGGTTTCTTCGAGGGAACTTTTCTAGTAGCTCTCATAGCTACCCCAGTTGAAGCATCATGAGAAGTGTCCCCCTCATCAATCACCTTCGATGTACCAGGGGAAATAGCTACCTCCTTGCCCAGGCTCAAAGTTTGATCATTTTTTTCTTTTTGGCTACCACCTCGTCCAAAGGAACCAAAGGAGGCATCTCGACTGGGATAGAATCGTTGGTGGTACTAAGGGGAAATTGAGAGTTAGCAGTGGGAAAAATCCTGAATCCTAATTTAGTAGGAGGAAATATTTCAACACCAGGGAGGGTAATGGGGTTATTTAAGTATATTACTTTGAAACCCACCCAGTTGATTCATCTAAAACACGGACCGGTGTATGCCTAATTTTCCTTGTCGAGAAAATTTATTCGAGATGATGGGATTAGCAGTATAGTTTGCATAGAGATTCATAAGAGTGGAGGTTAAAAATTCTTACAATCAAAGGAAAAGTTGGTGGGCTTCTCATGGGTGAAGTGGCTACTCATCGAAGTACCATGATCATACCCAAACTACGTGGCCACACGATTGGGGGAAGTAAGATGAATAAAAGTATGACCACTCAGTGTAGGATGGAAAATATGAGGGGACAAGAATTAAAGGAATGTTTATCGGAGGGAAGTTCTTCACAAATTCTTCCTCAACCGGGGCAATAGGCTGCGATGCCTCCTTAAAGAAATTATTTATGAAAAATTGATCAAAACCTACGTTCGGACAATAAACAAACTTCTTGGCATCATCAATCAAGAAGTTAAAAGGTTTCTTAGAAAGTTTGTGATTCCAATAGCATATATGAGGCACCTTAATGGCATGTGCCTGGCGATAACTACCAGCGAGAGCATACTCGAGGAAGTGGGTATAGAGAAATGTGGTTAAAAGAATGTGGTTGCCATAATTGGAGACGTGAAAACTGCCAATACTGCGAGCAGAGTCTTCCTGAACTCAATCGAGCCAAGTATATAATGACCCTAAAGTCATGGCAGCCAAAGGGAGTTTGATGCCATAAGCTATTTGAACTGCCATCTTGATAAGGCCCTTCCTAAGGCAACTACGTGGCTTGCTGGGGAGGGAGACCTTGGAAAGAATAACCCAAATATATCCTTCCAGCTCAATATTTGAACTATAGCCTCTACCAGTAGGGGGAGTCTCAACCACGTGCTTCCCCTTTGGATTCTTCTTCGCAGCCTCACGAGCCTTGGCGCTCGCCTTATCCTCAATATAGTATAAGTAAAAAATGACCTCATAGTATTTACATTTATTATAGGTGACCATATAATATTTCACAATAGCTTCCAACTCTGCTCGAGAGGCTTTCTCATCTCTAAAAATGGCCTCATCAAAGAATGTGTTAAATCTAGCGGCCTCCAACCCCAAGAGTTCACAAACGTCCTCAAGGGTGATTGTAAATTCCCCCCAAGCTGCTACAAAGGTGTGAGTCTGATGACTCCACCCTGAGATAAGAGTATGTAAAGTGCTGTTATTTTTGGCAAGGGTAAGATCACCCAACCAATAAGTTGAGGATACACCTAACAAAGATAGCTTCACGGCGTACTTACTGTGAATATAGTCTATTTGAGCTCCCAGACCCTCACTAGAGCCATTAATTGATTCAAATTCCACTTTAAAGTAAGGTTAGTCCCCTATTTCGATCCTAAAGCGAGTTACTGTCCCAATGGGGATGTAAGCAAAGTCATTGGCATTTTCTCTCTCATCCATCAATAAGTTCACCTAAATTGCCGAGGTAAGTGTCCCCAAAAAATGTTCACTAATAGCCCAAAAGTGATCTGGCTCACCGAAATAGGGCCCACGATGGTAATGAGCCCACTTGTTTTGAGGATCATAAATGCGAGGAGACACACTTCAGGTGGATGGAGTTTTCTTCACAAAGGGGGCCATTTGTGTAGAAAAAGTAAAGATGAACGAAAAAAAACTTGAGTTGCAAAAAGGATAAAGGATGAAGTGCAAAAAAAGTGCAAAAGGCGGACGACTAATGACATTCTAGAAAACGTGATGACGTTTGAAGTGCCTCGCATGGCTTACACGTGAGTATAGGCGCACAAATCCAAAAGTAGTAATGATATGCATGAAATTCCTCGTGTGAAAAGCACGCGCTAACCCCAGACCACCATGTGTAAAATGGAGAAACAAGCGTCAGTCGCTTTAAATGCGAAGTGGCCAAAGTAATAATAGCGAACATAAAAAATCCCCAGCCCGGGGAGATAAATCATATTCCGGGGAAACTTAAAAACAAAATTATACATTCCCCAAGAAAATTATCTCACACGCAACCATGATGTGCTATCAATGAATGGTTCCATCTAATGAGGTCACAATCTGATTGAAGAGGAAATGGCTCGAAGGGAAAATTAATAAAGTCCCTCTCTCACACTTCTTTACACTTACTAAGAAAAATTTCATGCCTATTATGATGTGTTATTTATTTATTGAAAATAACCTTTCTTTGTAGATGGTTTGAAGATCATCTAAATATTTCATACATATATTTCTTCATGAAGTAAACAAATATCTCTACGAAGGGGAAAATATAGGGGGAATCTACACTCAAGATTGATTAGCTGAGACGACCTTGTACTTAGTAAAAGACTAACGAGAAAGTGAAGACAGAGGCCGCTCGAGAGGCCTCCTACAGAGATCAAGGCTATTCGAATGATAATATTTGTAACAAGAAATAAGGTGTACTTTATCCTATATTTATCATTACTTAAAAAAGATCATTTTGTATTATGTGAGAGGATGTTCGGTACCCTTAACGGACCATGCCTGGAAGGACATGGGAGAGCTTACATGATCTATTGAACGACCTCCTACTGGGAACATCATATGGATTTGGTTTGGAGTATTGAGAGCAAGGTGGCATTGGGAAAGTAATAACAACCCTCTTGACATAATTAGGCATAACCTTGTTTAGCAAATACAATTGATCAAGTTACCATATTTAGGGGAACCTCCTCAAGGGATCTCAATCCTTGACGATTGGTCAAAAATAATCTTTAGCCCACAAATAGTCCATGAGATGCTCGAACAACTCCTAGCCGAGCAACCTCAACTTGATGAACTACCTCTTTAATTGATGTGACAACACATCTGGTGTGGGTCACTATTCATATAATTTATGATGACATGGCTTCTTACACTTGTATAATTAAATCACTTAGAATCACAACTATAAATGTAAACCCTGACTCAGGGCAAAGTGGATATAATTTCGATTATTTGAGAGACACTAATAGCAAGTAGTAAACTCTCCATGGACGTAGACAAGTTTTCAAACCATGTACATTTGATGTTGTGTGTGTAATTACTCATTTTCTGCTCGATATTCCATTTTTTTCTTTGTGATAATTCTTGCAGACACAATTGGCACCGTCTGTGGGAAACGATTCTTTTTCCTATGAAAGCAGTTATAAAAAGAAGCCCATAATATCTCACCACATCAGCAGTCTTCATCAAATATGAAACATGCGGGCTGATCCAGTTCCACCTAGGGTCAGGAATGAGATCCGCCAACTATTAAATCCTAGGTTTTTTCAAGAGAGGCAACCTACTAAAGAAAGTCATGGACCACCTAGGTCTATTCAAATCTTTACGCTGATCAACGCTTATGAAGCTCGGCTTCAGGAGTAGGAGGAAGCAACACGCCTCCAGATGGAAGAGAATGCTTGTTTGTCGAGGTTACATGAAATGATGAAGAGGGATTTCTATAGAGATAAAAAAATATTGCGATAGGTATTCTAGTCATTAGGCGAGAAAGTCTCGCGATCGTGGGAGAAGATCTAGATGCGATGAGGATCGATCTGATCATGGAAGGTCAAAGTGTGGCCGATCAGAGAGGTGCCACATAGATAATGATCATCAAGATGAATACATCAGGATTTTGGTCCGTAAAGAGATGGATCAACACCCAGCCCATCGAGGGGAAAGGTTAACTAAAGATCTATCAAAGAGAGATCTTAACACCAAAATAAAATCCCCTTTATCAAGGATAATTGAAGTAAATGATCCCTCGAAGAATTTTGCCATTCCCAGATTCAAAATCTATAACGGCAGGACAGATCTTATAGATCGTGTTTGGTAATACAGGCAACGATGACCCTGTGGAGCCACAACGACGCTTTGATGCGTTGAATCTTCCCTTGTAGCCTATATGATGTAGCTCATAAGTGGTTTGAAAGGCTACCCATAGGTCAATCAAGAGCTACAAGGCCCAAGCAAAGGCTTCATTGCTCGCCTTATAACCAGTAATTCTCACCCCAAAAGTATGGATTCACTACTCATGATAAAGAAGAAACCATAAGAGAGCCTTCACGACCACGTCAAGAGGTATTGGGAGGTCTTTAATGAAATGGAGGATTACTCGAAGCAGGTTGATGTAGCTTCCTTCAAGATTTGTCTGTCGGCCACATCTATGTTGTACCAGTCCCTCACTAAAAAGGAGGCAAGCACCATCGACGATCTCATGGTGTGTATTGAGAAGTATGCCAAGGTTGAGGAAATTGTTTGCTCTAGTTCAAGGGATAGCGATCAGACCAAATCAGGCAAGGGAGGAGACAAAGGTGATACTCCAGAGAAAGGGAATAAGAACGGGGGCAATAATGGCTCTAGGTTATTAACACAGTCTTCAAACAACTAATTCGCAAGATCTTGAGCAAGATTATGGACAATCCATTTGTCAAGTGGCCCAAGAAGATGGATGGTCACCCGACAAAGAGGAACAACATACTAAGATGTGCATTTTAGAAGGAGGGCGACAATGGGACAAATAATTACAAAGCACTGAAGTCACACTTGGAAGAGTTGTCCCAAGTTGGACATTTGAACGAGTATGTAGAAAAGAAAGTTGACAATATCGCAGCCAATCATGACCAAAATTTGGATAATGTCCTTAATAAAGACACGGGATAGGAGTTTGCGGTGATTCATGGAACATCCAACTTGAAGAAAATCTAAGGAACGCTATTTGGATGGAGTTGAAAAAGGTAAAAGCTATCATGAAGGCATTTCATATTGACCCTATAGAAAGCTAGACTGGAAAGTTTTGACGACCAAAAGATGTATACTACACCAAACATATCATATTCGCAGAGGAAGATCTGATTGGAATGAGGACTCCACACCATGATGCATTCGTAGTCTCTCCCAGGATCACGAACTGGGGAATTAAAAAATTACTGGTAGAGTAGGGAAGCTCATCGGAGGTGATTTACCTAGAGATTTTTCACAAGTTAAAGCTTAACTTAGCCGACCTATAGGATGCCACATTTCTATTGGTTGGCTTCGCGATAAAGATCACGATGCCATTGGGAAGATAGTCATACCGATTAGGGCAAGCAATATTTTAAAACTGAATGAATTCCTGGTGGTAGATATAGAATCACCATATCATGCCACTTTAGGAAGAGGTTGATTGCACACCATGAAAGTCGTACCATCTACATACCACCATAAGCTCAAGTGTGTCACTGATCGGGGTGGGGTCGAGATTCGTGGAGACCAGGCCACTGCAAGGAAATACTTTATCGCCTCTAAAAGGAGAAGAAAAAGGAACTAAAGATCCCTCCAGAGGAAGCCTAGGATGAGGATACACCCTCTAAATAGAAACTACGGCATGGCTGACCAGGGGTGGCGGAGACCAGGATCCACCTCGCTAATAGGGTCATTGAAAGCCTAGAGGAAATTGGAGTTGATGACAACTTGTTGGATAAAAATTTTCTGATCGAGACTACTCCTGTCGATCACGAAAATAAAAAATTTATCATTTTTTTAAAAGAAATTTGGATGTTTTTTCTTGGGAGCTATACGATCTGCCTGGGATTGATCTTAACGTAGCCTGCCAGCGTCTCCTCGCTGACCCAACCTCCAAGTCAGTCACTCAGAAGGCACACAGAACAGCCCCCGAGAAGGCCAAATGGGTGAAGAATGAGGTAGGGAAGCTTCTGGAAGCAAGATCTATTTTAAAAGTTCAGTTGCCCAAGTGGTTATCCAAATTAGTTGAAGTGTAAAAGAGCGATGTCGGCTGGAGACTTTGCATAATTTTATCGATCTCAATAGAGGTTGCCCTAAACATAGTTTCCCTTTTTCAAAGAATAATCAGCTAGTTGTGGCCATGGAAGCTCATGGGAGAATGAATTTACTGGACATCTATTTAGAGTAACATTAGATCTCGTTGTTCGGACCCGACTAGGATAAGGCATCCTTCATAACTCCAGTAAGTCTATATCACTACATGATTATGTCGTTCGGCCTGAAGAATACGAGGGTAACTTATCAAAGTCTGGTTATAAATATGTTCAAGTAGCATACGAGAGACACCATGGAAATATATATCGATGACATGTTGGTCAAGAGCAAGGACAAAGATGACCACCTCGAAAACCTGGCCAAAACCTTTGAAATTCCCAAGAAGTACCGGATGAAACTCAATGTGAGCAAGTGCTCATTTAGTATCTAGTCAGGAAATTTTTTGGGTTACCTAGTCAACAAGAGAAGGATTGAGGCCAATCCAGATCAGATCGATGCGATCAATACGGTCTATCCACCATGGACATTGTAAGATATTCAGAGTCTTACTAGAATGCTCGAAGCACTCAATTGCTTCATCTCCATGCCCTCATAACGCTGCCGACCATTCTTTCATCTCCTAAAGAAATAGAAAGGCCTCACCTGGAATGATGAATGCTCAAGATCTTTGGAGGAGATCAAGTCCTACCTGATCATGCCACCCCTGTTGGCAATCCCCTATTATGGAGATCCCATGTACCTTTACCTTACAATATCAGACCATATTGTTATCTCAGCTCAAGTATGTAAAAATAAGGGTAGATAGTAACCTGTCTATTATGTCTGCGAGATGCTCCTGGATGCAGAATAATGCTACTTCCCCTTAAATAAGTTAACCTATGCTCTAGTAGTTGCCTCTAGGAAGTTGAATCACTATTTCGAAGCCCACTCAATAACGGTGATAACTTTATTCCCCTTTAAAGCTGTCCTTTGAAAATTCGACTTATCTGGACAACTGTCAAAATGGTCGATCGTACTCGAAAGGTTCGATATTCACTTTTAGTCAAGGAAAGTGATTAAGGGACATATCTTGGCTGATTTCATCATCGAATTCATTGGAGACGAGCCGAATGACCAAAAAATGATGGAGTAATCAATAAGCAAGAAAGCACAGTCCAAGGACTGGACCTCATATTTTGATATAGCCTTTAACTCCAAGGGAGTAGGAATATGAATTGTCCACGTCACACCAGAGGACACTGTCATGGAATAAGGAATTAAGTTAGGATTTGAAGCCTTTAATAACGAAGCCAAATACAAAGCACCAATAACTGGTCTTCACAAAGCCCAACTACTAGGGGCAAATCGCCTCAATGTGTTCGGTGACTCCAAACTGGTCTCTAAATAAGTTAGCGGAGATTTCAATGCAAAATATGACAAGATGGAAGCCTACCTTGCTGTGGTGCAAGAGCTTATGGATGGATTTGAGGAGGTCCACATTTAACAATTCCCCCGGGGGCAAAATAGTGATGTTGATGCCTTAGCATCCCTAAGCTCAATAGTGAACTCTGACCTCAAAAGAACTATCCAAATGAAGTTCCTCTCCCAGCCTAGCATTGATATGTTAGTGGTCGTCGAGAAGATCCTTTCTATAGAAAAAGATCCTACTTAGATGGATCCAATTACCACCAACTTGTAGAATGAGACACTGTTAGACGATAGGAAGTTGGTTCACTAAATAAGGGTAAAGGCAGCCCATTTCCATCTCGATCTAGGAGGGAATCTCTACAAAATATCCCGAACAGGTCCTTACCTCCAATAAGTCCACTCGCAAGACACCGAGAAAGTTCTCAGTGATCTTAATGATGGTATTTATGGGAGTTTACAGGAAGAATATCATTAGAATTTTAAGCGATCAAAGAGGGATACTAGTGGCCACATATGCAAAAAGATGCAAGTATTTATGTTTGGAGATGTGAAAAATGCCAAAAGTTCTCCACCATGGTTTATCAACTAGCTAGCGACCTAAAATCTGTGACCAGTCCTTGGCCATTTACATAATGGGGGTTGAACATTATGGGACCACTACCTACTGCACCTGGGAATCACAAGTATTTGATGGTCAGCACTAATTACTTCACTAAGTGGGTAAAGACATAACCACTAGCCAACATTCGAGACACTGATATGACATGGTTCATCTGGAAGAGCATCATAACATGTCTTGGGGTACCAAGATCTATCATCACCGATAACGACACATAGTTCGAGAGTGCTTACTTCCAGAACTTTTGTGATGAGCATGATATCAGCATCGCTTCATCTCAATAATGTACCCTCAGAGAAATAGTTAAGCAGAAGCCTCTAATAAGATAATTCTTAATGTTCCGAAGAAAAGACTCTAAAGAGCAAAGGGCGCTTGGGTGGATGAACTCCCTCACATGCTCTAGTCCTATCATGCTACGCCTAAAATACCTACTGGGGAAACACCCTTTTCACTCACATACAGAATGGAAGCCATCGTCCTACCTGAAGCAGGTCTCCCTACCATGAGAACCAACTTGGTTTGCCAAGGGCTAAACGACGATGCCTTATGCATTGAACTTGACTTAATGGATAAACGAACAAAGTCAGCCATAATTAAGCTGGCTTCAGTAACTGGTGAGGCAGTATAATAAAAAAGTCCATCCGAAGAAACTCTACATAGGATATTACGTCCTAATGAAAGTCCTTGGCAGTGAAGTAAGACCGTCAGATGCCAAACTGGGAAAGACCCTTCAAAGAAATCAGGGACGACTTTCAAGGAGCTTATCACTTGGAAATGCTAGAAGGCAGAGAGATACCAAGAGCATGGAATGCATCCAACCTCAAGAAGTTTTATTTTTAGCCTTCTTTAGCACATCTAGTTTATGCAAATTTTTATTTCGAATTTATGTTGCTCTTAAATTATTACTTAATAAATAAAGGCTCATTTTCTCTCACATCTTGATTGTCTCAATTTTGTATTATATATCTCAATATCATGCATCATTTCTAATAAACAACTCCATTCTCGGGATACTGAGCAGAATTGCACTTAGTTACAGTAAACTACTCGGCATACTGCTACCAAGGAACTTCCTCGCGCAAAAAATAATTCCTTTAGATTGCAATGGGTCATTTAACTTATTCTACTTAAGGAATATCCTCAAACCGAGCAAGGTTCATACTAATTACAATAAAGTATTATGTTTGTTTTAATTAATAGAATCCTCAGGTATTTGCATATCATACACAAAGGGCCTTATTGCGATAATAATAAAATCCCTATAAGGGATCCTTAGGTTAAAGACAACTGAGGTTGGTCGCCAACTGTGTTGGATTATAAAAGCCTAATCGGGTGGATGTCCCATTAACCAGGTGCATTCCTTCCATCATCTCTCCTAGGCCTAAGGGAATGTGATGACATGACCTAAAAGGTAAGGGATGTGGATTGACACTGCTAAGGCATATTGGACTGGAAGAATGCTTATACAACTAATACTAACTCATTTAGTCGACGAAAAGAATAAAATAATTAACAATATTATTAACTCATTTAGTCGGCAAACTCTCATAATACAAAAATAATTATTAACTTTATTTAGATGGTAATTGCCCAAAATACACTACAGTCAATAAACAAACTTGATTCATTCGGCAAAAGCCTAAAAAATATAGGGATACACGTGGTGATACAAAACATTATAAAAATAATACAAGGATACATACCAATTATGGATGACGGGCTAAATACTCTACTATTCGCACTCTCCGACCATCATCTGGATTGGGGGCAAACACTTTCTCATTGTCTTCAAGATAATGGTTCATCAACTGGGCAGGAATGGCAGCAAGTGGAATCCACTTCTCATCCTTCCTAAATGGGGGTTGACAGTAAGTCGGGAAATCCATCTGGTACCTATACCACAGCTCTGAATCCTTGGGAGTCTTGATCTCTTTAAAGGCATTCAACCATCCATGCTTGTATGTAATATCGTCGGCTTCCTTTAACAATATTGAAGCATTAGTCCAACCCTCATCATAACCTGTTGCTCATGCTTCTTGAGGACCCATTATGAAGAGACGCCTCAGTCTCCTCCTGATATTAGATGGTTGTCCAGCTATAATGGTGTAATTTCACTGAAGATCCTCCTTCAGTTTGGTGACTTCCTTCTTCAAGGCACCATTCTCACCCTGAATCAGCTCGCCGACCTGGCCCACATCCCTGCTCGTGGAAAGCTAGGCCTTTAGATAATTTATTTCCTCTTGTACGATTGATCTAATTTCCTCCATGACTTAGAGGTCATCCTTCAACTTGGCAACCAACTCGGACTAGTCCTTGTACGTTAACGTTCTTACCTTCAGCTATTTACAAACCTTTAAAGAGGTCCTAAGAGCTTACCCACTCACACCTAGGCCTAGAACCTTCCCACGATTTGAGGAAGGAGATGTATAGTCCTCCACAATGATAAGCTACAAGGAGGAGAAAAAATAACAAATGTAGAGAACATCAATAAAGAATAAAGTCTTTTTCATTGATAATTCAAATGGGAGGAAAGGGCCAGTACAACCAGAGAAAGGAAATAATTAAAACACATGAACAAAATAAAGGAAAGGCCCTAAGACAATAGGATTTCACTCCTTTACCTGCTCAGAGTTGTCTGGATCTTTCCCCTTCTCGACAGATTTTTCTGCTTGGTCGGTAGTCATCTTGACCTCATTTGGCTCTTTTTCAGCCTGGTTAGTAGGTTGTCCAGCAAAAAGCTCCTCTACAGTGATAGGAGAAGAACATGGGAGATGTAATTTATACATATCATACTTTGTGGGACTCTTATCACCCCTAAGGCTTGGACCCAACCCCTTTTATAGTAGAGTTCCTTAGCATAAACGATCAGGAGCTTAGCATCATCATAGGTTTCATTCCAGCCATCCACATAGTTGCTCTCCTTAATGCTCGGAACCTCACCCTCCAGCTTCTGGACCTTCCCATTCAGATCAAGGTTCTTCACCACCAGCTTCCCCTTTTCCACAATTACAAGGCTATTGTCCGCCCTCAACTCGGCCAAATCCTTCGCCGTCTTCTCCCTCTCCCATTCGAAGATAGCTCTAGCATCAGCTAAGTCCTTTTGGGACTTCTTCAGGGCTTCATTCAGCTCCCAATTTTTCTTGGATTCATTGGCATGAAAATTAAAAAGTGTGGTAAAGTATACCATAAATTACAAAGAATAAGAAATAAGAATTAATGCGTGAAAGCCGAACAAAGTAAAATGATTAGCAGAAGAGAAGATATTACCAAGACAAGCACTTATGCTGATTTGAGTGCAAACTGGTCTAGTCCCAACCGTGACGAGTGCTCACGGTTAGTTGCGAGCATTGCCCCTTCAGTAAATTGGATGCGAGGGATAGGGTGTTAGCTACGCTGGTCCCCTAGGCAGCAATATAAAGAGAGGGGGATGACTCAAGTGGTTCTTTGAGGGCCTTTAACTTTTTTCTATCCTCCCTTATCTTTCTCTCCTCCCCCCTCACCCTCTCTTCTTCTCTTATCAATTCTTCTTCTCAACCTCCTTTTTCTCAACCTCCTTCTTCTACTCCTTAGTTTTTTTAGGGACATGACCCTGTTAGATAGCAAGACCTGGTATTTATTATTCGAAATCAATAATCTCCTCTTCAGGGGAGCTATATCTTCTTCTTCTTCTTTTTCTTGTTCTTCTTCTTCTTTTTCTTCTTCTTCTTCTTCTTCTTCTTCTTCTTCTTCTTCTTCTTCTTCTTCTTCTTCTTCTTCTTCTTCTTCTTCTTCTTCTTCTTCTTCTTCTTCTTCTTCTTCTTCTTCTTCTTCTTCTTCTTCTTTTTCTTCTTATTCTTCTTCTTCTTCTTCTTCTTCTTCTTCTTCTTCTTTATTCTTCTTCTTATTTTTCTTCTCCTTCTATCTTAGTTGGCTCAGATGGACTAGAGGATTCCACTTTTGACATATCTATGATCTAGATATTGTCTACCAATCAAGCAATAAAACTAGATGTGGTATTTGTATATTCCAGAAGATAAGCTGATGAACGAGGATGCTCATCATTAGATAACCTATCTCTAATCTTCTAAACCTTTAGAAAATGACCAACCTTTAGATGTCAGAGAACAATCACTTTGTTTTTGGCACGAGCTGCATAACAGAGCAAGAAATACAGATTAAAAGATAAAAAAATAAATAGCAGACAAGAATTCAGCAAGTTGACAGAAGGAAAAGAGGTAGCGAAGTATATGCTCCCCCCTAGTCAGGGCACAAGGGACCCCAATACCTCTCTCCCTCAGGTAGAGGAGGATGTTACCAATTCCTGGTAATAAAACCCTTCTCCCAATACCCTTTATAGGATTCAGGCAGATTTATGACCAAAACCCTGTCGGCCTTCCTTGCCTTCAGGTATAGAACACCATCAGTGGTGTACGACAGTGCGACCAAGCAAAGCAATAAAAAATTTCTAGGATCCCCAAGTTGATCCTATATAATTCATTACTTCTGTGTACCCCATTCACTATTTTGAAAATGTTTGGGGCACACTAAGTTAGGACAACCTCAAAATAATTAAAAATAAAAATAAGGGGTTTGGGGGAAAAGTTAAAGCCTCATGAACAACAAAATAAGTGTAAATCCAGTGTCTATCTTCTATACCAAACATCCTTAGGTATAGGGACACAGTCGATTTCTACCCACTTAGGAATGCCATATGATTCTCTGAACTTCGATACAGTTTTGCCATTAAAAGGATCCATGAAGAAAAGGTTTCAAATAATAAAGATGACCAACCAAAATATTGAATAAAGGAAGCAGGTTAGAGGAACTTACAAGTAAAAATGATAGAAGAAAACTATGGAAATATGAATGACAAGAGATAAGATTTAGTAACAAGTTCATGAAGAAGAAACAATGGAAAAATGACTGTTGATACAACTGAACCCAGTTTAAACTTTGTTCTAATAATGAAAGGGAGATTTCCAATGAAAATCCTGACGCTTCACATATCTTCTCGAACCAGCGCACCCTCACCTATTCTAAACTATTACAAGTTTTCCATGACAATTCCACTCGGATGAGTGTGTCCTCAGCAAGTTCACAAGTATTACTAGAATGCCATGCCGAATTTTAAAACAATTCTGATCCTTTGGCCTCGAACTCACTTAAAATATACTAGACCATCATTTTAGGCCAAAGATTTTAGGGGCAATTGTGGGGGCTTATTTATTCTCCAAGACCACTGATACAACCGACCAGCCTAGCATGCAAAGTGCACTGCCCGACCCAACTCAGATATTTAATTTAGACCCGTGCATTTGAATGTTCTTATATGCATGGAGATAGAATCAAATCGGTTACCAATAATCTCAGGGAGTTATTCAGAGAGACCTACGAGCTATCCACGAGCTAGTTGATTTACTTATACAATTCAATCACTTGGAATCACAACTGTAAATGTAAACCTTGACCGGGGGCAAAGGGGATGTAACTTCTACTATTTGAGAGACACTAATAAAAAGAAGTAACCTCTTAATGGACGTAGGCAAGTTGCTGAACCACGTATATTTGGTGTTGTGTGTGATTACTTATTTTTTGCTGGATATTGCTTTTTAGATTTTTCATTGTGATAATTCATGCACTCACATGAGGTATGATTTTCTTTTTTAATTACTAACATTTCTTACATTATTGTGTTTAATATTTATAGTGAGTGGATTATTTGTGTTAGTTAATATAATTAATTCAAAAAATATTAAAATTACACTATAAATAAATTTTATTACATTAGTTAATTAATTTTAAATTATAATTACAATTACAATTACAATTACATTAACATGTTATCATAACCTATAAATTGTGCACTGCTATATAATTCATGTATAGTTGGTGGCATGCTATGCATTTGTTGGGTCACCTGTGGGCATATATTATCGGTTGACTTCAGAAATGTATTTTAAGACCAATTATCATGATGCCCTACACTCACACTGGCGGTGATTATTCTAGCACTTACTGAGAAGTGGTGGGATGCAACCCACACCTTTTATTTCCCCCTATAGAAAAATAGGATTTACACCCATGGATTTTTCCATACTAACCGAGTTGAAGGTGGGGAGGGGAGAGATTGTACAAATTATTATTTTGGATGATTCTTTTAGGTATATAAGTCAATATATTCCTACACACCTATATCTTATCTAATGCAGTCCAATAAAATTATTTTACTAGATTGGGAGAGTTTATTATGGAGGGGGTGGTACCCATGGACCATTGGCATTATATTCAGACATTTAATTTCTACACTTTGAGTCCATTATTCTTCACAACTGGTAATAGTGACATCATAGTGGGTTGACTGACTTCATTAGTTCACCTAAATCATCTAGATGACTATGACTGGGGCGGGGCCATCATAACGAATTTGCATTACGAGTTGGATGTCGCGTGTTAACAGGGACACGTCAAGGCATTCCCCGTTAAAGAATTCAGTCCAATAGGTTGACTTGGATTTTCCAGGTAAATTATATTTCATTTAATTTGTTACATTTACTCAATTTAATTTGACTATTGTATCAATTTCAAAATGCTAATGTATTGTGATAAATTTCTTTTATAGTTTTGGTGGTTTTAGTACCTACGTTGCATGAACCCCCTACTAGACGAGGAGCATGTTGATGATGATGATTTCCCCTGGATTCAATGATGGGGACCGAGGAAGCTACAACATGGAGTGAGTACGATTCAGCATAATTCGCATATGGACCATGGGTAATTTAAGATGCGGTAAGTGAAAAGTAGAGTGTGACGATCATGGATGAACTGCCAGCACATCAACAGAGATGATTTGTCATATTCTCTGTTTTGCTAGTGTAAAAAGTGATTGTATTAACTAGTGATGGGATTCACGTCTAGTATTTAGGGGACCGTTGTCGTTTACTACATTTTAAATTTCCAATGACCCAATTTCCTCCTATAATAAGCAAGGCTTACCAGCACGTGAGACTCTCCTAAATGGTCACATGCATTTATCTTCGTGGATAAACAGATTAATTATGATAGGTGGCTGAGGAGGTACAAATATTTATCATTGATAGTGTCGATCTTTTGAGTGGTTAATCTAGATGTTGTACATGTTGATATGATATGCCCAAAGTTCTTGATCCCCCACCCTAAAGAGGATTTTCAACCCCCTTGAGGATACCTTCCTACGTGCTATAACTACACCTCCCCCATATGATGCGTATAGTGAGCATTAAGGCAGAGGACATGTATGTTCTCATTGGCCCATTACAACCTAAAGGTTGCGATGAATATTATGACTGATATCTACTAGGTGTCGAAGGTATTATTTTATTTTATTATTTTATGTCATTATTAATACTATATACTATTTTCAATGTATTAACTTGTTTCATTTATGTAGGATAAGTGTTGGAGTCGCGTGCATGATTACATCCTGCATGAGCAGAGCCTGCGAGATGTGCTATACACCCAAATATAATAATAGTACCACCAGATATGGTACACACAGGGCATTTGAGGTGGGCGATGCAGGAGTTCTCCATCATGCATATCCAGGTGGTTGCGACACGTATGGAGGATGACGTATTATATAGGATGTTTTACGGCTCCACATCAAACACTTAGGACATACCCGAGTCATCTTTTGTTCCTAGCCACCGTAGACAACAATGGAGTAGTCAGGGCAATGCACCATATATTTTATTTTGTATTATATCATATTAGAACTAATTGATAGAAACTCCTTGTAAAAATTATTCTTAAACTATATATGCAATTAGCCATTAGCTTTATGCAATTTCATTATAGTCAAATTCAGTCATATGCAGTTTTATTTCAATTAAAACCATTAAAATTACAACCAACATTCAATTTTTTTGCCCCCCAAAATTGTGAAACATGCCGTGGAAAGTGAACTATCATGCGTGCCTTTTCCACGACAAATGACTTGTCACGCTAGACTTTGTTTGCTAACTCTAGGGCAGCAAAATTGGTAGCATTTGATACCACTACCAAACTTGCTTCCTTAAGCTTATTAGTTTTTCGAGAGACTCGGAGCAAGAAAAATAGGATTTGGGTCATCAAATATAACAATTGGCAAATTTTCTAATTGACTTGGATATGGTCGAATGGGCGAACCCTTTTATTTTATTTGGGTTGTTATTGAATCAACTACATTAGACTTGATAATAAAGATAAAAGTGCTATTACTAATCCATTTTACCCCATTAAGACCATTACACCTAGGCGGATTCATAGTGTTTTGCTAATGTGGGAATTGTAATACTGACCTTTTATTCAAAATTAAGGTGGATAAGATCTTTTAATGTTCAAAATTTGATCTATTTTATATTGATAAAAATTACATTTTATAGTAGTAATTTTGAAAAAGAAAAATGTAATTTTTTCCTTAAGTTTGGGATTTTTGAAATGTCGGACGAATTCTTCTCATTGTCACCCATGAAGTACTTCTAGTTAACTCATTACTTTGCATATATGTGGCATTGTTGGGGCCTTGCCGCATCGGTTTGGACATGATTTCATTAGAAAGTCTATTAAACCGATCAAATTCTCTTTTCATTCCATCCCTTCACTCTGTCTGAACCAAGTTTTTCCTCTCTCTCTCTCTCTCTCTCTCTCTCTCTCTCTGCATACAGTATTTAGAATTCCTAACTTTCGTTCATAAATTAGTTGCGATCGTTGAAGATGGTTCAAGATGTGACGTATTTTCGTTCTCTAAGTGATAAGGAGCCTACTTATAGTAAGTATATATTATCTTTTTTTGGATTTGTGGAATCGAAAGTAAATTCTTTTTGTTTTTTATTTTTTATACCTATTTCTCATATTATTGTGCAATATAGGTGTATTTGGATTGAGAAAGTTTCAACATTTATTTTTGTAATTTTTTAAAAGAAAACTAACTTGGCAGCTTATTTAATGGTAATAAGGGGACAAATCGTTGCATGAATGATTATATGGTTATATCCAGTTTAATACTTGTATTTAATCATGTTGGTTTTAATTGACACCATCTTGTAACTGAAACTAGGTTTGCATGTATATAATAATAAACAACAAATATTCATGTTTACATGTGTTTTAATCTTCATTTTGATATTAACTTGCATTAATTTCATGTAATGAATAACTTATTAATCTAGGTTTTTCACTTGTAGGTAAAGTTGACCCATTATTCACCTTAGTTGTTCATTATTATGGGAGGTTTGAGTTTTTCTCTTCCGATCAAAGATACTTTGGAGGCAATGTAATTTTTATTGACTTTTGTAATATTAACCTTTTGCCGACAATTGAACTTCTAGAAATGATGAAAGAGGTTGATAATACTAGAACATGCTTATTGATACACTATAAATCAAGTGAAGATGATTGGTTTGACGTAGACTCTAATAATATACATGTATATAAAATGCACTTGTATCTCTTTTAAGAAAACTGCCTAAGAAAAAATACAAGGAATTTAACAGCTAGGTTGATGTTTCCCTTCCCCCAATTGGTGTAATTAAAAAAAGTCATATAGATTCAAATAATGTGAAAACAAAAATTTTGACATTATTGACATTTGATCTTATGAAAATTAAGGTCTCAATGATGTGGTAAATTATAAGGATAAGGAAGATTTTATGTTATTTAATTCTAGATGAACTACTTGTTGTCAATTTAGATGAGATTCTAGGTGATTAATTTTTTGGTGTAAATGTGAAAAAAAGGAAACAAATGTGGAAATATAGATAAGAAATGAACAAAAATCAAGTAAATAAAGTAGTGGTTATGTTTACTTTAGTGATAGTGGGTTTGATAGGGAGGATAATGACACCTATTTGAGGATAACATATTTGCAGATGTACAACGGGGTTTGAGAAAGGATTTATCTGGGGGAGAACAAGGGGATGTAATAAAGCATAAGATATATGTATTTTATTATTTTTATAATGACTTGATAAGTGTTAATAGCTCTGACTTTGAGCATACCATGATTAAGGGAAGGGTGAAACAAAAATTGGCCTCAATTCGATCCTAGGACTTATAAGGATGACACTAATTTGTTTTGGTCAACAATTTAGTACATCCAAAGTCCATGCATAAAGAATTAGGAAACATGTAACTAAAACTGTAAATCAAGTGAAGATCATCAAGATAACTAATACCATGGACATGGTTATTTGTAAGGAAGATTATCCCTAGACCCTATATTTAATAAAACAATTGAGGGTGAATCAACCTTCTAAGTTAGTACACTTAAATAAAACCACACTCTCCATATATAGTTTGTGAACCATAACTTGACTTTTAAGTGGATAGAAAAGACCTTTCTTTAGAGGATTAGGTGTAAACCTGAGATTCCTTTAGCTGCAATGAAAGAACATCTCATGCAAAAGTTTAAAGTAAATGTGCCTACTAATAAATTTTTTAGAGCTAAGAAAAGGCTTTTAAACTGTTGGATGGTAGTGTGGAGGAATAACATTCCAAATAAGGCTTAACAGGTAGGCTAAAGAAGAAGAAGATATTGGAGAAATATGAGAGGGAAAACAAATCTAACATTACAATATTGTCTTGAAAACACTTCCAGTCTTCCCTAAAATGAAATAAATATGGAGTACAAGGCCACAACAGGAGGACATGTAACCAACTATAAGTTATCTATTGTTTTTCTCTTTATTGTAAATCATTATGTTTAACTTAATAATACATCATAATGTTTTAAGTCTTTATGTTCTATTAACAATGAACTTATTTCGCATTTAGTGGTTGAATCAATGAAATAAAGAAAAAATCTTACACGAGGAACAGTGTTGATGTTAGTGAGATTTAGTAACAAGTTACCAACAAATAATTGCATCATCCTCAATGGAATAAAAAAGAAACCTTGTAATCTACCAATACCTACAAGAAAATTGTTTGATTTTTAGAGGATAATAGATAAGTAAATATCTCATCATATTTCTAAAAGACTTGAATTATTTTTTTTCATAGGTGAATATATGAAATGGAAGGTATGATGGTTAAACAATTAAATGATATGTGAATTTTTTTTAATGGGGAGGAGGGGGGGGGGGGGGGGGATATGGTTGACTATTTTGGGTTGGGTGTGGATAACATTATTTTTACGGGGAAATTATACTTTTTAGTGAAACTATGGGTGAAATTTAAAACTGCTAATTAAAGGTGGTAAATGGTGATGCAAATTATGGAAATTTATTATGGGGTGGTAATTATGAGTTTCCAAATGGTCGAACGTTATTTTTTCATTCGTTTTGTTGTTATAAATGCTCTGCTAATATTATTGTAGGTGTAATTATATTATGGATGGTTAAACATTTTATAGCTTATATGCATTCCAGACATTTAATGTTAGTGATGATGCTGAGATTCAGCACCACCAGATAAGTGATGATGAGCTCAAACAGTAATAACAATGGCAGCCATAGAGATGTATATGTGTGTAAGTGTATAGAAGGGGGTGAGTATAAGAGTAATAAGATAATGATGTAAAGTGGTTCAGCCAATTAGGCCTACATCCACTGTGAGTGCGTGATCCACTAAGTATGGGCACTAATGGCCTTGGATACAATGCACATAAGCTCACTTTCTCCCTCTACTGTGTGTACAAGCAGAGTTTTAGCTAGGGTTACAATTATCCGTCCCTTTGTAAGGTTGTAGGTGACAAGTATATATAGGCCTTCGGGGGGCGTAGTGTACCCCCCAAGCATGCATGGCGTATGTGAGTTATGATCTAGACAATTCCCTGCTGACACCTGGAGGTGCCTCCTCTGATTAATGATGACATAATATTCCCTCACGTGAGGGGTTGATATTGTTATAACGGTCTTCCACGTGCCATATGAGTCCCATGTGCACTATTCCACGCGTCTCCCAAATCACGCGCTGTGATGACATCACCCTCGGCCTATGATATGAGGCCGATGGCAAAGTTCCTGTTGGCAGTGAGCTTGGCCTAATTTGGGCCTCGTACTGTCATACCCTCGTAGGGTCGTCTAGGACATGATGAGGGGTTGGCCCCTTGAAGGGTCGTCAGGACATGATGAGGGGTCGTCCCCTTGGAGGGTCATTTGGATATGATGAGGGGTCGTCCCTTTGAAGGGTCGTCTGATATTAGTTTAGAGATCATCTTGGTCTCGTTCGGGTGGAGGACACCCTCGGCCTGGCCCAGGGTATATACGGGTATATTAGTTAGGTTGATAGAATGCATTGCAAGAACATAATATTTTACGTTTAATGGGAACATAAACATTGAGAGAACGTATTGCATACTAAAATGGAGACCCATAAAAAACTTTTTAGCACCCTAAAGTCTATGTTCAAATATTCACCAAAGTTTTATCAACCTAATTAAGCTTTAATGTTATTTAAACATGTAACGATGAGGAAAAGGTAAATAAAGACATAACACTTAATGTACAAGGACAAAGACCCACTAATGGAAAAATCTTAAGCCAATGCCACGATCTCACTAAAAACTTGGTAAAGACTTATAGGTAAGGGTAACGACTAACACTCCTTCCGCTCTAACTCACACCTCACACTTTTCTACTAATTCGTTGCAAGTCAAAGATCCTACACACTGATAAAAGTTCTAAACATCTTTTATATCTTGACACACATCAACAATCTTGAACAAGCCTTCGTCTACAAACATGAGAGTTCATAAATGATTTGGACCCCGAAAAAGATCCTCAAATATCACAATACTCTTAATACGAGAAAGAATTTAAAGTGTATGGAAAAAATTGAAAATGTGATCATGGTAAAATTTTCATCTTCTTTGGTATTACTCAACCTCAAGAAAGAGCGGTGATTAAATGCAAATAAGATAATAAGGGGAAAAGGATGAACCAGATTTTAAAAATGGGTTCCATCTTTTTCAAAGGTGTGTTCTTATCTACTTATAAAAGAAGAATATAATAATACACAAAATCTCTCTTTCTATTTAATCTTAAAAATGGTTTGAGAGATATTTTGAAATGAAGAGCAATAATGTTCTAAATATGAAAAAAACATAAGTGGGTTTACCCAATACCAATGCAAGTTAAAAAATCATATCTCTTACACAAAGCACGCGTGAGAGATTTGTTGGGGGCTCCCATGTCCAATTAACAACTACATTGTGAATTTTATCAAATAAATCTAGAAGATCTTTAAAGTAGATATATCTAACCTGTATGATTCGCTGGTGTAGTCGCTGTAGGGAAAAAAATATTTGTTGTAGCAAACTTGCAGTGATGCAAGTCACAATGTCCAAAGATCTTTGATGTAACCTTCAAAGGACTCAGCGGCTAACGAAGAACAAGAATCACTGCAGCGAAGCACTTCGTTGCGGTGAGGCTTCAGCAAAGCTGCACTCACCTTTGTCTAGAGTTTTTTCCCAAAGACCAACTTTTCCTCGTCCAGCAAAGGATAACCTTCGCTATCAATATTACTCAATTTTTCTTATTTTGAAGTTTTTCAAAGGGTTTTGAATAAGTAAAGTTAAGGTATCAAATGACACAAGTTTTAACATGCACAAAACTTTTTTTTACCAAGGTGTAAGTAATTTGTAAAAAACATGTGACGTGAGTGTAGGGTATCTTCAATATACCTTTCATCCAAAATGTGATCCATAAGACATGCAAGTGATAAAACCAGTTTCAAGAACCAGAATGTTAAATCAAAATTCCAACGTGTTTTGAATGACCGAAATAAGACAACTATGACAAAACACAAAAAACAATGATAACAAGCAATCAAAATGAAAATCCTATCAACTATAACAGAAGGCACAACAAAGGCACAACAAGATAGAATTTATAAATGCTTACATCCCGAAAACTAAAAGATACTTCTTTGAAGTACTCGGAGCATGATTTATTAAAACAGACTGCCAACTCATCAAACACATTGTATGAAGAAATAAACAATATGCAATAGTTAGCAATAAGAGATAAATAAATGTATTATATTTTAACTAGAACATGAATTAGCTTTCAATTCTCCCCTAAAATATGAGGACTCCCCCTTTCTGCTAGAATTTCTCCCCCTTTTGTCAAGAAAGTAAACAAAGAAAAGTAACAAGAAAATAGATCATGAAAGCATAAGGAGCATATGAAGTCAATAAAATAGAGTCAAGTTAGCATAATCTATAAAAATATTTGATCACTCTAGAATAGATTTGCAATACATAATGAACTAAACTCCAAAACCTTGATTTGGATATATATCAAAATTTCCTACTTACCAAATGTTGTGAGATTTATGACAAGTGGCCATTACAAAGAATATATTATCTTAAAGGATAATAACATGATGAGTTTCATTAACTAAGAACATAAGATCGTATATCATAAATGAAAAGCAAAAATAAATAACACCATTGAAAGAATAAAACCAAGCTCGAGTTCAATTAAGAATAACAAGTTATGAACAAATAACTCAAAGCTTCAATAGTAGTGAAAATTGCCAACACCATTTAAGATATTTTAAACCAAGACTTTTGTCTTCCTCAATGAGCAATTTAGTTAAACCCTTTAGTTTCACATCCTTTATGTTACTCAATTTTGGATTGATATACATATGTGAAACATTTCTTTCTTTAAATTATGTTTGCATGTGGCGGCTTTCGCTTGTTCATTACTAATATGGGATATTAGTTTCAATTTTCGGAGGTTGCATAATCCAATCGAAGTTTTATCCCTAACCACACCATCTCTAATGATTTTGATATAGCACCTAAAATTTTCAACTCCTTCAAATCATGAACAAATCTCACACATGCATACTTTAGGGAAATGGAATTGCTTTCACAAATATTCAAAGATTTAAACCGTTTGTAAAATGGTTGTATAACTTTGTAATCCCTCATAAAGTGTCATTTATATAGTGCAGTGTAAAGTTTAATAAGATATGAATGTGTGTTCACATTACAAGTTCCTCAAAGTTTATAAGACTTTAAAAGAAAATAGAAGCTTATCTTTTGATGCACAAGATATCATTATCCAAATAAAAAGAAAATTAACCAAAGATAACCATATGATATACGAAATATGGCAAGGAGTATATCATCTAAAGAGAATCTAAATGATTTCATTTAACAAATATTTTTATGGAAAATAATATAACCAACTCTTACAAAAAAAGACAGCATGACATAGGATACCAAAATGCACCAAACCAAAGAAACACAAATCCCCAACATGTTATCAAATAATTCAATCAATGATGCAAATATCTAATTATCATCTAATAAAATTAAATCGAGTGCAATCCAGATGTTTTTTTTTAAATATCCTCTAATTAAAGATTAGTATAAACATAACTTAAAGACATAACTTTTTCTTTAACAAGTTCTCTAATGAAATGATATCGTATGTGCATATGCTTATTTCTAGAATGTTGAATGGGATTCTTGTATATTTATCCGTAAAAGTTATGGAGTACAATTTTCTGCTACAATATACTTCGCTTCGACCATGGAAAGTAAAAAATAATTTTATTTTTTACCATGCTAAGAGACCAAATAACTTCCAAGATGGAAGCACCCTCTAGATGTATGTGACACCCCGACTAATTAAATACCGGGTAGCTACTCCTTTATTAAATTAATTCAAAATGCCAAGTTGGCTCAGTTAATAGCATCACTGTCGAAAATATTTTTATTATTACTAACCACCTAGTATTTAAAAAGTAAGTGCCAAATTTTATTTAAAGTCTGATTAACATGCAACAAGTGTAAAAAGAATACTAACACCATTCACCATACTGAAGTAAAAAGAATAACCATCACATAATGTAAATAAAGTCTGGAGGAAAACTCCTCACTACCAATCCCACAACTGAAATAAATAAATCGAATACTAAAACAATACATGCCAAAGTCTGAAAACTGTAATGGAAATGTAACTCTAATAGAAATGGGCAACATGCCCTACAACTGATAGATAATGAATCTGGAATCCAAGTGATAGAGGCGTCTACAAGCAAATCCCTGTAGCTTCCACAAACAGCTACAGCTCGTCACCTGAATGAGTATCCTATGCATGGTGTCCTTGTGGCTGGGCACCTAAAATGGTTTTACAAGAAAAGTAGATTTGAAAGCAAACGGGTCAGAGCCCGAATGTGGAGTTATATTTTAAAAACCTGCAAGTGCTTTAAAAACATTTAAAACATTAAATGCAAAGTACATGTTAGGACGTGCATGTGACACCCCGACTAATTAAATACCGGGTAGCTACTCCTTTATTAAATTATATCAAAACGCCAAGTTGGCTCAGTTAATTGCATCACTGTCGAAAATATTTTAATTATTACTAACCACCTAGTATTTAAAAAGTAAGTTGCCAAATTTTAATTAAAGTCTGGTTAACATGCAACAAGTGTAAAGAAGAATAATAACAACATTCACCATAATGAAGTAAATAGAATAACCGTCACATGATATAAATAAATCTGGAGGAAAAACTCCTCAAAACATAGTCCCACAACTGAAGTAAATAATGAAATACTGAATACTGAATAAATACATGCCAAAGTCTGAAAAACTGAAATGGAAATGTATCTAATAGAATTTGGGCAACATGCCCTACAACTGAGGAATACTGAATAAGGAATCCAAACGATATAAGCGTCTAAAAGCAAATCCCTGTAGCTTCCACAAGCAGCTACAACTCGTCATCAGAATGAGAATCCTATGCATGGTGACCTTGTGGCTGGGCACCTAAAATGGTTTTTACAAAAAGATAGATTTGAAAGCAAACGGGTCAGAGCCCGAATGTGGAGATATTTTAAAAACCTGCAAGTGCTTTTTACATACATGTTAGGACGTGTTCTCACATGAGATACTCACCTCTCATCTAACTGTGCACTCCTAACGTTCCTGTACCCATTCATGTGTTATCTCATAACTATCTAAAGAGTTTCTAACACTTCTACTCGGTTCACGTTATAAGTTCCATCATTAACAATTAAATAGAGAGTTCTACTTTAATTCTCGAATTCCCAATTATTAACAAAACCATTTATTGATAAAAGTTCCCTTTTTATCTTTTCAAAACATGACCATAACTATACTCACAATTTAACATAATAAATTCCTTTTCATTTAACTGTATATTTCCACAACATAAATATACAATATAAGAACCCAAAGACTAAGCTGCGGTGCACACATACTCTGCTATCCATCCCGGTACATCACGTACATAAGGATCACACATTCCGAATCTCTCAGGAATTGTTCAGATAACAACATCACAAATAGTGGAGGCGAACACAGTCACCATCACATGGGTCACGCACATACCTACGCTCCCATGATCAGCAGACTTATTAATATCACAATAAGTCCTTCTATGACCTATGTTCATCAAGGTAACCAATCTAAATCCGGGCAACACAAGGATAAGAAGGCCCTAAGCGAACGTAAACCTCCCGTGATAGCAAGTATTGTAGGTATGTCATACACATAAAATTATATACTAAGCATTCACCCATCTTAGATATCTCGATATTAATAAAGGTATACTCTACATCGTTATACCATTATTCCAATTTCATATATTTCAAGTACCCCGATAATATATAAATTAAATAGTCGACACGTTTCACGTCGTAATTTCTTAAACTTAAAACCTATCTCAAATAGACTATTAAGTTCCCATTATTCTTACATATAACGCCTTTACACCTAAGGTCTTTACTTCTGCCCCAAACCTTAATTCATCAAATTATTCAAATTTGCACTATTAACCCAAATATTATTCCACTTAACGAATTTCATCAATTTAGAATAATTCCTCAAATTAAATTCCAATTAAAGTCCAATCTCATAATCATGTCTATTGGTCTTCCTTAAGTTTAAGGGTATTCATAATGTCTCCAATAATATTAATCAAGGGTTAACACCATTAAAATTCAATTAAGGAAAAACTTTACTCATTCTGGGAAGGTCGATCGATCGACCTTTACCTTCGATCGATCGATGGTGGTCGATCGATCGACTAAAGAACATCGATCGATCGAACGCACCAGGTCTGTTACGGACTGCTTCGTTTTGCAGTTACAATTTCGACCCAAAACTCCATTTTTAAGCATGAAACTCCAAGATAAGGTTACCATAACATCATACTATCATCCTACAACAGTATTATCATTTTAAATCCCATAATTCATCATTTAAAGGCTTACTTTAGATTAAAACTACATCAAAATAATTTCCAGAATTCTTCCATTCAAGAACATCATTAAACTTCTTCTAACTCCATTTTTAAATCATCAAAGGTTCTGTTTAGAACATAATTTCATCCAGAATAATACTACATGCAATTCCTAACATATTTCCAAGCTTTTAACTTCCAAATAATGGGTCTAAATCATCTCCCAAGATTAATTTCGAAAATTTCTAAACATGAAAACATAGCTTGAATCAAATGAGTTTAAATCACTTGCCTTAATTTAACTCTGAATTTGGTGATGAATCTTGAAGTTAAGTTTGTCCTCTCTCTCTCTTTCTGCAGAATTCTTTCCTTCTCTCTCTCTCTCTCTCAAGCTCTTCCCAAGGTTGAAGACAATGGAGATATGGAGGTGTGTTATGGTTTTTGGTAAGTTAGAATGGTATATCAACTTCTCCCGTAGCCCATATTGTCACATAGTGTAGTTAGTGGGTTAAGTGGGTTAAAGAAATAGTCAGATTGAAATTCCAATTTTCGTCACTTTTTAATTCCCAAAAATGCAATTTACCAAAATGCCCTTATAAGTTACCGGTATGACCCAAAAATGCCCCGGGACCCAAACTAAACTCCCGACTAGTGTTTTCTGACTATCTCGACCCTTCCGGACGCGTTGGCGCACTCAAAACGACCATACGGTTAATGGAACTAAAATTCACTTTTTAATTTATTAATAAAATACCATGACGTGGCGGTCACACGCGTCAAACAAAATTCCCAAATTGCCGTATATAAATCTCACGACAATTTCAATATTACCAATATTCATATAATGCCAAGTATACACATTATAATAAAATACTAACTCACATCTCGTTAATATTTTTAATCTGGATTAATTTCCAATTAATAAACATTTAATTCAATTAATCCCCAAAAATAAATATTACAGAAAATACGGGGTATTACATACTTCCCCCCTAATAACTGAATTTCGTCCCGAAATTCGGAACTAGAAAGTACCTGGTAAGAATAACTCTGGATAACGTTCGCGCATCTCATCCTTGCGCTCCCATGTGGACTCCTCGACATTATGATGTCGCCACTGAACACGCACTAACGGAACTATCTTTGACCGCAGTTTCCACTCACTTCGGTCTAGAATAGCAATAGGCCCCTCCTCGTAGGAGCTATCCGGCTGGAGATCTATGTCCTCCACAGCAATGAGAGAATGAGCCAAATTATCTCTAAGGTATTTCCTAAGCGAGGAAATATGAAACACATCGTGAATCCGATGTAAATGCTCCGGTAACCCAAGTCTATACGCCACCGGTCCAATCCGCTCAATAATAGGAAATGGTCCCACATATCTCGGTGCCAACTTCCCTTTCTTCCCGTAACGCATAATCCCCTTCATAGGAGATACTCTGAGCAAAACCTGGTCCCCCACTTGGAACTCTCTGAAGAATCTCTTCGCATCAGCATAACTCTTCTGTCTGTCCTGAGCTACCCGAATGCGACTCCGAATCAATTCTATCCTTGCCGAAGTATCCTGAATCACTTCTGGCCCAAGTAGTTTGTTGTCCCCCACCTCCAACCAACATGCTGGGGAACGACAAGGTCTACCGTACAACGCCTCAAATGGTGCCATGCCGATGGTGAACTGGTTGGAGTTGTTGTAAGAAAACTCCACCAGTGGAAGATACTGCTCCCATCCACCCTCAAAGTCAATGGTGCACATACGTAGCATGTCCTCCAACATCTGATTTGTGCGCTCGGTCTGCCCATCGGTCTGCGGGTGGTACGCCGTACTCAACCGCAACTCCGTGCCCATGGCCTGCTGAAAGCTCTCCCAAAACCGTGAAATAAATATCTTGTCTCGGTCAGACACGATATTTAAGGGCACACCGTGAAGTCTCACTATCTCTGCAATAAAGAGCTGGGCATACTGTCCCGCAGTGTAGTCTGTTCTTACGAGTAGAAAATGAGCGACTTTTGACAACCTGTCCACAATTACCCAAATGGAGTCGTGACCCCTCTGCGACGTAGGCAACCCCGTGATAAAGTCCATAGAGATGCTCTCCCACATCCACATCGGGACCTCTAACGGCTGTAGTAGTCCTGCCGGTCTCTGATGATCCACTTTTACGAGCTGACAAGTGGCGCATTTTGAAACAAACTCGGCAATATTTCTCTTCATTCCGCTCCACCAATACTGACGTCTCATGTCTTGGTACATTTTGTCCCCTCCGGGATGTACCGCGAACCGTGAGCCGTGCCAATCTCCCATTGAAGCGTAATCCCCCGTCTGAGCTAACGGTATAGGATTCGGCTCCCTCTGCCAATAATCGAACTATCTGCTCCTGACAGAACGAGTCATTTGCCTGTGCCCTCACTACCTTCGTGACAATCTGTGGTGTAACAGTCATCACAGACATGAATGATCGGGCCACTGCATCCTGGTGTCCCAATTCCTTCCACTTGGCCTTCCATACATCTGCCACCTCCTCTACCGATCTACGGCTCAACGCGTCTGCCACCACGTTAGCCTTCCCCGGGTGATACTGGATATCGAACTGATAATCTTTCACGAATTCAAGCCACCTCCGTTGCCGCATATTCAACTCCTTCTGCGTGAATAGGTACTGTAGGGACTTGTAATCCATGAACAATCGAAACTTCTCCCCCAAAAGGTAATGTCTCCAAATACGAAGGGCAAATACCACTGCCGCTAACTCCAAGTCATGGGTAGGGTAATTCTTCTCGTGAGGCTTAAGCTTACGGGAAGCATAAGCTATGGCCTGACTCTCCTGCTGCAGTACACCTCCAAGTCCTTGTAGGGACGCATCGGTGTAAACAAGATACTCAACTCCCAGTCTCGGTAAAGCTAACACAGGTGCTGAGGTTAACTTGTCCTTCAACTCATCAAATGCCAACTGATAGGCATCACTTCAAATGAACGGCACACCTTTACGGGTTAGGTGTGTCATGGGACCCGCTATCGTGGAGAAACCCCGAATAAACCTCCTGTAGTATCCTGCTAGGCCCAAGAAACTACGGATCTCTGTCGGTGTCGTGGGCTGTCCCCACTCCCTCACCGCGGATACCTTCCCCGGATCAACCGATATTCCCCGGTCGGAAATAATATGCCCCAAAAACTGAACCTCCTTCAGCCAAAACCCGCACTTCTCATATTTTGCATACAACTCATTCTGGCGCAGTGTCTGCAAAACTAGTCTCAAGTGCTCGGCACGCTCCTCCTCTGTCTGGGAGTAAACCAAAATATCATCGATGAAAACAATGACAAACTGATCTAGGAAATCCCTGAACACCCTATTCATCAAGTCCATAAATGCTGCCGGAGCGTTGGTCAAACCAAATGGCATAACCCGAAACTCGTAGGAACCATATCTCGATAAGAACGCAGTCTTCGAGACGTCCTCCTCCCTGATACGCAACTGATGGTATCCAGATCGCAAATCAATCTTTGAGAAGCAAGAAGCTCCTCTCAACTGGTCAAATAGGTCATCGATTCTAGGCAACGGATACTTGTTCCGTATCGTGACCTTGTTTAACTCCCGGTAGTCTACACACAATCTCAGTGAACCATCTCTCTTCTTCACGAACAATACAGGGGCACCCCATGGTGAAGTACTCCTCCGAATAAACCCCTGACCCAACAACTGCTCAATCTGATCCCGTAACTCCCTCATCTCAGCTGGAGCCATACGGTACGGTGCTCGTGCTATAGGTCTCGTATCTGGTAACAAGTCTATAACGAAGTCTATCTCTCGACTGGGGGGTAGGCCTGGTATCTCCTGAAACACATCAGAATACTCCCTGACAACTGGGATCAAATCTAAAGGAATCACAACCTCCTTAGAGGTATCCTCCTCAATGTAATATAAATGAGCGGTCGAGCCTCCCTCTGGGCGAGGCATCGCCAATACAAACATCTCTTGCCCCGGAATGGCAAAAACAATGCTCCCACCGAAGCAATCAATCATGTCTCTATAGTCAGCGATCCAATCCATACCGATAATAACATCGTGAACATGCATATCTAATACCAACATGTCCGCAGGTAATACCAAACCACCAATTTCTACCCCCACTCCCCGACATATAAAGAATATAAGTGACCCACTCCCCAATGGTGAGTCGACACACGTCACTGTGCTCTCCGCTGTGGCTAACAATCCTAACTCCTTCGCGAAGTGTGTAGCTATAAAACAATGTGTAGCCCCCGTATCAAACAGTACCAGACCCATAGTGCCATGGATAGAAAACGTACCCTCAATCGTGGGCGGAGCCTGAGGAACTGCTGCCTGGTGGACGTTGTAGACACGTCCATACTGTAGCTGTCCCTGCTGAGCCGGAACTGCTGGAATGGGTGGCAAAGCTTCCATCTGAGGCGGTGCGGGAAGAGCGGCGGGAAACATAGGCCTCTGCGGCTCCTGGCGAGCTCCCTGCTGCTACTGCGGGGCCCTGCCCCTATCAGGACAGTCCTGGCGTTTATGGCCAGTCTTGCGACAAACGAAACACTTCCCTGGGAAGTTCCCTCCTCTCTGCCCTTACTGTCCCCGGCCCTGGTGGCCGTTACTGTTCCTCCCTTGGCCCTGCTGGCCCTGCTGAAACTGCTGATGCTGACCATTTTGACCCTGCTGGCCCTGATGGACGTTATGACCCTGCTGGCCATTCTGGAATCCTCCCTGACCGTTCCTGAAACCCCCTGAACGGAACCTCTTATGATCCCCCTGCTGAGAACCCTGCTCTACCTGCCTTTGCCCCTTAAAAGATTGTGCCCCACCGGCACCATGTCCTCCAGTCCTGCCCTGATGGCTAGACTCTCCCGATCGCTTGCCCTCGGCCATATGAAAGCGGTGATCCTGGAAGTGTAATAAAGCAGCGTTAACCACATTAGAATAAGTGGCCAACGAAAGGTTCCCTAACAGATGCTGACGGATCCTCCATGTCAACCCGTCGGTGAATTTCTCAATCTTCTTCTTTTCTGTTGGTATCTCATCAGGAACGAGATTCAACAGATTAGTGAACTCGGCCTCATACTAGGCCACGGTCTTGCCCTCCTGCCTCAGACTCATCAATCTCCTCCCCATTTCCGTATGAACAGCTGACGAAAAGTACTTGCGGTCGAACCGCACCCAGAACTCCTGAATAGTGAGAGTATCCCTCCCCTCTACGGTGGTAATAGACTCCCACCACTGCAATGCAGATCCAACTAGCTTGAAAGTAGCTAGCACCTGCTTCTGAACATCCGTGCACTCATACATCCTCAAGTGTCGCTGTATATCCTTCCTCCACTGGCTTGAGATTACCACATCTGAGCTACCTGCAAACTCTGGCGGATGCGCTTTCTGAAAAGCGTCACGTACACGTTCTCGAGCAGACGGGAATGCATTAGTCTGTACTGGCGCGGCAACCGGCGCCTGAGGTGGTGCCTGCTGAACAACGGCAATGTCGGCATTTATCGCTTGGGCTACAATAGCTGCAACCTCAGCGGCGTTCATCATGCCCTGAACCGGTGCTGGCTGTGGTTCTGGCGTCGCATTCCTGGGAACTTGTCGTGCACGTCGTGGAGGCATTCTGAAATAAGAATAAAGTCTATAAGTTCGCAGTTACAAACTTAATATAGCTGAAGAACGTAGCATAAACAAAGGAATACAATAGTCCTAAAATATATGGCTCTATATCAAAGAAAGCTCAGCGGAAACATAATAAGCCGTTCAGATCCTAAAGGACACTAGAACCTGATGCTCTGATACCACCTGTGACACCCCGACTAATTAAATACCGGGTAGCTACTCCTTTATTAAATTATATCAAAACGCCAAGTTCGCTCAGTTAATAACATCACTGTCGAAAACATTTTTATTATTACTAACCACCTAGTATTTAAAAAGTAAGTTGCCAAATTTTAATTAAAGTCTGGTTAACATGCAACAAGTGTAAAGAAGAATAATAACACCATTCACCATAATGAATTAAATAGAATAACCGTCACATGATATAAATAAATCTGGAGGAAAAACTCCTCAAAACATAGTCCCACAACTGAAGTAAATAATGAAATACTGAATACTGAATGAATACATGCCAAAGTCTGAAAAACTGAAATGGAAATGTATCTAATAGAATTTGGGCAACATGCCCTACAACTGAGGAATACTGAATAAGGAATCCAAACGATATAAGCGTCTAAAAGCAAATCCATGTAGCTTCCACAAGCAGCTACAGCTCGTCATCAGAATGAGAATCCTATGCATGGTGACCTTGTGGCTGGGCACCTAAAATGGTTTTTACAAAAAGATAGATTTGAAAGCAAACGGGTCAGAGACCGAATGTGGAGATATTTTAAAAACCTGCAAGTGCTTTAAAAACATTTAAAACAGTATATGCAAAATACATGTTAGGACGTGTTCTCACATGAGATACTCACCTCTCGTCTAACTGTGCACTCCTAACGTTCTTGTACCCATTCATGTGTTATCTCATAACTATCTAAAGAGTTTCTAACACTTCTACTCGGTTCACGTTATAAGTTCCATCATTAACAATTAAATAGAGAGTTCTACTTTAATTCTCGAATTCCCAATTATTAACAAAACCATTTATTGATAAAAGTTCCCTTTTTATCTTTTCAAAACATGACCATAACTATACTCACAATTTAACATAATAAATTCCTTCTCATTTAACCGTATATTTCCATAACATAAATATACAATATAAGCACCCAAAGACTAAGCTGCGGTGCACACATACTCTGCTATCCATCCCGGTACATCACGTACATAAGGATCACACATTCCGAATCTCTCAGGAATTGTTCAGATAACAACATCACAAATAGTGGAGGCGAACACAGTCACCATCACATGGGTCACGCACATACCTACGCTCCCATGATCAGCAGACTTATTAATATCACAATAAGTCCTTCTATGACCTATGTTCATCAAGGTAACCAATCTAAATCCGGGCAACACAAGGATAAGAAGGCCCTAAGCGAACGTAAACCTCCTGTGATAGCAAGTATTGTAGGTATGTCATACACATAAAATTATATACTAAGCATTCACGCATCTTAGATATCTAGATATTAATAAAGGTATACTCTACATCGTTATACCATTATTCCAATTTCATATATTTCAAGTACCCCGATAATATATAAATTAAATAGTCGACACGTTTCACGTCGTAATTTCTTAAACTTAAAACCTATCTCAAATAGACTATTAAGTTCCCATTATTCTTACATATAACGCCTTTACACCTAAGGTCTTTACTTCTGCCCCAAACCTTAATTCATCAAATTATTCAAATTTTCACTATTAACCCAAATATTATTCCACTTAACGAATTTCATCAATTTAGAATAATTCCTCAAATTAAATTCCAATTAAAGTCCAATCTCATAATCATGTCTACTGGTCTTCCTTAAGGTTAAGGGTATTCATAATGTCTCCAATAATATTAATTAAGGGTTAACACCATTAAAATTCAATTAAGGAAAAACTTTACTCATTCTGGGAAGGTCGATCGATCGACCTTTACCTTCGATCGATCGATGGTGGTCGATCGATCGACTGAAGAACATCGATCGATCGAACGCACCAGGTCTGTTACGGACTGCTTCGTTTTGCAGTTACAATTTCGACCCAAAACTCCATTTTTAAGCATGAAACTCCAAGATAAGGTTACCATAACATCATACTATCATCCTACAACAGTATTATCATTCTAAATCCCATAATTCATCATTTAAAGGCTTGCTTTAGATTAAAACTACATCAAAATAATTTCCAGAATTCTTCCATTCAAGAACATCATTAAACTTCTTCTAACTCCATTTTTAAATCATCAAAGGTTCTGTTTAGAACATAAATTTCATCCAGAATAATACTACATGCAATTCCTAACATATTTCCAAGCTTTTAACTTCCAAATAATGGGTCTAAATCATCTCCCAAGATTAATTTAAAAAATTCCTAAACATGAAAACATAGCTTGAATCAAATGAGTTTAAATCACTTTTCTTAATTTAACTCTGAATTTGGTGATGAATCTTGAAGTTAAGTCTGTCCTCTCTCTCTCTTTCTACAGAATTCTTTCCTTCTCTCTCTCTCTCTCTCAAGCTCTTCCCAAGGTTGAAGACAATGGAGATATGGAGGTGTGTTATGGTTTTTGGTAAGTTAGAATGGTATATCAACTTCTCCCGTAGCCCATATTGTCACATAGTGTAGTTAGTGGGTTAAGTGGGTTAAATAAATAGTCAGATTGAAATTCCAATTTTCGTCACTTTTTAATTCCCAAAAATGCAATTTACCAAAATGCCCCTATAAGTTACCGGTATGACCCAAAAATGCCCCGGGACCCAAACTAAACTCCCGACTAGTGTTTTCTGACTATCTCGACCCTTACGGACGCGTTGGCGCACTCAAAACAACCATACGGTTAATGGAACTAAAATTCACTTTTTAATTTATTAATAAAATACCATGACGTGGCGGTCACACGCATCAAACAAAATTCCCAAATTGCCGTATATAAATCTCACGACAATTTCAATATTACCAATATTCATATAATGCCAAGTATACACATTATAATAAAATACTAACTCACATCTCGTTAATATTTTTAATCCGGATTAATTTCCAATTAATAAACATTTAATTCAATTAATCCCCAAAAATAAATATTACAGAAAATACGGGGTATTACAGTGCACTCACATTATATTCTCACCTCTCGTCTAACTGTGCACTCCTAACGTAAGTACCCATCTACAACGACACAAACCACTAGCTAAGTGACATCATATCTAGCTAGACTGTCATAGGTCCTACCCATTTTACTCCGTTCTATTAACATATTAACACTCGTAATTAAATAGGGATTAACGTAAACTCAGATGCTCAATATGCAATGTATTTCACTATCAGCTAACTCGTTATGTTTCTCGAAACAATACCGTAATTATGTATACAACATTAACATGAAGGTTTCCATTAATTAAGTGTATATTAATCACAACATAAATATACAATACAAGCACCCCGAGAACTAAGCTGTGGTGCACACATACTCTGCTATCCATCCCGGTACATCACGTACATAAGGATCACATATTCCGAATCTCTCAGGAATAGTTCAAAGATAACAACATCACAAATAATGGAGGCGAACACAGTCACATCACATGGGTCACGCACATACCTACGCTCCCACGATCAGCGGACTTATTAATATCCCAATAAGTCTTTCTATGACCTATGTTCATCAAGGTAACCAGTCTAAATCCGGGCAACACAAGGATTAGAGGGCCCTAAGAGAACGCAAACCTCCCGTGATAGCAAGTATGGTAGGTATGTCATACACACAATTTATATACCAATACTAAGTAAACACACGTCTTTAGTAATCCCGTAGTTTAATCGTAGTACATACCGCATTCTCGTACGAACTTATAATCATCACAATTTATACTATTCCGGTTTATAATCATACGCGCCATAATTTATTCTCACGTCGTAGTAGACACTCACGTCTCAACCCAAACCGTCCATTTAATTTAACTCTCGTATATAATTTCCTTCTCATAAATACCCAAAAGTCCCAATTCTATCATTACATCATCATCGGAATGTTATCTATATCCTCGAATAAGTTTACGGGACTCCAAAAATCAAAACAGTCCAAAAAGTCCCAAACTATCAAATCGTTAGAAGTCTGGTTCGAACGAGGCTGTTCGAACGAGATTCCACTGTCGGCTCGTTAGAAGTCTCGTTCGAACGAGATCCAGTTCGTTCGAACGAACTGTACCTTCTAATGAGATCTCGTTCGAACGAAGTTATCGAATGAGGTTCCCTTTCGTTAGAAGCGACTGGTCAATTCGTTAGAAGCTCGTTCGAACGAGTTCGTTCGAACGACCTGGGCAGGGGCTTCTAACGACCTACCAGTTTCGTCCCAGATTTGTCTAATCTCGTTTTTTCACCATTCTTACTCCTCAAATCTTCTCCAAAGTTCGTTCCAACAATGTTTTGAGTTCTCTAATCATCCTAAAACATGCTAAGGTCATATACTAACATCTTCTAAGGCATTAATGCATCCCAAACATCATTAAATCACAAGATTCTATACTTTTCCCCAATTTTTCAAGAACATGAACCCTAGATTTTTATCATCATCAAATCCCAGAATTTAATCCGTTTTTACACTACATAAAAATGAAATCTCTGAATTGAATCTTCAAGCAACGTTTCTACATGCAAACCTATACCCAAAATTAAGCTAATAACTTCCAATTTCATGGGTTTTCCTTTAACTCTTAATTAAGATAGATTATCAAGATTTCTAACATGGAAGAAGCATTCACTGCATAAAGAAAATAATTTAAATCACTTGCCTTGATTCGATTTCTGATTTTGGTGTTGGCTTGGTGAAGATTTCTGCAAAAAATTCCCTCTCTCTCTCTCTTTCTCCAAGCTTCTTCTCCAAAGGTGGCTATGGTGGCTAGGGTTTTATTTGGGAAAGTTGGAAACCTAAATGATAACCTCTGTAGCTTAATGGGTTAATATGGGTTGGTTAGTGGGTTTAGTGGGTTAAATCCACATCATATTAAAACTCCCAATTTTCGTCACTTTTAATTCCTCAAAATACAAAATTACCAAAGTACCCTTTAAGTTGCCGGTATGGCCTAAAAATACCCCGGGACCCAAACTACACCCCCGGCTAGTGTTTTCTGACTATCTCGACCCTTCCGGATGCGTTGGCGCACTCAAAACGAACATACGGTTAATAGAATTTAAATTCACTTTTATAATTAAAATAATACACCATGACGCGGCGGTCACACGCGTCTCAACAAAATTCCCAAATTGCCGTACATAAATCTCACGACAAATTTCATAATTCAATATTCATATAACATCATATATGCTCAATATAGTCAAATACCAACTCACATCTCGCTAGTACTTTTAACCCGGATTAATTTCCAATTAATACGCATTTAATTAATTAATCCCAAAAATAAATATAGCCAAAAGTACGGGGTATTACATACTTCCCCCCTAATAACTGAATTTCGTCCCGAAATTAGAAACTAGAAAGTACCTTCTATAAAAAACTCTGGATAACGTTCGCGCATCTCATCCTCGCGCTCCCATGTGGATTCCTCGACATTGTGATGTCGCCACTGAACACGTACTAACGGAACTATCTTTGACCGCAGTTTCCTCTCGCTTCGGTCCAAAATAGCAATCGGCCCCTCCTCATAGGAGCCATCCAGCTGGAGATCGATGTCCTCCACAGCAATGTGAGAATGAGCCAAATTATCTCTAAGGTATTTCCTCAGCGAGGAAATATGGAACACATCGTGAATCCGATGCAAATGCTCCGGTAACCCAAGTCTATACGCAACCGGTCCGATCCGCTCAATAATGGGAAACGGCCCCACATACCTCGGTGCCAACTTCCCCTTCTTCCCGAAACGCATAATCCCCTTCATAGGAGACACTCTGAGCAAAACCTGGTCCCCCACTTGGAACTCTCTAAAAAATCTCTTCGCATCAGCATAACTCTTCTGCCTGTCTTGAGCTACCCGAATGCGACTCCGAATCAACTCAATCCTTGCCGAAGTGTCCTGAATCACTTCCGGCCCAAGTAGTTTGTTGTCCCCCACTTCTAACCAGCATGCTGGGGAATGACAAGGCCTACCGTACAATGCCTCAAACGGAGCCATGCCAATAGTGAACTGATAGGAGTTGTTGTAAGCAAACTCCACCAGTGGAAGGTACTGCTCCCATCCACCCCCGAAGTCAATAATGCACATGAGTAGCATGTCTTCCAACATCTGATTTGTGCGCTCTGTCTTCCCATCGGTCTGCGGATGATAAGCCGTACTCAAACGCAATTTCGTGCCCATGGCCTCCTGGAAACTCTCCCAAAACCTCGAAACAAATATCTTGTCTCTGTCAAACACGATATTTAGGGGCACACCGTGAAGTCTCACAACCTCTGAAATGAAGAGCTGGGCATACTGTCCTGTAGTGTAGTCAGTCCTTACGGGTAAAAAGTGAGCGACCTTGGACAACCTGTCCACAATTACCCAAACGGAGTCGTGACCTCTCTGCGACGTAGGCAACCCCGTGATAAAGTCCATGGATATGCTCTCCCACATCCACACTGGGACCTCCAACGGCTGTAGCAGTCCTACTGGTCTATGATGATCCACTTTTACAAGCTGACAAGTGGAGCATTTCGAAACAAACTCAGCGATATCTCTCTTCATACCGCTCCACCAATACTGCCTTCTCATGTCTTGGTACATTTTGTCCCCTCCGGGATGTACCGCGAACCGTGAGCCGTGCAACTCTGCCATCACGTCGTGTCGCAATTCCTCTCCTTCCGGAACCACCAATCTCCCATTGAAGCGTAATCCCCCGTCTGAGCTAACGGTATAGGATTCGGCTCCCTCTGCTAGTAATCGAACTATCTGCTCCTGACAGAACGAGTCATCAGCCTGTGCCCGTACTACCTTCATGACAATCTGCGGTGTAACGGTCATCACAGACATGAAAGATCGGGCCACTGCATCCTGGTGTCCCAATTCCTTCCACTTTGCCTTCCACACTTCTGCCACCTCATCTGTTGGCCTACGGCTCAACGCGTCTGCTACCACATTAGCCTTTCCCGGGTGATACTGGATGTCGAACTGGTAGTCTTTCACAAACTCAAGCCACCTACGCTGCCGCATATTTAACTCCTTCTGCATGAACAGGTACTGTAGGGACTTGTGGTCCATGAACAGTTGGAACTTCTCCCCCAAAAGATAATGTCTCCAAATTCGTAGGGCAAATACCACTGCCGCCAACTCCAAATCATGCGTGGGGTAATTCTTCTCATGAGTCTTAAGCTTACGGGAAGCATAAGCTATGGCATGTCTCTCCTGCTGCAATACACCTCCAAGCCCTTGCAAAGACGCATCGGTGTAAACCAAATACTCAACTCCCGGTCTCGGCAATGCTAACACCGGTGCTGAGGTCAATTTGTCCTTCAATTCATCGAATGCCAACTGACAGGTGTCACTCCAGATGTATGGCACACCCTTACGAGTCAGATGTGTCAAAGGACCTGCTATCTCCGAGAAACCCCGAATAAACCTCCTGTAGTATCCTGCTAGACCCAAGAAACTACGAATTTCAGTCGATGTCGTGGGCTGTCCCCACTCCCTCACCGCTGATACTTTCCCCGGATCAACAGATATTCCCCGGTCGGAAATAATGTGTCCCAAAAACTGGACCTCCTTCAACCAAAACCCGCATTTCTCATATTTTGCATACAACTCGTTCTGACGAAGTGTCTGCAAAACCTGCCTCAAATGCTCGGCGTGCTCCTCCTCTGTCTGAGAGTAAACCAGAATATCATCAATGAAGACAATGACAAACTGGTCTAGGAAATCCCTGAACACTCTGTTCATCAAGTCCATAAACACTGCTGGAGCGTTGGTCAAACCGAAAGGCATAACCAGAAACTCGTAAGAACCATATCTCGACAAGAACGCAGTCTTCGAGACATCCTCCTCCCTGATACGCAACTGATGGTATCCCGATCTCAAATCAATCTTCGAGAAGAAAGAAGCTCCTCTCAACTGGTCGAATAAGTCATCGATTCGAGGTAACGGATACTTATTCCGTATCGTGACCTTATTCAACTCTCGGTAGTCCACACACAATCTCAGTGAACCGTCCCTCTTCTTCACAAACAAAACTGGAGCGCTCCAAGGTGAGGTACTCCTGCGGATAAAGCCCTAACCTAACAGCTGCTCTATCTGATCCCGTAACTCCCTCATCTCAGCCGGAGCCATACGGTACGGTGCGCATGCTATAAGTCTCGTACCCGATAGCAAATCTATAACAAAGTCTATCTCTCGACTGGGGGGTAAGCCTGGTATCTCTTGAAACATATCCGAATACTCCCTGACTACTGGGATAGAATCTAAAGGAATCACTACCTCCTTAGAGGTATCCTCCTCAATGTAATACAGATGAGCGGTCGATCCTCCCTCTGGGCGAGGCATCGCCACTACAAACATCTCTTGCCCCGGAATGGCAAAAACAATGCTCCCGCTGAAGCAATCAATCATGGCCCTATAAGCTATGAGCCAATCCATACCGATAATCACATCGTGAACATGCATATCTAAAACTAACATGTCTGCAGGTAATACCAAACCACCAATCTCTACCCCCACTCCCCGGCATATAAAGAAAATAAGTGACCCACTCCCCAATGGTGAGTCGATACACGTCACTGTGCTCTCTGCCGTAGCTAACAATCCTAAAGCTTTCGCGAAGTGTGTAGCTATAAAATAATGTGTAGCCCCGTATCAAACAATACCCGACCCATAGTTCCATGGATAGGAAATGTACCCTCAATAGCGGGCGGTGCCTGTGGAACTGCAGCCTGGTGGACGTTGTAGACACGTCCATACTATAGCTGCCCCTGCTGAACTGGGACTGCTGGAATGGGTGGCAATGCTGCCATCTGTGGCGGTGCGGGAAGAGCGGAGGGAAACATAGGCCTCTGTGGCTCCTAGCGAGCACCCTGCTGCTGCTGCTGTGGGGCCTTGCCCCTATCAGGACAATCCTGTCGCTTATGGCCAGTCTTGCCACAAACAAAGCACTTCCCTGGGAAGTTCCCTCCTCTCTGCCCCTGCGGTCCCCGGCCCTGGTGGTCGTTACCGTTCCTCCCTTGGCCCTGCTGGCCCTGGTGAAACTGCTGCCCATTCTGCCCCTGTTGGCCCTGATGGCCGTTTGGACCCTGATGGCCCTGACGGAAACCTCCATGTCCCTGTCTGTAGTTCCCTGACCGGAACCTCTTCTGATCCCCCTGCTGCGAACCCTGCTCACCCTGTCTCTGCCCCTGAACAGATTGTGCCCCACCGACACCATGTCCTCCAGTCTTGCCCTGATGGCTAGACTCACCCGACCTCTTGCCCTCAGCCATATGAAAGCGGTGGTCCTGGCAGTGTAACAAAGCAGCGTTAACCACATCAGAATACGTGGCCAACGAAAGGTTCCCTAACAGATGCTGACGGATCCTCCAAGTCAACCCGTCGGTGAACTTTTCAATCTTCTTCTTCTCTGTTGGTATCTCATCTGGAACGATATTCAACAGATTCGTGAACTCGGCCTCATACTCGGCCACGGTCTTACCCTCTTGCCTCAGATTCATAAGTTTCCTCCTCATTTCCGTGTGAACAGCCGACGGAAAGTACTTGCGGTCAAACCGCACCCAGAAGTCCTGAATAGTGAGAGTATCCCTCTCCTCCACGGTGGTAATAGACTCCCACCACTGCAGTGCAGATCCAACTAGCTTGAAAGTAGCTAGCACCTGCTTCTGGACATCCGTGCACTCATACATCCTTAAGTGCCTCTGCATATCCTTCCTCCACTGGCTCGAGACTACCACATCTGAGCTACCTGCAAATTCTGGCGGATGCGCTTTCTGAAAAGCGTCACGTACACTCTCCCAAGCAGACGGGAATGCATTTGCCTGAACTGGCGCGGCAACCGGCGCCTGCGGTGGTGCCTGCTAAACAACGGCAATTGCGGCATTTACCGCTTGGGCTACTATAGCTGCAACCTCAGCGGCGTTCATCATGCCCTGAACTGGAGCGGGCTGGGGTTCGGGCGTTGCATCCCTGGGAACTCGTCGTGCACGTCGTGGAGGCATCTGAAATAAGAACAAAGTTTATAAGTTCGATGTTTATAAACTTAAGATAGCTGAAGAACGAAGCATACACAAAAAGAGTACAACAGTCCTAAAATATAGGGCTCTATATCAAAGAAACTTAGCGGAAACATAATAAGTCGTCAGATCCTAAAGGACACTAGAACCTGATGCTCTGATACCACCTGTGACACCCCGACTAATTAAATACCGGGTAGCTACTCCTTTATTAAATTAATTCAAAATGCCAAGTTGGCTCAGTTAATAGCATCACTGTCGAAAACATTTTTATTATTACTAACCACCTAGTATTTAAAAAGTAAGTGCCAAATTTTATTTAAAGTCTGATTAACATGCAACAAGTGTAAAAAGAATACTAACACCATTCACCATACTGAAGTAAAAAGAATAACCATCACATAATGTAAATAAAGTCTGGAGAAAAACTCCTCACTACCAATCCCACAACTGAAATAAATAAACCGAATACTAAAACAATACATGCCAAAGTCTGAAAACTGTAATGGAAATGTAACTCTAATAGAAATGGGCAACATGCCCTACAACTGATAGATAATGAATCTGGAATCCAAGTGATAGAGGCGTCTACAAGCAAATCCCTGTAGCTTCCACAAACAGCTACAGCTCGTCACCTGAATGAGTATCCTATGCATGGTGTCCTTGTGGCTGGGCACCTAAAATGGTTTTACAAGAAAAGTAGATTTGAAAGCAAACGGGTCAGAGCCCGAATGTGGAGTTATATTTTAAAAACCTGCAAGTGCTTTAAAAACATTTAAAACATTAAATGCAATGTACATGTTAGGACGTGCACTCACATGATATTCTCACCTCTCGTCTAACTGTGCACTCCTAACGTAAGTACCCATCTACAACGACACAAACCACTAGCTAAGTGACATCATATCTAGCTAGACTGTCATAGGTCCTACCCATATTACTCGGTTCTATTAACATATTAACACTCGTAATTAAATAGGGATTAACATAAACTCAGATGCTCAATATGCAATATATTTCACTATCAGCTAACTCGTTATGTTTCTCGAAACAATACCGTAATTATTTATACAACATTAACATGAAGGTTTCCATTAATTAAGTGTATATTAATCACAACATAAATATACAATACAAGCACCCCGAGAACTAAGCTGTGGTGCACACATACTCTGCTATCCATCCCGGTACATCACGTACATAAGGATCACATATTTTGAATCTCTCAGGAATAGTTCAAAGATAACAACATCACAAATAATGGAGGCGAACACAGTCACATCACATGGGTCACGCACATACCTACGCTCCCACGATCAGCGGACTTATTAATATCCCAATAAGTCTTTCTATGACCTATGTTCATCAAGGTAACCAGTCTAAATCTGGGCAACACAAGGATTAGAGGGCCCTAAGCGAACGTAAACCTCCCGTGATAGCAAGTATGGTAGGTATGTCATACACACAATTTATACCAATACTAAGTAAACACACGTCTTTAGTAATCCCGTTGTTTAATCGTAGTACATACCGCATTCTCGTACGAACTTATAATCATCACAATTTATACTATTCCGGTTTATAATCATACGCGCCATAATTTATTCTCACGTCGTAGTAGACACTCACGTCTCAACCCAAACCGTCCATTTAATTTAACTCTCGTATATAATTTCCTTCTCATAAATACCCAAAAGTCCCAATTCTATCATTACATCATCATCGGAATGTTATCTATATCCTCGAATAAGTTTACGGGACTCCAAAAATCAAAACAGTCCAAAAAGGCCCAAACTGTCAACTCGTTAGAAGTCTCGTTCGAACGAGGCTGTTCGAACGAGATTCCACTGTCGGCTCGTTAGAAGTCTCGTTCGAACGAGACTGTTCGAACGAGATCCAGTTCGTTCGAACGAACTGTACCTTCTAACGATATCTCGTTCGAACGAAGTTATCGAACGAGGTTCCCTTTTGTTAGAAGCGACTGGTCAATTCGTTAGAAGCTCGTTCGAACGAGTTCGTTCGAACGACCTGGGCAGGGGCTTCTAACGACCTACCAGTTTCGTCCCAGATTTGTCTAATCTCGTTTTTTCACCATTCTTACTCCTCAAATCTTCTCCAAAGTTCGTTCCAACAATGTTTTAAGTTCTCTAATCATCCTAAAACATGCTAAGGTCATATACTAACATCTTCTAAGGCATTAATGCATCCCAAACATCATTAAATCACAAGATTCTATACTTTTCCCCAATTTTTCAAGAACATGAACCCTAGATTTTTATCATCATCAAATCCCAGAATTTAATCCATTTTTACACTACATAAAAATGAAATCTCTGAATTCAATCTTCAAGCAACGTTTCTATATGCAAACCTATACCCAAAATTAAGCTAATAACTTCCAATTTCATGGGTTTTCCTTTAACTCTTAATTAAGATAGATTATCAAGATTTCTAACATGGAAGAAGCATTCACTGCATAAAGAATGTAATTTAAATCACTTGCCTTGATTCGATTTCTGATTATGGTGTTGGCTTGGTGAAGATTTCTACAGAATTCCCTCTCTCTCTCTTTCTCCAAGCTTCTTCTCCAAAGGTGGCTATGGTGGCTAGGGTTTTCTTTGGGAAAGTTGGAAACCTAAATGATAACCTCCGTAGCTTAATGGGTTAATATGGGTTGGTTAGTGGGTTTAGTGGGTTAAATCCACATCAGATTAAAACTCCCAATTTTCGTCACTTTTAATTCCTCAAAATACAAAATTACCAAAGTACCCTTTAAGTTGCCGGTATGGCCTAAAAATACCCCGGGACCCAAACTACACCCCCGGCTAGTGTTTTCTGACTATCTCGACCCTTCCGGACGCGTTGGCGCACTCAAAATGACCATATGGTTAATAGAATTTAAATTCACTTTTATAATTAAAATAATACACCATGACGCGGCGGTCACACGCGTCTCAACAAAATTCTCAAATTGCCGTACATAAATCTCACGACAAATTTCATAATTCAATATTCATATAACATCATATATGCTCAATATAGTCAAATACCAACTCACATCTCGCTAGTATTTTTAACCCGGATTAATTTCCAATTAATACGCATTTAATTAATTAATCCCAAAAATAAATATAGCCAAAAGTACGGGGTATTACAATGTACTCTTCCTCCCATCAATGAGAATGTAATTGTATTCCTAGGATACCAAATACCAAAGCCCGTAGTCCCACAAACATATTTGATAATACTCTAAACGACTTTCAAATGGGACTCCTTAGGATAAGATTGGTAGCGAGCATACACTCTTGCACTAAAAGATATGTTGGGATGACTAGCCATAAGGTACAACAGACTACCTATCATTCTAAGATAAAGCGACTCATCGACATCCTTTCCAAGCTTAACAAAAACACCCATGGGTATACGTTTAGGCTTAGATGTGCTAAGATCAAATATCTTCACTAGGTCCTTTGCATATTAAGATTGAAAAATAAAAACTCAACGGTCCATTTGATACACTTGGAGGGCAATAAAGAAAATGAGCTCCCTAACCATTCCCATCTTAAATTCCTTTTGCATAATCAAAGAAAAATATTGAGCATGTTTCCCATTTGTGGAACCAAATATAATATCATCAACATACATTTGGGCTACCACAATGTCTTTCCCATAAGATCGTAAAAACAAGTTCTTGTACATATTTCCCCTTTTGAAGCCTTTCCCCACAAGATATGATGTAAGTCTTTCATTCTAAGGTCTAGGTTCTTTTCTGAGTCCATTTAAAGCCTTTTTAAGGCGATAAACATGTGTTAGGAATTTGGGATCCTCAAAGCCCTTGGGTTGTGACACATAGCCTTCCTCCAGAAGATTCTCATTAAGCAAGGAGATCTTAACATCCATTTGATGGATCTTGATATCTAAAGAATATACTACAACCAATAGTAAATGAACGGACTCTAGCCAATAACTGGGGGTAAAAGATTCATCACAGTCTGCACATTCAACTTGGGTATAACCTGGAGCCACTAGTCTTGCCTTGTTCCTAAAATAGACACCTTCTTCACCACACTTATATTTGAAGACTCACATAGTACCGATGACATAAACATCTTTTGTAAAGGGGAATAAAGTCCAAACTTCTTATTTAGTGATTGGTACAGTTCTACTTGCATATCATTGACTTAGTATTTATCTAACAAGACTTCATTCACATTCTTGGGTTCAATTGTGCTAGTGAAACAAAGAAAGTCGACTTCTCTTTGGAGTTAAGATCTAGTCTTCACTCCAACATTAGGACTACCAATAATTTTGGTAACATCATGGTCTTTACTAAACTAAGGAGTTGGGTCTTCTAAATTCACAACGTCACTAGGTGGGACTACCTCTTCACCCTCATCTACTTCTTTTTTTCCCTCGTTTTTAATATGGGGAAACACGAAAGTTGTGTTTTCATAATTGTTCTTGTTGACATCCTAGGAATCATTATCATCGACGATGACATTAATTGACTACATGATTTTATGAGAAATGCCATTATAAACACAATAGACATGACTATTAGTGGAATAGCCAAGAAAAATGCCTACATCACTTATGGAAAACTTAGTCAAGTATTCTCTATCCTTAAGCATGTAACATTTTCTTTTGAAAATTCTAAACTTCTTGAGTGTGGGTTTTTTCCCTTCCTAAATCTCATAACGGGTTTGGTTGGTACCACACCCCATATGGAATCAACTAGCGGTGTGACAAGCTGTGTGTAAAGCTTCCGCCTAAAATCTCTTAGGAACATTTTTGCCAATCAACATAGACCTAGCCATATCTTGGATAGTTTAACTCTTACTTTTAAATTTTCCAACTTCACTACACGACTCTGGTGTACCCATTCCTTTAAATTTCCTTCCTTGATCACTATGGATTCTAACAATAGGGAATGCCTTTTCATTTCAGAGTTCATTGTTAGCTTCAAACTTACTAGTTAAAAATCCTACAAAAGTGAATCTAAATAAGTCATCGACAATAAAAAGGGCATAACGTCTATCACCTATGATCTCCGTACGTATTGGACCTATAATATCTATGTGTAAAAGTTCTAGTACACACTGAGTAGTACTAACGTTCAACATCCTATATGGGTTGAAAATTTATTTACCCATTTGTCAAGTACCATACACACGAGAAGAAGTTGACTCCAAAGTTGGTAAATCACTAACAAGTTCATTCCTAGAAAGTCTACTAAGATCTCTAAAGTTCACATGACCTAAACTCATATGCAAAAGATCCTCTACATATTCATTAACACTATTTCAAAGTACATTTGGAGAGACATTGATGAGTAACAATTATCCGTGGTTCTAGTGCCCTTCAATATGCATTTATCCTTAAAATCAATGACTTGACATTCTTTATTAGTAGAAAGCACATTCTGATAATTGTTTCACGTTTGGCTTATGCTAATTAAGTTCGCTTTCAAGCCATCAACCAAAAGAACATTATATATTCTAGGAAAACCATTAATATATATGGTACACTTCCCTTTAATATTAAATTTGTTCCCATCTCTAAAAGAGAATGAAGAATATTCCTTCTTAATGGGTTTATAAAACTAGGCTTTATTTTCAATCATATGCTTAGAACACCCACTATCAAAATGCCATTGTGAGTCATTTTGGGCAACAATGGTTATGTGAATAAAAAGACATTATTCTTTCTTAGTCCAAACCGCTTTAGTCTTGATGCTCTCTCCCAAATCTTTTAAACTAATGTCCACACATTTAGATTTTAAAATCTTTTCAATTTGTGACAAAATAGTTTTTTATTTTTCAAAAAGGGAATTAAAATCATGACTCAAAGAAGAAACTTCATCCAATTGTGGTTTCTTAGTCAACTTAGATTTTTTCTTAAGCCTATGGAAAAAATATTTCACATGTCCATCATGATTACAAAAAGTACAATGATACAATAAACGATGATCGAATTTCTTTGAAGGCTTCGAAACACCTTTCTTATCAAGAGATGAATAAGGCTCTTCAGACACATGAGTCTGTTGAGAAGCTTTTACAAACATGGTTTAATCCTCAGATTTTGATTGAACACGAGGTTTTTCAAAACAAATACCACATTAATCAAAAGGATAATTAGTATGAGGTAAAATCATTATCCCCAATTACTTTGATATATCTTATATGGTAACTTTCACATTGTTAGTCGAGATTAACTCATTTTTAAGAGAGGTTATTTTCTCATTCAAATAGTCATTAGAGCTTTTAAATTACTCTAACTCACATTGTAAAAAATTGAACCTTTCTTGTAAATATATTCTTATTCTCCACCAAAGGAGATTTGCACTAAGAGATGGTCATCGAGCTTTCACATTGCTCAAAAGGGAGCCTTACATCTTCAAAAATGCAATTTCCTTTTCATATCTCTTAAGTTTAATGGAATTTTTCAATAAGCATAAAATGCAATTTCCTTTTCATATCTCTTGAGTTTAATGGAAGTTTCCAATAAGCTTTTATTAAGTTTAGCATTCTCTGATTTTTTTTTTATCACAAGCATGTTGAAGGTCACTATCTTCTTCATTAATGGAATCATCACTAGAATAATAGGAAGAAGGCAAAGTATCAATCTTAGAAAAATGTTTATCATCAAAAGGCGAAGCCTGATACAACTATTTATCACTTGATAAAACACCATTAAAAGATCTAAAATTATAGGTAGGTTGAACAATATCCTAAAAAAATATCCATACCTTTAAACATGACACTATTATACATATTAACATAAACAAACGATCTTCCTCAAGGTTTTCCAACCTTATAAAAAGACAACCAAGCACTGATACCAGTTGAGATTGCATATTGCATACCGAAATAGAGACCCACTAAAAGTTATTGTATCACACCTAAAATATATGCTCAAATATTAACCAAAGTTTTACCAAACAAATCAAGTTTTAATCTTATTTAAGCATGTAGGTGATAAATAATGCAGAAAGGTAAATAAAGACATAACACAAGATGTACGAGGATAAAAACCCACTAATGGGAGAAACCTCAACCCAGTGCAATAGCCTCACTAAAAACTAGGTGAAGACTTACAACGGGGACTAACAACTAACACTCCTTCCACAATAACTCACACCTCACACTTTTTCACTAATTCATAATAAACTGGAGATCTCTATACGCGGATAGAAGTTCTCAACATCTCTTATGACTTGACACATGTCAATAATGTTGCATAAGAGTTCGTATTCAAACTTTGGAGTTCATAATGATTTGAACCCTAAAAAGGAGCCCCAAAGATCACAATACTCTTATTGGGAGAAAGATCCTAAATTGTGTGGAAAAGTCAATTTTTGAAAATATACTCTTGGTAAATTCTTCGTTATCTTTGATATTAATTAACCTCAAGAAAGAGAGTTGAATAGACATAAAGAAGGGAAGAAGGGGGCAAAGATTAACTAGATTTGGAAAATTGGTTCCCTCTTTTTCAAAAGTGTGTTCTTATTTTATTAGAAAAGAAGAAGATAAAAATATATTAAAGATGTATTGGTATTTACTCTTGAAAATGGTTCGAGAGATATTTTGAAATAAAGAGCAATGAAAAAACGAAATAAACGCAGTGTGTGATACCGATTTAAGTTAATTCGCAACTTTCTAATTTGGCACACTTATATAATTAGAGTCAATATAAACCAAATTAATTCAGTTCCTAAACATGCATCTATGTGTGTGCGTGTGTCAACCCATAAATAGATAAAGCATGTGACACAAAATTAAGGAAAAATCCTCGAAGGGAAAAACCTTTTATTTCTAGAACATTGAAGAATTCACAAGACCATTGACTTAAATACAACCTGATAACCGCCCACAAGTGTAACGCACGGTGTCTTCATCAAACCTTCAAAGTAATGACTAGAAATTTGCAGTGGTTCACGCGCAGTTATACCACATGGACTGCAACCCAAAACACTCCATAGAGACTCCCTCCATAATAGCACGTAGCTCTCTGGTTGTAGAGTTCTCCCCACAAAGGTAAACAACAACAAAAGTTGTGTTCTTGAACACCAAAATAATTCACTAAAGCATATGAGAGTTTTGTTAATTGAAAACAAAGAGGGATTAAACCCTAAAAGGAAGAAGCCAAAAGAATTCTGCTTTCGCAGTTTTTCTGTTCTGTAAAACTTTAGGACTTCTTAAACAAAACGATGCCATTTATTGAGTATTTATACAAAATCACGCCGCCTCGAAAAATGAGCTCGTTCGAACGAGATAGCAATCTCGCGCGAACGAAGGACAAAGTTTTTTTGAATGACATCGCGCGACACTGTCATGTCGTTCGCATGACGTACAAATGTCATTTGAACGACTGTTGCGTCAAAACAATTAATATTTTAATGTCCGCTTCAATACTTAGAAAAAATACTCATTCTCAAGTTTTGATGAAAAAGTCCTCTCCAACACTTAGAAAATATTTTATAAAAATATCCCAAAAGCTCTAAGTGTAAAGTTAAGGTATTTAAAACATAATCGTACCAAAGTAAACTTTACAGTGTCTTTTTGATGAAGAACTTGATTAATTCGGATTCGTCTTTGATGTAGGTTGCTCTTGAATATTCTTTGACGGTGTAGCGGTATATGACATAATTAATTGATAACGGGCTTATAAAAATATGTCCTTACAAATCTCCCCCTATGTCTATATGCCGGTACATACATAAAAAATTCGAATTATGAAAAACCAAAGTGCCTATAAAAATCTACCCTCCCATTGAATAAATTTGCAAGGTCTCAAACTGTTCTTCAAACATCTTCGTCAAATCTCAAAGCTTTTCTCATCAGGGTGTGCAACATCATGATCTTCAATCTTTATACCTACACACATGAGTTAAAGCAAAAATCTTCGTGATGCGTCGAGTTTGAAATAATATAAGAATAAAGCATTAATGATCAAATCTCCCCCATAATGAAAAAACTCCACTATAACATGATAATTCTTTCTCCCCCTTTTTATGATGTCCCCAAATAGACAAATAAGAAGAAAAAAAATCAAGACATGGAGTGTCACAATAAAATGCAATGCAAACATGGATCGAACTACGCGCATGCAAAGGTATGTCTCAAAAAATTCACAAACTATTTTGATTTTTCAATTTTTTATATAAAAATAAGATACTAAAAATCACACCATGGATTTAAATTCAAGTAACCAAGTCATGAAAACGGAATGTATGGGTGTGAACACATTTGATCGGTAAATAAACTCAATCAATCATATGTGAACGATTAATACGTGTACTCCTAACGAATGAACATCAAAAGTATCCTTAGGAGTAAAAATTTGTTGAATTTAAATGACATCGTCTTATGCAAATCAACAAATCCAAGTTAAAGTGATTTCCACACCAATAACGTCCAAAACTATTTAACACTTTTTCAAGACTTTCAAGGATGTGCAAACCCGTTTTCTCCATCCAAACTCCCTCAAGCATATTTTCTTTTTGAGGTAATCTAAATTCTCAAACATTGGAGAATTGGTGCAAAAATCTAAATGACCCATTTTTGGCATGAATTTATTTTTATTGCCTATAAATTTTTTCGGGCTCTTTTAAACCTCTTTGGACCCCTGATAATAAAATTCCTCAATTTTTTAGGTCCAATTTAAACGGTGGCTTAATCGCAAAGGATAAAAGATAATCTTTCGTAGCCCTTCACCATTTTCAAACAAAGCACACAAACTCACAAACGGCTCTTATATGCACAACTTTCTTATCAAGTTTTATCGCGCTTGGTTCATTTTAAGGGCAAGATTGAAGTGAAAACACCCAACCAACATGTGATAAGACAAGCACAATAATCAAACAAATCTGTGCATGTGTGCAATAAAGGAAATCATGAGTCAAACATATAGGAAGTAACACTTAATTACATCTCAATGACTCCAAACATTATAAAGCACATGGATGAATTTACCTATTGTCTCAAAACACTATCAAATAGTCAGATGAAAAATAGAATGATGTTGTGACTTGGTTATCCATAAAAGGTGCAAATAAAATACAAAAATCTTTTTGGATTTTCAAAATTTACCCAAAAAAAAAATATGAATGGACACTCAAAAAATAGAAAATCTTTTTGCATTTTTCAAAAGTAAAAATTTATACAAAAAGTACATGTCACAACGCTAGCAAACATAAATATCATGAAAAAAAAACTAGCGTATGACAAACATGCTAACACAATCATCTATATGATATGGCAAGAGAAGAATTATGTGCAAGCAAACGGGAATCAACTTGTCTAAAATCTAGTGCCTCTAAAAGAGATTTCCTAATCCAAATAGATGTGAAACGTCGTGTGGGGGATTTAGGAACCAAGGGAACACTGTACATAAACTTTCTAGGACATTTTCCAAGATAAAAAAAAACTCCTAAGGTGACCTTTCCTACCACAATATGAACATGTGTAAACGGGTGGAACGACAACTATGGGTTGACCTTTTCTAACATCCATGGGATTGGTTGACCCTCTAAAACAAATAATGGTTTTGGCTTTAGCACTAGAAGCATGAGAACAAAATGAGCCATTACCATCACTATCAAACCTACTCGAGTCTATCAAATTATTTTTAACTTCAAAATTTTTTACTCAAGCAAAGAATTAGACTCTTCCAATTTAAGGGACGCTTTTTTTAAATTTTCAATTAAACTTAACAGTTTATAACGCTCCCCTCAATTAAAGCAAACTTTTCCCTAAGAGTCTCTTCACGTGCCACAAACTCATTGATTAAAATATTTTTGTCATCTTTGTCACAAATACAAACCGTCAAATTTTTAAGGTCCTCTAATTATTTTTCTAAAACTAGGACCCTGTCATCACTTTCCTTCTTAGACAATTTTAAAGCAACAAAGTCATGGTCCAAGGAAACAAATTTTTCACGATAAAAATCTAGTTGAATTTGAACCGTTTGCAAAAGATCCATCGCGAATTTAAAAGGAGAATTTTCTTTTTATAAAAATCAATTCTTTTAGAAAAAGTCAAATTCAAATGATTTATATTATCAAAACTTTGACTTGTGTCATCAAAGGGGGGCATCTGATTAGATAAGTGCTCCATTGGAAAAGTTGTGATTTTTCACAAAACTAATTTAATTAAAATCAATATCACACAGTTTTGCGAAAAATAAGAATACGCGATAAATTAACGCAACCTGCTCTGATACCAATTTGACGACGTGAGAAGTCAAATTGTATCAAAAAAATAAATCCTTGAAAAGTTAGGATCATGCGATAAATTAGCGTAACCCGCTCTGATACCAATTTGAAATACAGAAATAAACGCGATGTGTGATACCGATTTAAATTAATTCGTAACTTTCTAATTTGGCACACTTATATAATTGGAGTCAATATAAACCAAATTAATTTAGCCCCTAAACATGCATCTATGTGTGTGCATGTGTCAACCCATAAATAGATAAAGCATGTGACACAAAATTAAGGAAAATCCCCGAAGGGAAAAACCTTTTATTTCTAGAACATTGAAGAATTCACAAGACCATTGACTTACATACAACCTGATAATCGCCCACAAGTGTAACGCACGGTGTCTTCGTCAAACCTTCAAAGTAACGACTAGAAATCTGCAGTGGTTCATGCGCAGCTATACCACATGGACCGCAACCCAAAACACTTCGTAGAGACTCCCTCCATAATAGCACGCAGCTCTCCGGTTGTAGAGTTCTCCCCACAAAGGTAAGCAACAACAAAAGTTGTGTTCTTGAACACCAAAATAATTCACTAAAGCATATGAGAGTTTTGTTAATTGCAAACAAAGAGGGATTAAACCCTAAAAGGAAGAAGCCAAAAGAATTATGCTTTTGCAGTTTTTCTGTTCTGTAAAATGCTGGGACTTCTTAAACAAAACGATACCATTTAATGAGTGCTTATACAAAATCGTGCCGCCTCGAAAAACAAGCTCGTTCGAATGAGATAGCAATCTCGTGCGAACGAAGGACATATGTCATTTGAACGACATCGCGCGACACTTCCATGTCATTCGAACGACGTACAGATGTCGTTCGAACGCCTGTTGCGTCAAAAAAATAATATTTTAATGTCCGCTTCAATACTTAGAAAAAAATACTCATTCTCAAATTTTGACGAAAAAGTCCGCTCCAACACTTAGAAAATATTTTATAAATATATCCCAAAAGCTCTAAGTGTAAAGTTAAGGTATTTAAAACATAATCTTACCAAAGTAAACTTCGCGGAGTCTTTTTGATGAAGAACTTGATTAATTCGGATCCGTCTTTGATGTAGGTTCTCTTGAATGTTCTTCGACGGTGTAGCGGTGTATGACATAATTAATTGATAACGGCCTTATAAAAATATGACCTTACAAATAATAATGATTTAAATAAGTAAAACCACACAAGTGGGTTTACCTAATACCAATGCAATCTACAAAGTCACATCTCTTACACAAAGCATCTGTGAGGGAGTTATTAGGGGCTCTCATATCCAATCATCAGCCAAAAAGTGACTCTTTGCACATAAACCAGGAAGATCCTCGAAGTACTAAAAAGTAGATTTTCAAGACCTATACATTTTGATAGTGCGGTCACTGCAGTAAAGAAAATCTTTGTTGTAGCTAAATTTAAGCATTGCATGTCGCAAGAATGTCGAAAGATATTTGACGAAACCTTCAAAGGACTCAGCGGCCAACGAGGCAAAAGTATTGCTGCAGCGAAGTTTAGAGTTTCTACCCAAATACTAACCTTACCTCGAGTCCAATAAAGGATAACTTTCGTTGCATTAATCTTATCAGCATCACTCAATTTTTCTTATTTTGAATTTTTTTAAAGGTTTTTGAATAAGTAAAGTTAAGGAAGTAAAAATAAGTCTTTATACACAGAAAAGTTTTTTTTACCATGATGTCAAGAATTTGTAAAAACACATGATGTGAGTTTAGGTCATCTCCAATATATCTTTCATCTAAAATATGATCCCTGAGACATGTATCTCTGTCAATCTATCTCTTATAACCCTAAATGGTCCCTGAGACACGTTACACTAATCAACTCGGTCAATCTATCTCTTATAACCCTAAATGGTCCCTGAGACACGTAACACTAATCAACTCGGTCAATCTATCTCTTATAACCCTAAACGGTCCCTTGTCATTCTTGGAACTCCGGAACCGTATCACAATCAAATGAGTATACTCTCTTACCTCAAAAGTCCTACTCGTATATGGAACGTAAAGTGAATCACCAAATATGCACATCGATCAAAACCACCACTTTTTTTATGGACTCCCTCCGCAAAACTTTTCCCTGAAAATAAAATCATCTCTTGTCCTCAGATGAAGAAATGACTTATTCCCCAATACTATATACATACCTAGTCTTTGTACGTTTCAACACTGGGGAATAAACCACCCTTAATCACCAATTTCAGTGTAGCATACACCATTACTATATCGTTCCCTCTTCAATGAGGTATCATCGTAATTCACATCGAACTACCCCTTTCGTGAGGTCAAAAACTCACTAATAACACACTCGTGCCATATTGCTATAAAAAGATGCCTTTAAGATATCCTCCTATCATTATCATCAAGAATGATAACCCGTTCATATTTCAATTATCAAGAGGAAACACTCTCGTGAACTACCCCCAATAGGTCATAAATACCTAACAGTAAACACTCATCCCGTATCTTGACCTTATCCTAGTCTTGGTCATTTACACATTCGCTTAGTGAACCTTCCCTTTTTTAGAGCTCCCTTAAAGTAATGACGTCCTTAAATTCTCAACCAGCTAAAAATTATGGGGTCTATCCGATGACGTGTTTAGAATCACTAACGAAGTCAATCCCATAAAATTTTCTTGTGGCGAATTTACTTCTAGTGCCATTTCTAAGGCAAAAATTAAGTCTCTTACGTAGGTGATAACTCAACACCTATTTAAGTAAAATTGGAAGAACCTCAAACTATCGGTGACACCTCCATGTGACTCTAATCCCCCATAATGTATTCATATATATACATATAAAAGTTTGCTAGGACTTTCTCCCGAGCCTACACATAATTAGCAAAAGAAAAACCTTACCCAAACACGATAATAAGATCCTATCTATGGCAGTCAATATAAGATTAAAACATAGCTATTCGAACGAGCTCAGTAGTAATACAATGATATTTCATATAAAAATCAACAAGGTGGATGAAACAGAGCCAACCAGATAAACTTCCACGTCTTTATAATCATGATGTAAAATATCCCTCTCCCAAATGAGGGGAAACCACAAATGCATAAAGATAAAATGAAATCTATATACCTCATAGCCATAAGACACACACACACACTAAAAATAAAAATGACAAGTCCTCCATATTCAGGCTCATACGCACGAGCCATAACGTACCCACAACCATTCCCTGGAGGTACTCCAAAAACTTAGTTGCCACTAAGTCATCTAATAACTAGGTGGCATCACCTACCATAAGTGTAACACCTTCCTCTACAGGAACTATCGAAATGATGGCCCTACTGACCTTGTCTCATTAGTCGTATATTCTAAAATTTTCCTACACTTCCCTGGCACTACTTGGCTAAAAAAAAATCATATCATTTCATCTCGTAAACCTCTTGGGGTCCTCTACTGGTGAGGTCTCCCTACTCGGCTCCACACTACACCGTCTCTATTTATTAGACCTACTATGGACTCGTTCTTCCAAATCTTAGGGGATCTATACTCATAGTAGTTATAATGCTCCTACTGATGTAGGAGAGTAACTTAGACCACCTGAGCGTAAGTGGTGAACAACGGGTTACCTAGTAACATCTGTTAAACCTTTCAGGTAAGGTTTTTGCCAAATCAAAATGTCTTTCTTGAACTAGATAATAATGCGAACATCCTCCTTCGTCTTTGTATCAATCTCTCCCGGTGAAAAAAGAGAAAGATAGTTAAACTCCTCCTCACATTGACCACTACATGGTTGTATAAAATAGGTCTTCAGAAACTTACTTTTGATGCCGTTACAGATGGTGAATAAAAATATTTTGCGTCGAACCACGCGCTAATCACTTCCTATAGGTTTTTCTTCCAAAATTCAATTCCTAACCAAAGTCGACCTTATGCGTGGGATGTCTCGTAAGTGAAATCCAAATATATAACCCTCCCGATACTCTTGGCCTAATCGAGTTGTTCGTCAGAAAACAATGGCGTGAAACCCCCTGAGCAGTCGTCTTTATAGAAAATACAAACCCTAAATGGTAAAGCTCTAATATAGCTAAAGAATGCAATGCAAAAAAGTGACATATGCAGTCAAGATCCCTAGGATACTAGAACCCATAATGCTCTCATATCAAATGTGATACACTTAAAAAATTCATAAATAGATTGATTAGGTCTACTATAAAAATCACGGGAATAAAAACTTTTGGTAACGTTTTTAGCATAAGAAATAAATAGGTTTCAGAAGAATAAGGACAAAATAATAAAATACCACACAAAACCTACTCTGATACCATTCGGAATGAAATAACATAATGCACCTATCAATGTACATATACATATATAACCAAAATGAAAATAAAGGAGTATAATTAAATGAGCCAAACTTGCTCGACTCCTACCATCCTGGGAGTAAGAAATGGGACGTCGCTAGAGATGCTCCTCCAACGATCACGCCTCTATAGGAACCATAGCAATAGGACATGTAAAAATAGCTATTAAAAAAAGCGTAAACAGCTAGCCTATATAGAATATGATAATTGAATCTAGACCACATTATAACTACATATCTTCCTCTTGTGTTTTAGCATATTTTAAGTTAATAGTTATTCAACCCAATAATTGAAAATATCCTGTGGTTCTAAATCCTGAACGCATTTGTCACCTATGTGATTAAAGCTTTACATCTTCGTTCTATAATTTTTAATTTCTCATTTATAGGTTTATCTCGTTTATTTTAAAACAAAAGTCGTGTTATAGTCTCAAACCTACGGTTCGTGTCACCAAATAATTAAAATACCAATAACATGCTTATATCTCAAGTCTACACACATTTGACTATCTCATGCTAATAATATAATATACACATGTTTAGTATATGTAATACATAAGTACGAAACATAAGTATATAGGTGGGCATCCCTACAATAAGTCACATACATCACTAGTATAACACATAAATTGGTACAACTAACTCTAGTACCGCCAGACAATAATCACATATTATTAGAGAAGTACTCTACTCACATTTAATGTCCATACAATGGTACTACCTTTGGTTTATACAAATAGATGAGCCTCTCTCGTACCCATACATAATGTAGGCCTACTCTTACTGCTTTTAGGGATCTATCGCCTATACTAGTAGTAGTCCTAGGTCGTCCTAAACCAAAGACCTTAGCAATGTCAAGGGATAAATCACCACGTCCACCCATCAATCATAAATCCTACCATACCCTAGACTTTAGAAAATAAATCTCTCCAAAGATCCTCTTGGTCAGGGGTACCTAGATGTGTGACCCGTGGGTAAAATAATGACTAAGGAAGAGCATGTCTACTCACTGGGGTACCAACGCAGCCCGTGTCGCACGTGCCCCTTCATGTAATCCCTCCTAATACGATTTGCCACTCACACTCACACGTGGTATGCATTGCACATAAAATACATAAGTAATTTCCACCTTCAATAATGGTCTAAAGCATACACATACATAACCCTCAAAAATGGATTAAGGCAATCCACATACACATACCCACTCTACGCTATCGGGTCATACTTCCATAACTATGATGGAAATGTATATCATATAAATTACCCTATAATCATCCCATAAAACATCAACCCTAACCTCTCGGGTTCCTATTTCTACGTGTAGACTCACCCTATCATACATTAAAAATTGTACATCACTATATTCAATCTCGATTAGCCTTAGTCTATTCTCTCAAGGCAATACGTCTAGGTATAACTCCACACCTAATTTATATAAAACTATCAACTATGACAACTACCCTTCCCTAGGGATTTTTAACCATATTCTGAAACTCGCCCAAAGGACAAACACCCCACAAGTCAATCATAACAATTCTAATAATCTCACCCAACAAGCCCCAACCCACTAAGATTCCAAATCCCTAATCAACCAATCCATTATACCTTCTAGTTTACACTCGAATGCCAAATCCTACATTTAACCCTTTAAATTTATAATTTTCCCAAGTATTCATATACCCCAAAATTAAATTCTAACCCTAGGCCTGAATCCCAAAAATTTCCAACAAATATCATGTACGAGATATTGCATGAGTATGGTCATTTTTCACAACTTGAAAAACACTTTGCATGCTTTTTAAGAAACCAAACATTTTCTACATCTTTTAAACCTTATGATATCCTGAAACATCATTGGTGTAAAATGGTGTATACTCTGTGGTTCCATTTTCTTTGAATAAAGTGGTCTTCCACTTAAAAGATAATTTTGTTAGTGTAAGATTTGAAGACATTGATCGTGACTAAAATTCGATCATGGTTGTGTAGCGTACTCTAGATGTTGGCAATCTCTACAGATAATATGGTGCAAAAGTGTGGATAATGAAGTTAGCGCATTGTGCTATTGTAAGAAATTTTTTACTGTTTTGTAAATCTCTACCATATAAGATTTATCGTTCATTTCGTTATGTGGCGTTTTCTCATTAGTGGATTTTTCATTTTATATCCAATGTGTGAACTATTTTGTATTTTCGCACTCTTAGAATCACATGTCTTATTAAGAACATATTTTTTTAGAATCTAATCTTGTTGAAACATTTTTTCACGTAGACTTTTAGGATGTTATTTACCCTTTTTGAAATAAGAAAAAAAATATACATCAATCGGTAGCTATCGTTAAAATCTTGCACTCTCAAACATTGTTTATGTTATAATTACATTGAATTTATTTTCTCAACCTCACCATTAAATAGTAATATGAACATTGTGAATGCTACAACAACTAAAACAATCCATGTTTTCTTCTCATTTTTCTCTTCTTCTTAACCTCCGCCTCTAGTTGATTCACCCTCCTCCTGGTTAGTCCAAGAATAACTTGTCTTGCTCTTCCAACTAATTGGAGGATCAATCCACTATAAAACATCCCAAACACAAAGGGTATAAGAATTTACATATTACTTTTTAGGTTTTATATTAAACAACAAATAAATTTTAATTTTACATTTTGTAAAGCTTACCTGAAATTTTGGACATCCTTCTTGGATTTGAGTTTGTCTAAAAGGTTATAATTATTAGTTCTGAATGTACATAATGGAACCTTAACCCTTTCTTTTGGTTGTTCTTCATAGTTAGAGTTTGAAAATGGTGTTTTCTGTACCTATAAAGTTCGGATAAAGATATGTGTACCCACTTTGGTACACATATCACATACCCAATGCTGTAAATGTTTATACCTTAGTGTTGTGGGTCCCGCCAGGGCAGCAAGTACAACCCTCAAGTGCTTTGTATTGCTTTGTCTTATTAGGCGGGTATGGAAAGTGGGTAAGAAAGTGTGTATGTGTAGTGATGTTCATAAAGTTCACATCTTTGTTTTTGTTTTTTGGCAGGAAAAACTTACGTGGAATAGCGCTAAAGCTTAGATGGAGAGTCAAACAATCAATTTTTACTGATATATAATGCGTCAGGAACGTTTTTCAAGTTTTTTAATAGGTCTTGACGTTTGGTGTGAACTGCACAACTTAACATACTTCGAGGTTAATATTTCAAATATAAGAAGAATTGGTCCAACATTGCAAAACTCACCAAACTTAAAGTGAAAATTTGAAATTTATCCTGTTACAAATTTTCAAAATTTATGGTGGGTAAGTGACCGCCATACCCTGTGTATGGATTCGCCCCGATTACATTGATAATTATTAATTAGTTCGACCATGTAACCGGATAAGACTTAACATGGCCTAATCAAACTTGGTAATAACATTATTGATTCATTTGAAATGACTTGTTTACTTAGCAACATATCGTCTAGTCTAACTCAAGTAGCAAACAAATCCTGTACGATAAATGAAGTGAATAGATTAAATTTTCCTTATAAAACATTTTCTTGAATGCTCTTAACATATTTTAAACGTTTGATATATGGCATTAAGAAAACGTTATCTCTTAATAAAATCAATTTTTTTACAAGTAAATCTTCAAATAATGATCATCTTATATTATTAATTTCATGAAGGGTCTCAATTTTCCATAACATCATTATTAATGATAAGCTAAGTTGTAAAAGATTGTAGAAGTTGTCATTTTGGTTGAATGATAACTACTTGTAAAATATTTGTTTTTAGACATTGTAATTGGCTTGAAATTTTATAATAAATAATTTCACCCAAAACGACGTGATGAGTATGAATCTGATAACTTAACAAGAAGGGTCTCCAATAGTTTAATGAGATTTAATTCCATGAGTACATCATTTTATTCTTAATGATAAATATGTTTCTAGAATTGCAATTATGCTTTCTTTACTGTCACTTATTGTCATTTGACACGACTCTATATTATTATGCATGTTATTGATTTAAATGATATATGATTATTCATTTGTCATTAATTAGACATGAATATGTATTAATCAAAACTGTTAACACAAATGAACTTTTTGTCAAAGGATTGTAAATTTTATGGAATCATGTGATACAATCATTTAAGAAATTCATTTGAAAATAAAATTATCATGAGACAACCCGCTCACCAAAATATGGGGTGGTCAGCCCGATACTCCAATATAACAGGAATCATGGATGGAATCATTCTCAGCCTCACAATAATACAATAGGTACACGGGATAACCACCTTATATTTCAGAAAAACGAGTTGCCAAAATTTTGGTTTTAAAAGTAAAGGAAAGAAATTAAACAACCCAATTTAAAAGAAAGTGGAAACCCATGAGAATTTATATTACAGACGCATCAAATATACAATAAGGGACCGAATATGCTGTCTGTCAACAGACTCTTACAACAATATTAAACAAGTTCAATAAGTACATAATACATTACATTAGGCAGTTACAAAAGCTTGGGCCACACGCCCGAGTAACAGACCTGATCATAGCTAGAGTACAAAAATGACAACGTTTATAACAACGTATCCCGTAATATTCGCAAAATATCACGGCTCTCCAAAACATCGGAATAGGAAAATCAGTACCGGCGTCCTTGCGGCGGACCACCTGAGCGAATACAGGATTCATGCACAACAAGAAATATGAACGGGTCAGGGCCCGATTTTATATGATCACCAGATGACTAAAGAGTATGACAGTTATGAAAGATAATCATGCTAGAAAAAGATAAAAATCTACCTACTCAGTTTTACAGCATGAACTAAGGGAATTAAATGATCATAAATTTGAATTCAGTTATACATAAGAATATGATTGACATTAATTAAAAACCTCCATCATTTTACACTGTTCCATTTCATCGTTCTGTTCCTTATTAGGAACTCATAATTACAAATTTTATGCTCTTTATGGCATTTCGTTCCTTATCAGAAATAATCACTGTTATATTCTCTTTATGGCATTTCATCATGCCCTTTATGGCATGCAATATCCATCAAGTCCCACTTGATTAAGAATAGTTATATTCATATACATATATAATGATTCTAAGACCTCCCGCCCGGGTTTCCCCACTGTGCGCGCCCCTAAATGACCATCATCTTCCAGGGCCTATATATCAAGACAACCTGGGCACCTATAACGTAAGACGTCGGGAAGCGGCCATATGCCTGCGGGAGAGTCATAACCACATCCGGAATTACCTCACCATAATAGAAAATATACAACAAACGCTCATATGGCCTAGGACTATATCAACCCTGCATTCACTAGCCAGGGGGCTTCACCTCACGCGCGAACTTCCCTTAAGATGGAATTTAGAGAGGGTGTGTTTAAGCCAATTATCATTTACCATATTCATAATTAAGTAAATTATCATTTACCCTATACATTTTCAATTCCATTTCCATTTTAATAAATACATCACATTTTATCCGAAGCCGTACCCAATTCATGCCCTCTTTATAACCTGAATGAATGAATACATTCTCAATTTATTCTCCAAACATCCATTTTATGGTGTTATTATGAACCATTAATATTATCATAACTCAATTGAGCTTCTAAAGTCTCCCAAACACAACCTTGCAACTCCTAGACTCATAATAGTTAGCTAAAGGAAGAGGATGCCCTAACATTAATTTGTGGCATTATTAAAATCTAACAAGACTATCATAACTCAATTGAGCTTCTAAAGTTTCCCAAACACAACCCTACAACTCCTAGACTTCTAAAAATTAACTAAAGGGAAAGAATGCCCAATCATCAATTTATATGCCCTCGGAATAAATCCCATTTAATCCATTTCTAATATAGGGTAGTTAACTAACTCTTCTAGGACTCCAGGACTCTAATATTACTTCATACAAGAAGGTTCATAAGTCCTAATCCTAAAGAAAAAGGGTTGAGATTGAGTTAGAAAATAACTCAAAACTGCAGCACTTCCAAATCGATTCGCACTGGCCGAATCGATTCGGGCTGGCAAGCGAATCGATTCGGATCAACCGAATCGATTAAGATAGGAAAACCTGACTTTCTACAACCTACCGAATCGATTCGGACCCTTCAGACCTGTAAGCTGCCCCTGTGGCGAATCGATTCGCCCCTGCGAATTGGCCAAGTATGGGTTACGGGTTATGAACCCTAATTTTTTCCCAAAACTCAAATCTCTTCCATTTTTACACACAACCAACAACATTAGTCTACCCCAAATCATCCAACATGATTATCAACTACTATTATCCACAATTTCATCAATACAAGCTATTATTAGAGCTAAACACCACAATTCCCAAATTTGATCCATAAATTCTAATACACAACTATCACACAATTTACTCATCTTAAACCATATATTAGCAAGTAGAAAACTTGCCTTGAGGTATAAATATCATATTTCTTTGTGGAAGTAGCATTCCCAAATCTTCAATCTCCAATTTCTTCTTTTTCTCCTCTTTTCTTCACACTTCTCTTCTTCTCTCTCTCTAGGTTTGGTAATACACAAATAAGAAAATGAAATAAGGTGCAAGACTTAAAATCGCGAGTTAAGTCTAAAATTCCCAACTTAAGTGGTTAATACCACATTAAAATGACTCACAAATACGCATTTAGGTCAAAACCAGTCAAAGTGCCCGAAACACAAAAATACAGTATGACACTTATTTCGACTATCTCGCACATTTCAGGACTAACTACGCCCTCTAAATTGGCATCCAACAATTTTATAAATCTTTTCAAGTTCCGGTTTCATTTAAACCATAAATGTCATTTAAAGCATATGACACTATAAAACGCAATATGATATTTACTTACATATACAGTAAATATGCAACAATCTAGTAATTATTAACTTTCAAGTCATTCAATTTATATCTACTCCATTTTCCAACATTTTATATAATTACTTCATGCAGTAAATTAATATAAAATATGCCTCTTAAAAGTGAGGGTTGTTACATATCATTTGTTATTTATTTATAAGTTCTTCCATTTAGTTGGATTGTCGATGCTAAAATATGTCTCCTATTGGTGAGGTCATCTCATCTAAGTTAATGATTAACACATAAATATATAGAAAATTGAAAGGTATACAAGTGTGTACACTTAAATAAACCTAGAGGGGGTGAATAGGTTTCTCATTGGAAGATGCCCAATTTTAAATTTCCTTAATAATTTTAGCAATCCTAGAAAAACATACAACTAAGTCAGATGGTAAAAACTTTAGATCTACAATTGAACAAGTGTTAAACACAATTAACTAACATAAAAGGTTAACTAGAAATTCAAATACGATTAACACTTCAATTAGGTGATCTAATTTAATTATCTCAAAAATTAAATAAATGCATATCCTATGTGTAATATCAATAGATCTTCATAGATCCATGATAAATCTAAGTGTTGTGTGTGTAAGAAAAGTGAGAACCAATACAAAAACACACAAACAATCCACGAGACAAATTTATGAGGAAAAACTCCCACCTAGGGGTAAAAAACTCGATGCATACTAATCTCTCATTGAATTTGAAAAGTTTTTATATAATGTAGGAAGATGCATCTCTTTTGTTCCCTAACAAGAACTCTCCATCATTGACGATTAGTAATCCACTCGAAACTCCATCGGTTGCGTAAAGCGGTACATTCTCTTCTGTAGGATCACACCATGCTTAAACTCCCCAATATCTCACACGCCTCTTTTACATTTAAGTTTTAATCTTTAATTATAATTTGATTCGATTAGCATGAATCTAGGCTATATGGGTTTTGAGAATTCGACATCTCGAAGGTAGTTGCTGAAATTAAAATTAAATTATAGGTTGAGTGATAAAAATTAATCAGTGGGTTATAAATATCAAAAAAGTCTACTTGACAAAATTGATTTATCAATATTAGGATCTTTATCAAATTTTATCTTCAATTTAAGACAAGTGATTCAAATGTGGAGAAAGACAAATCAAATCATATAACACCGGATGAATGAGGAAAAAGACAGTAACAAGAAAAATTCCTCATGCCAAAATGAAATATAAATTAACAATGGTAGAGTATTACAAATAAAAAAATGACTTACAATCCAACAATGCATTGACTGAAAATCAACTCTTTTCCAGCATATTGTACTTGCTTAAAACCTAAGAAAACTATGTTTACACTTTTTTCTGTCGCTTCATGCACATTTTGGATCTTTTTTCTCACGCCATTAAAATATTCTTTTAAAGTGAAAGAGAACTTTGTTTTGATTTAATGTAATGACCAAGTAACCACTAACTATAACTAGGATGTGTGAAGATGTCCTATGGTTGAAAAGATATAGAAAAATATTTAGTTTTTTTTAAACTCATAAGTGTATTTTTCAAGCTTGAAATAAATCCATACTCAAGAAAAAATAATATTTAGAAAATAATTTGTCAAAGCTTGCTAGAGTGAAAAAGTCTTACTTTCAAATATACAAGAATGAATCAAAAATTTTGAAATCACACAAGAGATAAGGAAAGAAATATGTTGAATATTTTTTTATTTTCTCAAAACTTCTTTCTTAAATCAACAAGGGAAAAGGTAGCTTGCAAGAGTATTTATAGTACTTATGTATGAAGATAAGTTGGTAGACACTCAAGTGAAGCACCTTCATTGGCTAAGAAATAATATTCATTAGATGCAAATTAGGATTGTGTTGAGGCACCACTTCCAATGAAATATTAATCAAAAGATCTCAAAAATGTGGAGAAGGCAGGTACAACTCGCGAGTACCTTTGTTGTAGCGAAGCCTTTTTCACTGACAAAAAGGATCAGCGAACCAGGTCGTGGATGTAACCAAATATTTAAACAACGGTTACCAAAAGGTCGCAACCAACGAGATAGGACATTCTCTAATGCAAAACCTATTTTACTGATGTGAACCATTAAAGAAGAAGGACGCGAAGTGTGAAAGAATTTTACATTGACTTACTATACACATGGCTATGACCAGCGTTCCTGTATTACTAATGTGAACCTCTTGCGAGCAAGGTCGAGGATAAAAACATAAATTTCCCTATTTTCTATTTCTCCCAAAATACAAAATTCTCACATGTCTAACAATGGATAAGTAAAATTCTCAATATAAAGATGCATTAAAAACATAAGATTTGTGTAGGAAGAATATATCATCTTTGGATTTAGTAATCTAAAAAAAACATAAGCTTAAATGAGAAGGATTTTCCAATTATGAAGAGTAGTTTAACCAAGGGTGAATCTAATTCCTCTAGAAAAATACCTTTATCCTAAGGGTTTAACTAGGGACAAATAGCATTTATGATCCGATATGAGTTTGATGGAGCTTTTCAAATACCTCTTTGACTAGATTCAAAATGTATTTTATAGCACGGAATAAGACAATTTCATAATTTCGCAAGGCACGTGTTTATACTATACTCTTATAATATCTCCCTTTGTCTATTTCATGACAAAAATACATTAAAAAATTACAAGCAACTGAATCAAATCTATCACCCATGGTACAACTTGCCCAGCCAAAGGTGTAGGATAGATATAATTCAACAACAAGTAACCAATAATAAAACACTTCAAGGATCTTCTTTTACTTATTTCCTATCACACACTAGCAAACTTATGTGTAATGTTAAGATTGAAAAATATAAGAGTAATAAAATGAAACATGTGGATATCACTATGATTATATGAAAACATCAAATTGCTAAATTAACTACCTCTCAACTATGTAATTCTTCCCAATAAACATGAACTAGCATACAAACACTCTCACTAATACAACATGCTCAATACTATTTACTCTACAAATTTCTAATTTTTGATGACGTGGTGAGCCAAAAGAAAGAACTAAGTACATATTAAGATAAAATAGATGTGATGTAATACTCAATAATTTTGATAAATAAATAAAAATAGAAATTAAAAAGTAAATATATTAACTAATTATTTAAATAGATTAATTAATTATGGTGTTCAACATGAATTTTAATTTGTATATATTTCATTTAAATTTGAATATTTTAATTTACATTATATGGGAGCATGTAACATGTAAGTGGACAAAGGGTTCTAATTAGAATTGGGTTATGTTAATGAAAAGATTGGGTAAATGAAATGGGCTAAGAAACAAATAGAAGCAGGCTGAAATATTAATCTAACACTAAGGATATTTATGACCTTTCAAAATTACTTAGGGATCAACTAGGGCAAACTAAGGGATGCATGTGACTGAATTAGTTGTCATTAGCTAATTTACATTTAGGAATTTTTGTAAGATTAAAATAAATAAAAATGAAATGAAAAATAGGGGAACTGAATGGAGCTCACAACTACGGGTATATGAGCCACGACCGAGTGATAAGAAGTAGCGACAACGGCTAAATAGACCGCGACCATGGGTATGTTTGGACCACAGCCAACTCAGGGCTTGACCCATGGTACACTGGTTTGATTTCTTTATAAACTCATTATCTCCACGAAATTCACTATTTTTACAACCTTTTTCTCATGAGCACACCTCTTTCTCTTAAGACGAACCATAAAGAATTTTCTCACGAGCACACCTTTTTTTCAAGGGAACAACATTTCTAAGGAGAATTTTCAAAGGGGATTTAATTTCTTAAAATTATAAATTCATTATTAAGGAAAGTTAACAATCTACTCCTCTCTTATTATGTTGTTAATAATAATTTTCACCTAAACTCAATTCAAATGGTTAAAATCAATTAGAGATAATCAGGTTGACATATTATATTTTATGCAATTTTATAAAAAGAGGTTAATACAATATGTTAATGATTAGTTATAATTTTTCTAAACTTATGTAGAATTCATGCTAGACAATATTGATAAAATTATGTATGTCATATTAGTCCTATATTGATTTGATCCATTCACTCACATTGATTATGTAAATCATTAAGGAAATTTGGGATAGGAAATGGAAATTATATTTTTATTAAACTTTGGATAATTTATGAACATTGTTACTAAAATCAAATGCATGTCAATAGATATATTGCAATGTTGATAATTCACTAATCACTTTCTTTCCCTAACATGTAAAGATTCATATACTTAGTTGATGATGCCCTAAATTATTGACAATGAAATCATGCCATTTTTCACACTCTCGCATATCACATATTAACGGATAATAATATATTAAAATATTGATATTAGGATATCAAAATGATGAAAATAGGAAAAGTCCTAAGTAACTTAAAAATAATTTTTCTAAGCTTCATGAATGAATCAAATGATTAACACATACTTAGTGGTACCCTCTTGTAAGATGAATATGTTGGATGTTGCTACAGTGATGATAAAAGGCTTTTGGGGAAAGAAAAGTGAAATGGAATGATTAAATAATAGATAAAACTAAATTGATTAAATAAATAAAGAACTACGATTCGTAAAAAATGAGAATATAGGGATGATAAACTAGTTAGTGGGGTTACCACTAGTATTTAGGGAGTGTTGAAAGTGAACATCATGATTATTTGTACATGACCCGGAGTGAAGAGACATGGTTGACTATTGATTTTGATGAAGTATTTATGGGTTTTATATGTTGGAAGTTGATAATATTTTGGTTCTATGACTAGCCAATGGAAGACCTTGTAATTTGTGATGATGTGTTTTGGTTGGATATGGTGGAGGTTAGACATTGTTATGATTAAGAATTATTTCATTAAATTGGATATTCTTGTACGTGCGTGTCGTGGGACTAGTAACCTCAATGGGGACTTAGGGATAGACATGATCATGGTTCTTAATAATAGTGAAGTTTATTTAATTATGTAAATTTGAATTATTAATTAATGAAAAGTATGGAACGTTCATACAATGGTAATTGTGTAAGATAGTAAATGTGAATTTATTCTTTATTTACATAACTGTCTTTTTGTTGCGTACGCTTATTAGCTTACGATGGGCATGCTCCATTGATGTTGAACTCACATTTCAGTTGCTCGTGATCATCGCGTTTAGCTTTACCATTCTTGGAGCATCGAGTCTTTATTCCTTTTTTACCACCACTTAGAAGATGTAGGTCTCAGTTATTATATGTCAGTTTTATTTATATTTTGTCATAAGAGATGTGAGGTTTACTTATTTTAGTCCATGGAGCATGTATGCAGTTTAAGTTTATGGATTGACTTGTCAACAATTTTATTGTGGCTTGTATGAGTGGAGGTTAACTTTATCATTCCATTGTTGGAATTTATTATTGAGACAAATTATGTTTTATTTAAATATTAGTTGGTGGTGATTCACTCCTATCATTATGTCTTGGGAATTTGTCTTGACTCACTCCATTTGTATATCTTTATCTTTCCTCTGATGCTAAGTATGATATTTATTTTAACAGAAAACCGTACAATTTAATAATTAAACTTGATCAATCTAAATATTAAAATATACGGGGTATTACAAATAAGAAACTAATGAGAGTAATCATGATAATCAAACAAACAAAATAAGAGAGAACCATATAGTGAATGAACAATTGCTACAATAATTTAGGTTAGATATGAAACATATAATAGACAGTCCTAAGATATAATACCAACAACTACACGTGGAGATATACTATATCAAAGCAAATATATACAACTAGATCATACTAAAAGTTGATAAGCATTAAAACAAAATAAGAGATACAGGATTTATACATAATATTGGCATTTATAGATAAATCATAACTTTCAAGCCAAAAAATACCTAGAAATGAAGAAACATCTCATATCCCTCTTGTATTCTTTATGAAGCTCTTAAAATCCTATAAATTCATCTCGATATAATGTAAGGCGTCCCTAATATGATCTAGTTAAAATTTGGTGTCATGCTGATATGCTTAAGAAGACTGAGAGGAGGAAAAACCAAAAGACCATAATAGATGAGATCGAATAAAGGAGGCTAACTTGCTAGCAATTACATTAAAATATCGATCATATGTAGTATGACCATCTGGTCCTCGAGATGTACCAAAAGTATGTGGAGCACAATGACAATTAGAGACAACATGCGGTGGAATAGGTAATCCACGGTAGTTTCCAAACTAAGTGATCAATCTATAGTATGATAGAATTTAGATATTTTAGTTAGTTTTTTTTGTCACTTCATCCAGAAGAAGCAGAACCCCCGACTCCAAAACCAATATTTCGATCATACGATCGAAAGGAAATGCATGAAACTCAATCTCATCCTATGAACAAGACACGATAAGGTAAAAAACCATGCCCACCAAATCCATACAATAAGCATCGTATCCAATGGCATATAATAAGTAGCCATGTTCCATGGAAACCTCATGTGGATGCATAGTCGACAAAATGTTTGAAGAAACAACCATGGTAAGATTGTAATAGTCCTTATCTAAAAAGACTTTAGGAAAATTCTTACAAGGAAAATGAGGGTAAAGGTCATTACTCAAATGAAAAATAGCTTACATTTGGGAAGAAGCAGGACTATTCTTCCAAAATGGGTAATTAGGAAACTTGACAACCTCGAGATTATAATGATTTGTGATTATCTTGATAGGTATACACACCTTCACACCATGAACCATAAGATTTATACCTTGTACACCCATATTATCATTTCCTTCCATAAGAGTCACATAAAATTATCGAACCAGGCTTGGATAAGAACCCCCGGTTTGAGAACAAATACCAAGACACCCATAATATCTCAAAATATTAGGAACACGAGTCTCATAGAGATTTTTCAAATCAATCTAGCGTTCCCAATAGACCTAGCGTGTAGAGAAAATCTCATTAAATCTGGAACGGGTGTTGGTAGAGGTCGAGGCACGTGAACGCGATTTCTGAGCCATTTCAATAGCCTGAAATTATGAACCAAGACAAAAAGCATAGAAATCCTATATGTAAATAAACATCATCAATAGATAATCCAAAGGATTATATACCAAAAATATAAGACAAAATGTAAAAAATTATGAATTATCTCTCACACTTGACACTAAAGCAACAAAGTTCTAGAAAAGGTGAAGCAAAGTAATAAATAACAAGTATAGACACATAAACTAATACTCTAAGTCAAAAGAATATTGTCTCAAGACAAATAAATTCATTTATCATTAACAAAATTTGAAAGTCAAACCAAAAATCTACAACACCAAACCTAAGAACTAATAAAAGAGAAATTTATAAAATCTAGTACGAAATCTTAATAGACGATGAATAGTCGCTTTGATCTATCTAAAATTGGGTAACACCAAACATATGAGACTTTAAAGGTTTTAACCCATGATTTTAAAATGAGGAAATAAAAAGTGGTAATTTAAAATGATGGTATAAAATGAGAATCGAACATTAATCTTCATTCCTTATTTTATAGGTTAATGTTCATGTTATTCACTTCTATCATGAATTATGTCTTAAATCTCTCTTCTTTAAGTTTCTATGATTTGAACCGATGTGCCTTTTGAATGATAAAAAATTCATTTTGTGGATTATTTGACATAAACATACAACTTAAATGTGATTTTGAAAGTATATATGGTCATATAATTATTTATTTTAAATGGGGATAGAGTGTACTTGCTTAAAAACTAAGAAACTATGTTTACACATCCCTCTGCCTCTTCTTGTAAATTTTGGATCCCTGACCTCATTCCACCAAAATATTCTTTTAAAGTGAATGAGAACTTTGTTCCGATTCAATGTAACCACTGTGTAACCACCAAATACAACTAGGGTGTATGAGGATATCCCATGGTTGAAAACGTATAGAATAAGGTTTAGTTTTTATTTAAAAATCCACAAGTGTGTTTTTCAAACTTAAAAGAAGTTCATACTCAAGAACAAATAATATTTGGAAAATGATTGGTCAAAACTTATTTGAGTATAAAATTTCTACTTTCAAGGATTCAATAATGAATCAAAAAGCTTGAAAATCACATAAGAGATAGACAGAAAAATATGTTGAATATTTTCTATCATCTTAAAAGTTCTCTCTTAAATCAACAAGCAAGAAGATGGCTTGCAAGAGTATGTATAGTACTTGTGTACTAAGACAAGTGGCTAGACACTCAAGTGAAGCTCTCTCATTGGCTAAGAAATAATCTTTATTGATACAGACAAAGATTATGTATGTGCACAAATTTTATTTAAATCTTATTCAAAAGATCTCAAAAGGTAAAGAATGCAGGTATAGCTCGTGGGTACCTTTGTTGCAATGAAGACTTTTTCCTTGACGCTAAGGGTTAGCGAACCAAATTGTGTACATGACCTGATATTTTGAACTATGGTTATCATAAGGTCATGACCAGTGAGATGGACTTATCGATGACGCGAAGCCCATTTCACTTAAGCGAACCACAAAAAAAGAAGGTCGTAGAGTGTGCCAAAATTTTACACCGACTTGATTCCCACATGGTTGCGACTAGTGAAGCAGGCTTTCACTAACAGAAAGTACTGTTTTACTGCAACGAACCTTCAGCGAGCAAGGTCACAGATGGAAACATAAATTTACATGTTTCTTTTTTCATAAAACATGAAATTCTCACATGTTCAACTAAGTAGAATTAATTTTCTAAATACAAAGATGCATTAAAAACATAAGTTTTTATCTAGGAAGAATATAGCATATTTAGATTTGGAAATCTGAGAAAAGAACCACAAAGTTAAATGAGAAGGATTTTCTAATTATTAAAAGTAGGATAACCAACAGTGAATGTAAGTCTTCTAGAAAAACACATTTATGCTAAGTGATTAACTCTGGGAAAATGGCATGCATGATCCAATATGAGTTGGATAAAACTTTTCGGAGACCTCATGGACTACGCTCAAAATGTATTTTAAAGCACGGAATAATACAATTCATAATGTTGTAGGGCACATGAGTATACTATACTCTTAACTATTTTATCAAAAGACACTCTCAATTCCTTAGAAAAAATATATCAAGTATAAATCTTATTTTTCTCCCAATTATGAATTGAACAAGTGATTTGCTTAAGTATAAGAAATAATGATGCTCTCACCTTAGAAAATACTCTCTGAGTATGGGATAAGTAAGGAGGAATTAGTCATTTTTTCAAAGTAGAGGGAAAAATCTTTAGTTGTAGAATTTTTCAAATTCTGGCCACATTGTGCGCATGGTTAAAAAGACCTCTGAGCGCACAGTTTTTTGCAGTAAGCAAAAAATGCCAAAAATATGATTGTCATGCACATGATTACAAAACTCACATGTGCACATGGTTTTAGGCACAAGAAATATCATGCCTAAAATGTGTTGGTTGTGTGCATGTGGTTAAAACATTTACGTGGGTTCGAATGTAGGAAAAATATATTTGTACCAATAAAGGATGCATTTTTAAAGCTTAACATTTCCCTTCAAGTTAAACACAATACATGTAAATATTACAAAATCACTTGTTTCATTTCAAAAAAGATTTTCAAAGTTAAATGAGTGCATAACATTTAAACTTTCAAACCGATGATCCGTAAAAATGATATTCTTCAATCTAGCGGCAATGGAAGTGTTTATAGTAGAAAAACCATATATAATTTTCAATATTAAATGCGCATCGATGTCTAATGAACAAGATTCTCTCTACAAAAAAAGTCCATATGAAATAACGCATTTTGATATAAATGGATTACCTACATTTTCAATCTCCCCATTTGGTTATTCCCTGGGAAAAAGCCAAAATACTTGATTACACCAAACAAGACTCACTCCACATTAGACATGATGATGGAAGAATTTCGCAATGCATATATAATCCAAAAATACGACAACATAAACAAAGTTGAGTCTGGGGCTGGGCTAAGTCACAATCTCTTATCGATACCTATAAAAGCATGAACAAACACAAAACGATCATGTAGATATGAAAACACAAAGAGTAATTTCCCATTATCAGGAATCCTACGAATAAAATCAATACGAACCATGAAGTGAGAAGTATGCATGTGAGGAATTTATATCAATATGCCCCCCCCCCCCCACCCCAAGTTATACCAATATCAATATTAACACCATAAGTCTATATAAATGATCTAACTCCACATCAATTATATTCTCCCTCATTTTCAAATGTTTATCTCTATTGATAGAAACCAATAGCATCCAAGCAAAATATATATCCCCCATCTTAGAAATTTCTCCCCTTTTGACATAAAAAAGTCAAAGAGAAGTAAATAAGACAGAGACCACGGGTATATAGCATGGAAAAAGGAAATAATCACAATGACAAGTGAACTATCAAGAAATGTAATAAAACAATTCTAAACATGAGAACCATGGGATAAAGGAAAATAAAAAATGACATAATCAAAATAAAAATCAACAAATCATATCAAGCGATCATAATGCAGAGCAATTAGGATATATGTAAGAAAAAATCTAAACAACATAGTATCTAAAAAAATCTCTATGTCAACTCCAAAACCTGATACTAGTATAAAATCCACAAAAGTATCAAAATATATCAACAAAAAGATATCAGTCACCAATATACCACTACTCGCGACCTCTACAAAAATTAGGATCACATATAAATCCTATAACTAATCAAAAGAAATTATCTCGGTGTGAGTAGTCTCAGTATCGTAAGTTCATATGATTTATCAATATCAGTTATTAGAGAAGGTGCCGAGGTACTGTTACAGGCAAGAATACTCGTAGGAGCTCGAGGTGCAGGAATAGTATGATTTGAACCTCGTCGATCAGGCATTGGTATTCATCGAATTAGAAAATCAATGTACCAATAAATCATAATAAATTGATCATATACCCTCTCCTTTAATATATCAAGACGACTCATGATGTGGTCCTGCATGGGTCTAATAAGAGCAAATTGGGACTCCATGTATGCTCTAGATGTTTGATGAACATGGGAACCCACTAGATCAGGAAAAAGGGTTATTGATAGGTCATGCTAGGCTGTGACGGCCTAACAAAAAATAACGTCATTTATATCAATGACAAGAGTTTAAAGAGGTCGCCTCATTATATATCACTCAAAATGAGACACAAATGTTCTTATGATAAGACCAATGATGTGTGCAGGAACATTACCCAAAACTCTTGAAACCCTAAGAAAATACAGTTCTTCACTAATTACTTAACCAAAAGGGAAAACCTCATGGGATGCATCAGAAGCACCTCGCCTAATAAGCTCTAGGACTAGGGATGGAAAATATATAGTGCAGTATAAATCCGTTTGACAAAATAAATATCTAACCCACTGAAAATCTCTACCCCCTAAAAATAAAGTCATGATGAGTAGTATCACTACCCCCAAAGGGTACAAACTAAGAATCATCGACTAGTGGAAGTCATAGACATGATGCAGGACCATCCTTGGTCAGAATAATTTCTTGATTGCAAACGAATATGGTAAGAGTCATCGAGGCCTTAGAAGACACCATAAGCTTCACATAGAACCCACGAACCATCGAGGAATCCATCACATCATATGAAAAAATAAGATAATAATAAATTCTCAAATGCAATCCTCACAATAAATGCCCTCATGGGTCCTATTAAGATGCTTTAGATCAATATCTCGCTTAGTGTGAATAGGACATGTGGAAGAGACGGTCCTAAGAGGAGTACTCTCATGTGTGATCTATACGAAGTAAAGATATGATGGGGATCGATATACCGGACTAAAATTTTCTTCCTTGAAACTTGGATTAATCAAATATGAGAAAAAGGGCAAACCAAAACTAGTTTTGAAGAACAATCCTACAATTTAGAATATAATACCTTTGTGGATACGGTAGTGATTTGATGTGGAAAAAAGTATTTTTAGTTCTCAGGGCTGCCTCGTTTCGAATCTTTAAAACCTTTCTAAACCTTATGTAAAGCATGAATCGTCTAATGTACGATTCTCTCCAAAGTTAGGTAGGTGTGTGGGAACCGTTTCAGGTGAAAACCCATCTTCATGAGTGATATTTGATCCTCTTTCTCTAGGATTCTTCATAAAAATGTGAATAGTATTTTTTTTCTCATCCCCTCAAACACAAATTATTCCCATTAACCTTAAAACTCCTTCTCACACCTTTGTATACCAGTATAAAAGAGTGGACTTGAGCCAAACTATGTTTTTTGAGAATCTAGGCCTAACTACTTGGGTACTAGGACTACACTAGGGACTCGAGGCAAATAATTAAATTGGCATTAAATAATTACTTGAATATACCCAATTACAATTATCGTAATTTATTTCCTTTCTTTATTTAATTATAATTAATTTCATTAAATAATTATAATAGCACTCCAATTTAGTTACATAAAAAATCCTCGGATATACTGAGGCCTAATTTGCAAAGTTGATTATAGTTCATAATGTGATTCCCCGCGTAAAACATACCATACCCACTTGGTTAAGTCAATTTGCGACTAATTTACTTTGACTAACATCTAATCAAATAACTCGACTCTCAGTCATAACTTATTTTACTACTTGCACCGGATTATAAATAATTAACTGATCATATTTATAAGTGTAAACAAAATCTTCAAAGTTAGTCAAGGGGTTCTCATAATCCTAGGTTTTTTTGGATGCATTTCCCTCCCAATTAAGATATCAGACCTACTCATATAGTTGTCACATAATATACGAGGATCATTTGATTCAATCTAATATTGAATCGCACCCGTGGAAAACAAAGTAACAACTACATAAGCATCCCAATCCTCTTAATTCTCAAGATTAAGAATCGACGCTAATGGTGTGAGATTTTATAAGTCTAATTATGGCAACCCTTTAGACTCTAATCTCACAGATGGTATCATTTAATACATTCTTAGGATGTTACAATCACAATCCTTTGTTCAACTATCTCACAAGTTACTGAACCATTGTCAGTTCCCTGTGGTTTGAGATAAACTAATTGGATTATATCACAAGCATTCCGTTATATGGTGTCAAGTCCCTATCTTGGTTGTGAATGTATCAATAGTTTTAAGACCAGAATTCCAATCTCCTTGTAATTAATCCAAAGTTGCATCACTAGAATTCTTACTAAGCTCTATTTATCGACCTTAATATGAAACAATATTTTTAAACCAAATATAAAGAATTCTCGTAACCGTGGTTCTTATTTCAAAATAAAATGAGACACCTTTACTTAAAAGTAACCATCATACATGGTTTTAAAAATAAAACCCCAATAATCTCCCACTTAGTCCTAAAGGCATGTATTCAAATCCTAACCCATCTACACGGCAGTTTGATGCCTATCGTTAGAGGATTCACCGGGTGTTATCTGATAAAACCTTTGTAATATATACTTATCACATTATTGTTCGATTTCTTAGAGTAGGTTAAACATATGCTCAATGTACTTAACCCTTTATGGGTTGCAGGTTCTCTCGAACTTATAATTGTTCCACTATGAACACTAAAAGTGTAATAGCCAATTGTACTTGAAGGAACCTCACCTAAGTTATTGAGGAATTAATAAATCTATATGTCCTCTTTAGTTTTCGCTGAAGTGAAAATAACTTTGTCCTCCCTGGTGGAGCTATCAATTTATGATTGTTTTACACTCCTCCAACTTATAGCTCATCCTCCTTGGGTAAAAACTTGTTCCGAGGTAGAAACCTTGGAATCCTTATCTGACTAAAAACTTAGTCTTTTGTGCCTAAATGGTATACTACAATTTGATTTAAATCTATTGACCATGCCAAAGGCATGATAAATTTTGGTATTTTCATGCAATATATAAGTCATTCATGAGGCTATCCACCGCCGAAGACTTGTGTATATTCCTTATTCCTTGCATCTATCAAGTGTTCTAAGACACTGATCCCTAGAGAGAATTATTCCATTCTTAAAAATAAACCCTTTTCATGGAATTCCAAAGCTAACCATGTGTACGCAATATTGATATAATTGACTTGGGATAAGCCTTACATTTTTTGTAACCGATCTAGTAAAAGCTTGATCATAAAGATATTCTTTGCTTTTCATAACTACTTTATATAAAAAAAAAATTCAAACAACCACACTCCTATGTACGATAATACTCCCGCCTCGTTCTCGATTAGGCAAGCACTATCCACAAACTATACTAGAAATACCACCACATTTCAGTTATGCTTCTTATAAAAAAAGTACTTTTGAGCTTTGATCAAAATTGAGACTTAATTTCCAGATCAATCGAATGGACCAAGACCTTGATTGTAGATTAAATCCATAAATGGACGTCATAATGTTTCTTCACTCTACTTTCCTGAATTCTTACTATGTGCTTGTCAAGACAAAGAATGCAATCTTAACATTAAAAGAATCCCGGTGGACTTCAGCAAGGTTATCGTGAGAAGACTTGCTCGTAGTAAATCCCTTTCTTTCTAAGCAAATCCTTTCGCAAGCCTTGCCTTGAAAGTTTTCACCATCCTAACCATTTATCTTTTAACTTCTTGTAGGTATATTTATGCCTGATGGGTTTTACCCCATCAATAATTCTACAAGCCCCAAAACTTAAATCAAATACATCGAACCCCTTTTTTGGTATCCATAGTTATAAGTCGAAGTAAAAGTTCTTGTCTTGGAATGCCTCATTTTAGTTCCTAGTACCCAGTTCATGTTTATTACGATGACATCAAAATTATTACCCAAAACACTAACCATTCAGAATGACTCCTGATGCCCCCACTAGGATCTGGCACCACTTGTTGTCCATTATAAATGACACATGTATCCTAATCATCAATAAATCTCCCACTACGATAAGGTAGTGAATTATCGATATTAGGTCGTATTTCATCCTGCATGGGTGGTCAAGACACATTTGTAAGATGATATTTTATTACACTTTGTAAGTCCAAATTACACTTGGGCATGTGGTTTATAATATATTCATCTTTCAAAAACAGAGAATTGATGTAATCAATGACCTTCTTGTACTTAGGAGTATGGTATAAACTACCTTTGTAACCTTGGGGATAAACAACGAAGAGATATACCGCTTTCCTTAATTTTAACTCCCTTGGATCGTTCTATAACAGAAGTGCTAGGATCCCTAGAATCAAAACATTCCTAGAATGAGTTTGCACACACACTCCTATGTTTAATGGGAGTTGAAGAGATCGAATAAGAATAAATTACATTATAATGTATATTCTCGATCTCTTTCATAAAAATCCCACTAGGAATCTTGCAGTCCTGAACAACCTACCATGGACCTTATTATACCCAAAAGATCCTTATTCCTTCATTTCCTTTACACCATTTCGAAGTGGACTGCCAGGTGTAGACAACTAATAAAACTTAACCTTTGATAAATGATTCCTTAACTATCCCAAAAGGCAAACACCCCGACGATCATATCGTTGATCTTTGATTAATTTACCTCACCCACGCTCCACACAAGTCTTTATACGCTTTGAACTAATAAAAGGCTTTAGAATTATGGTGGATTAGGTAAACATATCCATACCTTCGAGTGATCATTAATGAAAATCTATGAAGAACTCAAACCACATTTTTACCCGATAGTCACCAAATCACATTAATAAAAGTGAACCATTTCCAATACATCTTAGGCTCTTTAGGACTTGCTCATAAGGGACCCTTGGTCATTTTATCTCTTAAATAGAATTCAATACTAGGAGTGCCATCACGTTCAATGAGCTCAATTGTCCCTTTTAAATAATTCTTCGAATTCCTTTTAGAATAAAACAACTTATGTATAAGTGCCAAAATTGTGTTAAGTTCTACAAGGAAACTTTCTCTTTAATGATCATGACCATTAAATTATTCAACTCGTTATTTAGCATTATTGAAGAGACAAACCTTATAATGTATAAATTATTTTCCCAATGTGCCGATATAGATAAAAGATATCCAATTTTTTATTTACAAAAATAATTTTATAAAATCAATTGAATATTTGTTCAAAACTAAATTAGAAAATCGAAACTAATTTTTTAAAACCCAGGTACATTAAATAATTCATCTACATTAACTTTATGTGTACCCAAAAATTCATAAGAATATCCCATTGCTAATACCGCTGCGTTATTATGATTACCCATAACTTAGGAGCATCTCTATATAAAGTAATTGCTCGATTACCTGGAATCTTTGCAATGAGTTACAATCCTGATTTGTGATTCCTGAATCCACATATCTAATTATTGTAGATCGGACCATAAATCAAGAACTTACTTTTAAGAGATAAACCATTACCATATCCCTTTCTTCACAAAACAAGGAAAATCGGACACTGAAGATAAAAATGTTCCACTTACTTGAAGTGAGAATGCCTGCCTTTCGATTATTTCACTACTACCGAGGAATAAAAACCTTTCTAAAGCCAAACTGTTGTACCGTAGAGTTATCCTTATCCGCCTACCTCCCTTTCAAGAAATAAGTAAAGCTCTTTATTAACAACAAACACCGACATTTGACTGCCAATGATCCTCACTCCCGAATTACAAGATGGTATTGGATTTTTCCATCATGCCTAAGCTAAAAGAATCATTTGTTCAATAAATAATGAAGTCATTCTAAGAACACGATTCTTACTTGAGTATCATCAACCAATCATAGGTGTCTATAAATTCGCATCGGTTAATTCTTTTCAAATTAAAGATGCACATATAGAACTTCCCCATTTAAGGGATTAAACATATGTAACACTTAATTTAAAATAATTACCATTAATTTTAAAACACATGATTCCATGATTAAAACCATCCATTTAGGGGCTAAACGAGCTAATTTGAGGAGTTATTCACATCACAATTTTAACATATTGATCGAATTATGGGTTGAAACAGTTTATTATCTCCTTAAGTTAGAACAATGTCCAATATATTTTCGATCATTGAAACTTTTTCAAGTTAAACCTTTAAGACTAAAACAGTGAGAAAAAAATTGAATTCATTTTTGAAATCCTAGAATCAAGAACTAGAAAGATTAATTTTCAATTAACACAGGAGAATTAATTTAATTATATTTTAAAGTGGCATCCCTCAACCACCTATTTTTAAAATTAAGTTGCCGGACATACTAGTTTCCTTATGAGGTGAGATTTCTTGTTGGGAGATTAAATCGCTCCACCTTGAACAAGCAAATTTTCATCTTTCATTATGCTATCTGGAATGTTTAGGATCCTTTGTCCAAAATAATAAATAGCCGAAGAACTTTTGTCTCATTTCTAATGACAGTGACTCCATTGGAGAGGATATCAAAAGTTGTGCATACCATCGTTTCATTCCTTGAAATAAAACTCGCTCATGATGGACTTCCCCATTGGGGGGATATAACTCACTCACATTCTAAATCTCATAATTATCATTTAAGAGTTTTAATTTATTCGTGATGCCTTGATTAACTCCATCCATTGGGGACCAAACTAGATGATGCGAGTAATCAATGGCATCCTTACTTAATTAAAATACCGATGGAGATTCCAGGATTTATGTTAAACCACTTATCTGACATTGTATTTATAAAAATTTGAGGGTTTTATAAAACATTTATTCAATTCTAAAAGATCGAATTTTAAATCCTTGGTAATTTTCAAAATTTACTTGTGTGAATTAAATATCTTGATCTCATTTTAATTTTCTTAAAATAAAAATATAATTTAAAATTTTTAAAATCAAAAATCATGAGATCTCAATTTAAATTCATACCTTTAAATTTTAATTACCCCAATTTAATTCAATTTATAAAAGAATAAAATACAACACTAATTTTTGAATAAAATCAATGATCTAGACCAGTCTCAAAATAATAATCCATGTTGTCCATAAAATCGGTGTTCCTAATTTTTCATATAACTAGTTTTAAACCCGCACGATGTGCAGACTTTTCTACAAAATATTACAAATTTGGAATGATGAGTTAACAACAAATCTGGTGCTAAAACATGTGTAACTCCAACATTAAATAAGCATTTTTTCAACTATAAAATTTATGTTACAAAATATGTGTGCTTAATGAACACCTAAGTACCAACACATCGTGTGTATATATATATATATATATATATATTAATGCCAATAAAACAACAATAAGTTATACATATAACACTGTCCATGCTAATGAGAAAATTGTGCGTACAACAATACTCAGGGTTACCCACGCGTATGATGCGACATTTCCTAACTAACGATTGCAACGCTAATCTAATTTGTTTTGGGATGAATCCGTGGCAACAGCACTAACGCGAGCTGCAGTTATGTGTCCAACTATTAAAATAAGAGGATGAGTTAACTATTAAATAAAAATTTAATGTAACGATCATTTGTTATATATGAAATAAAAGGAAAAAATCTTTGAATCTACAACACATACAAAACCAAAATGAATTCTGATAACCACCCAAAAGTGTTCAAATTATTATCCAAATAGACGATTTTTTATTAATGATTATCGGTAAAATTTCCCTTCTATGTGTTTATGTATTTCTTGTAGGTCAAATGTCATTTGCGGTATCAAACGCTTTAAATCAAGGAAAATGCATAGTTAAATGAACCTAAACCAATCCCGTAAAAAATACCCATCCCATAACCAAGCCCATACCATCCCGAGCCCTATTATATAAATATTATATAGTATGTGTGTCATTATGTCAGTATCTATATATATTTAGGGGTGTGTTTTTAATATATTTTTAGTGTTCTTTGTTTTATATTTTTATATTTTATTTTTTAATTATTTTATTATGAGTCTTTTAACGATTTATATGTGTGTGTTTTAGTTTTTATATTTTTTTATTCTATTATTTTGTGTTTTATATATATATATATATATATATATATATATATAAACCATTTTTTCTATTTTTTATAATAAAATACCTACAAACCCATACAAAAAACAGACTCCCTCGCCTATACCCTCTTCTCATACACCCTACACACAATAACATTTCATACCTCTTCTTCAACCAAATCTAATTTTTCCTTTCTCTCTCCTCTCATCATCATCTTCAACCTCTCATCCATTTTCATTCTCTCTCTTACTCCATTAAAATAAAACTCCATAAACACTTTACTACCATCCTCCAAACCACCATACTATCCAAAACCATCTCAGACCTTCCATCACAACACGACATGTCCTATCTCTATACCCGAACCACCATGGCACCCCTCTCCACTCTACAAATATCCACCTATTAACTTGGTTTGAAATCACCAATCTGACCACCACCTGAAAACATCATGACCTCTAGCTACCTATTTGCACCATATCCGACCCACCACAACCCTCTTACTCGCGACCCATCTAAACTCCACTTCGAAGCCAACCATGGCATCTCCTACCATAACCAAAACCCGACTCCAAAGATCCCAAACCCATTTATATCAACTCCGACCCAACAACCAACCTTACCCCATTAATACCTTTGACCCTAAACCCACAAACTCGGTGTGACACCCCGCTTAAAATAATAATGGGTGGCCAGCCCTATACTATAATTAATCAGGAATCTCAAGTGGATCATTCTTAGCATCTACCGTCGATACTAAAATAAACATGGCTAACTACCCAATACTATAAAAAGCGGGTGCCAAAAAAAAATTTAATCATACAAAGAACATCAACCAACCAACAACATCATAACTACTGAAACTGATAATGTAAACACACGAATAACAAGAAGATGTACATCCATAAAACATAATAACTATATCAAAAAGGAAAAATACCCGAATATGATGTCGGGTCACAGACAATACAACAACTTGAGGAAAGAAAAAAATGAAAGTGCTACATACACAACCCTTGGGTGTAAACCCGACAAACAAACTGAATCTTAAACTAGATTTACAAAAGATAGGAAACGACTATAAAAAAATCCCGCTACAGTCCTCATCTGCTACGGATTCGAGCACACTGGATAGAAAAGCGTCACTAGCATCCTTGCAGTGGGACACCGAAACCGTATTACAATATATGTATAGCATGAGAAAAATATAAATGGGTGAGAGCCCGAGGTGTGAAAACATTTTAGCAAGTGCATTAAAATGCATAATAATTATAAATGCACAATATCATGATTAAAGTGAAGTCGCACTCTCGTGGAACTCAACTCACCCCTCAACTAAAGTGCGCACCTAAGCGTATGCACATGATCCTCAATTAAACTACCTGACAAGTTCTAGGGACAGGTACATCTAACCTACGCCTAATCCACACTCCCGTAACCCATCATCTAAAGCATAACCATAAACTTCCCATCCTGCCCTAAGCCAATTGTGCATCTAAACTTATGTTAACATATATATACATATACATATCTCTACTAGAATTCATCGGATTCTAGTTATTAACTTAAACAAGTTAATAACATCCAAATACTAAGGACTAAACTTCTACCAACTCTCAACATTGCACAACGTTTCGTGCGTGGGACGTCTCGCAATGTGAAATCCAAATAAGGAACTCCCCCGGTACACTACTCTTTGACAGTGTTGATCGTCAAGATCCATTACGCCCTCGGTGCACGACGCATATAATATCAGCTACTTATTTATGGTAATACTCTAATTATTATATTCTCATAAATAATCATTTCACTATAACATATAAATTGGAGTACTAAGGACTAAACTTCTCCCCACTCCCAACATTGCATTGTGTTTCATGTGTGGGACGTCTCGCAAAGCGAAATCCAAATAAGGAACCCCTCTGATACACTATTCCTTGACAATGTTGATCATCGGCATCTATTACCCCCTCGGTACCCAACACATAACTCCGACTACTTATATGAGTAACTATCTCTAATTACACAAATAAGATATTGCACCGAACCTTTAGGGTGTATATAACATTATTCTAGTTATAAATCACAATCATTCAACCTTAACAAGCACGTACACATAACACACTTAGCATATATGTAAATATCCAAAACCTAATAACTTATGGATATAAAAAAAAATACTTCACAATGTTATCATCTTCCAGGAATTTCTCACTTTATCCCGGGTTACCATCCACCGAAATATTATCACACCGCCCTAGTAATAAAAATAAATTACAACGTATAGGAAGCGGTCATAGTTTCGAACCTGAAAGTGAGAACGAATCATACCCAAGACTTCTCACCTAGAATAAAATCACGCAATAAATAATTGATGACTATGACATGGGGACTATATAGACCCTACTCCTCAAGCCAAGGACCTTGCCCACATCGCGCAACTTCCCATGATAGCACTGGAGGGTTTGCTCACACAATAAGTACATATCTATCATTCACACTAGATATATATGAAATAACACCATATATGTGCAAACCATCACACAAGGTATATACATTCATGCCATATATATATATATACACTCTGATATACAGTGATTAACCCGGCTATAAGTATATACACAACGTATTCTAGTCGGTGATATGCTAAAACATTCCCAATTCAAATTACGGTTCGGTTGATCATACGAACCATTAACGTTATCACATTTGGGATTTAATCCTGAAGTCCAACATCACTAAGTGTACCCCGCCTCTCTTTTATTGACCCATAATTATCTTCAAATAGAAATCTCGATGATAGTAGTATTCCCCACTAAGTCGATATGATAATCTTCAATTTGTACTCTCTCAAAATAACTCGATATGCCCCCAATATTTCATCATATGTGAAACTCCTTACAAATCTACAAAATGTACTTCTCGTAACATATTTAAAGGTTCCTCATCGATAAACCCAAACGGAACGGAGCGAAACTCACTCGAGAAAAACCTCGCAAAACAGCCCTGTTTTCGAATCGATTTGGCCCAGTCCGAATCGATTCAGTCCTCAAAGCGAATTGATTCACCCCTAATGCGAATCGATTCGGTCCAAAGGACCTGGAAGTCTGTCTTAGGCCGAATCAATTCAGCTTGGGGTATGAATCGATTCGATCACTCAGATCTGTAAGTCTGTAACATTTCAAATCGATTCGAAAAGGGGTCGAATCGATTCGAACTGTTCAGCAGCTATGAAAATGGCTTATTTTCTCCAAAACCAAAATTTTCAAAACCCAAATATATTATCTTCCAACTACCAATCTTCAACCCAAACATGTTTCTAACATTAGTACTCATTATATTTCTAACAAACTAATTATATAACCTTAAATCCATATGCCCACACCTCAAACACAAGATTTAACCAAAAATCTAGGTTTTTGACATAATAATCTAAAATCCATAAATTTATCCACAAATTATTAAATAAATGACATGCAAGAATTATTTAGTAAGTTTAGCCACTTGCCTCAAAGTTGTAGAGTCTGAATCTTCCTCGAAATCGCGTATTGGCCATAATCCCCAAGCTTTTCTCCTCTTTCTCTTGTTTCTCTTCTCTTCTCTCTCTCTAGGGCTTTCTCTTTCTCACGGATGAGATTGGCTTCTCACGAGCCCTACTTAATCCTCGTCTCCCAATTACCCAACTTTAAATGATAATACACACTTTAAGTGACTCGGTAACTCCCATTTGAGCAAAAAGAACTTAAACTATTTCGGAACCCAAATAAGACACAAGTAAAGTCATTTCGACTATTTCGACCCATCCGGGATCAACTGCACACTCAGAATCGTCTTTCGAAATAGTTTCTAACATCCACAAATTTTTTTGACCTCATTTGCCGAATCAAAATTCTCCAATTTAAATAAATACTATTTCTCCCAAAAAATAATTAAATTTTCAGTCCTAAAATCACGGGGTATTACACTCGGGCAACTCTGAACCTCATCTTGCTCAAACCCCATAACCCACACCCGAATTCGGCCACCAAGGCAGACCCTTGCTTCTACCCAGCTGGCCTTACTTCCACCCGAGATATTATTCTACCCGTGTCTTCCAAATGAAAAAAATGTTCAGATATATCAGAACTAATCTCAACCCTTCAACTTCACAATTATGTTTACAACCCTTTCTCATTCCGTCAATTTGATGAATTTTGAGTGAACTCAAGCCATTTAGGGTATTTATAATCGACCATCTGGAGCAACACAACCTTAGAAGTAAAGAAAATGAAGAGGGAAATAAAGAAGAAATCTGTGAAGATAAAGAAAGAAATCAAGAGCCATAAGAAAACGTAAGAAGATTATCAAACCCATATTTATATTGATTGGTATATTAGCCACTTGGGATAAGAGAGTGATAAAGATGTAGATATTAATACCAAGTTCCGTTTTATAAAAGAAGATAAAATATTGGCGTTGTAATTGAGTTGGCCACGTGGATATCTTTTTTGGAAGAAGTCATAACTCTTTGTATAGCATTTTATAGTATATAGATGTTAGAACACAAATTATGAAACATAATAAAATAATGAGAGATAAGAAATTAAATAAATAACAACAATAAATAATAAAAAGACATTAGACTCCTGGCCTAGACTTCTACATGAAGTAAAACTCTTCATGCAAAAGAATCCTTATTGAAAACACTTCCTTATGGTCAAGAGTCCAAGTTGAAGTAGTAGGTTTCATCAAATCCAAGAGTCCTAGTTGTAGAAGACTTCCTTACGGGAAGTAATCCAACTTGAGTAAACTTATTCAGAAAAAAGAGATCTTGAGAGTCTTCATCATTGAATTATTATCCCCTGGTGTCAAGAATTATTCTATAGAAGAGCCACCACTGGAAACCATCTTAAAAGGCAAAACAACTAGGTTGTCACCGGAGCTGTCAATTGATCGACTATCCAGGGTCAATCGATCGAACCTCCAAGATCTAGTGCAATTCTCCTCTCGGAGGCTGCATGAAAAAACTTCATATCCATACTGAATCTTCATGAAAACTTTTCAAAACCATAAAACCCAACCTTATACATGATTACAAGTGTTTAAAAACCTTACAATCCCTCACCATCTCCTCTATTGACATCGACAATGAAATAATTACAAAACTTAAATTATTACAACCATATCGAATCGAGAGACAAAAAATAACTATGGATAAACCACCATAGGATCCAATTATACTAAAAATAAATGTGTGACCATAATAGAATGGTTATATATGAAGTTGTAAAACCATATTTATATGAAAGCATACACAAAGATATACATGAAAAAACTAGGATTAGCTTGTTTGGATATTATGGACCTTTCAAATGAATGATTAATCTTAACTAAAAGCTCTCCTACTAATTGACGGGCATCGATATATGCTGAAGAATTTTTTTTGCCTTGGAACTTGGATTAATCAAACATGATAAAGATGGAAACCCAAAAGTAGGTTTGAAGAACAAACTTAGGGTTTAGAATACAATACCTTTGCGAATCCGACTGTGATCCGATGAGGAGAAATGTATTATAGGTAATGAGGCCACCTTATTTTGAATCATAAAAATCTTGAAAAACCTTATGTAAAGCTTGAATCTTCTAATGAATGATCCTCCACAAAGATTGGTAAGTGTGTAGGAACCTTTTGAGATGAAAACACTTCCTTATGAGTGAGATTTAATCCTTTCTCTAGGCCTTTTCACAAAAAATGTGAATAGTGTTTTCTCTTACCCTTATCAAACCCCTTCCCACACCTTTATATACAAGTATAAATGGACGGTATTAGGCCAAACTGGGTTTCTGAAGAATCTGGGCCTAACAACTTGGGCATTAGGACTACACTAGGGACCCAAGATAAATAATTTAATTAGCTTGGCCTCAAATAAATACTTGGAAATATCCATTTACAATTTTCGTAATTTATTTTCTTTATTTATTTAATCATAACTAATTCCACTAAATAATTATTACTATACGCTCACTTAATTATCCCATAAATCCTCAAGTATAATGATGTCATATTTACAAAGTTAATTATGGTGCATAATTTGACTCCCCGTGTTAAGTTTTCGATACCCACTTGGCTAAGTCAATTTGTTATTAATCAACTTTGACCAACATCTAATCAATTTCCTTGACTCTCAAGCCTAACTTATCTTGCTACCTCCACGAGATTATAAATAATCCACTAATCAGGTTTACTGGTGGAAACAAAACATAATGAGTCAGTAAAGGGGTATCACAATCCTTGGTATCGTCGAACGAGGATTTCTTAAAATTAATATCTCAGACCTACTTATATAATTATCACACAATATACGGGAATCATTTGATTCAATCTAATATTGAATCGCACCCATGGAAATCAAAGTGACAACTACACAATCATCCTAATCCTCTTATTTCCTGGGATTAAGAGTCTATGCAAATTGTGTGAGACTTTTTTAGTCTAATCATGATAGCCCTTTAGACTCTAATCTCATGGGTGGTCCCATTAAATACATTCCTGGGATATACCGATCATAATCCCCTGTTGAACTATCTCACAAGTTCTCAAACCATCATCAGTTCCTCGTAGTTTAAGATAAACTACTGGGATTGTATCAAAATCGTTTCGATAGGATGACAAGTCCCGATTTAGGTGTTGTGAAAATTATATTCAACACAAATAAATGAGAGAAGCGCAACCACCAAGGAAAATAAAGAAGATAAAATTCCAAGCACACAACACAATATGTACGTGGTTCAGCAAGAATCCCTACGTCCACAGTGGTGCAGTCAGTATTATTTTTATATACTCCGGGGAGCGTTTACAGAGAATACAGTGCGTGTCCTTTGCCCCAGACTTAGGGTTTATCATATATATGTATGTCCTTAGGGAGTGGGGGTATTGGACCCCCTCACGTTTACCATCTTCTCCTGGAACATCTCTACACAAGAACATGGGAGGATATTAAGTCGTAATTCTATTTAGTTAAGGCGAGGGGTCCAGATTTTGGGCCGTTTTCATTAGGCTACTCGTTCGGGCCCATAATGGTAAATTCGGGTACCCAAAATTGCCCCTAAAGTTATTGGGCCACAAGTTGGGCTTAATAAATTTAAATGATTTTCCATAATGACACTTTTATGAATCGTGTAACTCTTCCCAAAGCCGAGAACTAATTTAGGCGGCAGTTGCTTTGTGTTCTGTGCACGATGATTGGGTGCGTTTAAAAGCTGTTTGGAGCAGTGTTCCATAGTTGTCGTTTCAAATTTCCTTGCGATCACTCATCTTCTGCGAGTTTCAGCTGTTGTCTTCTTCTTCGGGCCTTCATTTTCTTCGCTTTCACTCTCTCTCGTCATCTGGGCTTATGATCTTTCATCTCATAAGTCCTCTTCGCTCTTTCTTTGTGCTTCTTTTTGTTGAGTTTTCTCTGAATTTATGACTTTAGGGTTTACAAATGTCAAATATAGGTAATAAATCAGTGTCTGAGTTTAGGAAGTTCTATAATATCCCAAAATGGGTAGAGATCTCCCTAAGAATGTTAGAGAGATAGAGGGTGCTCACCGGATTCATGTCTTGTTGCTTTCTCAAGGGGGGCTTACTTTTCCTCCAAACAATTTGTTCCTTCATTTCTTTGGTTATTTCAATATTATCCCTGCACAGTGTTCGCCCAATGTATGGAAGATAATTAATGGTGTCCATAGAATAAATCAACTTTATGGCACTAAATTAGGGCTCGCCGAAGTTTTCTTTTGTTATTACTTCTCTCGAACTGGCTCTGGTCTTCTTTACCTCAAGGCCAAGAGTACTGACAGGGTATTGGTAGTAAATTTACCTGATTCCCACAAGGACTACTGGCAAGATGTCTTTCTTGCTAGGAATTGGCAGTTCTCCCCCCATACTGAGGGGTCGAGGTCTGATAGGTTCACTGTCCCCTTTTATAGGGAAGAGTATATAGGTAGTCTTTGCTCTGCCCTTTTGATTTCTTTGTTAATGTGTGATTTTTCTTACACTTTCCTATTTTCTTTTCAGCGAGGATAAAGAACTTAGAGCCTTCCTTTAGTGAGGTTCGAACTTCCAAGCTGATTAAAGCTTGGAATATAAGGGAACCCTTAGCTGATGGTGAACATCCCCGGTCTGCTTCTTTCCTGCTCGAGTACAAGAACATTGGGTCCAGTTTTATTACAAGGACCGTGGATAGCATCCTCGAGTTTGATACTTCTGAAGAAGCTGCTACCGATCCCATTCAGTTGGACAAGGAAGAGAGAAGTTCTGAGAGTTCTAAGAGTGATTTTAGAGGGGGGCTAAAGGTGGTTTTGACGAGGAGAGCTCCAGCAGTGACGATTCTTTTAGCTCAGAAGAGGTTTTTGAAACCCAAGAACCCTCAAGTTCATCCAACAGCTCTAGCGAGGAAATGGTTCCCCCAAGAAAAAACTTGATCCATGATGATGATGATGATTTGATCCTCGCTCAAAGGTCGAAGAAGAAGAAGTCCAATAGTGGGGCTGTTGCTACTAGTTCTCGGGCTGCTGCTCAGGAGCAGGAGAAGAAGAGAAGGGAAGAAGAGCAGGTGAGAGAGAGAGAGAGAGAGAGAGAGAGAGAGAGGAAGAGAGAAGAGGAGAAGAAGAAAGTTGAGGAGAAGAAGAAGGTTAAGGAGAAGAAGAGAGTATAGAAGGATAAGGAAAGTGAGGAAGGGAGGAGAAAAATGGAAGCGAGGATGAAGGTTGGGCAGGCCATAGTGCCCGTCTCCGTGTTGCCAGAGGGGGCCTCGGTTGCCACTTCTCCTCAATTGGCCCCTGCGCTGCTCGAGAGGGTAGTCATTCCTACTGATCGCCAGAGAGAGATGGGGACTGACCAGTTAGACCTACAAGCGAGTCTGAGGCTAGTCTTGGTAAGTTTATTTCTCTTTTCTAATGCTCGTCAAATTCTGTCTGTTTCCTTCTTCTAATATTTTCTTCTACTCGCAGTTTGGGACTGATTTTGCTGTGCTCTATCGCTCTCGCGATGAGCTGATCAATAAGAACGGTGAGCTGGATAAGCAGAATGCTGCTTTGAGGGTGAAGAGTGCCGAGATCAATGCCAACTTGAAGGCTGTTGATACTGCCCGTACATCCTCTGACCTGGCCCTTGCCAAAGCCAATCGAGAAAGGGAGGTGGTGGATAAAGAACTGAGCGAGCTGCGACAGGCCTACAATTTGGTCTGTTCGAGCAAGCTGGCGATCATGGAGGAGAACAAGGTGTTAAACGAGAAGCTAAAGGAGAAGGAGTCCGAGGCAGCCACCGTTAAGGAAGACTCTTATAACTCCGGGTGGGATGCATCATACGAAGATTGTGAGGTTCAGATAGGCTACATCATCCTTCTGAACTTCAAAAAAGGCTGGAATAAATCCCTCTTGGCTGCCGGGATGGATGTTGCCTCTCCCTTGTTCGATGAGCACGATCCAGGCCCAAAACCAATTATGGATGAAGCCCCTGCCCCAGCCATCGAAGGTGTTGACCCTGCCTCCCAATCAGTTCCTGCTGATTCCCTTCCTGTTCGGGCTGTAAAATTTATCCCTGCTGAGGGAGGTGCTCCTACTGCTGCTGACAAGGGGACGCAACCAGCTTCTTCTGAGAAACCCGAGGTCGCCAACTGATTTATCCTTAGGGTTCCTTTTAGTATTTTTATTTGTAATGTTCCTTTCTATTTTTCAATGTACTCTGACCCTTTTAAGTATTAATGAAATGAGAAGGTTTCTTCACTCAGTGTACTGATTCATTTTATCCTTTACTGCTCTTTTATGGCTTGTAGTTGGTTAATGTAGATGACTATATACCAGCCACTTCTCAATTGGGAGGAATGCTTGGTCCTGATGTGAGTCCCAAAGTTTGTCATATCGTCGTGAGAATTTATAAATTGCTGCGATTGAGGAACAAGCGTTTTATAGAGAAGACTGAGCTCGTTGTTAAACTGAAAGATAGGCTCCAGGAGATGGAAGAGGTTAGAGCTTCTGTTCAAGAGGAGGTGAATACTCTGAGAGCAAGACTCCTCGATGCTACCGAGATTAACCAAGTTGGAGAAATCCGACAACAGAAAAATGAGTCTTTGAGGAGGGAAGTGTTACTTCTCAGGGAGCACGCGTCGAGAACTGTGCCTCGCATTTTAAGGGGTTCCTCCTCATCGCGAGCTGGCACAGGATCGAGTGATGTTCTTCCGGTAATACGAGGCTCTACCCCATCCACTGTTCCGTGAGCTGGTGAAAATTCAAGAAGCTCGGCTAGGAAAATGGATGAGCTTCGTGAAGATGTTTGTCGGGCTTATGTTATTCCTGCTAGGCTTCAAAGGGACGTCACACGGATGAGGTTCTCGGTAAGTATGGGCTGATGGTTATGACCAAGGTTGGGTGGATGCTCCGACGAGGCTGACAGAGTTTCAAGAGCTCGCTTTTATCAGGGGATGGTTGAGTGCCCTAAGGGAGCTACAAGTTTTAAGTAACTCAATACTCTGGTACCGTCATGAGATCTCCCCTTCCACTATAAGGCTTAATCCCTTCAGGAGGGATGATCAGTGGATCCCCATCGATGCCATCCCTCGACAGCTGTTGGAGTCAGATACGAATGAGGTCGAGGAGGGAGTAGCTCCTCATCCGGACGATGGTCGAAGAGCACAAGTCACAGATTATCTTGTACAGATGCCTCGGCCTCAGTTGTAACTTTGTACACATATGTAACGAAGCAATGTAATATTGATGCTTTGGGTGGTTTCGCTGATTATACATGGGTTGTTTATTTCTGTTGTGACGAAGTAATATAAAATTTATGTTTTGGGTGAACTTGACGACTAAACAAGTGTTCTATATTTCTTGCATCATTTATTATTTGCTTAATAATCTTGGGCCTCTCTTGGCCGACTAGATGGGTAAGTTTTCATTGTTGAGTAAGTGTCCCTCCAGTCCACTATGCTTATGGGATACCATTCTGCCTTACTTTACCTTTTAGGCCATGTCGTCACACTCCCTTAGGCCTGTGTGTGGCAATTGGTGAGGACACACCTGGTGTTGGATGTTCAATTCGATCAGGGTTTTACTGACCAAATATTTTTTGGCGACCAATTCGCCTTGGTCGAATTGCCTAAGGATCTCCTGTAGGGCTTCATATATTTCCAGGGGCAATACTAAGAGGTTGTTCGTGTTTCATAACAAAAACCTGAGGAGGGTGTCTTCCCTGCAATAGCGTGTTGAGTAGTGTTCCTATCACTTAGAAAGGGTGTGCAAGTTATAAAATTCATATATTAGTTAACTAACACCTCATAGAATGCAACTACCAAACAACGTTTATTAATCATAAGCAAATGAGCTGCCAAAATCTGGTAACAAAGCGAAAGAAAAAACTAGAAATAGAATTTCTTAAGATTTGCTGCATTCCATGCTCGGGGTATCTCTTTGCCCTCCAGCGTTTCTAAGTGATAGGCTCCTTACAGGTCATCTCTTGTTATCTTGAATGGTCCTTCCCAGTTTGGCCCTAACTTGCCATTTGATGGTTTTACTGCGCTGCCAAGGACTTTCCTTAGGACATAGTCACCAACTTGGAATGCCCTTGGATTGACCTTCTTGTTATAGTGTTTTGTGAGTTGTTCCTAGTAGCTCGCTAATTTCATTAAGGCAAGTTCTTTGCGTTCGTCGGCTAGGTCGAGTTCAGAAAGCAATGCTGCATCATTCTGGCCTTGGTCGACAAGGGTGGACCTCATAGTTAGTAGGCCTGCTTCTAATAAGATGACCTCTTCCATTCCTTATGTTAATGAGAATGGGGTCTCACCCGTTGCCCCATGTGGGGTAGTGCGGTGAGCCCACAGAATATCTGGCAGTTCGTTTACCCACACGCATTTGGATCACTCTAATCGCTTCTTTAACCCATCGATCACTGTTTTGTTGGAAGCTTTGGCTTGACCATTGCTCTGAGGATACGCCACTGAGCTGAAGTATTTCCTGATCCCGTGCTCATAATAGAAACTTTGGAAAGGGCCACTTTCGAACTGTGTTCCGTTGTCAGTGATGATGGTTCTGGGGATTCTAAAATAGGTAATTATGTTTTTCCATATGAATCTCATCATATCTGCATCTCGGATGTTTTCCAGTGGCTCTGCCTCGATCCATTTGGTGAAGTAATCCATTGTGACCAACAGATACTTGCGGTCGCCGGCGGCGGTAGGAAGTGGTCCTACGATGTACATTCCCCATTGGGAGAATGGCCAGGGGTTGGTGAGTGATCTTAGGTCTTTGGAAGGTTGGTGAACCATAGCAGCATGTAGTTGGAATTTCTTGCACTTGCGAGCGTACACTGCTGAATCTTTTTGCATATACGGCCACCAGTAGCCCTCCTTCATAGATTGAAAAGATAATGATCTTCCTCCAATATGGCTCCCATAGATTCCCTCGTGGAGCTCGTGTAGAATCTTCTCGACATCCCCCGAGTGAATACATTGTAGGTAAGGGCCAGAGAACGATCTCTTATATAGCTTGCCCTCAGGAGATAAGTGAAAGCGAGCAGCTTTGACTCTTATCTGATGAGCGGTCTTCCTATCGCTTGGAAGTGCACCATCCCTCAAATAGTTCCTTAAAGGGTCCATCCAACTGGGTGCTAACTCAATCTGGAGCACATGTCCCCCGCCTGGCCACTTATCACTCTGGTTGATGCTCGGATGAGCGAGGAAGTCGATGGGGATCATTTTTTTCAAGTCAGAATTGATTGTCAAACTCAGGGATGCCAGGGTGTCAGCATGGTTGTTTTGTACTCTAGGAAATTATTGGAGATTGACTTCTTTGAAGATGGCCATTAGCCTCTTGTATAAGGAGAGATAGGCTGCCATTCTTTCATCTCTTACGTTGCAGTCCCCGCTTATCTGATTGGAGACTAATTGTGAGTCGCTGAACACCTGTAACTGCTTTGCTCCCAAAGTGTGTGCTTTCTGGAGGCCGGTTATCAAAGCTTTATATTCTGCCTCATTGTTAGATGCTTCAAATCCAAGTTTGATTCCCTGTTCGAGGGTTATACCTTCTGGAGTAACAAACACAATGCTCACTCTTGCCCCCTTTGAATTGGAGGCTCCATCAACAAATAATTTCCAAACTCCCTCTGTTGTGTGGTTTTCTCCTTGCTTCAAGGGTTGAAGTTGGTCTAGAGGATGCTCGCCTGTGAATTCAGCTATGAAATCAGCAAGTACTTGTCCCTTGATTGCATTCCTTGGTTGAAATTGGATGTCAAATCGTCCGAGCTCAACTGACCATTTAGTCAATCTGTCTGACAGATCCGCTTTCCTTAGGGTTGCTTTAAGGGGGTGCGATGTAAGAACAATGATGGTGTGAGCTTCAAAATAGTTCTTCAACTTCCTTGAAGCTACTACAAGCGTAAAGGCAAGCTTCTCTAGTTGTAGGTACCGATGTTCAGCCTCTAATAGAGTCTTGCTCGCGTAATAAACTGGGTGTTAAATTCCTGCTCTCTCGCATACCAGCGACGAACTCACGGCGTGGTTGGAAACGGAGAGGTATAAGTATAAGGAATCTCTTTCTTGAGGTATGAGGAGCAGAGGTGGTGAGCTAAGGTAGTCCTTGATCTCATTCAATGCTTGCGAGCAATCTTGATTACATTCTACTGTCTTATTTCCCTTCAAGAGCTGGAAGAATGGTTTGTATTTCTCGAAGGACTTCAAGATGAAACGGTTCAAGGCAGCGAGCACGACGATGAGCTTCTGTACGTCTCGTATTGTGCGAGGGGGTTATACTATATTGCTTGCATCGATTTGGTTTGGGTTAGCCTCGATGCCTCTCTTACTGACCAAGTATCCAAGAAATTTTCCTGACTGGACACCGAAAGAACACTTGCTCGCATTGAACTTCATTCAGTATTTCCTGAAGATCTCGAAGGTTCTCGATAGGTCTGAGAGGTGGTATTATTTGCTTCTGCTCTTGACGAGCATATCGTCAATGTAGACCTCCATGGTGTCTCCCATTTGGTCTTTGAACATCTTGGTGACCTGCCGCTGATAGGTTGCCCCTGAATTTTTTATCCCAAAGGGCATGACTTTGTAACAGTATAATTCGACTGTGGTGATTAATGTTGTCTTGTCCTGGTCAGGTGCATACATAGGGATCTGATGATACTCTGAATATGTATCCATAAAACTCATTCTTTCGTGAGTTGCTGTGGCGTCCACCAATTGGTTAATTTTTGGGAAGGGAAATTGTCCTTAGGTCAAGCCCTGTTAAGGTCAGTGAAGTCGATGCAGACTCTCCATTTCTCATTATTCTTTGGAACTACTACTGGGTTGGATTACCATTTGGGGAATTGGACATCCCGTATGGATCCTGCATCCAGTCATTTTTCTACTTCTTTCTCTACGGCTTTTGCCTTCTCAAGCGCAGTTCTCCGTGCCTTTTGGGTGATAGGTTTGAAAGTGGGATCGACATGCAATCGATGACAAACCACACTGGGATAGATTCCAGGCAGCTCGTATGGTTCCCATGCAAAAATGTTTACGTTACTTCTCAATAAAATTGTCAATTCCTTTTTTTCTTGATCTGTGAGGGAAGCTCCAATCAAAAATACCCTGTCCTTTTCGCTATCACCAGTTGTAACTTCCACCAGGTTTTCAATGACCCGCTCAAAGGGGAGGAGCCTGGTCTCCTCCACTCTGGGTCTTCCATACCTTAACTGCTATGTTGAAGGTATCACACCTTCGTGTTCCTCGACCTGCTCATTGGGCTTCTCAGCCTTTTTCTCTGGTCTAGGGCAGATGGCTGCTATGAAGCACCTTCTTACCATCGCTTGATCGCCATGGATCTCCATAACTCCTCACTCGGTCACATACTTGAGTTTCTGATAGTTGGTCGAGGGGATTGCCTTTATCGCATGTAGCCATCCTCTCCTGAGGATGGCTTGGTACGGCGAGTCAATATCGACTACTAAAAACTTAATCATCTTGGAGATACTTCCTTCCCTTACGGGTAGCACAATCTTTCCCAGTGGGATAGTCATTTTTCCAGCGAAGCCAACTAGAGGGATAGTAGCCTCCTTCAGGTCAACGATGCTCAACTTCAATTTTCGAGATACATTACTTCGGATGAACTTCCTTGGTCGACGAGCAACTTATCGATGTCATAGTTGGCAATCCTGAGCGTAATGATCAAGGTGTTATGGTGTGGGGTTCTTACTCCCACCAGATCTTCATTTGTGAATAGGATATGTTTTCTATAGTCGACGTCATCTGCTCGCCGACGTTTTCCTGATTGGTTCTTTACTGGATCGATCTGGAAAGCTTGCATCACTGCTGTAAGCTTTTTTACCTCCATTCGAGCTGAATTCCCCTGAATCTGCTTCACATCAGATGCCTCGTGAATTACTGTGAATTCATGGCTAGCATCGTCCTCGAGTACATTGTCAAGTCTTGCTTCTCCATTAGCAGCGACTTTCTCTGCCTTCTTTTCCACAAATTCGTTCAGATGCCCGGACTGGGCCAGTTCTTCGAGGTGGGACATAAGAGCTTTGCAATGCTTAGTCTTATGTCCTCCCTCTTTATGAAAAGCGCATCTCAGCGCATTATTTCTCTTTAAGGGATCTCCTCCCATCTTTCTGGGCCACTTAATAAATGGCTCGTATTTGATTTTTGCGAGAATCTTGTAAATTGGTTCTCTGAAGACAGTGTTAACTGCCTGAAATGCTTTTGCCACATCGTTCTTGCCTTCGTTCTTGGAGCCATTCTTGCCCCCATTCTTTCCTCCTTTTTTCTGGTTCTCAGCTTTGTCATTGCCTTTGGCAGTGATCTTAGTTCGATCGTTCTCCCCTGTACTGAGGCGGGTCACATCCTCCACCTTGGTATATTTCTCGATACGATCCATCAGGTCGTCGATGGTCGTGGCCTCTTTCTTTATCAGGGACTGGTACAGAAGGGAATATTTGGGTAGCTTAATTTTGAAGGAGGCCACTGCTACCTGCTCCGAGCAGTCTTCGACCTCATTGAATAACTCCCAGTACCTCTTCGCGTAGTCTCGAACGGTCTCTTGAGATGTCATCTTCATTGTTAGCAAAGCATCAATCCTTTTGGTATGGGAGCTACTAGTAATGAAGTGGACCATAAAAAGCTCGGCCAGGGACTCAAAGCTCCTGATAGACCTGTGAGGGAGCCTTTTGAACCATTTTTGTGCCACGTCATGTAGGCTCGAGGGAAACATTTGGCACATCAGTGCATCTCGGTGGTTCCGGAGGGTTATGGCTTGCTTGTACTGTCTAACGTGATCAATGGGTTCAGTTTTTCCATCATAAATCTTGAATCGTGGAATAGCAAATTTCTTGGGGGCTTCTTCTTCCTCTATTTCCCTCGAAAAAGGGGATTTCATCTGGGTCTTGAGAGCTCTTCTAGCAAGCTCCCTAGTCGATTTTGAGCCGCGATGTGCTGGGTGTTGGTCCATCTCTCTTCGGACCAAATTTCGTATGTTCTCATTGCTGCGAGCTGGGCTCCTGTAACGGTGAGCCGATTGCTGGTGCTCGAGTGAGTCGTTGCTTGACTCGTGCCTCTCACTCTTTTGGGATCCACGCTTAGGGCTCCTTCCTCGGCTGCGAGACTTACTCGCCTGAGGGCTAGGAGTGCGGTATGGACGCCGCCTAATGCGACGATGGAGTTCTTTCTCCATCCTATCTAATTTTCTTTTGAGGCGAGCATTCTTAGCCTCCTTCTTGTGAGAGGACTCCTTTTGCTCTTGGAGCCTTGCCTCATAGGCATCAATGAGTCTAGAGATTTACGTGGACCTCGGTGGTCCTTGGCTTTCCTCTGAGGCTGGCCTCTCCGGGCGAGCCCTCTGATCTGAACGCCGAACTTCAAATCTGATCCTGCGAGGAGCAGGTTTTTCTTGGATATCTCCTACCTGAGGAGCGTTACTGCTATGACCAGACATTTTGAACTTCGTTGTTGGTGTGGGCTTTCTGAGGGAAGACAAACGTTCCTACAGACGGCGCCAATTGTGGTGACAATTATATTCAACACAAATAAATGAGAGAAGCGCAACCACCAAGGAAAATAAAGAAGATAAAATGCCAAGCACACAACACAATATGTACGTGGTTCAGCAAGAATGCCTACGTCCACAGTGGTGAAGTCAGTATTATTTCTATATACTCCGGGGAGCGTTTACAGAGAATTCAGTGCGTGTCCTTTGCCCCAGACTTAGGTTTTATTATATACATGTATGTCCTCGGGGAGTGGGGGTATTGAACTCCCCCACGTTTACCATCTTCTCCTGGAACATCTCTACACGAGAACATGGGAGGAGATTAAGTCGTAATTCTATTTAGTTAAGGGGAGGGGTCCGGATTTTGGGCCGTTTTCATTAGGCTACTCGTCCGGGCCCATAATGGTAAATTTGGGTACCCACATTAGGTTATGAACATTTCAAAAAATATAGAAACAGAATTCCAATATCCTCCTGAATAACTCAAAGTTGTATGACTAGAATTCTTACTAAGCTCTATTGGCCGATATTAATATGAAATAATATATTTAAACTGAATATAGAGCATTTTGGTAACCATCATTCTTATTTTAAAATTAAATGACACACTTTTACTTAGAAGTAACCGTCATATATGGTTTTAAGAATAATACCCCAATAAGATCAGTAATCATATCATTAATCGAAGCAGCGACACATTAATTACAACAATGTGTACATCTAATCGAAGTGTCAGAGGGGTCAACATTCTTGTCATGAGATTTGGAAGTACTACCGTGACCACTCAAGGGTCTATCAGTTGCTAATTTCTTAAGACTCGTAATGGAAAATAAAAAAATTCCAAAATACCTCACAACCGATAGATTTTGAACCACAAAAGATCAATAAACCAATAAAAACAATCTTCAAGACTCCTAAAACGAACTTAGAAAAATTCTAAGATGATATTTTGAGTGACTACCAGAGATGAAATCTCAAAAACCCCAAAAAATTTCAAAACTAGGTTTGGAACTCTAGATCTCTGAATTAAGAAACTAAAATAAATAAGGAACGAAATCACCTAATCAAAGTAAAATCACACCTATAGGAACTTCTAAAGAGGGAAAATAAGGGTTTGAATGTGTTAAATGAGATTTTGAAACCCTCTAATATGAACTAAAAGTTAAGCAATCGTTGTCCCTGTCCGTGTGAACGGCCCTAAAATAACTCCACGCGAACGACCTTTAACCAGGCTCAAGAATATAAGCTTTGCAAAAGATGCGACCCAAAAAACCAATCCGTGTAAACGGATTGAGGCAATAGCCACAGGAACCAATATCATGCGCATGGACAAAACACATTCGTGTGAACTATTTTTTCCAGAATACACAAGTCAGGGGAAACTCTATTGAAGACTAGGTATAAATCTCAAAATTCCAAACTCTCATAAAACGTATGAATACCATGAATTCATTCTCAAGAAAATTAATTTTATATATTTTTTGTATATAATCAATGAATTAAAAACTAAACACACCCAAATCTATACATATAACGCAAAAACATGTAAAGTGATTTAGTTAAGCTATCAATGATAAAATGGATTCTTATCACACATTTTCTTTGAACTAAGATTAACGACGTGGATCAAATTCAAATCATAAAGAACCTTAATTAATCAAATATATCCATTCAAAATCTAATTGAATCAATTAAGAAATTTTATGTTTCAATCATGGCATGACGTGAACAAGTAATAGATCATAAAATCAAATGAATGCATATAATTGGTTTATATGAATTACAAATCAAGCCTAATTTTATTATTTAATCAATATTCTTTCAAGATCTTCCAAATGTAGATTCTAAACATTTACACTCACCTTAATGGGTGTACTATGCCTAAAGTAGATACGCAAAGTAGGGCTACAACAAACCAAAAGCCCATCCTTGTTTTTGTGCCATGAATTTTTTTATTACTTTCCATTGGCTATTTTCATCATTATTTTAATTTTACTACGGTGGCTTTCACACACACTTTGGCAGAGAGTTATTGATGATACTTAAAATCAAACCACTTTTTTTCTCACTAACGGTAGCCCTTTATTTTTAAAAACTCCTCATCAATCGACTCCATCAAATATATATATATATATATATATATATATATATATATATATATATATATATTTCACTCAAATTTTTTAAGTGGTCCATAGAAATGTTTATTAAATTATTTTCATCTGTATTGGATCTTGAGATTTAATCATGATTTGAAAATCAAGCAATCATGCCAGCGACATAAAGTCTCATATTATTCAAAGACATGTATGTGTATTGGCAAATTGAAATCAATACCAAAGATCTCAACAAATTTGACATTTCTTGATTTTTCATATGAATTCTAACTTATCATTGAAAAAATTATCATTTTCATAACATTGTTTTCGAATCTATGTTTCAATCCTTTTATAATGAATCATGTATATACATAAAACTTAACCATTAACAACAATAAAAGTAATAATAAAAAATATTTTGTATTTTTTTGAGGATGATGATATATACATACTTCCTATAAAAGGAACAAGCATATGAAAAATCCATGAGATGCAATGCATAATGAATGAAAAAGTCCTCATCAAAAGTATTTGAAAGATCTAAATATAGCAAGAAAAACTCTCAAACCCATGAAATAATCCCAAATGAATCAAGGAGTACATAAGAAGGTACCTACAATAAAATACTACCCTGGGTAGCCTATTCATCTACCTATCTGGGTAGAAGAGGGTGATGCCTCTCTTGGATCCTTGGGAGGCACAAGGACTACTTTCTTATTCCTCTCGATTTCCTTTGAAGGAATTATAATCTCAACTCTCACTCTCTCTAGGATCTTTCTTAGGTCTACGTCTCATAGGTACCAAATATTCTCTCATCGAAGGAACTTTATTATTTTATATACCGAGGTAAAGGAATCATTCTCCTATCTTTCTATAAATTCTCCTTAAAATAAATCTTTCTCATGAGATTTCCAATCTCATTCCTAAGCTCTCTCTTAAAGGATTTTTCTTTTCAACAACCCTTCTATTTTCAATGATCCTTTTCTTCCAAACTAACAACCACATACATGTTTTATTAGAATGTCCATACAAATTGTAAGGGGGGTAATAGGATACATTTCTTATATGAATGGGCTTAGGCTTCGGTTCATGATCTTTAATATGTTCTTTTTTCAAAAACTTGCTTATGTTGAAGTAAAAAGTGGTAAATGGGGTTCTCTTTCCTACAAAATGTTCAACTAAAGGCACTAGACCTTGGTAGATATTTAAGGATAACGTCCTCTTATTTCAATTTGGGAGTATTTTCCTTGGTCATGCACTTATTATAAGAAAATGATTCGAATATTGATTTCAAAATTTAATTTTCTTTTTCTTTCGACTCAACAAAACCAATAACATGTTCATCATTCTTTACTTGAGCATATATGAAAAATATGTTGTCATGCAAATTAGTTCTTTGAACCCTTTCAACTTTAAAACTTCTTATTGAAGCACAATCTCTTATTTCTCCTTCACGAGAATTTTATTTATTTTCCTTAAGGAAGCAACTTTCTCTAACAAGCTCTCAATATGTTTATTAAGCTTATGATTATCCCATTAAACACATTCAACCCTTTTAAGATATTCTTCTTGTTGATAACGAATAGTTTTTATCTTTATTGAAAGATTGATATCACATTTATTAAGCTTAAAATATTTTTGTTAAATTTCATCAAAAGCTTCATGAATGTTCTCATATACATCATCTCTATCATAGGTTCATGTTCGATTAGATGTGTGTGAACCTACACTAGAATAATATGAGGAATCACTAGGAGACCTATGGCTAGACTATTTCTTTCTTTGCTCCTTTATGATCACATCAAGAGAATAATTCTCCCCCAAACTCTTTTTCCTTCACCTTCTAACTTAACCATGAAAGTTATCTCACTTCCACTCTATTCGTTAGTGTAACTTTAATCTGATTCTCTATTGGAATCACTCTTACTAGATTTGTAAATTTTCTTGATTTTATCAAATTCCTTTTACTTATCTTGCTTTCTCAAATTTTTAAGGCATACATTCATATTGTGACATACTCCACCACACCCAAAACACGTATCCTTATCTTTTAAATTTACTCTCTTGGGTTCACTCTCCTCACATCTACCTTTGAAATTGTAGTTAGAGGACTTTATTTCTTCGATTTAAAGTCATTATCATTTTTAAAAATTTCCTTGTTGTTTCTGTATAACATGCTAAATTATTTAATAAATAAATCTACATCCCCATTAATACTTTCACAATGCCTATTTTTTCTTCTTTCACATTTTCCTACTCACTTGATTTGATGATGAATTCTAAGTCTTTTTTGGGTTTTATGATTGGATAATTCTCTTTCTTGCATATTTGGGGGGAGACTTTAAGCTCTTCTACTCTACAAGTCTCGCTATCCTTAATATCATTCAAGCTAGAAACCTTTGTCTTGAAATGACTAGCTAAGGTCCTCAATAACTTCTAAACAACTTTATTATACAGAATCTTATCCCTAAGATTATATTAAATATTAATAACTTTCGTCAATGAAATGTAATACTCATTGAACGTTTCTTTCTCACTTGTCCTCGTCGCTTCAAAGGTGTTGAAATTTTCTACAACTTAGATCTTATAAAACTTGAAGTGCAATCATGTGTTATTTTGAGGATTTCCTATGTTTTCTTTATCATCTCACAATTTAGTATTCAATTGTATTCTTGTGTGATAATAGAGGCGAACAATGCATTTAGAGAAATCAAATTATAATTTCATGCACTAAATTCATCTTCAGACCAATTAACCATCGGCATGTTCGATTCGACTCCTTCATTCTCAATAGTAGGACGATGCCATCCATATTTAAGGATCGTCCGTACTCTCTTGTGTCCCAACTTTAAATGATGTATCATCTTCACTTTCCAATGTCCATAATTAGTTCCATCAAACTGGGGTGATTTATTATTCATCTCCTCAAACAAGATATAAGCACTAAAAATTAGATCTGGGAGATAAAACACACTATAAATAAAAATGATCACATATTTACTAAAGCAGGTGGATACTTCCAAAAGAGAAACCACTATGATACCAACTGAAATATGTGCAAGTGTGTACACTTAAATATATCTAGAGGGAGTGAATAGGTTTCGCATAGGAAAATGCCTTATTTTACTTTTCCTTCATAATTTTAGGATTTTAGTAAAACATACAACTAGGTGAGATGGTGAAATATTTAGATCTATGATTGAACAAGTGTTAAACAAAATTTACTAACAAAAAAGGTTAATTAATGATTTAAATTTTGATTAATAATTTATCTAGGTGATTTAAGTTAATTATCTCAAAAATTAACTATATGCATATCATAAGTTCAATTTCAATGGATATTCATAGATCGAAGCTAGATCTAAGTGTTTTATGTGTAAGCAATGTGAGAATCAATTAAAAAAAATACAAACAATCTAAAGACAGATTTATGAGGAAAACCCCCCACCTAGGGGTAAAATATATCGATTCATACTAATCTCTCATTCAAATCGAAAAGCCTTTATACAATGTAGGAAGATACCTCTCTTGTTATCTAATAATAAGTTATATGATGAACATTGAACTGTCTCCCATTGACGATGAGCGATTCACCCAAAACTGCTTAAAGTGCGTAAAGAAGTCCATTATCTTCATGAGAATCACACGATTATTGAACTCCACAATAGCAAACACCTCTTTTAGATCTAAGTTTTGATATATTATTCTGTTATGGTTTGGTAATAATGAATTTTGGTTATGTGGATTTGATCATAAACACTCTCAATTCCTCATAAAATTAGATCGAATATAGCTCCAATTTTTCTCTCAATTATGAATGGAATAAGTGAATTTTATTAAAGATAAGAAATAATAATTCTCTCAACATCGAAAATACTCTCTCACTATAGGAGAAGTAAAGAGGTTTTTTCAAAATCTAGTAGCGTGGTGCGTACAGTTGAAAAAAAGTAGTGTGTACATTTTGGCAGTAGGCAAAAAATGCCAAAAATATGATTGTCATACACATGGGTACAAAATTCATCTATTCACATAATTTTAGGCAAATATCATGCCTAAATTGTATTGGTCGTGTGCAAAGGGTTAAAACACTTCCATATGTATGGATGTGGGCACAAAGTATTTTTACCCATATATGCTGCATTTTTTAAGCTTATCATTTCGCTTTAGGCTAAACACAACGCTTCTTAATATTACAAGATCACTTATTTCATTTCAACAATGATTTTCAACTCTAAATAAAAAAACATGCGTTTGTGCATAACCTTTATATTTTTAAATCGGTAATCCATAAAACGATATTCTTTTATCTAGTGGCAACAACATTATTTATTGTAAAAGAGCAATATAATGAGCAAGGCTCTCTCGACCAAACAATGCCTATATGAAATTAATCAATTTGGCCTTATAATGCATAACTCGGGTTCTTCGACACGAAAGCAAGCCAACCAAACTATTATAAATGGATTATATACATTTTCATAAATGTAACATAATGGGGAAAATAACGAGATTGAGACTATGTTGAACACGGTTTACCTCAAAGAGGGCCTATGTCTATGAATGAGGTCATCTCATGTATAATCAGGATTTACAAAACATAACGTGTATGAATGGGACTAAAACATAGTATAATTGATATGAGACTGAGTTCTTATAGTGCGCCGATTAGTTATAGGGGTCTTGCGATAATAGACACCCAAAGATGATGATCAAAGCTACTACGATGGTATTAAGAGAGTACTCTTAATTTTGGAAGGGTTTCACTATAATATAAGTGTTTTACCAAATGAAGGGATGAATGGTTCCATTTATAGGCCTTGTATAAGGTCTCACATTCTCCAAGTTTCTAGAGGATCCTTAAAAATGATTAAATTGACCATTTAGATGGAGTAAGGAGGTTGAGTTGTTGTAACATGTGTTGCCTACTTGGCAGAATATACGAGGTTGTTTGCCAATGAGGTATATGTTCAAATTTTGAAATACCCCCAAGCTTTTAAATGACTATTTTAATTTCTAATTTCATATTAAATTTGAGTGTTAGATTTATACGTTGGATTAATTATTTGAAATAATAATCTTTGTGTGCTAAATAATTTAATTTTGTGATAAATAAATTAATTCGATTTTGACTTATTTAAGATAAAAAAAAATTAATAAACCTATTGTGTATATTATGTTATCAATTTATTTTATTAGTATTAGTGCTAATTTATTGGGTTATGATTTTGGATTTAACATATAAGAGTGTTGAAAATCCCAACTAGTGGCAATAAATATAAGGGACTAAAACTATGGAAGGATTTGGGTGAGGTTTTGGAGCCCATAAGATGATGAAAATTGAGGGTTTTAGGACGCATGTTGGTATAACAATATAAAATATAATATTAGTTTAATTATCATCTTATTTCATTTCATAAACCTAAACTCAAGAGGATAGAAAGAGAATATCTTTTGGAGGAAAATTGGGAGGCCATTGGAAGATGAGATAGATTAGTGGTTGGGAAGGAAATTTGAGAAACAATCAATTGGATATGATCATATACATCAAATTAGGAATTATTATCTCTACCAATTATGGCAAAAAATTCAATTCTATTTTCCCTTTGGTTTCATATGGTAGCGATAAAAATCATGTTTTAGAAACCTAAATCCTCAAATGTTAATTATATTATAATTTCTTGAGGAATTTAAAAATATAAGTTACTTGGAACCAAATTTATACTGATAAATATAAATTATTATCTTGACCATTGTTTTTTGAAATTCTAAATAAAATTGGATAATTGATATATGTTAGCCTTTGTTGAATAAAAATTAGGGTTCATGCTAGAATTATTCTAATTGATAAATTATATTATCATCTTTTGTCAAATTTTAAAATCTAGGAAAATTGAGTCTTGTAAGATAAATTCATGTTGAATTATGTTAATTTGATGATACATGTGATGGAATTTATATTTTTAATAATTAAGGTTCATTTGGGGTTATATTCTTAATTAGGGTTTTGAATTTTTCTAGTGATACCAAATTCATGAATTAGATGTTTAATTATCACGATTTCTACCCATAAGCATGTATTACATCATTAGGAACTAATATAATATCAATATATCTTAATTTGGGATGAAATTATGGTATTTTCGTAATCAAATTTTGGCCAGAATTTTCAATTTTCAACAACTCAGAACGAGTCGGGTATGGGAAGCGGATCGAACCGATCTTGGTAGTCTTAATGGAGAGTTTTTCGAGGGATTTGATTGCATGGTTATTTTAGGATGTATTCGAGATGATTTTGAGATCAATTTAATTGAGTTCTTGGACTAGTAAGTGGGTTCCTAAAGGTAGAGGAAACCTATAACCTTAGACGAAGTTGGGATACTTAAGGGATTTTAATTATTGGTTTAAGACCAAGATACACATGTTAGATAGTGTGTGCTCATTTAGGTTATGTGTACCTATTTATACAATTTATATGCGTGAACGAATATGTTGGGGTCATTTAATGCACCATGCATTGATGAATCCGGCTACACATAGGTTTATATTATACCAATCCTATGTTCTGAGGTTGTCGTCTCCAAATTTGGGAGAATGGGGTTGGATCCTTTCATTTAGACATCGGTATGTGGTTACAAGGTTGGTGTGATGGCGTAGTTCCCTTTATATGTTTTTAAAATTTAAGAGATAGGACTTTCTTTAGTCGGTACTAGTAGAGGAATGAGAGATCTCTGGAGTTATAAACCTTTGTGAGAAATTTTATCGGTGGGTCGTGTGAGTTCCTTATTCTTTATAGTCATGGGTCAAGAGTACTCATTTTTATTATTGTGTTAGTAGCATTATATTGACTTATTTAGTATCGGAGATACTTATATGGTTATGGTTGCTAGTGGTAGTTATACACCTTACTTCCTTACATCTATGATAATTAGTATAATGATATTGATGGAATTATCTAGGTGGTTTATCTTAGATACTTTTAGAGTACTTGGTTTAGGATATTGACATAATTACCTTGCCGTTATGATGACATGGATTTATCATCGTTGTATTTTAATTCTAATAAAGATCATGTAGAAAGTTCTTGTTGTGGGCTTGACACTCCTGCGTTGAAACCATTTAAGTTTATTAGTAGCAGTAATACTAGGGTTGATATTGCATCATTACTTAACGTCCCTTCAAGTCTTCTAAACTTCCCAATTTTCAGTCGTTGCATCTGATTTAGCAATAGGGATTCCATCCTCCCTATTTATTTTTATGTTTTTATTAGTAAAAGATAATGTTTGCACCTGTGTTGGGTGCCACAGTTATGAGACTAATGTATTTTTTATGGATTTATTATTTTACAATATTGTGTCCTGGAGTTTGTATTTATTATGGAGATTTTATTATAATGTCTTATTTTTTCTTTGGGTTCAATTTCACATTATCTTGTAATTATTTATTCCTATTATTTATTTATGTTTCACACTTAGAGTGATAGGTAGTTGTTAGATATACCTTATTGATTTTATATGAGACAGGTCACCTTGTGTGTGGAAAATAGAGGTGCCACAAATTCCTCCAAGTGCTGGAATATTGTTGAGGATTGTAACAAGGTCAAGGGATTTTTTATTGTGGTTCCTTGTTGAGGTCCCATTTAGTTTGAGGCCTCTCAAAATGATGTTAAGGCCTCCTCTAGGAACCTGGCATTAATATACTTAGTTTCCTCAAAGGAGGATGTTGACATGTTTGAAACGTGATTGCCAAATTTTTTGTACATATCATGTTATATAAACGACTAAAGATTTTTTAAATCTATATTGAAAATGTTGAACATGGTCTTCATACATTCTAACATAAAGTAAAAGAGGGAAAGAAATATTACAAATTACATGTAAATAAATATTTTTGATTCAATTTTGTCTTATTGTTCTTATTCCTTTGGGGACAGGATTGGGGGAGGGAAGTATGTAATAACCCGCATTTTTTAAAGAATTAAAAATGAATTAATTTGGTAAAAAAAATTTGAAGTGCACGTGTGACGTAATTTAATGCAAACTGAATATGATGGGTTGATCAAATTAGTAATGGGAGAGAAATTATTAATGTTTATTGCATAAAATTACTAATTGAATAGTAATTATATAATTGATGTCACAACGAGTGCTTGTGACATGACAATATGATATCTCAACCGAATGTCGTGAGCGAATTAAATAATGTAGAGATAGAAAACAACTTATGAGTAACTCGAATGATATTTTGAGGTTACGATTGAGTTCAAAAGGGTCGAAATAGCCAAAATATTATACCCGGGGTGTGTGGTTTGGGTCCCGAGATAGTTTTAGACATAATTGACAACTTGAGAAGGCATTTTTGTCATTTTATAACTTAGTGTTAAGGGAATTTGTGGATTTTGAGTATTATATATAGTTGTGGTGATGTGAGTCTAAAGTAAAGAGACTAGAAAACAAGTGGAGGCCACTAGAGTGGAAAGGAAGAGTTTTCTTGGAGCTCAAGGAAGGGTTTTGGAGAGTTCAAGCTCATTTTAGCATCACAACCACTCTTGGAAGAAGGATAGAAGAGAAGCTCCATCAAAGAGGATCAAATCAGACCACTCCAATATAAGGGAAGTATTTATCTTGCAAATTTTATTAGTTATCATACCCATGTAGAATAGGAACCTTGTATTAAGAACAATTGATGTTGCACTTATAATTTGATGAGTAAAATTATAATTGGGAATAGGATTTAATGTAGACTAAATCAAATTGAATGGAGAAATGAAAATCATTAATTTTGGGAGTTGAATCATAGATGAAATCTAGGTTTTTGGTGAATTTATATGAAGAACACAAAACTATAGGATTCATGATTATGAAGTGTTAAATCTGACTATATGATGAAATTATATGGATTTTATTCATGATTTACGTTAGAAATCATCCCTATATATATCTTTGATATTTACTTATGTTAATTTAGAAATTGAGATGTTAGTATGAAATTTTGAGGATTTGAATAGTGTAGAAAATCGTAACATCTATGAAAAAAGAAGGCACCTGCTAAATTTAGAATCGATTCGGCCCAATGGAGAATCGATTCTTCCACTGGGTAAATCGATTCGGTTTGCCCAGAATTGAAAATTTTTCCTTTTAAACCGAGAAATTATTGATAATTTATGAGAAAACTTTTAGTGCAATTTTAACTTATGGAGAGAAATGCAAAAATGTCATAAGAACTACAGTAGGGATTAGGTTCATAGACTTTGAGACGAGTTAAGAATTGTGATAATTGACAAGATGTCCAAAATTGATAAATGAAGAAAATTTGAGACGAATTACGAAGAGATGAGTGAACTTACGTTATGACTAGTGGGATACGATGGGAATAAGTAAGGATTTCAGAACTGGTGATTAGGAATATTAAAGTGAGCGATACTTGAAATTATACAAATTGGAAGTTTAATTGGAATTTATGGTATGTCAAAAATACATAAAATATATACTACGTACGAGTTAAAGAAATTGGGTTATGTGTATACTTATTAAAATTTAAATAGGTTATATGAGTACCTATAAATATTATTTGATTATGTGTGTGAACATACCTACGTTGCCTGTTATCAGGAGGTTTACGCGCCGAGGGCGATCCCACCTTGATGATTCTAGTGAGGTCTGGATTAGTGCAACAGACAATGAAACTTAAGGCGATCCACTATGTTTCATGTATATGTAGGATTGGCAGGTCGTTTGGGTACGTTAGGTTTGTTAGTATCCCAAAGGCTTAGAACCATGTTCGCCTCCACTGCTGTATTGATTAATTTTGGATTCGAGGAGACATATCGAACCAATAGTCCTTATTTGAGTACGAGCGATATATGAACTTGACAACAGAGTATGCTAGCATCACGAGGGGCCATTTCGAGGATGCTATAATTGTGTATATATTATATGTGTGGTGAATATATATATATATATATACAAGTGTGATATATCTACTTATGGGATAGAGTAAAAATTGATAATTGATGAATATCTAAAAAGAAAATTAAGTGGTGAACTTAAATTCATTTATTCAATAAATTAAGAATAAATAAATTGTTATTAAGACCATAATACCATATGGTATGGGGATATACGTGAGAGTTGGACTTATCAAGAGTAGTTAGATACCTTAGTTAGTTGGACAGGGGATACTAGTTAGGTAGAATACGTTAAGCGTGCACATTAGTTCAGAGGTGAGGATCTCAAGTGAGTGTACGCATATAATACATGTTTAATAAATAACTGATTTAAATTGTTATTTAAATACTTACTAAATATTTTCAAAATGCTTTACTTGGGCGCTGACCCGTGTCAAAATATTTTCAAAATATTTTAGGTGTCTAGCCACAGGGATGACCAGCTTAGAGATCATATCCAGTGACACGTAGCTGCAGCATTGTGGAGGCTCGGAGGATATTTCATAGACGCTTCAACTCGTTCATTTTAGATAGGATATTTCATTATCAGTTCATCTGGGTGTGTTTCCTTCAGACTATTTCTTATGCATCAGACTGTATTCAGAGTTTAATTACTTATTTCAGATTGTCGTTGGATTATTGTATGGTTTATTCGGTCTCCTTTATTTAATTATTTATATTTGTCGTGAGATTGTTAAGATCAGAATCATGTGTGATTGGTTTAATTCATTTAAATTATTGTTGCATGTGTTAATAATAAAAGATAAAATTAGCACTAGCTTAATTTGATGTAGGTGATTAGTAAATAAAAAGTTTTCGACAGTGATGCTAAGAATGAAACCATTAATGATTCCGGTTTAATTTAATGATGGACTGATCACTCAGGATTAAAATAGGCACGGTGTCACAAATGGTATAAGAGCTTCAGGTTTTAGTGTCCATAGGATCTGTATGGCTTACTATGATTTCAGCGTAATGTACTTTGACTTAGAGCCTTATTATTAGGACTATTTCAGTCATGATTACACATTTAAGATTCGTTCTTCTACTTTTATAATTTTATCAAATGCGAACTCATATAATTTGAATTTGTTTTCAGATGCCACCTAAGAGACGAGGAGCAGCTGCGAGATCAGCAGCTTAAAATAATGCGGAGGAGGCTAACCAGAGCCACAGGCACCATAGCCACTGATGATGCTAAGATTTAGCACCACTGGATAAGTGATAGTGAGCTCAAACAGTAGCAGCCATGGCAGCCATAGAGATGTATGAGTGTATAAGTATGTAGAAGGGGATGAGTATAAGAGGAAATAAGACAATGATGTATAGTGGTTCAGCCAATTTGGCTTACATCCACTGTGAGTGTGTGATCCACTAAGTATGGGCACTAATGGCCTTGGATACAATGCACATAACCCTCTCTCTCTCTCTACTGTGTGTACAAGCAGATTTTTAGCTAGGGCTACTGTTAATTGATCGATCCCCTGTAGGGTTGGGGGTGACAAGTATATATAGGTCTTGGGGGGTGTAGTGTACCCCCCAAGTAAGCATGGTGCATGTGAATGGTGATCTAACCAATCCCCTGTTGACACCTGTAGATGCCAAATGATGACATAATATTCCCTCACGTGAGGGTGTGATTCGGTTATAACGGTCTGCCACGTGTCATATGAGCCTGACGCGCACTGTTCCACGCGTGTCCCGGACCACGCGCTGTCATGATGTCACCCTCGGCCTATGAGCCGAGGCCGAGGGCAAAGTTTCTTCCGGTAGGGAGCCTGGCTTGATTCTGGCCTCGTACTGTCGTACCATCGTAGGGTCGTCCGGAGCCTGGGGAAGGGTCGGCCCCTCGTAGGGTCGTCTGGACCCTGGTGAAGGGTCGGCCCCTCGTAGGGTCGGCTAGAGCCTGGTGGAGGGTCGGCCCCTCGTAGGGTCGTCTGGGCCTGGTGGTGGCCAGCTGGGGCCTGGTGAAGGGTCGTCTCCTCGTAGGGTCGTCCGTATTGGAGGTAATCCTCATCCAGGCTGAAGGTATAAACGGGTATATCAATCACCCCCCAACCCTTAGCCATAGGTGTCATTGATATGGCTGAGGGATATTTGCTGAATTCGAGACACGTGTGATCAGTTAGGTGAGTGACACCTGTGCAGATATTGCTGTTCCAGTTTCCAAGGCAGGGCGGTTGCGCAGTACGCTTGGGGCCTTGTGCCCTAATTATATCTTTCTTTGGTAAATGGGTCCACTCATTACCAAAGTATTTAAGAGATTTTCAAACTCTCTCTCTTCATCTTCTTCTTCTTCGCGCCCAAGTCTATTCTCTCTCTAGAACCAGTAAGCTTCGCCACTTGCAGCCTTCGTTTCGTCAGGTCTCAGCAGCATTACTCTCCCTCTTTATCAGGTATTCTCCTTCATTAAGAGCTTTCCTTTGTCTTCAATTCTGTTTATTTTTTAGGGTCATAGGGTTACATCAGCTTCGAGTTCCCCTTAGCTTTTTCCGGTGTCTTCTCCGGTAACTGGTTCTTGGATCGTTCTTGACGAAAACCTTTAAGTTCTTTGTTCAATCCAAAAGTCAAACTTGGTCAACTCCCCACTTGTTTGTAGCTAAATTAGTCAAGTGTAGTGTAATTTCTCCAAGTGTAGAGTCTTCCCTTTAATGCTTAGGAGGCTTTACAACCTAGTGTCTGAATTCCCACCCTTGAGAGAAAAACTCTTTGCCGAGATCAGACGGATAGAGGAAGAGGAAGAGAGGAGACGAGGGGCCGACCCTAATTGGGTACGACCCATCATTCCCATTCCTCTTGCCACCATAAGACCATCTGAACCCTCTGAGTCTTGCGGGTCGTCATCTCGTCCGGCCGAAACTCCCAAACCAAGCGAAATGGACGAGAGAACCTTCTCTCCAACTGGTGCCGGGACGTCTGGTAGAAGGGACACGTCTGATCTTAGCCCTCCCCGAGAGGCCGAGGGTACGATCCCCTCTGAGGCTGTCCCTGTGACAACTCTTTCCCCCAATGCCTTCCAAGTGGCTTTTCTTCAGGGTCCTCCTGCAGGTGATGAGGGGGAAGGGGGTGAGGACGAGGACGACGATACAGATGATGAGGTTGATACCTCCCATGCCTCGTCTTTTATCTCATCTGTTAGGGATAGGGACCTTCTGATATGGAGGCATATTTACGGAGTGCCCTCTGGGGTAACTATGAGGGTGCCCTCTGAGGCTGAGAGGGTTTTTGAGGGTGAAGAGGGAGAGGTTGCAGTCTACGAGCAAATGTTCAAAGTAGGTGTCAGACTCCCTTTCCATCCTGCTATTGTAGATATTCTGTCGGCTTTGGGCGTCTCCCCCTCGCAACTTCCACCCAACTCTTGGAGGACGATTCTGGGGTATATCTCTTTGTGGAAAAACTCTTTCACTGATGAGCCCTCGTCCGACGTGTTCTTGGCCTGCTACAATATCACCTCTTCATCTAAACAGCCTGGATACTATCATCTAGGGGCGAGAAGGTCTGAGAAGAAGCTTCTCCACGTGGCTCAAACTTCCAATCATGATTGGAAAAAGAGGTTCTTCTTCATATCTGGGGCATGGGAGAGCTCTGCCGAGGCATCCCCTTCTGCCGACGGTCCGAGGGTCCCTAACAAATGGTCTAATCCCTCAATGAAAGCTAGGTCAGACCCCAGACTTAGCTTGGAGGAAAGGGATATTGTTGAGTATCTGAGGGGACGAGGGAGAGGGGGTGAGATCCCAAAGTTCGAAGATTTTATGACCCCCCGGTACCTCAAAGAAGCAGGTTTGAGGGTCGGCCCTCTGACGGAACTATGTGAGTGATACAGCACATTTTCTATTTTTTACTTTTTTAAAGTGTTTCCCGTTTATCTCTGTATTTTTCTGATGCATCGTATCCTTTTCAGGTCGTCCTGCAGGTGTGTCAGATTACCTCTGGGATATGACTGCTCCAAGCCTACTTGCTGGTCTGTCAAAGAAGAAGGGGAAGGAGCCTCAGCAAGCTCCCAAGAAGACAAGGGCCTCAGGGCCGACGGTTGTTGAGACGACAGCCGATAGCCGCAAAAGGAAGGAGCCTGAGGCTCCTGTTGAGCATCGGCCTGATCCAAGGACGAGGGCAAGGGTCGAAGCCTCTGAGGGGACGACCTCCTCGTCTAGCATGGGGGCCTTCTGGTCTCAAAATCTGTCCCATCTGAGGGTCGACCCCTCATCTCTTATTGCCAACCTGAGGGCAGCCAAGGCCTCGATGTTCTCTGCACCGTCGGCCTCTGACTTCGAGTTCTTGGCAAAGATGCCACCAGCTAAAGTGTACGACTACGGTCTACACTCCCTCGCTCAGGTATTGGTCTTGACCTTCTTTAATTTCACTAACTGTTCCCTCGGCCCCTTGATATTTCTTCATTTTTTCTTGCAGTCTGTCTGTGCCTTGACCTCAGCCACCATGTGGATGGCCGAGAATCAACAAAAGTTTCACGAAGCTGAGAGGGCCATTCAACATGAGGTTGAGTTGTAGGAAGAGCTAGATACAGCAAAGACTGAGCTTGACACTGCGAGGGCTGAGCTTGAGAGTGCCAGGACCGAGCATGCTAGGGTCTTAGATGAGCTGATGAGGCAGCACGATGCCGACTTGCAAGCCAAGGACTTGATCATCAAGGATAGGGATGAGGCTCTGATCAACCTGGAGGCCCAGCATAAGACTGATCTGGAAGCAGCCATCAGGAAAGCCGAGGCTGATGCTGTTGAGGCATACAAGACCTCAGATGAATTTCAGGGCTTCGGCCTTGAATATCTAGAAAGGGGGATTAGGACGGCCTGCCGATGGGTCGTCCTCAAATTTGGCGATGTCGTCTCCTCTGTTCGCCCTTCACTGGAGGGTGTTCAACTGGACGACCCCCTAATTGCCGAGGCCCTCAACCAGGTGGAGTCCCAAGTCCAGATCGAGGGGGTCGGTACATCTGAAGATCATCCAGTGCTGGTAACTGAGGAGACCATTCCCATTGATGTTGAGGCCCTGCCCTCTGATGTCGTCCCATAGGGTGGCTGCCTGTAGCCCATACCCTCGTTTTTGTATTTTTGTTCAAAGGCCTGGTAAAAACACTTGATACTTATGTTTTATTAATACCAGTCTCTTCCATAATTGTTGTCTTCCATACTTAATTCTTTTATGGTTTGCTGCTTGTTGCTTTGCTCTGTTGATGCTACTAACCCTTCCCTCGTCTTTCTTGAGGACCACTGTGGGGTCGTCCCCTCATGTGGCCTCATTATAGCCGAGGGTTCAAGTAACCAAATTAACGATTTTTAAATGAAGTCTACCCTCGTCTTTTTTTAGGACAGTGGTGGGGTCGTCCCCTCCACTGGTCCTCATTATAGCCGAGGGTTAAAGTTACCCAATATAATCTACCCTCGTCTTTTTTGAGAACAGCGGTGGGGTCGTCCCCTCCACTGGTCGTCAATATAGCCGAGGGTTCAAGTAACCAAATTAATGGCTTTAAGTCTACCCTCGTCTTTCTTGAGGACAGTGGTGGGGTCGTCCCCTCCACTGGTCCTCATTATAGCCGAGGGTTCAAGTAACCAAATTAATGGCTTTAAGTTAAGTCTACCCTCATCTTTCTTGAGGACAGTGGTGGGGTCGTCCCCTCCACTGGTCCTCATTATAGCCGAGGGTTCAAGTAACCAAATTAATGGCTTTAAGTTAAGTCTACCCTCGTCTTTCTTGAGGTCAGTGGTGGGGTCGTCCCCTCCACTGGTTCTCATTATAGCCGAGGGTTCAACTTACCAACTTAATGGCTTCAAATCAAGTCTACCCTCGTCTTTTTTTAGAACAGTGGTGGGGTCGTCCCCTCCACTGGTCCTCAATATAGCCGAGGGTTCAAGTAACCAAATTAATGGCTTTAAGTCTACCCTCGTCTTTCTTGAGCACAGTGGTGGGGTCGTCCCCTCCACTGGTCCTCATTATAGCCGAGGGTTCAAGTAACCAAATTAATGGCTTTAAGTTAAGTCTACCCTCGTCTTTCTTGAGGACAATGGTGGGGTCGTCCCCTCCACTGGTCCTCATTATAGCCGAGGGTTCAACTTACCAACTTAATGGCTTCAAATCAAGTCTACCCTCGTCTTTTTTGAGAACAGTGGTGGGGTCGTCCCCTCCACTGGTCCTCATTATAGCCGAGGGTTCAAGTAACCAAATTAATGGTTTTTAAATTAAGTCTACCCTCGTCTTTTTTGAGGACAGTGGTGGGGTCGTCCCCTCCACTGGTCCCCATTATAGCCGAGGGTTCAAGTAACCAAATTAATGGTTTTTAAATGAAGTCTACCCTCGTCTTTTTTGAGGACAGTGGTGGGGTCGTCCCCTCCACTGGTCCCCATTATAGCCGAGGGTTCAACTTACCAAATTAATGGTTTTTAAAGTCTTCCCTCGTCTTTCTTGAGGACAGTGGTGGGGTCGTCCCCTCCACTGGTCCCCATTATAGTCGAGGGATCAACTTTCCAAATTAATGGATTTCTGTAGATGTTTCCATGCGTGCTAGAACTGATAACCACAAGATGAGGGAAACACTGATATTTCTTATTGATTTTTCCAAAGTGCTCTACTGGAGCAACTCCTATTACAACTATGGTCTATCAAGACCTTACAACACTACTAGTAGTATTTCTTCAAATGATCTGCGTTCCAGGGGTTGGAAAATGGTTCCCCTTCTAGGTTTTCTAGTCTATAGGTCCCAGGGACAACTTCATCGGTGACCCTATAGGGGCCGTGCCAATTAGGATGGAGTTTATTGGGCTTCTGCCAAGTCTTTTTGAGAACCAAGTCTCCTACTGCGATTGGCCTCTGTTTCACCCTCTGGTTGTAAAACCTTGCGGTCCTCTGCTGGTAGGAAGCTCGCCTTATCTCAGCATCCTCCCTTCTTTCCTCAATCAAATCCAGATCAAGTCTCCTCTCTTCCGTATTTCCCTGGGGGTCGTACATTTGGACCCTATGAGTGGGAAACTCGACCTCGGTGGGGATGAATGCTTCTGATCCATAAGCTAACATGAAGGGGGTCTCCCCAGTAGAGGTCCTTATTGTCGTCCTGTATGCCCACAACACTGCATATAACTCCTCGACCCATCTTCCTTTTGCCTCCTCAAGCCTCTTCTTAATCCCATCTAAGATTGTCCTGTTCGTAACTTCGGTTTGCCCATTGGCCTGAGGTCGGCCTGGGGTGGAGAAAAATTGTTTGATACTTACCCTCTCACAGTACTTCTGTAAAGAGGCATTCTTGAACTGGGTCCCGTTATCCGAGATGAGGGTGTTGGGTAGACCATATCTGCATATCACATTCTTCCAGATGAACTGGAAGGTCTTCTGCTCCGTGATCGTGACCATCGGTTCGGCCTCTACCCACTTTGAAAAGTAGTCAATTGCTACGATGAGGAACTGATAGTTATTGACTGCTCTCGGTAATGGTCCTACCAAATCAATCCCCTCCACTGCGAACGGCCATGGGGATGTAATGGAGGTGAGAGGCTGATGGGGCTGGTGAGGGATGGTGGCAAATCTCTGGCATTTGTCACACTTCTTTACATATGCTGCGGCATATTTCCCCAAGGTCGGCCACCAGTAGCCCTGGGTGACCACCCTCTTCGCTAAGGATCTACCCCCAATGTGGCTTGAGCACGACCCTTCGTGCACATCTTGCAGAATAGAAGGGACTTCTGAGGGATGCACACACCTAAGTAAGGGGAGTAGGAACCCCTTTTTGTACAGCGTGTCTCCGATGACAGTGAACTTTGCAGCCCTGTATCTCAGCTTCTTCCTTTCTTGGCTTGCTTCTGGCATCTCTCCCCCTTTAATGTATCTGATCAGAGGATCCATCCATGACGGTTCTTGAGAAACATTCATGCAAATGCCAAGTGTTCCCTCGACGTCTTCAATAGTTGGTCGAAGCAAGATTTCTACCGGGACTGTCCTCCTTATGTCTGTCCTAGTAGCTGAGGCCAACCTTGCAAGGGCGTCAGTACGGCCATTGTCGAGCCTAGGTATCCTCTTGAATTTCACTTCTTTAAAGTCCTTCAGCAATGACCTCACCTTCTCAAGGTACCTAGCCATCCTCTCGTCTTTGGCCTCATAGGCTCCTAGTATCTGATTCACCACCAGCCTCGAATCACTGTGAACCAAAATTTGGCCGACACTAAGAGATTTGGCCAAGTAAAGGCCAGCTATTAAGGCCTCATACTCAGCCTCATTGTTGGAGGCTTTGAAATTTAACCTCAGGGCGTACTCGATGTCTGTGCCGTCGGGTGCTGATACTATCAGTCCAGCTCCGCTCCCGCTTTCGCAAGAGGACCCGTCGACGAAGAGTCTCCACATGGTCTTTTCTTCTGAGAAACTTCCCTCGGAGAGGGACCCCTGTCTAAAGATGTATCTTCCCTCTTCGTTTTCGGTTGCTTTCCTCTTAGCGGTGCCTGTCTCAGCCCTGGCTGCAGGCGTGTCGATGATCCTGTTTTGTTGTATATCTGTCTCCCCGGGGGTCTCACCCTCGGCTTCATCGCTCTCCCAAGTAAACTCAGCCACGAAGTCTGCCAGCGCTTGCCCCTTAATGGCTGTCTTAGGCTGATACACAATATCGAACTCCCCTAGATCTATAGCCCAGGTCATTAGCCTTCCTGATTTTTCAGGCTTGTGTAGGACCTGCCTAAGAGGAGAGTCAGTAAGGATGACCATAGTATGGGACTGGAAGTATGGTTTCATCTTCCTTGAGGCATGGATCAAGGCGTAGGCCAACTTTTCCATCCTCGGGTATCTTTGATCTGCCCCCTGGAGTGCCTTGCTGTTAAAATATACAGGCTTTTGTATTCCGTCCTCGTCTCTCACAATGGCTGCGCTGATGGCAGACTCTGAGACGGCGAGGTACACGTAAAGTCGTTCACCCTGCACGGGCCGTGACAGCAACAAGGGAGACCCTAAGTATGATTTTAGCTCCTTGAAAGCCTCATCACACTCTTTACTCCATTCAAAGGCCTTCCTGAGGATCTTGAAGAATGGTAGACACCTGTCTGTGGCCCTTGACACAAATCTGTTCAAGGCAGCCACTCTCCCTGTGAGCCTCTGAACGTCTTTAATGGACTTGGGGGTCTTCATCTCAATAAGGGCCTTTATCTTTTCAGGATTGGCCTCGATGCCTCTTTGATTGACAATGAACCCCAAGAACTTCCCTGCTCCGACCCTGAAGACACACTTGGCCGGATTAAGCTTCATCTGGTACTTGTCCATCGTATTAAAGGTCCTCTCCAGGTCTGCCACATGATCCTCTGCTTTCAAACTATTGGTCAGCATGTCATCCACGTAGACCTCCATAGACTTCCCAATTTGGTCTTCGAACATTTTATTTACGAGGCGCTGGTATGTTGCCCCCGCATTTTTTAGACCAAAGGGCATGACCCTATAGCAGTATGTCCCCTTATCAGTGATGAAGGCAGTCCTCTCCGAGTCATCAGGGTTCATGAAGATCTGGTTATACCCTGAGTAGGCATCCATAAAACTCATGAGCTCATGGCCTGCGGTAGCGTCTACCATCTGGTCAATGCGAGGGAGAGGGAAGTTGTCTTTGGGGCAGTGCTTGTTGAGGTCTATGAAGTCCACACACATCCGCCACTTCCCGTTGGCCTTTGGGACAATGACTGCGTTGGACAGCCATTCAGGGTAGATGACCTCCCTGATAAACTCAGCGTCTTGTAATTTTTTAACCTCATCCCTGATGACCTCATACTTCTCTCTAGAGTAAATCCTCCTCTTCTGCTTTACCGGCTTCACTCCCTCTACCACATTGAGTTTGTGGCACATGATTTCAGGGTCGATCCCTGGCATATCTACATGACTCCACGCGAAGACGCTTCGCCTTCTCCTCAACAGTTTGATGAGGTCTTCCTTGATACTGGGCTTCAGAGACTTGCCAACTTGGACGGTTTTTCCCGGGTCATCCTCATCGAGGATGATGGGTTCTACCTCCTCAGCGGCCTCTCCTTTTTTGAGCTTCGTCTCGTCCCTGGGGTCTAGGGTATCAATGTTGTAAGTGGCTGTAGCCCTCTTTTGTGCCTCCCTTTCTTCAGCGGAGTTGTAGTAGCACTCTCTCGCTGTCGTCTGGTCTCCCTGAACTTCCCCCACCCCATAAGGGGTAGGGAACTTAACCATCTGGTGGACTGTGGATGGCACAACTTCAAACCCCTTGAGGGCCACACGTCCCAGTATGATGTTGTATGCCGAAAACACATGCTCATCCAGCACAAAGAAACTGACCCTCTTGGTGAGCCATCTCGGCCATTCGTCCCCCATCCTGACATCAGCCTCATATATTCCCAGGGGGTGAACCTTCTCCCCACTGAACCCAATCAATGGATGATGGTATGGGACAAGTCTGGCACGACTGAGGCCCAAGGCCTTGAAGCATGGCCAAAACATCACATCTGCGGATGAGCCACCATCTACCAGGATCCTCGGCACTTCGCACCCGTGCACCCTGGTAGTGATGACGAGAGGGTCATCATGCGGGGCCAAGAGGCCTTTGAAGTCCATCCTTGAAAATCCCACTATCAAAGTGTCCATGTCAACCTTCTTCCTTTTTTCTGACTTGACCTCTAGGAAGGTTGAGTGCACCACCTTCGTCACTGCCTTAGCCTCAGCAACATGGGCCTTCCTGTCAGCGACCTCAGACCCTCCTCCTGCTAAACCCCCGGAGATCATTCCTACACCGAGCGAGATCATATTGAGCCTCTTGACAGGACCGTGGTCATCTCTCGGCGGGAGGTCGGGGTCATCCTCATCATCAGAGGGGTCGTCCCCTCTTTTTTGAGGACCTTCTTTGCATGCATCAACTCGCTTTTTTCTGGGGTCGTCCCCTCGGCCCCTCTTGAAGGCCTCTCGGTCCACGTATTTTCTGAGCTTCCCTTCTTTCAGCATCTTCTCAATCTCATCTTTCAGAGCAAAGCATTTGTCTGTTACGTGACCATGGTCTTGGTGAAATTCACACCACAGGTTCCTGTTCCTCTTGCCGGGGGCTGCCCTCAGCTTCTTAGGCCACTTCAGGGACCGATCACTCTTTATCTCATTGAGGATCTGTTCACATCTGACCGTTAGAGGGGTGTAACCAACGAACTTATTATCCGTGGACCTCTTCTTCCCCTCTTTGTTCTTCTTAGGGTACTTGCCCCCGCTTGCACCTCCTTTTTCGTCTTCATGTTTTGCGGCCATCGCCTCTTCGGCGTTCATCACCTTCCCTGCTGTTGACAACAGCTCAGCCATCGTCCTCGGAGGGTCTTCGACAAGCTTCCATAATAGCTTCCCCTTTTGGAGCCCTCCAATCAGGGCTGTCATAGCTATGCTCTCCTCATAGTCTTCCACCTCCAGCTTCTCTTTATTGAATCTGGCTATGTAGTCTCTCAGAGTCTCATTCTTTCCCTGCTTAACATAGAGCAGGTGTGTGGTCTTCTTCTGTGGTCTCACCCCGAAGCAAAAGTTGTGGATGAACCGGTCTGCCAACTGCTTGAAGTTTTCAATGGAATTTTTTGGAAGAGACGTGTACCAGACATGTGCAGCCCCTGTCAAGGTACCAGAGAAGGCACGACACCTCATCTCATCTGAGATAGAGTATATGTCTGCCGCCGATTGATACATCTCCACATGGTGGACAGGGTTGGTGCTCCCATCGTATCTTGGGGTGACCACAGGAGGCTTGAACTTTGATGGCGTGGGGAAGTTGACTATCTTTGCCACAAAGGGTGAGCCTATGGTGTATCCCCTCTGAAGAGGGTCTCGGTTCTTCAGTATGTCGCCAATCTTATCCTCTAACCGCTGGATTGAGTCATTCCAGGGCCTCACAGGGTCAGCGTGGCCGATGTTATCCCCCGCTGCCTCTTGGAGGTGGATGGGGGGTTCCACTGCAGCAGGCCTGTGTCGGCTGTTTACTTCCCTTTGGCCGTCATCCCGTCTTTGGGGCCGGCCCTCTGCTGCCTCCCTCCTAGATCTCGCAGCACTTCTCGACCTGGACAGCTTATCCCGCAGGTCATTTACTGGGCCCAGCCTCTCGAAGGCCGACCCCCTGCTCAGGAGGTCAAAAGCAGAGCCTCTCGGGCGGTTATCAGGGTTTGGTCTCACGCACTTTCCTCTACTATCCTGGAGGGGTCGCACAGTGTTGTTGGAGACTTCATACGGTTCCCAGCATTCTACCAGGGCCTCCTCTCCCTCCAGATCGTCATACCTGTCCTCAGGGCAAGGGTTTCCTTGCCTCCCCATGCGTAAACGCCGGGGGTCAGCAACATCCCTACGCCGCTGAGGGGTTGGCAGGTCTTTACGTGGTGCCTGGGGTGGTCCCCTAGCCTCATGCTGTCCTAGAGCTGCTTCCGGAGTAATCATCTCAGGTGAGACCCCTGGTGGTCTCAGTATGTTCTGACTTAGAGCTGTGAACTGCTCCTGCATCATCCGCTGGCTGGCTGCCAGAGACTTTAGGGCTGCTGCCACATCAGCCATCTCAGACTGAGGTGGTGGCTGGCTGGAACTGGGTCTTCCCCCCCATCCGGCGGGGGAAGAGGTGGTGGTGGCATCTCAGGTGCCATGTGTTTGAGCTGTGAAAAGCTGGCCTGAAGAAAAGACCGGTAAGCTTGAGAACCTTAGTGGGTCTCTTTCAATGGTGAAACACCTCCTCACAGGGGGAGCGTGGGTTCACCACCAGAGTGCCCAATGAGGTCAAGCTGTGCTACGGAAGAGATATCTTCTCGTTCCCACAGACGGCGCCAAACTGATGATGCTAAGATTTAGCACCACCGGATAAGTGATAGTGAGCTCAAACAGTAGCAGCCATGGCAGCCATAGAGATGTATGAGTGTATAAGTATGTAGAAGGGGATGAGTATAAGAGGAAATAAGACAATGATGTATAGTGGTTTAGCCAATTTGGCCTACATCCACTGTGAGTGTGTGATCCACTAAGTATGGGCACTAATGGCCTTGGATACAATGCACATAACCCTCTCTCTCTCTCTATTGTGTGTACAAGCAGAGTTTTAGCTAGGGCTACTGTTAATTGATCGATCCCCTGTAGGGTTGGGGGTGATAAGTATATATAGGTCTTGGGGGGTGTAGTGTACCCCCCAAGTAAGCATGGTGCATGTGAATGGTGATCTAACCAATCCCCTGTTGACATATGTAGATGCCAAATGATGACATAATATTCCCTCATGTGAGGGTGTGATTCGGTTATAACGGTCTGCCACGTGTCATATGAGCCTGACGCGCACTGTTCCACGCGTGTCCCGAACCACGCGCTGTCATGATGTCACCCTCGGCCTATGAGCCGAGGCCGAGGGCAAAGTCTCTTCCGGTAAGGAGCCTGGCTTGATTCTGGCCTCGTACTGTCGTACCATCGTAGGGTCGTCCGGAGCCTGGGGAAGGGTCGGCCCCTCGTAGGGTCGTCTGGACCCTGGTGAAGGGTCGGCCCCTCGTAGGGTCGGCTAGAGCCTGGTGGAGGGTCGGCCCCTCGTAGGGTCGTCTGGGCCTGGTGGTGGCCAGCTGGGGCCTGGTGAAGGGTCGTCTCCTCGTAGGGTCGTCCGTATTGGAGGTAATCCTCATCCAGGCTGAGGGTATAAACGGGTATATCAGCCACCAGCACCACAGGGGACAGTGATATCAGATAAGGTGGTGGCAATAGTGGCACAGGAAGTGAATGTAGTTATGACTGTCATTGCTCAGCATTTTCCTCAGTACCAGCAGCCACCACAGCTAGTGGCACCAGGGGTTCAGGCACGCCCAGGACCGATAGAGTGGCAGAGGGTTAGGGAGGCTTTCCAGAAGGGACATCCACCTTAATTTAAGGACAGTTCTGATGTGATTGTGGTGTGTCGGTGGAAGAAAGATATTCAATGATACTTGAATATGGTTGACTGCAGTGAGGTGAAAATGCATATGATTACTACCTTCAGGTTGGTTGGGGCATCCTTACAGTGGTGGGAGTCAGTCACCACCGTTGCAGAGAGGGATACTATGACTATCGTTGATTTTTGGGTGAGGTTTAACCATAAATACTTCCCTCTGGACGTAGAGAGTGGGATGAGGAAGAAGTTTAGTGAGGTGACTCAGTGTGATCGTTCTATGGACGAATATGAGGAGGAGTTCATTCGTTTGAATAATTTTATACCAGACGAAGTGAACAACGAAGATAGGAAGTAGGCAAGGTTTTTGGATGGTTTGGCTTAGAGGATCCGCCATCACTGGATTGGTAATCCAACATTGGTGACTTATCCAGACGTCATCAATGTCGCATTGTTACATTGTTAAGACCATCACTTTCATGTGAAGCGGAGAAAGAGAGGAGGTGATCCCAACAAGCAGGGTAAGTCAGGTGGGGCCAGTGCTAGTGGAGAACCACGGCAGCATCAGTCAGGTAGACAGGGGTAGAATTTTTTACAGGAGGATCAGGCTAAGTGGTTTAGATATGGGGGTTATCGACCCGAGGGTGGTTACAGGCAAGGCCAGTAGGATCCTTAAAAGCAGTAGGTTCCTCAGGGCCGTCAGGGTCAAGGGACCAATGGGGGAGGTCAGTAGGGTCGAGGCTAGCAGGTCCAATAGCAGGGTCAGTATCGTCAAGGTAATCAGAGCCAGTGTCTGAGAGAGTTTTCAGACCAGTTCTTTATATGTGGACAGATGGTCCATAAGAGGAAGGATTTCCCACAACAAGGGAGAGCCGCAGCATAGGGGTCCCCATAGGAGTAGAAGGCACAAAGGCCAACTGCATCACCAACCCTATCCGTACCACCATAGTAGGGACAATTTCAATATCGATTTGCCTATAACGTCCGAGATGCTGCTATTTATCAAGCCCGGTAGGCACCACCAGCAGTAGTGGGTACGTTTACTATAAATGGGATTGCGGGTAGTATTTTATTTGATATTGGGGCATCACACTCTTTTATAGAGATTAGATTTGCATGAGTTGTTGGCCTATTAGAGACAGTTGGTAGTCTCCTTATGTGTGTGGAGTCACTGATGGGTAATGGGTCACTTATACACTCATTTTGTAGAGGTGTGGATATCGTGGTGGGTAGATTGTGTTTAGCTACCGATTTTCTTGTATTGGATATGTAGGGATATGATGTTATCTTGTGGATGGATTAGTTAGCGGGGTATCAGGCGATGGTAGATTATTACGGGAGGACTATTGTATTTGCGATACCAGGATAGGAGATGTTCTTAATAGCGATGCCTCTTCCTGGGGTAGGGTCGAACACTCATCTATATTACATTGAGGAGGAGATCTCACATGAGGTGGTATCTTCATTAGACTCGATTTTCAGTTGTGAGGGAATTTAAGGATGTCTTCTGGGATATACCCGAATTTTTGCCTAGTCGGGAAATTTATTTTATTATTGATTTAGCACTAGGTACGAGACCTATAGCTCGAGATCCATATCGCATGACCCCATCTGAGATGCGTGAGTTGAGAGAACAGATTCAGCAGCATTTTCCTCAGGTTCAACATCCACCACAGCCAGTGACACCAGGGGTTCAGGCACACCCAGGACCAATAGAGTGGCAGAGGGTTAGGGAGGATTTCCAGAAGGGCCATCCACCTTAATTTAAGGATAGTTATGATGTGATTGTGGTGTGTCGATGGAAGAAAGACATTCAATGACACTTGAATATGGTTGACTGCAGTGAGGTGAAAATGCAGATGATTACTACCTTCAGGTCGGTTAGGGCATCCTTACAGTAGTGGGAGTCAGTCACCACCGTTGTAGAGAGGGATATTATGACTATTGTTGATTTCTGGGTGCGGTTTAACCACAAATACTTCCCTCTGGATGTAGAGACTGAGATGAGGAAGAAGTTTAGTGAGGTGACTCAGAGTGATCGTTCTATGGACGAATATGAGGAGGAGTTCATTCGTTTGAATAATTTTATACCAGACGAAGTGAACAACGAAGAAAGGAAGTAGGCAAGGTTTTTGGATGGTTTGGATTAGAGGATCCGCCATCACTGGATTGGTAATCCAGCATTGGTGACTTATCCAAACGTCATCAATGCCGCATTGACCATCACTTTCATGTGAAGCGGAGAAAGAGAGGAGGTGATCCCAATAAGCAGGGTAAGGAAGGAGAGGCCAGTGCTAGTGGAGCACCACAGCAGCATCAGTTAGGTAGACCAGGGTAAAATTTTTGAAAGGAGGATCAGGTTAAGAGGTTCCGATATGGGGGCTATCAACCCGAGGGTGGTTACAGGCAAGGCCAGTAGGATCCTCAACAGCAGCAGGTTCCTCAAGGTCGTCAGGGTTAAGGGACCAATGGGGGAGGTCAGTAGGGTCGAGGCTAGCAGGGCCAACAGCAGGGTTAGTACCGTCAGGGTAATTAGAGCCAGCGTTCGAGAGAGTTTCCAGACCAGTTCTTTATATGTGGACAGATGGTCCATAAGAGGAAGGATTTCCCACAACAAGGGAGAGCCACAGCACATGGGTCACCATAGGAGTAGCAGGCACAAAGGCCAACAGTGGCACCACCCCCCATTCGTACCACCATAGTAGGGACAACTTCAGTAGGGATTTGCCTATAACATCCAAGATGCTGCCTTTCAGCAAGCCCCGTAGGCACCACCAACGGTAGTGTGTACGTTTACTATATATGGGCTTGAGAGTAGTATTTTGTTTGATATTTGGGCATCACACTCTTTTATAGAGACTATATTTGCATGAATTATTGGCCTATTAGAGACAGTTGGTAGTCTCCTTATGTGTGTGGAGTCACCGATGGGTAGTGGGTCACTTATACACTCATTTTGTAGAGGTGTGGATATCGTGGTGGGTAGATTGTGTTTAGATACCGATTTTCTTGTATTAGATATGTAGGGATATGATGTTATCTTGGGGATGGATTGGTTAGTGGGGTATCAGGCGATGGTATATTGTTACGGGAGGACTATTGTATTTGCGATACTAGGACAGGAGATGTTCTTAGTAGCGATGCCTCTTCCTGGAGTAGGGTCGAGCACTCATCTATATTTCATTAAGGAAGAGACCTCACATGAGGTGGTATCTTCATTAGACTCAATTTCAGTTGTGAGGAAATTCGAGGATGTATTCCAGGATATACCCAAATTGCCGCCTAGCCGGGAAATTGATTTTATTATTGATCTAGTACTGGGTACGAGACCTATAGCTTGAGCTCCCTATCGCATGACCCCATCTGAGATACGTGAGTTGAGAGAAAAGATTCAGCAGCTCTTGGGACAGGGTTATATTCGACGAAGTACTTAACCATGGGGTGTACTGGTGTTAAGAAGAAGGATGGGTCCCTTTAATTGTGTATTGACTACAGAGAGTTGAATAAGGTCACGATTTGAAATAAATATCCACTACCTCATATTGATCATCTACTCTACCTGTTGAGGGAAGCATATTACTTTTCCAAGATTGATTTACAGTCCAGATATCATCAGTTACGCGTCAGGGAGGAGGACGTTCCCAAGAATACTATTATGACACGATATGGGTCCTATGAGTTTAGGTTTATGTCATTCGGACTCACCAATGCACTAGAAGTATTTATGGATCTAATGAACCGAGTTTTTCGAGAGTTCCTTGACCAGTTTGTGATTGTGTTTATCGATGATATTCTGGTTTACTCTCGTTCTGAGGATGAGTATGCCGAGCACTTACGAAAGCTTAACAGACACTTAGAGAACACCAATTGCATGCCAAGTTTAGTAAATGTGGGTTCTGGCTTCAAGAGGTACAGTTTTTGTGCCAAATGGTGTTTGAGAAAGGTATAACAATTTATCCGAGTAAGGTATCAGTGGTGAGGGAGTGGGGACAACCTAGGACACCAATCGAGGTTCATAGCATTTTAGGGTTGGCAGGATATTATCGGAGGTTCGTTAAGGGTTTCTCAAAGATTGTGAGTCCATTGACAAATTTGACTTATAAAGGGGTGCCATTGATTCAATCACTATCAGTTGGCTTTCAATGAGCTAAAGGAAAAATTTATCTCAGCATCCGTACTTACACTACCTGGGGGAGTAGCATATTGTGTCTACAATGATGCATCCTTATAGGTACTTGGGGGTGTATTATAACAAGATAAGAGCGCTATAGCATATGCATCACGCAGACTTAAGCCCCATGAAAAGAATTATCCCACCCATGATTTGAATTTAGACATTGTTGTATTTGCTTTAAGGATCTGGAGGCACTATTTGTTGGGAAAACAGTTTACTTTATTCACAGAGTATAAATCTCTTCAGTATATGTTCACGCAGAAGGACTTGAACATCAGGCAGAGGAGGTGGTTAGAGTTCTTGAAGGATTACTAGTTTGATATTTAGTATCATCCTGGGAAGGCTAACGTGGTGGTTGATGCGTTAAGCTGAAGACCAATAGGTGAGCTAATAGTGGTTTGGAAAATGAAGTGGAGAGAGATTCGACACGATGATGAGACTGTTATGTCTTGTATGTCCATATTAGCTATCATGCCTGAGATTGTGATTAAGGTAGTGAAAGCATAGGTAGAGGATCAATTTTTCCGAGACAGAGTTTTCTAGTTACTAGATGATGGTCTAGAGGGATACTCGATCATTCAGAGGGTGTCTTACATTTTAATGGGAGATTAGTGGTTCTAGAGGGTGATGATTTGTGACATGCAGTGATGTCAAAGGCTCACGGGTCCCGATTTGCAATACATCCTGGTGGGGATAATATGTACCATGACATGCATAGACAGTATTGATGGTCAGGGATGAAACGGTACATAGCAGAGTTTGTCTCAAACTTTTCTACCTTCCAAGTAGTGAAGGTAGACCACTAGAGACCGACGGGGATATTATAGTCATTAGATATTCCCGTATAAAAATGGGAGAATATCTCCATGGATTTTATCACTGGGTTACTGTTATCACAACAAAGTCACGATTATATTTGGGTGATAGTGGATCAGTTGACCAAGGTGGCTCACTTTCTTCCAGTTCGTACCGATTTTGAGAAAAATCAATATGCACAGTTACTTATCGTACAGATAGTAAGGTTACATGGGGTCCCGCTTAATATTATGTCCGATCGGGATAAGATCTTTGTATCCTATCATTGGCAGAGCTTTCAGGAGGCTATGGGTTCATATTTATGATTGAGTACAGCGTATCACCCACATATAGATGGGAAGACTGCGAGGGTTAATCAGATGCTTGAGGATATGTTTCGCATGTGCATACTCAATTTTGGGGACTGATGGAAGCAGTATCTTCCTTTGGTGGAGTTTGCGTATAATAACTCCTACCAATTTACTATTGGCATGGCACCATTCGAGGCATTGTACGGTCAGCCTTATCGTTTGCCTTCTTGTTAGTTAGAGGTAGAGGACAATAAACTATTGGGGCCAGGCCAGAGATGATTCAGGACACGACTGATAAGATTGAGTTGATTCGAGGGCGCATCCGAATAGCTCAAGATAGACATAAAAGTTACGCAAATGCAAATATGAGACATATTGAGCTTGAGGTTGGTGACCAGGTATTGGTGCAAGTGTCTTCTATGAAAAGAGTGATTAGATTTGTTAAGAAAGGGAAATTAGCAGCGAGATATGTGGGACCATTTCTGATCATTGGGAGGGTGGTACTAGTGGCTTATAGATTGGGATTTCCAAAGCATCTTCTGCGGATTCATGATGTGTTTCACGTGTCAGCGCTGAAGAAATACTGACATAGTGAGATAGATTTTTGGAACGTTACACTAAAGAAGATCGACTTGCAGTCCGAGATCTCAAATGAGGAGAAACTAGTGGCAATATTTGATAGTAGTGAGCGTAAACTACGGTCAAAGGTGGTACCCTTGGTTAGAGTTCAGTTGGGGCGCCATAATGTAGAAGAGTTGACATGGAAGTGAGAGGATGACATGTGTGAGCAGAATCCAGAGTTATTTACCACGGGCATGTCCGAATTTCAAGGATGAAATTTCCTTATAAGGAGGGAAGTATGTAACAACCCATATTTTTTAAAGAATTAAAAATGAATTAATTTGGTTAAAAAAATTTAAATTACACGTGTGACATAATTTAATGAAAACAAAATATGATGGGTTGATTAAATTATTATTGGAGAGAAATTATTCATATTTATGGAATAAAATTACTAAGTGGATAGTAATTATATAATTTATGTCACAACGAGTGCTAGTGACGTGATAATATGATATCTCAACTGAATGTCGTGAGCGGATTAAATTAGGTAGGGATAGAAAATAAATTATGAGTAACTTGAATGATGATTTTGAGGTTACGATTGAGTTCATAAGGGTCTAAACAGTCAAAATAGTATACATGGGAGTGTGGTTTGGGTCCTGGGAAAGTTTCAGACATAATTGACAACTCGGGAGGGTATTTTCATCATTTTATAACTTAGGGTTAAGGGAAGTTCAATATTTTGAGTATTATATATAGTTATGGTGATGTAAGGCTAGGGTAAAGAGATTATCAAACAAGTGGAGTCCATTAGAGAGGAGAGGAAGAGTTTTCTTGGAGCTCAAGGAAGGGTTTTGGAGAGTTCAAGCTCATTTTAGCATCACAACCACTCTTGGAGGAAGGATTAGAAGAGAAGCTCCATCAAAGAAGATCAAATAAGATCACTCCAATATAAGGCAAGTATTTATCTCGCAAATTTTATTAGTTGTCATACACATGTAGAATAGGAACCTTGAATTAAGAACAATTGATGTTACACTTATAATTTGATGAGTAAAATTATAATAGGGAATAGGATTTCATGTAGACTAAATCAAATTAAATGGAGAAATAAAAATCATAAATTTTGGGAGTTGAATCATGGATTAAATCTGGGTTTTGGGTGAATTTATATGAAGAACACAAAACTATAGGATTTATGATTATGAAGTGTTAAATCAGATTATTTGATGAAATTGTATGAATTTTATTCATTCTTTATGTTAGAAATCATCCCAATATATATCTTTGATGTTTTGTTATGTTAATTTAGAAATTGAGATGTTAGTATGAAAGTTTGAGGATTTGGATGCTGTAGAAATTCGTAACAGTTATAAAAGAAGAAGGCACCTGCTACATTTCAAATCGATTCAGGCCGAGGACTAATCAATTCGGTTTGGCCAGAATTTAAAAAATTTCCTTTTAAACCTAGAAATTTTGGATAATTCATGAGAAAACTTTTAGGAAAATTTTAACTTACAGAGAGAAATGTAAAAATGTCAAAAGACCTACAGTAGGGATTGGGTTCATAGAAGTTGAGATGAGTTAAGAATTGGGATAAATTACAAGATGTCCAAAATTGATACAGGATGGAAATTTGAGAGGAATTATGAAGAGATAAGTGAACTTATGTTATGACCAATAGGATACGATGGGAATAAGTAAGGATTTCATAACTGGTGATTAGGAATATTAAAGTGATCGACACTCTAAATTATACAAATTGGACATTTAATTATAATTTATGACACGTCGCAAATACATGAAATATATACTACGTACGAGTTGAAGAAATTGGGTTGTGTGTATACTTATTAAAATATAAATAGGTTGTGTGAATACCTATAAATATGATTTAATTATGTGTGTGAACATACCAATGTTGCTTGCTATAAGGAGGTTTATGCGCAGAGGGCGATCCCACCTTGATGATTCTAGTGAGGTCTAGATTAGTGCCCTAGAGCATGGAACTTAGGGTAGTCCACTATGTGTCGTGTATTTTTAAGATTGGCAGGTCATTCGGGTCCGTTAGGTATGTGCGTATCCCAAAGGCTTAGAACCATGTTTGCCTCCACTATTGTATTGATTAATTTTGGGTTCGAGGAGACATACCGAACCAATAGTCCTTATTTGAGTACGAGAGATACATGGACTTGACAACAGAGTATGCTAACATCACGAGGGGCCATTTCTAAGATACTATAACTGTTTATATATTATATGTGTGATGAATATATACATACCAATGTGATATATCTACTTATGTGAAAGAGTAGAATTAATAATTGATGAGTATCTAAAAAGAAAATTAAGTGGTGAAACTTAAATTCATTTATTTAATTAATTAAGAATAAATAAATTTTTATCGAGACCATAATACCGTATAGTATGGGGATATAGATGAGAGTTGGACTTATCGAGAGGAGTCAGATACCTTATCTAGTTGGACTGAGGATACTAGTTAGGTTGAATACGTTAAGCATGCACGTTAGTTTAGAGGTGAGGATCTCAAGTGAGTGTACGTATATAATACAATTGTAATAAATAACTGATTTAAATTGTGATTCCAATACTTGCGGAATATTTTCAAAATGTTTTACTTGGGTGTTGCCCCTGTCAAAATATTTTCAAAATATTTTAGGTGTCCAGCCACAGGGACGTCCAGCTTAGAGATCCTATCCAGTGACATGTAGCCGCAGCATTTTGGAGGCTCGTTGGATATTTCATTGACGCTTAAGCTCGTTCTTTCTAGATAGGAGATTTCATTATCTGTTCATCTGGGCATGTTGCCTTCAGACTTTTTATTATGCAGCAGGTTGTATTCAGAGTTTAATTACTTATGTCAGATTGTGGTTGGATTATTTTATGGTTTATTCAGTCTCCTTTATTTAATTATTTATATCTATCGTGAGATTGTTAAGATTAGAATCATGTGTGATTGGTTTAATTCATTTAAATTATTGTTGCATGCGTTAATAATAAAATATAAAATTATCACTATCTTAATTTGGCATAGGTGATTAGTAAATAAAACGTTTTCCACTGTGATGCTAAGAATGAAAGCATTAATGATTTTAGTTTAATTTAGCATAGCAGTTGTATACCTATAAATGAAACTTTGGGTGATCTCGAGAAGAAGTATTAACCATACAATTTTGTGGATTTATAGATGATTCTATATACAAATAGCTCCCGAGAGGTGCAGTTTTTGGGGCACAAAGTTTTCGAGACTGGGATTTCAGTAGATCCTTATAAGGTGTCTGCGGTTATGGATTGAGGGAAACCCATGACACGTACATAGAATAGGAGCTTTCTGGATTTAGCGAGATATTAGAGGAGGTTTATTCAGGGTTTATCGAAGATTGCAAGACCATTGACTCACCTCACACAAAAGGGTTCCCGTTCATTTGGGGTATCGATTGTCAGTGTACATTTGAAGAGCTCAGGGGGAAACTCACGATTGCACCCATTCTCGCTTTGCCATGGACTGGGATCAAGTACATGGTTTATACAGATGCATCATAATACGGAGTAGGAAGAGAGATGATGTAGGAAGAGAGGTTGATAACTTACGCCTACTGTAAGCTTAAGATGTATGAGGGCAACTACCCGACTCACAATTTTGATTTTGGCAGCGGTGGTATTTACCCTTCATATTTGGAGGCACTATTTTCTATAGGAGAGGTTCACATTATTTTTTGACTAAAAAAACCATCATTAGTTGTTCACTCAGAGAGACATGAACATAAGACAAAGCAGATAGTTAGAGTTCATGAAGGACTATCGTTTTTCGATCCAGTACCATTCAGGGAAAGCGGATGTGGTAGCAGACGTCTTAAATCATAGGTCAATGAATTTTATATCTTCGTTATGGGCCGAAGAAGGGTATAGTTTACAAAGAATTTGGGACGAAATGTGGAATTCCTTACGTGAGATAGATTTGGCTGATGATTTAAAGCAGCAGTGAATATCACCCCGACTATCGTTTTAGGGGTAGTTTAAGCACAAGGGAGGAATTCTTTATATTAGGAGAAGGTGAAAGGACTCACATATAGTGGCGTTCCTTCCTTCTTAGTTTTATTAGATGGGGGTTTAAAGTTCTAGGTACAACTAGTAGTGTTTGAGGAACCCAAGGTATGGAAGACAGTTTTAGCTAAGGATCGTGGCTCACAGTATTCGATCCATCCCAAAGGGGATAAGATGTACCAAGATATGAGATGATCATATTGGTGGGAAGGAATGAAAAGAGATATTGTTGAGTATGTATCAAGGTGTGCCACCTTTTAGTTGGTAAAGGTGGAACATTATAAATCAGTAGGGGAGTTACAGCCATTGGAGGTTCCTTAGTGGAAATATGAGAGTATCTCTATGAAATTTATTATGGGTCTACCGAGATCACGGAGGGGTCACAATTTGATTTGGGTCATCATGGACAGACTGATGAAGGTAGATCATTTCTTACCAGTCAGGATGGATTACACTACAGAGCAGTATGCTAAGTTATTTATGGTGGAGATTATACGGCTTCATAGGGTACCGGTGGATATTATTTCTGATAGGGGAGGAACTTTCATCTCTCAATTCTAAAGAGGGTTTCAGTTTCCGATGTAGGTGCAGCTGAGTATGAGTACGAAGAGGTGATCATATTTTAGAGTATATACTTCGATCGTGTGTGCTTGATTTCATGGGAAGTTGGGATAAGCATTTGACATTTAGATAGTTTACATATAACAATAGTCATCAGGATACTATTGGGATGGCATCGTACGAGACGTTATATGGACGACCATTCCATTCGTCTAGGTTTTGGGTTAGGTTAGAAGAGTATAGGATGTTTGGGCCTGACCTTATCTAGGACACCTTAGAGAAGGTGACACTCATCCAGGCATGGATTAAGGCAGCACAAGACCACCAAAAGAGTTACGCGGATATTATTGAGGGCCTCTCTGATGAAGGGAGTGGTTAGATTTAGATCTAAGGGGAAGTTAGTTCCTCGATACGTAGGTTCCTTTAAGATACGTAGGTCAATCCCCGTGGCATATTAGTTGGCCTTGCCCAATAATTTTCAATGGGTACATAATGTTTTTCATGCGTCCATATTGAGGAAATTCCTAAGGGACAAGAATGCATATAAGCATATTGATCTTGATGAGATTGACCAACAAGAGGATCTAGTTACGATGAGAGGCCACGACATATTATTGACCGCAAGGAGAAGCTTCTGCGATCGAAAGTCATTACCTTATTGAGAGTTTAGTGTGTACATCATAGTGAGTACGATCCCACTTGGGAGCGAGAGGAGGATACGTTGTCGAGGAATCTAAAGTTATTCTAGTGATGTAATATTCGAATTTTGAGGATGAAATTCCTTGTTTAAGTGGGGAGGAATGTAATACCCCGTAATTTTTAATATATATATATATATATATATATATATATATATATATATATATATATATATATATATATATATAATTGTGTGCTCGTGACATGTGATGTCACTATATCTGTAATTATACATATAGGTATTATATAACTAAATTGGAAATTAAGACACGGTTAAACATTCACAAATATATAGAACGTAAATGCGTATTATGGGAAACAATGGGTTAGGTCGGGATTTGATATTGAGGGTTTCCTTGTTTGGATTATCCCCTCGAAGTCAAGTCCCAATGACTATGAAGTAGTCAACTATAATATTGTTTTACACCCAAACTAATTAATTATGATTATAATATTTTTTTAATTTAAAATACATAATATTTTATATGTGGAACAAGTATTAATATTGATTTATAAGGTTAATGATTAATAAATTTTTTTAGTATTTAAAATAATGGTTTTTAACTTAAAAAAAAGGTATTTTGGGCATATTGGTTTAGTATAATGAATTGGTGGGTTTTTAGATTTGTTAAGGGTTAATTTGGGCAAGTTATTTAAGGGCTTATTTTAGGCCCAAGCCCAATTTCGTTTTCAAGAGGTCTTAATGAGTCGTTGGGAGATTTATTTAGGACAAAAACATAATTTGGGGATCTTAGAACTTAGAGAGAGGAAGATTCAAAGAATGGGATGGAATTCTAGAAGATTTTAACCATTGTCCTTCATCAAATTTTAAGGCAAGTTTAATTAGAATATTTATTATGACACCCCGCCTAATTAAACCCGAGTGATCAGTCCTAAATTAAATTAGAACATGTTTCTCAGTTGGTTCATTCTTAGGATCACTGTTGCCTTTTTAATTACTAACCACCTAAGTGAGAAAATTAGACTCGTGCCAAGTTTTATCTTTTCATTAATTTAATGAAATACTCATGTGGAAACGAAATAATTTAAACAATCATAATTAACTGAAATTAACCATTCACGTCTAAATAAAGTGACCGAATAAACCATCGGCTCAAATCCAACAAAAGTAAAGACAGATAATGATAAATCTCAACAAGTTTGACATAAATACTAAATAAAGCGGTGAGCAACATGCTCGAGTAACTGATAAGAAATTTCTATACTAGAAATGAAAAGAACAAGGCGCCTATCAAACTCCCGCAATATCCACATTAGGAACATGCTCCTAGAAATGAATGAATGCGTTGCACCAGTATCAAATAAAACACGACCCATATGTCCCGGAATAAGGAACTTACCCTCAATGGCTGGCGGTGCCGGTGGAGCTGGCGGAAGCATAGCATCCTGAATATGATAGACCCTACCATACTGTAACTGACCCTGTTGTGGAGGAGCAACTGGGTTAGGCACCTGTGGAGGGAACTGAAAATATGGCTGCTGTGGAGCTCGAGGAAACTGTCCCCCAATCAACTGAGGACATTCCTTCTTATAGTGACCCGCTTCCCAGCATTGGAAACACCGACCTATCATATTTTCGGCATTTCGACCACAATTATTTTTAAACTGATTCACACCTTGGCCCTGTTGGCCTCTACCTCCCTGACCACCACGACCTGCTTGTTATTGTGGGGCACCCTGGCCGTGCCTATTGTTATGGTTCCCCGAATTAAACCCACCAGAACGTTGCCTCTTCGACATGTACCCCTGTTGGGGATCCCTTTCTTTCTGTTTACTGCCCGAAGGTTGGGACGAGGGAAAGGCTCCTCCTCCAATCCCACTACCTCCCGGCCTTCCCTCTTGCCCCACTACAGAGGCCTTCTTGCCACTTTGCAAAAATAGTCTATGCTCATGGCAATGTAGTAGAGTTGCATTCATCACTTCCCCAAAAGTCTGTAAATCCAGATTACCCAACAAGTGTTGTCGGATTCTCCAGTTCAACCCTCTCATAAACTTCAAAACTTTATTTTCTTCGGGAGTCACTTCATCAGGTACAAAACTTGCCAACCGGGTGAATTCCTCCTCATATTCCGCTACTGACCTCTCCCCTTGCACAAGGTCCTGCAACCTCCTTATCATCTCCCCTTGAATTGCGGGAGGAAAGTACTTATGATCGAACAAAACCCATAATTCAGAGATCGACATTGTATCCCTCTGTTCTGGCATAGTCACGGACTCCCACTAGTGTAATGCGGCCCCAACCAGTTTAAAAGTAGCAAGGACTTGCTTCCTGTCCTCACCACACTCCACCATGCGTAGATGGCATTGTATATCTTTCTTCCATTGAGTTGCCTTTATAACATCCGAGCTCCCGTCAAATTTCGGGGGCTGACCCTTTAGAAAATATTCCCTAGCCCTCTCCCACGGAGAAGATCCGGTAGGAACTTGGGCATCTGGCGCTCTTTGTTGAGCCTGTGGCGCTTGTTGGGACACTGCTGTCATTGCCGCATTAATGGCTTGAGCCACTATATTTATCACATCCGCAGCATTGAATGTTCCTTGTGGCGGCGGGGGAGGACCAACATCCTCATCTAAGACCCTATTGCGTCTTGCCGGACGGCATCTGATATGGAGAAACAATAGAATTAGAATTCTAATTAAAACAATCTATTTTGCAGAAGATCGTAAACATAAGCAACAAAGCAGTCGTAACATTAGGTTCTATATCAAAGAACGCTACGGTAGAACGTGACAAGTCCACAAAGATCCAAAAGACTCTAGAACCTGATGCTCTGATACCATCTGTGACAAACCGCATTCCGAAATAAGGGGTGGCCAGCCAGATTCCTCGACATAACAAAATCATGGATGGATATCATCCTCAGCACCATAACAATAAAATAGGTATACGGGAAAACCACTCCCTAAATCAGAAAGCAGGTTGTCAAAAATTTTGGTTTGATAACGAGTTAAGAAATAAATTAAACAACCCAAATCTGATGAAGTGGAAATTCAAAGGAACATATAGATAAATAACAAAACAACATACAATAAAAGGATCGAATAATCTGTCGGTCCACAGTTACATTCAAAGTGTTTCAATAATTCAATATTTTACACACTACATTCATTAACAACTACAAAAGATGGGCCACTAGCCCGAATGAAAGACCCGATCATAGCTAGAGTCCAAAAATGAAGGCGTCTAACAAACATCTTGTAATAATCCACAAGATCATACAGCTCGTCAAAAGCATAGGAGTAAGAAAATCATAATGGGCGCCCTTACGGAGGAGCACCTGAGCGGATACAACAACATGCACAACATGGAAAATGAACGGGTCAGGGCCCGATTTATATATGATTCCTAGAAGAGTAAGAAACATGATAGATATGGATAATAAATCATGATTAATGTGAATGAGAATCTAACAACCTAATCATCAAATGTGATCATGTATTTATATAGGTTTCTAACAGTTATTAAATTAAGCAAGAGAAATAAAATTAAATCTCTTTTCTTTTCGTATCTTATCATTTTCCATTCCTTAGTAGGAATATAATTTCCATCATATCTTTCCGTTTTCCATTCCTTAGCAGGAATATAATTACCATCTCATTTCTTATGGAAATTCACATATCTCAAGTCCCACTTGAGTTAGAAAGGTTATATTCTTATACATATAACGTTTCTAAGACCTCCCCTCCGAGTTTCCCCACTGGGCGAGCCCCTAAATGACTATCATCTTCCAGGGCCTATCTATACAAGAAAACCTGGGCACCTAACGCACGTCGGGAAGTGGCCATATGCCTGCGAGTGAGTCATAACCATACCCGGAATTACCTCACTAGCGCAGAAAAACATATACAAACCCCGCATATGGCCGAGGTGTCACGACCCTGACCCAAAATAGTAATAGGGAACGAGTGTCTTGACATGCCACCAAGGCAACAAATATTCCGATTTAATTGTTTCCTTAAATAAATGCAACGGATATATTATCACATGGTTATGAATCGTAAAATACTGAAAGTAAAGGAATTACGTCATCAGAGCTTTCTAAAGGAAACTTCATATATATTAAAAGTAACAACGGGTTACAACTTAAGAGAAAATTTAAACCTTATTACAAGAGAGCCAGACATGCTCTAAATAAACATTTTACAAAAAGAGCTCTAAAAGCTAAATCTTCAATATAGTCCATTTTCATTCCGTCCGTGAGCCTAAACGTTTCCTGAAAAATAGTTATTTATACAACATCAGCTAAAAGCCGAATGAGGTTCAATCTCCAAACATTCCAGGGTTTTCATAAAATAGATACCTATTCAAGTCAAAAGAGAAGGCATATACATATATGGAGAGGAACTTGCAGTAAATAGATATAATTTTGAAATGAAATTATATATATCACAATTGGATAGCTCGGAATAAGAAGAATGCAACACATCAAATGTGATATCTTTTTCTTTCAATCATATCATTTTGATGGCCAAGTACACTCTAATACCGTATTCTTCTACCGTATTATACCCTGGTAGTTGAGGGTCAATCGAACTAGTTCATCACAACGCCTTATTTAGGGCACACCAGCGATAACCCAGCTGGGAAGGTCAGTCAGTAAAGAGGTCCCTTACGCCGAATCATAATTTCAATATTCAATATCCTTTTCAATAATCATTTTAATCGGTATGTTTATATGGACAAATATAAACATGTCACAATTGAATCAGTCATCGGTATCACATGAATTTTGAGAATAAAGGCAGTTCACAAAATATATATATAGTTTGCATAATATCGTATAATCAAAATACACAAGGAATGTAAGAGTACTCACCCAAAATGGAGGTCAAATTTACTGGTATTGAGTCTTCGATCACACGTTAATCTGATAAAGATTTAAGTACACGTTCTAAGGTCCAGTTTATACTATACTTTAATAATAATTTCCTCTTTTAAAGGATTACTGAATCCCCATTTGTCAACTTTTAAAACTCCTTGATCGTAATTGAAGAATTCAATTCATAGTCTTTCCTCATCAGTCGGTTCCCAGTAGAGATGGAGGGTCACAGGGGCACCACTTAAATACCATATCATCTAGACAGAACTTCACCGGGCCTGACTTTGGAATTACCTAAATGGGATTCCATAATAACGAGCAATTTCTTTAAAAAGAATCATTTTTAAAAGCGTATAATTTCAAACAAGTTTATAAAATTAACTTGGATTTGTTCTAAATTTTAAGTTTTGATTAGTGAATTCTTTATTGTATTTTAACAGCATAACTACTAAGTAAAGCTATAAAACAATAAATTAAAACTATAAAGATGCATTATAACATTAATATTACCTTAAGATGAATATCCCTAAGAACTTCTTCTTAAACTTTCTCACACTTTCTCTCACTATTTCTTTCTATAATTCTCAAGGAATTGATGTGAGTTTCAAATGATCCCCAAAGGCCCTATTTATAGTTTTCCAAAGATATTTAGGTGTTGACACGTGTCTGGGTGATAAGGTTTCACTTTGGTGAGTCGTCGTTCACGTGTCGTGCAACGGATCAGCCTTGCAGTCTTGGTATACCAAACGACGACACGTGTTTTTCCTTTTTCTAGAGGATTTACATAAGTTTAATCCTTTCATATAGAGGTGACACGTGTGCAGTGGATATGTTCAAAAGAAAGCACGAGGTGGAAAGCACAAGGTGTCGAGTATGAGGTGGATAGGTATTAAGGGTATAAGGGTCATTTCGGACCTGAAGGGTATTTTGGTAATTTCACACCATATATTTTAAATATTTCTTATAGGTCCCTAAAAATATTTTATTTACGAAAAGGCCCCTTTTTATATTTCATTTTGGTCCCTGAAACTTTCTTTATTAAAACCAAGTCCCTAAAGTTTCATAAAATTACATTTTCTACCCCAAAACTTATCACTTAGCTTAGGATGTGCCATAAAATCTCAATCTGACCCATTTTACCGTTGATTCTTCAAATTTAAAAATGGGCTTTGTCATATTAAGAACTCGGAATATCATATATGTAATAATATATCATTGTTAGATAGTAAGTGTGACGAAATTGATAGAAGATAATTATATATTGGCATAAGAAAATGGGGTCATTACATCCTACCCTCCTTATAAAAAGTTTGGTCCCCAAACTTTACTTACATTAATTTCCAAAAAGGTATGGATATCTCTCTTTTATTTCATCTTCCCGCTCCCATGTTGCTTCTTCAACAGAATGATTCTTCCATAACACTTTGACTAGTGGAATAACCTTGGTTCGTAATATTTGATCTTTATGGTCCAAGATTTCCACTGGATGCTCAATGTATGTCAAATCTTCTCTAACTTGAAGAGGCTTGTGACTTAAGATATGTGCTGGATCAGGGATGTATTTCTTCATCATTGAAACATGAAACACATTATGCACACTCGAGAGTTCAGGGGGTAAGGCTATTCGATACGCAACAACACCTATCCTTTCAAGGATTTCAAAAGGTCCTATGTATCTTGGACTCAACTTTCCTTTCTTCCCAAATCGGATTACTCCCTTTGTCGGTGATACTCATAAGAAAACATAGTCTCCTCTTTGGAATTCTAACGGTCGGTGCCGATTGTCAGCATAACTCTTTTGACGGCTTTGAGTGATTTGAAGTCGGTCTTGTATCAATTTCACTTTCTCTGTTGTGACCTGAATCAATTCTGGTCCCAACAATTTTCTTTCCCCAACTTCTTCCCAACATGCAGGAGAACGACACCTTCTACCATAGAGTGCCTCATACGGAGCCATTTGAATACTTGCTTGATAGCTATTATTATATGCAAATTCTACTAACGATAAATGATCGTCCCAATTCCCCTTCAAATCAAGTACACATGCCCTAAGCATATCCTCTAAGGTTTGGATGGTTCTCTCCGATTGTCCGTCTATTTGAGGATGAAAAGCGGTGCTGAAATTCAATTTTGTTCCCATGGCTACTTGTAGGCTTTTCCAAAAGCGAGACACGAATCTAGGGTCACGATCAGAAACAATTGAAACTGGGGTTCCATGAAGCTTAATAATTTCCCGTATATACAATTTAGCTAACTTTTCTAAGGAATGGGTAATCTTAATGGCAAGAAAATGAGAAGATTTAGTTAACCTCTCAATAATTACCCAAATGGAATCATTACCATTGGAACTCCTTGGTAGCCCTGTCACAAAATCCATGGTAATATGTTCCCACTTCCACTTAGGGATTGGTAAAGGTTGTAATAGTCCTGATGGTTTCTGATGTTCAGCTTTTACTTGTTGACAGATCAAACACTGAGATACAAACTCTGCTATCTCCCTTTTCATATTATTCCACCAAAACACTTCTCGGAGACCTTGGTATTTCCGGGATGAACTGTGAATCTCGAGTAATGACCTTCCTCCAAAATCTGCCTCTTTAGTTGGGCATCACCAGGTATACAGACTCTATTTCCAAACCTTAATATATCATCTCGTATTGCAAATTCAATTCTCTTCCCTTCAATAACCTCTTCTTTAATCTTCATCAGGTGTGGGTCATTTACTTGTGCAACTTTAATTCTTTCCATCAACGTGGGTTGTATTTGTAAGTTTGCGATTATTCCTCCTTCGCCATAAATACGTACATCTATTTCCATACTTCTCAAATCTTTCAATAGAGCTTCCTGGCTGGTAATAAGACATGCTAAATTTGGTGTAGACTTTCTACTCAAAGCGTCGGCAACTACATTAGCTTTCCCCGGGTGATAGTGAATATTTACATCATAATCCTTCATCAATTCTAACCACCTACATTGTCTCATGTTTAATTCCTTCTGAGTAAAGATATATTTCAAACTTTTATAATCGGTATAAATCTCACAAGTCTCACCATACAAATAATGTCTCTAAATCTTAAGAGCAAAAATTACTGCTGCTAATTCTAAGTCGTGGGTTGGATAATTTTGCTCATGGGGTTTTAACTGTCTAGATGCATAAGCTACTACTTTTCCATTTTGCATTAGTACACATCCCAAACCATTTTTTGAAGCATCACTATAAATCACAAATCCTTCTGTACCGGAAGGAATAGTCAAAATTGGGGCAGTTACTAATCGATTCTTAAGTTCTCGAAAACTATTCTCAACTTCCTCAGACCATTCATATTTCACCGTCTTTTGTGTTAACCTAGAGAGAGGTTTGGCAATACTAGAAAATCCTTCAACAAATCTTCGATAATAACCTGCTAACCCTAGGAAACTACGAATCTCCGTTACATTAGTTGGTCTTGGCCAATCTAGTATAGCCTTGATCTTTTGAGGATCAACCGACACTCCCTCCTTGGATATGACATGTCCTAGAAAAGAAACACTAGGAAACCAAAATTCACAGTTCTTTAATTTCGCATATAATTTCTCTTTCCTAAGGATTTGTAATACTATCTCCAAATGCCTCTCGTGTTCTTTAATACCTTTGGAATAAATAAGGATGTCATCAATGAAAACAACCACACACTGATCCAAATATTTCCTAAACACTCTATTCATCATATCCATAAAAGCGACTGGTGCATTAGTTAATCCAAATGGCATCACAATAAATTCATAGTGGCCATATCTAGTACGAAAAGCTGATTTCGAAATATCCTCTTCCTTAATCTTCAATTGGTGATAGCCTGACCTAAGGTCAATCTTCGAAAATACTTGCGCACCTTGCAGTTGGTCAAACAAATCATCTATACGAGGTAAGGGGTATTTATTCTTAATGGTCACCTTATTTAGTTCACGATAATCTATACATAACCTCATCGTTCCATCCTTCTTTTTAACGAATAATACTGGAGTACCCCAAGGGGATATACTAGGTCTAATAAAACCCTTGTCTAACAGATCTTGTAATTGAACTTTTAATTCCCTTAATTCTAAAGGTGCCATGCGATAAGGTGGTTTTGAGATTGGTGTGGTTCCAGGAACAAGGTCAATGGTAAATTCTACTTCTCTACTAGGAGGTAGACTGGGCAAATCATCTGGAAAAACATCTGGAAAAAGCCTAGCTATAGGAATATCTTCTAAACTAGGCTCTTTTGTTTGCAAATCAATAACACTGGCAAGGAATCCTTGACATCCCTTCTTAAGAAAATTACAAGCTTGTATTGCAGAGATAATACGCATGGGAGATAAGATGCTAGTTCCTTCAAAACTGAATTCTGGTTGGTTAGGAATTTGGAAAATAACTCTCTTCTCAAAACAATCCACCCTAGCATGATATGATGCTAACCAATCCATCCCCAAAATGACTTCAAAATCTCTTATGTCTAAAACTATCAAATCAGCGAATAGTTTATGACTACTGACATTTATAGGGCAAGACTTATATACTAATGTTCCCGTCAATAACTCACCCGAAGGAGTAGAAACGTATATGATATGATTCAAGGATTCAGGAATATTAGGAAAGCGATTAACAAAACGCACAGACACAAATGAATGGGTAGAACCAGGATCAATTAAAACTTGAAAAGGTTGTGCACATATAGAAAGTGTACCTGACACTACTGCATTAGAAGCCTTTGCATCAGAAAGATTAAAGACTCTACCTTGTCTGCCCTGATCCTTATTGTCATTAGAAGTCTTTGTTTCCGTCTTCCCTTTGTTAGGATAATCTCGCATTTTATGTCCCTTTTGGCCACACCCAAAGCAACTCCCCATCTCCAGGTAACACGGTCGCCCTCTATGAATATTACCACAACGTTGGCATTTATCAACATTAGAGGGTTTGTTTACTAAAGGTTGTCCTATATCAGGTATAGTCCTAAAGGGTTTGTTATTGGGGTTCCTTCCTCTTTGTTCTCCAAACTTCCTCTTCCCCTCTCTAACCTGATTATACTCTTCACTATCCTTCTCAGCTATTGTTGCCCTAGCCACCACGTCATTATATGATGCCAACTTTAGGATGGAAATTCGGCTACGAATATTCAACCTTAACCCACGTTTAAACTTCTTGGCTCTTAAAACATCGGTTATCACAACATGAGGTGCAAAACGGGATAACTCAGTAAACTTTGCCTCATATTGACTAACCGTCATATTTCCTTGAACCAGACCCATGAAGTCAGCTGCTTTTTGGTCTTGCACCATTTCGGGAAAGTATTTCTCATAAAAGATAACTAAGAAGTCATTCCAACCTATAGGATTATTCCTTTCCCCATGCATTCTCTTAATCATTCTCCACCAATGTTCGGCTTCACCTTCTAACATGAATGTTCCAAATAAAACCCGTTGTTCATCTGTACACTTAAGAACATCGAACATCTTTTCCATTTGCATCACCCAGTTTTCTGCTTCTGTGGGGTTAGGAGTCCCTTTAAAAGACGGAGGATTCAACTTCTTGAACTATTCAATAGTACAACTACTTAGTTCAAGATTCCTTGGTGCTCCGTTATTCACCTGATGCTCCACAATTCTTGCTAGACTCTCAATTGCCTTGTATGCACCTTCCAGTCCTTCCATACTCGAACCGCTAGTTCCTAGAGTTGATCTTTTCTTGGTCATTTTCTACAATCATGGCCAAACGTAAGATGTATTATACTAGCCCAAGATTACAATTTAGAAGAATAATGATATATAAATAATTATATATATTATAAGACATGTGGAGGGTTATCACATAAGTCGGATATTTAATCCCGTATCCAATGTATGGAAACTTAAAATCTATAGCGTTCGAAACTTATGTTCAGTAGTCTACGGGTTCATAACCTATGCTCTGATACCACCTCTGTCACGGCCCCGACCCAAAATAGTATTAGGGAACGAGTGTCTTGACATGCCACCAAGGCAACAAATATTCCGATTTAATTATTTCCTTAAATAAATGCAACGGATATATTATCACATGGTTATGAATCGTAAAATACTGAAAGTAAAGTAATTACGTCATCAGAGCTTTCTAAAGGAAACTTCATATATATTAAAAGTAACAACGGGTTACACCTTAAGAGAAAATTTAAACCTTATTACAAGAGAGCCAGACATGCTCTAAATAAACATTTTACAAAAAGAGCTCTAAAAGCTAAATCTTCAATATAGTCCATTTTCATTCCGTCCGTGAGCCTAAACGTTTCCTAAAAAATGGTTATTTATACAACATCAGCTAAAAGCCGAATGAGGTTCAATCTCCAAACATTCCAGGGTTTTCAGAAAATAGATACCTATACAAGTCAAAAGAGAAGGCATATACATATATGGAGAGGAACTTGCAGTAAATAGATATAATTTTGAAATGAAATTATATATATCACAATTGGATAGCTCGGAATAAGAAGAATGCAACAAATCAAATTTGATATCTTTTTCTTTCAATCATATCATTTTGATGGCCAAGTACACTCTAATACCGTATTCTTCTACCGTATTATACCCCGGTAGTTGAGGGTCAATCGAACTAGTTCGTCACAATGCCTTATTTAGGGCACACCAGCGATAACCCAGCTGGGAAGGTCAGTCAGTAAAGAGGTCCCTTAGGCCGAATCATAATTTCAATATTCAATATCCTTTTCAATAATCATTTTAATCGGTATGTTTATATGGAAAAATATAAACATGTCACAATTGAATCAGTCATCGGTATCACATAAATTTTGAGAATAAAAGCAGTTCACAAAATATATATATAGTTTGCATAATATCATATAATCAAAATACACAAGGAATGTCAGAGTACTCACCCAAAATGGAGGTCAAATTTACTTGTATTGAGTCTTTGATCACACGTTAATCTGATAAAGATTTAAGGTCCAGTTTATACAATACTTTAATAATAATTTCCTCTTTTAAAGGATTACTGAATCCCCATTTTGTCAACTTTTAAAACTCCTTAATCGTAATTGAAGAATTCAATTCATAGTCTTTCCTCATCAGTCGGTTACCCGTAGAGATGGAGGGTCACAGGGGCACCACTTAAATACCATCTCATCTAGACAGAACTTCACCGGGACTGACTTTGGAATTACTTAAATGGGATTCCATAATAATGAGCAATTTCTTCAAAAAGAATCATTTTTAAAAGCGTATAATTTCAAACAAGTTTATAAAATTAACTTGGATTTGTTCTAAATTTTAAGTTTTGATTAGTGAATTCTTTATTGTATTTTAACAGCATAACTACTAAGTAAAGCTATAAAATAATAAATTAAAACTATATAGATGCATTATAACATTAAGATTACCTTAAGATGAATATCCCTAAGAACTTCTTCTTAAACTTTCTCACACTTTCTCTCACTATTTCTTTCTATAATTCTCAAGCAATTGGTGTGAGTTTCAAATGATCCCCAAAGGCCCTATTTATAGTTTTCCAAAGATATTTAGGTGTTGACACGTGTGTGGGTGATAAGGTTTCACTTTGGTGAGTCGTCGTTCACGTGTCGTGCAACGGATCAGCCTTGCAGTCTTGGTATACCAAACGGCGACACGTGTTTTTCCTTTTTCTAGAGGATTTACATAAGTTTTATCCTTTCATATAGAGGTGACACTTGTGCAGTGGATATGTTCAAAAGAAAGCACGAGGTGGAAAGCACGAGGTGTCGAGTATGAGGTGGATAGGTATTAAGGGTATAAGGGTCATTTCGGACCTGAAGGGTATTTTGGTAATTTCACACCATATATTTTAAATATTTCTTATAGGTCCCTGAAAATATTTTATTTACGAAAAGGCCCCTTTTTTATATTTCATTTTGGTCCCTGAAACTTTCTTTATTAAAACCAACTCCCTAAAGTTTCATAAAATTACATTTTCTACCCCAAAACTTATCACTTAGCTTAGGATGTGCCATAAAATCTCAATCTGATCCATTTTATCGTTGATTCTTCAAATTTAAAAATGGGCTTTGTCATATTAAGAACTCGGAATATCATATATGTAATAATATATCATTATTAGATAGTAAGTGTGACGAAATTGAAAGAAGATAATTATTACATGAGGACTATAGTCAGCCTGCATTCAATAGTCAGGGGACATCACCTCATGCGCGAGCTTCCCTTATGATAGCATTTAGAGAGGTGTGTTTAAGTAATTTAACAATTACCAATTTAAACCTCATTTTCATTACCATTAATCACATGTGTTTCATTTTTCTCGAAACCATTATCTTTGAATTTTTCTAATTCAATTTCATCATATGTTTAGGTCCCTAAGTATTCTCTAAACAATTTCCCAAAATCTTATAGGTCCCAAGGTTTTATATACCTCAAAAAGGCCTTTAAAATCTCCACATATGGGCTTAGAATTCTATTTTCCAATTTATTTACCAAATGAGAAGTGATGCCTAAACATCACTTTAAGTACCCCTGAATTAACCCCAAGTGATCCCATTCAACTATAGGGTAACGACCAAACTCGACTAAAACTCTAGGATCCTATGTTTACTTTATTCAAGAAGGTTCCTAGGTTCTAATCCTAAGGGAAAGGGTCAAAATTTGAAAAGAAAAACAAAAGGAAAAATGCAGGATTTTCAAATTAATTCGAACTAGCCGAATCGATTTGGGTTCTTAAAGGCGAATCGATTCGGACTAGCCGAATCGATTCGGTCAGGAAAAGTGAGTTTCTTCATAATTGTTGAATCGATTTGGACGATCCGAACCGATTCGGACGACCCAGACTTAGAAACTGTCTCTCAGCGAATCGATTCGGCCAGGCCGAATCGATTCGGTTCTACAGAAATTCCAAGTTTTGTCTATGGAGTCTTTGACTCCAAGTTCTACCCAACTTCAACCAACTCAAATCCCTATCCTTTAATGCTACCAACTGATCATAAATACATCATCCAACCATAATTTACCTCAAAATCATATCAATTCAACTTCCAAAGATCTAAAGCCCATAAATCAAATAAAAACCCTAACTTCCATAAACCATACCTAACCACAACTATCAATGCTAATTACTCTACTTAAATCATAAAATAGCAAGTAGATAACTTGCCTCAAGCTTGCAAGTTCAGATTTTGATGAAGTTGTATGCAAGAACAATCACCAAAGCTTCAATCTCTCCCTTTCTCCCAAGGTTTCTTCTTCTCTTTCTTTCTCTAGGTTTACCAATTCAATTAGGGGAATAGTGACTTAAACAAGACATAAATCGTGTCTTATGTCCAAATTTCAGCTTTAAGTGATTAATACGCGGTAAAATAATACGCAACTACTCATATAAGCTACAACCAGTCAAAAGTGCCCGGAACCTCGAAATACAATATGGCACATAATTTGACTATCTCGAACCTCCCGGAACTATCTACACCCTCCAAATTATCATTTGGAAATTTTATAATTCATTTTTAGGTTCCAGTTTCATTTTAAGCCAAATGTCATTTTTAAATCATATGACATTACAAAACATAACATAGCAAGATTCACCTATTCTTACGGTAAATATGCAACATCATAGTAGATATTAACTTTTATTTCTTAAATTAATACCCACTCCACATACCAACATCTTTATATCTAATCACTATATCTAGAAAATTAAATATAAACTAGGACCTCAAAAGCGAGGGTTGTTACAAACGGGTCCCTGAAATGAGTCAGTCTGGCGTCCCTGTGGCTGGACACCTAAAAGGTTTTTAAAAATATTTATAACAAGGGTTAGAATCCAAAAGATTTTGAAAAATATTTAGCAAATGATTAACTTTCAGTAATAAATATATATGCATGCTCTTCATATTTTAGTTAGTGTCACACTCCTTTGAGGACATCCTCACCCCTCCTTTAATGTGCACGATTAACGCCTTAATTAATTCCCCTAGTTATTTATCCCATAACTAGATAACCGATATAACCCCTTGCAACCACCCTACTCTAACCGAGTATGCAATAATTATGATTTCTAAGTTATTATGAACATTAACTTAATTAATCATTCCCCTTTTTAAATTCATATAACTTTCACACCCATTATACATATAATACAATTCACGGCCTGTATTAATTTACCCATATATAATTATTTATCTCATTATATACGTATAATCACACTACAACATTCACACATATGTTGGAATAATAAATAATAAATGGTAATTACCATCCTCCCGAGTAATAACTCACCGAATGTATATTCTCTAAAGTGCTATCCCACTAGGTGTATTCCCATAACCTAGTTACCCCAAGTCAGAATCGCTCACTAACTTGATTAATAACATAAATATTGGAGGCGGTCATATTCCTTCCCTGAAAGTGAGATGCCCCTCACCTATATTATGGACGCTATGACCTGGGGATATACTCGCCCTACTCCTCAAGCTAGGGGATTCACCCTCTACGCGCAACCTCCCCTGATAGCACTAGAGTATACATAATAATAATATCTAGCCACTGATTTTAATGCACACACCATATATATATACTATCCCACACACACACACACACACACTATATATATATATATATATATATATATATATATAATTAAAACAATCCCGGCTTTACCGTGTACTAAACCTGTAACACAAGCATATACGTCATAACTTGAGTTTATGGTCCCACTCAGATTATAAATTAATTTGCACATTAATTAATTTAATTACTTTGGTATCTATCAACCACTATACCCGAACTCGCCCACTTGATTCGAATTTTAATATTTTGGAATATATTTCTCCAAAATTAACCACAATGTGTCACCCATAAATTCCCTCCAAATCCCAACTATTTCCCTCATAATTGTTAAGAATTTATGTCCTATATTTATTTCTCACTAAATAAGGTGTGGGAAAAGAATTTTAAGTAAATTTCCCTTATATACTAAAACTGTCTGAACTGCCAAAAATCCTCGACCATCGACCGATCAATCCCAGCCATCGATCAATCGATCGAACAAGTCTTCGTCTTCTCCGAAAGCCTTTTTCTACCATGGACGAAAACTTTAATTTTTAACTCCTTCTACAGTCTAACCCAAGTCCTCTCATCAATATAATACACTAAGAACATCATAAGGAACCCCCATCAAGTCCCCAAACCCCGTTTAATTTCCGTCCTCTTCCTATTTTTTGAATTGGGGGAAACCCATGTTATTCGTTAATCAGTCTCAACACCAAATTACTATCTCAAATTCGCTCATAATTCGTCTGGGTTTTCACATCTGACCAGTACACATAAATCTCATATTATATCATGAATCTCTACAAGAATTTCTAATCAGGAGGTTGATTTACAAAAAACCCATTTTTGTACCCTCTTTACCCCAAAACGAATTTTGATTCCCACATTACACAAATATGAATCGTAATACAATTAAATGTTATAGCAAGTTAACCAGTTGCCTTATGGTTTCGTAGACTCTGATCCGGAGTTGTGATTCTCAAGGTTGATGATGAAATCCCCTTTGGCTCTTTCCTTTGTCTCCCAAATTGGTTCCCAGTGCGTTTAACTGCTCCTTAGGGTATTCTCTAACACTATCGGTTTTCCACAATCAAATCAACCATTACCATTTTCCCTTTAATTAAGTAATTAGGCTTAATCCCGTTTTTAGCCTAATGGGCCAAGCCGAAGTGACCCAAATACCCCCGTGTGGGCCCGGCTATGCCTAAAAACGTCTCGCGACCTATTTACTACCCCTGGGTACTCTATTCCAACTATCTTGGCCCTTTCGGACTCAACCGTTCACTCAAACTTGGCATCCGGATAAGTTTATAAAATTTCTTATCTCCCACATAACTTAGTCTGGAACCGACTCTCGGTTGAGATAAGTAAACCCCACATCATTAATGCTCTTAAGACATAAAGAAATATTATTATTTACCTAGTAAATTAATTTGCCATAAATATTAACCTAATATTCTCCCGATTAATATTTATATAATAATTCCATAATTAATTCCATTAAATTAGGACACACTAGTAATTTAAATTTATCCCGAATTAATTAACTATTAAATGCATAAAATTAACTATTAAATGCGTAAAATTACGGGGTGTTACATTTATATGATTGACCTTGATTTAGATTATGCCTATTTATGTAACTCTAAATTCTACTTCTGATTAAGATCTAATTTATATGGACTAATTCTGTTAAATTTGTAATTATACTAATTAAGTAGAAATTGGTGGCAAGCTACTTTAATTTGGTTGATTTCTATTTGAATCTAAGTTGAAATTGTTAGATTTTTTATAGGAGTTGACTTATATCATAAATCTTTCATATACCCCTTGAATGTATGCATAAATCTATAGAGATTGGAATTAAGTTGATTCAGATTGAATTTCTAGGGTTCTTAATAGATAAATTGGTTTTATGAGTAAATCTTGAATTGATGTTGGGTTTTTAATGTTTTAATCATGTTTTATTTGTGGTTACTTTGTTTAGATTTTACATGAATCTTATATAGAGGTTTCGGGATTGTTAATGGAGTTTTGGTTCGAGTTTTATTGAATTAGGGAAGATGAAATCCTTAGTGGAATTTTTGGGCATACCTGAAGAGGGAAGTCGATCAGTAGATGACATATCGACTGGTGGTAAAAGTTAATTGATATGTTAACTTTGGTGATAATTGTTTGGATCTTTGGGTTTGGGGGGGATTACTTAGGTTTGCCTTTGGAGTTAATTAACCTTAGTAAAGAATGTTACTAGGGTGGTTCATAGGTTCATAATATATGATAAATTCATTATTTTACCCAACTTTTTAATATTATTAAAGTGAATAATTTATAAACTTTGTTTAGATTTCCATGTGTTATGAGAATCTCTTTTATTGTGTTACATGTGTAAAATGCATACCTTGTGTGTACTCATGGATATCATACCAAGGGGATTCCATTATAGGGTCACATACGACGCGGGCCACAATGGCACCTTAGCGTGTAGATTAGTACACCTTAGTCATGTAACCCCTGTGTAACACGTATAGGTATGCGCATTTAAGATGGATTGATGGGGCGATTTTGTCATATATCCTTAGGTATGGTAGACTATATGAGTGAGGGGTAAACGTGGAAATTTATCCCTTACTCGTGTTAAGGCTTTAGGTTTGGTACGACTTAAGACAATACTTGGTACGCGCGAGTGATGCCCGAGGGCAAAAGAGGTGGGCCTTCATTAATTTGTCTAACTGAAGCAGGAGCCTAATTCTATGGTACATGTTATAATTCATGCTTATAGACTTTATGATTGTCTTATTTATTTTGTACACTCGAAATTAATTTACGTAATAAACATTATGAATACTTTAGTTGTAATTATTTGTGAAGGATAAAACTTAATTATGGGTTTCACTTGGAAATCAAGAATTTAGATATATGTAATATCTAGGATTGTAGAGTGGGATAAATCTAAAATACATTCAAGACGCGAGAGATATGTTTATAGTTATGATCTATTCCAATTTCGGTTATACATTCATTCTCTTTGGACTTGTTGTTAACATTATGGATTTAACGTTTCAGGACCGAGGCCTCCATTGTCGCAGCATTGATATATCTCGTTGTAGTCTCTCATCCTACTATTTGCTGATACTCATTAGGATGTAGGCATCCCTGGCTTACGCACCAATTTCTATTGTATTTTATGTTACTTTTAGTTTAGCGTGGAGGGGAGTACGTGGTACTTATACATTTCATATTTTGAGAGATTGTTTGTATGTTACAGTTGACTATATAGATTTTTTAAGCATTTATTACGGTATCAGAGTTGATGGATAGATTTATATATTCATTTTTCCTTTCTTTTATATATTTGAGTCTTTATGCATGCTTAGAATGGTACATAATTGTTCAGACTCTTGTTTTGTTAAATTTGGACATGATCAATCCATTATAAAATATTATGGGGTGCTACATGATAAGAACCCATTAATGTCACAAGAGGCCCATGGGCTCCATCCTCTCAGTACATGGCTAAAGAGTAGGGGAAGTCAAGTTAGAGGGATTATAACTTCTTAGTATATTGACTAGTACTGTAAGAGTATGCATTATACTAATTTACCCCAATAGGAATATATTGTCTTATTCCGTTTACCAAAATATACTATGAGTCTTGTCCTTGAGGTCGTCTTGTCAAAGCTTCATCTTCATGTGTATCCTTCTATACCATTATTAAAAAGGTAAATGGACACGTAGACTTACGCACATTTCACTCACGCTATATCTTTTTATAAAAAATATTGTTGGTGTGTGTGTTTATATATTTTGATATGGATCTTTGGACTGTAATAAGAAATTCAAATAAAACTATTTTGAAAAACTTATTTTTTACATTTTGTATGATTGTTGTAAGTCTGCCACGGGACCTTCATCGTGGAGAGATTTTGCCTCGCTACAACGATATTGTCTTGCTGGCTACGCCAAGATCTAGAGATTTGTTTTCGGTTTTGCCGTGTATCATGGATGAAGGTCTACCATGATGATGCTCTTGCGAGAAGTGTCAATCTGGAGCAAAAATCTACTTTTTCTTTAGATTTTGCACATCATACTTGGTAGTCATGCAAACTAAAGATCTTACCATATATTTTATACTTTTTACACTATGCCACTTCATGTAAGTCTACAAGTTACCTATTTGTCCCCCAAGCTTCTTTTTCAAGCTTATGTGTATAATTAAGTAATTTTGGACATCATTTTGTGTGTGAGTTTGATTTTATGAATTCTTTTGTGGATAAAATATTTTTGCTAAATCTTTCTTACCACAAGAATCATTTTAGGAGAAAAAAATATTTAAAAGATAAAAAATTCTTTTTCTATTAAATCTTGTATTCTTCTAAGTTTTAAATCTTTCTTTTATCTTCAATATATTTATAAGGAAAAATTTCTTAATAGTCTTAATTTGTATGTATTAGAGTTATTCCGAACAAAAATCGCTCTGAGTCATAGGACAGTCTTTTGCGTGTCGAAATTCCACTAAGCCTATGATGTTGTGATGAAGTCTTAGCGGTTATGTTTCAGATATTACATCATTCCGCATTTTTGGTGCACGTTTCAGCCTTCTCGCGATCACATGATCACATTTTATCTGAGATTCTCTCAAGTATGGATGCATTACATATTATGGATCTCGAAATATTTTTAAGGATGTTGTATTTTATTAAATTGATTTTTAAAATGCTTTAAATCAAGTTTTTTATGAGTTAAATCAAGTTTAGAATCGTATAAATAATAAACTTCGTTTTATTCATTCAAATGAAACTAAGCCACGTTCAAACGAGATGCTTGTTTTGTTCAAACAAAATCTGGATCTCATTCAAACAGCCTGCCGCCCTAAAAATTGTTTTTTATTATTTAAGACATCGTTTACTCAAAAAAACTTAAGAACTCAGACCCGAAAAGAAAAATAGTTTTCTGCAATTTGTTTGCAAAGAGTTCTCAAACACAAACACATCCTTTATAGTTGTAAGATCCGATTATTCATAATATACATGTTCTAGAGATCTTGGTTTGCACTACGTGTGATTCTTTCATCTGAAAAGAAAGATTTTCGTGTAGTGGATTTCGTGCTTACATCTCCATGTGAGAAGACGGTGATTCAGGCTACATCGATGGATATCGAGCCGCTCGTGGGTTCGTATGATGTGGACCTAGCATGGATGAATTCCTGCATTGCACTGTGGAGGAACGGTTTAAGAGAAGAACAGGCATCAAGGCTTGTGGATTCGAGTTGTTGAGTAAGATTATATTCTCTCTTTGTAATTTTTCGTGTCATAGTGATTGTCTTTCCTGGGTCGTTTGAAGTTTTTTCCCTTAGTGGTTTCCTCGTACATCGGTATTGTGAACTTTACTTTACTTTAGTTGTTTAATCACACTACATGCATGTGTAGGATTAAAAGGAAGAATAAAATTGGTTCACAATACTTGTTGGAGATTAAAATTGGGTTAAAGTTCATAATTTTGTCATTGCCTAAAGCACATACACTTAGGGGGGTTTTCAATATTCATGAGATATTTTAAGTTTAAATACTTGTGAAGTCTAAAAATATTTTAAAGAAAACTTTGTCTACTTCAAAATCTTTTTACACCTTGAACAAATATCTTTATAATTTGTTCTTGTATTATTTTTAATTTTTATTTATCTCAAAAATATATTTTGTGAGTTGTTCCATTACTTTCAAATATGGGTAAAAATCAGGTGATCCGAGCCAAGCATAAGGTTTATCAATCTTGGTTTATAAATGTAAACGAGCCTAGAAGTATGTTCAAGCTTGGTTTATCTATCTTACAATCCGAGCTCAAACGAGATTTTAAGCAAATTAATATGAGCCAAGCTCGAGTAGCTTGGTTATTTTTCACTAGTTTAGTATGGATATTGGTGATCGAGTCGAATACGAGCTGACTCAATAAGATAACGAGCTTAAAATTTTGTTCAATCTTGTTTAATTTATTTTATGATCATGTCTTGAACGAGTTTTTTTCAAATGAATACGAGCTGAACTCCAGTAACTTGGTTCATTTTATAGTCCTACTTTAAAATACACTTTCATCTTATGTCGATCACAAACCTAGAAAGTGGTATTACACACATTGAGGACTTTTCATCTTTATTTTAATACTTGGAACATAAAAATTTTCTTAAAACTCTAAATGGATAATTTGTTGGCAAAGTACTTGATAACATTAGTTCTGGACCAAAACCATTTGCGGTTGTATAGTGTTCTCTTGTTATTGGCACTCTCTAGGGAGGATATGGTGGGAAAGAGTGTTTAGTCGGTCATAGCGTCATGCGATAGTAAGCCTATGTCTTCTAGTTGTAAAACTCTACCATAGTGCATTTTTCATTCTATCTGCCTAAGGTTTTTTTTATATCATTGTGGTTTTTTCCTCATAAGCCATGGTGTTATGATATATTATTTATTTTTTCAAACCTAGATTAAGTCACCTAAATATTGAAGATAAAATTTGGAGTAATCTACTTGATAAGTCACATAGACCTTAGGCCTCATATTTATTTCCCTAACTTGAACTTGGAAAGAAAATCTTGTCCTATATTGATAAGATATTTTAATTGGGTACCTTTAGTCCATCTTACTTTCGAGCACATTCACTCTCAACTCTTACTAGAACTGGACCTCTCTTTATTAGGTTTTATCACCTAGAGGTAGATCTAGTGTGTGTGATTATGGACTTTTATGTGAATGGCCAAATGCGTGAAATTATGAGAATTAAGAAAGGCCATGTTTGACCCAGACTTATCACACCGTTCGACATTCTATATTACTCTAGCACAAATATTTCTAGTACTCGTGTTAAAAGTTTCAAAGATAATGTGCTACATTCTTCTCTTGATGTTCTTGTTTCTCAAAATAAGAGTTTATCTAAAACCAATATTAAACTTTCTATGAGAGCCACTACACCAAATCCTACGAATGGTCACGGACTTGGGCTGTGACCATTGATGGTGGGTCGCAAATTTGGTCCGTGACCATTTTGGGTATGACCATTTTTTCTGGTCACGACCCAAGTCCCTGACTAGCTCCATGGTCATGGCCCATACTGGTGACAACCCAAGTTCGTGACCCAACCATTTTGTGCCCACAAAACATGGTCACTACCAAGGTTCGTGACCTAACCATTTGTTCCCACAAAACGTGGTCACGAAAATGGACCATGACCATTTAATTATAAAATAAAAAATTATTAACAATTGTTACGGTTTCATACCGTGACCATCTTGATGAAACACTAGTGAAACATTTGGAGAAAGAAAAACCCACCAAAGAAAATATAGACCAAGAATATTCTCGGTTATATATTGATAGGGATATATTTATTGATAAAATTAAATCCCTCAAAAATGAGAAAATCGAATATTTTATTGAGCTTACTTCCATTAAAGAATAAAGCCAATCTATTGACGCTCATGATCATTCCTTCCACCCTAAAGTTAAAGCTCTAGATTTAAATTTAAATGATTTCTTAGAATTTCTTGAAGAATTAGTTGAAGAAAAGAATTTACCTTTAGTTCAAGAATAATGTGTGTCAACATTGAAAAATGAGAGATGTGATTTAACCATACTAGTGGACACTTTGAAAGTGGAATTTCAAAATAATCTTGATCTAAGTGATTAACTTTTAAATAAAGTTGAACAAGTGTGTTATTTACGTGAGTAAAACACCTACACCAAACCTCGAGGGGGTGAATAGATTTGAAAGCATCTCAGACTATTTTTTTATTTCAAACGATTTTGCTTGCACATTTAAGTTACTTAACACAAATTTCATCAAAGTGATTTGATTAACTCACATAATAATTTAATTAGGTTAATTTAGATGAACAATACTATATCTGACACGTCTAAGTCAATTTTAATCTAATTCACTAGATTTAATTTCGATTTAAGTGATGTGTTTTATTAAATGTGTGCACATGAATAGAGAAAATACACAATCAACCATAAGATAAATTTTATGAGTAAAAAAACCCCACATAAGGGTAAAAAACCTCGATGCACTCCAATTATTATTTCTACTTAAGAAATTATATAAAAGATAAGAAGTTACCTCTCACACAATCCCTATCGTGTGGTTACCTATCAACCTTTCAAGTTTCTCCCATAGTCAATAGGAATCCAACGCAAGCTCCATGCCGTGAAGGACGAAGTCCATTCTCTTCCTTGAAGTCAATGCCACACTTCAAATCCTCTAATGAATCAAAGTACCTCATCTTTTATATCTAGGAGTATGTGATCATACAATTCAAAGGTAGATAGATTTGAACTTAGGCTATGAGAAGTTTGAACCAAAACACTCTTAATTCTCTCTCAAAATCATGGATCAATTATAGATATAAGTTTTATGAATTTTCGAGGGGACAAGTGAAATTGGAATAAAGAAGAAAAGAAAAATTCTCTCAGCCTCGAAAATGCTCTCAGATATGTGTTTGAGTTATGAGGTTTTCAGATCTTAAGAAATGGGAGGGGAAATGGCATATTTATATAAAAAGTTCAAAATATGATGTCGGCGTGCGCATGATTCCATCTAGTATGGAATATTAGCCATGGTCGTGCGCATGGCCTTGTTTTGTAGTCGTGCGCACATGCTTGTTTTGTAGTTGTGTGAATGCCTCCGCGCACACAAATAGAGCCGTCTGAATGATTAAGGCGTCAATAATTTCAAAATGACTTAACATGTTCATTCATAAAGCCAAACTCCCAAACCTTTTACAAAATAGTTGAAAAAATCTACAAGACTATTTCAAATCACTTGTTTAAACAATATTTTATCATCCTTCCACATTTTAAAAACATTTGTGCATGTGTGTGTGTGTGTGTTTCGATATAATCAATTCACAAAGTATACTAAAAGGGTAGTCTTTAATCCAATGTGAATGCATGGCAACGAAAGTCTTCAATGAGCAGCTTGTTAAATCTTTAATCTTTAATCTTTAAAGGTTCATCTTGTAATGACCCCACTTTTATATGTTCAAATATAGTTTGTTTTTACGATTTCGTCTCACTTATTATTTGATAAATGTTGTATTATTACAAATTTGAAATTTTGGGTTCTTAATATGAAAAAGCACATTTTTAAATTTGATGAATCAACTATAAAATGGGTTAAATTAAAGTTTGAATGCACATCCTAAGCTAAATGATAAGTTTTGGGGTAGAAAATATAATTTTATGAAACTTTAGGGACTTGGTTCTAATCTAATTAAGAAAGTTTTAGGTACCAACATAAATAAATAAAAAGGACCTTTTTATAAATAAAATATTTTCAGGTACCTTTAAGAAATATTAAAAATATGAAGTATGAAATTACCAGAATGCCCTTCATGTGTAAAATGACCCTTATACCCTTAATTAACACCTCGTGTGTACACGTGTCGTCGATATAGTTAAAGCTAAGAACACGTGTCACTGCTTGGTAAAATAGGATTGCAAGACCCCTCCGAAACCCGACACCTCAACGCTGACATGCCGTTGTAAAGGCCTGGTCAGCTAAACACGTGTCAATACCGTAAAATCTTTGGAAAACTATAAATACAGCCTTTAGGATTTTTTAAACTCATATGATTTCCTCGATAATTATATTAAGAAATATTGATATCTTAAGGAGTTCTATAAGTTTAAGAAAAGGTTTCATCTTAACGAAGTGATCCAATACTCAAAATCTATAGCTTCGAACTTCAATTTTAGGTGCGTACTTAATGACATTCCTTGTGCATTTTGATTAAATGATATTATGAAAACTGTGTATATTTTATGAAACTTCTTTTATTCTCAAAATACATTTGATACCGATGATTATGTCGTTTGTTATATTTGTATATCTCTCGATATATACATCTGATTTGAATTCTGAAATTGTTTATTCAGCCTTTGAAAACTCTCTTACTATGTTGGCCTTGACTACCGAGTGGAAATATTTGGGTGGTACCTTCCTAGTTGGTTTATCGCTGGTGTGCCATAAACAAGGCGTTGTTCTAGAGATCATGATTTTCTGTTTGTGTTGTTACCGAATGGAAACATTTGGTAACACTATATGTCTGTCTGTCTAGGTATTAGAGCGTACATGGCTATTAAAATAAATGTAAAAAACTAGATTAGATCTAATTAATTAATCATAGATAATTATGAATAAAGAAATAAGACACGAGATTTTTAAAGTGGTTCATCCTTATGGAAAATGGCCTACGTCCACTGTTTTGTATTACTGGTAATTTCGCCTTGATCTTGATTATGGTCGCTTATGATTGCTTACCCTGCAATTAGGGGTTTACAATGTATTAATAGACCTTGGGTTATCAATGTGAATGAATAATACGCCTTTATTGAATAGGCATATCCATCCGTACATGATAGGGAATAACTGTAATACAATAAACATTAAATCTGTCTTGGTCGTTTAGTCTTCCCAACAAGTTGCTCGATATTCTCGGTAGCTCGGTACGTGGATTAGCTCGGTACATTTGAACTTGTGCCACGTTGGATGACACATGTCTTCATATAACTGGTCCATGTCAGCTGACTAATTTTTGTATCAACAGAAGCCCCTAATATTTCACAATTGAGGTTGGATGGGAGAGTGTGGAACATTTTACCCAAAAGTTACTCGGGCACATTTTTCATGTCTTGCTTAATTACATACCTTCGACACTTGTAAAAAATTTCCACTTTGCGTAACAGTTTTGAGCGCGAAATGGAAAATTTGTAAATATTTTGAATTTTTGGCGAACGCTTGGGTACTTACGTCTTTTTCCCTTAATTAGCCGCTAAAAACGCAACCTTCGTCACTTGTGATCATTACTTCTCTCATTTTCCAAGGAAACACATATAAATGTGATAAAATCTGATTGTCTTCTACTTTTTGTCATCTAAATTCCTAAACTCTTTGTTTTCTCGCTTTTCTTCTTACGATCATTCTTTATCTCATCTGCTTTAGCTGACTTCTTAATTTTCTATAAGAATTTCTTCCTACCTTCTTCTTTCTTTGTTCTAGTCATCATGGTTTACCTTATCAAGTCATTAAATAAGTTTAGGGCCGATTTTGAAATTACTTCTTGGGTTATCTTGGAAGAACCTGATTTTCCTTCTAATTTATTTTCTTTAGCTGAGGGACAATGGTTTCCCTCTATTTTTGTAGCAGAATGTGGTTTTTATTTCCCGTCTAATCCCCTGTGTTTGGAATTCTGCCAATATTTCGATATTATACCTGCAAAAGTAGTTCCAAATACATGAAGGGTAGTTAATGGCGTACATATGTTGAATCAAATTCACGGAACTCGTCTTGGGATTCCTGAAATTATGTTTTGTTATAAATGGGTCATTAGTGATACTAATTTTTATATAAAAACTAGGTATTGTAACAGAGCCTTAGTGGTTTATCTCCCTGATTCCAATAGCGATTATTTTGAACATGGGGTTCTGATGAAAAATTGGCAACACCTCCCATTAAAGGGGAAAAACTTGTACCAAGATCCCAGATGTCCACCTTATGGTAATGGGATAGGTTGTTAGTTTTTCAAACTAGCTCTGTTTTTGTTTGATAAAATGCGTCACTGACTTTTACTTTTTAATTTTGGTTTGCAGTTGACATTAAAAGAAAACCCCCAAAAGAGAGTGATATCAATATAAAAGATTTGAAGTTTATCTCGGGTTTGCATCAGTCAGTTGCTGGGAACACGTGAGAGCTGCTTCCTATTTATTGTGATATAAGAACACTAGTTCCTCTTTCATTGCTCGTCCTACTGCCCCTCCTTTGGTAATTGATCTTGAGCAAGATCCAGCATCTTCTTCAGCTGTTGAAGAGTCTTTTTCCGATTTGTCTACCTCTATTACTATTTGATGATGAGGAAGAGAAGAATACCTGATCTCTTTGCCAAGATTATCCCTGGTACTGATGGGGTGAAGAAGAACAAAGAAGAAGTCCCAGCTGGTACAAAGACAAAGGATATTGCTCCATCTAGGGGAGCAATCACAGCTATCAAGGAGGTCATCAAGAAGCCCTATATTGCTCCAAAATAGGCAGCACCTTTGATTGAAGGGGTTGCTGTTGTTCAAAAAGAGGAAGCACCTTAAATTGAAGAGGATGCTCCTTTGAAAAGATTGATATGGGGTCTTACTGAGAAGACCGTTGATGTTGCTGCTCAACCTGCTGGGGTTGATATACCTTCTTTGAGAGTTGGTCCTCTAGCATTCATTACTCCTGGCTTGGCTAAGAAATTGATCTTGTCTAGAACTCTTCCTGATCACAGATCTGATGAGACTTCTACTCCTCGGGAAAAAGTCACTGATTTGTTAGCCCAACATCTTGCATCAGTAAGTGTCATTATACCTGTCATTTTAGTTCTGCTTTCAATTCTCATATTCTAACTTGAGTTTCTCTTCTTCTTATAGTTTTTGGTGTATTTTAATAATATCCTAGAGAAGGATGAAGCTATCAAAGTTTCTTCCTCTTCCAATGAAGTAGAATAAGCCCTTACTGGGTTATCAAAATCTTTGTAAGAGTCCTGGCAGAAGTATGAGGATGATAAATCTACTTGAGAAAATAAAATCATGCCTGCTGAGAAAGCTTAACAAAAAGTTATGGATGTTGCAAAGGAGGATGATCTAGCTCGGCAGAGAACTGTGGATGTTTCCAAGGAGGCGAAGGAGAAATTGAGGGTTACCATTACCAGCAAGGAAGAAATTGAGGGCAGTCTTTAAGAGGCTGAACGGCGTAAGAAAGAGCTTAAACAAAAAGTTAAATCTATTGAAGATCATCTTAGAGAGAATGCCTCCTCGAAAAGGACAAAGAGGTGGTCTGATGTGAAGAAGTCCTTTAGCTCTAGCTTGGATAAAGGGTGGAACAAAGCTCTGCCTGCTGCCTCCGCGCAAATTGAGTATGCTAATTTGAAGTTCTTTAGGGATGGATGGGTTGCAGCATTGAAAGAGTTGAAAGTTGCTGAAGACTCTGAATTATTTCATAAACATGTTCTCGGCCCTCCTCCTGCTAAAGAAGAAGAAGAAGAAGAAGAAGAAGAAGAAGAAGAAGAAGAAGAAGAAGAAGAAGAAGAAGAAGAAGAAGATGGATCTGGTGAATCTTCTTTGATGATAATAGAACAAAGACCTGCTACCACTATCCCCCAATCCTCCGAGCTACTTCAGCCACTAATTCCTTCTTCTAAATTAGCTGAAGATGTAGTGGGGAATAAGGAGAAGGTGTAATTTTGTTCGGCAATTTTTTTGCTTTCCTATGTTTTCCCTTTATTTTGTACTTTTGGTTGTACCCTCCTCTATTATGATTAATAAAATGGACATGTTACTTATTCTAACTTTCTCCTTTACTGTTCAATATAGTTGTGTTGTTGTTGATATATTTTTACTTTTCCTAGCTAGTTTATTGCCGGGATGGAACTGTTGTCAGCTCATGATACAGAGTTGATGAAGAAATGTACGAATTACTTAAAGTTGGTCGTGCAGATTTTACTGAAGCACAAATAATTGATATTCTTGGATCTGATGCCTCTGAATGAGTAATTGAGGCTTACCAGTATTCAAAATATCTACTTGATCGGGCAGTATCAAATAATATAGCTTACTACGAAATGATTGAAGATCTTCAAGGAATGATTGATGAACTTCAACTTCAACACAAGGAAACCACTGCACTTCTTCATGAAGGTTATGAGAAGAAGTACCAACAGTTGAGCGTTGATCGAGGTTATGACAAATTTATCTTGCCCCATAATAAAAGAGAGAGTGTGCTAAAACTTGAATTTAAAGAACATAGAAACATTGCTAAGTTGCTGGAGGAAAAAAATATTGCTTTAAGATAAGAACTGATACAACTAAAATTTGCTTCTTCCTCTGTAGCTTTGGTCCCAATTGACGATGAAGGTTTTTTTTTTGGAGACTGAGAATGCTTTATTAAGAAAAGAACTAGAAGCTTTGAAAAGAGTCAGACCTGCATTAACTTCTCGGGGTAGAATAAGAGCTGGTCGGAGTAACATTGAAGAGACTAGAACTCAACAAGCTTTAGAAAATCAAGTTGCTCAACTGAAGGCAAAAAATCAAGCTCTGGCTGAGATGTCCCAGAAAAATCAAACTCTTACCGAGCAACTTTCCAATTAGAGTTTCGTGTTGCAGAATAAAGAAAGTGTGGTGAATAGGTGAAAAAGCTGTTACTTAAGACGTTTAATACAAGATTAAACTATTGAAGTAACTCCGAACTATTTTTGAAGAAACTCTTTTCTTTAAATCAAGACAGATTAATCACAAGATGTATTTAATAAAACATGCATGATATTTGTTCAAGATTTTATAACAGGTTTCGAAACACAGTTTAAATCAATTAAACTCAGCACACCAACAAGAATGAGATGAGGAGATGTAGGAAGATTAAGTACACACAGTTTTTAATGTGGTAAAACCTCACCCAACTGAGGAAACATCCACGGTGACTTCTAAGTCACAAACCAAAAATCCACTAAAACAAAAAAATACAAGTTATAAACTATTTAACACACATGAAAACAAATCAGACCTATACAAGTTTAGAAATGTACCCACTGGTTTGATTCTAACTTTTTTGCAGTTCTAATGTTGATGTTGCTTTCTCAGCTTGTTAACTTCTCCACACTTCGTTCCAGTCTTTACGTCGACTCTTGTTGTTTTAAGATCTTGAGTCCAACACTTTTGTGTTGTAGTGTGACAAGTGTTTGTGAACGTGATCTAACACATTCATGCACACACGCACACTTATTTATACAAACAGTCCTATCAAATTACAGAACAGATTTAAATGACTTAGGGTTTTCAATTTCTCTCTTCTTTAGAAACAAAAGGCTTTATTTGACCTTTCAAAGAATCCTAGAATCCAAGGTTACCTTGCTCGAAAGACTGTTAAGTTCTTAAATAATTTTAAGAGTTTTAAAAAGGATTTTGAAATTATAACCAACAAATACGATTACAACTAGGTCAAAAGTCTTGTTTCGTAAGAACTAGAAACAGAAAAAAGATTTGTTGATTCTGGAGTTTTGAAAAACATTTACAGAAAGAATAATCAACAAATACGATTTCTCAAGATGAGAAACTAAAATATGCACATCTAAGTGTTATATGACATGCAATAATTAGATCTACTATTTCTATGAAAGAGAAATAGAGATCTAACATTAAATGTCTAAGTTGGAAACAATATATGAAACACAGAAGATATAAACCACGAACAGTCTTTCAAACCAACTCAAAAACAACTCTCAAACACTCAGGTTTGGTTTTGGTTTAAACTGATTTTGGAAATATGAGTTTAGGGTTTGAAACAGAGTTAGGGTTTGAACGAATTAGGGTTTCTTTCTCTCTCTGGTTTCTTTCTCTTTCTTTTCTCTCTCTTTCTCTCTCTTATCTTCTCTCTCAATTTATGAACTGGCCAAAAGTTTCCAAATGCTGAGGGTAAGCCTTCTTATATAGTAGACTAGGAAGGATCGAGAAGGTTGGTGCAAATCTAAAGGCTGAGATTTGGTCTTGGCCTTTTGACTTTGATCCAATGGTTTAACATCAGCAGTGATTTAAACAAGTGCTGATTGGTCTAGAGAGGTTCACAGGGATTGGAGAAAAATGCATGCAGATCATTGATAAAAGATATCCAAGGGCTCATAAGGTGTACGAATTATGAGTCTACTAACAAACACAAATCAGACCGATATAATGCTGACAGGTGTAAGGCCCAGATGAACTCACACACGCGTGTTTTCAAAATAATTACACACGCACCCTAAAGTCTCAAGTGCATTCGGATTCTACCCAACCAAACATTTACGAAAAAAGTGATAGAATCAGTATTTACAGAATGACCCCAGAAGTTTATAAAACCAATTTTCATTTCTTAAAAAAATTTAAAAAATTATTTAAAAATTCCCAAAAATTATTAGAAATAAATTTAAAGAGGGATTAACTCACACAAGCATTTTATGCAATAAATATGTTATGAATGAAATCCTAATGTGTGTGGGTGATTGAGAATATACCTTTAAACAACAATCAAGAGGAATTAAGAAGAAGGTTCTGAGGTTCTTTGGTATCTAGGGAAAGGACTCAATTTTATCACTATTTCCAAACTAGATGAGCACTTATACAATGTAGACTCAAGTGAGTCAAGAGTATAAGGTGCTTCAAGAGGCTTCATCAACACGTTAAATGATTAACTTATCAGTTTCAGAAGAAGCCCAGAGAGTTTTGGATGGAAGGATATAATGAAGCTTTATACCATATTGATGCCAGATTGAAACAGACAAACAATGAAGGGTACAAACAGGGATGGTTGAATGCTTTAACTATAATGAAAGTTGAGCAAGGAACGGAGCTATGGGATTGGTATGAGCCTGGGTTTCTTGATCTGCCAGTACCACCGTTCCAGCTAGATTTTAGCTAGATTCTAGTTAGCTCTATTCCCAGTATTCGATTTCCAAGTACCTGGTGATTACAGTCTTCACGAATAATTTGAGATATCCTGACCTCCCCATTTGCTTGACTGATTAAGTACGAGGAATACCAGAATGCTGCAGGATTTGAACTTTATCAATTCTTCTTTTGCCTTAGATGACCCTCCAGCTGAATGGATCCTGTATTTAAATCTGAAGGAGAAACCAGTAGAATAGGCTATTTGTATTTCGTTAGTAATTGTTAATGAAGAAACATTATAATTTTATAAATCATAATTTTTTTTCCTTGGAAATAAAATAATTGTATGATATATATTTTGCCAATCTTTGTTCATAACATGAGATCAACTATAGTAATGCTGTTTGATAGTCATTGAATATATATACATATATATTTGAATGGACAATTTTCCCTTTGTTGTTTTGATTGCCTAGACAATGGAACTTTTTCCCCATAAGTGTCTAAGCAATGGAATTATTTTTATCCCATGTTCCTGCTTAGTTGAAACAATCATTTAAGTAAATAATTTCCCCGGTGCCTAGGCAGTGGATATTTTACCCATCTTCTTGCCTAGCTTAGATGTCGCTTGGGTCACCCATAATCGAACAGGCCTTGCCTTGATCGATTGTTTTACCAACGTTGTTGGTATGTAAGTTGATGTCAACCAACTTTTAGTTGGTGGTTGTTGATGTCGACCAACTTTGTTGGTGTTCATGCTGATGCCGACCAACTTGTAGTTGATGGCAAAAATTTGTGTGTTGCTGCAAAGAAGTGTAATGTGTAGCACTAGTACTCCGAAAAAAATAAAACAAACGAATGGGGAAATCATCATTTTTATTCATACTGAAATAATTGGTACATGGGCAGTTATATTATTGGCAGTATTTGCGCAGATGCTCTGCATTCCAGGAATTTTTGAATTCTTCCCCTTCAAGAGTTTCTATTCTGTAAGTTCCAGGTCGAACAATAGTTGTGATATGATAGGGCCCATGACAATTGGCCTCTAACTTATTGTGCTTTTGAATTACTTTCTTGAGCACGTAATCACCTTTCTTGAGATCATATTTCTTGACCCTTTTATTATAGAACATGGCAGTCCGTTGCTGATAAGCTGTATTTCGGATAGCTGCATTTTATCTGACTTCTTCGATCATGTCCAAGTCCAAGCATGTCATTAAATCACTGACTGGATAATTGAAGTTAAGCACCCTATGAGTAGGTAATCCAAGTTCGACAGGTATCACAGCTTCACTCCTAAAAGCCAACATATAAGGAGATTCTCCGGTTGCTGTTCGGGGAGTTATTCGGTAAGCCCATAACACTGAGTGCAACTCGTTGATCCAATTCCCTTTAGCATCAACCAATCTCTTCTTCAACCCATTCAGTAGAGTTACGTTCATCACCTCGGTTTGCCCATTACTTTGGGGATGACCTTGAGTAAAATGGATCTTTTGAATGTTGGATTGTAGACAGTACGTCGCGAATTCATTATTGTCAAATTGGGTACCATGATTGGGGATAAAGGCATGGGGAAGACTATATCTAAAAATAATATGCTTCTAAATGAATTGATAGACCCTTTTATAGGCCATATTGATTAAAGGTTCAGCTTCCACCCACATGGTGAAGTAATCCACAGCTACTACCAGATATTTGAATCGTCCTCTTGTAATGCTTTAGGTCAACATATATCTATATCTGCTAACAAAGCGCGAAGATTAATTGATCAGATTCGTGGACGTTCCTACGAAGAAACACTTATGATACTAGAACTCATGCCTTATCGAGCATGCTATCCCATTTTTAAATTGGTTTATTCTGCAACATCAAATGTTGGGTACACTATGGATTCCAACGAAGCAAATTTAATCATTAGTAAAGTCGAAGTCAATGAGGGTACTACCATGAAGAAATTAAAACCTCGAGCTCGAGGACGTAGTTATGCGATAAAAAGACCTAGTTGCCATATAACTATTGTAGTGAAAGATATATCCTTAAGTGAATTTATAGAAACAAATTATTTTCTTGACTGTTCAAAAAAACCTAAATTGAAAAAAAAACTAAGTCTACAGTTATGGCTTATCATGATATGTATAGTAATGGGGGAGTATGGGACAAAAAATAAATCCACTTGGTTTCAGACTTGGGACAACCCAAGGTCATCACTCCCTTTGGTTTGCACAACCAAAAAATTATTCCAAAGGCCTACAAGAAGATCAAAAAATAAGATATTGTATCAAGAATTATGTACAAAAAAATATGAGAATAGCCTCTGGCATCGAGGGAATTGCACATATAGAGATTCAAAAAATAATCGATCTGATCCAGGTCATAATCTATATGGGATTCCCAAAGTTATTAATAGAAACTCGACCACAAGGGATCGAAGAATTACAGAAGAATCTACAAAAAGAATTTAATTGTATGAACCGAAAACTTAACATTGCTATCACAAGAATTGCAAAACCATATGGAAACCCTAATATTCTTGCAAAATTTATAGCCGGCCAATTAAAGAATAGAGTTTCATTTTGAAAAGCAATGAAAAGGGCTATTGAATTAACTGAACAAGCAGATACAAAAGGAATTCAAATACAAATTGCAGGGCGTATCGATGGAAAAGAAATTGCACGTGTCGAATGGATTAGAGAAGGTAGGGTTCCCCTACAAACCATTAGAGCTAAAATTGATTATTGTTCCTATACAGTTCGAACTATCTATGGGGTATTAGGCATCCAAATTTGGATATTTATAGACAGGGAATAATAAACCTTTACCTATATTTCCCTTCTATCCAGTGATGGAACAAAAAATGAGAAGCTCGTTCTTTCTTTTCCTGTTCAATCAAAACTAAAATGAACAATTCTTAATTCTCTTAAATTCTATAAGGTTGAATAAAAATTCGATTGACCATTTATTTGATATAATTGTTATGCTTAGTGTGTGACTCGTTGGTTTTTTTAGGGTTGGGAGTAAAAAAAAAAACCTTTTTTAACTTTAGTATAAACTAATAACTATAGAACTAACAGCCAACTCATCACTTCGCATTATCTGGATTCAAAGAACTAGTCAAGATATGATATATCGGTCATATCATTATAGGAACTGAAATTTTTTTGCATAAACAAAAGCAAAATCAATCTGATTCTAAGTTGTGAAGCAAAATATAGAAGAAAGATGTGGATAAATGGAAGGGTGAGAGAAAGAGAGAAAAAGAATATTAATGATATAATTCCAATATGTAAGGTCTATGAGTCATCTCATAAAATAAACGGAAATATAATAAAGCATGAATACTGATTCATCCATAATGAAATGAATCTGCTCATGGAAAAAAAAAGAGCTTCGAGCCAAAAAAGACTGAGAAAATTGACTTAAGAACAAATTGAATTATGAGCTCCATTGTAGAATTCGGACCTAACCATTAAGTAAAAAGCGATGGGAATGACGGGACCTGTGAGTCCAAAACATTCCATTGAAAAGGAATTCTAATGATTCATTGATCGGGGTGGCGGAACGACCCGTAGAATAATTCATCTATTCGGAAAAGTCATGAGCTAACCCTACAACTGAAATAGAGATTGAAAGAGTAAATATTCGCCCGCGAAAACTTGATTTTCTTGGATTGCAAAATTTGGATCAATCCAACACGATAAAAGGCAAAACAAAATAAAGATTCGTTATAAGATTCAAAAAACCAATACGATATTATCTATAAATAAAATAGAAATAGTTATTTAATATGTTTAGTTATCTATACAAACAAGATATAAAAATTACTAATATATTTGATATAGATTAGAAAAAATCCATGATTTAGGGTATTACTTATTAAATACATGTATCTCTTAATTAAAATTCTATCTTGATTGAAATTAAAGAATTTTGAATCCTTTTATTCACGAGGAGATGGATGAGCACGTCCGGTTCTGTAGTAGAGATGGAATTCATAACCAACCATTAACTATAACCCCAAAACAACCAGATTCCGTAAACAACACAGAGGAAGAATGAAGGGAATATCTTATCGAGGTAATAATATTTGTTTCGGTAAATATGTTCTCCAGGCACTTGAACCCGCTTGAGGAGTTCTTCGTATAGTAGAAAATCGTTGACATTGTCACATTTTTTGGCATAAGCTGTACAATCATCTCGCATCGTTGGCCAGTAGTACCCCTGCGTATTTATTCTCTATAAAAGAGTCCGACCTGCTACGTGAGCTCCAAAAGATCCCTCATGGATTTCCTCTATCAGGATTTTAACTTCTGCTGGGCGAACACACCTTTGCAAACTAGCTATCACACCTCTCCTGTACAGGACTCCATTATTCAAAATATACCTCGCAGCTTTAAACTTTAACCTTTTGGCTGCAAGTAAATTGGATGGTAAAGTTCCTACTTCGATATAAGCTCTGATGGGATCCATCCAGGATGGTCCCATATCCAAGGCGATAAAATTCACCATCAAGTCTTCGTCAATACTTCTGCTTGCATGTACTTCAAGGGGAATTATTTTTTATAGCTCGGTGCGAGTACCTGAGGCTAACCTATCAAGTGCATCTGCCCTCGGGTTCTCCAGTCTAGGTATTCTAATCACCTGAACAGCTGTAAAATTGGCTACAATCTCTAGAGCTTTAATTAAATATCGTGACATGAACTCCCCTTTTGCTGCATAAAGACTTAGTATCTGATTTACCACTAATTGCGAATAACTGAACACCAAAACATGCTCTGCATTCAATGATTTAGCTAAGTTGAGTCCCACAATCACAGCTTCATACTCAGCTTCATTATTGGAAGCGTGAAATTATAAACGCATAGCATATTCTACGTCTATTCCGTCTGGACTGTTAAGAATAATTCCAGCTTCACAACCTGTGGCATACGAAGAACCATCAACATATAAATTCCATATAGGGATATTCTCATCAAACCCTTGGTCTAACAAAATCCCTTGATGAAATATCTTGTCCCTCCTTTCTTCATACTTCTCCTTCAACTATTGTCCCTTACCTAAAGCTTCTAGTTGATCAGCGGCCATCCCTTCTGGTAATTCTGCTGCTGGGAGTTGATCGGGAACAGTTTCTGTTGGTTCTTTTACATTCTTTAGTTGTGCGACATTAGCCCCCTGTTAGTCGGAGACATCTGGGTCGGCAAACTCAGTAATGAAATCTGCCACTGCCTGTCCTTTGAGAGAGGATCTTGGCTCATAGATAATGTCGTAGTCCCCTAACTCCACTACCCAATACATCAATCTTCCAGACTTTTCTGGCTTATGTAAAGCCTGTCTGAGTGTCATGTCTGTGTATACCACTATTATATGGGCTTAAAAATATGGTTTCATTCTCCTACTCGCTTCAATCAATGCCAATGCCAACTTCTCTAATTTTGGATACCTGATTTCTCCTCTCCTGAATGCCTTGCTAGTATAATAAACTAGTATTTGCATTCCGCCTTTTATTCTTATCAAGGCCGGACTGATTGCAATTTCTGAAACAACTAAGTACAAGTATAATTTTTCCCCCGCCACTGGCCTAGATAATAAAGGAGGCGTCCCTAAGTATCTTTTCAATTCTAAAAATTCCTGCTCACACTCATCGTTCCACTCAAAGGTCTTTTTGAGCACCTTGAAAAATGGAAGACATCTATCAGTTACCTGGGAGATGAATCTATTGAGAGATACAATATGCCCCATAAGGCTTTGCACTTCCTTCTTGGTGGTTGTAGATTGTAACTCCGGTAAGGCTTTTATCTTGTCCGAATTTGCTTCAATACCTCTTTGATTCACAATGTACCCGAGAAGCATGCCTTCTCGTACGCTAAAAACGCACTTGGTCGGGTTCAGCTTCATCTGGTACTTCTCCAACTGATCAAATGTTTGGTTTAAATCAATTATATGGCAGAAGATTTCTTACTTTTGGTCAATATGTCATCGACGTACACCTCCATATTTTTTATAATTTACTCCGTAAACACCTTGTTCACCAATCGCTGATATGTAGCACCTCCATTTTTAAGACCAAAAGGCATAAAATTGTAACAGTATGTTCCTCGTGGTGTAATAAAAGAGGTACTTTCCCTATCTTCTAGTTTCATTTTAATTTGATTATATCCAGAATAGGCATCCATGAAGCTTAACAGCTCATGCCCCGAAGTTGCATCTACCAACTGATCTATCCTGGGTAGAGGGAAATGATCTTTTGGGCAAGATTTATTCAGGTCTAAGAAGTCCACACACATTCTCCATTTATTATTATTCTTCTTAACCATCACGACATTATCCAACCAATCAGTATATTTCACGTCTTCAATGAAAAAAGCTTTTTGTAGCTTTTCCACTTCCTCTTGAATAGCCTGGTTCTTCTTCGGACTAAAGACTCAGCGTCTTTACTTCACTGGTTTGATCTCCTTGTTGACATTGAGCTCGTGACATAAGAAGGTTGGGTCTATTCTTGGCATATCTTCATGACTCCACATAAATACCAGTTTTTTATGTTTTAAAAATGCCACCAGCTCTTGCTTCAATACTGGATCAAGTGAATCACCAATCTGAGTTGGTCTTTCTGGTTGCTCGTCATCCAAAATAATACTTTATGTTTCCACCATGACTTGGCCTTTAACGAGTTTCGTTTCATCTCTTGGGTCTAAGGTTTCAATCTCAGACTCATTAGATTCGTCCACTTTATAAGTGGTTATTTTCTTCCTAGCATTATCCAATTCTTCTTGCTCGGCGGATGAGTAGTAGCATTCTCGAGCTACTTTTTGGTTGCCCTTCACAATTCCAACCCCAAAGTTGGTCGGGAACTTTAAACACTGATGTACAGTGGATGTAACTACTTTAAAAAATTTCAAGCCTACTCTCCCCATGATTATATTGTAGGCTGACTGGACATTTTTACCCATCACGAAGAAATGCACCTTCTCTGATCTGTAAGATGTCCAGGTATTAATTAACATGTCTAACTTGATCGTTATAAGTGGAAAAACATTTTCTCCTAAAAATCCAATGAGGGGCCTGTGATACGGCTCCAACTAACCAAGTTTCAAGTTTAAACTATCGAAGCAAGGGTAGAACATGATGTCTGTCGAGATACTATTATCCACCAGCACTTTTAAAATGATTACATCCTTCATTCTCATTTTGATCACCAGAGGATCATCATGAGAATACAAAACACCTTCCAGATCATTTTTAGAGAAACCAGTGACCAGCTTATCTATGTTAACCTTCCTCGGGCGATCTTCTTTTGCCAGATTTGTCCATTGTATATAGGAACAAGCTTGAGCCTCATTAAGTTAAGCTTTCCTTTCAGAGGTATGATCACCCCTTCTTGCTTCTCTACCTGTAATCATGTTATAATCGAATGAACCAAAATGAATTGAAAATACCTCCCGCTCAGGTGGTCTTGGCCTTTTAGGAGATCGAGGTCATCTTCAGGATCATCTTTACGGTCCCTTTTCTTATCGTCTCTTGGTCGACAAGGAGATTTGGACTTTTATTGAGCTCTATTATTGGTCTTCCCACCATTCTGACGATCAATAAACCTGTTCAACTTTACACGTCGAATGGGTGCCCCTATCTCATTTTGGATAGCTACACACTGCTTGGTTGTATGACCATGATCCTTATGGAACTCATAATACTTGGACTTGTCCCTCCTTTTGGGAGTTGACCTCAGCTTTTTCAGCCAATTCAATTCCTCATTGTTATTAATTTCCTCCAGAGCATGGTTTATATCCACCTTTAAGGGAGTATAATTTGTATACTTTGGTAAGTGATCCAACGTTTCTTTGCCCTTCGACTGCTTGCTCCCACCATTATTCTTGTGGTCTTTCTTTTCTGACTTACCTTCAGCTTTAGCTTCCACCTTTGCCTCAACATTCTTCTTCACAGCCATAGCTTCTTCGGCGTTCATAAATTTGGTTGATTTAGCCATTAATTCAGCTATAGATTTGGGGAGATCCTTGGCCAAGGTGTAGTACAGCTTGTCGGGTAAAAGACCACTCATGAGAGTTGTAATGGTTGTCTTTTCCTCATAATCTATGACCTCTAGCTTCTCGTTGTTAAAACAAGTGATATAGTCCTTGGCACTTTCTCCTGCTTTTTGCCTAACACTCAACAGATGTGCTACCCTTTTAACTGGCTTTGCACCAAAATAAAAATTTCCTATAAAGAGCTCAGCCAGTTGATGGAAGGTTGCAATCTGCCCTCGAGGAAGGTTGTTGTACCATATCTTAGCAGATCCGGTAATGGTTCCTGAGAATACCCTGCACCTCATTTCATCGGGGACTTCATAAATATCTATTACAGCTTGGTACTATTCTATGTGGAGAATATGATCAATTTTCCAATCGCACTTCGATGTGACCACAGGAGCCTTGAACTTTGATGGTGTGGGAAAGTCCACAATTGCCCGTACAAATGGAGATCCTTTGATAAAGGTTCTTTGGAGAGGGTTTTTGGCCTTAGCCATCTCCCCTAACCTGTCTTCTAATATTTGAATAGATCCTTTCCATGCGTCATTTTCAGTCTCGGATTTATTTATCTTTGCACGAGCAACAGATCACGCAGAGGTCTCCTCTTAGGATCTTTATATGCGAGTTGCAGGTCTGGGATTTGGATGTGATTGGGTTGAGCCTTCCCTTAAATTATTTGGTCGTTAAGAATTTCTCGACAAAGATCGAAGAGGATTTCTATTCCACCTGGAACCAGATCACTTGGTCTTTCTAGCATTAAAGTGATGTTTTCCTATGAATCTGGAATTCTTATAGGGGAAGTTTCACTAGGGCGATAGAAGGATCACTTGAATTCTCAGAATATAGAATTTTAGTATGTCTAAATCTTGACCTAGATCGTTATTGTGATGAAGATGGTGGACGTATGCTCCTTTGAACGCTTCGTTGACCTGACTGTGCAGATACTCCATTTTGAACAGATTCAATGAACTGTCACATAGTTTCCTACATAGTCGTATGTCCCATGGCTAAGCTTGCCAAGATTCCAGTGATATCGTTTTCATTTGGAGGGATGGAAGGGTTAAGTAGATTCCCTTCATTATTTATATTGCTAGATTCTGGAATATCAGCCATTTATGATGAGGTTTTTAGTGAAAAACGCTACATATAGTCATTCCCACAGACGACGCTAATCTGTTGATGTAAAAAACTAGATTGGATATAATTAATCAATCATAGATAAATATGAATAAAGAAATAAGACACGAGATTTTTAAAGTGGTTATGACTTATGGAAAATGGCTTACATCCACTGTTTTTTATTACTGGGAATTTTGCCTTGATCTTGATTATGGTCACTTATGATTGTTTACCCTGCAATGAGGGGTTTACAATGTATTTATAGCCCTTTGGCTATCATTGTGAATGAATAATACGCATTTATTGAATAGGCATATTCATCCGTACATGATAGGGAATGACTGTAATACAATAAACATTAAATCTGTCTTGGTCGTTTAGTCTTCCTAACAAGTTGCTCGATATTCTCGGTAGCTCGGTACATTTGAACTTGTGCCACGCTAGATGACACATATCTTCATATAACTGGTCCATGTCAGCTGACTAATTTTTGTATCAACAGTGAATAATTGACATATTGCTCACTTATTTTATCTATTTTGTTCTGCACTGTTTATTCTGAAAATATATACTATCAGTTACTCATATATATTACTGAAAATTCATGTTTATATATGTATATGCCTTCTGTTCTAAATTGAATAGGTATCAATTTTCTGAAAAAATCTGGAACGCCTAGGAGATTGAATCTCATTTGACTTTCAGTTGATGTTGTATAAATAACCATTTTTCAGGAAATTAGTAGGCTCGCGGAGGGAACGTAAGAGGACTCTGTTGAAGATTCGGCTTTTAAAGTTCTTTTTTTACTTTAAGTAAAATGTTTGTTTTTATCATCTAGAGCATGTTTGGCTCTCTTTTAATAAGTTTTAAATTTTTTCTTAAGTTGTAACTCGTTGATACTTTAATGTAAATGAGGTTTCCTTTTAGAATTTTCTGATGACGTAATTCCTTTATTTTCAGTATTTTACTACTCATAACCATGTGATTGTATTTCTGTTGCATTCATTATAAGAAATATTTTAAACAAGAATATTTGTTGCCTTGGTGGCATGTCAAGACGCTTGTTCCCTACAAATTTCAAGTCGAGGTCAAGACATAGGTGGTATCAGAGCATAACTTAGGAACCCGTAGACTACTGAACATAAGTTTCGAACGTTATAGATTTTAAGTTTTCATACATAGGATATAGGATTAAATATCCAACTTATGTGATAACCCTCCATTTGTCTTACAGACTATGTATAATTGTTTATATATAATTGTTCTTCTAATTTGCAATCTTGAGATAGTATAATACGTCTTATGTTTAACCATAACTGTAGAAAATGACCAAGAGAAGATCAACTGCTGGAACTGGTGATTCGAATATTGAAGGACTGGAAGGTGCATACAAGGCAATTGAAAGTCTAGTAAAGATTGTGGAGCATCACGTGAATAATAGAGTGTCTTGGAATCTTAAACTAAGTAGTTGTACTATTATATAGTTCAAGAAGTTGAATCCTCCATCTTTTGAAGGTACTCCTAACCCCACTGAAGCAGAAAGCTGGGTGATGCAAATAGAAAAGATGTTGGATGTTCTTAAGTGTACCACTGAACAAAGGGTTTCATCTGCAACGTTTATGTTAGAAGGTGAAGTCGAGCATTGGTGGAGAATAACTAAGATAATACACGAGGAAAGGAATACTTGCATAGGTTGGAATGACTTCTTGGTGATCTTTTATGAGAAATATTTTCCTGAAATGGTGAAAGATGAAATGGCAGCTGCGTTCATGAGTCTAATGCAAGGGAATATGACAGTTAGTCAATACGAGGAAAAGTTTAATGAGTTATCTCGCTTTACACATTATGTTGTGGTAACTGATGTTTTAAAATCCAAAAATTTTGAATGTGGGTTAAGGTTGAGTATTCATAGTCAAATTTCCATCATAAAGTTGACATCATATAGTGAAGTTGTGGCTAGGGCTACGATAGCCGAAAGGGATGGCGAGGAGTACAATCGAATTAGAGATGGCAAAAGTAAGTTTGGGGAATAAATAGGGAAGTATCCAAATAATAGAAATAATTTTAAGGGTACACCCAATGTTGGGGGAGCTATTAATAACAAACAGTATAATAACAAGATATGTCAGTGATGTGGAAAGATGCATGGAGGACGGTCGTGCTACAGGGATTCGGGAGATTATTTTAGATATGGACAGAAAGGACATCAGATAAAAGACTAACCAATCCCATCAAGGATTCCAATATATCTTTTAGGTGAAAAGAAGGACCAAGGCAGACATGGTAGAGTTTTTGAACTTTCTGATGTGGCACCCTGCCTAATTAAATCCCGGGTGATCAGTCCTAAATTAAATTAAAATAAGTTTCTGAGTTGGTTCATTCTTAGCATCACTATCGAAAACTTTTTAATTACTAATCAGCTAAGTGAAGTTAGACCGGTGTTAAATTTTATCTTTCATTAACCCAAGAACAATACTCATGCGGAAATAATTAAATATTCACACTATACAATAATTCAAACCATCACGCAATATATAAAGGATAAATTCTTGCCGAGTCAACAATCGGCTAAAATCAAATGCTGTTAAATAAATGAATATAATCCAATACTGAATAGCTGAAATAATGCCCATGGACAACATGTCCCAATAGAGAGTACTAAAAAGGAGATCCTACACTAAATCTGAATAAATGCGTCATTTATGCAAAGTCCTGCTAGCCTCCACAAAGCTGTAGCTATAAGTCCCTGAACTGAATCCTCAAGTTTGGTGTCCCTGTGGCTGGACACCTAAAAGGGTTTTAAAAATATTTTGATAGCAAGAGTTAGTAATCAAAACATTTTGAAAATATTTAGCAAGTGTTTATCACAGTAAAAAGAGTTATTGATTACACATGTTAAGATTTGTGCACACTCTCTTGAGTTACCTCACCCCTCATCTAGTTCACGCCTAATGTCGTGTACTTATCCCACCTAGTTGTACTACCCAAGCTAACCAGACTATAGTATCCAACTCAACTTATCTAGGCGACTAAGTTCCCATACCGCTCACTTATTATGTAATAGTAACCATATCTCATGAATTATATACTTAGACAATTGTTCACGCTTTGTTATCTTTAACCGATTTATAATTAAGTTTCCCTACTTAATTTTCTTTTAGATGTATTCACGGCATCTCATTATCTACTAACTCACATAAGTAGATTATTAATACAGTATACATTTCACACACAATATATACTTATAAATTCATTCATTACTAATGTGTCCTCCTAACACACATGAAGGACTCTTGGTTCGGAATGGTCCATCGACACCAAGTAAAAGGATTGGTTCGGAATTTCACCTCGACCCCAAGTTCATTTCATGTAGTGGTTCGAAAAATCACCTCGACCTCACTAATGAAATTTTATACATAGATTGGTGCGGAACTCTTTCGTCACGACCCCAACTTACTATTTCCATATATTAGTTCGGAATCCTACCTCGACCCTAATATAGGCAACTATACTTTAGGTATTCTCTCCACCTAAGTATCTATATAATTCAGTAGGTATACACGCAACCTAATAATAGTGCCCGTACGTAATATTTTCCCTTTAATATTCACCGTACTTATTAATTCACGATTTATCTCACTATTGTATTTTAATTGAGTATTCACATAACTCTAAAGGCCCTAGTTACCCCTCTATTCATTTCAGTAGTTAAGCTATCTCTAACCTACTGGTATACTCCTTGGAATGACGTTTACTCTCTTCGTAACTCAAATCCCAAATTCTTGATGCACTACTCGATCGGTTTACCCTCGTCAGTCCATCATTTCAAATCTTGCACTCAATGATTATAACATACCCCTACTATATACCTCCTGGTACTCTTTAAGTCCCTACATAGGTAAAATGTCATCACTAATGTTCCCCTCAAGCGTCGACAATTGAATAGAATCCAGCCAATAAAAGAACCCAAAATCATCCTGGGTCGATCAATCGACCATGATCATCGATCGATCGATCGAGCAGTGACAAACGCAATTCCACCTCTTCCTCATGAATTTTTCACCATATTCAATTATCTAACTCACATGATAATCCACCAAACTTGTAACTAATGATACCTAACAATTCCTACATATGCTAGGATGTTTTCCAATGAATTAAACGTTATAAATCCTGCCAATTTAGCCCAGAATAATTCAAATCTTCTAATTATTCAAGAACTCTAGTATATCATGCTCTTCTTATGTTTCCAATCATCAACCCAGATTATTAATTCGTACTAACAAACATGATTCCTCTGATTTTCAATCCTCTACAGATATAAATCTAACTTCATGCTATTTTTACCCAAACATGCAATTAATCAATTCTTTTTCTCCAAGAATCTTCATCAAAATCAATTATTCATAAATCCTATGCATGGATATTATAACTCAAAATAATTTGCAAATAACCAATTTTCTTGATTGGATGGTGATCTGATTTTGAGTTTGCAAAAGGTGTTGGGTTGCTTTCTCTTCTAATCTTCCTTCCCCAATCACTTGTGGTGCGAGAACTCCTTGAAATCTCCCACAATTTTCCTTTTTTTCCTTGAGAATGATCTCTCTTCTCTTTCTAATGGTTTCCCTTTGTGTTATGAGGTTTCTAACCCTAACCACACTTTCAATCAGCTGATAAAATACTCCAAAATCGTAGGTCTTCTCACCCCCATAAACTAAAAGACTAAAATGCCCCCATACGGTCTCGGTTTAGTCCAAAAAAGCCCCGGTACTCGACTAGTACTCCTGGTTCTACTATTTTGACTAATTCGACCCTTTCGTAATCATTTGTGACAACTAAATTATCATTTGAATCACTAAAAAAATCATTTCCTATCTCATCCTCATTTTAGTCTACACGTGACACCCGATTGAGATATAATCAAGTACGTCCATATCACTCTCTATGTAGTATAAATTAACTATCAATATTTACTATTCACACTTAGTAAATTTGAATCAAAATTTTAATCAGTGTCTATCTCTCGATTAATATTTAATAATCATAATTATCATTAAATTGCATTAAATTACTTCGCTCGCGTAATTTAAATATAAAATCACATTAAATTACTCCACTCGCATAATTTAAATTAAAATGTATTTTCTATATAATTAATTAATCAATTAAATTCTAAATACAAAAAAAGGCGGGTTATTACTTCTGATACCTAAGCTTCTACCGTAGCAGTGTCAGGTACACTTTCTATATGTGCACAACCTTTTCAAGTTTTAATAGATTCTGGTTCTACCCATTCATTTGTGTATGTACGTTTTGTTAACCACTTTCCTAATATCCTGAAGCCTCGAATCATATCATACACGTTTCTACTCCTTCGGGTTAGTTATTGACCGGAGAATTAGTATATAAGTCTTTCCCCATAGATGTTAGTAGTCATAAACTATTTAAGGATTTGATAGTTTTAGACATAAGAGATTTTGAACTTATTTTAGGGATGGATTGGTTAGCATTATATCATGCTAAGGTAGATTATTTTGAGAAGACAGTTACTTTCGAAATTCCTAACCAACCAGAATTCAGTTTTGAAGGAACTTTCATCCTATCTCCCATATGTATTATCTCTACAATGCAAGATTGTAGTTTTCTTAAGATGAGATGTCAAGGATTCCTTGCAAGTGTTATTGATTTCCAAAGAAAAGACCCTAGTTTAGAAGATACTCCTATCGCTAAACATTTTCCAGATGTTTTTTCAGATGATTTATCCATTCTTCCTCCTAGTAGAGAAATAGAGTTTACGATTGACCTTATTCCAGGAACTATACCAATCTCGAAACCACCTTATCGTATGGCATATTTAGAATTAAGAGAATTAAAAGTTTAATTACAAGATTTGTTAGACAAGGGTTTTATTAGACCAATTGTATCCCCTTGGGATGCTCTAGTGTTATTTGTTAAAAAGAAGGATAGGATGATGAGGTTATGTATAGATTATCATGAACTAAACAAGGTGACCATTAAGAATAAATACCCCTACCTCGTATAGATGATTTGTTTGACCAACTTCAAGGTCCGTAAGTATTTTCAAAGATTGACCTTAGGTCAAGCTATCACCAATTGAAGATTAAGGAAGTTGATATTTCGAAATCAGCTTTTCGTACTACATATAGTCACTATGAAATTCTTATGATGCCATTTGGACTAACTAATGTACCAGCCACTTTTATGGATATGATGAATAGAGTCTTTAGGAAGTATTTGGATCAGTGTGCGGTTGTTTTTATTGATGACATCCTTATTTATTCTAAAAGTATTGTAGAACACAAAAAGCATTTAGAGATAATGTTACAAATCCCTAGGAAGGAGAAATTATATGCAAAATTAAAGAAGTGTTATTTTTGGTTGCCTAGCACCTCTTTTCTAGTACATGTCATTTCCAAGGAGGAGTGTCAGTTGGCCCGCAAAAGATCAAAGCTATACTGGATTGGCCTAGACCAACTAATGTGATGGAGATTCGTAGTTTTCTTGGATTACCAGGTAATTATCGAAGATTTGTTGAAGGATTTTCTAATATTTCCAAACCTCTATCTAGGTTAACCCAAAAGAAGGTGAAATATGAATGGTCTGAGAAAGTTGAAAATAGTTTTCAAGAACTTAATAATCGATTAGTAACTACTCCAATTTTGATTATTCCTTCCAGGACAGGGGAATTTGTGATTTATAGTGAAGCTTCTAAAAATGGTTTGGGATGTGTGCTAATGAAAAATGGAAAAGTAGTATCTTATGCCTCGAGACAGTTAAAACTACATGAGAAAAATTATGCAACCCATGTCCTTGAATTAACAGCTGTAATTTTTGCTCTTAAGATTTGGAGACATTATTTGTATGGTGATACTTGTGAGATTTACACCGATCATAAGAGTTTGAAATATATTTTTACCCAAAAAGAATTGAACATGAGACAAAGGAGGTGGTTTGAATTAATGAAGGATTGTGATTTGAATATTCATTATCACCCGGGGAAAGCTAATATAGTAGCTGATGCTTTAAGTAGAAAGTCTACACCAAATTTAGCAAATTTCATTACAAATTAGGAACCTTTGTTAAGGGATTTGATAAGTATATAAATAGATGTACGTATTTATAGCAAAGGAGGAATAATCGCAAACTTACAAGTACAACCCATGTTGATGGAAAGGATCAAAATTGTACGAGTAAATTACCCACAACTGAAGAAATTATTGAAGGGAAGAGGATTGAATTTGTGATACGAGAGGATATATTAAGGTTTGGAAATAGAGTGTGTGTGCTATGTGATTCCCAACTAAAGAGGCAAATTTTAGAGGAAAGTTATTACTCGAGATTCACATTTCATCCCGGATCTACAAAGATGTATAGGGATCTTCGAGAAGTGTTTTGGGGGAATAACATGAAGAGGGAGACAGCAGAATTTGTATCTCAGTGCTTGGTATGTCAACAAGTAAAAAAATTGAACATCAGAAACGATCAGGATTACTACAACCCCCATCTATCCCTGAGTGGAAATGGGAACATATTACTATAGATTTTGTGACAGGTTTACTAAGGAGTTCAAATGGTAATGATTCTATTTGGGTGATTATTGATAGGTTAACTAAATCTGCTCATTTTCTTGCCATTAAGATTACCCATTCCTTAGAAAAATTAGCTAAGTTATATGTACGGGAAACTATTAGGCTTCTTGGAACCCCAATTTCAATTATTGACCCTAGATTCGTCTCTCGCATTTGGAAGAGACTACAAGCAGCCATGGGAACATAATTAAATTTCATCATTATTTTTCATCCTCAAACAGATGGACAATTTGAGAGAACCATTTAAACCTTAGAGGATATGCTTAGGGCATGTGTACTTAATCTGTAAGGGAATTGGGATGATCATTTACCGTTAGTGGAATTTGCATATAATAATAGTTATCAAGCAAGCATTCAAATGGATCCATATGAGGCACTCTATAGTAGAAGGTGTCATTCCCCTGTGTGTTGGGTAAAAGTTGGAGAAAGAAAATTATTGGGACCAAAATTTATTCAGATCATAGCAGAAAAAGTGAAATTGATACAAGACCGACTTCGAATCGCTCAAAGTCGTCAAAAGAGTTATGTCGACAATCACCATCGACAGTTGGAATTCCAAAGATAAGATTTTTTATTCTTGTGAGTATCACCAGCAAAGGGATTAATTTGATTTGGGGAGAAATGGAAGTTAAGTCCAAGGTATATAGGACCTTTTGAAATCCTTGAAAGGATAAGAGTTGTTTCATATAAAATAACCTTATCGCCCGAACTCTCTAGTGTGCATAATGTATTTCACGTGTTAATGATGAAGAAATATGTCCAAAATCCAACTGACATCTTAAGTCATGAACCTCTTCAAGTTAGAGAAGATCTGACATACATTGAGCATCCAGTAGAAATTTTGGACCATAAAGATCAAATATTACGAACTAAGGTAATTTCAATAGTCAAAGTATTATGGCGTAATCATTCCGTTGAAGAAGCAATATGGGAGAGGGAAGATGAAATAAAGGATCGATATCCATACCTGTTTGAAAATTAACGTAAGTCAAGTTTTGGGACCAAACTTTTTATAAGGAGGATAGGATGTAATGACCCCGCTTTTATATGTTTATATATAGTTTGTTTTTACTATTTCGTCTCATTTATTATCTAATAAATGTTGTATTATTACAAATGTGAAATTTTGGGTTCTTAATATGACGAAGAGTATTTTTAAATTTGAAGAATCAACTGTAAAATAGGTCAAATTGAAGTTTTAATGCACATCTTCAGCTAAATGATAAGTTTTAAGGTATAAAATATGATATTATGAAACTTTAGGGACTTGGTTCTAATTAATAAAGTTTTAGGGACCAAAATAAAAAAAATAAAAAGGACCTTTTTCTAAATAAAATATTTTCAGGGACCTTTAAGAAATATTAAAAATATAAAGTGTAAAATTACCAAAATGCCCTACATATGTAAAATGACTCTTATACCCTTAATTAACACCTCGTGCGTACACGTGTCGTCGATACAGCTAAAGCTAAAAACACGTGTCGCTACATGGTAAAATAAGACTACAAGACCCCTCTGAAACCCGACACCTCAACGCTAACTCGTTGTTGTAAAGGCTTGGTTAGCTAGACACGTGTCAACACCGTACAATCTTTGGAAAACTATAAATACGGCCTTTAGGATCATATAAACAAATATGATTTCCTCGATAATTATAGTAAGAAAGAGTGATATCTTAAGAAAGAGTTCTGCAAGTTTAAGAAGAGGTTTCATCTTAACGAAGTGATCCAATACTCAATATCTGTAACTTCAAACTTCAGTTTTAGGTGACTATTCTATTACATTCCTTGTGTATTTTGATTATATGATATTATGCAAACTATATATTTTTTGTGAAACTGCTTTTATTCTCAAAATACATCTGATACCGATGATTTTGTCATTTGTCATATGTGTATATCTCTCGATATATACGTCTGGTTTGAATTCTAAAATTTTTTATTCAGCCTATGGAAACTCTCTTACTATGTTGGCCTTGACTACCGGGTGAAAATATTTGGGTGGTACCTTCCCAACTGATTTATCGTTGGTGTTCCCTAACAAGGCGGTATTCCAGAGATCATGATTTTCTGTTTGTGCTGTTACTGGATGGAAACATTTGGGAATACTATATGTTTGTCTAGGTATTAGAGCGTACATGGCCATTAAAATAAAAGTGAACAATTGACATATTGCTCAATTGTTTCATCTGTTTTGTTTTGCTCTGTTTATTCTGAAAATATATACTATCAATTACTTATATATATTGCTGCAAATTCCTGTCCATATATGTATATGTCTTCTGTTCTAAATAGAATAGGTATCAATTTTCTAAAAAATCCTAGAATGTCTGGATATTGAATCTCATTTGGCTTTCAGCTGATGTTGTATAAATAACCATATTTCTAGAAATTAGTAGGCTCACGGAGGGAACGTAAGAGGACTATGCTGAAGATTCAACTATATAGAGATATTTTTGTTACTTTAAGTAAAATGTTTATTTTATCATCAAGAGCATGTTTGGCTCTCTTGTAATAAGTTTTAAATTTTGTCTTAGTTGTAACTCGTTGATGCTTCAATGTAGATGAAGTTTCCTTTGAGAAAGCTTTGGTAACGTAATTCCTTCATTTTCATTATTTTGCGATTCATAACCATGTGATTGTATTTTCGTTGCATTCATTATAATAAATATTTTATACAAGAATATTTGTTGCCTTGGTGGCATGTCAAGACACTCGCGCCCTAGAAATTTTGGGTCGCGGTCGTGACACGGATGGCCATGTCTCACTCATCGAATCAAGTCTGTGTGACATATAGTGCTCATTGACTCAATTGTTTTGATACGAGAATAATCCAACTAATATCTATTATAAAATTACATTTTTAATCTCCCCCTTTTGTTATTCCATGGCAAAACCCCCCAAAACTCAAAAATAATCTTATTACCCCTACAAGACTCACACCTCACTAGACATAGAGTGAGAATAGTAGGATGGTAATGTACAATAAAATCCATAAAACTAACGACAAAACAAAAGTCGAGTTTGAATAATGGGTTGGAATCGAAATCATCAATGTTAAGCCTGCAACCACATGAAACAAAAAAAAACATCACGCAGACAATAGCACACATAAAGAGAAACTCCCCTACCGAAGAATCCTACGATAATATCAAAGTGATATTGGTCAAATAAAGCATGTAAACACGTGAAGTATAAGAAATAATCTACTATCCCTTAATTAGTATATCTCCCTATACAAGTCATCTCCCATTATCATATATATTTCTCGCACTTTTTGACACACACACAAAAAAGGGATATAATTATCTCCCCCTTTTGACATAAGAAAGTTAAAGAGAAGTCAATATCTTAGGTAACATGTATAACATGGTAATAAAGAAATATCACAATGAAAAAATGAACTAGCGAAGCAAGAGCTAATATAGCATGTGAAATACCAAACTTATCAAGGGAATACACAATGAGCATATACAAGTGTATCATCATATGAATCTTAAAAGAAAAACTAGTAGATGAAAGATCTAAATCAATAATCATAGAAGTAGGATATGTGATAACAAATAATCTAACTAAAATGAGATCATATACAAAGCATGGATGTACCAATATAAGCATAAGAATAGTCCAGATTGATACCAATTGACAATGGATCATCCATACATCCAAATATCCAAGCATCAAGTACCAAACAAAACGTTACAACAAGGTCTCAATAAGAGACTATCAATGGATATAGAGATGTGCAGGAATTCTCTAATCTTTATCAAATGCATGTGTGACATCCACAATAACAAGTCACAAGATATCAATCATAAAACCAAAAGAACCATTGATTAGGAAAGAGAATCATGTGATATCATACACTAACTCATATAAGAAATAACAAGCTAGCAATAATGAAAAAGTAGCATGATAAAGAATCCATAATCAAATGACATCACAACTTAGAATATGCAAACTCACTAAATTCTAAACATACTCTCCCTAAGGTAGACATCACTCCCACTAAAGAAATGCATACACGAAGAAAATTATGAATAACATGAAAAAGCATGGCATTTGTGGCATGTGAAAACATACGAAACATGATACGAGTAGGAGTTTAAGTACCACAATAAGGAGACAAGAGATCATATGGTAATGGCATATGAGCATCTAATCATGGACATGGGTCATATGAATAGACATGTGAGACAATGACAATAAGCATCTAAGTCCAATATCAAGAATATGTGATATTATAAAGAAGAATCACAAAACTCATAATATCACGAGATAGTCAACAAGATAAAGTACTAAGCAATAGTCATAACAAACACCAAAAAGTCACAAGAGACAAGAAAAGTTACAAAAGACAAGGTGTGTCAATGAAAAAAACTAGCAAGATATTAACATGATAACCATAATTTCAACTTACTCGAACTACCTAGGGTATACAAAGCAGAAAATGGTAGTCGACATCAATCTTAGAGAATATACGAAACTCTAAGAACCAATCACTTAAGTCATAAAAGCTCTATGAAGTGAAAGTAATTAAGATATAACATCAAATGTACATGATACAAGACACAAATTGAGATATAAGCAAAAACAAGTGTACCAACATTACACGAACTTGCCTGAAATCAAAATAGTGTACCGAAGGACACAACAGCGTATGCATGGTAATAAATATAGCCATGTATATGATAATCATGTGAACGACAGCCTTTTGAAGGAAAAAATTCAATATAATCCGAAAACTTTAAAAAAATTACTAAGGACAACTACTAAACCACCACTATCACAACTCTAGAAACATGAATGAATGCAAATTCATGAGAGATCATTCAATTTGATTTTAATAGAAAAAAATTGGGACAAAACGCATAAAAATAACAAAAATCGATGACTCACACACACATATATAAATGCAAACATAAATCATGTAAAATGTGATTGTGATTAGGAAACTTACGATTAATTGATTTGACAAAAAAAATCATTTAAATACCGATTAAAATATTAATTAAAACACATTTAACTCAATTTAACATTGAAGGCATAAAATTCTTATTAAATCAATATTTTACAACTTTGTAATATTAATTAAGGTATGATTTATGTGATAAATAAATATATAAAATCAACATGAATACACATAATCAAATCATGCAAAATATTAAAAAATAATTCTTAAAAGATAATCATTACATCAATATCCTTTTGATCTCAAAATGATAGTTTCAAGCAATTTACTCCCTCAAGAATATATTGATTAAAATATTTTGAATGCCAACTAAATCGCAATTTTCATTTTTGAAATGCTAAGCCATATATTATTTTACATGCTGATTCAAGGTCTTGGCTTACTGCTCCTTTTTAACATATTTTAGCTTTTACCATCTATTAGTATTTTACACGCCTAGAAGACGCCTACCCAAAAAAAAATTAATTTTCGAAAATGGGTGTGATCACTCTAGCGGTAGCATTTATTAATGCTTTTGAAAATGGTAATTTTTCAACTCCATCGAAGTAAGAAACTCATAAAATCCCATATATGGACCAATGAAACACTAATAAGAAATAAGGATTTGATGATGATAAACTTAAGCACTAAAAGCAATATTCGCATAATAAACATCATATGCAACAAGTGATATGCATGTGTGCATGTAGTGTGAAATCAATGCCATAGATTTCAACAAATTTATTAATCATGATTTATCAAATGAATCTCAACCAAACAATTAGATCAATCAAATATTTTCATCAAATGATTTATAATTCACTTTTAATTATCATTCAAGTTAAATCGATCATCACATTATTATGAATCAAAGACGTAACCACAATACACAAAAAGAATTAATATAAAATCTTATTGAATTTATGAATAATAATGATGCATGAGTATTTATAAAATCATATTTAGTAAGAAAACATATAATAGAAAGAAAATGCATGAAAAATGCACATATGCATGCAAATCTCACTAACCTATGAAGAATGATACCAATTGAAATTCTCTCACCCATATGGATTTGTTTTCCCCACAAATCAAGAATGAACTAGGATTAGAAACCTACAAGAACCTAGTCATCCAACCAAATTATCTACCTAGATAACGATGGGTGTTCCATCTCCCAAATCAGTTAGAGGAACAAAGGTAACATATTTCTTCAAAAACTTCATTTATTGAACAACAACTTATAATTTCTTTATTGGTGTATTCTTAGGCAATTCACTATCAACTTTTGGGATCCAGGTCTCATCCCTCCTTGAATTCTTATACATAGTCCTTAGAATTTGAGCATATGGTCTAGGTCTAGAAAACTCTCTTCTATACTCTCCTCTATCATGTACTAAAAAATCCATCAACCCAGAAATTTTATCATAAAGTTCACTAATAGGATCCTTATGGAAAACTTGCCTCATGTTTTCTATAAATCAATTATTTATCTCTCTCAATCACCTTCGAGCTTCATTTGTGTGGCCTTATACCTTATAAAAAGTAAAAAAAAAGTCATTTCTTCTAACAACATTCTTCAGATTTTTTCTCACCTAGTTTCTCTCTTACTGATCTCACAAACTAATTTTCTTTCCAAGTCTTTTTCTTTTAAACCAAAAGTGCACAACATGATTCATCTTACCACAAAATGATAATTCAACACCATTTTTTCAAAAACTCTTAGATTTAAACACAGCCTCCTTATTTTTTCAATGAAGGAGATTGTTCATTATCCTTCTTGTCAAGACTATAACCTTCACCTTTCAATTTTGAATTTTCAACATTTAATTCATTAAATCCAATGTTATGATTGTTTGGTTTTAATTGATCATTGCTCAACAAAGTACTCTCTAGAATGCTTGTTATATCAAGCACTTTGATTCTCAAATTCTTGGCATCTTGCAATTCAATTTTTAATTTTTCAAAATCAACTTTTAAAAATTCATTGTGAAGTTTTATCTCTTCTTTTTCTTTAAAAATAGATTCATTTTGTGATTTCAAAGAATCACATTCATTTTTTAACATATTAACCTCCATATTGAGTTCCAAACATTCCAATTAAACACAATAAATCTTTTTATCTTTTTTTTTCATGTTCATTTTAGAAAATTTTCATTTTGTTCAAAAATTTGATTTTTGATTCCTTAAGCTTCAGATATTCTCAGTAAATATCACTAAAGGCTTTTTACAATGTCATCCACATCATCATCATTATTATCTTGTGATCTAGGGATTTAAGTGTCTCAACCCTCATTACTATACGATGAAGAATCACTAAACGACCTATTTCTAGAAGTTTTGATCCTATTCTTCATCACTACACTCTCAAAATATATCCTCTAATAATGAACCTTATTACTTTCATTTTTCTTCACCGTGAAAGCAAATGCTCTTCCATTTTCCTTTAAAATCAAGGAATCATTTTTTTTTAATCACGTGAAGAACATTCACACAATGAATCAACTTGAGTAGAAGATAACTTATTTTTAAAACTTTCGAATGAGTAAAAATAGTTTTGCAAAGACTCAAAACTTTTCTTAATTTAACTTTTAGAACTTTCACAAACAAGAAGTTCTTCATTCACCATTTCAAGTTCGAGAGTCGAATTTTTTCCCTTGTTCCAAAACTTCGAGTTTTTAAAAATAACATTTTTTAAACTTGTCAATCTTCTTAAATCAGAATTTTGTACTCTCAAAGATAGGTCACAAGTAAATTCTAATAACTCACCCTTGTTTTTTTCAATTATTGCCAAGTTTTCACTTGTAAGTTGATTTGTCATTTGAAACTCTTTAAAAGCTTCTTTTTCTTGTTCATGGAGTTTGAATTGATTAGCCAAATTAACATTTAACTTTTTCATTTTGAGAATTTAATCATTTAACACTCATCATTTTGACTTAATGATTTTCCATTTCTAATTTCATTACATTCATCAAAGTTAACATCAATAGTTTTTTATAAGCACCCAAAACTGTACAATTTATACCCCAAATAGCGTACTTTAGTTGCTAATTCTCGGCAATACGGGTCTTATGTGCTAAAATATTTATTTTGTAGGCCGAATGCGCGTTTCGGTGTTCAAACGCGTATTTCAAGGCAATTGTGCATTTTATGGAGCTAATTACAAACCCCGTAACATTACCCGAGCCCAAACCTAGCCTAAACCTCGCCTAAACCTACCCCGAACCCCGTGTGTGTCTAATTTGCCCTTTTATTATTTTTTTTAGATTTTTAGTTCGAGTCATTTCTATTTTTAGGATATATTTTAGATTTATTTAGAATTTCTAGAATTTATTTTAGGATTATTTTAGAATTTTTAGGTTTTATTTTCTATTTTTATAATTTATTTTATTTTATTTTTATTTTTATTCTATTAGTTTTTAGTTTTAGTTTTATTTTATTTTATTAGGATTTTAATTTTTAGGATTTTAGTTTCTTTAATAGTTTTTACATTTTCTTTTTAGGATTTTAATTTTAAGTTTCATTAGATTTTTTTTTTTATTTCTTTCTAGTTTCATTTTTAATTGAGTCTTTGTTTTATTTTAAATAGGATTTTATTTTTTTAGGTTTTTATTTTATTTTATTAATTTTATTTTTTTTTTATTAATTAAATTTTTTTAGGGGTTCAAATTAAAGACACACCATATACCCACAAACTAACCTACACCTAACTAAACCCTCACCCTTACCCAACTTACCATACACTCACCCACACACTAACACCTGCACTTCATCTTCTCCAACAATCACCCCCCCCCCCCGCCCCACCACACCTTCTCTCTCCTACCCCCATTAACCCACTTCTTCGTCCTCACCCACCTTATACCTCCATTAACACACCCCACACCTTAACCTTCATCTACTCCACCATAGCCAAACACCCCTAACACCTATACCCACCTCACAACACCTCACCCACCAGCAACCCTGCCTCCGGCCGAGACTAAACCCGGCGACACCCTGCCACCACCGAAAAATCCACCTCCGACCGCGAACCCGGCGGCACCCTGCACAAACCCAACCTCACCCCCTTATACCTCCATTAACACACCCATCCCCCGTCGCTCACCCCCCGGAACCCTTTACCGCTCAGCCCCCAGCCGTCGCCGACGGGAATCCAAATCGCAGCCCCGCCGATCCAAACTCCGACCCCGAACCTGCCGACCATCCAGCCGACAATGCACCCTCCGGCGACCCGACCCATCTCCGGGTCTGCCCTGCTCCAATCTCAATCCCAACCGGACCTCTTCAACCCATTTGCAAGACCCATTTCCTCCCATGTCCATACCCACAACCCATTTCCCTCTTTCCAAATCAAAAAGCAAATCGTGCACCTGCCAAGACAAAGCCATAACAAACAATAACCCACATGTGCCAAATTAAACTAACTTATTCGCATTTACCCATAATATCCCCAACCACCCTTTTAACCAAATCCCAAACCACCCCCATGTGCACACAAATCAGATTTTTATCCTCACATCCATGCTCCCCTCGCCATTCTCATGCACACCCAAATCAATTTCCAAAAATATCTCTATGCTCCATGCCAATTATAAATTGAAGAAGAAGACCCCAAATAAAGAGGAGAGCTTAGAGATAGGAAAATTCTAGAGAGAGAATTGTAGAGAAAATTATCCTTTGTAAATAGTTTTTCATTTTTTAGATATTTGTAAGATTAAATATTGTAAGAGAGTTAATTGAGTGAATAATTAATTTCAAAGCATTTGGATGCTCAATTGGAGGGATTGTATGCTTCAATTTGGAAGAGTAGAGTTCAACTTTCTCAAAGAGATTTGGTTTGCTTGTTCTATTCTCTTCTCTTTTATTTTAGTAGCCTTGATTATTAATTTGTCATGTTTAATATCATGTTAGGCTAAATCCCCTTTCAAGGGGTGGGGTAAAACCCTTATTTGATGTTATTTTATTTTTATTAGTTTAATTACTTGAAAAGTCCCTTTGAATGTTAATTTTGATCCCCTCACCCTTAGATTTACGCCTCGAGAGTGGGTAAATGATTTTCGAGAGAAAATCAAAATTCTAGTGATAATACCCATTTTAGATTCGAACTAGAGATAGGGGTTTCTTAAGTGGGGTATTATCACTTCAATTTCAACTCTAAATTTATTTTATAAGATTGACATAAATTCTAATTGATCGATCCTAGCGGGTGATTAATTAAAAGGAGTGTGAATCTATGTTTCTAAAGTTGTTTCTATCAAATGGCGTCGTTGCCATTCTTGGGATTGTGAAGCTCGGAGCGAATTTCATATTGTAGTTCATTTATTTTTTTATTTTTTTGCACTTTATTATTTTTTGTACCATTTTTATATTTTTAGAAGGATTGTATTAGGACTTTATTATCTTGGCTTGTATTGCGGTGCTTAGACGCACCATTTATTTTTCATTTAAATTTGTAATAATCAAAGACAAGCGTGATAGGAAAACCGGACAAGGTAGAGAGAGGGCGTCCATAGACGAGGATTTAGAAGCCTCTCTACTTTGGGTCGGTAGGACTCCCGGGGCCGACTGAGATAGGCGTGATCTCCCCCCGGTCGACTCAAATTTTTTGGCATCCCACGGCCTAAAAATTGTGGGAGGTATATTTCTTACACCCTCTCGTCTCTCCTGTTAGCGAGTCCATTATTGTGTGTGCTTTGTGCGCTCTTATGTGATTTTATTCTCGCATTTGTTTTCGAATGGTGTGATGAATTAATTAATTAAGACCTACACCCGGTCACTCACGAGAAGGAATTTCATCACCCGACTCACTCCCTTACCATTGTGTGCTACCCTAGCCATCATTAAATTTAAAATCAATCAACTAGGTAGCCCACTAGGAGAATATTTTTGCAAAGGCGATCACTCATATATTTCCGTGATTTTTATCGCCCGCGGACTTAATTAAAATTTGACTACCCTCTCACTAAATTTAAAATTAAAAATTGGCTATGTGCTAGTTAGGATTTATCCTTGACTTGTGTGTGTGTCCAATTCTATTTGTCGGTGGTCGATTTTAGTTAGTTCGTGCAAATTCACAGAGTCCATATTTTTTCCCCACCTTTTCTTCCAAAAAAATCCAAAAATATTTTTTTTCATTTTTATAACAAAAAAATCAAAAAAATATTTTCTTTCTTTCATTTTACAAAAATCCTAAAATATTTTCTTTCTTTCTTTTTTAAAGAAAATCCAAAAATATTTACTTCCTTTCCTTTTAGAAAAATCCCAAAAATATTTTCTTTCCTTTTGAAAAAAATCAAAAACAATATCTCTCTCCTTATGGCCGAAGAATGTCCTTTACGGGACTACTTTGGTCATTTTTCATTGACACGCGACATGTGTGAGAGTAATCCCGAGCCGTCTCTTTATGATATTTTTCATGGTTTTGGCTCTCTCACGAGTACCCTTGATACTCTTGACCCGTCCTTGCACGCACCTCCTAGTCCATCACCCTCGGTGTCATGTGTCGTCGTGTCGCATCCTTGTGCACCCATTTCCGATCAGTTCCCTCACTACGCACCCCATGAGTATCAGCCATTTGTCCATCACGGAAGCGATCCTTTCATGTCTGATGCATTTGGGCCCACCCCACCCACTTCATTTGATTATTCTCCGTATATTCATGATCATAGCGAGTTGTGTCCACCTCACCCACCACCACCACCCATCATTCCACCAACACCTTCATCCACATCGGCTCTCGAAACCCTCTTGCAAAAGTTCATCCTTGAGCAAGAGCGATCCACTCAAATTCAAACTCAAGCTCTCCAAAGGCTTGAACAACGTTTAAATGAATTGGAGTGTGAGCGAGAGTCGGATATTACCATGGCCCCACCCATCATTTCCACCGAGTGTGATGATGATGTGTCCTCTCGTGACATAAATTTTGAGTGTGACCAGCCCTACCACCCCGAGAATCTCGAAGTTGAGACCAATCCATGGTCCGAGCCCCAAGTCGATAATTGTGTTGACTTGCCTTTCATTAGTGAGCCTGATCAATTCCCAACATATCCATATGAACCTACCATTGAGGTTCCCACTCCCGAAATATCGAAAACAATGCCCGAGTCTACACCTATCGAGCTTCACCCTTGTGTTCCCGAGGAACCAATTTATCCTAGGTTAGCTCCGGCTACGAGTACTCACTATTTTCCCGAGATAGAATCTATGATAGTTCCTACCTATCCGGATTTGGATCCTATTCCTCCATGCATGGCTCCCGTTGAGCCCGATATTTTTAGTGATTCCTCTATCTCCGATCTTGGTGCCTCGTTTGATCCACACACCACATTCACCAATGATACCTTTTTGGAGAAGTTGACAACTTCATCTTTAGAAACCACACTCCCTTGTGAGTATTCATTTACCCATCCCAATGAGTGTGTGTGTCTCCCACGCTTGAGTTGAATCATCTTCCTCCACCGTTTATCCCAGCCGAGACACCATTTGTCCCACCCGACCCACCCACTATCCTTTCTACCCCACCACCTGGTTTGGATCTTGATTTTTCACATTTCAAGTTTCCATCTACATATTTAGATCCTAACCTGAAACCATCCTCCATCTACGAGAGTATTTGTGGTGCTACTCTCCACCGTGACACCGAGTTTGTTCCTCCATGCACACAACTTCCTTGCGGTGTTGATTTCTCTTCTCAACAGCTCCCTGGCGTGTCACGGCGCGACCATTACCATCGCCCATTCATACAACGGTAGTGTGATTTTTATGAGCCCCACCCCATCACTATTGCCAAACCATTTTGCCTCCCTCACCAATTGGAGCACCATGCTTATAGGGCCCTAGTTGCCCTCACCTTCCGGCTCAATAAGGCTCGTGACCGATGTCTCTCCACCCTCGCCTTTACCCTTTTTCCCACCCTCCCTTGGTCCACCGATGCTTTGCATCGTGTGATGCACTTTTCCATACAGGTGCATTGACCCGTTTTAGCCTCTATCCAACAAGACTGATGCTTCAGTCTTGTTTGGGGGTGATTCTCATCACCCTAATTTTTCTGCCTCCCCGCGCTTTCATAGATCTTATCTTTAGGGTGAGAATGATTCGGTCTGGCTGAAGACATTAAACTTAGCGCTACCGGGAGGCAGCCCGCGTTTCTTGTACTAGTCTCATCATGTTTGGGGGTGGTGTTTCACATCACCCAATGCTTTCCATGTTATAGACTTGTACACATTTTTTCTCTTATCATTTACTCTGATTTATTCTTGCATTCATCTGTCCACTTCATTAGCGGTTCATTCTGGTAATCTCTTTCCTACCTTATGCTCTCATTTTAAAAATCATTTTACTTAACATCGAGGACGATGTTCCTTTATGTTTGGGGGTGGGGAATTTTATCAAAATCGTACCTCTTTTGAAAAATTTTGATTTTTAAACCTGATTTTTAAAATTTACGTGGAGTTTCTTTCATCTCACTCATTGATGTGAATTTTTAATCATCCATCTTTCAAAGTCTAGGAATCAAGCTAGAGAATATTTTTTCTAAATAGCTTATGTAATACGTAACAAGGCATGTTGCACCATGAATTTCTAGACTCAACAAAATTTGCGCACTTATCACGTCATTACGTTTAGAGTTGAAGAGTATTACAATTCCCATGAGAACCTTAAGGATCACTAGTAGAGACTTTAGCCCGTGAGATTTGTGCCCTTCACCTTTTTGAGAGTTTTACGCAATCTTCGAGTCACAAGTTGATTCAACTTCGTTTGGGTCCGCATTTAATTGTTGTATGATCTCATTATCTTTCATAAAATTTTGGTTGATCACTGAGAACGACATCATTTTCGAGTTGTAAGAAACACGTTGTTGATACCAAAATTAGTACGCTGATATGGACGAATAATAAGAAGACACGTGTCAATCTACATGGCACAATAGCTACGAGGGAGTCTATTTCCCCGACCAAGTCAGACTCACTCCGAGCAACAAGTATACTCCGAGGAACTCCAGCTCTTCGAGGAACTCCAGCGCTCCGAGGAACTCTTGAACGACGAACAACAAAGGCGGTTCGAGCTGCATCTCGACCACAGCAGCTGCACCTCGGCCACAGCATTAATTGCCAGATAATCAACAGTTCAACTATTCATTGAATGCTTATCATCTTGACGCACACGCTTGAAGAATATTAAATGAATTACCCTTTCATATGTATATCATTTAATGTATCACCCTTTCAGATTATAGCATCAAGGCTATAAATACATTGTATTACCCTCATTCAAGGGGACCGGAATTTCTGAATAGCACTTGTAATCGAGAATTCCCAAACACTCAGCATTAACATAACAGTGGACGTAGGCCATTCATATAAGGCTGAACCACTTTAAAATCTTTTGTCTCATTTATTTATCTGTGATTGAATAATTAGAGTAATCTAATTTTTTACATCAACAGATTGGCGCCGTCTGTGAGAACGATTTGTTATTATCCTTTTTCACCAAAAATCATTCATCATTAATGGCGGATAATCCAGAATCTAGCAATCAAAATGCTGGAAATGTTGGAAATCCTCCAAATCCTTCTGCACCTCCAGATCTGGCTGGAATTATGACGAATCTGGCTCAAGGACAAACCGCCATACAAGAAACAATGTGGCAACTCATACAAACCCTTCATGGCGGTGCACCTGCACATTCGGGACAGCGAAGTGGTCAGAGGCAAACTTATTTACTTTCTTCACGATCCAGGCGTACAGATGCGTATCGTAATGAAGAATCCGATGATTCCTCTTATCAACCTGGGCGAACTTCGTCAATACGGGCTACAGATACTGATCAACGTATCACTCTCTCTTCAGAGAGACCCAGTGCCTTGGAAAGATTGATCAGGGTATCTACTTTCAGCCGATTAGGCCCCAGGAGGAATAGGAGTCCACCTAAGGCCATGTCGAGGAGTTTTCGACAACCATCAGGTTTAAGAGAGGGATCAGCACAATCACGACCAGTTGCTCGTCAAGAAAGATCTCAGGAGGCCACGTCAGAACAATCAATTGCTCTAACTAATAGGCCCGATGAAGGAAATGATGCTTGGAAAGGATCAATTCAGCGGTTGGAGGATAGATTGGGAGAAATGGCTAAGGCGAAGAATCCCCTACAACGAACTTTTGTTCAAGGGACACCTTTTGTCAAGGCTATTGTGGATTTTCCTACACCATCAAAGTTTAAGGCACCCGTAGTGACCCCCAAATATGATGGAAAGACAGATCCTGTTCTGCACATAGAGCAGTATCAAGCTGCTGCCGACATCTATGCTGTCCCCGACGAGATGAGATGCAGAGCATTTTCAGGAACTCTTACTGGATATGCCCAGATATGGTACAACAATCTTCCTCGGGGTAAGATTTCAACTTTCTTTCAATTAGCCGAGTTGTTCTTCAGTAATTTCTGTTTTGGAGCAAAGCCAGTAAAACGAGTAGCACACTTGTTAAGTGTTAGACAAAAATCTGGTGAGAGTACTAGAGACTACATAACTCGTTTCAATAACGAGAAGCTGGAAGTCATAGATTATGAGGAGAAGACAGCAATCACCGCCTTGATGAGTGGGTTGTTGCCTAACAAGTTGTATTACACCTTGGCCAAAGATCCACCTACAACTATGTCAGAGTTGATGGCCAAAGCGGCCAAAATCATGAATGTCGAGGAGGCTATGGCTGCGAAGAAGAATATGGATAAAGAAACCAAGGAGGAAGGCGACAAATCTAAGAAGAAAGAGCATAAAGGCAATGGCGGTGACAAGCATTCCAAGAATAATAGGTCGTCATGGGAAGTCCTGAAGAAATTCGATAATTATACTCCTTTGAAAATGGGTATTAATCACGTCTTGGAAGAAATCAAGAATAACGAGGAAGTAAAGTGGCCAAAGAAACTGAGGTCAGACCCTGACACGAGGAATAGGGAGAAATACTGCGAGTTCCACAAGGATCATGGCCATATGACTAAAAATTGCATAGCTCTTCAGAACGAGATTGAAACACTCATCCGAATAGGGAAACTAGCAAAGTATGTTGATCGGGGAGGTGAAAGAAGAAATAATGACCGAACTAGAGAGAGGTCTAGATCTCCTCGTCGAGTAGAGGAGAAAAAGAAGAGAGACCGTGAAGATGATCCAAATGATGACCCCGATCTCCCCAATAAACCAAGGCAGCCGGAACGAGAGGTATTTTCAATACGCTTTAGGTCATTTGATTGTAATGTCATTACAGGTGGAGATGCAGGAGGAGGAGACCTTACTGCAGAAAGAAAAGCTTACCTCGGTGAGGCTCAGGCTTGCTCATATATTCAGCGAATAAATTTGGCTGAAGAAGATCGCCCGAGGAAGATAACAAAGAGAAGTTGGTCACTGGCTTTTCAAAAAACGACCTGGCAGGTGTTCTTTACCCTCACGACGACCCTTTGGTGATCAAAATGAGGATGAAAGAAGTAGTGATTTCAAGGGGTTTGGTAGATAATGGTAGTTCGGCGGACATCATGTACTACTCATGCTTTGACAGTTTAAATTTGAAATTATCTCAATTGGAACCTTATCACAGACCTCTCCTGGGTTTTGTTGGCGAGAAAGTTTTTCCACTTGGGACGATTAAGTTGGATATATTCATTGGAACTTGGCCTGCTTGTTGAACAGAGAGAATACGCTTCTTTGTGATGGATAAGAATGTGCAGTCAGCTTACAACATCATCATGGGAAGAGTTGGTTTGAAGAAGTTCGAAGCAGTCCCATCTACAGTACATCAGTGCTTAAAATTCCCAATAAATTTCGGAGTAAGAGTTGTGAAAGGTGATCAAAAAGTAGCTTGGGAATGCTATTATTCATCTGCCGAGCAAGAGGAGCTTGAAGAATCAAGGAAAAAGACCACTACCTACCAGGTGGATGAAGGTACGGAAATTGAAACACTGGATCCTAGAGATGAATCCCAACTTGTAAAAGGACAGGTGGTAGAATCTACAGAAAATATTATTCTGGACGACGAGCACCCTGAACGAGTAACCCAGATAGGTTCGTCGTTGGATGCTTCAATAAAATAGGAGTTGGTAACTTTCTTGAGAAGCAGAAAGAAAACTTTTGCATGGAGTCATGAAGACATGCCAGGAATAGATCCAAACTTCTTATGTCATGAGCTCAATGTGAATAAGGAGATCAAGCCTGTAAAGCAGAGAAGAAGAGTATTCAGTCCCGAGAAGAATCAAGTTATACAAGAGGAGGTCGAGAAGCTCCAGAAAGCTCAATTCATTGAAGATGTGAAATATCCAAACTGGTTAGCCAACGTGGTGATGGTAAAGAAGAAAAACAATAAATGGAGAGTGTGTGTTGATTTCACTGATCTCAATAAGGCCTGCCCAAAGGATCACTTTCCATTACCCAGAATTGACCAACTAGTGGATGCTACCTCGGGACATGAGGTGCTCAGCTTCATGGATGCTTACTCTGGCTACAACCAGATAAAAATGAAACCTGAAGACAGGGAAAGAACTTCATTCATTACCCCTAGGGGAACTTATTGTTATAATGTTATGCCTTTTGGTTTGAAAAATGCAGGAGCAACATACCAGCGGCTGATGAATAAGGTTTTTGCCGAATAAATCAATTGCAACATGGAAGTATATGTCGATGATATGCTGACAAAGAGCAGGAAAGCTGCTGATCATCTAGTCGACTTAAATCAGACCTTTGATCAACTGGATAAATACCAAATGAAGCTCAACCCGACGAAGTGCACATTTGGAGTACGAGAAGGAATGTTCCTCGGGTACATTGTCAACCAGAGAGGCATTGAAGCAAATCGAGAAAAGATCAAAGCTCTTTTAGGGCTGCGATCTCCAACGACGAAGAAAGAAGTGCAGAGTCTTACAGGACGAGTTGCAGCGCTCAACAGATTTGTATCCCGAGTAACTGATCGATGCCTTCCATTCTTCAAAACACTTCGAAAAACTTTCGAATGGAATGATGAATGTGGAAAAGCCTTTCAAGACTTGAAGAAATATTTGGGAGCACCTCCACTGTTGTCCAGGCCAGTAACGGGAGAAAAGTTGTACTTGTACCTGGCAATATCAGAGAATGCAGTCAGCTCGGCATTGATCAGAATGGATAATGGAGTCCAGAAGCCAATTTATTACACAAGTAAGGCTTTCCGAGGTGCAGAGATCAGGTACCCAAAGCTGGAAAAATTGGCATTGGCATTAATTGAGGCAAGTAGAATAATGAGGCCATATTTTCAGGCCCATACCATCATCGTGTATACCGACATGCCATTGAGACAAGCCCTTCATAAGCCAGAAAAATTAGGGAGACTGATGTACTGGGCAATAGAGCTCAGTGAATATGATATTGTGTATGAACCCAGATCATCACTAAAAGGGCAAGCTGTAGCAGATTTTATAGCAGAGTTTACATATCCTGATACCCCCGAGGAACAAAAGTTGCTCGCTGATCAACCTGTGGATGTTACAGGATCATCAGACACAAGCCCGAATCAACTCCGGTTGGTAAAAGGTCTTGTGGATGCTGAAGGATCATCAGATTCGAGCTCAGACCAACTACGGTTGGTAAAAGGGCGAGAAGAGATGATCGACGAGGAGCGAAAAATATCAGGGGAGGATGAAAACAACGACAAATATTTCACCGAGGAATCTTGTCAGAAAAGAAATTTGAAGACGAGTTACCTACATGGAGATTATATGTAGATGGATCATCTTGCACAACAGGTTGTGGAGCGGGGATTGTTTTAAACACACCAGACGAGATTGACGTGGAATACGCCCTGCGATTCCAATTCAAAACTTCCAATAATGAGGCGGAGTATGAGGCCATGATAGCAGGTCTTAAATTAGCAAAGAACATGGAAGCGTAACAAGTAATGGTATTCAGTGATTCTCAATTAATTGTGAATCAAATGATGGGAACATATGCAGTTAAAGGAGAATTAATGGTCAAGTATCATGCAAAGGCGATAGAGTTATTGGCAGAATTTGATGCCATTCAGTTGATCAGAATACCAAGAATGGAGAATGCACGAGCACACGCACTGGCCCGACTAGCATCAGCTACTCGTACCGAACTGCGAAGAACGATACCAATTGAAGTATTAGAAAGTCGGAGCATAGATGAAGACTTTACGATGAATGTTATTACCCTTGATTTAGGACCATCTTGGATGGATCCCATCAGGGCATATATTGAGGAGGGAGAATTGCCAGAGGATAAGCTCGCTGCAAAGAAATTGAAGTTTAAAGTTGCTCGATATGTACTAACTAATGGTGTTTTATATAGACGAGGAATTATGGTGGGTTTGCAGAGATGTGTACATCCCTCCGAGGTGAAGTAATTGATTGAAGAGATCCATGAAGGATCTTGTGGAGCACATGTAGCAGGTCGGACACTTTTACAAAGAGTGATGACGCAGGGGTACTACTGGCCAACGATGAGGGCTGATTGTATAGCCTATGCCAAAAGATGTGATAAATGCCAACGTTTTTCCTCCATTCGACGAACTCCACAAGCATTGTTGATACCCATAACTTCCCCTTGGCCATTTGCCATGTGGGGAATTGATTTGGTTGGACCACTGCCAACGACCCAAGGAAGATTCAAGTACCTCGTCGTCGCAGTGGATTATTTTACTAAGTGGGTAGAAGCTGAGCCACTTATTGATATGACATACGAGAAGGTGTACCAGTTTGTTTGGAAGAACATCATCTGCCGATATGGTCTCCCTCATGCCTTCATCACAGACCATGGAACACAATTTGATAACGAGGAGTTCGCAGCCTATTGTCGTCAGTCAAACGTTTTGAAGGTTCATTCAGCACCAGGCCATCCTCAGAGCAATGGACAAACTGAAGTGACGAACAGAACATTACTAAATGGTTTGAAGAAGAGGCTAAGTGAGGCTAAAGCTAATTGGATTAATGAGCTACAGTCAGTATTGTGGGCTTACCGAACAACTCCCCGAGCAGCAACTGGAGAATCACCATATATGCTGGCGTTTGGAAGTGAGGCTGTAATACCTGCCGAGTTGGGTCTTCCAACACACAGAGTGCTGAATTTCAATTCCCCAGTCAGCGACTTAATGAGGAGATTAGATTTGGACATGCTCGAGGAGGTTAGAGAAGAGGCAGCCATCAGGAATGCTGCTTATCAACAACGAACAGCTCTGTTCTACAACAAGAGGGTGAAGAAGTTCGACTTAAAAGAAGGAGATTACGTGCTAAAGAAGGTCATTCAGAAGCACAATAAATTGGAAGCAAACTGGCATGGACCTTACCGAGTTACAGAAGTTGTTCGACCAGGAACTTACCGCATAGCAACTCTAGAAGGAGAGGAGTTTAAGAATGCATGGAATGCTGAACACCTACGCAAGTATTATCAGTGATGTAAAATGTAAACCAATTTCATCAAAATGAATAAAACGATGATGTTTCTCCATTTTCTTTCTTTTTATCGAAAGTTTTTCGAGGAATACTAGTGTACAACACTACACTGTTCAGCAACATGATAGTTCAAACCCACGACCAACTCCGGTTGGTAAAAGGGCGAGAACAAATTATACTCCTTTGGTTAGGAGGCGTACACTAGCGTGACCAACTCAGGTTGGAACATGATAGTTCAAACCCACGACCAACTCCGGTTGGTAAAAGGGCGAGAACAAATTATACTCCTTTGGTTAGGAGGCGTACACTAGTGTGACCAACTCAGGTTGGTAAAAGAGCTAGTGAACATGATAGTTCAAACCCACGACCAACTCCGGTTGGTAAAAGGGCGAGAACAAATTATACTCCTTTGGTTAGGAGGCGTACACTAGCGTGACCAACTCAGGTTGGTAAAAGAGCTAGTGGACATAATAGTTCGAACTCAGACCAACTCCGGTTGGTAAAAGAGCGAGAACGCGAGACTCCTAAAAAGGCCAATCTCGGTTGGTTAGATATGCTCTCAAATGCCAACTTATGTTGGTCGGGAAGTAAGATTATTACAGAAAATACAAAAGTTCCTCGAAGAACAAAATATTCCAAACTGAACCAAGTATGGTTGGTCGAGGATAAAAACCCACTAATTGTAGTTGGTCGACGAGGAAAATTTATTGACCTTAGTTGGTCGGACATATTTTATGAAAAAGACAAAAATTTACCAAGTATGGTTAGTCGGGGATAAACTCTCACTAACTATAGTTGGTCGACAAACACAATTTAACAACCTTGGTTGGTTGGAAAAAATTTTAAACATTTTTATACTCATTACTTTATTATTAAGTGATCGAGCAACATTACTGATACTTGTAACTTTTTATTACTAAGTTGGTCGGTGAACCACACAATATTATAATGCAAGCACAAATATAAAGTGTTTGACAAATACAAGACAATAGCAATACAAATTTGCAAACAAAAATGAAATTCTTTCATTAAAGTCAAAATGAATTACACAAGTTTATTACATTGATATTAAATTGTGTACTAATTATTACATCAGAATTCCCTATTCTACTGGTCTTTTCCCTGCTGCTTTTGAAACAGGCTCCTCGCCAGCAGGAGGATCTTCCAGGCAAAGGCGAGAATTGATGAAGTTAGGATCTCGCAGCATTCTGACGTTCATTATTGAAGGTGTGTCCATAAGATGCTCGGGACGAGATACCTCGATCTGAGAATGAAGATTGTAGTCACCGAGGTATTTTGCAATTAAGCTCCGAGGAATGGCACGAGCTAGGATCCATTCCATGTCCAAATTATATGGTGGCACTGGCAAGTCAAGTACCCCAGGATCATGATAGTCCCAAAGATAATGTCCCTGCTCGAGTTTCAACACACACAAGGCATTCAGCCAACCTTGCTTGTAACCCTCGTTATTGGCATTCTGGATACGATCATCTAAGTGGAATAACGCTTCGTTGTATCCAGCCATCCAGAACTCCCTGGGCTGTTTATTAAATTGGAATGTCAACTTTTCAAGCTTCTCATGAAGGTTTCTGGCAAGAACATCCTTATTATCCAGAGCAGACTTTGTCGAAGCAAGCTGATCCTCCAGAGTTTGGATTTTCTTGGACATTTCAGACAAAGCCCGATCTTTTGCATTCAATTGGAACGCTTGGGTTTCCAATGTTGATTGAGTACGAGCTTCTTCAACAGAACGACGAAGACCTCTTGATCGACCCCGAGTAGGTGGAGTACTCTGTTCCTCGACAATATCCTGAGCAACTCTTCCTCGACCACGAGAACTTCTTCCTCGTCCCCGAGTAGCAGTAGAAGCACCCGACCTTCTCAAGGTGTCCAGCTCTTGCCTTAATTTGGCATTCTCAACCTCTAGAAAGGAAAATCCCTCGTTAGTCACTGAGATTACAGCTGTTATAGAAGATGCTGCAGATTTATACTGTGCCAGCTCTTTCTGCAAATTGTTATTTTCTTGCTCTAGCAGCTCGGCAATCTGTCTACAGGCTTCAACTTCACCCTTTAGGGTTCTCTCCCTCACATCGCAGCCAGCAAGCATCTTGTCATAACCTGTTTCAGCACTAAGTTGTTTAAGTTTCTTCTCATACCCTTAGTGCAAAAAAACTGAAGACTCTTTATACTGCTGCTGAAGTTCATCGAGAGTACCTTGCAAGTCTTCAATCATCTCGTAGTACGCCACATTATTGGTCACAACTCGGTCAAGTAAACATTTCAAGTACTCATAAGCTTCCACCGCCTGCTCTGAAGCACCATGGCCAAGGATGTCAGCAACTTCTGATGCACTTAATTCTGTGTGGCCAGCCTTATAATATTCATTACATTGCTGCATCAGCTTAGTATCATTAGCAGATATCATATCCATCCTGGCCATAAACTAGCAGAGAAAGAAAAAATAATCATCAAAAAGAAGATCAAGAGAGAGTACATAAGAGAAAAGAGACAATCATATGGAAGAAAAGAGCTCAAATTTTATTAGATCATGATGCAAAGTTACAAAGATATTGATTACATTTGAAAAAGAAGAAAAATAGAAAGAGAATACCGAACAACGTCACACCTTTTCCTTGTCTCCCAAGACTTTCTCGGGAGGCTGGGATGAGGAGCTCGGTTGCTCGATGAGAACAACGAGTTGGTCGGCTGGAACTGGAACTTGTTCTGGAGGAGCAGGTAGAGATGAAAGCTCCTCGTCAGCAGGCTAGGTAAGGATGAGATCACCCACTACCATTGAAGATTCTTCAGAGGCAGCTTCGTCCTCTTCTTCATCTTCGATGGCTGGGGGAGGACCAGGGAGATGTTGTTGAAACAATTCTGAGTCCTCATTAACTTTCAATTCTTGCAAAGCAGCAACCCAGCCATCTCGAAAGTATTTCAAACTCCCATACTGCACTTGGGTCATCATTGCTGCTACCCCCTATCTCATCCTTTGTCCCAACCAGTTCGAATTGATTTTTCACAGCCACCTTTCTTTTCATTTTCTCCGAGGAGAGCTTCTCGGATAGAAGATCCTCGGTGGTTTTCAACTTAGCCTCCACCTCCTCCTTCTGGCGATTTACTTCTCGCAGAAGGGTCAGCTCTTCCTCGATCGATTTCAACTTGTTTTCAAGCTCCCCGAAGCTTGTGAGCTTCTCAGCATATTTTTTATTCTCTCTCTCCAAGTCTTTCACCTTATTTCCCAACTGCACCTTCTCTGCCTCAGATGCAGCCAACTTCTTCTCCCATTCACCCTTATCCTCGTCATATTTTTTACGGGAATCCTTCAAAGACTGGGCCAAACCCAGAAAAGCATCCTCCACTCCAGACGAGGAACTAGAGGCCTTGAGTGCTTCATCTTTCTTCACTATGGTGTTAAAGCAACTCACCAGCTGGAAAAAGAAGAAGATAATGATAAATCAGCATAGAGACATACGTATTGATGGAAAGAAAGAAAAATTCAGGATAAGAAAAACTTACTGAAGCAATGTGACGAGTAGCCAGGGATGTAAGCATATCCCTAGACATACTCTCCTCGATTCCTTGGACTTCAGGAATAGTCCAAGTCTTTACCGAGCTCATTGCAGAGCTCGGGGGAATGATAGTTGGAACACCAGCTACACTAACTTGGAGCTGGGAAAGGTTTTCATCCAAATTAACCGAGGAGGATTTCTTTAGTCTCCTCGGTGTATTTTCAGCAGTTTCAGCCAAAGAACTTTTGGAAGGGGAGATGGTGATTACTTCCACAGAAGCACTTTTCTTGCTCGGATCCACTGGGGGCTTCTCGGCAGCCTTCTGAGGAGCAACATAAGGGGCAGCATCCACTTTCTTTGTCCCCTTTGGGATCTCAGCCTTGTTCCTTTTTCTATCTCCAGCAGAGGTAGTCTCCTCAAAGAGAGCAGGAACTCTTCTTTTGCCCATCTTCTGACTTAGAGGAATATGAGATTCTGGAGAAGAGTCCTCAGGAATTGATGTCGGTTCACTGGTGCTGACCACAGGACGAGCAGTAAAGGATGTTGTATAACTCCTATACTTCAACAAGTATGAAGCAGATCTGATGTGCTCGTCTGCAACTCTCTTATGCAAACTCCAGATATGTTTCAAATGCTTGATATTTACTTCTGATTCTTTTGGAGTTTTTCTCTTACTGTCAACTGCAAACAAATACATAGTGAAATATCAGTCGTGCATTTATTCAAACATAATGAAATCATAATTTCAGAAATGAAATTAAATGAAAATAACCTATCCCATTACCATATGGGGGGCATTTGGGACCCTCATATACTTCATCTCCAACTAAAGGGGCATGTTGCCAATTTTTGATAACTACCCCGTGTTCAAAATAATCCCTATTTCCATCAGGGAGGTTGACTACTAAGGCCCTATTCAAAAATCTAGTTTTTAAATAAAAAACATTGTCTAAAACAGCCCATCTATAACAGTACATAATCTCAGGAATTCCTATACGAGTTCCATGAGTTTGATTTAACCTATACACCCCATTAACTATTCTCCATGTGTTGGGGGCTATTTTTGCAGGGACAACATCGAAATACTGGCAGAACTCTAAACACAAAGGGTTTGGTGGAAAAGAAAATCCACATTCAGCAATAAAGAGGCTAGGGAACCAGTGTCCCTCAGCCAAACGAAAATAATCTAAAGGCTCAAAAAGATTCTCCACAGTTACCCAAGATGGAATAGAGAAATCAGAACGGAATTTCTCAAGAGACTCAATAATATAAACCATGGTGAATAAAAGAAAAGAAGAAGATCTTACAGGAAAAAGGGAGATCTGTTGACAACGAACGAAAATAGGGATGAACGCACAAGAGAAAGAAAGACTATGGAAAACTCGAAAGCAGAAACTGGAAAAGGTAGAAGACGGTGATATTGTCTATGAAGTTTAAATACTTTGCCTTGGTAAACGGCGAAAGAAATGATTACGAAAAGGAAACTATTACGCTACCGGCGGCTAAAAGGACAAAAAGCGCACGAAGATCGAAGAGCTTATAAAAATGCAAAAAGGCGGATTCTGCGAATTTGGAAGGAAATTCAAATACGAAGAAAAGGCTCCTAAAACCCAGGAAGGTCATTTAATATTGCCACATACCGAGAAAGAATGTTCCATACTCCTCAAAGTTCGAAATATGAAACATTGGGGGCTTCTGTTGATACCAAAATTAGTACGCTGATATGGACGAATAATAAGAAGACACGTGTCAATCTACATGGCACAATAGCTACGAGGGAGTCTATTTCCCCGACCAAGTCAGACTCACTCCGAGCAATAAGTATACTCCGAGGAACTCCAGCTCTCCGAGGAACACCAGCGCTCCGAGGAACTCTTGAACGAAGAACAACAAAGGCGGTTCGAGCTGCATCTCGACCACAGCAGCTGCACCTCGGCCACAGCATTAATTTCCAGATAATCAACAGTTCAACTATTCATTGAATGCTTATCATCTTGACGCACACGCTTGAAGAACATTAAATGAATTACCCTTTCATATGTATATCATTTAATGTATCACCCTTTAAGATTATAGCATCAAGGCTATAAATACATTGTATTACCCTCATTCAAGGGGACCGGAATTTCTGGATAGCACTTGTAATCGAGAATTCCCAAACACTCAGCAATAACATAACAGTGGACGTAGGCCATTCATATAAGGCTGAACCACTTTAAAATCTTTTGTCCCATTTATTTATCTGTGATTGAATAATTAGAGTAATCTAATTTTTTACATCAACACACGTGTCTTGAAATTTATCCCGAATACTAGATTTTTATCCATACACTTACCACTTTTCCATATCACATTTCCATTCACTCACCCATTATCTTTCCATATCTTCCCCATCCATATTCACATCTATTCCCCTCACCATACATATACATTCCCCACTCCATTCATTATATCATTCATCATCATTTTCAAATAAAAGAGTGTTTATTCCAAATATTAAATGTCTTAAGTGTTGGTTTGAGAAGTGAGAGAAAAATAAAAAAAGAAAAAAAAGAGAAAAGAGAAAAGAGAAAAAAAAATAGAAAAATAGCAAATTATAGAAAAAAAAGAAAAAAAAAAGAGAGAGAAAAGAAAAGAAAAAGAGAGTTTGTAGTTAGTAGTTAGTTATAAAATAAAGACATTTGTGCCTAAAGTGTATACACTCTTCAATCGCATCCATTTTTCATCCATTTCACATCACATATCAACCATCCATTACCATTCTATCCTATTCTACATCACTATCCTACTTACCTCATCCCATCCCATTTTATCCTTCACATCATACCATTCTCATTTCATTTACCCCCTCACCCATATACATCCATATTTCCCATAGGTGTTCGGGCAAATGAAAGTCGACGTGGTGAATAACTCGACGTTCTCACTATAGTGATTAGCATTCCTTTCATGAGATTATTTTTCTTTCTAATTGTTCGTTCTTTCTTATGTGTGTGTGAGACGTTTGAACTTGCTTACATTCACTTACCTCCTCACACGCAAGAGAGATACACTTACCCTAATCTCGAGAGTTTGTTTGAGAGAGAGATATCCATGAGATTTGAAGTTGAAGCGTTGATTCCGAAAAGGCAATCTAGGAATTACTTTGATGATACTTGATCCGTTTTGACTGATTCACACTACACACGTTGAGTTTTAGGAAGGATGTGCCTTGTGTATTTACTTAGCTAAACTTTTTACACATTCTAGCTTGTATTTCTGAAAATATTTTTCTTGTGATGGATTGTGCGATTATTCTATGTCTAATAAGAGATTGACTGCCTTTCAATAAATTTTTGCAAAATAAGAATTTTGTGGGTATATTCCCCGCAAACCCTCACGAGACACAACTCGTCCTATAGGGCAACCTATAGGTTTAAAGGCTTGTTACACATGCTAAGTGCAATCGCAAGTGCCCGCGAAAGTGGTACACTTTTGGTTACTTATCATTCTCTTTCTCTCTATCTTATTTCTCGAGGACTAGCAACGCTCTGTTTGGGGGTGGTGTGATAAGCACCCAAAACTGTACAATTTATACCCCAAATAGCGTACTTTAGTTGCTAATCCTCGGCAATACGGGTCTTATGTGCTTAAATGTTTATTTTGTAGGCCGAATGCACGTTGCGGTGTTCAAACACGTATTTCAAGGCAATTGTGCATGTTATGGAGCTAATTACCAACCCCGTAACATTACCCGAGCCTAAACCTACCACGAACCCCGTGTGTGTCTAATTTGCCCTTTTATTATTTTTTTTAGATTTTTAGTTTGAGTCATTTCTATTTTTAGGATATATTTTAGATTTATTTAGAATTTCTAGAATTTATTTTAGGATTATTTTAGAATTTTTAGGTTTTATTTTCTATTTTTATATTTTATTTTATTTTATTTTTTATTTTTATTCTATTAGTTTTTAGTTTTAGTTTTATTTTATTATATTAGGATTTTAATTTTTAGGATTTTAATTTATTTATTAGTTTTTACATTTTCTTTTTAGGATTTTAATTTTAAGTTTCATTAAATTTTATTTTTATTTTTATTTTTTTATTTCTTTCTAGTTTCATTTTTAATTGAGTCTTTGTTTTATTTTAAATAGGATTTTATTTTTTAGGTTTTTATTTTATTTTATTAATTTTTTTTTTATTAGTTAAATTTTTTTAGGGGTTCAAATTAAACACACACAAAGACACACCCTATACCCACAAACTAACCTACACCTAACTAAACCCTCACCCTTACCTAACTTACCATACACTCACCCACACACTAACACCTACACTTCATCTTCTCCAACAATCACCCCACCACACCTTCTCTCTCCTACCCCCATTAACCCGCTTCTTCTTCCTCACCCACCTTATACCTCCATTAACACACCCCACACCTTAACCTTCATCTACTCCACCATAGCCAAACACCCCTAACACCTATGCCCACCTCACAACACCTCACCCACCAGCAACCCTGCCTCCGGCCGAGACAAAACTCGGCGACACCCTGCCACCACCGAAAAATCCACCTCCGATCGCGAACCCGGTGGCACCCTGCACAAACCCAACCTCACCCCGGTCGCGCCCATCCCCCGTCGCTCACCCCCCCCCCCCCCCCCGGAACCCTCTACCGCTCAGCCCCCAGCCGTCGTCGGTAGGCATCCAAATCGCAGCCCCGGCGATCCAAACTCCGACCCCGAACCTGCCGACGACGCACCCTCCGGCGACCCGACCCATCTCCGGGTCTGCCCTGCTCCGATCTCAATCCCAACCGGACCTCTTCAACCCATTTGCAAGACCCATTTCCTCCCATGTCCATACCCACAACCCATTTCCCTCTTTCCAAATCAAAGAGCAAATCGTGCACCTGCCAAGACAAAGCCATAACAAACAATAACCCACATGTGCCAAATTAAACTAACTTATTCCCATTTACCCATAATGCCCCCAACTACCCTTTTAACCAAATCCCAAACCACCCCCATGTGCACACAAATCAGATTTTTATCCTCACACCCCATGCTCCCCTCACCATTCTCATGCACACCCAAGCCAATTTCCAAAAATACCTCCATGCTCCATGCCTATTATAAATTGAAGAAGAAGACCCCAAATAAAGAGGAGAGCTTAGAGATAGGAAAATTATAGAGAGAGAATTGTAGAGAAAATTATCCTTTGTAAATAGTTTTTCCTTTTTTAGATATTTGTAAGATTAAATATTGTAATAGAGTTAATTGAGTGAATAATTAATTTCAAAGCATTTGGATGCTCAATTGGAGGGATTGTATGCTTCAATTTGGAAGAGTAGAGTTCAACTTTCTCAAAGAGATTTGGTTTGCTTGTTCTATTCTCTTCTCTTTTATTTTAGTAGCCTTGATTATTAATTTGTCATGTTTAATATCATGTTAGGCTAAATCCCCTTTCAAGGGGTGGGGTAAAACCCTTATTTGATGTTATTTTATTTTTATTAGTTTAATTACTTGAAAAGTCCCTTTAAATGTTAATTTTGATCCCATCACCCTTAGATTTACGCCTCGAGAGTGGGTAAATGATTTTCGAGAGAAAATCAAAATTCTAGTGATAATACCCATTTTAGATTCGAACTAGAGATAGGGGTTTCTTAAGTGGGGTATTATCACTTGAATTTCAACTCTAAATTTATTTTATAAGATTGACATAAATTCTAATTGATCGATCCTAGCGGGTGATTAATTAAAAGGAGTGTGAATCTATGTTTCTAGAGTTGCGGGGTGTTAAACTTAACTTTCTAAAAGATTACTATTCTAATTACACTTGCAACGAGAGTTGGTTTGTAATTTTGATATTAATTTGGGAGTATTCAAATAATTAAATTAATTAATTAGAATAACTGAAATTTGCCGTGTAATCCAACTCCTTGATTGTTCTCACAATTATTTACCTCACTTTATCTTTTATTTTAGTTTAGACTTTAATTTTCATTTTAGTTACTTTCTAGTTAGTTATTTTCATTTAGTTTAGTTTAGTTTAGACCTCACCTCACCTTATTATTTTAATATTGAAAAAGTTAAAAAAATTAGAAAAAGTAAAAAGCCCAAAAATAAAATAAAAAGTGAATTACAATTGAATTTGTCTCTAGCTAACTCCCTAGAAAGTGGATTGATACCCTTACTTACCTCTACACTTTAGATTGTTATATTTTGTAGGTATTTGAGGATTTTGACTAACTTGGCTTTCAACAACGACAATACACAAAAAGCATAGTTATCAGTTTTCAATTTATTTCTAAAATGAGATGATTTCACCACACTCTTGTCAAATTGAGATTTCAATTGATCTAACCTTTCACCTTAACTCAAATCTTAGATCTAATATCGCACGGATTTATCCTAGAATGTAAATCAATATTTAGTATCATAACTCCCATAGTCGCACATGAAAACTAGGACAATAAGCAAAACCACAATAAACACACAAACAATACAATATCAACTCAAGAACGTTAATGTTATTCAAATGAGCACTTGGATTAGATACCAATTAATGAAGTATGTTATGGACGTGAGTAAAACACCTGCACCAAACCTAGAGGGGGTGAATAGGTTTGAAGGCATCTCAGGACTAATTTTTTATTTCAAACGATTTTGCTTGTACATTCAAGTTACTTAACACAAATTGCACCAAATTTATTTGATTAACTCATATAACAATATAGTGAGGTGAATCTAGATGAACCAAACTAGATTTAATACACATATGTAAATTGTAATCTAATTCACTAGATTCAATGTTGATCTAAGTGATGTGTGTGACTATATGTGTGCACATGAATAGAGAACATACACAATCAACCACAAAACATGATTTATAAGGAAAAACTCCCACCTAGGGGTAAAGAAACTCGATACACTCCAATTTCCATTTCTACTGGAGAATAAATTTTACAAAAAATAAGAAGCTACCTATCACATAATCTTTATTGTGTATATACCTATGAACCTTTGAACTTTCCCTTGTAGTCAATAAGAATCCACTGTAATCTCCATATCATGAATGAAGAAGTCCATTATATTCCGTGAAATCAAATTTACACATCAATTGCTCCAATGAATCAAAGTGCCTCCTCTTTTAGATCTAGGAGTATACGATCATACAATTTAAAGGTATATTGATTTGAATTGTATAGACTATGTGAAATATGAACCAAAACACTCTCAATTCTCTCCCAAAAGAACAGGTCAAGTAAATATCTAAGTTTTATCAGAGAACAAGTGAAATTAGATCAGAGAAACAAAAAAAATGTTCTCAACCTCAAAAATTCTCTCAGATATGTGTTTGAGTTATGAGATTTTCAGATATTAAGAAATGACATGGAAAATAGCCCATTTATAGAAAATTTTCAAAATATAATGTTGTCATATGCACGGTGCATTTTTCGTGCGTACGATTCAATCTAGTACAGAACCGTAGCCATAGTTGTGCACGCAGATATATTTTGTAGTCGTGTGAATGCCTCTGTGTGCACGGGCTCAAAATAGAGCCGTGCGAACGCTTAAGTAGGGGTGGCAATTCGGGTTAATCGTGTCATTTTCGAGTCGCGTTGATTTTAATTTAAGTATAAGTTTTGGGTACTTTTAAATCTACACAAACTAATCGTGTCAAGTTCGAGTCATGTTCGGGTTATTACCATAAACGGGTTATCGTGTCAAAAATTGACAGCCCTACGCTTAAGGCACAAATCATTTCAAAATTCCTTAACATATCTAATCACAAAGCCAAAATCCTAAAACTTTTTCAAAACAGTTTAAAAAATCTCTGAGACTATTTTAAATCACTTGTTCAATCATATTTTATAATCATCACACATTTTAAAAATATTTATGCGTGCGTGTGTGTAGCCATAATCAATTCACAAAAACTACTAAAAGGATATAGTCTTCAATCAATGTGAATGCATGGGGACGAAAGTCTTCAATGAGTGGCCTATTAAATCTTCAATCTTCGAAGGTGCATCTAACACAAATTGAAATTAATTCAAAATGTAATGCTTTATGGAGTAATGTTTTATGGAGCTTTCAAATTGTTATATGTAAAATTTTGCATGTGGTGGCTTTCAGAATGTATGTAATGCTTTATGGAACTTTCAAAATGCATGTAGTGGTTATCTTCACACTTTCGAGTAATACTTTAAGGAGCTTACAAAATGTATGTAAACTAAAAAAGGGTGTCATTTTAGACTTTGTTCTTATGAGATTTATATCTTCATGGTTGAAGTTTAAATGTGTAATGTCAAAAACATGAGAGATGATGTGGTAAGGGTTGTACTTAGATTTGATGATGCTACCTTTGAAAATTGAAAATAGTATCCCATCTCAATAATGAATGCGTGAAAGCCACCATATGCAAAATTTATTTTAAAGCGACGTTTCAAATATTTCTATCCATCCAAAAAAAATTGAGTAATATCAAGGATGTAAAATAAAGGTTTTAACTAAATAATCGCTTAATAAGGAAGAAAAAAATGTTAGTTGAATATTTTACTTTTTTAAGGTAAATGAGACTTTTAAATAAAAGTCAATTGGAGTTTTATACTGCCCGGTAAAACTTCTTTTTTCATATTTATTTTGATTTCATGGGACAAATGCTTATGTTTGTACACTTATTTATCCCACGCAAGTTATCTTCTATGTGCTCTTTTAGATTAACCTGAAATGTGCTATGAATCTTTCACTAGCTAATTTATTCTCCATATAGAGTACTTGGAATAACCATTTATACCTTGACTACGAAAAATTCATAACTCAAATATACCGAATGTTATTTATTTAGGTCATTTTAGTAGTGGATCATGTGAAATTGATCACTTTGTATCACTTGTGAGTTGTTCCTTGAGTCGAACACTCATTGGAGGAATTTGGAATTCACCCGCAACTAATGATGTCTTTTCATCGTAGGGATAATTGTCATCATTCCAGTGACCTTCATTGCCTGTGAGAACTCTCACTACGGCGATGTTATATTTTAAGATGCGTCCAGATCATTTCTTCTATCAGTTTTGCAAAAATCTTTCTCACTCCACTTCAAAGTAAAAATGTCCTTGCACCATTTTTGGACCTTTTTTGGACGATTCATCTTTATTTCATCATCTAGAAGCCTTTAATTAAGTTTAATCCTTTATCTTTCTCCTAGATCTGGAATTTTTAATTTCTTTTGACATTCTTTTTTGGATTTAAGAATGTTTTGACATTTTTGTCTTACTAAAGTTATCATTTATCTCTATTAAGATTTATTTTGTAGTAATCCGTCTTATTTTGAGTTATATTCCACGGAGTTGACTCTTATTACATGATTTTACTCTAGATTAGGGTTCTTTTGGTTTTGAGTTTAGGATATTCTTGGCGTGCTGCACTAGGAGTTAAAACTCACTACTTTTTATTCTTGAAACTCCATCTTTTGGGTTTTACTTCTTAAATCCTTTTTTTTTCTATAGGGGGGTTGAATTCCTCTTTCGGTCACAATGCAAGATTTACCTGAGATTTATAAGAACGTAGAATTGGATCTTGTTCTTCCAATCCTAGGGATTTATCCCCTCCCAAATTTATGCACTTAAGAGACTACACTAGGTTTAAGAACTTCTAACTATGTGTTGTTCACTACGAGCGTACTATCGACTGGAATTATCTACGGATCAATCATGCCACTGGGATAAGTATTTTTGAATAAAGAGTATGGATTAATATAGATAACCAAGGAGTTGATAACGAAAAATTATATTCTGATCTCGTTCGAGAGTTTTACACCACTGTTGTATCGATTGAGACCAGTTTTACTTTTGTTATTCGTGGTATTTCCATCACCGTACTCCAGCCTTCCTTAGGGAAATTTATGGTTTTCCCATTGTTCATAATCCTACTTATCCCTATATTATTAATTCCATTCCGAGTATGGATGAGGTGGTCACTGAGATCATGAGTGGAGAAGTTACAGAGGCACCCCTAAGTGCTTCTGATCAAGGATATCTCACCGACTTCTACTACCTTCTTCACATGATTTTTTAGTGGATATTACCCAGAACTTGCACAATCATACCATCCCTCCTTATAATTATCAGTTCTTGCATGTTGTTGGATCAGAGTTGGTATGGACTTAGGGAAGATTATGTTTGATTTGATTGTTGAGAGAATCCCAAGTAATGGTAAGGGGAATCGTCTCGCTCTTTATTATGGACGTCTCATTCAGCGCGTATTTCTTACAAGAAACATTCATATTTTTTTTGAAGAGAGAAAAAGTAACAAGAAGGAAAAATGACACCTACCTGACTTTCCACGATGGGAATAAGAAATGGAATAAGACACATGCCCCGTCTCCCACTATAGATGAAGTAGAATAAGTTCTCACCCCCTGACCTGGTAGTAAAACTTATCATCCATAATGTAGTACCACAGCACCCTCACACTCCACTAGCACCTACAATCCAGATGACCAGATCACGCAGATATATATCGGGGTTACTGGTTTATTAAGTCATATCATTATCACTCAGTTTGCCTCATTTTAAGATAGTCGGACTATGTTTTAAACGTCGGTCTTTACCCAGTTAGGTGCCATGTGATGGGATGTTATTGATCTTCAATCAGAGGTACGTGTACTTCATAGATATCAAAAAGACTCTAACGATGATGATGATGATGATGATGAATTATCACATAAATTATGCGTTTATCATTACTATTTCACATTAATAATAATTAATATCACTTATTATTTCGCTCCCACAATTAATAATAAATAAATAAAAAATAAAATATGGGCTATTACATTATTCCCCCTAATAAAGGAATTATGTCCACGAAATTCGATGTGTTCCTAACTAGAAGAGTTTCATATATTTTTCTCTCATGTCATCCTCCCTCTCCCACATAGACTCTGCCTCATTATGGTACCCCCATTAAACACACACCAACTGAATAACTTTAGAGCGAAGAATATACTCCCTACGATCTATAATAGCAACTAATTTATCCTCATATCTAACGTTCAGTTGAAGGTTTATCTCACCAAGATCAATGTGATGGTATACCAAGTCGTCCCTAAGAAATCTTGGCAATATAGGGACATGGAATACATCATGCACCCGTTATAGATGATTCGAAAAGGACAAATGATACATAATTGGTCATATACGATCGATAATGATGAATGCCCCCACATATTAGCGAGTCAACTTCCCCTTCTTTTCAAACCACGTCACTCCCTTCGTGAGAGACACCTTAAGTAGCACCAAATCCCCAATTACGAACTCTAGGAGCCTCCTCTCCAAATATTCATGACTCATGTGCCTACTCTAGGCAGTCCTCATCCTATCCATAATAATCTCCCCCTAATGGACTTGGGTCTAAGAAGTTTTTTCTCCCCTATCTCCGGTTAGTAAATAGGATAACGGAAAGTCCTCTAATACAATGCCTCAAACGGTGCCATGCTAATAACTTATTGATAACTGTTGTAGGTAAACTCCACCAATGGTAAATAATGTTTTCAACTATCCTTAAAAGTCCATAATACAAGCTCGTAACATACCCTCTAGTACTCGGTTCACCCGTTTTTTTTGTCCGTCAATCTTTGGGTAATATACGGTACTCAACTGCAAATCTATCCCCATCGCTTGTTGAAAACTCCTCCAAAAGTGGGACACAAAGATCTTGCCCCCATCGAAAATAATGTCAAGTGGCACACCATCTAATCTCATAATCTCGAATATGAAGATCTAGGTGTACTGCTCAAAAGTGAAATTTGTCCAAATTAGAAGAAAATTATATACCTTAGTCAAACGGTCCATGATCACCTAGATGTAATCATGTTCTCACTATGACGTAGACAACCCTATAATGAAATCTATGGAAATGCTCTCATATTTCCACACCGAAATCTCAACGGGGTATACAACACCCTCTGGTCTCTAGTGATAACTATCTAACAAGTCGTACACTTGAACACAAGCACCGCACTGTCCTTCTCCATGCCCACCCACAAAAACTAGCGCCTCACATCCTGATACATCTTATCCCCTTCAAGATGTACTACAAATCTGAAAATCTCATTCTTCTTGTGTTAGATTATTTTTTAGACAAACATTTTTGGTATATATGCTCCTGCATTCTTTGTTTGTTAAAATATATTTTTTTATAATCCTATATACATATTTCCCTATACTTGTTTTTTATAAAATATTTTTTATAAAATACATTTATTGTGTAGTTTAAACTTAAATATTTTTTTGTGTCTATTTTAAGTTCTACTTTATTTTTGGTATATTTAAATATTCTTTTTAGTAATATTTTTGTGCAATTTTAAAATGGGTAAAACATAATCTTTGTTTAATTAGACATTTATAACCCAACATTGAAACGGCGGTGTCTTTGTATTTTTGATGTCGTTTTGGGTTAACTTTAGGACAAAGAAATGGGGTCTCGTTTTTGTCAGCTGGTGATGTTTTTGTTGACATTCATGTCCCCCGTCTTTTATCCAATCTACCCCTATATGGTCGTGGAAAAAGTCACATGTATCCCTAGACTTTGGCTTTCTATTTTTGCCATTGGTTTGGCTTGGATAAACTTGAGAGACCCTTATGGCTGGTCGTATTTACGTGTTTACCGTAGAGGTTCCAGATCCTTCCTTTGTTTGCTATATATATGAGGGTTTAGTGTTGAAGAAAATGGGGTTTTTATATTCAAAATACAAAGAGACGATGCCGAAATTTTTACCCTTCTTTCTCTCTATATATTTCCAACGAAATACTTACCTTTGAGAGATTTTTATTCCTCACTCTATACTTATTAGCTTATACATCTTTGTGGGAATACTTTTGTGTGCTGGTATCGATTTACAGTGGTGATTTGTATTCGGGTGATTGAAATTAGAGTTGGGGACTATAGCTTGTGTAGGAGCCTTGGTTTGATTTCACTTTAGTGTTGTTTACCACCAAAGCTATTGCGTTGTGTTTTTTTTATCTGAGTTCGGATCGAAGTGTATGCTCATCTTTCTAGTTTGGTTTTAACGGAGATCTTTTCGTCCGGGATAATATCTCTCTCTCTTATTATCTTTTAATATTTATATACTCGGGCCTGCTATATATATACACCTTTATATATATATTTTTTGTTCTTGTTTGCTGGCCTGTTAGGTTTTGTCAAGTTCCTTTTGGCAGAAAGATTACCTCCTCTACTTAGACTAAAAATACTTTTAATTTTTTTTGTTTAATTTCTAAATCTAGTCAGCTAATTTGGATCTCTTTTGTGAGAATTTATTTTGTTTTTTTTTTGTTGCTCGAAATGAGTTTTTTTTTTTAACAAAAACAAAATTAGAAATTTCTAATTGGATGTTTAGATCTGTTAGGAACTCAAAAGATTTTTATTATTAAAATCAGATCAAATTAATTAGACTTTTAAACCGAGTTTAGTCTAATTTTTGAACCATTTTGATCCATACACTATCTCGTCCTTTCTTTTATATCCAAAACTCGTTGGTTTGTTTGTGATATCTTAACAAGTTATTCATTTCATTTAAGATCAAAGTTGTTTGATATTGTGTTTGGTGATTGAGATTAGTAGTTACGTTTTTATAACTATTTAGAGTTATATTAATCTTTGTTTGTCCCAAATCTGTTGCAAAATCGTTTTGTTTCAGACTGTTAGTTTTTTCTTTATCTGATTTTTTTCATACTCTATCAGATTTGTTTTGTTTTAAAACTTATTTGCTCATGGTTGTTTGAGATTTGTTAACAAGATTTTATTTTGTTTTTTTTATCTTTAGTTATTTATTGGTTATTGTTTAGATCTGTTATATTATTGGTTGGCTTCTATTTGTGTTAAAAAAATTTTTGTGCCGTTGTCAAACAAGACTACATTCGTTTTTGCTTAAACCAAGGCCTTGCTGATTTGTTTGGTTTTCGACTCTTAGTCATGTTTGGGTATTTGTGGTTGATATTTATTTACACCCAAATCAAAGTGTGCGCACTTGTTAAACTGGACTTAACATTTGAAAACTATAAAAATATACTTAAGTTTTTTTGTGCTACATAATTTTTTTGTTATGAAAATATCTGTTATTTTAAATCTGATTTAATTTAATTCTTTATGAATTAAGATTAATCTGTTTTACTCACACCTTGTTTACATCCTCTAATTTAACATTTTATTTGTATGTTCATTTATATTTAGTTGGATTTATTATAGTGTGTGCGATTTAAAATCATTTGCTTTTATTCCTTTATTTTCTTTATCAGTCAAAATTAAATGAGCTAAGTGTTGCACTTCTTATCTTTTGCTCATTTCTCTTGGACTTGATATTTGTGACAATACACCTGTTTTATCTATTCATATTCTATCGGTGTTAGGTTATTTATTTATTTGTTCAGTTAGTGTGAATCACAATTATGAAAATTTTATTTCCCAATCCGATTGTGAATTTTTACACAATCTGATTTTCTTTGAATTAATCTTTACTTTCGAATATTAATTATTAAGAAAGACCTCACATGTGTCTTATGACTTGATAGCTATTAATTTTTATGTGCTGATTAATTCAATCTCATCTTATTACTATTCATTTATGTTGTGTACAACTTCACGAGGACTATGGTGTTGAGTGTGTAGTTGTGTGTGTGTTTCAAATTACCATTACCTAGGTTGTTTAGTTAGATTCAGATTATTGTGGGGTTGTTTAGTTTGTGCCTTGGTGTATTGGTTTGTATTGACCAAACTATTTCAATATGTACTTAAACATTGGTAATAGTGGGCTTGGGTGTGTGAGTTGTCCTGAAACTAAAAGACACAAGGTTTTCCATTTCAGTGATTTTCTCGAGAACAAATATTGTGTTATTTTCACTTTACCTCATCGCATTCTTAAAGGGTATTTTTATTTCTAGTATCACCACTTTTACTTACTAGTGTGCGTGAGTGTATTTTAATTTATAAACTTTAATAGATTTTATATCAAATAGTTAAAAGAGTTTTTATAACCTAATATACGTTAGCAAGTACCCTTTGGTCCTTTCTAGTATCATTAGGTTGTTTCAAGAGGTATCAGAACTTCAAGATTAACTTTATAAAAGTTTTTGTTCTGCAAAGATCCTGAACTCGTTTTAAAATCTATTTTTTATATTTTAAAATTATTTTTTTAAATGGGAATTCAAAATGGTGATGTTGTTTTTATACTAGAAAATCCATTTATGAATGTTTTAAAGAAGCAAAGATTTATTCCCAATATGACATTAAAAGTAGTAATGCCATTTTCCAAGCAATGGGTGTAACCGAAGTTAAAGATATTTCAGCTTGCACTACATCTTTAGAGACTTGGAACATCCCTAAATCTTCTACTCATTTATCTAAATTGTTGGATGATGATTTTGATTGTGATAGCGTAGATTATTGTGATAATTTATGTAAGGCCCTATAACATGATTAGGAAGGTTAATTACATGATTAATTATAACTTAGAAGTTAGAAGTTATAGATTGGTTATGTGTGTTAAACATGTTAATTATCATGTTTAGGGGATGCATGCTCATGTGATATATGTGTTGTTTACATTAGGTGTTAATTGAGCTTATGATCGGGGATACCATGTTTAGAACATATGATTAGTTATGCGATTAATGCATCATAAATTATGTTTTTAATTCATGATTATGTTTATAAAATTAAATAAGGGTGTTGATACGAAATTGGCAATGTTTGGTTGCCAAATGTGAAAGTTTTGAGATTTTCAGTAAATTACTACTTTCATGTTCGAAGCCCAAATTAGGCGTATTAGTTTATGATTTTGGGAAAACATAAATTATGAAAGTTGTAGATATATGAATTAATATTATAACACAACAACAAACGGTGGGTTAAACGGAGGCTCGTACAAGAATTTATAGCGAAAGTACGAAACAAGGGCAAATATGTCCATTCCTTAAGTGACAATTGTCTTATTAGCACACCATGTGCTATTTTTTGATTGGTTAGAGGGTGGGTGATGGTTTGGACGACTTAAACTTCATAAAACATCCCCTTTGTTCAGCAAATTCAGCCATGAACAAGAGTTTTACCTAAAGAGAGAGAAAGAGAAGAAAGTTAAGGAAGAAATCTTTGAAAAAATTTCTATAAATCAAGGAACCCTCGTAAGGTAATTACATCTTTATCAAAGTTGGTCACATGGATGAGTTCTATACTTATCATGTTTTTATTTTTTATTTGGATATATATTTTAATGATGCCCATATTGCTGAATTGTGTTGGAACAAGGATGGGTTAAGAACATAAGTTAGAACTGGAGCTAGGATCGTAAATGCATACTTTAAAGTCCTAAATTTACATCATCTTTTCGTAAAGCATTTTGATTTAGAAAATTCATGATTATGATGTATATTTCTGCTAAAACATGTTTATTATATGTTTCCATGAATTATACTCAAGGTTAAGGTTATGTATGCTTAAAAATGTTAAGTTATGCCTTAATGTTGTATTTTGACCTAGTTATGCTAAAAATGGTATGAATCATGGAATACTTATTGGAATTGAGTGATTTAAGTTGGAGAGTAAGATATACTCATACATGTATAACATATCCAAATATTATATAAAAATACCAAGGAATGAACCCTTGGTGATAGTTTGAAGTCTTGGTTTAAAATCTTCCCTAAAGGAGCAAGAATGCGTACCAGGTGTTTGACGTTTTGCTCGACATAGAAAATGAGCCCTAAAAATTATGAAACATTAAATTTGTATTATTCAATGTGTTTACTGATATTGGGTGGAATATCATGGAAAGATATGTTGTACAAAAATTATGAGAATTTCATGAAGTTGAAGTTGAAGTTGTGTTGTTGTTTTTCTTGAGAAATGATTTGGAAAATGCTGTAATAAAATGGGCATAACTTTGTCTAGCAAATTCGTAATTAAATTCTGTAAATTGTGTTAGAACCCTAATTAATTGGGTGTTATAGAAATGTGAAGTGTCATATTTAATTCCTCCTTAGTTATTTCTGATTGACCAAATGATGTGATGTATTACTGGGTTTGATGTTAATCGGTGTATTCAAATTCTAACGACATTGACTTGTTAGGTGGGGAAGCAGCTAATACTACTATACCAAGGAAGTAGTTGGTATTAATCTTAGCACTAAATCCAAGGTTAGTGACCTTCCTTATGAAATATAAATGCTTATAATTTCATATGGAAATGTGTAGTTAAACACATGTGTTAAAATGTTTATGGGAGTGATGTTGTATTTATGAAACATATACATATGATTAAAAATGTTAAGAGATGTTATATAATGATATGGACTAGTGAGTCCTTTATCTAATGTTAAGGACTGTGGTGGGTCCTACGGGATGTGGTGGTCCTGTTAATCCAACTTAAAGGTTTGTGTACTCGGGCCCAATAAAGGGATGCGGTGGTCCCTAATAACTGTGGTGGGTTAATTGGACTGTGGCGGGTTCAGGCTTGCGAGAGTTTCACAATTCCTGTTGGGTTATAGCATTAGAACAAAATAAAAATGGTTATTCAAATTGGTTATATGTGTGGTATGTGGTCATTCACTAAGCCTTTATAGCTTACACTCCTGTAATATTTTGTTTCAGGTATGCTTATAATTTGGAGTTCACTGCCAAGTTAGGACCTTAAAACGGGGGAGTGACGGATATTTAGTATGGTTTGAATATCAGGATTTCTTTTGTGTAATTATTAAACTAAGGATCTTGGTTATGTAAAGTTATGTAGTACTTATTAGTTATAAGTAAAGGCAGTTATGTTTTCATCTACACATACCTTTGGAAAAAAAAATCTTATGCTATTTTTCCTTAGAGATTTAAATTAAATCATTGTTTAATCCAATTTATCTCTAATTAAAAGGATGAGTTTAACAAATTTAAGTCGGGGCGCGACAATTTAGTTGCTTTTACTTCTCGTTGTGTTTTTAAGTCTGAGGATATTTTTGACTACTTATCTACTCGTTCTGAAAATTCTAATTTATGTGTAGATAATTGTGAGTTTGATTTTGTGAATTTCTGTCATACGTCGCCTGCTCAAAATCACCCTACTTTCAGAGCTTCCATATCTAATATTGATAGTATTTTTTATCATGTTCATGAATCTAAAAATGTAAACAACTCTGTCATTTTAGAAGGGCGTATAGATAATATTTTAGGACTACACTAATTTAGTTCAAATTAATTCTAGGTTAATGGCTAAAAATAATGTTTTAAACAATCAAATCAAGTCAATAACAGAAGAATATTTTTTTCAGATAGGTGAACTTGAAAAAGATGTTTCATTTCTAGAGAAAATAATTATTATGTTAACTGATCTTAATCATTCTCTTGCAACTAAAAACAAGAAAATTTTGTCCAAATTTGATGAATCTTAAAAAGAATTTGAGGGCACTTTTAAAAAGTTAAAAGGTTATTAGAATGCTGGCGATGCAGTCAACACTAATATTAAAAATACGTGTTATGACCCAACCAACTCTTATTCAGATTTTGTTCCTACAAAATGCTTGGATTTAAGGAAAATGAATTTGATGTAACTAATATTGTTAGTTGTGGTGAACAATGTCCTGATTCGACTGAAATTAAACTAAGATATAAACATGTTGAATTTGAGGATTGTGGTACTGTATTCGTTAAGTCGGTATTTTTATGCAATTTTTTCCATAAATCTGGACATTTAGAAAAAAAAATATTTTAAGAAATTAGGACAGAATAAACCTTATTTAGGTAAATTCAAAAAGTTGGAATTTTAAAACTGCCAAGCATGTTCCTAAATGTGATTTTTGTTCTAAAACAGGACATTTAAAGAATTATTGCTTTAAGAGATTAGGACAGCATAAAGCAAACGTGGACAAATTTAGGAAAACTGAAAATGTTAGGAATAATCAATCTCTTAAACCTGTTTTTTAGTGTGGTTTTTGTTCTAAAAATGGCTATTTAGAGCAGTTTTGTCATAAGAGATTAAATTTAAACATAAATTTTGATTATGAAAAACAGCCCACTAAGTGTAATAATGCTAAAAGTGTTGAGAAAAAGACTTTTCATTGTAATTTTTATTCCAAATCTGGACATTTGGAACAATTTTGCTTTAAGCAATTGAATTTAATTAGAAAATTTGAAAATATTAAACATGTGAACTTTCCTGTTAATGCTAAATTCAATGATAGGTAAGTGTATCTTTTGTCTTAAAAAGGATCATTTTGGACAATTATGCTATAACCGTTTAAATAGACAACAAAGTGGTGTTAAGAATGATTTTATTAAGAATTGTTCACAATTTAACTTTAACTCTGTCCATTTTAAGACTGTTTTTCCTAATGTTAAATCTAAGTGGACTAAGATAGATGATTTAGGTTGTCAAAACGATTATTTCAATGTTCCAAACTAATTTTATTTTAGTTTGTTTGTTAGTACATTTTATTTGCATATTATATTGTACTAACTTTATTTAGTAGGATTCTTCCATACTCTGTCCCTTTGAGACAAACAGGGGATAATTTGAAACTCATTTTTTATTGTATTTTACAATTATTTAAGTCTTTTAGAATTTCTTGTTGCTAGTTGAGTTTTGTACTCTTCTATTTCTAAGCATCATTAAGGTTAGTTGAGCTATGTACTCTTCTATTTCTTTTAGGATTGCATGTGGTTAGTTGAGTAATGTACTACTCTTTGTTTTGTTTAGGACTCTTGTTGTTAGCTAAGTCATGTAATCCTTTATTTTTAGGGTTCATGTATATAGTTGAATTATGTAATTTGTGTCGTTTTTTATCTTCGAGTCTCAGTTTAGTTTGTCTCAAAATTGGCCAAAGGGGGAGATTGAAAATCTCATTCTTCTTGTGTTGGCTCATTTTTTAGATTAACATTTTTTTTATATATGCTCCTACATTCTTTGTTTGTTAAAATCTATTTTTTATAAACTTATATACATATTTTCTTATACTTATTTTTTATAAAATATGTTTTATATTATGTTTATTGTGTAATTTAAACTTAAATATTTTGTTTTGCCCATTTTAAGTTATACTTTATTTTCGGTATTTTAAATATTCTTTTTAGTAATATTTTTTTGGAATTTTAAAATGGATTAAATTGTATTTTTAGTTAAACATAATCTTTGTTTAATTAGACATTTTTTAACCCAACATTGAAACGGCAATGTCTTTGTATTTTTGGTGTCGTTTTGGGTTAACTTTGGGACAAAGAAATGGGATCTTGTTTTTGTCAGCTGGTGTGATGTTTTTGTTGACAGCCATGTCCCCCGTCTTTTATTTGTTGTACCCCTTTGTGGCCTCGAAAAAAGTCACATGTATTCCTAGACTTTGGCTTTCTATTTTTGCCCTTGATGTGGCTTGGCTAAAGTCGAGAGAACCCTTATGGTTGGTCATATTTATATGCTTACCGCAGAGGTTCCGGATCCTTCCTTTGTTTGCTATATATATGAGGGTTTGGTGTTGAAGAAAATGGAGCTTTTATTTTCAAAACACAAAAAGACGTTGTCGAAATTTTTACCCTTATTTCTCTCTCTATATTTCCAATGAAATACTTACCATTGAGAGATTTTAATCCCACACTCTATACTTATCAACTTAAACATCTTTGCGGGGATACTTTTGTGTGTTGGTGTTGATTTACTGTGGTGACTTGTATTCGGGTGATTGAAATTGGAGTTGGGGGCTATAGCTTGTGTTGGAGCCTTGGTTTGATTTCATTTTAGTGCTTTTATACCACCAAATCAATTGTGTTGCGTTTTATTTGGATTTGAGTTCGGATCGAAGTGTATGCTCATGTTTCTGGTTCGGTTTGAACACGAATCTTTTCGTTTGGGTAATCTCTCTCTCTCTCTTACTATCTTTTAGTGTATATATATATATACTCGGAGTTGCTATATATATATACCTGTAGATATATTTTTTTTGTTCTTGTGTACTGGCCTGTTAGGGTTTGTCAAGATCCTTTTGGCAGAAAGATTATCTCCTCGGCTTGGACTAAAAATACTTTTAATTTTTTTTTTGTTTAATTTCTAGATCTAGTCGGCTGATTAGGATCTCTTTTGTGAGAATTTTTTTTTTGTTGTTGCTCGAAGTCAAGTTTTTTTTTAAAAACAAAAACAAAATTAGTATTTACTGATTGGATGCTTAAATCTATTACGGACTTATAAGATTTTTATTATTAAAATCAGATCTAATTAATTAGACTTTTAAACAGAGTTTAGTCAAATTTTTGAACCATTTTGATCCATACACTGTCTCGTCCTTTCTTTTATATCCAAAATCGTTGGTTTGTTTATGATCTATTTGTAAGTTATTCATTTCGTTTAAGATCAAAGTTGTTTGCTATTGTGTTTGGTGATTGAGATCAGTAGTTACGTTTTTATAAAGGTTTACAGTTATACTAATCTGTGTTTCTCCCAAAACTGTTGCAAAATCTTTTTGGATCGGACTGTCCGTTTTCTTTATCTGATTTTTTTCATATTATATCGTATCTGTTTTGTTTTAAAACTTATTTGCTTATGGCTGTTTGAAATTTGTTAACAAGATTTTATTTTGTTTTTTTTATCTTTAGCTATTTATTGGTTATTTTTTAGATTTGTTATAATATTGATTGGCTTCTATTTATGTTAAACAATTTTTTTTGTCGTTTTTAAACAAGATTCCGTTTGTTTTGTTTAAACCAAGGCCTTGCTGATTTATTTGGTTTTAGACTTTTAGTCCTGTTTGGGTATTTGTGGTTGAGATTTATTTATACCAAACTCAGTGTGTGTGCACTTGTTAAACTGGACTTAACATTTTAAAACTTAAAAACTATACTTAAGTTTTTTTTTATGCCACATAATTTTTTTGTGATTAAAATATCTATTTTTTAAATCTAATTTAATTTAATTCTTTGTGAATCAAGATTAATCTGTTTTACTCACACCTTGTTTACATCCTCTAAATGGAACATTTTCTTTGTATGTTCATTTATATTTAGTTGGATTTTTTAAAGTGTGTGAGTTTTAAAATCATTTCCTTTCACTCTTTTACTTTCTTTATCAATCAAAGTTATATGAGCTAAGTGCTACACTTCTTATCTTTTTCTCATTTCTCTTGGACTTGATTTTTGTGACATAACACTTGTTTTATATATTCATATTCTATCGGGGTTAGGTTATTTATTTATTTGTTCTATTAGTATCAATCACAATTTTTAAAATTTTATTTCCTAATCTGTTTGTAAATTTTTACAAAATCTGATTTTCTTTAAATTAATCTTTACTCTTGAATATTAATTATTAAGGAAGACCTTGCGCGTGTCATATGGCTTGATAGTTATTCATTCATTTTTATGTACTGATTTATTCAATCTCATCTTATTACTATTCATTTGTGTTGTGTACAACTTCACGAGGACTCTGGTGTTGAGTGTATAGTTGTGTGTGTGTTCCAAGTTACCACTACCTGAGTTGTTTAGTTAGATTCAAATTGTTGTGGGGTTGTTTAGTTTGTGCCTTGGTGTACTGGCTTGTCTTGTTCAAACTATTTCATTTACATTGGTATTGATGTAATATGTACTTAAACATTAGTAATAGTAGACTTAGGTGTGTGAGTTGTCCTGGGACTAAAGGACATGGGGTTTTCCATTTCGGTGATTTTTTCAAGAACAAATATTGTGTTCTTTCCACTTTACCTCGTCTCATTCTTAAGGGGCATTTTATTTCTAGCATCACCACATTTACTTACCAGTGCGGGTGAGTGTACTTTAATTTATAAACTTTAATACATTTTACATCAAAGAGTAAAAAGTTTTTATAACCTAATATACGTTAGCAAGTACCCGTTAGTCCTTTCTAGTACCGTTAGGTTGTTTCAAAATCGTGACCCATGCACCTTAGTCAACACCATTCATTGTAACGCCTCATCCCCGAGTACCACTAGTAAGGACATGATTTTATAAATGTTCATTATCAATTAAGTATGTCGTATACCACTACAAGTCGTCGAAGGACTGAGGAAGTTTACATCTACAAATGACGAATCTGAATTCCAAGTGGACTTCAACATTCAAGCCCCGATGAGATGATTTTGATAAAAATATGTTTAAGTTCAATTTACATTTCATATTCAAATTTTGGGATATTTTTTATATAGATTAGAATATTTTTTTTAATTATAAAAAAATGATTTTTGAAAGTTTTATAAATGTTTTTTTATAAAGTTAGTTTTTCAAAAATATATTTTATAATATATAAAAAAAAATTAAAAACTGTTTCGTTCAGAAGGATTGAAAGGAGGTTTGATTTTAAGTTTCAGAATTTTTCTAAGTGTGATGGCGAACCTCGGGATTGACGTTTGGATCGTTAAAACGAAATCCATGTCATTCGAAAGACATGTCATCTCGTTCGAACGAGATCAGTAGTCGTTCGAGCGATGCTAACTTTTAGACTGACACGCCACCGCCTCAATGATCCTTATATATTAAGCGTTCAGTCTTTCGTTTTAAACCGTGGAGAATACAGTTTCTATCTGAATACATTTTTTATTGTTTCGATAACTACTATGCAGTATCTTGTGTATTCTTTTCCTATAGTTTAAGGGTTCAAAGTTTATTTTTTCAATTCACACTCCCAATTACTTTTATGTGAGTTTTTTTGTGGAACCTAAGATATATTTTACTGGAATTGTATGCTACTGATTTAGGAGCTTTTTGTGGTACTGGGTTGTTGATCGCGTGTCATTGAGGATTACTTGAGGGTGTTCCTTTGCTGAAGATTGAATTGCGGTTCATGTGCGTGCAATCCATTGCTGACTTTAGGTTGCGTGTCTATGTAGCTTTGCTGAGGTAAACTTATTGCAGATTTCATTGTGATTGTAAATTGCGATTTAATTCATAGTGAAATAAAAGATTTTTTCCTTCGAGGATTTTTTCTAAAATCTGTGACTTAGCAAAGTTGTGTTTATGATGGTTTGACACACGCACACACGTAGTTGCATGTTTAGCAGTTGATTTTATTTGGTTCAAAATTGACTCTAATTAATCAAGTTGGTAATTGAAATTTACAAATTTATTCGAATCTTTAGCACACGTAGGCTTTACAAATTGGTATCAAAGCAAGTTACGCTAATTTATCGCGTTTGATTATGTTTTTGCAAAAATTTGTGTGATATTGATTTTTTTTGAAAAATCGGTTTTGTGAAAAATCGCAATTTTTTTTATGGAGCACTTATGTAATTGGATGCCCCCTCTTAATGACACGAGTCGGAATTTTGATGATCTAAATAATTTGAATTTGATGTTTGCTAAAAGAATTGATTTTTTGAAAAAAGAAAATTGTCATTTTAAATCCGCTATGAATCTTTTGCAAACGTTTCAAGATCAAAGAGATTTTATCATGAGAAATTTGTTTCTTTGGACCATGACTTTAATGCGTTAAAATTTTCCAAAAAGGAGAGTGGTGATAGAGTCCTATTTTTAGAAAAAAAAATTGGAGGACTTTAAAAATTCTAGGATTTGTGTTTATGCCAATGTGGATAAAAATATTTTACTTGATAAGTTTATGGCACGTGAAGACTCTTAGGGATAAGTGTATGTATTTTAAGAACGAACATGATAATCTACTAGGAGTTATTGAAAATTTAGAAAATGAGTCCCTAGAATTGGAAGAGTCTAAATCTTTGCTTTAGTTAAAAAATTTGTAGATAAAAAATGATTTTAGAGACTCGGGTAGTGTTAGTAGCAATGGTAGTGGCTCATCATATTCTCATATTTTGAGTGTTAAAGCCAAGACCATTATTTATTTTAGAGGGTCAATAAATCTCAAGGATGTTAGAAAAGTTCAACCCATAGGTGTCGTTTCACCCATTTATACATGTTCACATTGTGGTAGGAAAGGTCACCTTAGGCGTTTTTGTTTCGATCTTCTAAGAAGTCCTAGGAATTTGAAGTCTAGTGTTCCCTTGGTTCCCAAAATCCCTATGCGTCGTTACACACCTACTTAGGTTAGGAAATCATTTTTAGAGGTACTAGATGTTAAACTAGTTGATTCTCGGTTGCTTGCACATGATTCTTCTCTTGCTTTATCATATAGATGATTGTGATCACGTGTTTTTCATATGCTAATTGTGCTTCATGATATATTCTTGCTAAGTGTTATGACTTGTATACTTTCTATATTACTTTTTTTTATAAAACTTTTGAAAAATTCAACAAGATTTTAATTTGATAAAAATTTTGAAAAAGTTAAAAAGAGTTTTGTATTTTGTTTTACACCATATATGAATGTACATTTAGGAGGACCAAGTCACAATTTCATTCCATATCCACTTGATGATTTGATAGTGTTTTGATTTGCGTCATCATTTCATTTTGTGCTTTACAATGTTTGGAGTCATTGAGATGTACTTTGTGATTACTACCTACATGTTTGACTCATGTGTTCCTTTAATACACACTTGCACGGATTTATTTTATTACTGTACTTGTTCATCACATATTGGTCAGAGTGTTGTCCTCTCAATTGTATCTTTTAAACGAACCATATGCGATAAAACTTGACAATGGAAGTAGTGCATGTAAAACTATTTATCGTGAGGAACTTAATTGCAACAAAATATGATGAGTGAATAACGGGAAATGGCTGTGAGAGTTCAAAATTAACTCGTCGTGAAAGTCATCATTTTAAAAGAGCCCGAAAAATTTAAAGGCAATAAAAAGATAATTATGCCAAAAAAGGGCTACCTCAAAAAGAAAATATAATGATTATTATTTATGAGGGAGTTTGGATGGAAAGAAATGAAAAACGGGTTTGCACGTCCTGACAGCGTCTTGAAAAAGCATTCATAGTTTTAGACGTTATTGGTGTAGGAATCATTCCTGACTTTTATGTGTTGATGGATTGAGTCGATGTCATTTAAATTCAACACTTTAAATACCTAAGGACGATTTTGAGATTCATTCGATAGGCGTACACATATTCCTCATGCACATATGTTATGTTTGATTGCATTGATTTGCCTATTGAATATGTTCACACCCATTCATTCCATTTTCCTCAATTTGGTTGTCTTAGTGTAAATTCTTGGTGTGTGATTTTTGTAAAAAAAAATTGCATTTTGCTTTGAAATATTGAAAAATTAAAAATAGTTTGTGGAAGTTTTTGAGTTACTCCTTTGCATGAGCGTAGTTTGATCCATATTTGCTATTCATTTTTCTCGTGACAACTCCATGTTTATTTTATTTATTCGTTTCCTTGTCTATTTCGGACAAATAAAAAGGGGGAGAATGAATTATGAGTTTTTGCATTATGGGAGAGATTTGATTACATCGATTGATTTATTCTTATATCATTTCAAACGCGATGCGTCACGAAAGTATTTGCTTTGTCTCATGTGTGTAGGTACAAAAATTGAAGATTATGTTGCACACCCTGATGAGTAAAGCTTGAAGATTGAAGTAAAGTTTTAAAACTTAGCATTTTATCTTTCCACTTTTGAGTTCTTGGGAGGGTAGATTTCTATAAGTCATTTTCTATAATTCGAATGTTTTTAATTTGTACCGGCATAGACATAGGGGGAGATTTGTAAGGACATAATTTTATGAATGTTTGTTATCCATTGAGTATATCGTATACCACTACAAGTCGTCGAAGAATTGAGGAAGTTTACATCTACAAATGTGGACTTCAACATTCAAGCCTCGATGAGATGATTTTGGTAAAAATATGTTTTAGTTCCATTTACATTTCATATTAAAAGTGTTGCGATATTTCTTATAAAGGTTAGAATGTTTTTTTTAGTTATAAAAAAATGGTTTTTGAAAGTTTTATAAATGTTTTTTTATAAAGTTAGTTTTATAAATGTTTTTTTATAAAGTTTTATACTGTTCGTCGCCGCCGATTGTTAGAGATATTATCTGATACCTGACAAACTTGCCAAGATGCAAAATCAAGAGGGGCAAAACATGGATCTTTACATCCCCAGGAAATGTTCAGCAACTAATAGGCTGATTACTTCAAAGGACCACGCGTCTGTTCAGTTTAACGTAGGGCACTTGGATGTGAGAGGTGTTTACACCGGGAACTTCACCACATTTGCTCTCTGTGGTTTCGTCGGTGCTCAGGGAGATGCTGACAGCGCATTGGATCGCCTGTGGCAAAAGAAGAAAGTTGAGGTCCGACAACAGTAAGGAAGAGATGCCTTTGATTGTTGTTGGCGTTGTTTTCTGGTTAAAGTAGAGATATTGCCAACTTGCTATTGCTATGCAATCTTTTACTAGTACCTTTCCGTCATTATTAAAAAAAAAGGAGTGAAAGGAGCTTTTATTTTGAGGTTCATAATTTTTTTAAGTGTGATAGCGAACCTTGAGATTGACATTTAGATTGTTCAAACGAAATCCATATCGTTCGAACGACATGTCATATCGTTCGAATGACATGTCAGATTGTTCGAACAAGATCAGAAGTCGTTCGAGCGACGCTAACTTTTAGAATGACACGCCACCACCTCAATGATCCTTATATATTGAGCGTTCAGTCATTCATTTTAAACCGTGGAGAATACAATTTATATCAGAATACCTTTTTAATTATTTCGATAACTGCTATGCAGTATCTTGTGTATTCTTCTCCAACAATTTAAGGGTTCAAAGTTTTTTTTTTCAATTTACACTCCCAATTACTTTTATATGAGTTGTTTTGTGGAACCTAAGATATATTTTGCTGGAATTGTATGAAGCTGATTTAGGTGCCTTTTGTGGTACTGGGTTGTTGACTGCGTGTCATTGAAAATTACTTGTGGGTGTTCCTTTGCTAAAGATTGGATTGCGGTTCGTGTGGGTTCTCTGCGTGGAATCCATTGTTGACTCTAGGTTGCATGTCTATGTAGGTTTGCTGAGGTAAACTTATTGAAGATTTCATTGTGATTGTAAATTGCGATTTAATTCATAGTGAAATAAAAGGTTTTTCCCTTCAGGGATTTTTCCTGAAATCTATGAGTTAGCATAGTTGTGTTTATGATGGTTTGACACATGCACACACATAGTTGCATGTTTAGGGGTGGATTTTATTTGGTTTAAAATTGACTCTAATTAAATAAGTTTGTAATTGGAATTTGCGAATTTGTTCAAATATTTATCACACACAGGTTTTACAATGTCGTGTAACCGTAAATCCCCATTTGATCCAATCGAATAAGACGGTGCCCCCTCGATCAACAACTCCCTCACCTTTGCATACAAGAAGGGTCTCTTTCATGTTCCTTCATAACCAGAATGACGATTTGAGGTGTTATTGTAAGAACAGCCATAAAGGCATGCACTAACTCGTCTATTTTTCAAAGAGAACCCCATTATAATTTCCAAATAGTCGATAACGTAAATGTCTGCTTGTGGCTCAAGGCATCTTCCACTACGTTCACCTTGATCGAGTGATACTAAACATCGTATTGATAATCCTTTTCAAGTTCTATCCAAAGGCATTGTCTCATGTTCAACTCTTTCTAAATGAACAGATGTTGCAAGATCTTATGGTCTATGAACAAGTGAAACCTCTCACCCAATAAATAGTGCCTCCAGAATCAAAGGGCAAAACCCACTTCTTCTAACTCCAACTCATGGGTGGGGTAATTCCCCTTGTGAGTCTTAAGATTTCGAGAAGCATAATTTATAAACCTCTCTTCCTGCATCAAAATACCCTAAAGTCCCTATAGTGAGGTGTCAACATAAACCATATAGTCCACACCACTATGAGGTAAAGTGGGTATCGAAGTTGAAGGCAATTTTGTCTTCAACTCATCAAAATCTCGTTGACAAAACTCATCCAATGTGAAAGGTACCCCCTTCTTCGTCAAGTTTGTCAAAGGCCTGGCTCACTTCGAGAATTCCTGAATAAAATAATGATAGTACACTTCTAAATCCAGAAAATTACGTACCTCCATAGGTGTACTGGGTTATCTCTTCTCCAACACTGTTGACACCTTATTCGGGTCCACTGAAACCCCCCTCTCTATCACAATGTGACCTAAAAACTACGCCTCTCGCAACCAAATTCCCCACTTATCAAACTTATCATAGAGTTGTTGGTCTCGTACTGGACTACCCAAAAATGATGAGCATTAATGTTTGTACCCTATGAGAGTAAATCAGAATATCATCTATGAAAATGATGATTAATTTATCCAAATACTCTTTGAACGAATGGTTCATCAAGTGCATAAGTATTATTGGCGTATGTATCAACCCAATGGCATAACCCTAAATTTATATCCTGCTCCTTAATCCTCAACTGATAGTACCCCGACTTTAAATAAATCTTGGAGAAGTAACATTTACCCCTCAACTAGTCGATGTCTTATCCACGCACAATCTCAACGAACCATTCTTATTCTTCACGAAGAGGATCAGACCTTCCCTATGTGAAGCACTCCTCTTGATAAACCCTTGTCCAAGAAACTACAAAATCTTTTCTCTCAGCTATCTCATCTCTAATGAAGTTATGGGTAAGGTGATCGGTCTAGTTATCAGAGTCAAATCAATCACAAACTCAATCTCCCCGCACGGTGGCAACCCTAAAATTCCCTAAAAACATCGGGAAACTCATTAACTACAATAATAGATTATAACGACACAGTGACTCCCTCTAAAGTATCCTCCTCAACATAATATAAATTTGTGCTCTAACCTCCCTCCAGACGCGACATCACTACCAAGTACATGTCTTACCCCAGAATGGAAAAAAGAATATACTTACCAAAACAATCTACACTAGCATGATAAACAGATAACCAATCAATTTAGATCAATTTATATCTTTCTCAGCATCATAACAATAATAATGATAATAAAACACAGTAATGAATTTAAAACATCGACGATATGTGATCAAGTAATATAAAAAGTGAATAAATCGATTGTCTCTGCATCCATAATAAAATAATGGGGGTTGTATAAATCTCACGAATAGTCTCAACTGAAATAAAATAAACAGAGATCAACATGGTCAATAAAAATCTCTGAATTAAATAACTCTGAATGCTGAAATAACTTAGTGGAAACATCCAACTAATATAGGGATGAAAATGACTAGAGGGTGAACGTGGCAAGTCTGACTACTCAGAGCTATTGATCTTGTTTATGAAAACTTGGAAAAATATTTTTGATAATATTTGGGTTAGATCCCGAAAGTTTTGAGAATAATCTTACTATATTGATGAAGTAATAATATGAGACGTATTTACATAATCATGCCAACCTGTCGACGCTCATATAAAAAAGATACCTCATCCCTCAACATAAGTGAAATAGTATACACTAGTGTCCCGGCCTAAATATTTCTAAGTCTCAACTACTAGACTATCAAGTAAGCTATCGCACTATCTTAAAACTACATCGTAATGTAACCTACTATATACATAAAGAGTACAACTCAGCATAATCCCCACTCATGTAACTCAAACAATAAGATATACTCAATATCATAATACATGTTATAACGTGACATAATGTCTTTGCATAACATCTCCATCACTATACGATACAATATAATTATAAGTATCGTAAACCAAACGAAGGCTTCAACCTTCAGGATCGCTCTCGTGCCTTTATCGATAAATCCCTAGAAGTCTCGTGTCTAGCTGATTTAAAACATGAACATATAAAGGAATGCAGGATCACCCCATAGTCATGTGACACCCCGACTAATTAAATACCGGGTAGCTACTCCTTTATTTAAACTAATACAAAATCTCAAGTTGGTTCACTTTCATAGCATCACTGTCGAAAACATTTGATTAATTACTAACCACCTAATATTTAAAATAGTGAAGTGTCAAGTTTTAGAGTTTTAAATTAACAAACAAGAAAATAGTCTAAATCATCAACCAACTATCACATAAATAATCTCATGAGAAAATCAACAGAATGAATAACTAATGTCTAGAGTAAACACACCAATAATACTAGCAATGTAAATAAACCCAATACAAATGTCTGAATGAAATAAATAAATCCCAAGACTGAATTAACTCAAAGTCTAAAACTGCTGTCACTGAATAGAATAGGCAACAGGCCTTAACTGGAATAATGACTCCCAAAAGAATCAAGGATAGATGGGGAGGCATCTAGTAACGAGATCATGTAACTTCCACAGCAGCTACAGCACGTCAATGGGATGGAACTCCTAAGCTCGGCGTCCCTGTGGCTGGGCACCTAAAAGTATTTTACAAGAAAAATAGATTTGGAAGCAAACGAGTTAGAGCCCGATGTGAAAATAGAGTAAATATATAGCAAGTGTTTATTTGCATTAAACAGTAAATATTATATACATGTTAGTTACGTGCTCTCACATGAGTTCCTCACTCCCAACTAATGCGCACGCCTAACGTATACCCTTAACCCATCCTAGTTATGTCGTTAACTAACTAGTTTGTACCACTTCCTAACTTCACATTATAATACAGGGTCTATTCGTATCATTCTAATATATTCTGCATATAACTCACCCTTATATTAATCAGATTACTCAATCAAATACGATGTCGATTCTCACACTTTTAATCCCATTTAAATATCTCAATTATTCGCATTCACAATATAACAGAGAGTCGGTTACAAGTACAAGTATAACAATCTCAGCATATATGTACAAATATGGCACCCTAGGCTAAGCTGTGGTGCACGCATACTCTGCTATCAAATCCCGATACATCACGTACATAAGGACTACACGTTCCGAATCACTTAGGAACCGTTTTAATAAACAAAATCACACATATTGGAGGCGAACATATTTCACATACCCATGGGTCATGCACATACCTACGCTCCCATGGTCAGCTGACTTATCAACTCACAAATAAGTTATTCACAACCCTATGTCCTTAAGGTACAAATATATATCCCCTCGTAGGCACACAAAGATCAGATGGTCCTTTTTCGAAAGCCAACCTCCCGTGATAGCAACTATGGTAGGTATGTCATACACACAATAGTCCATATACTAAGCATTCACACAACTTAGGTAATTATCCCATTATTAAAGGTATATTTTCATCCCTATACCATCAGTATTATTCGTACGCTATTATCATCCCAACTCATGAATAATAAGTTTTGCCGATAAATCTCACGTCGTATAGTTGGAGTACTAAAACCTATCCCGAAAAGGTTACTAAGTCTCCCATGTATCCCAAATATCAATTCTATACTTCGAGGTCCATATTTTTGTCTCTAATCCTAACTTATCATTCATACGAATTTAAGTCATGCTCTCGCAACTTATAATAGTAAATTACTTGTCGAACACTCGTAAATTCAACACTACGTTCCCAACCAATTTTAATATATTTTGGGCTTCAATTATATCCCTACTGGTCTCCCCCAAGTCCTAATGTATTCATATAGTCCCCACCTACAACTTTCAATGGCCGGAATCACTTAAATCTAAAAAGGAAAAAATTCACAGTTTCTGGGGAGGTCGATCGATCGACCAAGGATGTCGATCGATCGACCTATGAATGTCGATCAATCGATCAAGCAGATGCAGGTCTCGATTTTCTGCGTTTTCAACCCTAGATTCGTCCCATATTCCCATTACACAATGCCAAATTATAAAGTAAACATGTTGGGTGATCTAACAACCTAAATATATGATTCTTAACGTTCCACAATTCTTAAATCATCAACAATCACATTTTTCTTGTATCAAATCATCTAGTTGCCATAAAAACCCTATTTTTCTATTTTCTCTAATAACCATCATACAATTCCTCATAAATTCGTAATTAGCTATGCATGGTTTACAATTTCATTATTGAGATATTTCCAGAATTGAATCTACATATAAGTCCTACCCAGATTAAGGTTTCATCTCCAAATTTCATGAGCTTCCATATTTACATGAATTATCAAATTCTAAACTATCATGGATAAATTATTTACTGAATCTTAATGAATTAAATCACTTGCCTGGAAATTCGATGTTTTGATCCTTTGAAGCATATGGTACGGAAGGTATCCCCTCTTTTCGATCTAACCGGTGGCGGTGGTGTTGGTGTAATGGCCTCCAAGGGTGGTTTTTCTCCTTTGGGAACTTCCTTCTCTATTCTCTAACTGCCGTTGGAATTTTTGATTGTGAAAATCCTAGGAGTCCTAAGAGTTGACTGATAAACTAAGTCTAAATTTCGTGTGTTAATATTCCATAAAAATTAAAATGACTAAAATACCCTCCCGAGTTGCCGGTTAGGCCTAAAAATGTCCCGGGACCCAAACTAAACCCTCGACAAGTATTTTCTGACTATTTCGACCCTTCCGGACACGTTGGCGCACTCAAAATGACCATACAGATGATATAAATATAATTTACTTTTAAGCCCATTAAATTGGTTCCTGACACGACTGACACACGCGTCCCAACTAAATTTTTAAAATTGTCGTATTTATAACTCGCAATAATATAAATAAATTCAATAATCGTATATTACAATATTCACTCAATAATATTCAACATTATTATCATAATCAAATACCAACTCTCATTTCGCTAGTATTTAAATCTGGATTAATTTCCAAATAATTATCTCATTTTATTTAATTAATCCCATTAAATAAAATCAATAAAATTACGGGGTATTACATACTCCCCCCTAATCAAAGAATTTCATCCCGAAATTCGGAAATAAAATATACCTGGAAAAAATAACTCTGGATAACGCTCGCGCATCTCATCCTCGTGCTCCTAGGTAGACTCCTCGGCATTGGGATGCCGCCACTGAACACGTACTAACGGTACTATCTCCGACCTCAATTTTCTCTTGCTACCATCTAGGATAGCAACTGGCCCCTCCTCATAGGAACTATCAGGCTGTAGATCAATCTCCTCTCAATCAATGTGAGTATGGGCCAAATCACCTCGAAGATATCTCCTCAGTGAGGAAATATGGAATACGTCATGGATCCTATGCAAGTGTTACGGTAGCCTAAGTTTATACGCAACCGGTCCAATCCGCTCGATGATAGGAAATGGCCCCACATATCTAGGTGTCAACTTCCCTTTCTTCCCAAAACACATAATCCCGTTCATAGGAGACACTCGAAGCAGCACTTGGTCCCCCACATTGAACTCACAGAAGAACCTCTTGGCATCGGCGTAACTCTTATGTCGGTCCTAAGCAACCCGAATATGGATCCGTATCATCTCTATCCTCGCCGAAGTATCCTGAATCACCTCCAACCCAAGTATCTTATTGTCCCCCACCTCTAGCCAACATGCTGGGGAACGACAAGGCCTACAGTACAATGCCTCAAATGGAGCCATACCAATAGTGAACTGGTAGGAGTTATTATAGGCAAACTCTACCAGTGGAAGATAATGCTCCCTACCTCCTCTAAAGTCGAGGATGCACATACATAACATGTCCTCCATATTTGATTTGTTCGCTCGGTTTTTCCATCAGTCTGCAAGTGATAGGTTGTACTCAATCGCAACTCTGTTCCCATAGCTTCCTGGAAACTCTCCCAAAGCCGTGACATAAATATCTTGTCCCTGTCAGATACGATATTGAGAGGCACCCCGTGGAGTCTCACTATCTCAATTATGAAGATCTGGGAGTACTATCTCGTAGTGTAGTCTGTCCGGGCTGGCAGAAAGTGAGCAACCTTGGTCAACCGATCCACAATCACCCATATGGAATCGTGACCCTTCTGCGATGTAGGTAATCCCGTGATGAAATCCATGGAAATGCTCTCCCATTTCCACATAGGAACCTCTAATGGATGTATAAGTCCTGCCAGTATCTGATGGTCCACTTTTACCCGCTGATAAGTGGCGCATTTCGAAATGAACTCGAGAATATACCTCTTCATCCCACTCCACCCGTATTATTGCCTCATATACTGGTACATTTTGTCACCACCAAGATGTACCGTGAACCATGCGACTCTGTCATCACCTCGTTTTGCAAGTCTTCCCCCTCAGGAACAACTAACCTCCCATTGAAGCGTAAGCCCCCATCTAAACTAACGGCATAAGACTCGGCCCCCTCTGCTAGTAATCGTACTATCTGCTCTTGACAGAACGGGTCTACTGCCTGGGCCTGTATCACTCTCGTAATGATTTGGGGCGTAATTATCATCACAGACATGAATGATCGGGCCACTGCGTCTTGGTGTCCCAACTCCTTCCATTTATATTTCCACACTTCGGCCACCTCACCTACTGGCCTACGGCTCAACGCGTCTGCTACCACGTTAGCCTTTCCTAGATGGAATTGGATATCAAACTGATAATCCTTCACAAACTCGAGCCACCGACGTTGACGCATATTCATCTCCTTCTGTGTGAAGAGGTACTGTAGGGACTTGTGGTCTGTGAATAAGCGAAATTTCTCCCCAAGGAGATAATATCTCCAAATTAGAAGTGCAAATACGACTTCCACTAACTCCAAGTTATGGGTGGGGTAATTATTCTCGTGAGGCTTAGGCTTACGGGAAGCATAAGCTATAGCCTGACTCTCCAACTGCAGTACACCCCCAAGTCCTAGTAAGGATGTACCAGTGTAGACTAGATACTGCACTCCCAGCCTGGGAAATGCTAATACTGGTGCTGAGGTCAACTTGTCTTTCAACTCGTCGAAAGCCAACTGGCAGGCATCACTCCAGATAAATGGCGCTCCCTTGCGAGTCAGATGAGTCAATGGACCCACTATCTTCGAGAACCCTCGAATAAACCTCTTGTAGTATCCTGCTAGGCCAAAGAAACTATGTATCTCTGTCGGTGTCATGGTCTATACCCACTCCCTCACCGCTAACACCTTCCCCGAATCAACAGATATCCCCCTGTCAGAAATGATGTGCCCCAAAAACTGAACTTCCTTCAGCCAAAGCCCGCACTTTTCATATTTTGCATACAACTCGTGCTGAGGTAGTGTCTGCAAAACCTGCCTTAAGTGATCGGCATGCTCCTCCTCGGTCTGGAAGTAAACCAGAATGTCATTAATGAAGACAATGATGAACTGATCCAGGAACTCTCTGAACACCCTATTCGTCAAGTCCATAAACACGGTTGGGGCATTGGTCAGGCCAAAAGGCATAACCCTAAACTCGTAGGAACCATATCTCATCAAGAAGGCAGTCTTTCAGACATCCTGCTCCCTAATACGCAACGAATGGTATCCCGATCTCAAGTTAATCTTTGAGAAGAAGCCAGCTCCTCTCAACTGGTTGAATAAGTCATCGATTTGGGGCAACGAATACTTATTCCGTATCGTGACTTTATTCAACTCCCGGTAATCGACACACAACCTCAAAGATCCATCCCTCTTCTTAACAAACAGCATAGGGGCACCCCCATGGCGAAGTACTCTTATAGATAAACCCCTGACCCAACAGTCGCTCTATCTGATCCCGTAGCTCCCACATCTCGGTTGGAGCCATACGGTAAGGTGCGCGGGATCGGTTGAGTGAACAGTGCCAAATCTATAACAAAGTCTATCTCTCTACTAGGAGGAAATCCCAAAATATCCTGGAACACATCAACGAACTCCCTAACAACTGAAATTGAATCAAGTGGTATCACCACCTCCTTAGAGGTCTCCTCCTATATATAGTACAAGTGAGTGAATGATCCTCCCTTAGGACGAGGCATCGCCACTAGGAACATCTCCTGATCAAGTATGGCAAAAACTATACAGGATCTCATCGGGAATAATGTTCAGAAGATTGGTGAAATCGGCCTCATAATCTGCCACTTTCCTCCCTTCCTGCTTAAGGCTCATCAATTTTTGCCTCATTTCTGTCTGAACTACTGAGGGAAAATATTTGTGGTCGAAAGAACTCCTGAATAGAAAGAACATCTCTCTCCTCGGTGGTGGTAATGGACTCCCACCACTGCAATGCTTCTCCTACCAGCTTAAACATCACCAGTATCTGCCTCTGCACATCTGTACACTCATACATCCTCAAATGTATTTGGAAGTCCTTCTTCCACTGGCTCGACACGACAACATCGAAGCTCCATGAAAACTCCGGAGGGTGAACCTTCTGAAAGGCAACATGGACACGTTCCCAAGCAGACAGGAATGCATGAGCCTAGACTGGGGCTACCACCGGTGCCTGAGGTGGTGCCTGCTTCACAACTTCTAGTGTTGCATTTACCGCCTGTGCTACAATGGCGATAACTTCAGTAGCATTCATGGAACCCTGAACTGGTGCAGGCTGAGGCTGGGAACCCTTGGGAACTCGTTGTGCACGACGAGGAGGCATCTTAAATGAGAGAAAAGTTTTATAAGTCCATAGTTAATATTTCAAAATAACTGAAGAACGTAAGATACACAAAAGAGTATAACAATCCTAAAATATAGGGCTCTATATCAAAGGACGCTACGCGGAAACATAACAAGTCGTGCAGATCCTAAGGACTCTAGAACCTGATGCTCTGATATCACCTATGACACCCCAACTAATTAAATACCGGTTAGCTACTCCTTTATTTAAATTAATACAGAATATCAAGTTGGTTCAGTTTCATAGCATCACTGTCGAAAATATTTGATTAATTACTAACCACCTAATTTTTAAAATAGTGAAGTGTCAAGCTTTAAAGTTTTAATTTAGCCAACAACAAAATAGTCTGAATCATCAACCAACTATCACATAAATAATCTCATGAGAAAATCAACAAAATGAATAACTGATGTATAGAGTAAACACTCCAATAATAATAGTAATGTAAATAAACCCAATACAAATGTCTGAATGAAATAAATAAACCCCAAAACTGAATTAACTGACAGTCTAAAACTGTTGTCACTGAATAGAAGGGTCAACAGGCCCAAACTGGAATAATGACTCCCAAAAGAAGCAAGGATAGATGTGGAGGCATCTAGTAATGAGATCATGTAACTTCCACAGCAGCTACAGCACGTCAATGGGATGGAACTCCTAAGCTTGACATCCATGTGGCTGGGCACCTAAAAATATTTTATAAGAAAAATAGATTTGGAAGCAAACGGGTCAGAGCCCGATGTGAAAACAGTTTAAAAATATAGCAATTGTTTAATTGCATTAAACAGTAAATATTATATACATGCTAGTTACGTGCTCTCACATGAGTTCCTCACCCCTCAACTAATGTGCACGCCTAACGTATACCCTTAACCCATCTTAGTTATGCCGCTAACTAACTAGTTTGTACCACTTCCTAACTTCACATTATAATATAGGGTCTATTCGTATCATTCTAATATATTCTGCATATAACTCACCCTTACATTAATCAGATTACTCGATCAAATACGATGTGGATTATCACATTTTTAATCCCATTTAAATATCTCGATTATTCGCATTCACAATATAACAGTGAGCCAGTTATAAGTACAAGTATAACAATCTCAGCTTATATGTACAAATATGGCACCCCTAGGCTAAGCTGCGGTACACGCATACTCTACTATCGAATCTCGTTACATCACGTACATAAGGACTACGCGTTCCAAATCACTCAGGAACCGTTTCAATAAAAAAAATCACACATATTGGAGGTGAGTATAGTTCACATACCCATGGGTCACGCACATACCTACGCTCCCATGGTCAGCTGACTTATCAACTTACAAATAAGTCATTCACAGCCCTATGTCCTTAAGGTACCAATCTAAATCCCCCGTAGGCACACAAAGATCAGATGGTCCTTTTTTGAAAGCCAACCTCCCGTGATAGCAAGTATGGTAGGTATGTCATACACACAATAGTCCATATACTAAGCATTCACACAACTTAGATAATTTTCCCATCATTAAAGGTATATTTTCAGCCCTATACCATCAGTATTAGTCATACGCTATTATCATCCCAACTCATGAACAATAAGTTTTGACGATAAATCTCACGTCGTATAGTTGGAGTACTAAAACCTATCCCGAAAAGGTTACTAAGTCTCCCACGTATCCCAAATATCAATTCTATACTTCGAGGTCCATATTTCTATCTCTAATCCTAACTTATCATTCATACGAATTTAAGTCATGCTCTCGCAACTTATAATAGTAAATTACTTGTCGGACACTCGTAAATTCAACACTACGTTCCCAACCAATTTTAATATGTTTTGGGCTTCAATTATATCCCTACCGGTCTCCCCCAAGTCCTAATGTATTCATATAGTCCCCCCCCCCCCCCCCCCCAACCTACAACTTTCAATGGCCGGAATCACTTAAATCTAAAAAGGGAAAAATTCACAGTTTCTTGGGAGGTCGATTGATCGACCAAGGATGTCGATCGAAGGACCTAAGAATGTTGATCAATCGATCAAGCAGATGCAGGTCTTGGTTTTCTGCATTTTCAACCCTAGATTTGTCCCAAATTCCCATTACACAATGACAAATTCTAAAGTAAACATGTTGGGTGATCTAACAACCTAAATATATGATTCTTAACGTTCCACAATTCTTAAATCATCAACAATCACACTTTTCTTGTATCAAATCATCTAGTTGCCATAAAAACCCTATTTTTCTATTTTCTCCAACAACCATCATACAATTCCTCATAAATTCGTAATTAGCTATGCATGGTTTACAATTTCATTATTGAGATATTTCCAGAATTGAATCTACATATAAGTCCTACCCAGATTAAGGTTTCATCTCCAAATCTCATGAGTTTCCATATTTACATGAATTATCAAATCCTAAACTATCATGGATAAATTATTTACTGAATCTTAATGAATTAAATCACTTGCCTGGAAATTCGATGTTCTGATCCTTTGAAGCATATGGTACGGAAGGTATCCCCTCTTTCCGATCTAACCGGTGGCGATGGTGGTGGTGTAATGGCCTCCAATGGTGGTTTTTCTCCTTTGGGAACTTCCTTCTCTATTCTCTAACTATCGTTGGTATTTTTGATTGTGAAAACCCTAGGAGTCCTAAGAGTTGGCAGTCCTAAGAGTTGGCTGATAAACTAAGTCTAAATTTCGTGGGTTTCTTAAAAATTAAAATGACTAAAATACCCTCCCGAGTTGTCGATTAGGCCTAAAAATGCCCCGGGGACCCAGACTAAATTTTCGGCTAGTGTTTTCTAACTATTTCGACCCTTCCGGACACGTTGGTACACTCAAAATGACCATACGGATGATATAAATATAATTTACTTTTAAGCTCATTAAATTAGTTACTGACACGCGCGTCCCAACTAAATTTCCAAAATTATCGTATTCATAACTCGCGATAATATTAATTAATTCAATAATCGTATATTACCATATTCACTCAGTAATATTCAACATTATTATCATAATCAAATACCAACTCTCGTATCGCTATATTTAAATCCGGATTAATTTTCAAATAATTATCTCATTTTATTTAATTAATCCCATTAAATAAAATTAATAAATTTACGGGGTATTACAAGTCACACCACCGTCTAGTCACATACCACACCATCCAATGGATTGAGTCATCCATGTCTCCACGTCATGAGACAATGACCAACTGAACGCATGATCAATAACATCGACCTCCACAAAACCCACTACATCAGCCAGGAGCGTGACAACCAGTCCCACAATTCATTTAAATCTACAACCCCGGTTGATAGATGATTCATGAGCCAAATATGATATGTTACATCCACACACAATAAGATATAACATAAGATATCGCATAACACTCGTATACCCAATTCTTGTCCAAATCCCTAAAATCGAATTTTCAAATACTCTTAGGTTTCCTCACACCAATTCTCGAGTTAGGTATTTTCCTAGGATTTCCCAATCCCCAAATATATATACATATATCAACAAAATAATAATTAAATAAAATAAATAAAAGTAAGCGCCCCCTGCCAACCTTTCCCTGCCTCCATAGTGGTCTGGACTAGCCGCTATAGCGGGCTAAGTCCCAGCTATGGAGGGGGTCTCCCCGTTCTCCCAAAAGCATTTTGTAATTCTGACGCTTCTAAACCCAGTTTGTACTCCACTATTAACGTCCCTAAGACCTTGAATTCAAACCTAAATCACCTTCTGATCACTCTTAAAGGTTCCTAATTTAATTCCTCACATCATACTGTCAAAACCAAACATGAACAATATACCAAAATCGTAACTTTTAATACATTCTAATTATGGGTTCATTATCATATTGACTTTCACTATTAATTATATAGTTTTCCTGTCAAAGGTATCATTGGAATTTATAAATCATCCCTACGCATGGGATTAAAAATCATATTTCAACACAGATTAACATGAACTTTTATCATAAACTCCAACTAAATCAGATTTGACAAGAGGATTAGAAGTCTACATTTTTAATCAGTATTAGACCAATATAAAATATGATTAATTAGCTGATTAAAATCTTAACATATTTTTAATCTCAATTAAATTAAATAGCAATCGATACATAAATAAGTTACATATTATGCTATGATGAAGCAAGAGATTTCTTATCTGATTATAAAGGGTGGAATGATCTCTCTTAGGATCCTCTCAAAAAACCTCCTAAAGCTCTCACAAATTCTCCTGTTCTAGGATTTATGTTTTTGGTTTAATGTTATTAATTAATTAAGGTTAACATCACTTATATACCCTTAATTCCGTAGGTCCATAAAAGTTCTAATTTTGATCCGTCATATGAGCCCAAAAGGCTACCGAGACTATCCCAAAACTTAGCCTAGAAGTATACTTACCCCTACGGCCCAATCCAAAGCACTAAAACTACATCTTCGGGCCACTATACCACCTAAAATCCGATTCAAACAACAATGTCTCACCACATAAAATAAGATGCATAACTTAATTATTTTACGAGTAACCACACATAATTATCTTTTCTATAATTAATTCCATCAATTAATTTATAAACATGCAGTTCCAAAGTCACATAACATGTAAATTTATATGTCATATAAATTATGCATTTATTATTACCATTTCACACAAATAATAATTAATCACACTTATTAATTTGTTAGCATAATTAATAATATATAAATACCAAATAAAATATAGGGTATTACATCTATTTTTATCACTAACACTACGAAACTCATTTTTAAATATTGTTTTAAACATTTTGCAGAAGTGGCTAAATTTAGTCTTATTCATGTTAGTGTGCATTCGGGAGGAAACAAGAAAATAACATCTCAAAGGTTTCACCGGCCTCGATGTAGTCGATAAATTTAAATGCAACTCAATATAACTTAAACAACATAATCCATGAAAAACTATTAATTTGCATATTAGAATTGTTTTTTGAGTAAATCTAAAGAGAGCCTCACATTATATCCACAAAATAAACGTGGTTGGGTTGTCAAAAATGCATTGGTTGATATTTTGAATGGATCTCATGTAAACCCTTTACTCAAACAATACATTCTTGTCAACTCAATTTATATGTTTTGTGGTTATAATTTGAGGGTCTCTCTACAATTACTCTTGTTTTCTCATTTATCCCTCCCTCTTTCCCGCTAGGCGTAAAATGTCAATTTGCTCAAGCTTTTGTTATACATTCTCGAAATGCAATTATTATAAAACATTTAAAATTTTAGACTAAGTTTATATTTATAGTTTATATTTTTATTATGTAAGTAATCTAAGGTATCAATCATGCTTATAGAAGTCAAAAAATATAATACAATCTCATTATATACAATACAACACTTAGAGCAACCCTTATGCACAGGGTATAAATGAACTTAACTAGTCAAAATATACACTAGCCAAATTGAGGAAATTGTTGTGGGTAAAAAAAAATATAACCAAATATACCCTATTTGTATCAAAACGACAGCGTATTGCTGCTGAAATGACACCCTTGGGCGGAACATGATGTTCCGCTTAAGGGTTGTCCATAATTCAATTTTCCTCCCCAAAATTATTATCTTATTATGTTTAGCCCCCAAATTGTTATAAAATATCTATGTTCTTTTATGTTCGGTTAATGTTATATTTAGTTATTAGTTATAAAAAATATTTAAACGAATTATTACCTAAATAATAAAAATTGATTTTTTACGATAGTGAAAATATAGGGGTAGAAAGTGTAGTTTTGTAAAAGTTGGGAAATACTAAGCGGAACATGATGTTCCGTTTTAGAGTTCTTTTTTTTTTTTTTTTTTTCGCGGAACATGATGTTCCGTTTTAGCGTGGGTTCCACTTAAAACCGACTAGTGTAATTCTATATTTGTTAAATTTTACACTAGCAAATACTATATGCACAGCATACATCAAAACCCCATTTTTACCCTTTTTAGCATACCCACAACGATTGCTCCTATGGGTTAGGTTTGGGAATCAAAATGGGTAAAAGCATCTGGACTGGAGACTGGAACTCGCTGAGACGTTAGTTACAATACCTGGGGTTGGTGGTTGGTTTGGTGATCAGGTCCCAATAAAGTTAAAAGTTGTTGGATTCTATTATGGGTTTGCTCATAAACTTCGACTTTCAGCAAAGCCTTTCCATAATCCAGAAATCGTTTTCAGTACATCCAATCAGCATATTTTTTGGAAACTTTTGTTTAAAGAAATCAAAGTTTTGTTTTCTGAAAAACTTGATTATAATACGAAAATATTATAATTCAGTATTTAAAAATAAGTGTGTCAAACATAAATTTTTATCAAAATTGTATTTATACACAGAAAACAAATTTGTAATTGCTAGCCAAACACGCCTTTAATTTTTACTTTGGTTTCTTTCTCTATTTTTATTTTCTTTCTTGTTATTTGTATTCTGGTGTCCCAGGAAGAGTTGCTGCATCATTTTTTATATTTTTTTTTCTGTGTGGTATTAAAGAAAAAAAGTGGTGTTAGAGGCACCTATTTTTTTTTTGTTTCCTTGATATAAAAAATTAGGTACATTTAATGGCACCCTTAAAAAATTATAGTACGTGAGAAGTAGGCTTCTTCCATTCTAACAACCACTGCAGACAGTAGCTTGATGCTAGAGGAGGGCATCCCAGTACAAACTTAAATTGGAAAAAAGTAGATAACGTGAACGATGCCTAGGTGATAAGATCAAAAATCCATCTCAAATCAATAACATATGGCCAATATTCTTACGAAAAACTCTTAAATTATTTTAATATAAGAAAAAACCTATACCATTATATAGCAAAAACACCATGCGTCGCTAAAGACATCGATTGAGCCCCCTGGGAGGTATTTAATAAATGGCTTCAGAAGTTTTTTCCATTTTTTTCTTTTTTGCAATTTATCCTATCCTTGTTGATATTGAATTATGGAGCAATACCCATATTAACATATGATGGGATGATTAAAAAATTTAAGTCAACTCATTTTCTTATCATATTACAAATTCCGAGTTGGACCTGATCCTCAACTCGACTGTTTGGGATGAGTTGATTTTTTCTTCTTAAGTGGGACCATCGTACACTTAAACTTGGATTATTGGATAGAATGATACTTTGCACGTGTCTCTATACTGCCACCTGCCAAATGGGTAACTTAACTCATAGCTGCGAATCTTTGTTAAGTGACAAATTATGTCACCTCAATTTATAAGAATTGTTACGCCATCAAATTGGAAACAGGAAATAATAAAAGTATCATTTATCAGGGAAGAGAGAGCTGGGCTTAGAGCATCAGTATTGGGGGGAAGTGACGAAAGGTAAATTTACAAAACAAAAAGAAGTTTTGTCCTTTCATCGTGAGCGAGTCTCACAATGGTGGGAATTTCTATGAACAATTTTTGTTTGTAGAAATAAAAATGATATTTTTTACAAATAATATTTATTCGTAAGAAAATATTACGAACAAATGTTATTTGTAAAAATTTAAAAATGAGCATTAATATTTTGTACGAACTTTTGAAGATCGTAGAAACTTCTTACAAACAAAAAAATTTGGTAGAAAGTTTTTACGAACTACACAAATTCGTAAAAAAAATTTACTGATTCAGTATTCATCCGGTAACTTTGCAAATTTCCTACCTTTTCCTCTACTAAATTTGACAACTAGCACCCACTAATGTATTCCTCACAATTTATAATTTTGCAAATTTCTTTGCTGAAACTTTCCACCAGCCTGATGTTCAAGGAATTATTCACCTAACGAAATCATTTATATCCTTGTGCGTTGGCTTTAAAGAAATTAAAGTAGTCATACTCATATAATTGGGCAGCAACTAATCTAATTATAAAAGGATGAGTATCACTGCAGCTTGCACACTTTATACTCATTTTTATATTTATTTAATAAGATAAAACAATAAAAATTTATATTTTATATTTTGAAGGATTCATAATAATAAAATACAAAATTTTTATACACTGAAAACGAAAAATATATACAAAAATAGATACCCCCAACTTTATCCTAAAAGGATTGAACCTCTCCTGGGTCACTTGAAGAGGATAAGGTGAGAAGAATGGCAGGTGGTGTCTAGTGTAAAGAGCTGTCTTATCTGATTCCATAGATGGTATAATCGAATTTGTGCTCAAAAGCTGAAGAAGAACACAAAATAATAATAAGTCATCAAGTACTCCTTTACCAACCACAAGTTTTCTGCACTGCAGTCCAAGTTATTGGACCTACTGCCTCAAAATTGGAGTGCAATTCACTCTCCCTCCCATTGTGAGGGCACAAACATATAATATATAGAAGGGGATTTACATGTGAATCTAAAAAAAAAAAAAAAATTAATGAATCTTGCATAAGGGTAACCCTTGAGCATAATTTCTCATTATAATTGGTCTGTGCCAACTACAATGAAAATGCGTATCGATCGAATATTTTTTTGAGTTCTTCTATTGGATCCGAATTTTTGACATAAATTTTGCTGAAAACACACGTGGCAGCGTGCTATTGGTCAGTTTCCTTATCCCACTGGCATGAACCCCACAAACTAACCAATAGAAACCTTCCACCTAATTCGGTATCTCTACTTTCGGTCAAAAATTCTGTTCCAATAACATTTTTGTATTTTTTTTACCCCACCCCCCAACCCATCTGCAGTCTCTGTGAACCACTACTGTTTGCGTTTTAACACCTGACAAATTATTGTTGCCAAATGTGGTGATTCTAGAGCTTACAACACCCCCACCCCCACTGGAGCCAGGATATTACTCGTGGTGGGGCACAAATCGGTAACGGGGGTTGAGGGGCCACCACCCCCGAAATTTTTTTTAGGGTTATTTTTACGTTTTTACAAATATTTAATTAATCATTTGTATTTTTAGACAATTATAAGTCAAATACAATATATACATGTGAACGTCAACGTACATATAATTTCGGTTCAAATTAAGAGTCTACTTTTAGGAAAAAAAATATAAAAAAAAAAGACCTTATAACGTGATTAATGTCTAAATTTAAAACTTAGTTGAGTTAGTTTTAAGGTTTATAGTATAGTCTCCATGTAAAAGGCAAAAAAAAGAAGGTTAAAATCTTAAATATTAGAAAAAAGTATGTGATCATTTCTTCTTCTTTAAAATCTTACATACTAACAAATATTAGAAAAAAGTATGTGATCATTTCTTGAATGTTAGAATTTATTAAAAATGGTTGTAAAGATATACCATGTAATGTATCATCTACAAAAAATATATTGCGTGTATGTTGAAAGTGGCTACCAAAATGTATAAAAATTATATTTGATTATTGAAATTTTAAGTGGGGTATCGAGGGGTAAATGTTTAGTTTTCAAAATTTGGGGCGGGGCACTTGCCCACCCCAGCTTCCACATAGCTCTGCCGCCCACCCACCCCTCCCACCCATCTGCCATATCTGCCATATTCGGCCTTAACAAACCAGCACAGTGCAACCCCCATTTAAACCAACCATCCAAAACCCGTCCTCAACCTATAAAAATCTGGACAACCCGGAACTACCTAAATCTAAGCGACCAACAACCCGGCCAGCTACTTTCCAAACCCCGAAACCCACACCTAATGCCCAGTCCATATTTCGACCAGACCCAAAACCAAATTCTTCAAACCCAGTTTGCTTCCAAATAGCACATCTGACCCTATATATAACTGATGGCAGATTTGGCGGGGTTAAAAAATAATTCGTGTCACATGGGTGTCCGTTATAGTTGGTGCGGACCAATTATAATAAAGAATTAAAATTTATGCTTAAGGGTTACCCTTGTATAAGGTTCATTAAAAAATTCATTTTTTAAGTTCACTTGTGAACCCCTCTCTCTCTCTCTCTCTCTCTCTCTCCGAGAGAGAGAAAGGGGCTCTAATACATACCAAGTATACATATTTATTTATTTTAAATAGTAAAAAAATTATATTTTAGCTTAATTTTTTTATATAGTGTTTAAACATTTCAGGGACACATATAAAAAAAATCAACTCAAAATAACTTTTTTTGCTATAATTTAAAAAAATCGATCACACTTTCTAAAAAACTGCGAAAGTTTGACCATTTTTTTGAAATAGTAAAAAAAATTATTTTGAGCTGATTTTTTTATATGAGTCCCTTGAAATATTTAAATATTACATAAAAAAAACTCAAATGAAAAATAGTTTTTCTAATATTTAAAAAAATTAAATTTGTTCGAGCAAGTATGTATGAGACTCTCTCTCTCTCTCTCTCTCTCTCTATCTATCTATATATATATATATATATATATATATATATATATATATATATATATATACAGGGAGAGGTTCACAAGTGAACCTAAAAGATGAACTTTTTAATGAACCTTAACAAAATAATACTTAAAAATTCATTAATTTTAATTTCTATATTGTAATTAGTCCGCGCTAGCGGCAACGAACACGCATGTCGATCGATCCCCCCCACCACCACCACCATCACCATTGTAGCCCTTGTGGCAGCAGGGCTGCCATGGGGGTGAGGGTGGGGGATGGGGGGCGGGTGGGAGGGTGGAGATAGATCAACACATGTGTTCGTTGCCGCTGGCGCGAACCAATAACAACATAGGAATTAAAATTAATTTATTGTTAATTTTTTTTGTTAAGGTTCGTTAAAAAGTTCATCTTTTAGGTTCACTTGTGAACTTCTCCATATATATATATAGAGAGAGAGAGAGAGAGCGGTTCTCATGCATACCCCAGTTTGCATACCGCTGGCGCGGACCAATTTTGATAAAATAGTAAAAAAAATATTTTTGATGTAATTTTTTTTTTATAGTTTCTAAACATTTCAATAGAACCATAAAAAAAATTCAACTCAAAATGAATTTTTTTGCTATTTTAAAAAAATCGGTCAAACTTTGTCAGTTTTTAACAACTTAAAAACAACTTAAAAACTCACAAAGTTTGACCGATTTTTTTAAAATAGCAAAAAAAATCATTTTGAGTTGAATTTTTTTTTATGGTCCTATTGAAATGTTTAGAAACTATAAAAAAACAATCAGCTCGAAATTATTTTTTTTACTATTTTACAAAAATGGTCCGCACGGAGGGTATGCAAACTGGGTATGCATGAGATCCTTTCTGTATATATATATATATATATATATATATATATATATATATATATATATATATATATATATATATATTACTGCTCTTGTGCGGAGTAGTCCGCATTTTAAGAGTGTGGAGAGGACATGTGTCACATGGCGGTGAACCTAGAAATTATTGGCTAAATTATAGGCACTCTCTCTCTTTTCTGGGCTCACCGTCAGGTGATACATGCCCGATCTCCACTTTTAAAATGCGGATTAGTCCGCACAAGAGCAGTATTGTATGTATATAAAAGATAGCCGATGATTGATAAAATATGCATGATATTTTTTATCATGCATAGGCATGCATGAAATATCATACTAAAAGCAAAAGCAAATGGATTGGCCAATTAGATGGGCTGGGGAAGAAATTGGACTTGCGAAAATGGGCTTGGGCAATACGATTTTTTTTTCGTGCCATCGGCACGAACACGAGCAATACTAGTATAAATATATTTAGTGGATCCTATACATATCATCATGTACATACCACTTGTGCAAACTATTTTTCTAAATAATAAAAAAAATTATTTTGGCGCTGATTTTTTTATAGTATTTAAACATTTCAGGAATCCTAAAAAAACAGCTCAAAATAATTTTTTTTTGCTTTTTTAAAAAAATGTCCCCCTTAAATGTTTAAATACTATAAAAAAAATCAACCCAAAAATATTTTTTTACTATTTAAAAAAAATAGTCTACACGAATGGTATGTATAGGCTCAGTAATCTCTTTTATATATATATATATACAGTCCTGCTCTTGTGCGGACCGGACACGTGTCACCTGACGGTGAACCCAGAAAAGAGAGAGTGCGCCAATAATTTAGGCGATAATTTCTAGGGTCACCGTCAGGTGACACATGTCCGATCCGCAAGCTTAGAAAGCGGACAAGTCCGCACAATAGCATTATATATATATATATATATATATATATATATATATATATATATATATATATATATATATATATATATATATATATATATATATATATGTGTGTGTGTGTGTGTGTGTGTGTGTAGTGTGCTAAAAACACAATGTGCACGTCATAAGCAGGTTATAAAGAAGACATTATGCGTCAATGTGTGATGACACTAGAAGTAAATTTATTGGTGTCAAAGGCACACCAACATGTAACATGACGCATTATCGTGCTATGATACTGGTTAAGCTTACTATATATAGGGAGAGGTTCAGAAGTGAACATAAAAGATTAACATTTTAATGAATCTTAACAAAAAAACCTAACACCCGATCAATTTTAATTCCTATGTTGTAATTGATCCGCGTCAGCGGCAATGGACACGCGTGTGACACGCGTTAGCGACAACGGACAAGCGTGTCATACGAGGGTATTAAAAAACACGTGTATCATACGTGTGTCCCTTGCCGCTGGCGCAGACCAATTACAACAGAGGAATTAAAATTGATTGAGTGTTAGGTGTTTTTTATTAAAGTTCATTAAAATGTTCATATTTTATGTTCGCTTTTGAATCTCTCCCTATATTATATATATATACTAGTGGATGCCCGTGCCCGAGGGCACGGCGATAAATTTTCCCTCGTGATAAAAAAAATTTGAGAAAAAAAAATTTGAGAAAAAATAAAAATTAAAAATTAAAAAAAGAAAAAAATATTTAAAAAATAGTTTAAAAAATGGGAAAAATATTTAATAAAAAAATATAAATTTACATGTATTTAAAAAAATACATGTATTTATAATAGTATAATAGTATTTATAATAGTATATATATAACACAAAAAAAAAGAAAAAAAAATAACTTTTAGCATGACATTTCATGTATGTGCATGAAAGAGAAAAATGTCATGCATAAAAAAAGTGAAGATATTTTGGCAAAATTTTCAAAAACCATGCTCCTTTATTATATATATATATATATATATCAAAAGTGAATCTAAAAGATTAACATTTTAATGAATGTTAACAAAAAACACATTAACAATCCATTAATTTTAATTCTTATGTTGTAATTGGTCCGCGCCAGTGAGAACAAACACGTGTGTGACACGCGTGTCCGTTGCCGCTGGCCCGGACAAATTACAGCATAGGAATTAAAATTGATTAGGTGTTAAGTATTTTTTATTAAGGTTCATTAAAATGTTCACTTTTGAACATCTCCCTATATATATATATATATATAATAAAGCAGGAGGGTGTTTTGCCACATCATACAAATTTTGCCACATCATATAGCCACGTCATACAACTTTTGTTCTCCTCCTTTACTATTGCAACATCATATAAATTTATACACAAAATCTATATAAACATGTTTTGTATCTATTTATACAGGCTAACTCACGGCCGTGATTTAATCTTTGGGGTATGTATCTTATGGTTGTCCAACCGAACTCACGGCTCATATTAAATAAGAGAGTTGTGTCAGTAAAATACTGTGAGCCTTTGAGATTTTTTAAAAAAATGGGTGTACAACACGTTAGAGTGTTGTCCACTCCGATGAGAGAAAAGTACATCTTATTAGACTGTCGGTCAGAAATCCAGATTGACAGGCTATACACAGCACAAGGCTCAAGAAATTTCAGATTCATTTTGAACCTCTTCATATCGGAGAGGCTTCATGCGGTTAGGTCATTTCATTCTCTCTCTCTCTCTCTCTCTAACATTTTATTCGGTGCCTCAAACTCTCACATTTTACCCCGCCCCATTTCACAATATTGAATTGGGGTTCTACAGAACAACCAATTATCTGGGGTTTCTAGATGTTTGAGTCGGTCATAAAGAAAAGTCCCAACCCAACTCCTGTATTCGTGGAGGCGTTGAGTTCCAATGGTCGACCAGGGGAACGAAATGCTACCGTTTTGATGGAGAAAACTTTAAAAGAGATGAGAGATGACGCGCCTTCGGAGGACGACAAATCCACCGTCGGTGGTGGTGTTGAGGACATGCACGGTGGGGATAACGCCACCGTTGGTGGTGGTGTTGAGGACGTGTACGGTGAAGACCCACTTTAAACTTGTGGGTATCACTCTAATCTTATGGGTCTCAGTGTTTTCAAGTTGGTTTTAACTCTGGTATTACCAAAAATGGAGTATGTTCATGAACAGGTATTTTCTGTTAGCGTTTTTCCCTCTGTTGTACATTGAAGATCCCAACTTTCCAAGTGTATCCAGTGATCTTTGAATCCCATTTAACTATTTTGGAGTAGGCATTGATAGTATTCACTCTAATCTTATGGGGTTTGCTTATTGTAGATAATTTATTTTATTTCCTTGCAGATTTAATAAGGCAATGGATCATCCTATTGGAACCACCTAAGTATGAGTTGTGGAAGCTTTTATAGTTGAAACAAAGGGATTACAGTACGAGATCCATTTAACAGGGTGTCACTTTTATGTTACTATTGTGACGAAATAATAAAAGGATCAAATATAAAAAAGATTCTTGGACATTTTTTAATATACATTTATTTCAATTTTTTTTATTTTGTTTCAAAAGAACCCCAAAACATTCATTTAAGCAACATCCTCTTATTTTTATGAGGGATTTTTTGAAACAATAAAAAACTTTAGACTAACTGTGTATTAAAAAAATGTTCGAGAGATTATTTGGTATATGGTCCGTAATAAAATACAAAGCTATTAATAGTTAAAAACTAGACGAACTCAGATGGATGAAATGTGTGTCCTTGGCGTCAAATGCATTGTCTTTTCTACCCTATAGATCTCATGTTTAGAAACTTTTATTTAGTTCTGAACTCTCCCATTTTATTTCGGATCTGATATTGATTGTTTTAAGTTGATGTCAGATTTAGTTGATGACTATGAAGTGGAGCAGCATTTTTTATTCAGTTCATAGTCGTTTGCTTATTGCTATAGCGTGTAGTAGTTTAAAAAATGTAGTTTTAGTGGGAAGGTGGCGTTTGGAAGTGTGCCAGTTGCATGTAAAAACAAAGTTTCTTTATCAGTTGTACCCTTAAACAGTGGTGATGTTGATATTGATTTAGAATAGTATAGTCTTAGAAATATTTGATATTGAATTTTAAATCGTGAATTTATGAAATATGGTGAAAAAAAATTATTTGGTTTGTTTTGGTGTGACATTTGGTAAATTCCAGAAGTTTTTTTGTTGCTTTGGGAGTGTGAGGTGGTGAAAGGATAGTTTAGTTAGTTTTTAATGAAAGAGTATTTTTTACTTTGGTTTTGAGAAAGCTTTGGGGGAAACCAAAGAATTTACCAACATCCACCTTTTCGAAATTATTGTCCATTTTATAGTTATTTTTTATATATTATATTTTTTATGACACACGGAGAGTGCACCATAGTAAAGTGGTAATTCTGATGCCAGTAATTTTTTTTCCATTTGTGAGTAAAGTAACTGAAAAAATAAAAAAAATACCTTTAACCAAAAAATATAAGGAGTTTATTTTTAAATAGTAACAAAATGTTAAATTTAGTGTAGACATACTCATAACAAAAATTGCCAATTATCATGTTAAGTATATTTTGTGTTGTGTATGAAAGTTGTCAAAACACTTGTGCAATCGTGTCGTCGTGTCATTTCAAATGATGTTATTGTATTCAGCATCTTGTTAATCCCCTGACAAAAATTTATTATTCACTATAATTCCATGAAAAGCCTCAATTGATTTACTTTCAAACAATTATTCGCAAGGTTTAGTTTGATGCACTTCTAAAAATTAAATAAAATTAATTATTGATTTTTTTAAAAAAAAATTAACTTTGTAACAATTTCCCTAAATGACATTTCAAGGTCCTATCTAAGTATTAAAGACACTTACATTGAGAGTCTAAGTCAAATAATTATTTATTGTGAAGACATTTAGGAGAACAAATAAATTTTAATCGTTTGATTTGGTACTCTCTCAATTTAGAAAACATATACTTGACAAGCACTGTTCATAAGTAAAAAAGAAATGACACGACATTATTTTATTTAACTGATATAACTAACACGATCAATAATTTTTACACGAGTTGTAGACACAAGTAACTAGGGCAATGTTAGTGTGAGGGAATATTTTCATCAACACCATGTGTAATGTCATTGTGGCAAATGAAATTTTGTAGATACAGTTGAGATATAATGCCTTTTACAACCGAGCACAACCGAGATGGAGTAGAGATGGCTTAAGTGATACAAGTGAAACGTGACTTTAGTGATACAATTTGTCTAAATTTAAACGTAACTTAGTGATACAAGTGACATACATGGGTTAAAACACTTTTTGGTAGCTTATATAGTGTTAAAAGACGTGTGTAATAAATAAGATGAAATTTTATCAGTATTTTTAAGTCTTTTTTAAAGTGACATTAACATGTTGATATATAGTGTTACAAAGATGTCAAATGAATAATACTATACATGACATTGTAAAGTTTTTTAAAAGAAAAAACAGCATGTTTTGTAGGTATGAGTATGTTATAACAAATACCCGGGAGAAAATTTATCACCGTGCCATCGGCACGGGTACACCCTAGTATATATATATAAGGTGCGGACCTAAGACGCTGCAGATCATTTTTTTGACATTAAAAAAAGAATTTTTTGATGATTCTTTTTTAGATGATCTACACAATGAGATCATCTGCATCAAAAAAATAAATTCAAAAGTTAGTGAGATGATCCAAAGTTTCAACGGCCAAAAATGAACATTCACCATTTTTTTTTTTGAAGTAAAAGAATGAATATTTTGATGAAACTTTTTTAAATTATCTTCGTAGCGAGAATATCATCTACAAAAAGTTTAATTAAAAAAATCAATTTTTTACTATTTTAAAAAACCAAATTGTACAGAGGTATGTATATAACAAGTTCTTACAAGAGACTATATATATATGTGTGTGTGTGTGTGTGTGTGTGTGTGTGTATTCTTGTGCGGACTAGTCCGCATTTTAAAATTATGGACCGGACATGTGTCACCTAACGGTGCCCCTAGATATTACCACCTAAATTATAGGCACTCTCTTTTCTGGGCTCACCGCCAGGTGACACATGTCCGGTGCGCATTCTTAAAATACGGACTAATCTGTACAAGAGCAGGACTATATGTGTGTGTGTGTGCACGCATGTGTGTTTCTCACGATAGCAGACAACAGAGAATGGGCCAACACAATTTAATTTCTCACAATAGCAGACAACAGAGAATGGGCCAACACATTTTAATTTGTATGTTTGCATGGGGAAGCCCTTGCCACAAATTTGATGGACAGAGACTTGTGGCTTTTTCTGGTGGAAGGATATTAGAGTTTTGCTCAAGTGAATTAAAAGTACTGTTTCTAAAACTTTCACACTATATATACAAACCTGGGTGTAACTGTTGTTGCAGTAATAAACAATTAAATGCAGAATTAAATTCAGGAACGAAATTACCCAATTGGAGCAAATAATTCTGGGGCAGAAAAATAATATAAGAATTCCGGAAACTGGACAGCGAAGAACACGGCTGAGTCGCGGACTAGGTCGCTCTCTTTAAGGTGTTTCGCGGCTCTGCCTCTAATTGTGCCGACAGTGTACAGCCCCGTCACCCCCAGGATAAAACAGCCTCGAAATAAATACGAATCAACAGCACAAATTTGATTCGCTCAACAAACACTCATTCTGTGTACATATACTGCTCGAGCAAGATAAATATAAATAATCTGGGAAAGATTATCTATTTCTGTGTTGCTATAATTATTCAGGAATGAATAATTATTTCTGTAAAAAATTCGGAGGTTGGAACTGTTTGCAGAAAAAAAAAATTGGGAGGTAAGTCTATGTTAAAAACGGAGGTTACAACCTCTTTTATGGGGCAAAAGAAAAGAGACGTTGGTAAACAACGTGGAGAAAAAACTGGAAGAAGTGGGCAACTCGGTTGAAGAAATCAACACGGAGTAAACCACGTTTTAATTTTTTCGGAATTAATTACCGTTAAAAAATAATTTTTAAGGCCCAAAAAACGTTAATTTATTTGTCCAAAAAATTAATTCTTAATGAGCCCAAGACCCGGACCCGGACACGGGCACGGGCCGGGCCGGACGGACGGCGACGCGCGTGTGACTTGGCCCATTGGGTCTGCCCCACATACCCACAAAAACTTGAATGCCCAAAGGGCTGAACCTTTGTTCCCAAAAAATTGTAAATATACACAACCCAAATTTTCCTTCCCACCGATGTGGGACTGCCTTAAAGGCTGTTTAAAGCTTTTTCAACTTTTGTAACAACAGCTGTATGGCAGCTGTTTTCCAACAGTAACTATTAGCATGCGAAAGTTAATCCGAACTCTCAAAAAAAATATTTAGCGACATTTTGTGAGGACATTTTGCAACATTTTATCAACTTTCTTAAGGGTTATTTTTGTCGAAGTGGAATTCCCAATCCTATTAAATTTCATTTTCTTTCAAACTATAGATTTTTTGACCTCCCGTCCATATATTATTATTAACATTTGGCTCGAGGAAAATCAAATTTTAGAGGTAGTAAATTTCCCTTCACAACTATCCAATTCTTTCTATTATCGATCCCAAATCTCTCCTTTTACACAATTTTGACTAGACATTATTTTCTAATAATTAAGAGAAAATATAGAGAGCTTCCCAATATAGTCAATGGCCTATAAGATTTATTAGCATTTGCCAACTAACATATTTTTCTAGCACCAAGTCTCCTCACCTTAATGTATATACCATGTAAAACGGCATGTACACAAACCTACCAAGTGTAGGTTGCAAAATTCATGTATACATTACTTAAATTCGCATGTACTGAAAAAACATTAACACACGGCTATCAAACACAAAATACACCAAGTATAGCTGGACCTAATTTTTAAAAAATTCAGGGTCCCAAACCACAAAAAAAATCTACCAGGAAGTAGAGGCAAAAAAATGAAAAAAAACGTCCGAGCATGACCAATCTAGTCAACATTCGACAAAGAGTATAATATGACAAAACTTCTCCGTGAGTGGAGCTTCTATCTTTACTGAATTCCACGGAAAGGATCAACATAAACACTTTTTTTCGAAAAAGAGGATCAAGCATTACTTGGACATGGGGCAAACGATAAATGTCATTCGTGAAAGAAAAATGCAGATGCAAGATATATGAACCAGGGTCCCTTAAACCACTAGCATTTAAATCTACAAATTGATCTATAATTCATGATTGGGTGAAAACAATCTATACTATACGTGCTTTTCTCTCATTCACACACTTTTTAAACATTTCTCCTTTAAATAACCAAACCCTGATTCAAGAGCAAACATCTACATTGGGCGGGGTGCTTTAAGCAGCAACTGACTCCATTGGAACTCAAAAACACACCACATTGGGCAAACTTTCTATGGAACTCGAACGTCTATCACGTGTAAATGCAAATCTGTAGAGTAAAATTTACATATACACACACGTGTGGATTAATATACATATATTCGTCTTGGTGAAGATGGATTCTGAAATATGGAAATTATGATATTAAATAAAAAAGAAATGCAAGTTGGAGGTGCCTGTGGGAACTGGCGTTGGGCAATACAGACAACCAGTTAACGAAAACCATGACAAGGTAAATACAACATTAAGTACCATTTCGAAAGTTCAAATGCAACCAATAAATATCAAAATTTAACTTCGGAGTTCTTTTTTTTTTTCAAAGGCCAGATTGAATGCTTATTTAGATCACACGTTCAACCATATCACATTTTCTCTCCTTTCTCCACCAGTCAAATTAGGGTTCAGAGTCATGCCACGGATGCTAAGTGTTCAGTGTGCTGACATAATTTAGAACGGTGGTTCACCCTTTAATTGTCTCTCTCTCACCATGCAACATAATAGTGTAGACAGTAGGCCATCTCCAATGTTGATCTTCCAAAAACAGTTTCTATCCTAATTGGCACGGAGATTATAGAAATTGACATATCTAGTTGTCCTCTTTTAAACAAAAGATAGAAACCCATTTAAAAACTCCTCTCCAATATTGTGTATGTATCCATCTGATGTGGCAGATTTTTTAGAAAAATTGTTTACGTTACCAAAGAACCCGCAGCTTCTTCCGGCAAAAACACAAACAAATATAGTAGTGGGTCGTTCCACGTCATATTCTCCAATTGCGGTTAAGTTTCTACATGTAGAAACTGTGATGGAAAAAACCTATGTGAATCATCAGCCACGTAATATACACTGGCATACAGAAACAAATATTTGAGAAGTTTTCTTTCTTCCATTTCTAACATAGAAAAATTAACTGAAAAGAAAAGCCATTAAAAATGCCCTTGGCCATCTCCTTCCTCTCTATAATAACAGCCACTTTCAGACGCATGGAAATTTTGCTTTCAATGCTCTTCGGGAGAAGCTTGTGCTTTATTTCATACTACCCCCATCCCAAATTATTAATCACTATTTAAAAACAATAATTTTAAGGATGCACCCAATCAACAACCAATTGTTCAGTATCGTGGAATTTGGTTTGTTATTTAAATCCCAAAAAGTAACGTGTAATATTAATATGGGACGTCCCACCAAAAGAAAATTGTGACGTGACTATTAATTTGGAAGAATGGAGGGAGTGTTAACTATTAGCACATACCACAATTGCAGCAATGGTAGCAGCCAGAACTTGCTGGTCCTAACTCCTAAGGCCTCCTACAAAAGCTCAAAATCAACAAGCTATTGATGCATTAACTCAATTAGAAATGAGCAAATGGAACCCATGTGTGAACTAGAGGCGCACAAACCCTTATTTGTGGTCAGCAAAACGGATCCACTTAGATAGAAATAGCCACCCAAAAGCGCTAAAATACCTGCTGTAGATGGCCCAGCGATAGTTGATATTATATGATGTAAACACGAAGCAAAAATTACACCTATACACAACATCATCATTCACAGGGCCTAACCCAGGTCAATTGGCATCCAAAGAGACATACTTAACACCACCTGAAATGGGGATAACCCTGTAGACCAATTAACATTATTGTTGCAAGGAAATTGAACATGGGTCACCACAATATCCCAACTCTTAGTAATGTCCCCCCTATAAAACACGGTAACAAGTCAATCACACACTGATTGAAGACCTCACTCTCTGTTCAACCACATCTCAGTCTCTGAGATGGAAGGCCATGAAAAACTAGAGCAAGCATCGTAGATGTTTCTACAAAGTACGTCAAAGATGCCCAATAAACTGCACATCTTGCCTTAAAGTAATATTTTTACACGGCAACTCATGCAAACGAATCCCCCCCAAAAAAATAGCAGTCAAGCTTCCGACAAACTGCACATATGACGTGAGCCATCTTCAAAAATAATTTACTATAAAAAAAGATCGGATCACAGTCATTGACTATCTTCGGGAACCACAGAATGGAATCCACTGACATGAGGAACGGCTAACCAGTATAGAGACATGCGTTCAAAGTGTTACCCTCCACCACAAGGCATACATAGCACCTCCGAATGAAGACAAGGTGTCCTTACTCTTAGAAAGCCAAAAGAATTGCTCACAAAATGCTTCCACCATGCAAATTATATCGATATGTCTAACCGACTGATTTGTATGACACGTATCGAGGATTTCATTGTGATATATTTAATTGTACATTTTTATTTTAGCCACTTCTAGGTTATTTCCTTAACTTTATATAAGTCTGTTAGCTAGAGGGTAATATTCCCTTGGAATACTCGAAGTGTCCTCATTAGTCAGTTTACATTTTTAGGTTTTGTCTTGGCTAGCAATATAACTTAGATTACTAATAAAGCCCAACTTAGATTACATATAAAGTGATGTAAGAGGAAGTGATCAGATGTATACAACAGGAGGAAGAAACTCTCTCTCTAGTAACCTTTCATAATCTCCAAAAAGTGATTACAAGGCAAGGCAAGTCAATCCTTTATATACTAGGGAGCAAAAGTGTAAAAGCACATCAATACCGCTCATTAGAAGAAATAATAAGAAAGACTCTCATGTCGTTGCATCATAAAGCATAACTTACTTTACAAATAAGGCTTTGGCCAACCATTGTAATTGTGTTACTTCAGAATAAAAAAAGGAGAGAACCCTCAACTTCCAAAATGTCGTTATTAATTTCCGTTGCGCTTACATCAAATTGGAATTAGAGTGGCGTTCGCTCTTAAATTGGTCACCAATGTTCTTCTCCATGGGTAAAGCTCGGAGGAATCGGCGGACCACTCCTCCAAACCATGCCGTAACCACCACTTGTCTTTACCCCCCAAATCCCTACAAACCACTAGCTCCCACACGATCCAAAGCCTCTCCACCCTCACCGAATCCAACGATCCTCACCAACATCAAAGCCACCCCTTAGTGATGCAAACACCACCAATTGGGTCCAAAGAAGAGAGAAAACAAAACAATCTTAAAATTGTATTATCAACCCAAAGAATAGTTACATCTCTCATTACATCATCACCTATTTATACTACTAGTAATCCTACTCTAACTAAAAAAGCATTAAAGACTAAAATACCCTTCATTTATTCTACTATTTCCTAAATAAAACTGAACCCCTTTATTGCATTTAATACTAACAATTAACAAAACTAAACAATAATACCAAAATGAAAGAGTTCGTGCTCGAACTTTAAATTGTTGGATCTGAATTGGGGCCAAATTAGATTTTCGTTTTTAACCCCAAAATGAGCAGCTGCCAAAAATACTTAGGGAGAGGCCCATGCATAATCCATCACCAAGTAAAAACCCATTTGGTCTAGCTCCCACTTTTATTAAACCCGCAACCCATGGACCTCCACCAGGCCTCGCCAAACATATAATCTCAAAAATGAAAGTGGGTCTTAACATTTACTTGGGTGCTAAATCCCAAACCAAACCATTAATGTCCATGAAGCCAAATATATTGCAAAGTGTTTCCAGAACCCTTGTTGCCACTATACATTGCAACCCTTTTTGCCATTAGGAATCCAATTTGGAAATTGCCGACAGAGATAATGACCTCTTTCTCTTCATCTCGATAGCGACTGATCATCCCTCCACCTGGGTCAAAAACCAAGATGGGATCGTGAAAACCTAGGTTGCAACTCCTATGGCCATCGCTGGAGAGTTCGCCAAGACATGTGACGGTCTGCCGGAGTCAAATCGACGACGATCGCTATCAATTTGCCCCCCCGCTTGTTCGATCCCTTCATACTTTTCTTCTCTCTCTTCGATTGAGTGGGTTTCAAATCGGAGGGTTTTCTCGTCCCCTTCTTTTTCATTACAATCCTAAGGCACAATTTCTTTTTTTGTTCATTTTGAGGGGTTTTGTTGGTTTGGGCAGCGAAAGATCTAATTTATCTCTGTAATTCTTGAACATTGGAATTAGGGTTTAAGATTAGAGCTAGGGTTTGTATGGGAGACATAATGGGTCGAGAAGAAGTGAAAACCTCTCATTTTGACAGAATAGGGTTTATTGGTACTTCATTTCAGCCCATTGTTTTTTTATTTCAGCCATCATTTGAACCATGATTTATTGTAGAGTTGTTAAACGATTTTCAAACTTGATATTATGATGTCTCTTCTTGGGAGCCATTAATGGTGAGATGCAATGGGAGGAGACACACACACACATCCAAGAGTTAATTTCGCTCCGATAACAATTTGATGCAAACACTACCAATTGGGTCCAAAGAAGATTGTGAAAACATAACAAATCTGAAAATTGTATTATCAAACCAAAGAATAATAACATCTTTTATTACATCGTCACCTATTTATACTACTAATAATCCTACTCTAACTAGGAAAGCACTTGAAGACTAAAATATCCTTCACTTATTCTAATATTTCCTAAAGAGGACTAAACCCCCTTCTATTACATTTAATACTGACTATTAACAAAACTAAACAGTAATACCCTATTCTATATCACCTAGCTACTAGAGCCTCCCACCCACCCAAACAACAAACAAAAACCTACTCCACCCTCCAATCGCAAACCCTAGCAAACACAACCCTTCGTCCGCTTCCCCACCCCTTGTCAAAGCTTTGTGATCCCCTTCAGACAAGTTACAGCGACAATGATGCAACAAAAACTCTAGGTCATGGGGAATGATGACATTGCCTTCCACATCACAGCTCCTCCAACCATCGTCAAAGCTCTCCAATGCTCGATGAGTCACTTGAGCTTGAACTTTACCAATCTCTCCACACTAACTGACTCCGACAGGAAACCGCTCATTCTGCTAGCGGCGCAAACTCGCCTTTTCCCTCGTTCCCTTCGTCGACCATCAAAAAATCCGAGAAGCCACGAAGCTCCGACAAGAGCTAAGCCACAAGGGTTGCTTAAGAGGAGAGCTTGTTGGGTCTTAGTTCAGCTCAAGACAAAAAAATCCAAACATACTCATTTTACTCCCCCGCTTGGCCAGACCCAAATCTAAATGAACCCACAATCCACCCACGCTTTAAAAACCCATCTGCTAAAAGTTTCCCTCTTACCCCCAAGGTTTCCAACTTCTAACAATTTTAAATCAGTTAACCAAGTTTAACCCACAACTCCCTTATGAAAATTACCCCCCACCCCACCCCACCCACCCACCCCAAAAACAAAAAAACTTTCAACAAAATTACCTAACCTTCCCTTCAAGTTTCAAATATTACGTCTTAGCGCCCAAATTTCTGAATCAATGCCTTTCACTACTACCCTTAGTTCGTTCGAGTAGCACCGTACACCCACCCAGGGGCTAGGCTGAATCTAGAGATTTAAGCAATCAACTTTAGGAGTTTTAAGGAGATTGAAGCATACTATCTAGAGGTCCTACAAGAAGTCATGGGAGAGGTTAAATATTGGAATGCGAAAGCTCTTTTTGGATCAACGCGGCCATGGGGTACCAGTTCAGCCTCATCACACGTGTCTCGTACAAGTAATGTTGTTAAGATTCGAAGCGTCCAACGGAGAAGCACTTTCTTGGAGGACCAAGTATGAGGAGACCGAGTTTTGGTGTAAATATAAGTTGTTCGCGATGAGTGCTTTCATTATTGATGGCACCATTTGAATGCCCTTGGGTGAACCATTAAATGTGGCCTTCATAATCGCAACGTCGAGTGCTTGTTTCCCTATATTGTGGCTTTGATCGACGTTCTAAGGGAGCTTGTGGTTGCTAGTGATCCCATTCTATTCTTTGCTATCTTCGACAAGAATTGTTGGGTCACTCCTACCAGGATGTGTATGCCACCGGAAACATTCATCATGTATTTGGCGAGGACGAGGCTGATTTTGTATCGGAGACTTCTTCAATATATTTTTGCTTAGATTAACAACATGACTCGCATTCATTTTCAAGAGTCAGAGTCGTACTATTTTGTCAACTTCCCGCTCTTCGAGAAGATTGTTATGTAACTGGTTCTTCTGAGATTGACTCGTAAGTTGGTGAATGCTCGCCTATGCATGGATATGAGAACCCGATTTGGGACCCCTTTGCGGCCCATATTGAGTAGGTTGGTCAATTCATTGCGTTGAAGATTTGGGTTGATATTACTGCATTCCCAAGATGGTATGTTTTTACCTCCTCCCTATTGTAAACTCCAATGGAAACTCCTTCCACGACAATTTTGGTTTCGATCACGGTTTCCCCCTCTCACATGGGGGGAGACGATAATGATTGAGGAGCAACAATCTTAATCGCTTTCCCCGCCTCGAAGCTAGGGACAAGCTTTGCTAAGTGGGAGATAGTGATGTGTAGTTCTCAAGGATTTCATCGTAATATTGAATTGTACATGTTTATTTTAGTCACATTTAGGTTATTTCCTTATTTCATATTAATATGCTAGCTACAAGGCAATATTCTCTTCGAATATTCTTAAGGGCCCTCTTTAATCACTTTACATTATTAGGTTATCTTAGCTATCAAGGTAACTTAGCTTTAGCATTTGGCCAAGAATTGTAATCACTTTACCTTTGAGAATAAATGAATGAAAGAAATCCGAACTTCCAAAATGTGAGTCTGATTGATTTCAGTTGTGCTTACAAAACCAACCCTCCAAAATAAACCTCTAAGGCAATATTCCACAACGAGGAAGTCGCAAGATGTAAAAATGATATTCCCCCGACACACCATATCATTCTTCACAAAAACGGGCTTGAAGTATAGATCATTGAACACACATATCTTATCGAAGACAAAAAACTAAAGCATCTCGCATCATTTATTTTATTCAAAAACAAAAAATTCATCCATGATCAAAAGTTTATACAACAAAGAAACTGTTCATCTCAAGAAATAATAAAGTAATACATCATCTTCGTAGCCAAAAAAAGTATACCCTACACATTCTACTCATATATTACAATTATTTCAATTAATGTTCAAAAAGGAAAAAGTTTGCAGCCCAAAAATAGATGGTGTTGAAGCTTTATTGGTTACCGAAAATTTAATCTTTGCCCATAAAGCCTCCATTTTAATATTTTTTTTTCTTCAAAGATCCATGAATTCTTCCATTCCAAATAAGCGAATGAGTAGCCAATCATCATCACCCAATGTATAAACGAAGAAAATGGGTTCATCGAATACTTTTAGACACAAACATACGATATGTATGAACCAAACGATATCTTATCCGCAACATGCCACCGACCATATAGTCTCACATTGCTTCGACAATCATCGCAGAACATTCAACGTAGTATCTTGGTTGCGTCGCATGGCTATAACTCTCACAGACTGGGTTAGGTTCGTCCATCCTCGTCGCTCATCAGATGCCATCCGTCAATCCTTGTCGATCGCGGAATAGCGCCAATCGTTCCCTCATGTGAAGTGAACATGGTCCAGCAATCCATTGGATGCCGCCAATCATACTCCCAACTTTTTTCTTATGTCATCGAAACAAACAGGAGAAACAATAACAATTGGCTCACAGTTCATCTTTATTCAAAGGCCCTAGCTAGGGTTCCAAATTTTAAAATTAGAGTTCATCACTTACAACAAAGAAAGGAGCCCTTCTATATGGGTTTATATAAAACAAAGGGCCATGCCAAATAAGTAAACGATTAGCCAAAGAAAGGAGCCCAAAACTAGGGCTTTATATTCAAGGAAACAAGTCGCAGATCATCATTGTTGGTCTTAGAGCAATCTTTACCATCTGCAAAATCATCCTCCAGCACCCTAGTTCAAGGAGGTGTTGAATCAGTGGGAAAATTAGGGATGCTGTATCGAAAAAATGTTATGTTGGGTTCGATTTGGGAGCGCAGTGTTGAAACCACCGTGGATCACGGGATGATAAGTAGTGGTGGAGAAGAGAGGACAAAAAACGAGGCAAGGTCGAAACCACCTCTACTATCGTCGCCGGCCAAGACCATGGCGACATAATGTGGATTTTAAGAGAATTGCCAATGAAAACCAAATTGGAGAAGAGGTCAAAAGCAGTGATGCATTGAGGCCGAACGGATGGGTGATGGCTTCCGACACCGTCAAGATACCAATGATTCGCAAGAGTTACAACGATGTTGAGTCCCATCCAACTCACCCGTCACTCCAATGAGTCCCACCAACTAATTGATTCCAAACAATATCATACCACCAATGAAGCTCTGTGGTTGATTGCTTTCTTTCTCTGCAGTAGCAAGGCACAACCTGAGAATTATTTTGGGGGGCATGGATCCTATGTACAACGGTTCGTGGATGTTGACACAGATTCTGGGAAAAAATTGGGGGATAGTATTCTGTTTGGAACGATTGGATGGGGCGGTGTTCATTTGTTTGCTAAAGATTTGCCCAACCTTGGCCCTTTAGGACATATGAAGATTGATTTCCTGGGTATATATAATTTGGGATCTACTCTAAATTTTCAAATGATGAGACTTAATGGGGAACCTAAGAGGAACCCAAGATTAAACCAACTTTATTTAAGCCGTTTAGAACATATGGAGGTTGATTTCCTGGGTATATATAATTTGGGATCTACTCTAAATTAAGAAAAGTGAATAAAAAAACACTTTGAACCGAAAGCAGAAAGTTTTCGAATATTTAGGCAATGGCGTGTTCCATTTAACCCCCTAAGCTCAAGTACAAGCTTCATAAAGGAGAGCAGAGTGATGGGTTTTAAGGAAGGATGCATGGTACATGGAATGGGTCTAAAGTAGACTCCGTTTTAATTGTATTTTCATTTTTATTTTAATAGCTATTGCTAGTAAATAAGGAATATTCGATATCCTCCAATTAGTCAGCAGGTAGACTAGTATTTTTAGCTATTAGGGTTTATTGGTGGATGCCCAAGCATATGGGCCTTTTATATATCATGTATTCTCCCTTTTGTAAAACCTTACGACTGAGATAAAGAGAAAATCCTATTATAATGATGTGAACGAAGAATAGCCATTATTTTTAGTAATTTTAGGGTTTTATTGTATTTTTGTTACTTTCTTTTATTTCCTTTATTTGATGTATTTTCTTTTATTAGTTGTTTGTTTGGTATTATAGGAAGGAAGTAGCAAAAGGCCAATATGGACATAATTGTAATTACTTCTTTAGCTTGGAGCCTAAGCTATCTTCCTCCTATAAATACCCTTTATGTAGACTCATTTGAGTCATTCTTCCATTATGAAATATTGAGAGAGAGAATTATCCTTTCTTCCTCCCATTTGACGTCATTTACGTCAATTGGTATCAGAGCCTAGTCGCTCCATCCCGCTTATGGGTCAAATCAATACGTTCTAAGAACAAATATTTGAATATCAATCTCATCGATCTCATAAGTATCATACCAAATCCCATTAATCGAATCACTTTTTCGAGAAATACGAGACATCTAAGTCATACAAGTAAAGAGATATATTCATTGATAGGAAAAAGAAAACCCCCGTTAAGGATGTTGCATAAAAAGCATCTATGTAACCACGATTATATGACCAATCATATATACCATTTATTAGTTTGTCCGAAAGAATTCTCTTAGGACCTTTTTTAATAAATGAATTAATTAAGTCCAAATTTTGCAAAGATGAATCACACATGGGTTACTGGGCATGTGAGTTTGATGTAGCCCATTAGATATCTTCGTATCCGAGAATCAACAAGCTCGACTCCGCATTGTTCACAAAATTTGTGCGTCCATGAGCCCATGCTAAAGTTTCAATCAATTCTTACCAATACCGACGCCAGGAGATTAAGAACATAAATCCAGTAGCCCAAACAAGATGTCCAAATAAGAACATCCACACTCATTTAATAAATATAAATGATTAATTTTATAAAAAAATATTTTTGTTTTTTCTAAATGTAATGACTAGAAGTGCTACCGATAATAATGATCCACATAGAAGGGCTATCCCCACTCGGACCAAGACAGAACCTTTACTTGTTCAAATAACAATTAAGGTGAAGCAGGGTCAGGAACGACGAATCTCTTTATGATAAACAAATCCATTTTACAAGTTCCCCTGTTGTCGTTGTAAAACAAAAACTCGTAAACAACGTCAAGGTGGGTTCAAGAAAGGATGAACACCTCCGACGAAAACCCTTTTAATCAAATCTTGGAGGCCCTCAACCGATTGTCGGCCCGGTTTGACGCACTCGACGCGCGTACTCCTCCACCAACCACCACCGCTCACCTTCCTCCACCACAACTAAAATTGTTACCCACCCCCATTAACCCTAACCCTAATTCAAGAAACCAAAACCCTAACCCCCAAAACCCATCTAACCACGTTTTCGCAACCATTTCCACCTTTCTACCCCAAAAAAAACCCACCACCACAAACAGCTTCCCAGAATACCCAAAAATACCTCCAGTCGCTACATCCCGAACCAAAACAGCCCGCCCTACACCCAATTGTACCCCAGCCCCAACCCAATGGTCGGACAACCATTCTGGTGGCCAACGCAGCCCCTACGGCTGCCAATGCCCCTATCCAAGTCAGTCGACCTCCGACCAGCCTCCTCTGTCCCATTCCGACGCCGACCAGCCCTCTAGAGTCTCCCGAAGCTACTGCTCTCTTCCCGACCATCAAAATAAACTCCCGACAGTCACCACCTCGCCCTCTCTTGGGTCGGACCACACCTCAGGTGGTCGGCAGGCATTCCCCTACCCTGGGCGACCCCAACCCACTAAGGTTCCGCCTTGGGAAAGGTCGGAAACCACCGGAGACAGCCTCCGGCAGCCGCAACCCCATCCCCATAGACAAAAGGGCCCTGGACAACCCCCACTCCCAGATCTGCTACCCCCTCTTCCAGATCTTAATCGAAACCCTCTAGATCTGGTCAGATCAAGTCCCAGCCACCTATTTTTTGTCATAACCCACCAACATGTGCAAAAACTAGGGTTTAATACCAAAACCTTGGTTTTTGATCCGGACGGTACATATTTTTTTATTATTGGCATGTGTGGCACGAGGAAGAAGATGAAGAATAATGCAAGATTTGAAGAATCATCCTCAAAATTTTCAGAAATTCACTTTTGCCCCCTCAAGTTTTGTCTCTTCCGCAATTTTAGGAAGTTTTGCATTTGACCTCAATCTTAAAGTTCGAGGACGAACTTTTTCAAAGGCGGAGAGAATGATGTGAACGAAGAACAGGGGTTATTTTTAGTAATTTTAGGGTTTTATTGTATTTTTGTTACTTTCTTTTATTTCCTTTATTTCATGTATTTTCTTTTATTAATTGTTTGTTTGGTATTATAAGAAGAGGAAGTAGCAAAAGGCTAATAGGGACATAATTGTAATTACTTCTTTAGCTTGGAGCCTAAACTATCTTCCTCCTATTAATACCCCTTATCCTTATGTAGACTCATTTGAGTGTGGAGATATTGAGATTTGAGAGAGTTTAGAGAGAGAATTATCCTTTTTTGCTCCCATTTAACGTATTTACGTCATATTATGTGTGCAGTGTATTCAGTAACCGCTTCGGCAATTATGTCACATAAGTGTTTTTTTATCAGAAACACAATTTCCATTAATCTTTAGAGGGAAAGGTACCGAAATTCAGAACAAACAAAACAATGAACCAGCATCCCACAGATACAACCAAAAAAAAAATCCAAAAGTTTGTACAAGATAAAGAAAACAAACAAAAAAGAACCAAAAAAACCACTACATATGCTCACACCCAACATGCCCCGGACGTGAATTTCCCAAACATGCCCAAATAAGTTGATCAACGTTCCCAGAGAAGTTAATCAAGATATTTGTAAAGCCTATTTGCAGTAGAGAGTCCTTGTTTTCAAACCTCTGTTAGCGCGATCTAACAGGTCTAAAATCCAGTGACAGAAAATTCCAAGAAAGATTCAACTTTCAATGTTAAAACTTGTATCTATTGTGATGGTTTTTCAGCCATTACGCTAGCAAGTGCATTGGATGCAGCTTTTTGTCAAGTTGGGGAGACCATCATTAATGATGGCATACTGACACTCCCATTCTCTGCCTCCACTTTCAAGGCTGAGCTTTGTCAAAGGGTCGAGAATGATATGAATGCACATGTGGCAATCATGGAGGAAAGAATAATTGGAGAATAAATAAATATGATACTTCATATCTTTTATTACCAATAGATACTCATAATATCTTTTATTTTTATTCCTCTACGCAATCAAGGGAAAACAAAAGGCCAAAAAATACCCAAGAAAAAGAAAGTGGAGGAAGCAAAGAAAACAAAGGGGACAGAATCATATGTGCATCTCAGAATAATGAAGCAATTATCTACATATCACAAGAAATATCTACACATTTGATTGATGGACAGCTAATAGGTACTCTTCCTTTTTTCCGATGAGAGGCAGCATATAGATACCTTTAAAAACATGGATCCATACAACAGACTGATTGATTCTCTAAGATAAACTAGAAACCAGAAGGCACCTTTTAATGGCATTCCTGCACTCATGGTTCCCCTTCAGGTAGCCATTCGAATTTGCTTTTCTTACCTTGTCTTTTTTCAGTACTGTTATCCACGCGCCGACTCATATATTTGTCGTTGATCTCAAACCCGAAACTCATTCCTCTTATCTATCAATTCACCATATGACATACATCAGTTCCAATTCCAATGTTTAAAGAATCATACAAAACATTACAATGCGACAGTTAAACAAGTTGAAGCTTAGAATGAGGATAGCAGTTATTAACTAATTTTAAGTGTTCAAGAGTTTCTGTTCTACGTGTAAAGGAAGAAGAGAATATCAGGTAATTTTTCATGCAAGAACTAACATATAAAAGTAATCATGCATCGCATCCTTAACATATAACTGTATTCTGAATATGACAGGCGTACTACTCAAGGGGAGCAGCCAAGAAAGATATTAAGAACAGCATACAGGAAGCTCAAGAAATTGATATAGCGTCTATGTAACAACATGAGAATATCAATGCACGCAAATTGAAGAAGGGAACTTACATACCTCGATCAAACAACTTGGACTAAGTCTCAACAACTGTCCAGTAGCAACAGGTTTACCATTCACAGAGATTGAATTCTTCCCAAGATTTTTCAAAAAGAAAGATCCATCCTCTTCCATCTTGATAGTTGCCTAATCAGATACAGCCAACAATACTAAGGCTCATGTACAATTCAAAACCGCAAGGGATGTGGGAGAAGGGATGTGGGAGAAGTTAGATAGTGTCTTAGTAAAAATATATTGTGCAAAATAATATATAATTATATAGAGAGACATATATAATATAAAGTACTGCTCCTGTAAGACCTAAAATAAGGATTTAAAGGAAGGACCATGTTTTCCACCATTAGATGCATTTAAGGACAAGGAGAGAGAATGCATCTAATCGTGAAAAACATGGTCCTTACTTTAAGCCCTTACTTTAGGTCCTTGCAAGAGTGTTTTTGTATACATAGAAAGAAAGAGAGAACTTTATATATCGCTGAATTACTTGTTATTTTAGCCTTTATCGTATTTTTCCTTTATATTGGTCCTTTTGTGTTTTGGACTTTAGTTTTTGTAGTATATTATTTTGGGTTTGGTAGTCTTTCCAAATCTCAGATAGTATAAATACAACTACTGGCCTCTAAATTAAGAAAGCCTTTGAAAAAACCTTTTCGGTATCACAGTCAAACTAAATTTTCTCTCTCGATAGCCCCTTTCTCCCTCTAACCCTAACATTAGCTTGCCACATCACTGATCACCTAGGGTTTGGCAGACCTTCATCATATATATGTATCGAGACAGACAGACAGAGAGAGGGAAATGAGGGACACAAACTTCATTTATTTGCCTAACTATATCTTCCTTAATATTTATCATAATATAATCATACTACATCAGACTCTGATCAAATTTTAATTTAGGGGCTGAAAACATTGCTTAAGAAAATCAGTCCTCAAGAGTATGCTCGACATTGGTTGAGCAGATTTTATTGCCAACCTTATTCTAGCCCCTCCCTTGCCTCTCCCTTCTGTATCCCTTGGGGACTAAACCTTAAACTTATTTTCTGTTATACTTTAGCAAATAATATTACTGAAAAAATGTACACGTACTGAATATAATTTTTGTCTCATAGTTTTGGAGTGTTCCAATGAAATTATGTATAAACAAGCAAAGAATAATTAATGACAAATGATGGAACAAATAGATAAGAGTGACTAAGTGAACCAAGAAGTTCAAATTTTCATAGTAATCACAACTAGACTCTCACCAACAACCCACGATCTTCATAAACTACAAGTGATAACAATAATAAAAACTGAAAAGGTGATTCCAACAATCCCACCTGCCGTCTAGATATTTTGTTGGCACGGCCTTCTTTTCTCAAATCGATATCAACATAAATGTCATCCGTTGATCTTCCAAGAACAACCTACAAAGACAAGCTTGTTCAAATAAGAAAAAGAGAACAGTCGAGCACAAGAGAAAAGGATGGAGCTACAGATGCCAATGACGTTGTATCCACACCACCAACCCCCCATGTGGCATAGTGGTATTTAAGTCCCTCCCACATCACAGATGGAGGGTTTAAACCCAATGGTTATACCTGAAGTTCTTAGAAATTTTTGAAAATATGAAATCGAACTACACAACTTAACGCCATGGTTTAGGTCAATAAAATTGTTAATTGACTTTTGATCTTGCTAAAATTGAACAATTTCAGGTTATATTAATAAATGGCAAAGAGAGTGCATAAAACAAACAAACAATGAGGAATTCTCGTTACAATGTTAATACAGCACAATGGTAAACAGTTCTATGCATATAAATATGATGGAAATGGGCGCTATTTTAGGTCTTTATTACTCATTTTATTCTCTTTTGTATTTTCTTTCATTTTATTATTGTATTTTCCTTTATTTTTGTTATTGTATTTAGAGGTAAGTAGTAATGGCATTTTTGTAATTACTCCCTTAACTTGGAGCCTAAGTTACTCCTCCCCTATAAATACTCACTTGTAAGCCTCATTTGAGGTAGACTTGAATTTTTAAATAGAAAAGAGCGTTTTTCTCTCTAAAGTGGTGTTTAGATAATTTTAGGAGCCTTTTGATTGGTGGTTTACGTCAAATTGGTATCAGAACGGGTGTCGCTCCACATTGGTATTTGGTGTATCAGCATTTTATTTTTTTATCAAATAGTACACTACTATTCAATGGCTCCCAAGAAATCCAAACAACAACAAAATGAGAATCGAGAGTTGAGGCAACAAATTGCGGAGTTGCAGCAACAAATGGCCCAGCTCTTTGCTAACCTAGGGCTAAAACCTAACCCTCCAACCCCCATGGCTGCCCCAATCCAAAAAGAACCACAAACCCTAGCCCCCCCCCCCTTCCTTCTAACCCTAACCCAAGCTTACGCCCCGTTGCCTCAGCCTTACCCTGTAATACCTCGCCCCGCATTTTTAACCGTATTCATGGAATTCGGTGATTTAGTACGACTAGACCTCGGGTCAAATATGCGTAGCTTCGCAGCCTTCGTACTTGTCGAATCGAAGCTTACACAACTCGAAATTTATTTCTAAAGATTTAGATGTCGTTCGAACGAAGGCCATTCTCGTTCGAACACGTTCGAACGAGACATCTAACGACCTGGGTTTTGAATTATGCTGAAATCTCGTTGGAAGGGTCGTTCGAACGAGATATTTGACGACTTGGGTGCTGAAATCTCATTGGTAGAGTCGTTCGAACGAGACCAAGGGTCATTCGAACGACCGGTGCCAGATTTGAAAATCTTATCCTTTTAATGTGTTGTCAAGGCGTGGTCCGTCGAAGTTGATGACGTGTCGACTTCTCAACGGCCAGATCAGGTGTGGGGTTAATGACTAGATTACCCTTAGCTTATAGAGTAGGGTGTGGGGGTATTTGGGATATTTGACTCTTAAGGGTTTTGGGGTTATTTAAGTGTAAGAATGCCCATTCTAGGGCATCCCTAGAATGGGAATTTTCCAATCAGATTCCTCCTCTCTCTAGCTTGAGAGCTTTCCCCACTCCCAACCACCATAAACCACCCTACACCACCATCTCACCACCTTCTGTCACTATATTTTACTATTGTTCCACCATATATAAGCCTTGTACACCCATTCCATCATTGATAAGGAAGAGCTACGAATTTTGGAGTTATATTTGGGGTTTTCCTTGGAGAAGATGAAGTAAGTCTTGCTTTGGAGCTTAGGAGGAAGCATTTGGTAACCCTTTGAGGCCACCTTTGAAGGTGGGGGTTGCTCCTCCTACACTAACACCACCATTGAAGCCATTAGAGGTGGGTAGCCTTACTCTTAATGTAAAAGTGTTATTTTTGCATTATAGTCTTGTAATTAGACTATTTGAGTAAGGTGTATTTAGTTGAGTGGTATAATTGTTGTGTAGAAGACGATAAACATTTTTATGAAATAAAAATGTTGGAAAAATGTTGTTTTGTTGAAAATAAAGAAGAAATAAATATTTCAAGGTTTTGAAATAGTAGGGTTGATGTTTTATGAAAATGGTGTATTGTCTAGGAATATTGATGAAAACATTTTTATGAAATAAAATGTTTGAAGATAATGTCATATTTTGATAATCATTAGTGAATTAATGTTTTTGCAAAAATGATGATCTTATGAAAAATAGACATTTGTTGAGATTGAAGAAATAAAAATGTCTTTTGAGCCTTAAAATGTATTTTCGCAAGTATAATGGTTTCCTATGATGAAATATATGTTTAAATCATGCAATAGAATTTTGGGTTAAATTCCATCTTCTCATGCATATAAACTTGTAAATTTTGATATTACATGTATAAACAAGTTTAAAGAAAGTTTTTGTTGGGTTTAAACAAGAAATAATGAAAGTTGGAATTTTAGTCTTCAAAGTAGGTGTAATTGGGACTAAAAGATATGATGAGAATGAGGTTAAAAGACTGCATGTTAAATAAAAAGAAATGGCAATTTTCTTATAAAAGTAGTCATAAGTGTGAATGTATCTCTTAAATGAAGAAGTAAAGAAATGTGTGTGTTTGAAAAATGTTTATAAAAAGGGAATTAAAGGTGTAAAGGTATTTCTAAATAAGAAGTGTAAAAGGGTGTTAAAGTGTTAAGACACTCAAGAAGTTGGTGTGAAAAACTTAATAGTGTGTTTGGTGAAATTAACACCGAGTAAAAGGTGATTATGGAAACAAAAGGGGTAAAATGGCAATTTTACTTCAAGTGAAACATTTTTATGAAATAAAAATGTTTGAAAGGGTGTTACACAAAGTAGTCCTAAACGAATATGATTTTTGGAATAAAAAATCAAGGTTAAAGGATAAAGGACATGAAATGGAAAATTTTCACAGTGCAACACAAACGGATTTTGGCTTCGGCCGGATAAAATGGATAAGTTGAATAATGTGGACAATTGTAAAATGTTAAAACACATTAAAGGGAACTCGGATGATACCGGGATAAAGCAAGAAGGGCCCGGAGCCCTTGGGTGAAAAGTCTTAAATCAGTGGCCATAGCATATGGTGCGCATAGCCGTTGGTGTGGAGCCCGTGTAAGTATGCGGTATAGGAAGATTCCAAGAAAAGATAAAGGAAATATGGAACATATTAAAAAATGGGTTGTGTGGTAAATGTGTTAATACAACCTAACTTGAATAAATGTAATAAATGTTCCAGTAAAGGTAAAATGGACAAGTAAATGCATAGATCTATTAATGTCCATAAGATAAGGTAAAAAGGATAAAGTGGGTAAATGGGTAATTAAGCAACCAAGTTGTTAAACCCATAATTTGCAAAAGCACGTATTGAAAAGATTTTCTAACGACAAATAAGTATTTTCTGACACGGTGAATGCGTGCGTTGAAATGGTGCTTTTCAATGAAAATACTCAAATATATTTACATGAATAAAAAAAGTGATTCCGGTAAAGGAATGGATTTGGATAAATCAAGTGCAATGGTTTCAAGTGTTGAACCGGGTGTGTTAAATAAAGTGAGAAATACTAAGTGTGAATAAAGGAAGTCTTCACAAGATTAAGGTAAATTAATGTGGATAAGTAAGGTTTTCGGAAGTAAAACGGTTAATGCTTTGGAATGTGTGTTTTTCAAAGGTATACGTATGTAGATATATACATATTTTCACATGCATGTGGTTGTAGTGTGTGAGTAATCCTTTCTGCCGTTCGTTTTTATACTCCCTGTAAATTTCCACTGGGCATTGGCTCACACTCTCGCTTTGTTACGACATGTTGGGTGCGGGTTCGTATTTTAAGGGCATTACACAGGTTAGTACTTTATTTATCTTTGCATTAGTAGCTCTGTTTACTTGAACTTCGGGGTGCTCCCCATGGGTCCTCCACGTAGTTTATCTTGAAACTGATATCTCATGCTAAACAAGTGAAACGTTGATTAAAATAAAACTGGACTAGCAACATTATATAGGATTGTTCCATTGCACTTCATACCTAACGCTCGGATCGGACCGGGTTGACTACTTTAACCCATAAATCCGGGTCGAGGCGTTACAAATGGTATCAGAGCACTAGGTTCAAGGCTCCTTTCGGGTGTTACGTGGTGAGGTCAGTATTGGATCTTTCGACGTCGCTGTTGTTTGGGCCACTCATGCTAGTTTGATGACGGTTTAATTCGTGTCCTCGACGGTAGGGTCTAAGAAGTTAGCACGGCAAGTTAGATTAGTGCCAAGTGGCACACGATTAAATTGATGGTTATTAATCGCTTCCGCATTTCTGATTAGAATTGTAGTGATTTACGGGTGTCCGTGCAAACCTATAGTAGTGACACCGTAGTTGTTAGTGTGAGGTGCATGTGTTAAATTTCGATCGCATAGAATCATTTGAGGTGTCGATAGAGCGAAGTGGTGTCCAATGGGCAAGTGGCATGAATTGCATATAGCATATGATCAACAGTAGAGGTTAATGATTAGGGTGTCTCGACTAGGCACTAATGATTGGTGATTAAAAGGCATATCTAACCCTTAAGTACGGCGCTTATGGGGAATTAACGCCAGTAATGTAATTAGGCAAATTCGATCCTTAGGGTGATATCACAATTGAGGGTAATTCCGAAAACACATGAAGTTGTGTATAATGATAGTGGCAATGCCGTAAAGCCTTGTGTGAGATGTGGTGTGAAATAACTTTAGTGATGAGAGTAGCCTCGTAATGGCAACAATAAGTAGTATTTGCTACGACCTAGAGGTAAAGGTTGTGCATCTCATGCGTGGAGACTAGATAGTTGAATAGCATTCACAAGTATTGATTCTTGTGGTGAAAACATGTTAGCCCCTTTGGTTGAGAACTTAGGGTGGGTGTACCTGGGTTATGATATGATATTGGGGAATAGAATCTCGTGCGGCATCCGTGGTGAGGGCCTTGGCGTTTATAGGCAATACCCGACGCCCATATCCTACCAAGATTTATAGTCACGTTAACTCGTAAGTTAGCACTTGATATGATATATTAGCATAGTGAAACGATTTTAGTTGCCATAGTTGAACGGTCATTGAGAATTGGGTGAGGTAGACCTCGAGGTTTATAGGGTGCAGGCGACGTCCTGTATCCTGCCATGACCCGTAGTAGCATTAGTTATAGTTTGTACGTGACTTATAGTCACAGCCGTTCGGAAAAGAAGTAAGATTAGTATCCAAGTGTTGAACTCATTTTAGCCGTCGAGGTAATGGCTAGGTGCAAGGAAATCCTAGTGTGTGAGTAGTTCATAGGCTCGTTGAGGTGTCCATAGGACAAATCGGGTGTGGCATCATTGAGGATAAATATCAAATGTTGTGATGTCTCGAGGCGTTTGGGGATTAAGATGCACTGTAGTTAGAAGCTCGTAGACTAGCGTCTTTGATATCGACGTGGTTATTGAAAAGTTTGTAGAGTGCACCTATGATGATAAAAGTATAGACAATGAAACCTTGTCGAGTTTTGGAACTTTACATGAAATATGTTTGGTGTTCTTAGAAGACCAATCAAGTCTAGTAAAGAGAGGCGAATGATGATCCCAGATTGCTGGTTGTGTAGAATACATGCCGAGTATGGCTTTCCAATCGGCACAGATGGGTGGTGCAATCCCTAAGGTATGACGATAATAGTATCGTTATAGGAGTGATGCTCGAATGTCATGGAATGACTAGTATGGATGCGGTAATACTCGGTTTCAAGACGTACTAGGAAATGTATTCGAGAGTGATAACGCCATGTGGAGACTTGCAAATGGCATTAAGGTGGGGTGGCATCGAAACATGATTGTTATGTCGGGGTGCCGACAGTGTATGCTAGAGTAGCCTTTGCAATGCAAGGATTAGTTATTAGCACGTCTTGTCAAGCTGGTGCGGATTAGCAAATCTAGCCCAGTGTGATATTAACTTCCCTTGGGGTACCAATGACAGCGGGTGTGGTCGTCACGAAAATCCCGTGCAAATAGAATGGATAAGGTGAATTGGTGGCAACCTTGTGGTCAAAAAGGACACGATTAAGTGAGTGCCTTGCTTGACTAAGTAATGAATATGAAAGTTTAGGATCTAGATCACGATAAGTTAAGCGGGCAATAACTTAGGTGTAATAGGTTGGTGACGTCGTCACTTGTTATTGGATAAGGTCGATGTAGACAAGGCGTGAGGTATCCGCCAATCAGAATGATTCATTCACGCCAAGGGTGTGGAAGGTAGGGCCTTGCTCCCAAGGAGGGAAGTCGGGCATTGACTTCCTCAAGGACTACTAATTCGTAAATTGCGATCGCATTATGAGAATGAATAGTTGAGATTCGATTCGTCATAGCTAGTAACCCAGGATATATGGCCAGAAGTAGTACTCGGTGAGAGTTTTGTGAATGAGTGGTATGACTTCTAGTATATGGTATAGGTTTGCTTCCATAAGTCAGAATCAGAGGCCTGTGGTCGAAATTCCTCGGGACGGTTGCTAGCCCCTCTGACTCAAGTGCGTTCCTTTCGGTTTTGACAATTGGGAATCAGTATTCTCACCTTTGTGGTGACTCAAATAGGTACCATGCCATGGTACGGCAGGGTGGAGCCTGGGAGAGCGCGGTGGACCGGGTTTGGTCAATGCAGCTCGGTAACTGGGTGCGCTCATCTGAGGTATTCTTGCTATTGCATAAAATTTTGCGTACGGGTGGCTACACTTTCGGCCATTCGATTCGTAGTATCAATCTCCTTTAGACTCATGGACTCTCGATTGGCTAGCTCGGCAGCCAGTGGCTCGGGTTGTGATGAGCAGGATGATGGCTTGAGGATACAGTATAGTGTTGTAAATTGAGGAAAAACTTAGCATATGATGTTGCTTTGCCACGGTGAGTGGATTAGAGTGAGACTTTAGTGAGTACTCAAGGATGAGACACCAAAGGTAGTGGTAGTGGTAGTGTTAGGTTCATCAGAGTGATGCAGCGGAAGGTGTAAACCGGGCATACAATAATAATTTGATAGGATCTCTCCTCCTTGGAGGGAGAGAATGACATGGTAGAGTTATCGGCAAATTCATGCAAGTTATACAGTTAGGATAACTTGGAAATTTGTGAGACACGGGATGTACGGTCCTAAGCTAGAAATTGATTTTTGGTGTTATATGCGACGGATGGTTGTATCATGATTTGCTTTGAGCGAGCATTGATCGCTAAAAACGGTTTGCCCGTAAAGGCATCGGTATGCCTTGGATACTAGTGTAGGTAGTGCTAGGAATGTGTGGACTTAATCATAAGGCGAGTGGAGACTCGGAGTAAATTATGCAGTGGCATAGTTGACGAAATGGTGAGCATTAGAGCATGTTGCATGTTCAACATTGGGGCATCTTTAGCGCTAAGGAACTCGATGAATTGTCTTGTAGGATCTCTAGGACTTAGGCCCCATGAGTTTGAGGATTTGTGAAACGAGAATTTCGGGAACGAAATTCCCAAAGAGGGAAGTTTGTAATGCCCCCGCCATGCAATTTTACCCATATTCATGGAATTTGGTGATTTAGTACGACTAGACCTGTTTAGATAGATCTCGGGTCAAATATGGGTAGCTTCGTAGCCTTCGTACTTGTCGAATCGAAGCTTTCACAACTCGAAATTTATTTCAGAACATTTAGATGTCGTTCGAACGAAGGGCATCCTCGTTCGAACAAGGCCTCCAACGACCTGAGTTTTGAATATACTAAAATCTCGTTGGAAGGGTCGTTCGAACGAGAGTTGTTCGAACGAGATATCTGACGACTTAGGTGCTGAAATCTCAGTGGTAGAATCGTTTGAATGAGACCAAGGGTCGTTTGAACGACCGGAGCCAGATTTGAAAATCTTATCCTTTTAATGTGCTGTCAAGGTGTGGTCCGTCGGATTTGATGACGTGTCTTCTTCTCAATGGCACAGATCAGCTGTGGGCTTAATGACTAGGTTACCCTTAGCTTATAGAGTGGGGTGTGGAGGTATTTGGGTTATTTGACCCATAAGGGTTTGGGGGTTATTTAAGTGTAAGAATGACCATTCTAGGGCATTTTCCAATCAGATTTCTCCTCTCTCTAGCTTGAGAGCTTTCTCCACCCCCAACCACCCTACACCACCATCCCACCACCTTGTGTCACTATATTTTACTAGTGTTCCACCATATACAAGCCTTGTACACCCATTTCCATCATTGATAAGGAAGAGCTATGAATTTGGAAGTTATATTTGGGGTTTTCCTTGGAGAGGATGAAGTGGGTTTTAATGGAGTTGAAGTGGGTCTTATTTTGGAGCTTAGGAGGAAGCATTTGGTAACCCCTTGAGGTGACCTTTGGAGGTGGGGGTTGCTCCTCCTACACCAACACCACCATTGAAGCCATTAGAGGTGGGTAGACCTTACTCTTAGTGTAAAAGTATTATTTTTGCATTATAGTCTTGTAGTTAGACTATTTGAGTAAGGTGTATTTAGTTGAGTGGTATAATTGTTGTGTAGAAGACGATAAATATTTTTATGAAATGAAAATATTGGAAAAATGTTGTTCTGTTGAAAATAAAGAAGAAATAAATATTTCAAGGTTTTGAAATAGTAAGGGTTGATGTTTTATGAAAATGGTGTATTTTCTAGGAATATTGATGAAAACATTTTTATGAAATAAAGTGTTTGAAGATAATGTCATATTTTGATAAACATTGGTGAATTAATGTTTCTTGCAAAAAGGTTGATCTTATGAAAAATAGACATTTGTTGAGATTGAAGAAATACAAATGTCTTTTGTGCCTTAAAAATGTATTTTCGCAAGTGTAATGGTTTCCTATGAGGAAAAATATGTATAAACCATGTAGTTTGGGTTAAATTCAATCTTCTTTCTCATGCATATAAACTTGTCGTATTTTGATATTAAATGTATAAACAAGTTTAAAGAAGGTTTTTGTTAGGTTTAAACAAGAAATAATGAAAGTTGGAATTTTAGTCTTCAAAGTATGTGTAATTGGAACTAAAAGATACGATGAGAATGAGGTTAAAAGACTACATGTTAAATAAAAAGAAATGGCAATTTTATTATAAATGTAGTCTTCAGTGTGAATGTATTTCTTATGAAGAAGTAAAGAAATGTGTGTTTGGGAAATGTTGATAAAAAGGGAATTAAAGCTGTAAAGGTATTTCCAAATAAGAAAGATATTACTCAAAGTGTAAAATGGTGTTAAAGTCTTAAGACACTCAAAAAGTTGGTGTGAATAACTTGATAGTGTTTTTGGTGAAATTAACACTTGTGAAAATGGAGTAAAAGGTGATTTTGGAAACAAAAGGGGTAAAATGGCAATTTTACTTCAAGTGAAACATTTTTATGAAATAAAAACGTTGGAAAGGATGTTACACAAAGTAGTCCTAAACGAATATGATTTTTGGAATAAAAAATCAAGGTTAAAGGATAAAGGACTTGAAATGGTAAATTTTCAAAGCGTAACACAAATTGGGGCGGTAAAGTCCCGGGTTTTGACTTCGGCCGGATAAAACGGATAAGTGGAATAATGTGGACATTTGTAAAATGTTAAAACACGATAAACGGAACTCGGATGACACCGGGATAAACCAAGAAAGGCCGGGAGCCCATGGGTGAAAAGCCCTAAATCACTAGCCAGAATATACGGTGCGCATAGCCGTCAGTGTGGAGCCCGCGTAAGTATGCGGTATAGGAAGATTCCAAGAAAAGATAAAGGAAATATGGAACATATCAAGAAATGGGTTGTGAGGTAAATGTGTTAATACAACCTAACTTGAATGAATGTAATAAATGTTCCGGTAAATGTGAAATGAACAAGTAAATGTGTAAATCTATTAATGTCCATAAGATACGGTAAAAAGGATAAAGTAAGTGGGTAAATGGGTAATTAAGCAACCAAGTTGTTAAACCCATAATTTGCATAAGCACGTATTGAAAAGGTTTTCTAACGACAAATAAGTATTTTCTGACACGGTGAATGCGTGCATTAAAATGGTGTTTTTCAATGAAAATACTAAAAAATATTTGCATGAATAAAAAGGGTGATTCCGGTAAAGGAATGGGTTTGGATAAATCAAGTGTAATGGTTTCAGGTGTTGAACCGGGTGTGTTAAATAAAGTGAGAAATACTAAGTGCGAATAAAGGAAGTCTTCACAAGATTAAGGTAAATTAATCTGGATAAGTAAGGTTTTCGGAAGTAAAACGGTTAATGCTTTGGAATATGTATTTTCAAAGGTATACGTATGGAGATATATACATATTTTCACATGCATGTGGTTGTCGCGTGTGAATAATCCTTTCTACCTTTCGTTTCTATACCGCTTGTAAATTCCCACTGGGCATACGCTCACACCCTCGCTTTGTTACGACAGGTTGGGTGCGGGTTCGTATTTTGAGAGCGTTATATAGGTAAGTACTTTATTTATCTTTGCGTTAGTAGCTCTGTTTACTTGGACTTCAGGGTGCTCCCCCATGGGTCCTCCACGTAGCTTATCTTGACACTGGTATCGCATGTAAACAAGTGAAACATTGATTAAAATAAAACTGGACTAGCAACATTATATAGGATTGTTCCATTGCACTTCATACCTAACGCTCAGGTCGGACCGGGTTGACTACGGGTAACCCATAAATCCGGGTCGGAGCATTACATACCCCGCCACCATCGGACCCCAAAAAACCTCTACTCCACCACATACCCAGCCTTACCTACTGCCCCAACCAAAAAAAAAAACTAATCACGACCCTAACCCTTGTCGCCCAGCCCCCCGTAACCCCCCGAAGACCCCACCCCACCCGCCGACCACCCCACTGGACAAAAAACCACTGCCGACAGCAGCCCCAGCCCCCTGTTGGCCGCCGACTTCCCCTAGTGGTTGCGCAGGCCCCCATCCCCGGTTTGCTCCTGAAAACCTAGGGTTTTGCCCTAAGCCTGCTCGGAAACCCCCTGGGCTACCCTACTGAACCCCAAACACTTCTACACGCTTCCAAACTATGGTTTTTGACCCGGGTGGAAACTTCTACGACTGGTATGAAAGAGAAGAAGAAATGAAAGAAAGATTTGTGGAATGTGCCCCCTCAAGTTTCAAATATTTATTTTTAGCCCCCACAAGTTTTTGGCACCAATTTTTGGAAGTTCCTCACGAATCCCCAATTTTTTGAGTGCTTGAGGACAAACTTGGTTTTAAGAGGGGGAAAATGATGGAAATGGGCTCTATTTTAGAATTTTATTAGTTATTTTATTTTCTTTTGCATTTTCTTTCATTTTATTGTATTTTCCTTTATTTTTGTTATTGTATTTAGAGGTAAGGAATAGTAATTGCATTTTTGTAATTAGGGCCTTAGCTTGGAGCCTAAGCTACTCCTCCCCTTTAAGCCTCATATGAGGTAGACCTGAATTTTGAATAGAAAAGAGTGTCTCTCTCTAAAGTGGTGTTTAGATAATTTTAGGAGCCGTTTGACGGGTGATTTACGTCAGCATAAATTTTAGAAAATGAAAGGACAAGTTTTTATTAACCTATACAAAACATGCATAAACCTATGACCATTAACAAGGATAAAAACTATAGGACCAAAACTAGAGTGGATCTTCGGGTGCAAGTTGCAACCAAAATGTGTAAAAAAATTACTTAGGACTTTGTTGTAAAGCAAGGCAAAGGAAACACTTAAATTTAACTCAAAGTATGTTGATTCACGATGAATATACAGGTAAAACAAAAGTTAAAATAGTAGATAAATTTGGAAATGCCAAATTCAGACTACAAATTTAGATATGAAATGGTTCCATGATATTTTTACGAGAAAACAAAATACTTCATATTCTACATTGGATTCTGCAAACAAAACTGATGCCATTTAATTTGTGTTTCTGTAAAAGCTCATGTAAAAACTCAGTATAAGTCTGTTCAGCACAAAGTTTTTTATGCAAATATGGGTGCGGATGCATAAAAAAAGAAGTTAACTACACCACAACAACAATATAGAAAATGTAGGAGGTTCTATTATTTCTCTCTAATCTCTTAATCTCAAATGGTCAAAGTGATACAATAAGGGCATCAATAGCTATTTATACTAAGAGGCTAGAAAAGGAAAAACAAAGAATAAATGCTAAAAAGATGACTATATCCCTATGATCCTGCATCACTCCCCCCAACCCCCCGAGAGGAATCCATATATGCAGAGTACTGGCGAAAGAAGTCAGGTCAACTTGCTGCAATGTCGCCTCAGTAATCCAAGAGTCTGCGGCCGCAGGATGCCCAACCCAACGGACCAAATAGCGTGTGTAATCACCCGATGCAGAGGAGATAAAGGTGGAATTAAGTACTCCCTCAATACGGTCAACGTGAGAACGGACTGGCTGAGCCGACAAAGTGGAAGAGGGATGGGAAGGTGGGTACCCTGAAAAGGAGAAAGGTTCGCCACATTAAATGTATGATGCATGCGAAACTCCGGAGGAAGGTTAACCTCGTACGCATTCGGCCCACAAGCGCGAACAATAGGAAACAGCCCAAAACGTCGCATAAGAAGCCTGTCGCCTTTACCAACACGGTGTGGTTTCTAGAGGTACACCATGACCAAGTCACCGGGATGGTATGAAACGAAACGGCGATGCGCATCAGCCGCCTCTTTGTAAGAAGTGTAAATGGTGTGGAGACGAAAACGGACATCGACCTGTACAAAAGTCAAATGGGCTGCAAACTCCTCAGCAGAAGGGCATGTAGGAACTGTCGATGAGAGCTCGACGAGGTCAATAGGCATAGTGGGGGACTGGCCCAACACAATTTGAAAGGAGAGAAATCGGTAGAATGGTTAACAGCGTTGTTGAAAGTAAATTCGGCTTGAGCAATCACCAGATCCCACCTACGGGGGTGCTCAGACATCAAACAACGCAAAACATATTCCACACTCCGGTTAACCACCTTTGTCTGGCCATATGTCTGGGGATGAAAGGCAGTCGAAAACTGGAGCTCCGTCTATAGCAAGCACCATAATGTCCGCCAGAAATGTCCTGTAAAGCGGACATCGCGATCGGAAGTGATGGTACGGGGAACGCCATGCAAGCGGACAATCTCTAGGAAGTATAAGGTCGCTACATGAGAAGCGTCAGTCGTGCGAGAACACGGAATGAAATAAGACATCTTGGAGAATCTGTCAACGACCACCATAATAGAATCATGCCCACTGGAAGTACGGGGGAGGCCACAATGAAATCCATCGAAACGTCATGCCACGGGCGCTCAGGTATCGGTAAGGGAGTGTACAATCCAGCATTGGATTGCTGGCCCTTAGTCATCTAACAAGTATAACAATGTCCGATGCATCAGTATCCCGTCTCACGTGAGCCAATAAAATCGGTCTCGTAACAAAGAATGGGTGCGGACCTATCCCACGTGACCTGCTAAACCACCTCCATAAACCACAGAAATAATCTACTCTTGTAAGGAGGAAGAAGGAATACACAAAGTTGTCCCCCGATGTAAAAACCCATCCTATAACAAGTACTCGCCAGATGCGTCATTCCCTGCTGGCATGCGGCATAAATGGGCCCTAACTCACGTTGGACGGGTAGAGATCTCGAATCTCATCGAACCCAAAAACCTGACTTCGCAAGGTCACTAATACAAGAGCACGTCGGCTAAGTGCATTCACTACCATGTTCTCCTTCCCAAGCTTGTACTAAAGGTGGAAGGTATAACGTTGAAGATAGACTGTCCACTTAACGTGTCGGTCACTAACACGCCGCTGGCTATGGAGGAATCGCAAGGCCTCATGGTCCGATTTGATCACAAACTCCTTATGGAGGAGGTAGGGTGACCAAAACTTCACAGCTTTCACAACCGCATAGAACTCCAAGTCATAAATATAATAGTGTAAGGCCGCTCCCATCAATTTCTGGCTAAAAAACGCAATGGGCGTTCCATTCTGACTCAAAACAGGGCCCACCCCTGTCTTGCAAGGTTCACAAGACAACTCAAACAACTAATCCAAGTCCGGCAAGGAAAGGATAGGAGGAGTCTTCATCAACTCCTTGATACGTGTGAAGGCCCGATCAGCCTCCTCAGTCCACCTGAACTCGGCTGTCGAAGAAATGCCCATCAAATCTGAGTGGAGCCATGACGGTGCTGAAACCCGCTATGAAACGCCGATACAACCCAGGAAGTCCATGAAAACTACGAACTTGAGTCACCGAAGTGGGGGTGGGCTAATCCACGATCGCAGGAATCTTGGCGGCGTCCACCCGAACGCCATCTCCCGATACAACATATCCCAAGAAAGTCACTGATAGAACCATAAAAACACACTTTTTAGCATGAGGAAAAAGCATCTGGCTCGTAAAACCTCCAGAAACTGAGTCACATGTCGAAAGTGCTCCTCCCCGGACAGGCGGGTTTCCGACAGGTTTTGGACGTCCAGGAGTAGCAGTTTGGAGTTTGGAGGGCTTGGTAGGGGTGTCCGACGAGTGAGAAGGCTGTCTCGGGTTAGTGGGGTGGGTTCCGGTGGATTTTGGTAGGGTAGGGACAACCACGGAAGATTCTGGGGTTTTGGTTAGGGTATTAGGGTTTGGTCGAAATTCATTCGGGTGAATCTAATTTGAGTCCCAATCTTCAATAAATATGATCGATCCAAGAACAAACCTCGCTCTGATACCAATTGATGCATATATGGATGCGGAAGTGTAAAAAATGAAGTTAACTATACAACAACATGGAAAATGTAGGAGGTTCTATTATTTCTCTCTCTAATCTCTTAATCTCAAATGGTCAAAAGTGATACAATGAGCGCCTCAATAGCTATTTATACTAAGAGGCTAGAAAAGGAAAAATAAAGAATAAATGCTAAAAAGACGACTATATATGCTCCTGCATCAGTTTTATAAAACGATTGAGGCGAATCAGAGGCTTACATTACACCCTCCTCACTTGAGGCTTATGCCGCAAGCTGCTCGCCTCAGGGCTTAAGCACCTCAGGAAGTCCTCTCTCTCTCTCTCTCTCTCTCTCTCTCTCTCCATCAATAAATAGACATATACTATATTCGACAGATTATATATGCATACCTTGCGTACATATCAATGTTTCAAATCGTCGTCACGAAAGGTGTCGTGCTTTGATTCCAAGAGCGCATCGCGCAAGCAATTCGTGCATTCTATTTTTAAAATTAAAAAATATAATATCTAAAAATCCAAACAATCATTCCAAATAAAGCACTACATCATTTTAGATAAAGTCATAGGCTCATAAAGCATCATCAATCTAATGAAGCATAAATATTCTTCATTTGCATGCTTCCACCAAAAATCTTTTCTTAGACATTATCATCAAAATAACCAACAGGAAATACATACACAAAAAAATAATATACTGCAGGGGAACTTCCTTGTTTTATTACAACATAATAACTATATATAAAACATTAATAATACAAAGGATTTATTTATAACATAATAGTACACTCATAATAACAGAACGGTATTGTCATAACATAATAAAACAGTAGCACAGCTTACAATTTGGGGTAGAACAGTAGCACAGCTTACGAGTGTGGGCAGAACTGTATAAGAACCAAATCGCAGCCTGCTACCTTTGATTCGTTTCTATAAATCGAACCACCTAGACCCACAATCTACTCCGGCGACCCTCAATCTACTCCAATCAGATGGGAATGAGATGGAGTTTTGGGCGAAAGAAGTACGTTAGGGTTTTTTTGGTAGAGGCTGTATATAGTAAGATGGGGAAGGAAAAATAAATACATAAAGGGCGCTAAATTGCGCACAATAGCCTGCCCTATTTGGGACATCCGCAAATTCTAGTGCACTATTAAGCATTTACGGCCCCAAAGGCACAATTGCACGCAATTTAAAACACAGGTACATATATAGAGATATATATACTCGTAGTATATATGTACTTGTATATATACACTATGATTTTATTCAAAATGATCTGGAACGGACACCCTTCTTTTACATAATTAACGGACCAAGCTTGTGAGGCAATCAAACGGAAAGGTTCTGCAATGTTAGTGTTCATTAAGGGTTGAAACTCAATTTAACTAAAGCTTCTATTAGAAAAACCACCACGTCGCGTGTAAATTAAATGCTAAAGCAAAACCACGTGAAGGACTTGAAAGAGATTCATTTGAGCCATGTGTTAAAACCTGAAACTCCATCCGACCCTTTTTAGAACGTGTACCCACTCCCTTGACCAACAACAACTATAGTTGAGATTTTGGGAAAAGATTGGTCCATCCTTTAAACACTTTGTGAACGTGTGTACTATTATGTATTAGAGCTGTGTCCATAATTTATATAAGCTCTACAATATCTATATATATACACACACTTATAAACATACTCTGTAAGATACATGCACAATTACACTATACTATGTAATATACACGGACATATGCACTCTACCTGCAGGGCTGCACTATACTCTAGTGATTATATTTTCTTTCTTTTTGTGATACACTATTTTTTTTTAATTCTGTTGACTTTTTATTTTAATCGCGAAGCTCAGTGCCTCTTCCAAGCAAAGCACTTCCAAAGCAGCTTTGGCTTTTAAAAACATTCGTTCAACATTAATTATTAAGTCCCTTTACTGATCTGGCATCACCTATTTAAAAAAAAATCCATGTTTCGGGTTCCTTTGTGGGTGTGTTGATTCACAAAATTCGATTTAAACACTGCTTTTAAATACAGTTTTAAAATTCAGTTTTTTATGTTTATAAATATTAGTGTGCGCTTGGTAAACTTGTTTTTAAATACAATTTTTTGAAAATTTGGCGAAATTGGCATTCATTTATATTATACATGTGTGTGTGTGTGTACTGTGTACATAAAACTTCAATACATAAATACATCATAATTGCACCAATATATCATATGTTTTTATGTATATTTAATGAGGTATGTTGAGGAGTTTAACTATATATATATATATATATATATATATATATATATCTAAACATACATACATAATACAAATGCATACGTACATACATACATAAATGTATAAATACATACATATACATGTGTGCGTGTGTATATATATGTCTATGTAATGATATTGCATGTATAATTCATAATTAAATTATATACATACATGAATTGATAATATTTTTTTATACATATGTATTATATGTCTATTTTATATTATTCCATGCATTAATAATACATGTATAAAACTATATATAAGTATCACGCATCTATTAATAATATTATTTAACATCTACATCCTGGTATATTATATAATTTAATAAAATATAAATATAAGTAGTTTTGTGTACATGTACATATATATTTTTTATTTATCAGAATTACATACATATTAATGTATTTATGTATGTATATTATATATTAAGGTATACATATATTAAAATATTAAGAATGAATAATTCTGAGTTGAAAAATAAAAAACAGAAGTTATAAAACACCATTTTGCTGTTTTCTGAAAAACTTGATTATAACACAGAAATTCAGTGTTTAAAAACACGTATGCCAAACGCATATTTTTTTCATAATTGTATTTAAACACAGAAAACAGAATTATAGTTGCAAACCAAACAGACCCTAAGCATCAACAACCCTGCCGATATATCAGAGAAATGTATCAAAAACGGTATCAAGTTTAAGTTGTTTCAATTGAAAGCAAGACTACTGAGTACAAAATTAAAAAATAACCTACTTGAATGAATCATTATTAGACTAGACACTGCAGTCATGCTTACAGGTAGCCCACCTTAATTAGAAAACTGGCAATACCCCACCAACCCACCCACCCACCCACCCACCCAAAAAAAAATTATATAAATCTATGGAATCCGCAATTTCAAAATTCAAATCTAACAAAAATAATAATTCCAAACATTAAAAAAATACTACAAATTTTCATTACCACCCAATTTCAGTTTTCAAACAAGAAGAAACCAAAGCATCCATTTAAACAGAATCCACAATCCAGAGTGTATAACTCTGTATATATCTATCAATGTTGAACATCAAAATCTTTGCCTACAAAGACCCAAACAGAAATGGTTTGATGTACAAATCGAAGAATTTGAAGATGATTTGGTACCAGGTTCTCAGCGTCAAGGACAGAACAACTAGGTTTTCGACCACCACATGAGACTTGTTCTCGGTGACTACGAGAAGACCGCCGAACCCTAGATCTTTTCATCCTTAGGGTTCCCAACTGCCAAAGGTAAGAAGAATGAGGAACGCAAAGATCAACAACCAACCACGATATTGTCATCCTCAAGGGAGATAGACGATGACACCGTCAATGCCACCACTTGGCAAAATATGTTTATCATATGTGTGTGTGTGTGCGCACGCGCTTGTGTATAGAGAGAGAGAGAGAAGGGGGGCCGGGGGGGCCTACGTGGTGGTCAGGCAAAAAAGAGAAAATATGAATTGGGATTTTAGAAGTGTTTAGCATTTTGGTTGAGTTTGGCTAAAATACAGAAATTTTGTAATTGGATTGGGAACCATTAAGGCTAGCCTAGTGGACAGAGCTCTCACCCTCAGGGCTTTTTATCCTATAAGCTATTAGCTGATTGTTGAAATTTAAAATTAAGATGTTCGGATAAACGTTTAATGTATTTCACGATTTTTAGATTTAAATGATAATGTTATCATTTTAAATCAAAAGTTAAATGATTCAATTAATTTCTAAGAGATTTTTAACAATTGTAGTCAAGTGTCGGTGAAATAAGGATACGGGGGTTTAGGGGTGCCCCATTAACCAGGCTTAATTGAGGAGGTTAGTAAAATTTACCCAGAAATAGAAATTAAGTCTCGTCCAACCAAATATCACCCCCACCCCAACACACACTCACACGCGAGAATGTAAAATTTAAAAAAAATATATAATGAAAGTGCTCACATTGTGATAATTATAATAACAGCAACAACAACAAGTGAAGTGAAGTGAATCTGAAAACGAACAAGATATTCAGGTATTAAGAAAATGTACCTCTCTCTTCCGGATATAATGCTTCAAATGGCGGCCATACAACATGGCAATAGCTCCGTGAAATGTCATTGCTCTTTGCAATGATGAACGAGCACACTGCTCCAACCGAATGATTCTCCTCTTACTGTCCCCATGTTGATACCTTGCGACTGAAGATAGTAGGGGACAACACACGAAAAAAAAAAAGCTACTGTAAGCCAACCGGGAGGAAAACAAAATTATCCATGGGTCTTTGCTTTGATAAATAAGATCTTTGCTTCCCTTTGGTAACACAGATTCTCTTTATTTTACAGGAAAAAGATATATCTCCCCCTGACATAATACAAATACTGATAAATGTGTTCAAGAAAGTTGATTGGTTATTGTAACTAGCACATGGTGCCTTCAATCACTGGTGACTGCCATTTTATGTCTATATTAAGGTGTTTACGTTACATAAAATGAGTGTAGCTGATATGAGGACTCTACTGTCGGTGTGTAGTAAAAAATACGAATAAAAGAGATGGATAAAATTAGAAACGAAGACATTCTCGAGATATAAAAGTAGCTAACGTAGGATATAAGTTGAGAAAACATCATTATAATAGATCATTTATTTTACTTTTTTGATCTGAAACAAAAAACTAACTGATAGTAAGAAAAATGTACAAGGAAAGCGGACAAGCTGTCCACTGAGAAAACATACAAAAATAAAGAAAGTAAAATGATCATCACAATAAACCAAATAGATCTCACAGAGCACGAAGACCCCAGGCAGCTAATGACAAAATCAAACCCCGATTCGCCCCACTGATTCAATAAAATTGCAGCCCAATAATTGGCAAGAAATGATAACTTCATTCCCTTCAAAACGCGTTGAAGTTGACAACCATAGTGAGGCTAAAAACTTGACTTCCTCTCATATCTCCTCCTTCAAGCTTTATATGTCCTCAAAGAGCTACACACAAAATAATACACCTCCACAAACCTTTGCTTTTCTTTTTTTCCATTCTAAGCACAGTATTATAGATGAGAAGTTACGCATAAAACAAGGCATCGCCCCCACTATATCAAGATCAAAATCACATTTTCCCACAAAAATCTAAAGAAGTGGCAATGTAAAATAATGGGGTTCACGTATTCACAATTCTTCTAGCATACAATGCAGCTGCAGATAAATATGAATTAGATCTTGTGTTGGATCAAGTCTCAAGTGATAAGTTTTTCGTGCGCGGTTAACCATTCAAACACGGACTTTTGAAGGTGCATCACCCTCCAAATTCTAGTAGATGGATTCCCCCCCCCCCCCTACCCACCACCCACCCCTCGCCGCGGAGAGGGGGGGGGGGAGAGAAGGACGCGAGGCAGTTAACCCAACATACGAAGCAAGTTTTTCATGAAAAAGACCGAGATGAATTGCCCACACATAACGTACGATCGGAAGAATCTTTCAAAAGGTAGGCCTTGTCAATCAAACATAGGGAAAAAAAAAGTTGAGAAAATCTCTATCATTAAGATTTTACCGAACATATTTGAGAAACCCTAAACACTATCTTTTTAGATCGGCACACTAAACCCCAATTAAGAACGTGATCCCTTTTATCCTCCCCTCTCTTCCCATATAAGAACATCCGCATTAATTTTTCCCTTTTCCAAGCAATAAAAGGAGAGAGAAAAAAAGTAGATGGGAATGAGTCCACCTCTCTTAGATAGACATCCCTTTTTCCAAACCTCCAACCTTTTAAATTTTTGTCCATTGTAGGTCCCCAAAAAGAAAGGGATCTTGGATTGTCTAACAATGGTATGCCCAAATAATCCATAGGCAAGACCTAGTAACATACCCAACATCTTTTGCTAAATTAGCTTTCCCCTGCAACATTAATCCCCAGCAAGACATAATTAACTTTAAGCCCAAGACATCCCCAAAAACTTCCACAATCCCAACAAGATATGCAAATTTGTTTTGATCACCATACAGAGAAGATGGTAGAGGATGGTATATGTGTATAGAGAATATTTGTTTAAAATCTTGAAAGATAAAAGGAGGTTTGGAATAAAATTGGAAAAAGATAAAATATCGGCTTCATTGTGGCATTTAGCATGAAAATGTTATTTATCTCCGCATACTGCAAATATCTATTTTAGACGACTATTGGGTGGTTGTTATGTAGTTTGTATCTTTTGCCTTTTGAGTTGTTCTTTTTGTCATCTTTCAGTTGTTTGGTGATGGACTTATTATCCATCCTCTTCTTTAAATTATTTTTATCAATAAGTTTATTGTTTCAGATCTGAAAATAAAATTAAAAATATATATATATAGTAAGATACTGTACAAAATATAGAAAAGTTTGTAAAAACTAAATAAATTCATAGATAACCTTTTACAATCAATTATACAACATAAAGACCAATTTTATGATATGATTACATTGTCAGATGGTAAGAAGTTTGCCTTTCATTGTAACGTCGCAACGTTAAAGGCACAAGAAATGTAAAAATAAATTAAACAAATTGGACTTTCCCATAGTTGTCAAAGGCGCACCTAGGCGCAAGGCGCAACTATAGCGCCTTGCCTAGCCTTAGGCGAGGCGACTTTAAAGAGGCACGAGCCTAGGGACTCGAGGCGCAAGGCGCACGCCTGGATAAAGTTTTCTTTTCTTTTTTTTTTAAATTACTTTCTGTTTCTCTGTTTTTTCGGGTTTTTTCCTTCTTTGCTTCACTGTCCTCTTTAGGTCTTTTTCATTTCTTCTTCATGCTATTTTTCTTTCCCTTTTTTTCATTTCGTAATTTACTGTTCGACTCGTGTTTTTTCTTTCACCTTTTCCATTATTTTCCCTTTTGATGCTCTGTTTTGTGTGTGGCCAAGAAATTTGAATAAAAAAACAAATATTTCTTCCATTTTCATGAATTTTTTATGCCTGTTTTTATGCTTAGAAAAGAGTGGGCAAAATAACGCCATGTTTCTTTTTGAAAATTAAATTAATTGACTGATTCTTTACACTCATTTGTTGGTGCTTTAATTTTGTTCCCAGACTCGTACTTATTGGCGGTGGTTGTTTTTTTATTTATTTTAAGACTTGGACTTGTTTGATAGTCTCAAGTTTATTATAATGCTAATATAATTTTTATATATTGAATTTAAATTTTTTTATGTAATTTATTTTGACTATAAATCATCTTAATAAGTTTTACTTTTAAATATATGGGCGATTAACCCTTGGCACCTCAGTGTGCCTTGTTCCATAATCAATTACAATTTTATTTTTTTCATCTTGGATTATGCATTAAATCAAATATGTATATCTAATATAAATTATTAGTGATGGTATGATATAATAACATTACTACATATGTAATATATAAATAAAATATGTTTTTTGTAATTTTTGTAAAAGTGCGCCTTCCATCGATCAGGCACGCGCCTCGCCTTGCGCCTTAAACAACTATGAACTTTCCAATTCATGGTTCAAAATCTGGGTCCTGGTCCCAAGTCGGTCGTTGTATCGGGTGATACGCAACGACGCGCTATTTAAAGAGTCCAATAATTTCGGGAAAATATAGGATTTGTTGTAAAATAATAAGAGACATTAGATATAATTGAAAATCACCATTTAATATGAATAGCATTGTCTAAGTGAGTATACTAACGAACGCCGAACTAGTTGGCTTCTATATTCCATAATAAATTACACTACGTTAGCAAAATAATTTAACGACACATAAAAATTTATATATAAGTTACATTGAAGCCAAACAATCTAACGAAAGTAGCTTGATAATATTCGCAAAAGTGAAAAAAAGGTGGAGGGAGGTTTCACACAAGAGGAAGGAAGTAGCGGATTGCACAAGAGAGAATTGAGAAAAGGGTTAGAATTATTTTAGCGTTTTGTTATTTTTTTTATTTAATGGTCCTTTCAAAAAGCTGGGAAAAGAATCGTACAATTGGAGGCCCAAAAGAGTTCAAAATTAAAGTTTTTTTTTAAGAATTGTCCCAAAAGTTTATGATTTTGTACCTTTATGTGTATCATGTATCGTAAGTTATATGTACTATATTGGGATACGGAACGATACGCTTGGAATACATGACATCTTCAATACGAAGGTATAATTCGTATCGTTTTACTTGTGTATCATGTATCATATCGAGATACGTATCGTAAGATATTAACCCTTTGTATTCTGAGGTATTATCAAGAAAATCCCGATCAATGTGATCAGGAGCCTTTTTATAATCAATATAATCCATCAACCCTTCTTTCTTCTATTCCCCAATTGGCTATCGGTACCAAGTCAATAATTTGTAAACTTGATATTACGGTTATGATTTTAAAGTCATTCTAAACGCCTCTTTGGTTTCAAGCATACAAAAGTGGCCATTCGTACCCGCATTCACCATTCCATTAGTATGCAACTCCTCAAAAACCTCTGAAACAACCATCTTAATTTTTTATCAAAAACAAAATCATATAATGTCCCACCATTCTTGGAGAAACGCGAATGTGTTGCCATCTGGCCCTCGTGTTTTGTCTCCATTACACTCGAAAAGAGCTCTCCTAACTTTTTCCTCAATCTCTCTCCAACCAATCTCCCATTTCCCTCTCGAACTCGATGCCCTCAACCCCAAAACTCTCCTTATTTTTACAATAAAGCTTTTCAAAATAATCAATCACTTAGCCGACTATCTCCTCATTTTTTAATATACTCCCATCCTCAACTCCCAAATTGGATAAGAGATTGTTACCTTTCCTTCCACTAACTATTTTATGAAACAACTTGGTGGTGTTCTATGGATCAAGTTCTTGTTGTTGTTCCATTCCTTCATACCTTTAACTTTAGCCTTTGCTTTTCTTAAAACAAAAATCTTCTTTCAAAATCAAGTCCTCCAATTTATTATTTTAGTCCCTCCTCTCTTTTCTTAAATCATCCCCACTACTTGCCTCACACTCCAAGTCATCAATGACTTTCATTCTGCTACTTACAGCTCATTTTTCTTTTTAATGTGTCCTAACACCTTTTTATTTTTACACTTTTAGCATATTTTTTGCAATTTCCAGCTTTTTAATAAATTTGTAAATTTTGTATCCTTCTCATCCTTGCACCTCACAGGTGCCCCACCAAGTTTTTGAATTTTCTTTAAATCTTGATGCTTGATCCACATGTTCTCATATCCAAGAGGAGATGGTACCCACCTGAAAAGATTCGTAACCGGAATGATAGGGCAGTGATAGGCAGTAATCAAACACACGAGAACGTGTCCTCCATCCTTTTGTATAAAAAAAAAAATTATCAATTCTAAAAATTGGGAAAAAAAGATTCTCCCTTAAATTTGACTACGTGAAGTGAACAGTATTCAATGTTATGTCCTCAAATCTGTTTCTTTTATGAAGCTATCAAAACACTTCAAGCAACACTCCATCCTGTAAGGTCCTTTAATGATTATGCAAAACTCATTTTTTCCCTCAATTGTTAAATCAACCCAATTCTTGAAAATAATTAAGGCTTTAGTTGGTAAACATGGAACAATTAGTCCTTAAATGTCAGACCAAGAATCTGAAACCTTTACTCAAATGCAAATAGCCACCTTATCTCAAACAAAACTATCAAAGAGGTGGTCTTCTCGGATTCTAGGTTGTCGAGGGGAGGTTTATTGTAAGCCCGTCTTATGATTCGAAACGGGGTACTTAGAAAAATCCATTGTCTTCCTTGCGATCCTCATTCACCATCCGATTTCCCTCGAACCTTCCATGCCTCTTTTTTTGCCTTTGCTACCCGCAAACAAATTATTAGTCATGGAAGCTAGCTCCATCAAGCCCTGACCATCTTTACTTGATGGAATGACAACTTATATCTTATTCGAAATCTTCTCTACCCAAAAAAACAAATCTGGAAGCTTGGCACTTCTTTAAAAAAAAAAAAAAGACTGCTTCTGATGCTCCTTGTTGCCTCTTTCAAAACCAAAACCCAGCCAGAACACACTCCCGAATCTAACTGTTAAAAAAAATTTGTAAACGATTCCTTTTAAAAGTCTACAAAAGAACTACATGATGACCCTTCCACTTTGAGAATGAAGACTTTATTTTCAATACCTTCTCGAGGTTCTTGTCATTCCTTCTAGAGGGGGCTGAACAGCAATCGCGGTGAAGCCTTGAAGTCTTCCCTGATTGCCATCCTTGAAAATAACGAGACACGTTCAGCCAGCACACCACACACTGACATCTCAGGTGACACCGCGAGACTCGAGGATGAGATGGGGAATTTTAGGGCACTCTAACCAAACTTTTTGGCTTCAAATCCCTCAGTTCAATTGCATTAAAAGGTTGGTAATCCTTCATCCAGTATAGATGATTTGGACACATCCAACGTAGACTATACATACTCAATATTAAAAAAATGATCTGATCAATTTTACACGTAATACCAAGGGAAGAGCTAGTTTAAATTGATTTGGCGGAGAGAGTAAAGAAAGGCATGATAGCTTGTGCTTTAATAAAGATATTGTTAGATAGAGAAGCAGGGTGAATATATAGGATTCATGTTGTCGATCCCAAGTAATTGAGATAAAGCATTGTAAGGTTGTATTAAGGTCATCGCGTATTCATAAGTTGTGATTTCCAAATAGGGACTGTCTGGACATCCCTCAAATTGGTTCAGTCTCAGTCAAATTCCAATTAACATTTAGTTGTTTTGAAACTGAAAACAAAGTGGTTTTCTGACTTAATTTTTATATTCAGAAAAGATGAGTGTGGATGGTAAATAAAAGTGCAATTTAAGAAACAATCAGCCCTATACTCGGCTCAACCTGTTTGGGGGATTTCCTACACAAGCCCTGTAAATGTTAAAAAATTGTAGAATTTATACTCAACTCAACAAAGCATTTTCCCAATTATTTGGGGTCGGCTACATGAATCAAATTCTTTCATTCCATTCTGTTTAGCGTAGCACCTTCGGTTAAGCCACATGATATCATGTCCTCTATTATAATATCCCACCAAGTCAATTTAGGCCTACCTCTACCCCTTGCATTACCATCAATACTAACTAAATCACTCTTCCTTAAGGGGCATCCATTGGTCTACGCTTGACATGTCCAAACCATCTCAATCGATTTTCTCTCAATTTATCTTCTATAGGAGCTACTTTTACCATTTCACGAATTTGTTCATTTCTAATTTTATCCTTTTGAATTTTACCACAAATTCATCTTAGCATTCGCATTTCCGCCACACTCACTTTCTGTACATTTTGTTTTCTGGTTGCCCAAACACTCTATCCCCATATGACATGGCAGGTCTAATGACGTCCTATAAAATTTTCCCTTTTAACTTCTATTTAAGATTAACTTTTATCTAAGATTAACTTTTAATATAAGAAACAACCCCATATAGAATGAACTACGAGCAATTGCAAAGTCCAGATGTAACAGTAGAACAATCGCGTCAAAGGATTTACCTTGCCTACTAACATCTGATTCCTGGTCATATTGACCCAAGTCCATTTCAAGTATCTGAAAGGAAACTTCACAAATGAGGGCATAAACCCAGGAAAATGAATTCAAGCCAAAAATGAGACCTGTTCAGTAAAACCATTAAGTTTACCATGGCTTCAATATCAGAATAATAAGGCACTTCATTGTCGCTCTCAGGTTCATCCTGATCCGATGTTGAGGGTTTAACCATTGATTCCAGAAGACCCACTTTGGTTGAACCTGATTCTACACGTGAAGGCATTTCTCTAGATGTAGCTGGGGTATCTAGTCCCTGTTTACAAAAATATGACAACTCTAAATATAGATTTCAATATAATCACAACAAAGAAAAGACATCTCTTAAAAATAATAGGTGCTATCAAAATCTTAGTACCCTGAATTCAACTTTTGTAACATCTTCCTCAAGCAACCCATCTGCAGTAGCGATTAGTGATCTGCATTGAGTTGGGTCTCTAAGGGCCTTTTTAGCCTCTCCAGGAAGAAGAGAGAGACATTTAGTATCAGCAAACTCAGATTTGACAGCACCACCAATGATTGGGTGGCCTGGAACTGATTCTGGCAACATAGACGGTCCAACCATCTGGGACCATTTAAAAGATTGCGCAGGTTCTTTCCCTTTCGTCATCAAGTTCAGTGTTTGTTCACAATCCTTCTCGTCAGCCGAGGAGGATAATTGTTCAATCGAATCCATCGTCACTGGTTGGCTTGCAGAAGCCGCAAATGATGTGGCTGGGTGAATAAGTAAGAAAATATCATCATTACAAGGGATTTCTTGGTCTTCCGTGTTCAATGTGCAGAAAATGGTCCCATCACTAATTTCAAGAGAATCAGAATTTAGCACCGACACTGATGGCACATTGACCTCTGAATGACAAACACTTTGTTGTTCACCATGAACGGTGGAACCAATATCTTCTGAGTCTGTAAGACATGGCCCGCTAGGAGTTGCAATGCTAACCTTTGAAACGTTGGATGTCTTAGGTTCAACATTGCATAAATCGCCATCCTGCACATCATTGGGAGAACTCAACAGTAGTGAATTAAGATTTTCGTAACAAGATTTAGCCATTGCATCTTTCCCATCTATATCCATTAACAGAAGCTCTTCTTCATTTGAGAAGTTCAAAAGCGAATCTGAAAGATCGGCAAACTCAGCGTCTGAGATGACAGTTGAATTAATAAAACCAGCACCATTGTCTCTGTCAGTCAATGGGGACCCTGAGTGAACAACATCGTACCCTGGTGGACTCTTTCTGTTACCATCACCTTTATCAGGAAGTGCTGAGTTCTCTTCTTCACACTGTATTCTATCTTCATTGTTCACACTGACCGGCATAGCAGGCGCTGATAAATCTTCCATTGTTTTCCAGAGAGGCATTCTAGGCAGTGGAGATGAAAATCCCAGTGAGTGAAACGAAGTACAAACATCAGAATCGGGGGAGTTGAAATGTTGTTTTCCACCAAATCCAGAACAAAGATTTTGGTGGTTATCATCCACTGGATCAAAGGCCGACAATGGTTTTGCCTGAGAATCATCGGTTTCGAACATCTTTTGAGTGGGCAACGCTTGCGATGTGCCTATTTCCTCACCACCAAAGTTGCTTGAATTATCTTCAAGCATATGACTACCACTTTTGTGTTCAATATTTGGCTCATATGATTCCCTTCCATCATTTATTAACAAGGGAGAAACATCTTCAGGAAATTGATATAAGCTTCTATTTGGATGATTATCTTCAACTGAGTTCTGGCATTCAGTGTTAAAAGCATTACCATTATTATCAACAGCAGTGGTGGGAGAAATATCCATCATTGTTTCAGGAAAAGCATGGCGCAGGATCTCAAAGTCTGTTTCTTGAAGCCCCAAATCGTTAGAGATACAATCACTACGGATATGATTCCCATCGTGAGGCTCGTTATCAAGAGCTAAATGTCCTTGAAAATCGCCACCATGCTCACCACAATCAATAAGATTGGGTTCACCAAAAAATTCGAGATCAGAAGCGTTAAAAAGTTCACTTCGAATTTTCTTTCGCATGGCATAATATTCTCTACGAATGCTTCCAATTTTCCTCTTTTCAAGGACTTTTCCATTTCCCTTAGAATGTTCCAATCTATTAAACTTGGATGAAGGATTGGAACCAGATCGTTCAAGTTTTAGCATGCTATCAGAAGCTTGAGCTGAAATATCAGGATCAAAAAGAAGAGAATGCCACCGGTCACGCAGTTCGCGATATGTAAATCTACGAGAAAATGGCACTGCCCCTTTAGCAAGTGCTTCCAGAGAAGCACCAGCCTGCAAAAGAATACAAGATGAAAGAACCTCATTACGCTCAGGAAGGTGATTAATGAAAGATTTAAAAAAGGCGATTTACGTTAAACCCATGAAAAATCCATTTATGAAAACAAAGAAGCAGAAATTCACGCAAGGTTAATTATGTAAACAAGGAAGCTGAGAAACACCATTTATTTATTTAAGGGGCTTTTAGTTGGAAGCACCTAACAGTCTTAACAGCTTCTGCTTCTGTGTGGTCCAAAAACTTTTGAACTTTAGGTTAGTGTGCGGTCCGGATGTCCCTCATATTTAAAAAAGAAAATGTTTCATTTTAGATTATAGCACATGACATACTCCCTTAGTCACAAATTAGTCCCAAATCAAAAGTCCAACATTCTATTTCAGGATGTGGCCAATTAAGAGTCCACTTTCCCTTTTTAAACATAATCAACGAGTTCGTCGATTATGTATATTCTTAATCTTTGCAAAAAATGCATAGGGAATCTTAATTTGGGACGGATGAACTGTTAGATTATAATACATGCCATATTAGCATCAGGTACTAGTCATATTAGCAGTCATGGACCGGACCGCACACGAAAAAACACCCCTCACCCTTGGGGCTTAAAGCAAGTTCTCTATTTATCCAATAAAATAAAAAAGGAGAAACACTATGCCCAGCAATTGCAAACATATTCAACCACATAAGAATGAAAACACATCTTTAGCTGGAAATTTCGACTTACAAGTAATAAATTCAAAAAAGCACGGCAAGTTTGAGCACAAAAACTTAAATCCAACATTTGCTTAATCAGCTTCCGTAGCAAAAGCAATAGACACAAAACAAAAAAAGTTTTTACCTCCACAGCATTCTTCAATAAGAGGTCATCCTCAGGTATCCATGTAGAAGACAAAGGATCAACAGCTGTCATCATCTCCTAAACCCTAATATATGTATATATCTCGTAAAGTGCCTGTATATACAACTGTTCACTTGCTACTTATTTGCTTCCAAAAAAAAAACAGAGGGATTTATGTATCTATAAATTTCTCGTAGGGAATTTGAACCACGTAATAGTGTTAGTAAAGTGAAGTGAGAGAGTGGAAGTGGAAGCTTCACCGAGCAGGTAACGTCTTCGGTATCCCCTTTCTCTGCAATTTTTACCCTCTTTTATTTCGAATATGTTTTTTTTTTTTTCCCTTACTGAGGTTATCTATTCCAAGGAAATAATTTCCTGTTGCAAGGCAAACGGGGCAAAATTTCGATTTTGTTGGAGTTTGGATTAGTTTTTGTAAAGCATAATTTGACCTCTGAGTGTCCGGTCCAGCCGCTTCTTGCGGTGGGTAGTCCGTAATCGTGTTCCAACTCTCCCACTTCTTTAACGTTCTAAATAATGATACAAGTACAAACGTAATTTTAAAAAATTAAAATTAACCTTTCAATTAATTCATATTCAAAAAATTAAATTAAAATATATTTTATAACTATTTTTTATGAAATTCACAAAAAACTACTGGTCCGAACCCTTATTAATAAAGTATTTTGAACAGTTTTTAATGAAATTTTTAAAAATAGCTACAAAATGTATTTTGACCTAATTTTTTAAACATAGATTTATTGGAAAGTTAATTTCAAGAGAAAAAAATATTAAAAAAAAATTAGGGCATGCAACTAGGTATGATGCGTGAATGACACACACACACATATATATATATAGGGAGAGGATCACAAGTGGATCTAAAAATTGACTTTTTAATGACCCTTAACAAAAAATAATTAACAGCCCATTAATTTTAATTCATATGTTGTAATTGCTCTGCATCAGCGGCAACGGACACGTGTATGACAGCAGATTTTTTTAATTCCAAAAACGCGTCGTTGCCGCTGATGCAGAGCAATTACAACATTGGAATTAAAATTATGGGGTTCTGGAAAAAGCTCCTCGTAATGCTCAAAGTGTATAAAAATGAAACACTCCATATAATTTTATAAATTTAGTCCCTGTACTAAAAATACCAAGAAAAATTGTGAAAACTAATGCCTTTGGCGCGGACCAAAAATATAAAGGTTATTATACCACAGGGACTAGATTTATAAATGTTATTGTACCACAGGGAGTAGATTTATAAACTTGAAAAGCATTGTCCTAAAAATCTAAATATAGAAAGGAACATGACATTTACCTTAATTTTCTATTAAAATTATTGGGTTGTTAGGTTGTTTTTGTTAAGGTCCATTAAAAAATCCGTTTTTTAGATCAACTTGTGATCCTCTCCTTTTATATATATATATATATATATATATATATATATATATATATATATATATATATATATATTTGTAGCGTGCGAAATTGAGTATTTGATCAACCAAAACCTTTGCAGGTTCTATAATGCAATCCGGAGAAGGATGGATGAAGGCAACGGTTGTCCTATCTTCACTTGAATTTGTTATAGTACTCCTCAACTTCACGTTACTGATAATAGTGGACTTATTGTAATTTATAGTTTTTAGTTTTTTGCATGTGAATAAATATTTGTAGAGATTATCACTGATTTGTGACATTTTTGTTGGTGATGAAAATTTTCTATGTTTTAAATTACTTTTTGTTGCTGGTGAAAATATTAGGTCTTAATTTTCTTTGTCTTACATTTTCTTTGTCAACAAATAACAGTTTTAATCAGAAAGACAGGGATATGAAACTTTTTCAAGAGGATTCCTTGGAGGGTAATGAGAATAATAGAGGTCAGATGGTGGATTCGGATTCAATAAAAAATGATCCAATGGAGAGTGAGATTACGGGTGTAGGTAAGTATTTCTTTAATTTTTCTTCACTCTTATATACTACTAAAGTTTGCTAATAATCAGATTTGAAAACTTATAAACCTCCGCATATGTGCATAATTATTTAGTCGAAATAATTTTTTTCATATGGAAATTGAAATTGAAATTGGACGAAGATTACGAGATTTTCTTCATTTTCTCTCTCCACTGTTGTTGGAGTCGAACATGACGTGCGCTATGGTCGTTTTGATTTGAATTCAGGATTTTACTTTGCTTCGTTTTAGTTGTTTATGTAAATGATATTTACACCCTTAGACTAATGTTAAAATACTATTATATATTAGTTTTATATATTATTGTAACCGTTCACGCATCGCGCGGGTAGCACACTAGTTTAACATAGTAGAACAATATTTTGATGATGGATAATGCGCTTGAATATCTTAATATTATTTTAAATAAATGAAAATTAACATTAAACAAATATATAAAAACTGTTATATTTAAAGTACATAGAAAACAACGTAACGTAACTCTAAAACATTCAAGATTAACTCATCAAATAGATTGTAAAATCTTAATATGTAGCATTAAACATTTTGTACAATATATGTGACGTTATAGATTTATACAAAACATACTTTAACAAACCTAATAAGCACGGCATATTAGTTTCTATAGCTGAAAAATTATAAGTGTAAATATAGTGCACTACCAATGCGTGAAGTAAACATACAAATTAAGAAATCTATTAAAGCATTTAAAACCATCACACTCCAAAAATTAAGACAGGAAAATAATTTTCATTAGATCCTTCATTCAAATAGCTAAAGTATTCATTCAATACGAGGAGATAATTTTTCTTTACTACTTACACAATATTTTTGACTTTTTATGACTTCATTTCAAATGCCAACATTACATGGGTATTATAGGATCTTTAAAATGTATCTACACAACTAGATGTATCTATTTCATTTAATGTAGAAATACCCATTTAGACTTACATACATAAACATCCTAATACATGAATCAACTAATAATGCATGTATTGACCAAATACATATGTATCTACATTAGTCTATATAATACAAAATTACTAAATGACTTAATAAAGTGTATATGTGTCATCGTGTGGTCGCGATAAATGTCGATGTTGTAATGTAATGACAACTTTAGTTGTATACTATAATTATGATCAGTAAATGATGTGTAGAAAATTCGTAATAATATTTTTAGGTGGAGGTTAATTGAATAAATTTGCAAACCCTTAAAAATATTTCAGTCGAGGTAGGTGTAACACCCCGAATTTTTAATGATTTTATGTTGGGATTAATTAAATTAAAAATGGCAATTAATAGGAAATTAATCGAGATTAAAATAAATATTAATTAGGGAGACAACGGTTAATATTTATTTGTATGAATTATATTGAGTATTAACGAGTAATAAATTAGTATGAATGCAATATGATTGTCATGAGTGAGAAATACGATAGTTACGATAATTTAGTCGGGACGCGCGTGTCAGTCGTATCGGGACTTAAATTTATGAGATAGAATGTGATTTATTCATGGATCATCCAATGGTTATTTCCAGTGCGCCAGTGTGTCCGGAAGGATCGAGATAGTTAGAAAATGGTACTCGAGGGTTTGAATTGGGTCCCGGGGCATTTTTATGCCAAACCGGCACCCCGAAAGGGTATTTTGATCTTTTGGCTTTTTAGAGTAAAGGGATAAATGAATTTAATATGGTTATATCAACATGTGTGTTGAAGGTGCCAGGGTTAACAGCTAGAAAAAAAAAAGAGGACATTAGAGGAGGAAAGTGAAGGTTTCCAAGGCTCCCTATACCACTTTTGTACCATCACCACCATCGGAGTTTAGATCGGAACGAGAGGAAGACAAATTCACCATTTTTTTGCATAAATTAGACCTACAAACTCCAAACAAGTGTTTATCTCTCAAATTTTTGAGTATATATACTATCCATATCAGTGTATGATTGAATGAATAAATGATTACTGGGGTTAGATTGGAGATTAAATTTATGTTCTTGGGTAGAAATCATGATAGATATAATTCACCATGTATGTAGCACGAATTTGATAATTTATAGCATGAGAACGTGGAGAAATCTGGGTTTATTGATGTTCTTGAACAAAGAAAGAATAATTTAGGGTTTGGGGATTAAAGTGTAGGATTAATCCGATTTAAATAACTCCCCTTGATGATTTAATGATTTGGTTGCGTAAGAAATCGTTTATACATGTTATTATAGGGTTGGGTATACTTGGTTGGAAGTTTAGGACTCTATTATGAAGGTTTAAAGGGTTAAAAATGGTGAAAAATAGTAACATTGAAGAAGATGGGTTGTCAGGTACCTAGAATCGGTTCGGCCCACACCCCAAACCGGTTCAACTGTACACTCAAACTGGTTCACCTGTACACTAGAACCGGTTTGGGTGACTTGTTAGCCCCACCCTTTGTTTGTTTAAATTATTAAGAGGTCAGGGTCGAGGGTTCTCTAATTAAGGAGAATTAAGGCTAGGAATTATTGGGCATATTTTGATATGAAATGAATTCACGATAATTAGAACGGGTCACGGAGAGCATGAGTGAACCTAAGACTAAAACGGTAGTAGAGATGTTATAACTACTGAAATAATCTAAGGGGTAGTTTGGACCCTTCAAGTAGTGGGAAAATACTCGAAAAAATACGATGAGAAGTATAATGGTAAATTGATAATACGTGGGATATTCGAGAGTTATATAATGCGTACGGAATATATTATATGTTGCGCGTATACCTATATATATATATATATATGTTGTGTGAATACCTATTGTGTGACTTCTTATGTGTGTGAACATACCTACGCTACCTGTTATCATGGGAGGTCCCGCGTCGTGGACAGTCTTATCCTGATCAGCCCATCGAGGGGGATTTTAGACCTATACCTCAGAACATAGAACTTAGGGTTTAGCACGAATTGTGTGTATGATAGTGTGACTGGTCATTTGGGGACGTTAGGTGTGTGCGTAGCCCAAAGGCTTAGACCTATGTTCGCCTCCAGATTGTGTGAATCGTAAATTTATGGTTCGAGAGTGATTCTGAATCGAAAGTCCTTTATTTAGTACGTGATGTACCTAGACTCGATAGTAGGGTATGCACACATCGCAATTCTCCACATAGGGATGCCTTGTTCGTATATATGACGAGGGTGGTATATACATATATACGTGTGCTTTATTTTATTGTGTGTACATTAGTAGATAAGATAAATAGTGATATCTAAAGTAACATAAGTATGTGGAACTTAATACTTACTTGATAATTTTTACTGGCTAAAGGGTTTGGAAATTCAGTAACGTATTGTATGGGCAATAAAGGTGGGCACAAGGAGTTAGTATGCAGGGAGAGACTTAGTCCAACTAGTTAGGCGGGTGGCGTAACTATGATGGTTTAGGAGAATACGTTAGGCGTGCACAATAGTTGAGAGGTGAGAATCTCGAGCGAGGGTACATGAAGTTAACATGTATACAATATCTGCTCTTACTGCATTTTAAATACTTGCAAATATTTTTACAAATGTTCTTGAGCTCTGACCCATTTCAAATCCATTTTTATAAAAACCTTACACGGACACCAAACTTAGGAGTCCATTCTTATTTGACATGTTGTGGTTGTTGTAGACGTTGCAGGACCTTGGTAGTAGACGCTTCCACTTTTATCAATTCCTTTTTATCATTCAGTTATCTCAGTCGGGCATGCCGCCAATCTTTAGTTAGTAGATGTTTCAGAATTACGGTATTTTTATTTTTATTCCAGTTATTGGATTTGGTTTTAATTTTGGACTATTGTATGTGGACTTCAATCTGGAGTGTTATATTCCAATCATATTTATTTATTCAGTTGTTTTATTATTTATTGCGTTGCTTACTGGAACGTGGATTAGTAGTTTAAATTATTGCATGTTAATAAAAAGATTAAAATTTTGACTCTGGGCCATTAAGGTATTAGTAATATAATTATATTTCGACAGTGATGTTAAGAATGAAACCATTAATGATTCCTATTTAATTTAATAATGGACTTATCACCCAGGATTAGAATAGGCAGGGTGTCACAGATGGTATCAGAGCACCAGGTTCTAGTGTCCTTATAATATGTACAGACTTGTCACGTTTCCAGCGTAATGTACTTTTATATAGAGCCCTACTATTAGAATTGTTGCAATATTGATTACACATTTACGTCTTCAGCTATTTTGAGATATATTGAACTGTGGACTTATAGAAATTCTCTTTCGTTTCAAATGCCACCCAGACGTGCACCACGAGCCACCAGAGAGGCATAGCCCGAGTCTTAGCCAGCTCAGGCACAGGGGACTATGAATGCTACTGAGGTCGCTGTTATTGTTTCACTGGTGGTTAATGGAGCTTTGACCACATTTGCTCAGCAGGCACCACAGGTGCCACCTCAGCCGCAGGTTATGGCTCAAGACCAGACACACTCATTTTCTTCTGCCTGGGAGCGAGTCAAAAACGCCTTTCAGAAGTCTCATCCTCCCGAGTTTCAGATAAGCTCGAATGTCATTGATGCTTGCTAATGGAAGAAGGACATTTAGCGGTATTTACGGATGTACGAGTGCATTGATATGCAAAGACAAATACTAGTTACTTTTAAGCTAGTGGGGACAGTCTTGCAGTGGTAGTTTATAACCATCGCATAGGGGAGGAATAACATGCCTATTCATGAGTTCTGGGAGAAATTCGACCGCAAGTACTTTCCATCTGCCATTCAGACAGAGATGAGGCTGAAGTTCTTAGACATCTCCCAAGAAGGAAGGACAGTGACCGAATATGAGGAGGATTTTTCTCAGTTGGCAAATTTCGTATCAGATAAGGTGAGCACAGAGGAGAAAAAGGTACAACTCTTTGTTAATAGTCTTAGTTAGAGAATCTAATAACATTTGTTGGGTAGTCCCGCTCTCAAGGCGTATACGGGTGTTGGGAATGTCATTTTACTGCATTATTAAGATCACCGCTTCTATTTGAAAGGAAACAAATGCACAGGAGAGTCCGACTAGCAGGGCATGACAGGGGATGGTAGTGCTAATGGGGGCACAATTGTCTCAGACTCAAATGAAACAAGGTGAGCAAGGTTTCCTGCAAGGGGATTCTGCTAAGCGTTTTCGATCAAGAGATTTCAGGCAGGGGCAAGATGGATTTAGGAATGGCCGTCAGGGTCAACAGGTTCAATAGGGACAACAGCGTTTTTAGTAGGACCAATAGGGCCAAGAGAGAGGTGGTACCAGCTAGCAGGGCTAGAGAGGCGGGAATTTCACTAGTGGGTACTTCACGTGTGGCAAGAATGGCCAAAAATGTCAGGATTGCCCTGATAGGGGTAGGGTTCCGCAGCAGCAAGGCGCTCGTCAGGAGCCCTAGAGGCCAATTTTTCTTGCCTCCCTTCCAGCTCCAACACCAGCACTGCCTGTCGTACTAGTCATCTCAGCAGCCCCACCACAGTAGGGACAGTTACAGTATGAACGTGTGTACAATGTCCACCAGGCCGTAGTTCCGCAGGCGCCACCCGCAGTTGAGGGTAAATTGCTTATACATGAGACTTCGAGGTGTATTTTATTTGACACTGGGGATTCATACTGGTTTATAATCATTAGATTTTCACGAGCTGCAAGGTTGTTAGACACGGTCGATAGTACAGTCACGTGCGTAGACTCAACATTGGGTAGCGGGACACTTATCTTCTTTATTTATCCAGGTGCGAGTATAGACATTGGGAGACTTATTTTTCCCACCGATATGCTCATGTTAGATATGTCGGAGTATGACACCATTATTGGCATGGATTGACTAGCAGCGTATAGAGTCATGATTGATTGTTACAGTAGGAGCATCGTGTTTGCGATTTAGGGACAAGAGATGTTCTTAGCGGCGATGCCCCATCCCGAAGGAGGATCGTCGACACACTTATATTGTATATAGGAGGAGACCTCTAAGGGGGCAGTGATCTCCCCAGATTCAATTAAGGTTGTGTGTGAGTTCGTAGTCATATTTCAGGAGATATCAAGATTGTCGCCTAGCCGAGAGATAGAGTTTGTCATTGATTTAGTATTGGGCACTCGACTGATAGCTCGTGCGCCTTATGGTATGGCCCCTGTGGAGATGAGGGAGCTATAGGATTAGATTGAGCAGCTTTTGGGGCAGAGTTTTATCCGTAGGAGCACTTCGCTTCGGGATGACCCAGTGTTGTTTATGAATAAGAGAGATGGATCTCTTCGCCTATGTGTGGATTATCGGGAGTTGAATAAAGTTATGATATGGAATAAATATTCGTTTCCCCGAATCGATGACTTATTCGACCAATTAAGAGGAGTCACCTACTTCTCTAAGATAGATTTGAGATCAGGGTACCACCAGTTGTGCATCCAGGATCAAGATGTATTTAAGACTATCTTTCTGACAAGATATGGGTCTTATGAGTTTCGATTTATGCCATTTGGGCTAACTAATGCGCCAATGGTGTTTATGGACTTTATGAATACGGTGTTTAGAGAGTTCTTAGAACAGTTTGTCATTGTCTTTATTGTTGACATCATGATTTATTCTCAGACTGAGGAGGAGCATACAAAGCATCTGCATCGGGTTTTGTAAATATTACACGAGCATCAGTTGTACGCTAAGTTTAAGAAATGCAGATTTTGGCTGCTCGAGGTACAGTTCTTGGGTCATATTGTATCTGAAATGGGGATATTATTGGATCTGAGTAAGGTGTCAACAGTGAGGGAGTGGGGACAACCCACGACACCGACGAAAGTATGTAGTTTATTAGGGTTAGCTGGGTACTACCGATAATTTATTCGGGGTTTTTCAAATATTGCGGGTCCATTGACCAACTTGACTTACAAGGGGGGTACCGTTTATCTGGGATGACGCTTGTTAGTTAGATTTAGATGAGCTAAAGGATAAGTTGACTTTAGTACCAGTTCTCACACTGTCGAAGACAGGAGTGGAGTATCTTATTTTTCCAGTCGCGTCTCTATAGGGACTTGGGGTGTGCTACACCGGGAGGACCAGGCCATAGTTTATGCTTTATGCAAGATTGAGCCTCACTAGAGGAATTACCCCACCTATGACTTGGAGTTAGCGACAGTCGTATTTGCACTACGAATGTGGAGACATTACCTTCTGGGGGGATAAGTTTCGTCTTTTCACAGACCATAAATCACTACAGTACTTATTCACTCAGAGGGAGTTGAATATGCGTCAACTTAGGTGGCTAAAATTTGTGAAGGATTATCAATTAAACATCCAGTACCATCGGGGAAAGGCTAACGTGGTGGCAGACGCGTTGATCCGTAGGGCAGTGGGGGATGTGGCAAAAGTTTAGAAGGCGAAATGTAAAGAGCTGGGACATCAAGATTCGGCTGCCAGATCATTCATGTCAGTTATGACTGTCACCCCCCAGATTGTCATGAGGTTTATATAGGCCCAGGCATCAGATTCATTTTATCAAGAGCGGACTCTACAAATTTTAACAAGGGAAGCAAAGTCTTATTTCGTGACTTCAGAGGGAGGCTTATGCTTCAACGGGAGATTGATTGTTCCAGAAGGGGAGGAATTGCGACAAGCAGTGATGGCAGAGTCGTACGGATCACGGTTTATGGTACATCCTGAAGGGGATAAGATGTACCAGGATATGAGACGGTAGTATTGGTGGAGTGAGATGAAGAAAGACATTGTAGAGTTTATCTCGAGGTGTACCACTTATCAACTGGTGAAGGTGAACTATCAGAAACCAACAGGGGTTCTACAACCGTTATAGATTCCAATGTGGAAATGGGAGAGCATTTCCATGGATTTCATCACTGGATTACCTACATATCAGAGGGGTCACAATTCTATTTTGATGATAGTGGATCGTTTGACTAAGGTGGCCCATTTTCTGCCAGTCTGAACGAATTATACTACGGGACAATATGCCCAGATCTTCATCGTTGAAATAGTGAGACTACATGGGGTGATACTCGATATTGTGTCCGACGTGGACAAGATCTTTGTATCTCGTTTCTGGCAGAGTTTTTAGGAGGCCATGGGTACAAAGTTGCGATTGAGTATGACCTATCTCCCATATATGAATGGTCAGACAGAGAGGACGAATCAGATGTTAAAAGATATGATACGGATGTGTATCCTTGATTTTAGCGGAGGTTGGGAACAGTATCTTCCACTGGTGGAGTTTACGTATAATAACTCTTATCAGTTTATGATTGGCATGGAACCATTTGAGGCGTTGTATGATAGGCCTTGTTGTTCGCCGCTTATTGGTTAGAGGTGGGGGGACAACAAGCTTCTCGAACCAGAGTTGATTCAGGATACTTCAGCCAAGATTAAGCTGATTTGGGGTCGGATATGAATAACTCAGGATAGACAAAAGACTTATGCCGATGCCAATCGGTTCTTCCTAGAGTTTAATGTGGGGGACAGGTATTACTACATGTATCTCCTATGAAGGGGACAATGAGGTTTGGGAAAGGTAAGTTGGCACCAAGATATGTGAGTCCATTCTCTATCATTGAGCGGATTGGGTCAGTTGCATATAAACTCGAATTGTCGGAGCACTTGTATCGGATTGACGATGTATTCCACATTTCTTTGCTGAGGCGATATCTCCGAAATGATTTAGCTCACACTCACATTGCATTTGAGGAAATTGATTTACATCCCGATATTTAATAAGAGGAAAGGCCGATTGCTATTCTAGACCATAGTGAGAGGAGGCTAAGGTCGAAGGTAGTTCCACTTATACGTGTTCAGTGGTGGCACCATAATGCCGACGAGTCTACTTGGGAGCGCGAGGATGAAATGCACGACAAATATCCAGAGTTATTTATACCCGATATTTTTCCAAATTTCGGGACGAAATTTCATTATTAGGGAGAACGCATGTAACACCCCGTATTTTTAATGATTTTTATATTGGAATTAATTAAATTAAAAATGGAAGTTAATTGGAAAATTAATCCGAATTAAAAAAATATTAATTAGCAAGACAAGGGTTAATATTTATTTGTATGAATTATATTGAGTATTTCTTAGTGAACGAGTAATAAATTAGTAAGAATGCAATATGATTGTCTTGAGTGAGAAATACTACAGTTACGGTAATTTAGTCGAAACGCGCGTGTCAATCGTGTCGAAACTTAAATTTATGAGATATAATGTGATTTATTTATGGGTCATCTAAATGGCCATTGCTAGTGTGCCAGTGTGTCCGAAAGGGTCGAGATAGTCATAAAAGTGTACTCGATGGTTTTGATTGAGTCCCGAGGCATTTTTAGGCCAAATCGAAACCCCAAAAGGGTATTTTGGTCTTTTGACTTTTAGAGTAAAGGCTCCAACGAATTTAATAGGGTTATATCAGGATGTGTGTTGAGAGTTCTAGGGTTAACAGTTAGAAAAACAGAGAGAGGCCATTAGAGGAGGAAGGTGAAGGTTTCCAAAGCTCCCTACGCCACTTTTGCACCACCACCACCACCAGAGTTTAGATCAGAATGAGAGGAAGACAACTCCACCATTTCTCTGCACAAATCATACCTACAAGTTCTAGGCAAGTGTTTATCTTGCAAATTTTTGAGTATATATACACCCATGTTAGTGTAGGATTGAATGAATAAATGATTACTGGTGTTAGATTGGAGATTAAATTCATGTTCTTGGGTAGAAATCACGATAGATATGATTCACCATATATGTAGCACGAATATGATAATTTATAACATGAGAATGTAGAGAAATCTGGGTTTTTTGATGTTTTATAACAAAGAAGGAATAATTTAGGGTTTTGGGATTAAAGTGTAGGCTTGATTTGGTTTAAATGATTCCCCTTGATGATTTAATGATTCGGTTGCATTAGAAATCATTTATACATATTATTATAGGGTTTGCTATACTTGGTTGGAAGTTTGGGATTGTATTATGAAGGTTTAGATGGTTAAAAATGGTGGAAAATCGTAACAGTGAAGATGATGGGTTGTCAGGTACCTATAATTGGTTCGACCCACACCTCAAACCGGTTCGGTTGTACACTCAAACTGGTTCACCTGTACACTAGAACTGGTTTGGGTGGCTTGTTAGCCCCGACCTTTTTGTGTTTAAATTTTTAAGAGGTTAGGGTCAAGGTTTCCCTAATTGGGGAGAATCGAGGCTAGGAATTATTGGGGATATTTTGATATGAAATGAATTTACGAGAATTAGAACGGGTCACGGAGAGTGTTGATGTAAAAAACTAGATTGCTCTAATTATTCAATCACAGATAAATAAATAAGACAAAGATTTTTAAAGTGGTTCGGCTAGGAATAAAGCCTACGTCCACTGTTATGTTATTGCTGAATGTTTGCAGAATTCTTGATTACAAGTTCTCTCAAGAAATTCCGGTCCCTTTGAATGAGGGTGATACAAGGTATTTATAGCCTTTAGGCTGTACATGAAAGGGTTGATACATTAAATGATATACATATGAAAGGGTAATACATTTAATGCAGCGTGTGCGTCAAGATAATGAACATTCAATAAATAGTTGAACTGTTGACATTCTGGCAATTAATAATACGGCCGAGATGCAGCTCGGACCGCCTTAGTTGCTTGTTGCTCAGGAGTTCCTCGGAGCGCGAGAGTACCTCGGAATGCTGGAGTTCCTCGGGGTGTCCTCGTTGCTCGGATAGAACATGAGTTGGTCGGGGAAATGAACTTCCTCGTTGCTATTGTGCCACGTAGACTGACACGTGTCTTCGTATGATTCGTCCACATCGGCATATTAATTTTGGTATCAACAGAAGCCCCCAATGTTTTATATTTCGAACTTTGAGGAGTATGAAACATTCTTTCTCGGTATATGGCAATATTGAATGATCTTCCTGGGTTTTAGGAGCATCATATTTGAATTTATTTCTAAATCCAAAGAATCCGCCTTTTTTCGAACTTTTAAGAGCGCTTCGATCTTTGTGCCCTTTTTGTCCTTTTAGCCGCCGGAAGTTCAATAGTTTCTTTTTTGTAATCATTTCCTTCGCCGCTTCCCAAGGCAAAGTATTTAAACTTCTTAGGTGACCATACCGTCTTCTTCTTTTCCCAATTTCTTGCATTCAAGCTTTCTATTCTCTTCTTCTCTCTTGTGTGTTCATCCTTATTTTCGTTCGTTGTCAACATACCTCCTTTCTTCCTGTAAGATCTTCTTCCTTTCTTCTGTATCTCTTTTATTCAGTATGGTTTATATTGTGGAATCTGTTGAGAAATTTTGTTCTAATTTTTCCATTCCTTCCTGGGTAACTCTAGAGGTTCTTTCTGAGCCTTTAGATTATTTTCGATTGGCTGAGGGACATTGGTTCCCCAGTCTATTTATTACTGAATGTGGATTTTCTTTTCCACCGAATCCATTGTGTCTTGAGTTTTGTCGGTATTTCGATCTTGTTCCTGTGCCACCTTTCAAATTGGACATGGCCTGGATCCCAGCTCGTTCTATTCCTCGGAGTTTAATTTCAAAATACCTCGGTGATTATAGCCTTCATTCCCAAATCGAAGTATCTCGTCCGGAGCATCTAATGGATACACCTTCAATAATGAATGTCAGAATGTTGAAGGACTTGAACTTTATTAATTCTCCCCTTTGCCTGGAAGATCCTCCTGCTGGCGAAGAGCCTGTTTCTAAAGCAAAGGGCAAGAAACCAATAGAATAGGAATATCAATGTAATAGTTAGTACATTCATGTAATCTGTAATTTATCTTGAATTTTAATGAAAAGACTTTCATTTTCTGTTTGCAAATTTTGCTATTGTTTTGTATTTATCAAACACCTTTATATTTGTGCATATGTATCTGTTAAAAAGATAACAATAATATTGTTCATCGAGCAACTTAATAAAAAGTTACAAGTATCAAGGTTGTTCAATCACTTGAGTATAAAATGTTCAAAATATTTCCAACCAACCAAAGTGGTTAAATAATGTTTGTCGACCAACTACAGTTGATGGGATTTTATCCCCGACCAGCCATACTTGGTTCAATTTCAAATATTTTCATAAAATGTGTCCGACCAACCAAGGTCAATAATTTGTCCCTGTCGACCAACTACAGTTAGTGGGTTTTTATCCCCGACCAACTATACTTGGTTCAGTTTGGAATATTATATTTTGTTCTCTGGGGAACTTTTTGTATTAATCTTACCTCCCGACCAACATAAGTTGTAATGTGAGAGTATATTTTTATCTTACCAACCGTAATTGATCATGCTGATGTACACCCCTTAACCAAAGGAGTAGTAATGGTTCTTTCGAACTATATGTCCACTAGATATCTTACCAACCGTAGTTGGTCACACTAGTGTACGTCTCCTAACCAAAGGAGTATATTTTTGGTTCTTTCGAACTGTCCACTAGATATCTTACCAACCGTAGTTGGTCACACTAGTGTCACCTCCTAACCAAAGGAGTATATTTTTGTTTCTTTCGAACTATCCACTAGATATCTTACCAACCGTAGTTGGTCACATTAGTGTCACCTCCTAACCAAAGGAGTATATTTTTGGTTCTTTCGAACTGTCCACTAGATATCTTACCAACCGTAGTTGGTCACACTAGTGTCACCTCCTAACCAAAGGAGTATATTTTTGGTTCTTTCGAACTGTCCACTAGATATCTTACCAACCGTAGTTGGTCACACTAGTGTCACCTCCTTACCAAAGGAGTATATTTTTGGTTCTTTCGAACTGTCCACTAGATATCTTACCAACCGTAGTTGGTCACACTAGTGTCACCTCCTAACCAAAGGAGTATATTTTTGGTTCTTTTGAACTATAAGCGTAGTGTATTACACTAGTATTCCCCGAAAAACTTTCAACAGAAAGAAAATGGTGAAACATCCTCGTTTTATTCATACTGAAGGAAAAGCTTTACATTTTACATTACTGATAATACTTGCGCAGGTGTTCAGCATTCCATGCATTCTTAAACTCCTCTCCCTCTAGAGTTGCTATTCTGTAAGTTCCTGGTCGAACAACTTCCACAACTCGATAAGGTCCATGCCAGTTTGCTTCCAGTTTATTATGCTTCTGAATGACCTTCTTTAGCACATAATCCCCCTCTTTTAAATCGCATTTCTTCACCCTTTTGTTGTAGAACAGAGCTGTTCGTTGTTGATAAGCAGCATTTCTGATGGATGCCTCTTCTCTAACCTCCTCGAGCATATCCAAATCCAGTCTTCTCATTAAATCGCTGATTGGGGAATTAAAATTCAGCACTCTATGTGTTGGGAGACCCAACTCGGCAGGTATTACAGCCTCACTTCCAAATGCTAACATGTATGGTGACTCTTCAGTTGCTGTTCGGGGAGTTGTTCGGTAAGCCCATAGTACTGATTGGAGCTCATTAATCCAATTTGCTTTAGCTTCACTTAATCTCTTTTTCAAACCATTTAGTAATGTTCTGTTCGTCACCTCAGTCTGTCCATTACTTTGGGGATGGCCTGGTGTTGAATGAAACTTCAAAATGTTCGACTGATGACAATAGGCAGCAAATTCTTCGTTATCGAATTGTCTTCCATGGTCTGTGATGAAAGCATGGGGGAGACCATATCGACAGATGATGTTCTTCCAAATGAATTGATAAACCTTCTCGTACGTCATATCAATCAGTGGTTCAGCTTCCACCCACTTAGTAAAATAATCCACTGCCACGACGAGGTACTTGAACCTTCCTCGGGTCGTCGGCAATGGTCCAACCAAATCAATCCCCCACATAGCAAATGGCCAAGGTGAAGTTATGGGTGTTAACAATGCTTGTGGAGTTCTTCGGATGGAGGAAAAGCGTTGGCACTTGTCACATTTCTTGGCATAGGCTATACAATCAGCCCTCATCGTCGGCCAGTAGTATCCCTGTGTCATCACCCTTTGTAAAAGTGTCCGACCTGCTACATGAGCTCCACAGGATCCTTCATGGATTTCCTCAACCAATTCCTTGACTTCTGATGGATGTACACATCTCTGCAAACCTGCCATAACTCCTCGTCTATACAAAACACCATTAATTAACACATATCGAGCAACTTTATACTTTAATTTCTTATCGGCTAGCTTATCCTCCGGTAATTCTCCTTCTTCAATGTATGCCCTGATAGGATCCATCCAAGATGGTCCTAAATCAAGGGTTATTATATTCACCATCAGGTCTTCTTCTATGCTCCGACTTTTTAATACTTCAATTGGTATTGTTCTTCGTAGCTCGGTGCGCGTAGATGACGCTAATCGGGCCAATGCGTCTGCTCTAGCATTCTCCATCCTCGGTATTCTTACCAATTGAATGGCATCAAATTCTACCAACAATTCCATCACCTTTGCATGATACTTCGCCATTAATTCTCCCTTGACCGCATAAACTCCCATCATCTGATTCACAATTAATTGAGAATCACTGAACACCATTATTTGCCGTGCTTCCATAAATTTCGCTAAATTTAAGCCTGCTATCAGGGCCTCATACTCAGCCTCATTATTGGAGGCTTTGAATTGGAATCGCAAAGCATATTCCATGTCAATATCATCTGGGGTGTTTAAAACAATCCCTGCTCCACAACCAGCTGTGCAAGATGATCCATCTACATATAATCTCCATGTAGGTAACTCGTCTTCAAATTTCTTATCTGTCAGAGCCCCTCGGTAAAATATCTGCTGTTTTCTTTCATCATCCCCTGGTATCTTTCGTTCCTCGTCGATCATCTGTTCGTGCCCTTTTACCAACCAGAGTTGGTCTGGGTTTGAATATGATGATTTTTCTACATCCACAAGTCCTTTTACCAACCTTAGTTGGTTTGGACCTGTGTCTGTTGATCCTGTATCGTCCACAGGTTGGTCAGCAAGCACCTTTTGTTCCTCGGGGGTATCAGGGTATGTGAACTCTGCTATAAAATCTGCTACAGCTTGCCCTTTTAAGGATGATCTGGGTTCATACACAATATCATATTCACCAAGTTCTATCGCCCAATACATCAGTCTTCCTGATTTTTCCAGCTTATGGAGGGCTTGTCTTAGCGGCATGTCGGTGTACACAATGATGGTATGAGCCTGGAAATATGGCCTCATTCTTCTACTTGCTTCGATTAGTGCCAGTGCCAATTTTTCTAGCTTTGGGTACCTGATTTCTGCACCTCGGAAAGCTTTACTTGTGTAGTAGATAGGTTTCTGAACTCCATTCTCCAACCTGATCAATGCAGAGCTGACTGCATTCTCTGATACGGCCAGATACAAGTACAATCTCTCTCCAGTTATTGGCCTGGACAACAATGGTGGTGCTCCTAAATACTTCTTCAAGTCTTGGAAAGCCTTCTCACATTCATCAGTCCACTCAAAACTTTTTCGCAGTGTTTTGAAGAATGGGAGGCATTTATCAGTTGCTCGGGATACAAATCTGTTGAGCGCTGCAACTCGTCCTGTAAGACTCTGTACTTCTTTCTTCGTCGTTGGGGATCGTAGCCCTAAAAGAGCTTTGATCTTTTCTGGATTTGCCTCAATACCTCGTTGGTTGACGATGTATCCGAGGAACATTCCTTCTCGTACTCCAAAGGTACACTTCGTCGGGTTGAGCTTCATTTGGTATTTGTCCAGTTGATCAAAGGTCTGGCCTAAGTCAACTAGATGATCAGTAGCTCTCTTGATTTTGGTGAGCATGTCGTCGACATAGACTTCCATATTGCAACTGATTTGTTCGGCAAAAACCTTGTTCATCAGCTGCTGATATGTTGCACCTGCATTTTTTAAACCAAAAGGCATAACATTATAACAATAAGTTCCCCTTGGGGTAATAAAAGAAGTACTTTCCCTGCCTTCAGGTTTCATTTTGATCTGATTGTAGCCAGAGTATGCATCCATGAAGCTGAGCAGCTCATGTTCCGAGATAGCATCCACTAGTTGGTCGATTCTGGGCAATGGAAAATGATCTTTTGGGCATGCCTTGTTAAGATAAGTGAAATCAACACACATTCTCCATTTATTATTCTTCTTCTTTACCATTACCACATTTGCCAACCAATCTGGATATTTTACATCTTCAATGAATTGGGCTTTCTGGAGTTTCTCGACCTCCTCTTGTATGGCCTGGTTCTTCTCGGGACTAAACACTCTTCTCCTCTGCTTCACAGGCTTGATCTCCTTATTCATATTGAGCTCATGACATAAGAAGTTTGGATCTATTCCTGGCATGTCTTCATGACTCCAAGCAAAAGTATTCTTCCTATTTCTCAAGAAAGTTATCAACTCCTGTTTTATTGAAACATCCAACGACGATCCTATCTGGGTTACTCGTTCAGGATGCTTGTCGTCCAGAATAATATTTTCTGTAGATTCCACCACCTGTCCTTTTACAAGTTGAGATTCATCCCTAGGGTCAAGAGTTTCAATTTCTGTACCTTCATCCACTTGGTAAGTGGTGGTCTTTTTCCTTGATTCTTCAAGTTCCTCTTGCTCGGCAGACGAGTAATAGCATTCCCGAGCTACTTTTTGATCACCTTTCACAACTCCGACTCTAAAATTTGTTGGGAATTTCAAACACTGATGTACTGTAGAAGGAACTGCTTCGAACTTCTTCAATCCAACTCTTCCCATGATGATGTTGTAGGCTGACTGCACATTCTTATCCATCACAAAGAAACGTATTATTTCCGTTCGACAAGCAGGCCAAGTTCCGATGAATATATCCAACTTGATCGTCCCAAGTGGAAAAACTTTCTCGCCAGCAAAACCCAGAAGGGGCCTATGATAAGGTTCCAATTGAGATAATTTCAAATTCAAGCTATCAAAGCATGAATAGTACATTATGTCTGCCGAACTACCGTTGTCTACTAACACTCTTGAAATCACCACCTCTTTCATCCTCATTTTGATCACCAAAGGATCGTCATGAGGGTAAAGAATACCTGCCAAGTCGTTTTTTGAAAACCCAATGACTAGCTTCTCTTTGTTTACTTTCCTCGGACGATCATCCTCGGCTAGATTTATTCGCTGAATATACGAACAAGCTTGAGCCTCCCCGAGGTAAGCCTTTCTTTCTGCAGTAAGGTCTCCTCCTCCTGTAATAACATTACAATCAAATGACCCAAAACGTATGGAAAATACCTCTCGTTCAGGCTGCCTTGGCTTCTTGGGAAGATCAAGGTCATCATCTGGATCATCTTCGTGGTCCCTCTTCTTTTTCTCCTCTGCACGACGAGGAGATCTAAATCTTTCTCTAGTTCTATCATCATTCTTCCTCTCACTCCTGCGATCTACATATTTTGATAATTTTCCTCTTCGGATGAGCGTTTCAATCTCGTTCTGAAGGGCTATACAATTTTTGGTCATATGGCCATGATCTTTGTGAAACTCGCAGTATTTGGCCTTATTCCTCAGATCAGGATTTGTCCTCAGTTTTTCTGGCCACTTGATTTCCTCGCTGTTCTTGATTTCTTCTAAAACATGATTAATACCCATTTTCAATGGAGTATAATTATCGTACTTCTTTAGGACTTCCCATGACGTCCTATTATTCTTGGAGTGCTTGTCACCACCATTACCTTTCTGATCTTTCTTCTTAGACTTGTCGACCTCCACCTTAGTTTCTTTATCCATATTCTTCTTCGCAAACATAGCCTCCTCGGCATTCATGATTTTGGCTGCTTTTGCCATCAATTCGGACATAGTTTTAGGTGGATCTTTGGCCAAGGTGTAGTACAGCTTGTTAGGTAGTAAACCACTCATCAAAGCAGTGATCGCTATTTTTTCTTCGTAATCTATGACTTCCAACTTCTCGTTATTAAAACGAGTTATGTAATCTCTAGTACTTTCACCTGATTTTTGCCTAACACTTAGCAAGTGTGCTACTCGCTTTACCGGCTTTGCTCCAAAACAAAAATTGCCAATGAACAGCTCGGCTAACTGAATAAAAGTTGAAATCTTACCCCGAGGAAGATTATTGTACCATATTTGTGCAGATCCGGTAAGAGTTCCCGAGAATGCTCTACACCTCATCTCGTCGGGGACGTCATAGATGTCGGCAGCAGCTTGGTATTGTTCTATATGAAGTACATGATCTGTCTTTCCATCGTACTTGGGGGTCACCACAGGTGCTTTGAATTTCGATGGTGTAGGAAAATTCACAATGGCTTGTACAAAAGGTGTCCCTTGAACAAAAGTTCTCTGTAGGGGGTTTCTTGCCTTAGCCATTTCTCCCAGTCTATCTTCCAACCGCTGAATGGAACCTTTCCATGCTTCATTTCCTTCCTCAGGCCGCTTAGTCCGAGCAATTGATTGCTCTGACGTAGCTTCCTGAGATTTATCTCGACGAGTAGCTGGTCGTGATTGTGCTGATCCTTCTCTCAAACCTGATGGTGGCCGCAAACTTCTCGATGGAGCTCTAGGTGGACTCATATTCCTCCTTGGTCCTAACCGACTGAAAGGAGACACCCTGCTTAATCTTTCCAAAGCGCTAGCTCTCTCCGGAGAGAGAGTAATATGTTGATCTGTATCCATAGCCCGTATCGATGAGGTTCGCCCAGGTTGATACGTAGAATCATTAGATTCCTCATTGCGATATGACCCAGTACGTCTGGATCGCGATTGCCCACGATCACTCCTTTGCCCTGAATATGTAGGTGCACCGCCTTGAAGAGTTTGAATGAGTTGCCTCATAGATTCTTGCATGGCGGTTTGTCCTTGAGCCAGATTCGTCATAATTCCGGCCAGATCTGGAGGTGCAGATGGATTTGGAAAATTTCCAGTATTTCCAGCATTTCGATTACTGGATTCTGGATTATCTGCCATTGATAATAAATGATTTTTGTGAAAAAACGATAGTAACAATCGATTCCCACAGACGGCGCCAATCTGTTGATGTAAAAAACTAGATTGCTCTAATTATTCAATCACAGATAAATAAATAAGACAAAGATTTTTAAAGTGGTTCGGCTAGGAATAAAGCCTACGTCCACTGTTATGTTATTGCTGAATGTTTGCAGAATTCTTGATTACAAGTTCTCTCAAGAAATTCCGGTCCCTTTGAATGAGGGTGATACAAGGTATTTATAGCCTTTAGGCTGTACATGAAAGGGTTGATACATTAAATGATATACATATGAAAGGGTAATACATTTAATGCAGCGTGTGCGTCAAGATAATGAACATTCAATAAATAGTTGAACTGTTGACATTCTGGCAATTAATAATACGGCCGAGATGCAGCTCGGACCGCCTTAGTTGCTTGTTGCTCAGGAGTTCCTCGGAGCGCGAGAGTACCTCGGAATGCTGGAGTTCCTCGGGGTGTCCTCGTTGCTCGGATAGAACATGAGTTGGTCGGGGAAATGAACTTCCTCGTTGCTATTGTGCCACGTAGACTGACACGTGTCTTCGTATGATTCGTCCACATCGGCATATTAATTTTGGTATCAACAGAGAGCATGAGTGAACCTAAGACCAGACCAATAGTAGAGAGATATTATAACTACTGAAATAATCTAAGGGGTAGTTAGAACCCTTCGAGCAGTGGGAATATACTAGGGAAAATATGATGAGAAGTATAATGGTAAATTGATAATATGTGGGATATTCGAGAGTTATATAATGAGTACGGGATATATTATAGGTTGCGTGTATACATATACTCATGATATATATATATATATATATATATATATATATATATATATATATATATATATATATATATTGTGTGAATACCTATTGTGTGACTTCTTATATATGTGAACATACATATGTTATCTGCTATCATGAAAGGTCCTGGGTCGTGGATAGTCTTATCCTGATGAGCCCATAGAGGGGGATTTTAGACTCGTGCCTCGTAACATAGAACTTAGGGTTGAGCACTACTTGTGTGTATGATAGTGTGGGTGCATTAGGTGTGTGTGTAGCCCAAGGGCTTAGAACTATGTTCGCCTCTAGATTGTGTGAATCGTAAATTTATGGTTCGAGAGTGATTCCGAATCGAAAGTCCTTTATGTAGTACGTGATGTACCAGGACTCGATAGCAGGGTATGCACGCATCGCAGGTCTCCACCTAGGGATGCCTTATTCGTATACATGACGAGGGTGGTACATACATATATACGTGTGATTTATTCTACTGTGTACAGTAGCAGATAAGATAAATAGTGATATATAAAGTAACCTAAGCATGTGAAAACTTAATACTTACTTGATAATTTTTACTGGATAAAGGGTTTAGAAATTCAGTAGCATATTGAATGGGAAATAAGGGTGGGCACAATGAGTTAGTATGCAAGGAGAGATTTAGTTCAACTAGTTAGGCGGGGTAGCATAAGTATGATGGTTTAGGAGAATACGTATGAGTGCACAATAGTTGAGAGGTGAGAATCCCAAGCGAGGGCATGTGAAGTTAACATGTATACAATATTTGCTCTTACTGCAATTTAAATACTTGCAAATATTTTTTAAATGTTCTTGGGCTCTGACCCGTTTCAAATCCATTTTTATAAAAACCTTACACGGACACCAAACTTAGGAGTCCATTCTTATTTGACGTGTTGTAGCTGTTGTGGATGTTGTAGGACCTTGGTAGTAGATGCCTCCACTTTTATCGATTCCTTTTTATTATTGAGTTATCTCAGTCGGGCATGTCGCTCATCTTTAGTTAGTAGATGTTTCAGAATTACGGTATTTCCATTTTTATTCCAATTGTTGGATTTGGTTTTAATTTTGGACTATTGTACGTGGACTTCAGTCTAGAGTGTTTATTCCAGTCATATTTATTTATTCAATTATTTTATCATTTATTACGTTACTTACTGGAATGGTGAATGTGGATTAGTAGTATAAATTATTTCATGTTAATAAAAAGATTAAAATTTTGACACCGGGCCATTTGGGTATTAATAATATAATTATGTTTGCAGTGATGCTAAGAATGAAACCATTAATGATTCCTGTTTAATTTAATAATGGACCGATCACCCAGAATTAGAATAGGAAGGGTGCCACAATATGCTCCTCCTCATTTCAATTTTCAACTAGCTCTTAACTCTCTCATCTCTTAGAGTTTCACTCACATTGAATCTCATTTTAATTTTAAAGTAGGATATAATATTGAAACTTTAAGGGGGAAAATAAATTTAAAAATTTATGTTACATATATAAGGTGTGATTATAACGTTGTTGCGTTATTACATACATTTTTTTACATATATTTTAAACAAAATATTTAGGTGTGATTATTTTAAACATTGTATATGACTGTTACATATTTACTTTTGTTTCTAATTCCAGATGTGATTTGAGATTGTTGAAGCATGGAATTGGAAGATGTCAGATGCGACTATTTTGTGGTGAAATTTGTGAAATCTTCATTAAGAGGACTCCACTTTTAATTTTTTTTAGTTAGTATATATAAGCGGTACTTTTTCACTATATAAATGATAATAATCCCAAAGAACATAATTACAAAAACAAATGATTAAATAATGCCACATGTATAATAACAACACCATATGTACACGGTTTGGCTATGTACCAAGGTTTATGGGGGAGAGATTTTTTACTGATTAATGAGAGTGAAAATACAAATATAATTTGACGTGAGTTTTGTACTCTAATTCTCACACTTGTTTCCCCTGTCCAGCGAGGGTGATTCTATTTATAGGTATCATATAATGTCTATAATATGTTGGACTCACTTTGAATGCTTACAGCGATCTTTGATTATGATCTTCTATCGATTCTTTATTCCTTATGTTGAAATGAGAAATGTGATTGTGACATGTAATTCAGGTGGGTCCCCGCGTGATGATTATGAAAAATAGGCTCCCATGATTTTCCCCAAGTCTGTATGCTTAGTTAGAGCTTGGGGCCTTGTTACTTGATTTTTCTTCTATCATTTCTTAACTCAAATCTAATAGTTTCTTCCGGATACATAAGGATTGCCTTGGGAACCAACGCTTCAAAGATGGAATGCATTGGGGGAATCGAGATGATAGTAGTTCTCTCTGTTGGGATTTTATTCTTAAAATCATATAATGACATTTTATTTTTCAAGAAATGATTGTCAAGTTCATTTGAAAGGAAAATCATGTTTGTGAGAATGCATTATATTTATGCTTTATATATATATTTTATGCCATATCAGTCAATTGTAACTAGTGAAAATTCTGGTGAGTTAGGCTTGACTTAATCATATGAGATCGAAATTTTGATTATAATACAATTGAACAATTTACAACCTAGATATGGAGTTCACATCTTATCGGTATAGCTGCATATGCAATCCTTGTAGTCTATCTCGTAGTGGGGGAGCCTGTCTGATTGTTTGAGAACTTGTTTGATAGTTCGAATGAGAATTGTGACTAGTACATTCGAGAATGTATTAAACTGTACCACCTGTGAGATTCAAGTCTAACAATTGTCTTTATTAGACTTGGGCAATCTCACATCATTTGTTTAGGGTGCATAGATTCTTAATCCTAAGGGTTATGAGGATTGTAATGCTTGCATGATTGTTACTTTGATTGTTATGGGTGAGATTCAATTATAGATAAGATTAATATATCCCTGCAAGTTGGGCAATTGTTGTGTGAGTAGGTCTGAGATTATAATTCTGAGAAATTTCCGTCCAAGAAAGATCTTAGATTGTGATACCCCCTTGATAAATTTATAGATTTTCTTCCACCAGTAAACCTCATCAATGGATTGTTTTATAATCTGATGGAGTAAATAATAAGTTAAATCTGAAAAATAAGGAATTGATTAGATGTTAGTTAAAATCTATTAATGACAAATTGATTTAGCCAAGCGGCTATTGTAAGCTTAACGCGGGGAATCATATTATGTACTATATTAACTTTGAAGATAAAACCTCATTACTCTGAGCTATTTTGAGACAATTAAAATAGAGTGCAGTCATAATTAGTTAGTGAAATTAAATATGATTAATAAATAAATAAAAAATTACGACGTTGTAATTTGGGATTTTCAAGTATTTATTTGAAAGTGAATTTAATATTTATCTCGGGTCCCTAGTATAGTCTATATGCCCAAGTACCAGACCCAAACTCTCTGAAACCCCAGTTTAGCAGAAGACCGTGACTTATACCTCTTTAAATTGGTGTAAGCTAGGGTTTTAAGCTACATATTCATTTTCGAGCATTAGAGGAGGAGAGAGAAAATACTATTTACATTTTTATGAAGAAACTTAGAGAGAGAGGTTCTATCTCACTCAAAACTAATGGTTTTTATCTCCAAAGGTGTCCATACACCTGCCACTTTATGAGGATCATATACTGGAAGATCCAAGTCTTTCAGTGCGTTATAACAATCTTTTAGAGGACCAAAAGAAGGCAAACCCTTCATTTTCTTAAAATCACTTTTCTTCACATTTGGATCACCAAACATATTCGTAAAAGTTTTGTGATTAGAAACCCTAGATGTATGCTTTAAACCTAGTTTTTGTTTTGCACTTTCTATTGCGTGATCATTCAAAGTTTTGGGGTAAAAAAATTTCCACGTATATCGATCCCCAACCCCCTCCCTAAAACCTCTTATGGCTGGAAATGATTATCATTTTTATTTTACTAAAGAAGTGTAGTGTGGAGCATTCCTTTTTTCGTCAACCTCAATCTCTCCATTTTCTTGTAAGTTTCTCTCACTTTTCTTCACTTGTTTTATCTTACTTTTTTCTATTTATCTTTATCGATGAGGGTGCACCAAATTAGTTAGAAAACCATGAAAGAGTTTAAGTGCGAGCATATTCCACAGTGGGTTAAAACTTAACTCATTAAATCCCATCGATCACTATAACACAGTCGACACCTATTTGTTCTCCCAAAGATCTGTGTGCCACCTTTCCCCCAAATAAACTTTTTCGTCACTTTTGTGAACACTTTAGGATATTGCTGAACCAGGCGATGCCGGATGTGTGGTGAATCGTTAACTGTATTTATGACCTCACTCATATATATGGGACTAACTTTGGGATCCTAACATAATGTATTATTATATGGTTTCAAATGTTCGATGTTATCTACTACCAAAATGCCCGAAAGGTAGAGAGGGCCTTGGTTTTGAACCTCCTTGATTCCAATAAATATTTATTGAGATGATGGATTTATAGTGAGAAATTAGGATCAATACCCCATATTTTAAGGAGATGAGCCATATGTTGGTCACAGGTGCTCTAGACTATCTAGGGTGTTAGGTCAAATTTATGATTTATGCCTTATCAATTATGTTTGTTGTTTCTCTTGCCTATAATGTTTTTTCCTCAATTTTTGTAGTTAATCATAAGAAGAGTGAGGACTTTGTTTCACAAAGTGAACTTCGACGATCTTCAAAAGGTTTGGGCTATCAAGTAATGGATTAGTGATATCAATCATCTCATGTTCTTCTATTTTACACACCCATCAATACCTCGTCCGTTGCTCGGTCAATCAACAGGTTACTTAGATTTAATTCTAGAGGGAGAACCTCTCATTTTTGCTAGAAATTTGAGTATATTAACAAGTAATCCTTTAGCTAGTTTGATTCATTGGATGTCGACGGACTAGTTATTACTAACTCTCCTAAACAAGTCTTCATTCCTATACCATTTGAGGAAGAAGTTATGGTCCCCAAACAAGTTATCCTGACTTGATCCCGTAGCAGTTGATTAACCCTCCCCTAGCTCGCACATCTGCTAATAGGAAAAATAAGAACAATCCTTTAAGAACTTTTGCCCCAATCAATCTTTATGATTCTTTTAATAAGGGAAAATTTATAAATGCACATGCCTCTAAAAAAGAAAATAGCAAACAAGAGGCGGGCGAGCTTCCCCTTACTTAGCCTGAAGAAAAAGTTAGGCGGCCAAATGTAAGGCCACAACTTAAGAGAAATCGATCACCACTGTTGAGCTCACCTCGTGGCTCCTAAGGGTAGCATGTTGCCGAAATACTTGGACAATGTCTCAAATATGAACAACCAATACATGGCCTAACATGTTGTTTCGGCCCTCTCCCTACTAAATCCCTTTATTTGATTTGATTTTATTTTATCTTTGGTTTAATTGTTTATTGTCATTATGTTGGCTAATTTTCCTCATTTTCCCTTCAATGTTAATTTTGGACGTTAACACTATGTTAGAGAGGAATATCAAGCAACAAAGACAAAACTCTGGGTTTGACCAATCCATTCACAAGCTCTAAAATTTGATGGGGTGGGCCAAGAAGAAGTTAGCAAAATAGTATGCCAATCATAAGAAGGACGATGACTTGGCCTTAGAGTACAAGGTCTTAGTTTCCCAACTCAAATAAACTTATGCGAGGATGGTAGACCTTGAGGAAGAGATAAAGAAAAAGGACAATGTGTTAATCTTCCCAATTTAAAACTTGAAGATGGCCTTTGAGGCGTAATACCCCGTGTTTTTTGTACCTATTTATAATAATTTAGTGTGAATTTCTAGAATTCAATTGGAAATTATTTGGATTTATTTTATTTTTTGTGACATCCCGACTAATTAAATACCGGGTGATAAGTCCTTTATTAAATTAATAAAAAGTGTCCGATTGGTTCATTCTTAGAATCACTGTCGTAAAATAATTTTCTTCATTAACCACCTAATAAATAATTAAGCTAAGTGTCAAAACATTTGATTTAAAAATTAAGACCTATCGTTATGGTTTAAAATGGAACCATTCCCATTAACACAATAAATAATATTGAACCAATCCATCCAGATGAAATATCTAAGCTAGATTAAACAATTCAAATAAATAAATCCCAATCGTAGGACAAGGAAATCAATCAAACAATCCCAACGATAACTAAAGTCTGAAATAACAAAGAGTACAAATCTCTCTCGGAACTAAAATAAAATATGGAAACAGGCGACACATGCTCTGTCTGAAAATAACAAGATAGAAGACTGGAAAATCAAGAAATGGAGTCGTCTACTGCAAGTACCTGCAACTTCCACAATAACTGCAGCACGTCGATGATCCAAAGGTCTAAGCCTGATACCCCTGTGGTTGGGCACCTGTAATATATATATATACACATATATATATATATACAGTCCTGCTCTTGTGCGGACTAGTCCGCATTTTAAGAATGCGGACCGGACATGTGTCACCTGGCGGTGAATCCAAAAAAGAGAGAGAGTGTGCCTATAACTTAGGCGATAATTTCTAGGTGCATCGTTAGGTGACACACGTCCGGTCCGCATTCTTAAAATGCGGACTAGTCCGCACAAGAGCGTTATTATATATATATATACAAGAAGAAAAGATAACAAGAAATGGGTTAGAGCCTGAGTGTAAAACAACTTTAAAAATGGTTTAGCAAGTATTTAAAATGCTTGCTAGCTGATATGACACACATGTTAGTACGCGACACTCTCTTGAGAATTCTCACCTCTCATCTAGTGTGCACGCCTATCATACTACTAAAATAACTAATAAGTCCAACCCAATTCTCTTCCTATAAATTATAGTTCGGGAAATCGTACGTCTATAATTTATCGAAGATACCATCTTCTTAAGGATTATTTAATTCAATTATGTATTTCTCAATCCTGTTGGGAAGTGTCAAGCACTTATTATAAGGAAAAGCATTTATTCAATATTTATCTATTTATGCGAACAGTAGAAGAATTCCAGGTATAAGTATGTATATAAATTACTCATATATATATATATATATATATATATATATATATATATATATATATATATATATACCCCACATAAAATCTATGGTGCTGACATACTCTGCTATCAAGTCCCCGTATCTCTCGTACAAAAGGGAAATACTAGTTCGGAACTGTATTAACACAATACACACATAATGGAGGCGAAGCATAGTTCCAAGTCACTAAGAGGTCAGCACATACCCTTACGTCTTTTAGGACCTTCTGACAATCGTTCTCAGATAGCTTGTACCAAGTAATCCTATATTCTAGGGTACCCGTCAATATCCCCCATAATGGTCCCATCGAGATAAGAGTGTCCCGACGCGGTAACCTCCGTGATAGCAAGTAGCACGGGTATGATTATGCACAGATAAATATCATTATATATATACACATGCACTCGGTTATATATATATATTTTCATGTATTTCAATTAGTTTCGCCCACGACCCATAATATTTAAAACATACGTAGTACAACTACCCAAGTCCTACGTATAATTAACCCATTTCTCTTTATTCTCAATTGTCGCCATTTCATCAGCACTTCTCATCCCTCGGAGTATTTTTGTATAATAAATGTAAATTCAGTAGGTGTACCCTCACTAACATACTTGTATAAGTCTTTCTTGAGTCTCCTAATAACTCACTTAACGTATGCACGATTTCTAACAAATTTTATGCCCCCGTTATCCCACGGTTACATCTCGTATTAAATTTTATTTCTCGGACCCTACTTAGACCCTACTGGTTCTTCCCATGTCCCCTCGTGATCTTTAAATTATTCCTAAGGGTCCCTACGTATTTTAATCATATTAATAAAAAAGAGGGGAAAATATTCAATTTTCAGGAGGGGACGATCGATCGATGGAAAGGGGTCGATCGATCGAGCCTTCGATCGATCAACATTCTTGACTCAATCGATCGATCGAGGAGTTCTTGCCCAGATTCTGCTATTCCAACCTATGGGTTTCCTCCATAAAACTTCACCAAATCGCCATTATTGAGTCCCAAACTCCCAACCAACCATAAGGAACATTCAATAAACAATAATAGATGATTTCTAACGTAAATTTCCTCTTGAATCATCAACAATCATCATCAACTGAATTAAATTCAAAATATATCTTTAAACCTAATTTATTTACTTTCTCAAGAAATTCATTAAATAGAAAATTCCTATCTCTACTAGATATCAATTTCGTTTTCACCAATCTAAATTCAACAAGGAATCATCCTAACATGATTTCTATTATGTAATTATCACAATTTGTCCCAAACATCAATTATCTTTTATTGAAACATAAATATTGTCCTCCTACACTAGCATGGGTGTAATATCAACCAAGATTACAGTAAGATAGATACTTACCTCACATATAAAGGTCTGATTCTCAAGTGTTGACGGGTATAGTTGCGTCCCTCGTTTCCCGATCTACGTGTTGGTGGTGAAAGATGACAAAAGTGGTGTAGGTAAGGTGGTTCTCTCCGTTGGAGTCTTTTCTCTTCTCCCTTCCTTAGCCTCTCTGCAATTCTACCAATTCTAATCCTCGAAGACTCTAATTCCCATCAGATATACCCCTTTATTTTTCGTCCATAATTAAGCCTTAAAAAGGAAAATTACTAAATGCCCTCCCGGGTTACTGGTTAGGCCTAAAAATGTTTCGAGACCCAAACTAAGCCCCCGGGTACATTTTTCTGACTATCTCGATCCTTTCAGATACGTTGGCGCACTCAAAATGATCATATGGGTGACTTCTAATTTAATTGCTTTATATTCCATTAATTTAGTCCTAATACGACACAAACGCGTTCCGACTTAAATTTTATAATTGTCATGTTATCCACTCGCGACAACATAGAGAAACAAAAAAGGTGATTTTTTATTACATCATAGAAAGGAGTACAGTGTTCAGAGTACAGAGTACAAGTGACAAAAGAAAAATAAATACCGAACAACTTCACACCTTTTCCTTGTCTCCCAAGACTTTCTCGGGAGGTTGGGATGAGGAGCTCGGTTGCTCGGTGGAAACAATGAGTTGATCGGCTAGGGCTGGAACTTGTTCAGGAGGAGCAGGCAGAGATGAAAGCTCCTCGTCGGCAGGCTGAGTAAGGATTGGATCACCCACTACCATTGAAGATTCTTCAGAGGCAGCTTCGTCCTCTTATTCATCTTCAATATTTGTGGGAGGACCAGGGAGATGCTGTTGAAACAATTCTGAGTCCTCATTAACCTTTAATTCTTTCAGGGTAGCCACCCAACCATCTCGGAAGTATTTCAGACTCCCATATTGCACTTGGGTCATCATGGCTGCTACCCCCTGTTCCACCCTTTGTCCCAACCAGTGCGAAAAGATTTTTTCACCGCCATTTTTCTTTTTATTTTCTCCGAGGAGAGCTTCTCGGATAGAAGATCCTCGGTGGCCTTCAACTTAGGTTCCACATCCTCCTTCTGGCGATTCACTTCTCGCAGAAGGGACAATTCTTCTTCTGCCATTTTCATCTTGTTTTCAAGCTCCCCAAAGCTCTTGAGCTTCTCGTCATACTTCTTTTTCTCTCCTTCCAAATCTTTCACCTTATTTTCCAAACCCTTGGAAACTTTAACGAACTGCACATTCTCTGCCTCAACTGCAACCAACTTCTTCTCCCAATCAACCCTATCCTCGTCATACTTTTGACGGGAATCCCTCAAAGATTTGGTCAATCCCAATAAAGCATCCTCCACTCCTGATGAGGAGCTAGAAGCCTTGATTGCTTCATCCTTCTTCACAATGGTGTTAAAGTAACTCACCAGCTGAAAAAAGGAGATAACGATAAGTCAGCAAAGAAATACAGGTATTGATGGAAAGAAAGAAAATTCAGAATAAGAGAAACTTACGGAGGCAATGTGACGAGTAGCCAGGGCTGTGAGCATATCCCTAGACATATTCTTCTCAATTCCTTGGACTTCAGGAATGGTCCAAGTCTTCACCGAGCTCATAGCTGAGCTCGGAGGAATAATAGTTGGAACACAAACTCCACTAACTTGGAGCTGGGGAATGGTTTCAACCAAATTGACCGAGGAGGATTTCTTCAGTCTCCTCGGTGGCATTTCAACAGTTTCAACCAAAGAAGAGCTTTTGGTTAGGGAGATGGTGACCACTTCCACAGGTGCATCCTTCTTGCTCGGAGCCACTGGGGGCTTCTCGGCAGCCTTCTGAGGAGCAACAGAAGGGGTGACATATACTTTCTTTGTCCCCTTTGGGAGGTAAGTCTTGTTCCTTTTTCCATCTCCAGCAGAGGTAGTCTCCTCAAAGATAGCAGGAACTCTTCTTTTGCCCATTTTCTGACTCAGAGGAATGTGAGATTCTGGAGAAGAGTCCTCAGGAACTGACACTGGATCACTAGTGCTGACCACAGGACGAGCAGTAAAGGATGATGTATAGCTCCTGTACTGCAACAAGTATGAAGCAGACCTAATATGTTCGTCTGTAACTTTCTGATGCAAATTCCAGATAAGTTTCAAATGCTTAATATTAACTTCTGATTCTTTTGGAATTTTTCTTTTGCTGTCAACTGCAAACAAATACATAGTGAAGTGTCAATCACACATTTATTCAAACATAATGAAATCATAATTTCAGAAATAAAATAAAATAAAAATAACCTATTCCATTGCCATATGGAGGGCATCTAGGACCTTGATATACTTCATCTCCAATCAAAGGGGCATGTTGCCAATTTTTGATAACTACCCCATGTTCAAAATAATCCCTATTAGCATCAGGGAGGTTGACTACTAAAGCCCTATTCAAAAATCTAGTTTTTAAATAAAAAACATTATCTAGAACAGCCCATCTATAACAATACATAATCTCAGGAATTCCTATACGGGTTCTGTGAGTTTGATTTAACCTATACACCCCATTAACTATTCTCCATGTGTTGGGGGCTATTTTTGCAGGGACAACATCGAAATAATGACAGAACTCTAAGCACAAAGGGTTTGGTGGAAAAGAAAATCCACATTCAGCAATAAAGAGGCTGGGGAACCAGTGTCCCTCAGCCAAACGAAAATAATCTAAAGGCTCAGAAAGATCCTCCAGAGTTACCCAAGATGGAATAGAAAAGTCAGAACAGAATTTTTTAAGAGATTCAATAACATAAACCATGGCGAATAAAAGAAATGAAGAAGAAGGAAGAAGATCTTATAGGAAAAAAGGAGATTTGTTGACAACGAACGAAGAAAAGGATGAACGCACAAGAGAGAGAAAGACTATGGAAAACTCGAAAGCAGAAATTGGAAAAGGTAGAAGATGATGGGATTGCCTATGAAGCTTAAATACTTTGCCTTGGGAAACGGCGAAAGAAATGATTACAAAAAAGAAACTATTACACTACCAGCGGCTAAAAGGATAAAAAGTGCGCGAAGATCGAAGCGCTTATAAAAATTCAAAAAGGCGGATTCTGCAAATTTGGAAGGATATTCGAATACTGAGAAAATGCTCCTAAAAACCAGGAAGGTCATTTAATATTGCCATATACCGAGAAAGAATGTTCCATATTCCTCAAAGTTCGAAATATGAAACATTGGGGGCTTCTGTTGATACCAAAATTAATATGCTGATATAGACGAATAATAAGAAGACACGTGTCGATCTACGTGGCACAATAGCAACGAGGAGGTTTTTTTCCCCGACCAACTCCAGCGCTCCGAGGAACTCCAACACTCCGAGAAACTCCTGAACGACGAGCAACTAAGGCGGTCCGAGCTGCATCTTGGCCACAGCATTGATTGCCAGATAATCAACAGTTCAACTATTCATTGAATGCTTATCATACAGACGTATATTCTTAAAGGGCATTAATTGTTTACCCTTTCACATGTACAGCCTAAGGGCTATAAATAGATTGTATCACCCTCATTGAAGGGGACCGGATTTTCTTGATAGAATTACATACCGAGAACTCCAAAACACTTGGCAATAACAGAAAACAGTGGACGTAGGCCATTCTTATAAGGCTGAACCACTTTAAATTCTTTGTCTCATTTATAGTTATCTGTGATTAAATAATTAGAAGCAATCTAATTTTTTACATCAACAATTCAATTTAATAAATCCCCAAATTAAAGGCCATAAAAATACGGGGTGTTACATACTTCCCCTACTAATGGAATCTCGTCCCGAAATTCGAAAAATAAGGCATACCTAGTAAAAATAAATCTGGGTATTTTTTACGCATATCTGCCTCGCGCTCCCAAGTGGATTCCTCCACGTTATGATGCTCTCACTGGACCCATAAAAGTGGAACTACCTTTGACCTCAATCTCCTCTCGCTATGGTATAGGATAGACACTGGTCTCTCCTCATAAGAACTGTTGAGCTGTAAGTCAATATCCTCTATCACGATGTGAGTGTGGGCCATATCATCCCAAAGATATCACCTCAATGAAGAAATGTGGAACACATCATGAATATAGTGCAAGTGCTCCGAAAATTCCAATCTTTATGCCACCGGTCCTATCCTCTCAATAATGGGAAATGGTCCTACATATCTCAGACCCAATTTCCTTTTCTTTTCGAACCTCATTACTCCCTTCATAGGAGACACTCGCAGTAGTACTTGGTCTCCCTCACCAAACTCCCTGAAAGATCGTTTTGCATCGGTGTATCTTTTTTGCCTGTCCTGGGCTACCCGAATGCGACTTATGATTAACTCGATTCTAGATGACGTGTTATGAATCACCTCGAGCCCGAGCAACTTGTTGTCCCCCACCTCCAGCCTACAAGTGGGAGAACGACAAGGTCTACCATACAAAGCCTCAAATGGGTCTATGCCGATCATAAACGCTTAGGAGTTATTATAACCGAACTCCACCAATGGAAGATATGACTCCCAACCCCGTCCAAAATCAAGGACACACATGCATAGCATATCCTCCAACATCTGATTAGTACGCTCAGTTTGTCCGTTTATCTGTGGGTGATAAGTTGAACTCAATCTCAACTCTGTACCCATAACTTGCTGAAAGCTCTCCTAGAAGCGTGACACAAAAATCTTATCTCTATCAGACAAAATATCTAGGGGTACCCTATGCAATTTCACTACCTTGACAATAAATAACTGCGCATATTGGCCCGTAGTGTAGTCTGTCCGCACTGGAAGAAAGTGAGCTACCTTGGTCAATCGATCCACTATTACCCATATGGAATCAAGACCCCGTTGTGATGTAGGCAGCCCAGTGATGAAATCCATGGAAACGCTCTCCTATTTCCACGTAGGTATCTCCAGCGGCTGAAGTAAGCCCGACGGTCTCTGATGGTCCACCTTTACCATCTGACAAGTGGTACATTTGGAAACAAACTCTGCAATGTCCTTCTTCATCCCACTCCACCAGTATTATCGCATCATGTCCTGGTACACTTTATCCCCTCCGGGATGTACTGCAAATTTGAACCTGTGCTATTGTGTCATCACTGCATGACATAAGTCTTCTCCCTCCGGGACCACCAATCTCCCATTAAACCGCAATCCTCCATCCGAACTCACTGAATAGGGCTCAGCACCCTCAGCTAGAAGCCGTACAATTTGATCCTGACAAAACGTATCAGTTGCTTAGGCTTGGATCACCCTCGTAACAATCTCTGGCATGACTATCATCACAAATACAAATGAGCGAGCCACTGCATACTGATGTCCCAACTCTTTCCATTTTGCATTCCATACTTTTGCTACCTCACCTACCGGCCTACTGCTTAACTCATCAGCAACTACGTTAGCCTTTCCCAGATGGTATTATATCTCGAACTGGTAGTCTTTCACAAACTCCAGCCACCTGCGCTGACGCATGTTCAATTCCCGCTGAGTGAACAAGTATTGCAATGACCCGTGGTCTGTGAACAAGAAAAACTTCTCCCCTAGCAAATAATGCCTCCAAATTCGCAATGCAAACACGATCGTTGCTAGCTCCAGGCCATAGGTGGGGTAATTTCTTTCATGAGACATAGGCTATCGCCTGCTCCTCCTGCTGAGGTACTCCCTCGAGTCCCTGTAAAGAGGCGTAAGTATACACCCCCATCCTGGGTAAAGCGAGAACTGGCGCCAAAGTCAACTTATCCTTGAGCTCGTCATAAGCCAATTGACAAGCGTCATCCCATACGTACAGTACCCCCTGCGAGTCAGATTCGTCGACAGACCTGCTATTTTTAAAAAGCATGGAATGAACCGCCTGTAGTATCCGGCTAACCCCAAGAAACTATGCACCTCTGTCGGTGTTATGGGATGCCCTCACTCCCTCCCTACCGATACTTTGCTTGGGTCCAAGGATATCCCCAATTCTGACACAACATGCCCTAAAAACTATACCTGTTGTAACCAGAATCTGCACTTTTAATACTTGGCATACTACTGATGCTCTCGTAGAGTCTGAAGAACCCGTCTCAAGTGCTCGGCATGCTCTTCCTCAATCTGTGAATAAATCAATATGTCATCTATGAAGACGATGACAAACTGATCTAAGAACTCTCTGAACACTCGGTTCATCAAGTCCATAAATATGGATGAAGCATTTTTCAGCCCAAACGGTATGACTCTGAACTCATAGGACCCATATCTCATCAAGAAAACAGTCTTAAACATATCCTGCTCCCTAATCCGTATCTGATGGTATCTCGATCTCAAGTCTATCTGTGAAAAGAAGGCAACTCCTCTTAGCTGGTCGAACAAGTCATTGATTCGGGGCAAAGGATACTTATTCCATATCGCGACCTTATTCAACTCTCGATAGTCCACGCACAATCTTAACGAACCATCCCTCTTCTTCAAAAATAGAACGGGAGCACCCCAAGGTGTGGTACTCCTACAGATGAAGCTCTGGCCTAACAACTGCTCAATCTGATCCCGTAACTCCCTCATTTCGACTGGAGCCGTATGGTATGAAGCATGGGTTATCGATCGGGTGCCCGATATCCAATCTATAATGAAGTCTATCTCTCTACTGGGGGTAAGGCCGGTATCTCCCAAAACACATCCAAAATCTCATGAACAACCGGAATCGAATCTAGGGGAATCACAATCTCCATAGAGGTCTCTTCCTATATATAGTATAAATGGGTGGACGATCTTCCCTCAAGGAGAGGCATCGCCATAAAAAATATCTCTTGACCAGGAATGGCAAAGATAATACTCCTACCAAAGTAATCTATCATGGCCCTATAAGTCGCTAGCCAATTCATGTCAATAATGGCGTAATGCTCATGCATATCTAAAACTAGCATATCCGCAGGTATAATCAAGCGACCAATCTCTATACCTACTCCCCGGCATATAAAGAAAATCAAAGACCCATTCCCCAGTGGTGAGTCTACACATGTCACTGTACTTTCTATTGTGCCTAATAATCCCATGGCCCCTACAAAGCTATTGGCTATAAAACAGTGTGACTCCCCAGTATCAAATAAAATATGCCCTATAGTGCCATGAATAGGAAACGTACCCTCAATCGCGGGTGGCGTCTATGGTGCTTCTAGCTGGTGGACGTTATAGAAATGTCCATATTACAATCGTCCTTACTGAACGGGGATTGCTGGAATGGCTGGTAGGGCTGGCATCTGATCTGGCACTGGGAGGGTGACTAGGAAGAGCAACCTCTGCAGCTCATGACGGGTACCCTTCTGCTGTGGGGCCCTATCTCCCTCTGGGTAATCCTGGCATCTATGGCCATTCTTACCACATCCAAAGCACCAGCCCCTGAAGTTTCCTTCCCCCTGTCCCTACTGACCTCGACCCTGCTGGTCGTTACCACCCCGCTACTGGCCCTGCTGAAAACGTTGTTAGCCCTGCTGCTGACCTTGCTGCTGATGATGTTGGTCCTGCTGACTGGACTGACCCTGTCTAAAGCCCCCATATCCCTGCCTGGAATCACCGGATATAAATCTCTTAGCAGGGTCCCCTTGGGGATGGGAACTCTACTCACTATGGCGGATTTACCCCTAAGATGCTGGTGCACCATAACCAGCACCACTACCTCTAGTCCGACCCTACTGGATGGGCTAATTTTATAAAATAGAGGATGTTGGAGTAAATATTGTTTCCCGTAATATTAAGTGATAATATTTACTATGTTTTGTCTATTTACCGTATGAGAAGGTAAATAGCATCACATTGTGTATTATTGCGTCGTTATATGTAAAACGACGGTTATGACTCATATTTAATTTGGAGTACAATTAATGAAATAAAATGAATATAGAACATAAAATTTGTTCACGCTATCCCGAATGCCAAAATAGGGGGTGCGGTTGTTTTTAAAATAGTCGAGATAGTCGAAATAAGTGCCACGTTGTATTTTTGAGTTCGGGCACTTTTGGGGTGTTATGACTCAATTATGTGGATATGAGTCATTTTAATGGTGTATTAGAAATTAAAAGTGGGGAATTATGTTTTGAAACCCGTATAAGTTCCCTCACCCCTCTTATTTTTTCATTTTTCATGTTAGAGGCCAAGAGAGAGAGAGAGAGAAGAGAGAGTTGGGAGAAATGGAGAAAAAGGGAGAAAATGGAAGATTTGAGCCGGAATTCATCTCTACCGGAGGAGGATCAGAGACTACGACCTCGAGGCAAGTTTCTTACTTGCTAGTATATGATTTTATGTGAATAAATTGTGTGATTGTTAAGTAAATGGAAAATTTGGAGAAAATGCTAGGTTTTGTAAGATTTTGGTGTTTTAACCTTGGATCTTGTTGTTGTTGTGATTTAAGTGATTACAAGGGTTTACTTTGGTGTATAATTGTGGGGGTTAGGTTGTGGGGTGATTAGAGTAAAGGAATTGTAAGAATAAAGGGTGTAGGTTTCGATTTTGGCTTTGAAGAAAAAGGAATTTTCGAGGACCTGATAGGTGCGGTCGATCGCGGTCCCAGGACCGGTCGACCGGTCATGCCAAAACGAGCTTACTGCTTTCTTTGGTAGGCAAAATCCTTAAGGGGCGGTCGATCGCGGTCCTCTGACCGGTCGACCGGTCCCCTGTTTTTCACTTTTATTTTCCTTAGTTTCTTCTAGCTTCTTTAATTTATTATAGGAGCTTAGGAACCTTCCTTTGGGAAGTAATTAAGAGTCCTAGAGGGTTGTTTTGGGTCGACTAATGTCCTAGGCTAAAATGGAATGATTGGGCTTCCCCCCGAGTGTTAGTTTGTATAGGTTAATGCCCGAATGATATAGGAAGTTAACCTAAAGATAATTGGAGATATAATATTTATGTTGAAACTTTTGGGAGATACTCCTTGAGGGAGACTCGCTTTGAGGATTTATGAAATGCTATGAACTCTTGGAGACTAGTTTGAGGTTTATGGCACTTCGGGTCTTAAATGATTAATAAAATATGACACTAAGAATAAGAAAAAAAAACATATGCTAATATGTGGTATTAAATGAATAAGTACAAATGATCTTGAGAATGTAAAATTGGAAGTTTTCAAAAAGGAAAAAGTGATGGTTTCATAAATGTTAATTTATGATTACACACCTCCCTAAATCGCTATCATAAGGGAAGTTGCGTACGTGTGGTGAAGCCCCCTGACTAATGAACGCAGGGTGGATATAGTCCCTAGGCCATATGGGCATTTATTATACTGCGCTGATTAGGAGATTCTGGGTGTGGTCTTGACTTTCCCGCAGGCAATATGGCCGCTTCCCGACGTTGGTAGGTTCCCAGGTTGTCTTGTATAGATAGGCCCTGGAAGATGATAGCTATTTAGGGGCGCGTCCAGTGGGGAAACCGGAGGGACGGTCTTATATTATTAAAGCAAATTCATGATAATGAATTGGCTTTAATTACATTTCCTGGATGGAAGAAGGGAAATGGGATATATGGTACAAAAGTATTTTTATGCTAATAAAAATGACTTTTGATTTACACTTCCTGGCTGGAAGAAAGGAAGTGGGATTTTATGAACAAGGCTAAAGCATTTTTATGTTAATAAAACTTGCTTTAAAAATGTATTCTTTCTGGATGGAAGAAAGGAAATAAAATTGGTAAATGAGATTAATTGGTAAACATTTGATAAAATGTTGTACCATTTATGTATATTCCTAAGAAAGAAATAGGAATAACACATATAAAGTTATGAGATTAATTGGTAAACATTTGATAAAATGTTGTACCATTTATATATATTCCTAAAGAAAGAATTAGGAATTCTGCTTTTAGATGGTGAATGGAATAAATTAAGTTTTCTTGAGTAGCTGTAGATCATATGCACACACATATATACATATATTGATTACGTACTGAGAGTCTAATGGATCTCAACGATCAACCTTGCCTAAATAGTAGTGTATCGGGGGGGTTCATTATTTGGATTTCGCTTTGCGAGACACCCCACGCACGAATAGCACGAATAGTAGTGTTGAGACTGGGGAGAAGTTAGCCCTCAGTACTTGGGTTAACTAGAGCATCTCATTGATATTGCGCTAGGTTGCTTTTAGACTGAGAGGTGAGATATATTATTTTTAATTGCGAGAGAATACGCACTAAACTGTCATGCATTTTAGTCACATGGGAATCATATCAAATCGGGCACTGACCCGTATCTATATTTATTGTTTCTGCACATATTATTGCCGTTACAGGTGCTCTACCGCATGAACACCCGTGTTTACATTTCCATTCCGGTTGTCATGGAGCTACAACACTTTGCGGATGTTGTAAGTTATTTGTTTTAGACGCCTCTATCTATTGTACTCTAGTTATGTTCAGTTTAATTATTCGGGCGTGTTGCCCAAGTGTTGCACTCTTTTATTATATTGTAAATATTGAAATGTACTACTCGGTGTAATTATTTTTATTGGTCTGTTCACCGACAGCTTATTCGGTGATTATTTATTATATTGTCACTCTTTATTCTTTGATTTTTGATATCCACCTTTTTTACAAATGGGATTGTCTAAGTGTTTTTCTTTTATTTGCAAATTCTTTTACATTGACAGTCCGTTTTCTAAAATGATTGGTGGTTATCTCGTACTATTATATTAATCGACACTGATGCTGAGAATGGACCATCTATGATTCATGTGATTATTAGAATATTGGGCTGGCCACCTATTATTTTAGTAGGCGGGTTGTCACAGATGGTATCAGAGCATTAGGTTCTAGAGTCCTTAGGAATCCGTACGGATGTATTTTGTCTTCTGCGTTTCTTTTGATTTGATATAGGGCCTTAGGATTAAGATCGTTGATTTCTCTTGTGAGATTTCGTTCTTCTGCTAGGTTATGAGAACCCCAAAAATCCTTTGCGCGTTCGTGTGAGACTAGCAAGTCGTCAGATGATGGGCATCAAAGAAGGCCGTTGTGAAGGCGTCACGAGGCGAGATTACTAAGAACTGTAGGTTGTAGTCAGTGATAAGGACCGTTTGTTATTCTAATATTGCTACCGCGACTACTAGGTAAAGTAGAAAAAGTTTTTTTGTACCGCTACAAGTAGGGAGTGGTGCTAAGCTTGGGACTCCAAATGACATTAATTTGAAGATGAGAAGTCCTTGACGAAGACCACATGTTGAAGTTCGGTTGGATAGAGAAGGTGTAACCTCGTTCGGTGGAAGTATATGGCCCGAGAGTTTGGCCTAGAGTGAGGTATAGAGGTGCTCAAATGTGAAAATTGAAGGAAAGTCTTTAGCCAGTAGGAGTGAGATTGAAGTGGCAAGAATGGTAGTCGCCATATTTTGGTGGAACGGGAGGTTTTGCCCATAGAGAAACCCGTTAGATATTTTCAATAGCGAGTTTATCTAGGATGTTAGGAATGATGAGAAAGTAGATTCTCAAGTATTCACGCAAGGTTCGGTTAGAGGCTGACAGTGAATAGAGGGTGCTACAGTTAAGGAAACTGTGCATCGAGATAAGATTGAGACTAGGAAGAGAGAGAGAGCCTTTCAATGGAAAATATGGGCTCACAAGTAAGTGTTGCTAACACTTTTGGACAAGTACTGTTCATGGGACCCCATCGGTGGACCTCCACCCGGGGAAGACTTATTGAACTAAGGCTGGTAGAATGTTCTCTTTACTAAAGGAGTTAAGGGGAACTACATGAGTAATCGCTAGGATAGCTAGAGATGGAAGTAGTTTAGTTCGGATGAGACTAGCATAATGAGTCTAGGAACCATTAGTGGTGGCCAAGGAATTGGCAAGTATGTGGCAGGAATTTCCACCATAGTTGAGGGTGGAGCATTTCCTTATGATAAGATGGAGTAGTATACATTTACCCTAGATTCGGGTGTGTGTATCGATCTTGTGGTATTATGGATGTAAATATAGTGAATGTATTTATATAGATTCCAGGATAGGGAAGTTTTGTGTTTTTCTTTCACTCGTTATGGGGCGAGTGAGGATATGAGTGGTATATGCTACTTGTATTTTATGTAATATACGAGTAGAGATATTCTTGGTATGGGTTGGTGCGATAGCAAGAGAATAAATAGAGAGGCTATCCTATTCCTAGTTCTAGAGAAGGACTAGTTGTTCTATAATATCTCTCATGGATACAGGTTGAGACTTTATAGGGGTGGTTTACGGTATGTAGATAGTTTCCTTTTTTCTTTTTGCTTTGCTTGTTTTGTTTTAGTACTTGCTTGTTTTGCTTGTGTATGCTATTGCCTTATCTCCACGACCAACAAGTTAAGGGGATTGCGTCGGAGGTATTCCTTGTTTGGATTTCGCTTTGCGAGACACTCCGCGCATGAACCTTAACGACGTTGGAAGTGGAGAGATGTGCATTTTCTTTTCTTTCTCGCTTTTCTTTTTATTGGTTAATGATGGGTTGGAAGGTAGCCAAGAATCACATAATTGAGTGATTAGAAGGCTAAGTTGATGTGCGATATATGAGCATTGTGATAGTTTTTCCTCTGATCGATGTGGGGAAGACTAAGATATGAAGCCGGATAGAGATTATGATTTCGCCTTAATGAGAAGGCCATTTAAAAAGATGTACGTATATATATTGAAATAGAGCATTGGTGGCATTTTTCAGAAAGTAAATGCCAGGTTAGTTAAAAAATTTCAGTCAATCGATATGGTAGAACTTAGAAGTAGAAATGAATTAGTCGGATTACGAGTTAGGATTCCGTCAATCCCGATCACGTGTCTTCGACCATTACTTCTCGACGACCGACGATGCGAGGTAGTAGTGTAACGGGAGGGTTCCTTGTTTGGATTTTGCGTCGGCGAGACGTCCCACGCATGAACCCGAGCGAATGTCGGAAGTTGAGAAAGGCCCTGGACACTAGGGATATAATTAGGATAATACTTATACACCTAGATTAGGATAGATAGATTGACTTTAGGATTTTTAGGACGTGAGGCCCTTAAGGCATGTAGTATTGTTTTAGGAAGGTAGTAGGGAGTTGACCACAATGGGTTTGGGGGTTAACTCTAAGCGGGATTCGCTCCCTAGAACGAAGGAGTGTAGGATATTAAGTGATTCTAAACGATAGGCCATAGATGGTGGGGCCTTTTCTAGATAAAGCATTATGTCGATAACCTATCTTTCGAGGAGTTGAAGTATGAGTTGACTTTTACTCCTGCACTCGTGTTGTTATGATTGAAAGTGAATTTGACGAACGAGTCTTTTCCAGGAACGAGAAGTATTAATACCGGAGCATGAACCCCTTTATTTATGCGTCTCACAGACTTAAACTCCGTGAGAAGTATTATCCCCCGCTTTAGAGCTCGTAGTGGTAGTTTTTGCCTGAGTAGAGGCACTACTTCCTGGGCAGGAATTAGGTCATTTCACAAACAAGAAGTTGGTGTTCGTAAAGGACTATCAATTGGATATTCCCTTTTGCTATAGAAATGCGAATGGGAGTAGTTAATGCGCCGAGTAGAACGTCGAAGAAATTTGTTATGGCATGGAATACCAAGTAGAACGAGCTTCACCGAGGGGACGCTATAGTAAGGGCGTTCATGTCTGTGATTAACCAACTCACCTACTAGTGTGAAGAGATTAGTGGTGGGACGAGGAAGGAGTGGAGTAGTAGCTTTTCGGAATCAAATTTTCGTACGATGGTTCAGATCGATTCTTACGAGGAGGGTACCGAGAGTGTGGCCTAGTGTAGTTATTCCCTAGCAAGGGTATAACGTGATTCCGGAAGAAAGGCAAGGTATGCCGAGATGTGTAGGTATCTCCTTCCGTAGTAGAAAGGTAGGATCGATAGTTCATGAGGAACGGTTTGGTGCTATATTAGAGCACGGAGAATGTAGACTGAGATCAAATAGTGATGACCTTAGTCCAAGTCCAAATGGGGACGCCGCGCTACTAAGGGGTTTGATAAGAATGATAAAACGATAGTTTAGTATAGTATACCTTTTATATGATTAAGGTTATACTGTATGCCTGAATTTTGAGGGCAAAACTCCCTTCTAAGGGGGGGAGTATGTAACAACCCAGATTTTTGAACGACTATTTTATATTATTTTGCCCGATTGGATAATTTTATAAAATAGAGGATGTTGGAGTAAATATTGTTTCCCGTAATATTAAGGGATAATATTTACTATGTTTTGTCTATTTACCGTATGAGAAGATAAATAGCATCACATTGTGTATTATTGCGTCGTTATATCTAAAACGACGGTTATGACTCATATTTAATTTGGAGTACAATTAATGAAATAAAATGAATATAGAACGTACAATTTGTTCACGCTATCCCGAATGCCAAAATAGGGGGTGCGGTTGTTTTTAAAATAGTCGAGATAGTCGAAATAAGTGCCACGTTGTATTTTTGAGTTCGGGCACTTTTGGGGTGTTATGACTCAATTATGTGGATATGAGTCATTTTAATGGTGTATTAGAAATTAAAAGTGGGGAATTATGTTTTAAAACCCGTATAAGTTCCCTCACCCCTCTTATTTTCTCATTTTTCATGTTAGAGGCCAAGAGAGAGAGAGAGAGAAGAGAGAGTTGGGAGAAATGGAGAAAAAGGGAGAAAATGGAAGATTTGAGACGGAATTCATCTCTACCGGAGGAGGATCAGAGACTACGACCTCGAGGCAAGTTTCTTACTTGCTAGTATATGATTTTATGTGAATAAATTGTGTGATTGTTAAGTAAATGGAAAATTTGGAGAAAATGCTAGGTTTTGTAAGATTTTGATGTTTTAACCTTGGATCTTGTTGTTGTTGTGATTTAAGTGATTACAAGGGTTTATTTTGGTGTATAATTGTGGGGGTTAGGTTGTGGGGTGATTAGAGTAAAGGAATTGTAAGAATAAAGGGTGTAGGTTTCGGTTTTGGCTTTGAAGAAAAAGGAATTTTTGAGGACCTGATAGGTGCGGTCGATCGCGGTCCCAGGACCGATCGACCGGTCATGCCAAAACGAGCTTACTGCTTTCTTTGGTAGGCAAAATCCTTAAGGGGCGGTCGACCGCGGTCCTCTGACCGGTCGACCGGTCCCCTGTTTTTCACTTTTATTTTCCTTAGTTTCTTCTAGCTTCTTTAATTTATTATAGGAGCTTAGGAACCTTCCTTTGGGAAGTAATTAAGAGTCCTAGAGGGTTGTTTTGGGTCGACTAATGTCCTAGGCTAAAATGGAATGATTGGGCTTCCCCCCGAGGGTTAGTTTGTATAGGTTAATGCCCGAATGATATAGGAAGTTAACCTAAAGATAATTGGAGATATAATATTTATGTTGAAACTTTTGGGAGATACTCCTTGAGGGAGACTCGCTTTGAGGATTTATGAAATTCTATGAACTCTTGGAGACTAGTTTGAGGTTTATGGCACTTCGGGTCTTAAATGATTAATAAAATATGACACTAAGAATAAGAAAAAAAAACATATGCTAATATGTGGTATTAAATGAATAAGTACAAATGATCTTGAGAATGTAAAATTGGAAGTTTTCAAAAAGGAAAAAGTGATGGTTTCATAAATGTTAATTTATGATTACACACCTCCCTAAATCGCTATCATAAGGGAAGTTGCGTACGTGTGGTGAAGCCCCCTGACTAATGAACGCATGGTGGATATAGTCCCTAGGCCATATGGGCATTTATTATACTGCGCTGGTTAGGAGATTCTGGGTGTGGTCTTGACTTTCCCGCAGGCAATATGGCCGCTTCACGACGTTGGTAGGTTCCCAGGTTGTCTTGTATAGATAGGCCCTAGAAGATAATAGCTATTTAGGGGCGCGTCCAGTGGGGAAACCCGGAGGGACGGTCTTAGATTATTAAAGCAAATTCATGATAATGAATTGGCTTTAATTATATTTCTTGGATGGAAGAAGGGAAATGGGATATATGGTACAAAAGTATTTTTATGCTAATAAAAATGACTTTTGATTTACACTTCCTGGGTGGAAGAAAGGAAGTGGGATTTTATGAACAAGGCTAAAGCATTTTTATGTTAATAAAACTTGCTTTAAAAATGTATTCTTCCTGGATGGAAGAAAGGAAATAAAATTGGTAAATGAGATTAATTGGTAAACATTTGATAAAATGTTGTACCATTTATGTATATTCCTAAGAAAGAAATAGGAATAGCACATATAAAGTTATGAGATTAATTGATAAACATTTGATAAAATGTTGTACCATTTATATATATTCCTAAAGAAAGAATTAGGAATTCTGCTTTTAGATGGTGAATGGAATAAATTAAGTTTTCTTGAGTAGCTGTAGATCATATGCACACACATATATACATATATTGATTACGTACTGAGAGTCTAATGGATCTCAAAGATCAACCTTGCCTAAATAGTAGTGTATCGGGGGGGGGGGGTTCATTGTTTGGATTTCGCTTTGCGAGACACCCCACTCACGAATAGGGCATAGTGTTGAGACTGGGGAGAAGTTAGCCCTTAGTACTTGGGTTAACTAGAGCATCTCATTGATATTGCGCTAGGTTGCTTTTAGACTGAGAGGTGAGATATATTATTTTTAATTGCGAGAGAATACGCACTAAACTGTCATGCATTTTAGTCACATGGGAATCATATCAAACCGGGCCCTGACCCGTATCTATATTTCTTATTTCTGCACATATTATTGCCGTTACAGGTGCTCTACCGCATGGACACCCGTGTTTACATTTCCATTCCGGTTGTCATTGAGCTACAACACTTTGCGGATGTTGTAGGTTATTTGTTTTAGACGCCTCTATCTATTGTACTCTAGTTATGTTCAGTTTAATTATTCGGGCGTGTTGCGCAAGTGTTGCACTCTTTTATTATATTGTAAATATTGAAATGTACTACTCGGTGTAATTATTTTTATTGGTCTGTTCAACGACAACTTATTAGGTGATTATTTATTATATTGTCACTCTTTATTCTTTGATTTTTGATATCCACCGTTTTTACAAATGGGATTGTCTAAGTGTTTTTCTTTTATTGCAAATTCTTTTACATTGAGATTCCGTTTTCTAAAATGATTGGTGGTTATCTCGTACTATTATGTTAATCGACAGTGATGTTGAGAATGGACCATCTATGAGTCCTGTGATTATTAGAATATTGGGCTGGCCACCTATTATTTTAGTAGGCGGGTTGTCACACCTCATCCGGCCTTATAGTGAGAAGTCTCGTGAACTCCTCCTCGTACTCTGCAACCGTCATACTCTCCTGCTTAAGATTCAGTAATCTCCGCCTCATCTCAGTCTACAAGGCGGATGGAAAATATTTACGGTCAAACCGTACCCCAAAAGTATGAATCGACATGCCATCCCTCTCCTCCAAGGTGGTAGTGGATTCCCACCACTACAAGACGGCCCCTACTAGCTTAAAGGAAGCCAGTAATTATTTCTGAACGTCAGTGCACTCATACATGCGCAGATACCTCTGGATGTCTTTCTTCCATTGGCTGGCGATGACAATATCAGAACTACCCGATAACTCCGGGGGATGTGCCTTCTGAAAGGCATCTCTAACCATTTCCCATGCCATGGGAAGTTGTGCTAACACTCACGCTATGGCGACGACTTCAGTTGCGTTCATCATTCCCTGAGCCGGAGCTGCTCGGGATGGGCATTCTCGCTCAGGGTGCTCGTCTCGGAGGCATCTGAAACGAGAAGGAATTTTATTAGTCTACAATTTATTATCAATCTCAAATAGGTGAAGACGTAATCGTAAATGCAAGAATACAACAGTCCTAAACATAGGGCTCTACATAAAAAATGCTAAGTTGGAGGCATAATGAGTCATACAGATCCTAAAGGACACTGGAACCTGATGCTCTGATACCACCTGTGACACATCGCCTAATTAAATACCAGGTGATCATCCCTTTATTAAATTAATTCAAAGTGCCCGTTTAGTTCATTCTTAGCATCACTGTCGTAATATAATTTTCTTTATTAACCACCTAATAAATAATTAAGCTAAGTGTCAAAACATTTGATTTATAAATTAAGACCTATCGTTATGGATTAAAATGGAACCATTCTCATGAACACAATTAATAATATTGAACCAAACCATCCAGATGAAATATCTAAGCTAGATTAAAAAATTCAAATAAATAAATCCCAATCGTAGGACAAGGAAATCAATAAAATAATACCAACAATAACTAAAGTCTGAAATGATAAAGAGTACAAATCTCTCTCTAAACTAAAACAAAATATGGAAACGGGCGACACATGCCCTGTCTGAAAATAACTAGATAGAAGACTGGAAAATCAAGAAATGGAGTCGTCTACTGCAAGGACCTGCAACTTCCACAATAGCTGCAGCACGTTGATGGTCCAAAGGTCTAAGCCTGACGCCGCTGTAGCTGGGCACCTGTAATATATATATATATATATATATATATATATATATATATATATATATATATATATATATATATATATAACAAGAAGAAAAGATAACAGGAAACGGGTCAGAGCCCGAGTGTAAAATAACTTTAAAAATGGTTTCGCAAGTATTTAAAATGCTTACTAGCTGATATGACACACATGTTAGTACGCGACACTCTCTTGAGAATTCTCACCTCTCATCTAGTGTGCACGCCTATCGTACTACTAAAACAACTAATAAGTCCAATCCAATTCTCTTCCCATAAATTCTAGTTCGCGAAATCGTACGTCTATAATTTATTTAAGATACCATATTCTTAAGGATTATTTAAGTCAATTATGAATTTCTCAATACCGCTGGAAAGTGTCAAGAACTTATTATAAGGCAAAGGATTTATTCAATATTTATCTACTTATGCGCACAGTAGAAGAATTCCAGGTATAAGTATATATATAAATTACTCATACAATATATATACACTAATCGGCACCCCGCATAAAATCTATGGTCCTGGCATACTCTGCTATCAAGTTCCCGTATCTCTCATACAAAAGGAAATACTAGTTCATACGCACTTCTCAATTGTCGCCATTTCATACGCACTTCTTATCCATCGGAGTATTTTTGTATAATAGATGCAAATTCAGTAGGTGTACCCTCACTAACATACCGGTCTAAGTCTTTCTTAAGTCTCCCAATAACTCACTTAACGTACGCACGATTTCTAATAAATTTTATACCCCCGCTATCCCACGGTTACATCTCGTATTAAATTTCATTTCTCGGACCCTACTTAGACCCCACTGGTCCTTCCATGTCCCCTCATGATCTTTAAATTATTCCCAAGGGTCCCTACGTATTTTAATTGAATTAATCAAAAAAGGGGAAAATGTTCAATTTTCAGGAGGGGTCGATCGATCGATGGAAAGGGGTCGATCGATCGAGCAGTTCTTCGCCAGATTCTGCTATTCCAACCTACGGGTTTCCTCCATAAAACTTAACCAAATCACCATTAGTGAGTCCCAAACTCCTAACCAACCGTAAGGAACATTATATAAACAATAATAAATGATTTCTAACGTAAATTTCCTCTTGAATCATCAACAATCACCATCAACTGAATTAAATTCAAAATATATCTTTAAACCTAGTTTATTTAATTTATCAAGATATTTCAATGGATAGTATATTCCTATCTCTACTAGATATCAATTTCATCTTCACCAATCTAAATTCAATAAGGAATCATCCTAACATGATTTCTATTCTGCAATTATCAGAATTTGTCCCAACCATCAATTATCTTTTATTGAAACATACGTATTGTCCTCCTACACAAGCATGGGTGTAATATCAACCAAGATTACAGCAAGATAGATACTTGCCTCAGATATGAAGGTCTGATTCTCAGTGGTTGACGGGTATGGTTGCGTCCCTCATTTCTCGATCTACGCATTGGTAGTGAAAGATGGCAAAGGTGGTGTAGGTAGGGTGGTTCTCTTTTTTGGAGTCTTCTCTCTTCTCCCTTCCTTAGCCTCTCTGTAATTCTACAAATTCTAATCCTCAAAGTCTCTAACTCCCATCAGATATACCCCTTTAATTTTCGTCCATAATTAAGCCTTAAAAAGGAAAATTACTAAAATACCCTCCCGGGTTACCGTTTAGGCCTAAAAATGTCCCGAGACCCAAACTAAACCCTCAGGTACATTTTTTTGACTATCTCGACCCTTATGGACACGTTGGCGCACTCGAAATGACTATATGGGCGACTTATAATTTAATTGCTTTATATTCCATTTATTTAGTCCCGACACGACACAAGCGCGTCCCGACTTAAATTCTATAATTGTCGTGTTATCCACTCGCGATAATATTGATAAATTCAATCTCATATATTACTTTACTCATCTAGTAATATTCAATGTATAATTACTAAATCTTGTCACGCTGGTAATTATTTATAATAAAATTCGGATTAATATTAAATTAATTTATCTCAATTCAATTTAATAAATCCCCAAATTAAAAGCCATAAAAATACGGGATATTTTATTTTTAAAGTAAGTTGGAAGGTCAAAGGTATTTCATTCTTTTGGTTTAAGCTTAGGGAGCAAGATACTAAGAGTTGTACCTTGGTTGTAATTGTTATCCTTGTGGTATTAGGAGAAGATAAGAAAAAAAGAGGAAGAGATCACGATCCATGGAGTGAACCACTATAACGAGGCACCGTGGCCATTATAGCAGCTTGGGGATTGTGATAATGATTGAGAGTGAACCGCTATAAAGGCGAGAGGCGACAAGCGAGAGAGGGAGAGTAATTGAGGACTCTTTAGGGGTGGTTAGATTTTTATTAAAAGGAAACACTGAAACCTTAACTTTTTTACATACTCATGCACGTGGCTTCTGCCTAAACACAAAATTATACAATACCCTAACCCTAACACTAAAATATCATTAGTTATTATCTTTAAACCCTAATTATAAGACCTTACACTTAGAATTTGGAGAAGACCCAATAACAAAAATTGCTCAATTTTTTTAGAAGAATACGAATTCGAGATCAATTTTTAATGACATGTCATGACATAATTCCAAATTTTATATTTTCATGAATTTTATTCGTTTGAGGTATGTGTTCATCCTCTCGTGGTTGTTTTGTGTGCTATATGCATTCACTCATATTTGCATACTTGTATTCATGTTAAGTGTTGAATCTTATATGTCATACTTATACATATCATTCTTATTGCACACATAATATTGTGATGTTATTTTTCATGCCTCGTAGTTGGAAAAATCGTAATTAGATAATGTTACACACGTGTGTTGTAGAAATTGGTATAATAATAATACCCAATTTGTGAAATTTTTTGTAACGATATTATATTACGAGATTGATATTGCTATTGCTATTGGAAGACATTAAGACATCCTTTATCTAAACCACCAACTAGATGGGGTGAGCTTTTGGACTATTTTCTTTTTATTTTTCTCGTGAGCCATGCCATGGCCCCGTTGGGATTTTAAGCCATTTTGTTATGGGTTCTTCAGACATTATTGAAGGACGAATAAGGGAGTACCCTACCATTAATTGTGCTTGTGATTGTATTGGTTTTGGGGCCATGGAGTGGTGGGAGGATAATTGACAAGAGGGTGATCGAGAGTCCACACTGTATTGAAAAAATTTTGGTAGGGATTTGATATATGGGGGACTTTAGGATGTGTAGTAATTTGCGATGAGATCCTAGGATGTGATATTTGTCTTGGAATGCTAGTTGAGTATTCATATACATACACTCTTATATATGTTCACGAGTATGTGTAATTCACTTGGAGAATTTATATGAGCCTACTGAATTTCTCGCTTACACCCCACGGTTTATATATGCATTATAAGTCTGCACGAGCAGTGGTTTATTATTGTTGATTAGACAATTTGGATTTGGGATACAAGGACAAGTAAACATTTATGTACTTTATTTTAAAGCATTGTACATTTTATTGTAAAAACAATTGTAAAAGGAATTTTTGAGATCGAATGAGAATAAAGAGTTTATTAATTCATTTGTATGCTTTCGAAAATGTTTATTTTGTCATTGGACATTGTTAAATGGTTTAAAAATGGTTTTAAATTGAACCCATTTTTAGCGCCTAGGGATTTTTTCGGGGTGTTAAGGCTGGGGAAAAGTCTAGGATGTGGCTTTTTTCATGATCATGGATAGCTCACATATGCCCAAAAGTTGTAATTTAAGGATGGGTGGATAATCAGTCGAGAGGCTTCCATAATCCTTATGGACTTTTACCAATTAACCATTATGACCCAAGTATTCATCCTCCTACTTCAATTATTAGTTCTTAAGGCATATTTCTCTTGATTTTGTAATCTTTATTTTTTTTGTTGGAACAATTTATATGGTGCTTGCCCATTTGGATTATATATGGAAATTCATTCTCTATAACTTCTTATACATGTATAAGTCGTTGAATGATTTATTATTGGTCAACTTTTATTGTTTATTGGTATTTAAAATTTTTAGATATATGTTTTCTACTTGGATGGTGAAATTTATTTTTTCCACTCGTTACACGATGGTGTTCCCGACCAAGTAAATCATACATTACAGATGTTGCATCTAACATTCATGAAATCAGGTTGATTAACGTCAGCATTATCTTATAGAACTACGATATACACGCTGAGTTGGGTGATATGGTCAATATGGGATTGTTTATGTATCATGATAATGTTGTCATTAGGAAGGAGATGGCAGTCATTTGCCCAGGGTTAGACGAGTGTAGGTTTGAAATTTGAGATTTGAATAAGACTCTTCAATAACTTTGAAGGGATTTCCACAAGAGACCTCATCTACTTTAGATAGAAGAATTTGATGTAACAATTTTTTCTACCACAAGCCTCTTAAAGATTTAAAATCTTTGGCATATAAGAATGCCTTGTGCATACCAAAACTCCTAAGGATTATGAGTTTCGGAGTTGGTATGAGGTTGACAGTACCATTGATCACATAAACTCATTTGGATATCAAAACCATGGGATTTAATAGATTCGTGTCCATACAACTAGTTTAGGAAGATACCACGGACCGTAAGAGTGAAATCGATGACTAACTTGTTCAGCTAAGAGATATCGGGCCTCCACATTAGACTTAGCGTTGATCTTTTTTTATGTGAATACATAATATTATACTTTGATATAATTCATTAGAAAGACCAATTTATGTTTCTCTTTATGTTTTATTTTCCCTGCGAACCATTTCATTTCCCTCAATATTGATCGCGTTATGTCCTTACCTCATAAAAGTTTTTTTCATATGCATATTAGGCTCAGGATTATTTTATGAGATTAACCTTGTTGTGTGGCTCCAATCATGAATGCTATTTATGTAGAGCAAGTATGTCGAGCTTTTAGCTTGCCTATGGATTCGTGTGTCTTTATTTATAATGAAGAAGTTCTTATGGTTATTTACATTTGTAATGCAACTTGCGGATGTTATGCATGTCCATTAATAGATAAACTTAAAAAAATTATCAATATATAATAAAAAATGTATTTTACATACCTATATATCAGCTGAGGCAATGAATTCATTTAAAAAAAACTAAATATTTGGTTTAGCGGCGATCATTAGGCCTTTATTTGCTAATTTAGCATTTAATTCTAAAGTTGTGATGAAAAATATTTTTTTTTAGATTTGCGGCATTCCATGACCTAAATCCCATGCCCTTCATTGTCTCCAAGTGACATGCCCTTCTCAGGTTGACCTCGATTACTTGGAAATGGCCTTCCCAATTGAGGCTTAATTTTCAATTGTTGGGATCTTTCGCACAACCTACTAACTTGAGCAGTATGAATTCTCCGACCTTAAACTCCCTTGATTTGACATTTTAGTTGTATTATTTGGTGAATTGCTACTAATATGCCGCAAGTCTGACTAGGGCCTCTTCTCTTGTTTCCTGTGAGGCCCTATATTTTTCTCTAAAATTATTTAGTTTACTATGATAATTATGTGTGTATAATTATTATTGTTATTTAAATATATCATGCATGGTTGTAAATATTGGTCAATAAATATTTATCTAATTAATATATATTTATGATTAATTTTATTTTATTTGACTAGTTTAGTAATTTAATGTAATACCTCATACTCTTATGAGTATTTAATTTTCACGTGTGCATGGAATTATTAATTTAATTGGGAAATTAAATTGATTTCTGTAAATATTAATTAGCAAGTTAATGATTAATATATATATATATATTTTTTATTATTATTATTATTATTATTATTATTATTATTATTATTATTATTATTATTATTATTTTCTTCCGTGTGATAAGTTAATAGAGATGTGATTTATTATATGTCGTTTACGAGTGAAAAACGACGATTTATTATGTTACGTTGATAGAGAGTTACATCGACGGATTTACATATTTTATGGTCAACGCGTACTATACGCATGTGTTAGGCCCGATTAATGAGATGTGGGTGAATTTGTAGTTAGAAGCCTCAAATGGTCTTTTCGAGTGCAACGATGATCCATAATGGGTCAAAATAGTTCGTAATAGGTACTCGGGTGTTATGATTGGATTCTGGGAGCTTTTTAGACGTAGTAGGACCCGTATAAGGACATGGTAGTCTTTTACACCCACGGTTTAATATAAAAATGAGATTTGGATATAATTAAGAGGTATTTAAGGTTTAAAGGGGTGGATGGTAGCCCCACTTTTCAACCTCTGCATATTTGTGAGTTAGAAAGAGAGTTTAAGAGAAGAGTAAAAAAAAAAAAGGAAGAGAAGAACCTTGGAGAAAAGAGGAGAAGAACATCTCCAGATTCAGAATCATCCCTATGAAAAGAGAGACTTTAGATTCATATCCAAAAGGCAAATATTTACTTGCTTTAGATGCAATTTTGTAGTTAATTACATTAATAGTTATTTAAGACCAAATCTGAGATGAAAGATGTGAACTTTGATAGTCAATTAAAGAAGATTTAAAGGACGATTGAGCCTTTGATTTTAATTGAAACTAATTGATGATGAACACATAAGAATTTCGAGATTTAGTTATGGGTTTATGAATATGAACATGTAGAACATTTATAGGGTGTTAGAATCAATGAGATTTTAAGTTTGATTAATTCTGGATTTGATTGAATTAATTAATGATTAGGAATACTAAGGTTTCAGGAATGGATTCGGGTTTAATTTCATGTTAGAATACATTTGGGTTGATAATATATTAGTTTGGTGTATCAATTTAATGTTTTGGGAGGCTTGGAACCTCCATTAGAGGGTTTTAGAGGTGAAAACCCAAGGAAGAGGGCAACTGGCAACCCACCAAATCGAACTGGTTCGCTGGGGGAACGAACCTTTTCGCTCAACCGAACTGGTTCGATCTGCCAAGCGAACCAGTTCGGTTTGTTGTCCTATTTAGATTTTATTTGTGTGTTGTTTTGACCCGTTAGAGATTAGGGAATGATCGTAGGGGCTTCCGGGGTAGAGTGGGACTACTGAGGAATATTTACAGGGTTTGGTAAGTGTGATAGGCTAAAAGATAGATGGGTTCGGGCAAGGATAACCGAGAATTCAAGTGAGTGAACACTTATATGTATAATTTGGGAGTCGATTCGGACTTCGAGATTGGTAGACCAGTACCCTGTGGGATTTGAGTACGAGGTTAGTACTTATATATATATATATATATATATATATATATATATATATATATATATATATATATATATATATATATATATATATATATATACGTATTGGGGTGATTTATTTGTATTGAATATACTTACTCAGTAGTTCTATCGTTAGGAGGTTGCGCGTAGTTGGCACTTCACCCTGGCATTGACTAGTAGGTGTTGGATTGATTCCTCAGGTTATAGTACTATTACATGACCACTATCCATATATGAGGTTAGGTGTTGGTTTGGAGACCATTGGAGTGCGATGTGGTATGATCATGAACCCGGATGTCTGTTTATGACCGCCTCCGTTATTTGTGTTTACGCTTTGGGTTCGGTGGTGAGATTCCAACCCGGTGGCTCGGTATAATGCATAATATGCCTGGAATTTGATAGCACACGAGGGATGCATCCGCGAGTTCTTAGCTCTGGGGATGCGGTTATACGTATATATATATATATATATATATATTTATATGAGATGTGATATTTATTTATAGTGCGAGTGTGGCTATGTTTGTATTATATGAATATTTATTTATAGCACGAGTGTAGCTATGTATTATATCCCATGTGCAAATTTTTATATCCTATGCGTAACAATGTTATCGTTTATGAAAGTATACCTGGGGAGGGTAACATACAGTTAGGTAATGGTTGTTATTAGCGGGTTGGACTTGGATAGTGGTTGTTATCCTAGTTAGATTGGGTAGCATAATTAGGATAATAAAATTAATGCGTTAGGCGTGCATTGTAGATGAGAGGTGAGGTGTTTATCTCATGTGAGTGCGACTGATAAATAAATTGTGAAAGTAATACAAACTGTGTTTTATTGATTTGAAGCATTTAATTACTTGCAAAACATTTCAAACATTTTCGGGCCTTGACCCGCAGACAAATCTCTTTTCTTGTTTTTCTTTTAAAACCCCAGGTATGCAGTAGCAGCATGGACATTAGAGGTAGTTCTTTCATGCCGCTGCGAATAGTAGCCATGGACGCTGCTGCAATTGATTGTAGCCGCTTCAGTCATTTCTATCTAGATATGATGCAATTTCCTTGCAGTATTTTCTTTTGGGCGTGTTACTCGTAGTTGGATAGGATTTTATTTCATGTCAGACTTGACTTATTTATCAGTGGTTATTATGTTGGAGGATTATTTGTAGTGGCCGATTGTTTACTCGGTTCACATTATTTATTTATGCATTCCGTTATTTTATCTGTTCAGTTGTATGTATGGTTTTATTTTGTTTTAGATTTTATTACTTGTTGCGACAGTGATGCTGAGAATGAAATCATATTGGATTCCTATTTTATTTTAACAAGGGATTGATCACTCAATATAAGAATATGGGGTTGTCATATTTAACTAACGAGTGACTTGAGAGAGATGCTGAAGAAATTTTGAATATAGAAAGAGTTTACTCGATTTAATATAAAGAAAATAATTTTAAATTTTGTAAAATAATCAAGTGGTGATTATGAGGGAAATTTGAGAGGCATTTATGAGGGGATATGAATGGTTATGAGAGGAGATGAAGAAAGGGAGATGGATATCAAAGGGGTTACGAATTTTCTTTGGTTTGGAAATGCACTTATCCCTCATTGGTGTATAAGTAACTATGAGGAGAATTGTAGAGTGTATGGAAAATCTAAAGCTTTTATAGAGAAAACTAGTGTTTAGCCCTACTCGATGCGCGTGCAATTTTATATAATTATTATAGAAATACATCAGAATATGAAAGTAAATACTAGAAAAATCAAGTCATATACCAAACGAAATAAAAACAAAACAATATATATATATATATATATATATATATATATATATATATATATATATATTACCACAAAAAGTAATGGAAATAATAGTTTTTTTCTTTTAGCCAAGTAGACTGTTAAAGATGTAAACCATACAAAGATTAATGTATAAATGAAAACATTTGATAATATCATTACAATAGTAAAATAGGTGTTCTTTACACAACATAATAATGTGTTTATATGTTGCCTCATTTTTCGTTCCGAAAGACCATGTGGTGCTAAATAAATAACTATATATCCGGCTTAATGTATTCTGGCTCATCAACATGTTACTTACATCTGCTTAAAGCATGTCTTATTGACATGTATACCACATTAATTACCCATTGTTGTAAAGGTATTAAGAGCGTTGCCTTTAGATGTTAATAACAAAATACTAATACAAATACCAAGGTTTACTCAATATTAAGAAAAAAACATAAACAAAACAAAACAAATATAGGTTCAATATGTACATTTTACTGAGAGAAAAAAATAAAACACCTATTGCTACAAATTAATAGAGTAAGAGCTTATAGAATTATAAATGTCATATCATCATAATAAACACAATTAGATAGACTGATATAAACAAAACTCCTCGAGAAACCATTATGCCTTTAATATAAACATAAATTTTTGAAATTGACTAAGCATCATTAATACAGTACATGTGTACATTAGTTCAAAACTCAGCCCCAAAAGGAAGTGAATAATATATAATATGCGTAATTAGACATCAATGGCTCGATTTTCTAATGGGTCTCAAGCAAAAAATAAACTTAGAAGTTTTATTAGCATAGGAGACTAAACTACAACTTAAAGAACTTTAACATAGTGATAGATAGGGTTTTGCCGCATTGTCGCGTCACCGACGCCGGTCGTATGTTATATTCGACTCACCATCTCTATACAAAAACCTAAACTTATGACTACAATCAATAAAAAGGAGTATAGCGACCAAGTCCGAGTATCGAATCCACAGGGAATGTTGATAGATTGTAATCGAATTATTATTTCAGGAATAAAAGTGTAAAAGGTAAAAACAAACAAAAAGAAAAGATGCAAAAAGGGAAATATTAATCTAGGCATGCATTTAAACTAGACTAATAAAAACGGTAAAAACAATAGGTTGCTTCGGATATCCCTTAGCTCAGCTTAACGCATATAAATGGTTACATGGTTCTACATATTCATTACGATTGCGTCTTGTTTCGACAGTTAATTAAATCCAGAGTTGTCACACCCCTAAATTCTCATAAAACTCTAATAAGAATTTGGCGTCAACAAATGCCCCGAAAATTATGCTCGCAAGGTCGTAAGTACGAATCGTACATGACATACCCTGTCAAATCTCCTAGGCATAATAACTAGGACAATCCAATCGAAATAAACACGTATCTTCCATCACCATAGAAAAGAAACACGATAAACACAAGTCAAGTTCGATCCAACACAACCTAAGATAATTTAACCTAGAAAAAATGATAAAAATGCGGTAAATCTACACCAGAAAGCATGTAAATAAACACAATAAATCTAAACTAGAAAGCGAGTAAAAACGCGTTAAATAAAGAAATAAAAACATTGGAAACTTGGATTGATAGAGAAGATGGAGGATAGTGTTCTACACAACCTCGACGGGCAAACCCCTCTATACGAGCAAACCCTCGGAGGGAGAAAATGGTACACTCCCCAAACCCTCCAAACCCTAGCTTCCCTTTCTTATGGAAAATGACCTATTATTATAAGATATCTATCAAAACAAACAAAATTTGGTTTATATAGTAAGTTGGAAAAGAAATAAAGGAAAAAGAAAAGAAATAGAACAAAGGGAAATTATCGGGTAACTGCTACTACGGGTCGACCGACAACAAGGGCGCGGTCGACTGCTCCCTTAAGTTGAGGCCCACTGATTACATTGTAAGGAAAAATACCAAAACACGGTCGACCAACCGTAGAGGTGCGGTTGACCGGTACTCTGTTTTCTGGTGCTCTTTGGTCTTTACATGGGAGAAAAGGTTCAAAACGGAATAGGCTATAACTTGATCATCCGAACTCGAAATGAAGCACCGTTTGCGGCCACACGATGCTAACTCAATGAACTACACATCCGGAGAAATTCCATGAGCCAAAGATGAAGTGTGAATTGACTAAAATGCCCTTGAAGTAGCGTCTGGTGACAGAACTTCTCTGAAATGCAACCGATCCTCACTTTTAGCGTTTCAACACCTACAAAAGCACAATTAACCCCTGAAAAACACACACACACACACACACACACACACACACACACACATATATATATATATATATATCCAAATCTGAGGTTGTCTGGTTAACGGGCATAAATATAGGAATTAAGAACATAAAAGTGCTAGAATGCACAAACATAAAGGGTGCAAATATGCAATATTCATGGCGTAGCACACCCCCTAACCAAGACATTTCTAGTCCCTAGTGATGAAACAAACAAAACCAGTCCACAAGAGTCGATACAAAAACGTATATATGCATCGAAATATAAAATCCACTTTCATGGGAACGCGACTGCATTTAGCATATGCAATAAGCCGTTAAACCCCTACGTTACCCTAGTGAACGAGTGTCGTCTCGTGAGGGTTTCAGGGATGACACCCACAAACATCATATAGTTTCCTCAAAATATGCCCAATCACATGCGACAAGCCCAACAATACAAAAAAGATTTCCTACGAATTATTACAACAGTGAATGAATTCACACAGAAGTTCGTATTATTAACATTATAGAATGAACTTCGCTGATTGAAACCTTAAAATGTGGGAGGGGAGTGAGCACATGCATAGTATGATTTGTCCAAAACTTAAATAAACCGGATATTAAACATTAAAGCATGTATATATTAATCCTCACGGGCATTACACTTATCAAGTGAATTCACTCGAAACATTGAGCTAACACACGGAACATGCGGGCATAAAGATTAAATGTAAATGGAAACTAAGCCGCACACATGTCACAAATGAAGAAAGCTATATATAAAATGAAAAAAATGTAATCTCAATAAAAGATACCGCTCATTAAAAGAGGCGAAATGCATTTTCATAGATTATCAAAACTATTTCAACTTGTAAATTAAATGCACCCTAAGATCACATAGGACTTGATAGGGTTATAATGTAGGTTTGGGGTTAAGGGTACGAAATGAAGGATATGTATATACGGATTCAAAGTGTTAGGAGATGAAAACTCGGGATAATGGGAAAAATTCTGGCAATAACGAAAATGGAAAACAAGTTCCATAATCAAGAACTAAATATAACAATTGGAGTGCAATCAAAGCTTATTCAACTATATACACACCATATATAAATATCTCTTTCTTTTTGTTTTCTTATTTTTCTCATGTTTTCTTTTTTTTTTCTTTTTCTTTTTCTTTTTCTTTTTCCTTTTTCTTTTTCTTTTCTTTTTCACTACTTTCTTTTCTTTACTTTTCAAATTCTCAAATGCCTAAATTGCAACCACAAGACAACATCATTCAATCCGAAGTAACATTCCAAAAAAAGGTATGAAAGGAAATGTGTATAGTTTATAACTCCAATTCGGAGTTGGTTTTGGGATTTGGGGTTATGAAACGAAAGGTTATATTTAGGCTCAAAGGGGTTGACGAGGGGAAATATATAAGGTGAGGTGAAGGTCCATATGAGTGATATAACAAAGATTGACTATGATCATTTCCTAAAGTTTACACAATTCTCGAATCAAAACAAACTTTGAAAATCATGCTCAAGTAATAAATTTCACGTATGAACTCAATTAATGAGCGATCAATGAAAGAATAGTGAGATTACCAATGACTGTAACATTTTCAATAAGGAAAGCGAAGTGTATACACTCATAAACGACGAAAGGTACAAAGCTCACTTGGTGTAAGTATATACAATGCAACAAAAGATTACCGAGTTATAAAAATCTTAAACCAAATCAATAAAGTAAGAAAATTACATGTGCTCATGGGACTAAAGTTTAATGTAACACCCCATAATTTTGGGATCGAGAAATTAAATTTTGGGAAAATAAAATTTAATTAAATTGGAGAATTTTAAAATTTGGAAATTGAGGTCCAAAAATAGAGGACATTTCAAAGTATTCCGGATGATGATTTTGAGTGTACCGTCGATCCCGGAAGGGTCGAGAAAGTCAAAATGACTGTCATTGGATTTTATTTCGGTTTCGAAATATTTTTAAGTTAGTTTGGCTCAAATTGGAGTAAACGAGTCATTTAAAGTGTGTATTAACATTTGAAACTGGGTTTATTGTTTTAAGGGATTTAAGAGGCTTACGGATCAAGCCTTCTCATTTAGAGAAAGAGATAAATAGAAGAGAAAGAGAAAGGAAAAGAGAAAGAAGAGAGAGAGGAAGAAAAGCTTGGAGATTTCGTCCAAAATGCGATCTCGGGGACGATTCAACCTTTACAAATCTGAGGCAAGTGTTTAATCTTGCTAAATAAGTCATTTGTGTATTTGATTTCATAATTTGTGGGTTAAAGAAATGGTTTTTGGGTATAAATATCAAAACCTAAATTTTTGGGTTTAAATCTTGAAAATTGATGTTTAGATATGGGTTTGATGGTGTAGAAATGTTTGGGATCAACTTTGGGTTGATTTGTTGGCTTAGAATCATGTTGTGATGAAGGATTAGGGGTTAAAAGTGAAATTTTAGGGTTTAGAATTCGTGTGTTCAATGAAGAAGAAGAACCCTTTAAATTCTGCAGATCCGAATCGATTCGCCCCTTAAGCGAATCGATTCGGCCTAGGTAAATTGGCAGGTCTGCACTGACCAAATCGATTCAGACCCAAGGCGAATCAATTCGGCCTGAGACAGAAGCCCAGGTCTTTGGACCCGAATCGATTCGCCTTGGAGACCGAATCGATTCGCTGGGCCGAATCGATTCGGGATAGGGCCGAATCGATTCAGAAACAAGTCTGTTTTATAGAATTTTCCTAGGATGATTTCAAACCCTTTTTGGTTGGGTTTATTGATTTGGGGCCTTCTCTTAGGATGTAAAAGATAAGTTTTGGAGACATATAAGGGGTTTCTCACACGTTGTGATTATGGGGACTTCTTGGGACAATTTGGGAAAGTATGTATGCATGTATGCATTAGAGTTGTGTATAGAGATAGTGAGAAACCTCATTGGGGATGGAAATCCTAATATTAGATCAAGAGTGAGTCTAGATATGATGTGAAGTTAAGTACTCTTAGAGAGAGATTTGCGAGGGAATGTTGGGAAATATTAGGTCGATATTCATGTCGAATCCATATAAGTTATTGGATCCCATTAAGTTATAGTTGGGGACTAACGAGAGAGGATGGCTACGTATCCTTAGAAATGTTTAAATCAAGGAACAATTGGTCATGCGATAGGATTAGGGGTCCATAAGAACAATTGAACCCGAGGCAAAATTGAGAATGATTTGGATCGTACTATCAACTAGAATAAGTGGTAGTACAATTCTAGTTAGGATATTTTATACATGATTGTGTGGAAATAACCATTGGGATTCCAACACTTGAAATGACACTGGGCTAAGTTGAGGTTTATAGACTGTTATTCATGTATATGCCGGATGACCTTCTATCCAGAGTCTTGGGAGCCGTGACAGGTGCGGACTGTTGCGGGATGTAGAATGTAGTCTCTTCCTACTTCTTTAAAAATCTAGGTAGGATTCATGTTGTATATCGGGTTTACACCCAAGGGATAATTATAAATGTTTATATTTATTCCATTTCAGTTATTGTATTGTATGTGACCCGACAGCTTATTCGGGTTTATTTTTTGGTGGTATATTCGGTTGTAGTTACTCATTTTATTTTATTTCTAGCATTTTATTCATGTGAGTATTTATGCATTTTTTTCCTTTATTAGTTGTTCTATAGTGTTGGTTTGTTGTCTGTTTTATGTTTTATGAAATTTTAACATTTTGCTTATATGATATCGGGTAGTTAGTGGTATATTATTTAGTACTGACAGTTGATGTTGAGACTGAGCCATCTGAGACTCCTGATTTAATGTAGTATAGGGCTGGCCACCCGTTATTATTTTAAGCGGGGTGTTACATTTAATTCATGAAGTTATTCATAATATCAATAAGTAGAACTAAAGTCTGATAACTTCATAAATCGAGAACATGCATCATTGACTTGTTTATTGGATCGGGCAATTATTGAAATTTATCATCGGAAACAAAGGCAAAATGTCCAACAATGGAGAAAAAAGAAAGAAAATATTTTTGAAAATTTTCATTTTTTCTAAGAAAAGCTTACTTAGTAACTAAATGTGAGCAAACCCATGTATTAAATAAAGAAATAAATAGAATATCCCACACCCCTAACTTAAATGTTGCATTGTCCTCAATGCGTCCATTAAGAACACAACATAAAGAGAGGAAAAGAATGATATTACCCAAAATTGGAGCGATCTCCATAAGCACAAGTCCAAAAGAATCTATAAAACAAGTTAGTACCAAGAATATCAAGAATAAATAACAATAAGTTAACTAATTACACTAAACTAAATAAAAAGGAAAGAAAAAAACTAAAGAAAGAAAGAAAGGAAAAAGCTAATTATTTGCAACCTATTATTTATAATATGCCTCCCAGAAAACGAAAGGCATGTGGGAGGTGAAAAAAGTGAACCATCGCCAATTTGAAATTTTGGGTGGACGACGGGGGATTTGGATAACAAGGGGGAAAGACACACTTGAGGTCCAAGAAAAATCGACTCAACCCCCAAAGGTTCTTCGATTGGAATGGGAGATGGTGCACATATGGGGAAAAAAATCCATAATGGAAAACAAGAGCGACAAAGAGTCCCAGTCGATAAAAAAATTCTACCGACTCATAGGAATCCACCAATAATTCTAATGGTTCAAGATTCGAGAATAAATCCCTGAAACATTCGCAGGGCTAAATTCGAGAACATATCCCAAATGAAACATTAGAATTACCGAGAAAGCTATAAAATAGGGCATGGTTACCGAATTGTTTGTAGATGGAGAATCCGAGAAGGAAAGTGTGCGTCCGAGAATCCAAGTTTCTTAGCGCTCAAACGTGCTATCCTGCAAAAAAAAATTAAAATAAAGAATACAAATATAAAAGAAAATATACTACGAAATAATAACACAATTACAATCTAAAACAAAACACTCCCCAACAACGTCACCATTTGATAGACATGGTTTTGTCGCGGTGTCGCGTCACCGACGCCATTCGTATGTTATATTCGGCTCACCAGCTCTATACAAAAATCTAAACTTATGACTACACTCAATAAAATGGAGTATAACGACCAAGTTCGGGTATCGAATCCACAGAGAATGTTGCTAGATTGTAATCGAATTATTATTTCAGGAATAAAAGTGTAAAAGGTAAAAATAAACAAAAGGAAAAGATGCAAAAAGGGAAAGATTAATCTTGGCATGTATTTAAACTAGACTAATAAAAACGGTAAAAACTATAGGTTACATCGGATATCCCTCAGCTCAGCTTAAAACGTATAAATGGTTACATGGTTCTACAAATTCATTACAATTGTGTCTCGTTTCGACAGTTAATTAAATCCAGAGTTACCACACCCCTAAATTCGCATAAAAGTCTAATAAGATTTTGGCGTCAATAAATACCCCAAAAATTACGCACGGAAGGTCGTAAGTACGGATCATATATGATATACCCCGTCAAATCTCCTAGGCGTAATAACTAGGACAACCCAATCGAAATAAACACGAATCTTCCATCACCATGGCAAAACAACACGATAAACACGAGTCAAGTTCGATCCAATACAACCTAGGTTAATTTAACCTAGAAAGCATGATAAAAATACGGTAAATAAATGCGGTAAATCTACGATAGAAATAATATAAATAAACACAATAAATCTAGACTAGAAAGCGAGTAAAAATGCGATAAATAAAGAAATACAAACATTGAAAACTCGGATTGATAGAGAAGTTGGAGGATAGTGTTCTACACAACCTCAACGGGCAAACCCCTCTATACGAGCAGACCCTCGGAGGGAGAAAATGGCATACTCCCCAAATCCTAGCTTCCATCTCTTATGGAAAATGATCTATTATTACAATATATCTATCAAAACAAACCAAATTTGGTTTATATAGTAAGTAGGAAAAGAAATAAAGGAAAAAAGAAGAAGAAATAGAACAATGGGAAATTGCCGGGTAACTACTACTACCGGTCGATCGGCAACAGGGGCGCGGGAGACCGGACCCTTAAGTTAAGGCCTACTGATTACATCGTAAGGCAAAATCCCAAAATGCGTTTTCCCGGCCACAGAGGCACGGTCGACCGGTACTTTGTTTTTTGGTGCTCTTTGGTCTTCACATAAGAGAAAAGGTTCAAAATGGAATCAGCTATAACTTGATCATCCGAACTCGAAACGACGCACCATTTATGGTCACGCGAAGCTAACTTAATGAACTACGCATACGTGGAAATTCCATGAGATGAAGTTTAAATTGATTAAAATTGCCTTAAAGTAGCGCCCGGTGATGGATGTTCTCCGAAATGCAATCGATCCTCACTTTTAGCGTTCTAATACCTATAAAAGCACAATTAACCCCTGCGAAACATATGTGTATGTCCAAATCCGAGGTTTTCTGGTTAATGAGCATAAATATAGGAATTAAGAACGTAAAAGTGCTAAAATGCACAAAGATAAAAGGCGCAAATATGCAATATTCGTGACGTATCACATAGCAATCAGTAATGCATTAATCCCTCTAATACTCGATACTGGATGAAATCACGAGTTTAAAAAATCTTAATAAATAACAAAAATATAGTTAACAATTTAGCAAATCTAACATGTCTTATTAGTTTGATGCACACCGTTCTTATACCTCGCCTTTGTCCCATCGCTTGAACAAACCATTGCCTACTGCATCACCAAATAACTATATGATAACATAGTGATGAATTTAGTAATAACAATCATCCCCGAGTCAAAACTTTTCCAAAACCCATATCACGAACTCTACATCTAGTTAACACAACATTACAGAAATATTACAAAATTTAAATGTCGTACACTATTGGATTGAACCATTGCTGTTAAATTTTAGGAAATGGTTCTTCATTTGATCTTAAGTTTTAGTTTTGCTATTAATCCTCTAGATTTAAGAAATCGCAAACATATAAAAAAAAAATAAGATTCCATAGTCTCACATTCGTGCACTATTCTCTTCTCAAACATAAATCAAAATATTGTGGGATTTTAAAACATTACAAAATATACAACAACACCAAAATAAAATCTTATTCATACTAAATCTTATACTGTATTTGATACTAATCCATACAAGTTCAATAAATTAAATGCCAATTATCTAAACACAATGAGCATTGGTGAAAAATAAAAATGCAAATAGGCAAATGAACTCTTTTTACTATAAGCACGGGTCGTAAATTGAACTTATAGAGACTACTAAACGTCATAATAAATACCTCACTGAATGAACTATTTTCATTTGGGGAAAACTTAACTTCTCTCAAAGAAATTAAGCAGGTAATTTTTTTTCAACTTCATCGTTATTAAAAAGAATAAGAAACATAACTAGATCATATACTTTCAATAAACTAAAAATAAAGCAGATACACAAAATTTAATATTGTTAGAGCAGGCTCATGCTTTTCTCTTCCATATTTAAAAGTAATTTTTATAGCTTTAAAATCGAGGAATTTAAAATAAATACATAAGTGATATGTCGTGAATATTGCATTTAGTACCCTTTATTCTTGCACATTCTAGCTTTCTCGTGTCTATTAATTCCTATATTTAAGCTCATATATTGAATAACCTTTGTTCTATATGTTTATATGTTTTATGAGGTATATTTGAGCTTTTGTAGGTATTATGGATATATAGTGTCAAGTTGGATGCGTTTCGAGATTATTTCGTCACAAAAGGAACCTTTAAGGGCAATTTGGTCTTTTCAAACTCACTATTTTTTATGGAATGAAGTTACCAACATGTATTTCATCAAATTATCTTTCTGTGGCCATTGATCATGCAACAGTTTAACCCCGAATGAGGAAGTTATGGCCATTTTCGAAAGGTTTTGATGTTTTCTTCTACTTCAAGGGAATTTTGTTAATTTCATACTGCATAATTTGGAGGGTTTAAAAACATAATCATGTAGCTAATTGAATTATCCTCGCGTTGGTTCCTACCACGCATCATTTCAATTCCGTATGAGGGAGTTATAGTCGTTTCCGTGCGACGCGTTAAATTGGATCAGAGAGAAAAGTGGGTTGTCAACAGCCCAAGGCAAAATTCCAACATTCGGTCGACCGTTCCAAACATGAGGTCGACCGGTCCCATCAGATGTGGACGAAAAATGAATTATTTTGGGTTTTTTGACTTGGTTTTGTTGGGGGTTTGTTTTGGGGTATTAATAGAATGTTGTAGGGTTTTATTTGAGATACATATTTCATTTTAGATAGTTTAGGTTAGGGTTTGGATTTTGAGAGCTCATCTTCTCCTCTTTTTGGGTGTTCCCCATTTGGGTGTTGTAAGGTTACTATTCACTATCCCTTTCAATTAATTTAAGTTGTATTTTCTTATTTTCTTGCTTTGTAGATAATTTACTTGCTTTCTAATTTAGTTTACTTTCTTTCTTTATTTCTTTCACCTATATATATGCTTTTTAATATGCTTTCTAGATAATTAAGATTAGGGTGTGATTAATGGAACTCACCTTAGTTTCAATGTGTTGCTTTGCTTTGGTGATGGAGTTTATGTATTTAATTTGATTGGGTTGTCCTAGTTATTACGCCTAGGAGATTTAAAGGGGTATATCATGTATGCTCCGTATTTATGACCTTGCGTGGGTAATTTTTGGGGTATTTGTTGACACCAAAATCATATTAGGCTTTTATGTGAATTTAGGGGGTGACAACTCTAGATTTCATTAACTGTTGAATTGAGATCCAGTCTTACTAAATTCATAGTCCCATGTGACTATTTCTACGTATTAAATCGAGGTGAGGGATATTAATCGCATCCTATAGTTTTTGTTCCTTTTGTTAATCTAGTTTAAATACATATATGCCTAGTTTATATTTTCTTTCCTTTTAGTTATAAAAACACCTTTTACAATTTTATTGAGAAGTATTAAATCTAATACATTCTAGCAACTCGTCTCCGTGGATTTTTGATACTCGGACTTGGCCGCTATACTCCCTTTTTGAGTGTAGTCATAAGTTTAGGTTTTTGTATTAAGGAGGTGAATCGAAACAACAATCGGGGTTTGACACGCGCTACTTTTTGCGCTTAATCAAAATGGCGCCGTTTCCGAGGATGATTTGCTTTGAATCTTAATTGGTTTAGTGCTTTGATCCCGACAACTAGCTTAATCAAAATGGCGCCGTTGCAGGGGACTTGATGTTTTAGAATTTATTTGATTTAGTATTTTGTAGTATTTTTTTTCTATTTGTATTTTTTTTTGCTAACCTTTTTGCAGGACTTTTATATTTGAGCGCCAATAACCACATGAATTTTTCAGCCGCGCATATCTTTATGGAATTCGCCACTTCGAGCTATCTTTAGGGTAGCTTGTCTTATTCTAATCCTTTCGATAATCATTATGATAATTCTCAAAATTGTCGTACTCCTATATGAATTTTGGTGAATACTTAGAGACCCCAAAAATTACAAATTCAAAAATGACTTTGGGCGAGTATTACAAAAATGAAGATTTAGAGTGCGTGTATTTTGAGGATGATAATAACGATTTTGGGCCTCTGAATCCTTATAATAGTAATTTTGAAACAAATTGCAATAGTTTTCAAAATTTTTATAATAATGAGTTTGAGTATAGTTTCGAAAATAATTTTCAAACTTCTCATTTCCAAGAATCCGCACCCCGACCTATGAATTTCGTTGAGGTTTTGCTCATGCTTGGGAATGAGAGGTATGAAGACTGTTATAGGGAAGAAAATCTTTTGTGGGAACATGAATTGGATTTATTATTTGAATCCGACGATAATTTTTCTTCCGAAACTTTTGAAGTCGAGGAATGTTTTGAACCAAATAAGGATTTCATGCCTACTTTGGAACAAATCATTCTTGACTTGGCCCATGGTTTAATAGAGAATGTAAGTGAGGATGCAATGGATGTACTATCCATTTGCAATGAAATGATTTCGTCTTTGGATCCCAAAGAAGAAAGTTTCATTGAAAATGATTCTATCTCCTTTGAAATTCCAACTTTGAGCGATGATAACTCATCTCTTGAGTTTGAATTTCTTTACTCCCCCTTTTCATTATCCATTATCACACCGTTACAAGTACCCGATGACTCGGTGCCAAACTTTAAAATGTTCAACCCTTTCACTGACGAGGAGTACTTACTCGAGTTGCTTTCCATGAAGGCATCTTTGCCTCCTTGTGTGCCCCCTCCTATTCCAATTTAAAAATACTTGGGAGATGATTCATTTTTTCTTGGTCCCCATGTGTATTTCTCACCCGTCTTATCCAAATCCCCCATTTTCCCACCAAAAATTTTAATTGGGGATTGTTCATTTCTTACGCCTTACACATGCCTTCCATTGTTCAAACGAAATTATTATTTTTCAAGAGGCATGCATGAGAGGGAGGGTCTGCCGTGGATCTTTCAAAGCCAAATCGTATTTTGGGTGGACCATGAAAATTTATAACTTCTAGTGTATAGTTAGTTAGGAGTCTAAATGGTAGGCTGTACATAGTTAGTTTATTTTTCTTTTTACTTATAGTCTAGTGTAATTAGTTAAAGTTTTTTTTTCTTCTTTTTTGTTATGCTTTGGTACAAACATGTTTTGCAGAATCTTTGGACTCGTACTTTCCGGAGATCGCTCCATTGTGGGTAATATCACTCTTTTTCTCTCTTTAACCTGGTTCTTAATTTTCATTGAGGACAATGTCAGGTTTTAAGTTAAGGGATGTGGGATATTCTATCCATTCATTGGTAGTTTCTTTGATTTGATTGTATGTTATTTTCAAGCATACTTTTCTTGTAAAAATTAAAAATTTCAAAAAGATTTTTTTCTTTTTTCTCATTTTTGAGGCATTTTTCCTTTATTTTTGATGATAAATTTTAATAATTGCCCGATCCAATAGACAACTCAATGATGCATGTTCTCGATTTTAGAAGTTATTGGACTTTAGTCCTCAATCATTGATATTTTGAATAACTTCATGAATTAAACTTTAATCCCATGATCACATGCACTTTTCTTGATTTATTGATTTGGTTTAAGATTTTTATAACTCGGTAATCTTTTGTTGCATTGTGTATACTTACACCGAGTAAGATTTGTACCTTTCGTCATTTGTGAGTGTATACACTACTCTTTCCTCTTTGAAAACGTTACAGTCGTTGGTAATCTCTCTATCTTTCATTTGATCATTCATTAATTGATTTCATTCTTGAAATGTATTACTTGAGCATGATTTTCAAAGTTTGTTTTGACTCGAGAATTGTGTAAACTTTAGGAAATGATCATAGGTCATCTTTGTCATATCACCCATATCAGACTTGACCTCACCTTATATGTTTACCCTCGTTAACCCCTTTGAGCCTAAATATGGACCTTTGTTTCATAACCCAAAATCTCATAAACAACTCTAAATTGGATTTTAAGCCATATATATTACCTCACATACCTTTGTTTGGAATGATACTTGGGATTGAATGATGTTATGTTGTGGTTGCAATTTAGGCATGTGAGAGTGTGAAAAGTAAAGAAAAAAAAACGAGAAGTGAAAAAGAAAAAGTTAAAAAAAAGAAGAAAAGAAAAAATAATTAGAAGTTTGTATATGTTGTGTATAGTGCTCAATAAGCTTTGTTTACTCTCCCTATTATTATTTTCAATGCCTTTTATGGATTTTATTTTCCAATTTTTGAAATTGCTCGCATTTTCCATTATCTTGAGTTGTCATCCCCGAACACTTTGAATCCTTACATATTTCCTTCATTTCGTACCCTTAGCATAACCTACATTACAACCCTATACAAGTCCTATGTGATCTTAGGGTGGATTTATTTAAAATTTGAAATAGTTTTGATAATCTGTGAAAATACATTTTGCCTCCTTTAATGAGCGGTATTTTTCATTGAGATTACAGTTTTTCATTTTCTATATAGCGTTTTTCATTTGTGACATGTGTGCGGCCTAGTTTTCATTTACATTTACTCTTTATGCCCGCATGTTCCGTGTGTTACCTCCCATTTCATAGTGATTTCATTTATTGAGCGTAATACCCGGTGATGATTGGCCTATATGCACACTTTAATATTTATTATCCGATTTATTTAAGTTTTTTCCAAATCACACTTTTCATGTGCTTTCTCCCCTCCCACATTTTTAGGTTTCAATTCTACGAAGTTCATTCTATAATGTTAATAATACATACTTTTGTGTGAATTCATTCACTGTGCTAATAATGTGTATGATTTTTTTTTCATATTTTTGGGCTTGTCGCATGTTGTGATTGGGCATATTTTGAGGAAACTACTTGATATTTGTGGGTTTTATCCCTGAAAACCCTCACGAGACGACACTCGTCCACTGGGGTAATCTAGGAGTTTAACGACTTATTGCATATGCTAAATGCAATCGTGTTCCCTACGAAAGTGTCTCTTTATGATATATATATATATATATATATATATATATATATATATATATATATATATATATATATATATATATATATATATATATATATATATTCTGGTTGGTCTACCTCTTTTTCTCTTTTTCATTCATCTTTATTGCTAGGGACTAGCAATGTGTAAATTATGGGGTGTGATAAGTCATGAATATTGCATTTAGTACCCTTTATTCTTGCACATTCTAGCATTCTCGTGTCCATTAATTCCTATATTTAAGCTCATATATTGAATAACCTTTGTTCTATATGTTTATATGTTTTATTAGGTATATTTGAGCTTTTGTAGGTATTATGGATGCATAGTGTGAAGTTGGATGCGTTTCGGGATTATTTTGTCGCAAAAAGAACCTTCAAGGGAAATTTGATCTTTTCAAACTCACTATTTTTTATGGAATGAAGTTACCAACATGTATTTCATCAATTATCTTTCCGTGGCCATTGACCATGCGACATTCTGACCCCGAATGAGGAAGTTATGGCCGTTTTCGAAAGATTTTGATGTTTTTTCTACTTCAAGGGAATTTTGATAATTTCATACTATATAATTTGTATGGTTTCAAAACATAATCATGTAGATAATTGAATTATCTTCACGTCGATTCCGACCACGCATCATTTCGATTCCGTATGAGGGAGTTATAGCCGTTTCCGTGCGACGCGTCAAAATTGGATCAAAGAGAAAAGTGGGCTGTCAACAACCCAAGGCAAAATTGCAACATGCGGTCGACCGGTCCAAACATGAGGTCGATCAGACCCATCAAATTTGGAAGAAAAATGATTTTGTTTTTGTTTTTTTTACTTGGTTTTGTTGGGGGTTTGTTTTTGGGTATTAATAGAATGTTGTAGGGTTTTATTTGAGATAAATATTTCATTTTAGATAGTTTAGGTTAGGGTTTGGATTTTGAGAGCTCATCTTTTCCTGTTTTTGGGTGTTCCCCATTTGGGTGTTGTAAGGTTACTATTCATTATCCATTCCAATTAATTTAAGTTGTATTTCCTTATTTTCTTTCTTTGTAGTTAATTTACTTGCTTTCTAATTTAGTTTACTTGCTTTATTTATTGCTTTCACCTAAATACATGCTTTTTAATATGATTTCTAGATAATTTAGATTAGGGTGTGATTAATGGAACTCACCTTAGTTTCAATGTGTTGCTTTGCTTTGGTGATGGAGTTTATGTATTTAATTCGATTGGGTTGTCCTAGTTATTACGCCTAGGAGATTTAACGGGATATATCATGTATGCTCCGTATTTACGACCTTGCGTGGGTAATTTCTGGGGTATTTGTTGACACCAAAATCATATTAGGCTTTTATGTGAATTTAGGGGGATACAACTCTAGATTTCATTAACTGTTGAAATGAGATCCAGTCTTACTAAATTTGTAGTCCCACGTAACCATTTATACGTATTAAACCGAGGCGAGAGATATTAATCACATCCTATAGTTTTTGTTCCTTTTGTTAATCTAGTTTAAATACACACTTGACTAGTTTATCTTTTCTTTCATTTTAATTAGAAAAATACCTTTTACAATTTTATTGAGAAGTATTAAACCTAATAAATTCTAGCAACTCATCTCTGTGAATTTTCGATACTCGGACTTGGCGTCTATACTCCCTTTTTGAGTGTTGTCGTAAGTATAGGTTTTTATATTAAAGAGGTGAATAAAAAATAATGATCGGCATTTGAGACGCGCTACTTTTCACCCTTAATCAATAAGTCATGTATTTCACATTCTATATATGCCATATAACTACCTAGACCTTAAATTCTTTAACCATGGAAGTCTCTCGATAATTTATAAGCCTTACCAATCGGATAACAAAACCATCCTTAGATACTTATCAATCTAATGTTGACTAGTGATGACATTTCACATGGGTGTAACAACCCGTCCTTTTGGAGACAATTAAATTCCATAATTAAGTATAAATTAACAATTTGGAGAATTTCTCGAAATAGTAATTTTTGGGATTTTCGAGGATTTAATGATTCTCGATGGGTGTTGTAATTATTTTTAGGATTTAATAGGTTGCAGTATTTTAATTATATGTCGCCGTGGAGTAAAGCAACAAAAGATAGGATTTTAATTGGAAAACCCACATTAAGTTATATGGGTTAGAATAGTGATTTGCGGTCAAGTACCTCGGATGGAAATTTTGACTACGACATGAGTCTCGAAATGTCCGAGATAGTCTGAAAAGAGTGTCCGACTATCGAAAATGAGTTTCGGAAAATTTTATAGTTAAAAGGCCTCGTAATTGAGTAAACGAGTCGTTTTTGGGTTTTAAGGGGTTAAAGACTTTTTCTTTCTTTTTAAAGAGGGAGAGAGGGAGAAAAGAGAAAGAAAGAAAGAAAAGAGAGAGAAGAGAGAGAGGAGGAGAGCAAAGAGGAGAAAAGGGGATGTTCCAGCCATACTCCGCGGGATTCGGCTCGAGGTCGTCGAATTATATCCACGAGGCAAGTGTTTACTTGCTTTATTTACTTTTGAGCATAAATCTCATATCGTAGTTTGGTATAAATAAACCCTAAAGATTTTGGGTTGGGTTTTCGTGGATAAAACGCGTTTTCGGGAGTTAAAACGAATAAACCCCTAAAATTTCATAATTAGAGAAACTTAGAAATTAATTGAAATCGATTGGTGATTTTGGGTTCTAGGATGTTTAGAACCCATTTATATACGCGTATGTTGTTGGTTGAGGTTGTAGGTCGTTGGGTGAGGCGACAAAAGTTTGGGAGAAGCTTTAATGGCTGAAACAACTTCTCGGGGAAGAAGCTACCCGCCATGATGGATCGATCGATCATAGGGGTTCGATCGATCGAACCATCGATCGATCGATGGCCAAGGGTCGATCGATCGACCTCTGTTGAAAGTTTGGCAATTTTTCAAAGATGATTTGGATGGGATAGATTCCAATTCATATTGTTTCGAGGTTAATTATATGATAACATAAAGGGACCTTTTAGGACTATATGGCCCTCTAATTAAGGAAAGTTAGGAGGGTAAAGTGAGGGTTTTAAATGTATAACCCTTAAACTATATTTTCGAGGAGACCCGGTATTTTGGGATTATTGGTCATCGCTAGATATAATTGGCAATTATGGCCATATATATATATTCGGGGAGAAATATATGGTATATATATACTATGTGAATAAAGTATATATACGATAAGATGTAAATGGCTTTTGAAAATTTAAAAATGAATGTTTTCAAAATGGAAAAAGAAATGATTTTCATAAATGATAATTTATGTATACACACCTCTCTAAATGCTATCATAAGGGATGTTCGCGCGTGAGGTGAAGCCCCCTGGCTAATGAATGTAAGGTGGATATAGTCCTATAGGCCATATGGGAGATTATATATGTTTACTGCGCTGGTAAGGTAATTCTGGGTGCAGTAATGACTCTCCCGCAGGCATATGGCCACTTCCCGACATTTCGGTAGGTTCCCAGGTGTTTTTGTTTGATAGGCCCTGGAAGATGATAGCCATTTAGGGGCGCGTCCAGTGGGTAAACCCGGAGGGACGATCTTAGATATGTTAAAGCAATTCATGATAATGAATTGGCTTTAAATATATTTCCCGGATGGAAGAAGGGAAATATGATAAACGTTTTGGCTTCGAATACATTTCCCGGATGGAAGAAGGGAAATGAAAGCATGTGATATGAAAAAAGCATTTTTATGATAATAAAAATGGCTTTTAAATACATTTCCTGGATGTAAGAAGGTAAATGGGATGTTATAAAATGGAAAGACATTTTTATGATAATAAAACTGGCTTTTAAAAAGTTATATGATTTGTTAAAGCAATTCATGATAATGAGTTGGCTTTTAAATACATTTCCTAGATATAAGAAAGGAAATGGAAAGTTTTGAGATAAATGGAAATAAAGTAAATGAATTCTCATTCCGGGAGATAGATCCGGATGTATATTGTAAAATTAGTATGTATAAATTGAGTGCTGAGGGTCTAATGGATACTGACGATTGACCTTGCCGTGTAGTAGTGCATCGGGGGGGGGGGGGGTTTCTTGTTTGAATTTCGCTTTGCGAGATACCCCACGCATGAACATGGCATTGTGTTGAGATTGGGGAGAAGTTTAAACCTTAGTGCTCTAATATTAATATTTCTTATATGGTGTATGTATATGTATATACGTTATGTACTGAGGGTCTAATGGATCTCGACGATCGACCTTGCCGCAAAGTAGTGTATCGGGAGGGTTCCTTGTTTGGATTTCTCTTTGCGAGACACCCCATGCACGAACTTGGCACAGTGTTGAGAATGGGGAGAAGTTTAGCCCTTAGTACTTGGACTATCTAGGGTTGATAGTAGTTGGGTTATGGACTAGTTTAGCAGGGTAGCTAGACTAGGATGTTTAGAGGTATGCGCTAGGAGTGCACTGTTAGAAGAGAGGTGAGGGGTATCTCATGGGAGTGCGATACCAAATTTAAATATGAGATAAAACCTTTTTCTAAAAATAAGGCATTTATGAACTTGCTAAATATTTTCAAAACCCGGGCTCTGACCCGTTTATCTACTTTTCCTCTCTTGCTATATATATATATTATATAGGTTTCCAAACACAGGGACACCTGGATGATACTCCTTTCGAGTCAGACGTCTGCTGCAGCAGCTGTGGATGCATGCAGGTTCTCGATAGACGCTTCTATCCTTGTACTCTAGATAGGAGATACTGTATAAATATTCGGGCCAATGGTCCAAATGCATTTATTTATTCTTTTAGTGCGGCATTCGATTTGGTTGTATCATATTTGAACCGAGTGTCGGTTATTTTATTTCATTTCATTTCAGTTTCATTCATATATACTGTGTGAATATTTTAATTTTAGTCATTTGAAAAGAGTAGTTAAGTAAAATTTTGACGCCAACCTAATTGGTTATTAGTAATTAAAATGGGTTTTCGACAGTGATGCTAAGAATGATCCATATTTTTCTCCAGTTTAATTTGATATAGGAGTGATCGCCGGTATTTTATTAGGCGGGTTGTCATAGATGGTATCAGAGCATCAAGTTCTTGTGTCCTTAGGAATCTGTGCGGACGTACTACGCTTTCAGCGTTGCTCTCGATTTGATATAGAGCCTCAGGATTAGGATTGTTGATTTCTCTTGTGAGATTTCGTTCTCCTGCCATATTATAAGATTATAGAAATCTTTTGTGCGCTCGTTCGAGATTCGTGTGCAGGGCTTGGATGTCACTAGGATGTGAGGCTTAGCTAGAGTAACTGGTAGAATTTAGGCACAAGGACCTTAGTAGAGGTCACTCTCCTTATGGCAATTGCTAAGAATTTTGGTGGCGACTGCTAAAGAATTGTAGTTGAAAGTACCACAATACCGTCGTGGTAGAGAGTGGTACTAAGGTTGAATTACCATTGAAGTTAAGGGTTCAAAAGGGATCTTACGGATAGTTCTAACCGCGAGTCCCCACGATTTAGCAGGATTGAAAAGAATGCAGTTCTGAATTCTTCACATAAGGATCGGTTAGAGGCCGACAATGGATAAAGGGGGATACAGAGAAGTGAACCTTGTACCTAAGTGAGTTAGGTGCAATGAATAATGAGTCCTTTCCAGGAATGATAGGCTCGCTAGAGAAGTGTTGCTAACACTTATGGAAAATGGGTATGTTCGAGGACCCCATTGGTGGACATCCATCCGGGGAATTTGTTAAAACGAAGTTGTTGTTATGAGTTTCACCGCAAAAGGAGGGGTATAATTGGCATGACTAGATAAAGTCGCGATGTTTCGTTAGCCCTAGACTCGTGTGTGTAAATTGAGTTTTGTGGCGATCTCGATAACATTATATAATGCATATCTATGTGTTTTCCGCAGCAAGGGAGTTTTATTTTCCTTCATTCGCAATATAAAAGCGGGTGTTGATATTTTGAATATATATATATTTGGGTTGGCATACTCGTTTTATATATTTATACGAGCATGGTAATATTATGAGTATATAATGTTATTGGTTGTTCGGAGCTATAGCAGGCTAATGATGGCAAGACTATCGTGTCCGCAGTTCCAGGGTGGAACGGGTTATTGTTGCGACTTCTCACCTAGACATAGGTTGAGTTCGCCTTTATTGTGTGCATAGATGGAACTTTGATGAGCAGAGGTTTCATTATCGTGATTTGAATATGTGGTGACCTTATAGATATGATTTGAGGTGTGCTGGGTTAATTGCTGAGCTGTGAGTCTAAGCTCATTATTGATTGCGCAGAGACTGAGTATAGTGCGATGCGCTTGGTGGTATGGCTCCTGAATAAAGGTGGGAGTTAAGACTGCATTTGGTTGAGAGAGGAGATAGGATTATCCCTGTTGCATATTCGAAAATAAAGGACCTCCATGACCGATGAAGTTAAGTAGTAGTGTGTTGGAGGGGTTCCTTGTTTGGATTTCGCTTTGTGAGATGCTCCACGCATGAACCTTAACGATGTCGGGAGTGGAGAGATGTTATAGGATGCGAGGAAGGGGTTTTTGTTGTTAAGTCATATAGTGTGAATGAAACACTATAGACTATGAGCCATGTGATGATAGTATTCTTATGGAAATATTATGCTATGGAAAGGCACTAAAGTGGTACTCTCACCACAAGTGGGGGGGGTGAAGTAGGACTTAGAGAAATTGATATGAGGATTATGTCCAGGCCTTAATGAAAAGGCAAATCTTGAGGAAATTATGATTTGGGTATGATGTTCGTAGTGCTTTACAGAGAGTTGGCACTTCGATTAGTTAGATTTTCTTTTCGTATAGGTGGAAGAATAGAATAGTAGGAATTCGTTCGTAGGTTAGCGAGGTATGATCTAGGACGTCCCACTGGTGTGCCTTAGGTCGCTATATCTCGATGACCGACAACGCGAGGGAGTAGTGTAACGGGAGGGTTCCTTGTTTGGATTTCGCTTTGGCGAGACGTCCCACGCATGAAACCAAGCAAATGTCAGAAGTTGAGAGAGGCCTTGGTCACTAGGGATATACTTAGGATTATATTCGTTTCACATAGGTAGGGTAATGTGACACCCCAAATAATTAAATACCGGGCGATCACTCCTTTATTAAATTAAATCAAGGTATACAGTTGGTTCATTCTCAGCATCACTGTCGATAAAATAATTTTCCAATTTAACACCCTAAACAATTAAGCTAAGTGTCAAAACCATTTTCATACATAACTTCCCAAATTTTATTTAAAGAAAAACGTTTATTTTATTAACAACATTCAATAAGTAAGAATCAAACCACATTAAATATTTGCAACATAGTCCAACTAATATAAAACATTCGTCAATCGAATGTAAACATGCGAAATATAAAGTGACACAATCGAACTGAATAAAACCCATAGTAACAATACTGGAAATAACTGAAATACAAATGTCCCAATAATAATGGAATAATGGAATAATGGAAAGAGCTACACATGCTCAACTAAATGAAAATATTAAGAGTGGATCCGAATGAACGAAGTCGTCTAATCAAGAGACCTGCAACTCCCACCTAAGCTGCAGCGCGTTCCTTCCAAGAGATCCTAAGCAAGACGCCCCTGTGGCTGGGCACCTGTAATACATACATATATATACAAGAGAGAGATAGAGAAAAACGGGTCAGAGCCCGAAAGTGTGTTTGATTTAAAATACGTTTAGCAAGTATTTAAATTGATACAGGCCAATGCAACAACATATTAGAGCGACACTCTCTTGAGAAATTCTCACCTCTCTTCTAATGTGCACGCCTATCGTACTAACCTTCCCAACGGGTTATCTTAATTTTATCATACTAACCTTTCCCATAATTTAGCTTATCTTAACTTACTCATGATTTCAAAACCGAACAATATCATTGTTTAAAAAGAATATTTCCAATTAGTAGCACAACTCTCGTTTTAGCTTTATTAATTTATAAAGTTTCCCAGTGTCATATTATACTATCACAAAACAAGTATTTACTGTTTGAGTCATCAACCGTGTCCCCCTTATCAAATCACAGAAGGCAGTTTTAAGTTTCCAAATCTCATATACATATATTATCTACTCGTATAATATATATATAATAACAGCACCCTAAATAAAACTATGGTGCGTGCATACTCTACTATCCAAAACCCCATATCACTCATATTAAGGGGAATACAATCGGAATCACTCTCGAATTGTATTAACAAAATACACAACCAAATTTGAGGCGAAGAATAGATTCCAAGTCTCTAAGAGGATGACACATGCCTGTGTCTCTTAGGACCGTCTGAACTATCACGTCGATAGCCTGTACCAAGGACATCTATCTTCTAGGGTACAAGTCAATATCCCCCATAAAGGTCCCATCGAGATAAGACTGTCCCAGCGCGGTAACCTCAGGGATAGCAAGTACCGTGGGCATGATTTTCACATGTATATAATATATGCACACACAAATATATAAATATACCACTTTCATCATATTAATATAGGTTCCTCTCGTCACCCATAATTACAACATTTATCCTTAATTTCACATTATTAGTATTACGTATAAGGTTTCATCTCTAACCTTAACTCGAAGGGTTTTCTCACTTATTTCGTGACACTCGTGGACTCTATTCTTCCAAGTAGAAAATTCAGTAGGTGTCACATTTACGTTTCATCGTAACTCTCTTACGTGCCTCACACTTTAACATATCAATTTACTAACCCTAAAGTAAACATCCCATAAATACCATTCTCGTTGAATATTAATGATCCCACATTTATTTATACGCCCTACTGGTCCTCTATGTCTCCCAAATCATTATACTAAGAATTCCCAAGAATTATATCACGACAATTCAATTTTTAAATCATTTACAAGGGAAATAGTAGTCTGCCAGGAGGGGTCGATCGATCGAGGTTTGGGGCTCAATGGATCGACGTCTGGTCACTATTCCATGAGTTCGGTACCCTAGTCGAAATGGGATCAAGTAATTATGCATGTAAGTTGGAAGTTGAATCTTGTTTTAAAGCCACTGGAGCCGAATTGTGTGGTAAGAAAGCATTGAAAGTTACCCCACGAGTTAAGGGGTGGAACGCTGATATAGAGAATTTAAGAATTTTGATTTTTAGGGTGATTAGAGTGTTGTAATCAAGCTGCAAGCACCAAGGAAAACAAAGAATTTGTTTATTAGTATGGAGCGTATGTGATGCTTACGCTAGTATGCCCGGTTTATAGGATGTGTAGACATCCTGGTTAACTGATGCTAAAACTCGTCCGAGATGAAAGGGCGTGGCAATGGACGTGTAAATGTGTTTGTGGGGCTAACAGAATGAAGTGGAAGTGATATAGAGGATTAAATGCCACATGAGGGGAGATAATCCATACATAAGTGTGCAATTAGAATAGCACGCCCTAACTTGATTAGAAGACTGTGGGAAGCCATTCAAGAATTGGTATTCCTTGAATATAGTAGAATTTAATTGTTATGAAGCACACTCGGAGCGGAGTTGTTATTAGTCAAGTGTGAGAGCGACTCACACATATAAAGAGTAAAGATGTTAGTATAGTATAACAGATCCAGAAGTGCACTTCGTGGAGATAAGAGCACGGCTCGAAACTCTCGGCATACTCCAAGGAGGGAAGGGGAGTATTACGTGTCACTTAATGTGAGACATTTCAAGGGAAGAATCGATGTTTAACGATACGTAGTGAGTAGTCTCTACATGCACCGCCCATAGGTAAGGTTTGGTTGAAAGAGGAGAATCAACCAAAGAATTTTGTGTTTATCGAAAATTCCTGAACTTGGAAGAGGTCGGTAAAGACGGTAAAGTTCTTGGATGAGTTGCCATCCTCAAAACAAGACCAAGGGTTTATCCCGAACATGTGAATTAAGTCGTCGAGAAGGAAGTGATTGATATTCCTTTGGGCTGGCTTACAATATTAACTGGTATGCCCCAGACTTCCTTTGAAAGGAAGGATCGCGCCAGTACATGGTCCGGCGCAGTATAAATTTCTGAATCAGGATGAGATTGGTGAATCCCACCTTTGATATGGAATTTCAGGAACCATCGGAGAAAAGATTTCATTTTGAGTAGGATGTATCACCCTTAGCCAAAGAATGGGCGCACGGTGATTAAAGATTTGTGGAGCCACGTGAATGAGATTTTTGAATCTTGATACGATGATTTCAAGAATGCTCTGTAGAAGCACTCGTACCTGTTGTCGCGTACAAGGTACTTATTAAAGTTTTGTTATGGAAGAACCTCGACTATTCTCCTTCCGTATGTTATAGGAGAGTAAGTAATCAGAATTTTTGGATCGGTCGAGAAGACATCCGATAAATGTGGTAGAATTCCACGACTGATTTAGGCGGGCAAGAGTGGTCAAATGTTCGTAATATTTTCTCAGAATGGGAGTTTTGCATATGAATAAAACCGAGTATTTGTCATGTAGTGAGGTGCGGCCTCCTAATATTAGTGAGATAATGAAATTTATAACTTATAGGCGTGACCTATGCGAATGTTGTTGGTTTGGAGCACAATGTGAAGTGTCTCCAATGAGAATGAAAAACAATGTTGCTGGGAGGGAAAAAGCTATAGTGATTGAGCGCCGTGCTATGTGGATAGTTTGCGTACTGACGAGAGATATCCAGAATTGTGCTACCTGATAGGCCTTATTTTCCGAATTTCGGGACGAAATTCAGTTATTAGGGGGGGAAGTATGTAATACCCCGTATTTTTATGCTATATTAATTTGGGGATTTATTAAAGTTAATGCGAATGAATTATTTTAAAAAAAAATCCGGAAATTAATTATGTTATAATTATTAACGTGACGAGAGTTAGTAATTATAGGAAATTGGTTGAATATTACTAATGAGCAAAGTAATATATTATATTGGTTATATTGAATGTCATGAGTGAATTAAATGACGATTCCGGAAACTTAAGTCGGAACGCGCCCGTGTCGCGTCGGGACTAAATTTTGTTAAATAAAAAGTGAATATTTTATAAGTTGTTCGTATGGTCGTTTTGAGTGCGCAAACGCGTCCGGAAGGGTTGAGATAGTCAGAAAAGTGTACCCGGGGGTTTAGTTTGAGTCTCGGGCATTTTTAGGCCTAATTGGTACCCCGGGAGGGCAATTTAGTCATTTCACCTTTTTGGGTAATTAAACCCACGAAATTCAGCAACCTATATCAGCCATTTAGGTTAGCCTTTTAGGGTTAGAATATCCAGAAATCAAGTGACGGCCATTGGAGAAGAGAGGAGAGAGCTCCAAGGCAATTCAAGGCCAAAAAGTCACCGGTTTGCACCGCCGCCACCACCACCGCGTAGATCGCGAGACGAGGAACGTAGCCATACCAAAATCAGCCGTGAATCAGAATACCAAAAATCCCAGGCAAGTGTCTAACTTGCTATTTTCGTTGGTGCAATCTTCATATTAGCTTAGGAATGATTTATGATGAAAACTATGGAAGAAAACCCAATTTATGATAGGAGAATCCATGTAGTATTGATTTATATGTTGATTCTGGAAACCCTTGCCATGTAGAGGAAATAAACCACGAAATTTTGATGATCATAAGAAAGAAATTCTGGAGAAAGATTTGTTAGAAAACTGTTTAAGAAAATTCTAGGGTTCTTGATAATTAGATATAATTTTAGGTTGAAAATCCATGTTTAAATGATGAATATGTACATGCCTTACGTTAGAATCATCTGGTATGTTGTTATAATGTTAGTAGTAGAATTCTGGGACGATTGGAACTTGAAAATATGGATTTGGTGTAATTTTGGTGATGAAACCCGTAACTGCATTTCTGCAGAATTTTCGCAGACCTGCTTGATCGATCGATCGAGCCTAGAGCTTCGATCGATAGAATGTTCGATCGATCGAGCCCCAAACCTCGATCGATCGACCCCTCCTGGCAGACTCTTATTTCCCTTGTTTACTTAGTTAAATTGAAATTATCGTGAAAAAAAATTCTTGGGTATCCTTAATGAAATGTTTTGGGAGATAGGAAAGACCAGTAGGACATTTGAATAAGTGTTGGGAACTTTATTATAAGACGAGAATCTTGTTTTTGGGATAATTATATAATGAACTATGAAACTACGTAGTTCAAGTGAGAGAATGCGTCGAATAGCTACGATAGTAAATAGAGGTATACCTACTGAATTTTCTTACTTGGATGGATAGAGTTAACGAATGTCACGTATTAAGTGAGAAAGCCCTTCGAGTTAAGGTTAGAGATGAAACCTTATACGTAATTCTAATAATGTGAAATTAAGGATAAATGGTATAATTATGGGTGACGAGAGGAACCTATATTAATATGATTAAGTGGTATAATTATATGATTGTGTGTACATATATTATATACTTGTGAAAAACATACCGCGCTACTTGCTATCCTTGAGGTTACCGCGCTGGGACAGTCTTATCTCGATGGGACCTTTATGGGGGATATTGACTTGTACCCTAGAAGATAGATATCCTTGGTACAGGCTATCGAATCGATAGTTCAGACGGTCCTAAGAGATGCGAGTGTGTGCCATCCTCTTAAAGACTTGGAATCTATGCTTCGCCTCGATATTGTTTGTGTATGTGTTAATACAGTTCGAGAGTGATTCCGAACTTGTATTCCCCTTGATATGAATGGTATGGGGTTTGGATAGTAGAAGTATGCACGCACCATAGTTTTATTTGGGGTGCTGTTATTTATATATATTATTCGAGTAGTTAATGTATACATGAGATTTGGAATTTTGAAACTGCCTACTGTGATTTGATAATTAGGACAGGGTTGATGACACATATAGTAAGTACTGGTTTTGTGAAAGTATAATATGTCACTGGGAAACTTTATAAATGAATAAAAGCTAAAACAAGAGTAGTGCTACTAATTGGAAGTATTCTTTTTAAACAAAAATATTGTTCGGTTTTGAAATCTTATGAGTAAGTTTAAGATACACTAATTTATTGGGAAGGTTAGTATGATAAAATATTAAGATAAACCGTCAGGAAGGTTAGCACGATAGGTGTGCACATTAGAAGAGAGGTGAGAATTTCTCAAGAGAGTGTCGCTCTAATATGTTGTTGCATTGGCCCATAGTAACAATACTGAAAATAACTGAAATAAAAATGTCCCAACAATAATGAAATAATGGAAAGGGCGACACATGCCCAATAAATGAGAATGCTAAAAGTTGAGCCAATAAGGGAAGCCGTCTACGCAAGTAACCTGCAACTCCCACCTAAGCTGTAGCACGTTCCTTTCAAGGGATCCTAAGCAAGACGCCCCTGTGGTTGGGCACCTGAAATATATACATATATATACAAGAGAGAGAGAGGGAGAAGAAACGGGTCAGAGCCCGAAAGTGTGTTTGATTTTTAAAATACATTTAGCAGGTATTTAAATTGATACAGGCCAATGCAACAACATATTAGTGCGTCACTCTCTTGAGAAATACTCACCTCTCTTCTAATGTGCACACCTATCGCATTAACCTTCCCAACGATTTATCTTATCATTTTATTATACTAAACCTCCCAATAATTTAGCGTATCTTCTTACTCGTAAGATTTCAAAACCGAATAATATTTTTGTTTACAAGGAATACTTCTAATTAGAAGCACAACTCTCGTTTTAGCTTTTATCAATTTATAAAGTTTCTCAGTAACATGTTATATTATCACAAAACAAGTATTCACTATCTGAGTCATCAACCAAGTCCTACTTATCAAATCACAGTAGGCAGTTTTAAATTTCAAAATCTCATATATATATTAACTACTCGTATGATATATATAAAATAACAGCACCCCTCATAAAACTATGGTGCGTGCATACTTCTACTATCCAAACCCCATACCACTCATATCAAGGGGAATACAAGTTCGGAATCACTCTCGAACTGTATTAACACATACACAACAATATCGAGGCGAAGTATAGATTCCAAGTCTCTAAGAGGATGGCACATACTCGCGTCTCTTAGGACCGTCTGAACTATCAATTCGATAGCCTGTACCAAGGATATCTATCTTCTAGGGTACAAGTCAATATCCCCCATAAAGGTCCCATCGAGATAAGACTGTCCCAGCGTGGTAACCTCAAGGATAGCAAGTAGCGCGGTATGTTTTTCACATGTATATAATATATGTACACACAATCATATAAATATACCACTTTATCATATTAACATAGGTTCTTCTCGTCACCCATAATTATACCATTTATCCTTAATTTCACATTTATAGAATTACGTATAAGGTTTCGTTCCTAACCTTAACTCGAAGGGTTTTCTCACTCATTACCTGACACTCGTGGACTATATCCTCACAAATCTGAAATTCAGTAAGTGTCTTTATTAGGTTCCAACGTAACTCTCTTACGCACCTCACCCTTTAAATTTATAAATTCACCAACCCTAAAGTAAATTTTTCATAAATACCATTCTCGTTGAAGATTAAAGGTCCCAACATTTATTCCTATGCCCTACTGGTCCTCAATGTATCCCAAATAATTTTATCAAGAATGCCAAAGAATTACATCACGAAAATTTGAATTTAACTCATTTAAAGAGGGAATTAGGAGTCTGCCAGGAGGGGTCGATCGATCGAAGTTTGGGGCTCGATCGATCGAACCTTCGATCGATCGAAGCTCTGGGCTCGATCGATCGATCAAGCAGGTCTGGGAAAAATTCTGCAGAATGCAGTTATGGGTTTCATCACCAAAATAACACCAAATCCATATTTTCAAGTTCCAATCATCCTAGAATTCTACTACTAACATTATAACAATATACTGGATGATTCTAACGTAAGGCATGTACATATTTATCATTTAAACATGGATTTTCAACCTAGAATTATCTCCAATTATCAAGAACCCTAAAATTTTCTTAAACAGTTTTTCTAACAAATCTTTCTCCAGAATTTCTTTCTTATGATCATCAAAATTTCGTGGTTTATTTCCTCTACATGGCAAGGGTTTCCAGAATCAACATATAAATCATTTCTACTTGCATTTTTCCTAACACAAATTGGGCGTTCTTCCATATTTATCATCTCTAATCAATCCTAAACTAATATGAAGATTGCATTAACGAAAATACACAAGCTAAACACTTTCCTGGGATTATTGGTATTCTGATTCACGGCTGATTTTGGTATGGCTGCGTTCCTCGTCTCGCGATCTACGCGGTGGTGGTGGCGGCGGTGCAAACCGGTGGCTTCTTGGCCTTGAATTGCCTTGGAGCTCTCTCCTCTCTTCTCCAATGGCCGTCACTTGATTTCTAGATATTCTAACCCTAAAAGCTAACCTAAATGGCTGATATAGGTTGCTGAATTTCGTGGGTTTAATTACCCAATTATGTAAAATGACTAAAATGCCCTCCCGGGGTACTAATTAAGCCTAAAAATGCCCCGAGACCCAAACTACACCCCCGGGTACACTTTTCTGACTATCTCGACCCTACCGGACGCGTTGGCGCACTCAAAACGACCATACGGACAACTTATAAAATATTCACTTTTTATTTAACCAAATTAGTCCGGACGTGACACGAGCACGTTCCGACTTAAATTTCCGAAATCGTCATTTAATTCACTCATGACATTCAATATGACCAATATAATATATTACTTTGCTCATTAGTAATATTCAACCAATTTTTCCATAATTACTAACTCTCGTCACGTTAATAATTATAACATAATTAATTTCTGAATTTTTATTAAATAAATCATTCACGTTAAATTTAATAAATCCCCAAATTAATATAGCATAAAAATACGGGGTATTACATACTTCCCCCCAAATAACATACCTGGTAAAAACAACTCTGGATATCTCTCGTGCATATCTGCCTCACGCTCCCAAGTGGATTCCTCCACATTATGATGCTCCCACTGGACTCGCACAAGTGGAACTATTTTCGACCTCAATCTCCTCTCACTATAGTCTAGAATAGCCACTGGTCTCTCCTCGTAAGACCTATCAGACTGTAAGTCTATCTCATCTATCGCAATGTGAGTATGAACCATATCATCCCGAAGATATCGTCTCAACGACGAGATGTGGAATACATCGTGGATGCGATGTAAATGTTCTGGCAATCCCAACCTGTATGCAACCGACCCAATCCTCTCGATGATGGGAAATGGTACCACGTACCTCAGAGCCAACTTCCCTTTCTTCCCGAACCTCCTCACTCCCTTCATAGGGGATACACGCAATAACACTTGATCTCCCACATTAAACTCCCGGAAGAACCGTTTCGCATCGGCGTAGCTCTTCTGCCTGTCCTGGGCTACCCGAATACGACTCCTGATTATCTCAATCCTCGCGGAGGTCTCCTGAATCACTTCTGGTCCTAGCAACTTGTTGTCCCCCACCTCGAGCCAACAAGGTGGAGAACGACAAGGCCTGCCATACAAAGCCTCAAATGGAGCCATACCAATCGTAAATTGATAAGAGTTATTATAAGCAAACTCTACCAGTGAAAGATGTGGCTCCCAACCTCCTCCAAAATTGAGAAGACACATGCGTAGCATATCCTCTAACATTTGATTAGTACGCTCTGTCTGTCTGTCCGTCTGTCTGTGGGTGGCAAGCTAAACTCAACCTCAATTCAGTACCCATAGCCTCCTGAAAGCTTTCCCAAAAAACGAGACACGAAAATCTTGTCTCTATCTGACACAATATTCAGGGGCACCCCGTGTAATCTGACAATCTCCTCGATGAACAACTGAGCATACTGACCCGTGGTATAATCTGTCCGCACCGGCAGAAAATGAGCCACCTTGGTCAAACGGTCTACAATCTTCCAGATAGAATCGTGGCCCCGCTGTGATGTAGGCAACCCTGTAATAAAATCCATGGAAATACTCTCCCACTTCCACACGGGTACTTCTAATGTCTGAAGCAATCCTGACGGTTTCTGATGGTCCTCCTTTACCAGCTGGCAGGTAGAGCACTTGGACACGAATTCAGCAATGTCCTTCTTGATCCCACTCCACCAGTATTGCCTCCTCATATCCTGGTACATCTTATCTCCTCCAGGATGTACTGCAAATCGGGACCCATGAGAGTGAGTCATCACTGCATGACGTAATTCTGCTCCTTCTGGAACCACCAATCTCCCATTAAACCGTAAACCTCCATCAGAACTAACGGAATAGGACTCAACACCCTCGGCTAGAAGTCGCACAATCTGCTCCTAGCAAAACGGGTCTGTGGTCTGTGCCTGTATCACCCTCGTAACAATCTCGGGTGTGACTGACATCACGGATATGAAAGAACGTGACACTGCATCCTGGTGACCCAACTCCTTCCACTTTGCTTTCCAGACGTCCGCTACATCGTCTACCGGTCTACGGCTCAACGCATCAGCAACTACGTTGGCCTTTCCCGGATGATACTGTATATCGAACTGGTAGTCCTTCACAAACTCTAGCCATCTGCGCTGACGCATATTCAGCTCTCGCTGAGTGAACAGGTACTGCAGTGACTTATGGTCTGTGAACAAACGAAATTTCTCCCCCTATAAATAGTGCCTCCATATTCTCAATGCAAAGACGACCGCTGCAAACTCCAGGTCGTGGGTGGGGTAATTCTTCTCATTCGGCTTAAGCTTGCGGGAAGCAAAAGCTATAGCCTTCTCCTCCTGCTGGAGTACACCTCCAAGTCCCCGTAAAGACGCATCGGTGTAAACCAGGTACTCCACACCCGGCTTCGGTAACGCAAGGACTGGCGCTGAAGTAAGCTTGTCTTTCAGCTCATCGAAAGCCAATTGACAAGCGTCATCCCAAACATATGGTACCCCTTTGCGAGTCAGATTCGTCAATGGACACGCTATTTTGGAGAATCCCCGAATGAATCTCCTGTAGTAACCGGCTAACCCCAAGAAACTACGCACTTCCTTCGGTGTCGTGGGCTGTCCCCACTCCCTCACCGCTGACACTTTGCTCTGGTCAACTGCAATCCCCTGCTCAGAAACAACATGGCCCAAGAACTGTACCTCTCGCAACCAGAATCCACACTTCTCGTACTTAGCATACAACTGATGCTCTCGTAGAGTCTGAAGAACCTGCCTCAAGTGCTCGGCATGCTCCTCCTCGGAGTGTGAATATATCAAGATGTCATCTATGAAGACGATGACAAACTGATCCATGAACTCTCTAAATACTCGGTTCATCAAGTCCATGAAGACGGCTGGGGCATTTGTGAGTCCGAATGGCATCACCCTGAACTCATAGGACCCATATCTCGATAAGAAGGCAGTCTTTGAAACATCATGCTCTCTAATACATAACTGATGGTACCCCGACCTCAGATCTATCTTCGAAAAGAAGGTTGCTCCCCTCAACTGGTCGAACAGATCATTAATTCGAGGCAACGGATACTTATTTCGTATTGTGACCTTGTTCAACTCCCGGTAGTCCACACACAATCTCAGTGAACCATCTCTCTTCTTCACAAACAAGACTGGAACGCCCCAAGGTGAGGTACTCCTACGAATGAAGCCCTGACCTAATAGCTGCTCTATCTGATCTCGTAGCTCTCGCATCTCTGCCGGATCCATACGGTACGGTGCGCGTGCTATAGGTCTCGTATCTGGAAATAAATCTATAACAAAGTCTATCTCACGACTGGGCGGTAGGCTTGGTATCTCCTGAAACACAACGGAATACTCCCTGACAACAGGGATCGAGTCTAAGGGAATCACAACCTCCTTAGAGGTATCCTCCTCTATGTAATACAAATGAGCGGTCGAACCTCCCTCTGGGCGAGGCATCGCCACTACAAACATCTCTTGCCCCGAAATGGCAAAAATAATGCTCCCACCGAAGCAATCAATCATGGCTCTATAAGCTGCGAGCCAATCCATACCAATAATCACATCATGCTCGTGCATGTCTAAGACTAGCATGTCTGCAGGTAATACCAAGCTACCAATCTCTACCCCCACTCCCCGGCATATAAAGAAAATAAGTGACCCACTCCCCAGTGGTGAGTCGACACACATCACTGTGCTCTCTGCTGTGGCTAACAACCCTAAGGCCTTCGCAAAATGCGTAGCTATAAAACAATGCGTTGCCCCCGTATCAAACAAAACCCGACCCATAGTACCATGGATAGGAAACATACCCTCAATCGCGGGTGGTTCCTGTGGAGCTGCTTCCTGGTGGACGTTATAGACACGTCCATACTGTAATTGCCCCTGCTGCACTGGAGCTGCTGGAATGGCTGGTAGGGCTGGCACCTGGGCTGGAGCTGGGAGGGCAGGTGGAAAAAGTGGTCTCTGCGGCTCATTACGGGCTCCCTGCTGCTGTGGGGCCCAATCGCCCTCTGGGCAATCCTGGCGCCTATGGCCATGTTTACCGCACCCAAAGCATCGGCCTTTGAAGTTACCTCCCCTCTCACCCTGATGTCCATGGCCCTGCTGGCCGTTACCTCCACGCCATTATTTCATGCCTGCGTCTCTTAGGACCGTCTGAACTATCACATCGATAGCCTGTACCAAGGATATCTATCTTCTAGGGTACAAGTCAATATCCCCCATAAAGGTCCCATCGAGATAAGACTTGTCCCAGCGCGGAAACCTCAGGGATAGCAAGTAGCGTTGACATGATTTTCACAAGTATATAATATATGTACACACAATCATATAAAGATACCACTTTATCATATTAATATAGGTTCTTCTCGTCACCCATATTTATACCAATTATCCTTAATTTCACATTTATAGAATTACGTATAAGGTTTCGTTCCTAACCTTAACTCGAAGGGTTTTCTCACTCATTACCTGACACTCGTGGACTATATCCTCACAAATCTAAAATTCAGTAAGTGTCTTTATTAGGTTCCAACGTAACTCTCTTACGCACCTCACCCTTTAAATTTATAAATTCACCAACTCTAAAGTAAATGTCCCATAAATACCATTCTCGTTGAAGATTAAAGGTCCCAACATTTATTCCTATGCCCTACTGGTCCTCAATGTCTCCCAAATCATTTTATCAAGAATGCCCAAGAATTATATCACGACAATTTGAATTTAACTCATTTAAAGAGGGAATTAGGAGTCTGCCAGGAGGGGTCGATCGATCGAAGCTTGGGGCTCGATCGATAGAACCTTCGATCGATCGAAGCTCTGGGCTCGATCGATCGATCAAGCAGGTCTGGGAAAAATTCTGCAGAATGCAGTTACGGGTTTCATCACCAAAATTACACCAAATACATATATTCAAGTTCCAATCGTCCCAGAATCCTACTACTACCATTATAACAATATACCAGATGATTCTAACGTAAGGCATGTACAAATTCATCATTTAAACATGGATTTTCAACCTAGAATTATCTCCAATTATCAAGAACCCTAGAATTTTCTTAAACAGTTTCCTAACAAATATTTCTCCAGACTATCTTTATGATCATCAGAATTTCGTGGTTTATTTCCTCTACATGGCAAGGGTTTCCAGAATCAACATATAAATCATTCCTACATGCATTTTCCTAACACAAATTGGGTGTTCTTCCATATTTATCATATCTAATCAATCCTAAACCAATATGAAGATTGCATTAACGAAAATACGCAAGTTAAACACTTGCCTGAGATTTTTGGTATTCTGATTCACGGCTGATTTTAGTATGGCTGCGTTCCTCGTCTCGCGATCTACGCGGTGGTGGTGGCGGCGGTGCAAACCGGTGGCTTCTTGGCCTTGAATTGCCTTGGAGCTCTATCCTCTCTTCTCCAATGGCCGTCACTTGATTTCTGGATATTCTAACCCTAAAAGCTAACCTAAATGGCTGATATAGGTTGCTGAATTTCGTGGGTTTAATTACCCAATTATGTAAAATGACTAAAATGCCCTCCCGGGGTACTAATTAGGCCTAAAAATGCCCCGAGACCCAAACTACACCCTGGGTACACTTTTCTGACTATCTCGACCCTACCGGACGCGTTGGCGTACTCAAAACGACCATACGAACAACTTATAAAATATTCACTTTTTATTTAATCAAATTAGTCCCGACGTGACACGAGCACGTTCCGACTTAAGTTTCCGGAATCGTCATTTAATTCACTCATGACATTCAATATAACCAATATAATATATTACTTTGCTCATTAGTAATATTCAACCAATTTTTCCATAATTACTAACTCTCGTCACGTTAATAATTATAACATAATTAATTTCCAGATTTTTATTAAATAAATCATTCACGTTAAATTTAATAAATCCCCAAATTAATATAGCATAAAAATACGGGGTATTACATACTTCCCCCCTAATAACGGAATTTCGTCCCGAAATTTGGAAAATAAGGCATACCAAGTAAAAACAACTCTGGATATCTCTTGCGCATATCTGCCTCACGCTCCCAAGTGGATTCCTCCACATTATGATGCTCCCACTGGACACGCACAAGTGGAACTATCTTCAACCTCAATCTCCTCTCACTATAGTCTAGAATAGCCACTGGTCTCTCCTCGTAAGAGCTATCAGACTGGAAGTCTATCTCATCTATCGCAATGTGAGTATGGGCCATATCATCCTGAAGATATCGTCTCAACGACGAGATGTGGAATACATCGTGGATGCGATGTAAGTGTTCTGGCAGTCCCAACCTGTATGCAACCGACCCAATTCTCTCGATGATGGGAAATGGTCCCACGTACCTCAGATCCAATTTCCCCTTCTTCCCGAACCTCATCACTCCCTTCATAGGAGATATAGCAATAACACTTGATCTCCCACATTAAACTCCCGGAAGAACCGTTTCGCATCGGCGTAGCTCTTCTGCCTGTCCTGGGCTACCCGAATACGACTCCTGATTATCTCAATCCTCGCGGAGGTCTCCTGAATCACTTCTGGTCCTAGCAACTTGTTGTCCCCCACCTCGAGCCAACAAGGTGGAGAACGACAAGGCCTGCCATACAAAGCCTCAAATGGAGCCATACCAATCGTAAATTGATAAGAGTTATTATAAGCAAACTCTACCAGTGAAAGATGTGGCTCCCAACCTCCTCCAAAATTGAGAAGACACATGCGTAGCATATCCTCTAACATTTGATTAGTACGCTCTGTCTGTCTGTCCGTCTGTCTGTGGGTGGCAAGCTAAACTCAACCTCAATTCAGTACCCATAGCCTCCTGAAAGCTTTCCCAAAAAACGAGACACGAAAATCTTGTCTCTATCTGACACAATATTCAGGGGCACCCCGTGTAATCTGACAATCTCCTCGATGAACAACTGAGCATACTGACCCGTGGTATAATCTGTCCGCACCGGCAGAAAATGAGCCACCTTGGTCAAACGGTCTACAATCTTCCAGATAGAATCGTGGCCCCGCTGTGATGTAGGCAACCCTGTAATAAAATCCATGGAAATACTCTCCCACTTCCACACGGGTACTTCTAATGTCTGAAGCAATCCTGACGGTTTCTGATGGTCCTCCTTTACCAGCTGGCAGGTAGAGCACTTGGACACGAATTCAGCAATGTCCTTCTTGATCCCACTCCACCAGTATTGCCTCCTCATATCCTGGTACATCTTATCTCCTCCAGGATGTACTGCAAATCGGGACCCATGAGAGTGAGTCATCACTGCATGACGTAATTCTGCTCCTTCTGGAACCACCAATCTTCCATTAAACCGTAAACCTCCATCAGAACTAACGGAATAGGACTCAACACCCTCGGCTAGAAGTCGCACAATCTGCTCCTGGCAAAACGGGTTTGTGGTCTGTGCCTGTATCACCCTCGTAACAATCTCGGGTGTGACTGACATCACGGATATGAAAGAACGTGCCACTGTGTCCTGGTGACCCAACTCCTTCCATTTTGCTTTCCAGACGTCCGCTACATCGTCTACCGGTCTACGGCTCAACGCATCAACAACTACGTTGGCCTTCCCCGGATGATACTGTATATCGAACTGGTAGTCCTTCACAAACTCTAGCCATCTGCGCTGACGCATATTCAGCTCTCGCTGAGTGAACAGGTACTGCAGTGACTTATGGTCTGTGAGCAAACGGAATTTCTCCCCCAATAAATAGTGCCTCCATATTCTCAATGCAAAGACGACCGCTGCTAACTTCAGGTCATGGGTGGGGTAATTCTTCTCATGCGGCTTAAGCTTGCGGGAAGCAAAAGCTATAGCCTTCTCCTCCTGCTGAAGTACTCCCCCAAGTCCCCGTAATGACGCATCGGTGTAAACCAGGTACTCTACACCCGGCTTTGGTAACGCAAGGACTGGCGCTGAAGTAAGCTTGTCTTTCAGCTCGTCGAAAGCCAACTGACAAGCGTCATCCCAAACTTATGGTACCCCCTTGCGAGTCAGGTTCGTCAATGGGCCCGCTATTTTGGAGAATCCCCGAATGAATCTCCTGTAGTATTCGGCTAATCCCAAGAAACTACGCACTTCCGTCGGTGTCGTGGGCTGTCCCCACTCCCTCACCGCTGACACTTTGCTCGGGACAACTGCAATCCCCTGCTCAGAAACAACATGGCCCAAGAACTGTACTTCTCGCAATCAGAATCCACACTTCTCGTACTTAGCATACAACTGATGCTCTCGTAGAGTCTGAAGAACCTGCCTCAAGTGCTCGGCATGCTCCTCCTCGGAGTGTGAATATATCAAGATGTCATCTATGAAGATGATGACAAACTGATCCAAGAACTCTCTGAATACTCGGTTCATCAAGTCCATGAAAACGGCTGGGGCATTTGTGAGTCCGAACGACATCACCCTGAACTCATAGGATCCATATCTCGACAAGAAGGCAGTCTTTGAAACATCCTGCTCTCTAATACGTAACTCATGGTACCCCGACCTCAGATCTATCTTCGAAAAGAAAGTTGCACCCCTCAGCTGGTCGAACAGATCATCGATTCGAGGTAACGGATATTTATTCCATATCGTGACCTTGTTCAGCTCCCGGTAGTCCACGCACAATCTCAGTGAACCATCTCTCTTCTTCACAAACAAGACTGGAGCGCCCCAAGGTGAGGTACTCCTACGAATAAAGCCCTGGCCTAACAGCTGCTCTATCTGATCTCGTAGCTCTCGCATCTCTGCCGGAGCCATACGGTATGGTGCGCGTGCTATAGGTCTCGTATCTGGCAATAAATCTATAACAAAGTCTATCTCACGACTGGGCGGTAGGCCTGGTATCTCCTGAAACACATCGGAATACTCCCTGACAACAGGGATCGAATCTAAGGGAATCACAACCTCCTTAGAGGTATCCTTCTCTATGTAATACAAATGAGCGGTCGAACCTCCCTCTGGGCGAGGCATCGCCCCTACAAACATCTCTTGCCCCGGAATGGCAAAAACAATGCTCCCACCGAAGCATTCAATCATGGATCTATAAGCTGCGAGCCAATCCATACCAATAATCACATCATGCTCATGCATGTCTAAGACTAACATGTCTGCAGGTAATACTAAACTACCAATCTTTACCCCCACTCCCCGACATATAAAGAAAAATGAACCATTCCCCAGTGGTGAGTCTGTGTACGTTACAGTGCTCCCTACTGTGGTTAATATCCCTAAGGTCTTCACATAATATGTAGCTATAAAACAATGCGTTGCACTAATGTTAGTGAGATTATGAAATTTTAACGCATAGGCGTGACCTATGCGAATGTTGTCTGGTGGGAGCACAATGTGAGGAAAAAGCTATAGTGATTGAGCGCCGTACTATGTGGATAGTTTGCGTACTGACGAGGGATATCCAGATTTGTTTTTACCAGGTATGCCTTATTTTCGGAATTTCGGGACGAAATTCCGTTATTAGGGGGGAAGTATGTAATACCCCGTATTTTTATGCTATATTAATTTGGGGATTTATTAAAGTTAATGTGAATGAATTATTTAATAAAAATCCGAAAATTAATTATGTTATAATTATTAACGTGACGAGCGTTAGTAATTATGGAAAATTGGTTGAATATTACTAATGACAAAAGTAATATATGTTATTGATTATATTGAATGTCATGAGTGAGTTAAATGACAATTTTGGAAATTTGAATCGGGACGCGCCCGTGTCGCGTCGGGACTAAATTTTGTTGAATAAAAAGTGAATATTTTATAAGTTATTCGTATGATCGTTTTGAGTGTGCCAACGCGTCCGGAAGGGTCGAGATAGTCAGTAAAGTGTACCCAGGGGTTTAGTTTGGGTCTCGGGGCGTTTTTAGGCCTAGTTGGTACCCCGGGAGGGCAATTTAGTCATTTCACCTTTTTGGGTAATTAAACCCACGAAATTCAGCAACCTATATCAGCCATTTAGGTTAGTCAGCTAGGGTTAGAAAACAAAAACACAAGTGACGGCCATAGGAGAGGGAAGGAGAAATCTCAAAGGCAATCCAAGGCCCCAAAAGTGTTCCGTTTGCACCACAACCACCACCGCCGCGTAGATCGCGAGACGAGGAACGCAGCCATACCAAAATTCGCCATGAATCAGAATACCAGAAATCCCAGGCAAGTGTTTAACTTGCTATTTTCGTTGGTGCAATCTTCATATTAGTTTAGGAATTATTAGGGATGAATTATGTAGAAGAAAACCCAATTTGTGATAGGAAAATGCATGTAGTATTGATTATATGAAAATTCTGGAATCCTTGCCATGTAGAGGAATATAACCCACGATTTTTTTATGATATATTAGAAGGAAATTCTGGTAAAAACAGAGTAGAACCATGATTAAGAAAAACTCTAGGGTTCTTGATGATTAGATGAGATTTTGGGTAAATTATCCATGTTTAATGTTAGATATACACATGCTATACATTGAAAACATCTGGTAAATTGATATAATGTTATTAGTAGGAATTTTGGGACGTTTAGAATGGAAGAACATGGTTTTGGATGAAGAAAATTGGTAGAACCCGTAACTGCAATTCTGCAGATTTTCGCAGACCTGCTTGATCGATCGATCGAGCCTAGAGCTTCGATCGATTGAGCCCCAAACCTCGATCGATCGACCCCTCCTGGCAGACTACTATTTCCCTTGCAAATGATTTAAAAATTGAATTGTCGTGATATAATTCTTGGGCATTCTTAGTATAATGATTTGGGAGGCATAGAGGACCAGTAGGGCGTATAAATAAATGTGGGATCATTAATATTCAACGAGAATGGTATTTATGGGATGTTTACTTTAGGGTTAGTAAATTGATATGTTAAAGTGTGAGGCGCGTAAGAGAGTTACGATGAAACGTAAATGTGACACCTACTGAATTTTCTACTTGGAAGAATAGAGTCCACGAGTGTCACGAAATAAGTGAGAAAATCCTTCGAGTTAAGGTTAGAGATGAAACCTTATACGTAATACTAATAATGTGAAATTAAGGATAAATGTTGTAATTATGGGTGACGAGAGGAACCTACATTAATATGATGAAAGTGGTATATTTATATGATTGTGTGTGCATATATTATAAACATGTGAAAATCATGCCCACGCTACTTGCTATCCCTGAGGTTACCGCGTGTAATACCCCGTATTTTTATAGCTTTTAAATTATGGGATTTATTAAATTTAATTGAGATAAATTAATTTAATTTTAATTCGGAATGTTGCTTTAAATATTTACTAGCGTGACGAGAGTTAGTAATTATTGGAAATTTGTTATCTATTGAATATTACTGGATGAGTATAGTAATATATGAGATTTATTGTTATAATATTGTCACGTGTGAATAAAATGACAATTTTGGAAATTTAAGTCGGGACGCGCCTGTGTCGTGTCGGGACTAAATGTTGATTAATAAGTGAATATTTTATAAGTTGTTCGTATGGTCGTTTTGAGTGCGCCAACGTGTCTAGAAGGGTCGAGATAGTCAGAAAAGTGTACCCGGGGGTTTAGTTTGGGTTTCGGGGCGTTTTTAGGCCCAATTAGTACCCCGGGAGGGCGTTTTGGACATTTCGCAATTATGAGTAATTAAACCTACGAAAATTAAAAGGGCTATATAAGATATCTAGGTTGTCTTCTAGGGTTAGAACAACCAAAGACAAATGACAGCCATTGGAGAGGAAGAGGATAAGCTCTCCAAGGAGTTCTAGGCCAAGAACACCTCCGATTGCACCGCCGTCACCACCAACGCGTAGATCGCGAGACGGGTAACGAAACCACACCAATTTCGGCACCAAACCAGATCTCTAAAAATTCCAGGCAAGTGTTTATCTTCCTTATTTCGTTGATGCATCTTTCATATTGGTTTAGGAATGATTAGGATGAATTGTATGGAAGAAAAATCCAATTTGAGATAGGAAATTGCATGTAGTGATGACTTAAATGATATTTTAGAAACCCTTTGTCATGTAAAGGATTAAGAGTTTGATTAAGAAAAGAGTTCTAATTAGATACAAACACTAAAAAAATTTATTCCGGATGATCGGATCATTGGAATCGCTTGAAATTTTAGTATGTTGTAGCGAACGACGAGACAGGACTACTGACAAAAATTCAGCTTGATCGAACAGTCGGCTTTCTAAAAATATTATTTTTACTAGAGAGTTTTATATTTTGAGGACTCTTAGAGAGTTTTATATTTTGAGGATTCTTAGAGAATTTTATATTTTGAGGACTCTTCTAAATAAAAAAAAAAAAATCAATTAAAACTCCATTTTAATTCCGATTTCGAAACCATTTGAAATTTTCATCTTTGAAAATAAAATTCAAATTCCTTTAATGTAAGTCGAAATCTATATTTTTGGGATATCTTACATGAGGGACAATGTAAGTATATGTTAAAGAGAGAGAGACGCGTAAGAGAGTTACTTTGGGACAAATGTGTATACCTACTGAATTTTATACTTGGGAGGATAGAATCCGTGAGCGTGATGTAGTAAGTGGAAAAGTTCCTCAAATTAAAATAAGATGTGAATGGTTATACGTGATAACTAAATAATGAGAAATAAATACAAATGTCGTAATTATGGGAATTGAGAATTTACCCATTATTGAAATGGTAATGTTAGTATAGTTATATGATTGTGTATGCATATACTATCTATGTGTAAAAATCATGCCCACGCTACTTGCTATCCCTGAGGTTTCCGCGCTGGGACAGTCTTATCTCGATGGGACCTTTATGGGGGATATTGACTTGTACCCTAGAAGATAGATATCCTTGGTACAGGCTATCGGAATGATAGTTCAGACGGTCCTAAGAGATGCGGGTATGTGCTTTCCTCTTAGAGACTTGGAATCTATGCTTCGCCTCATTTTGCTTGTGTATAGGTATCCTTGGTACAGGCTATCGCAGTGATAGTTCAGACGGTCCTGAGAGACTTGGAATCTATACTTTGTCTCAATATTGTTTGAGCATGTGTTGATACAGTTCGAGAGTGATTCCGAATCTGTATTCCCTTAGTACGAGTGATACGGGGATTGGATAGTAGAGTATGCCCGCACCATAAGTTATTATGTGGGGTGTTGTTTTGATATATATATTCTCGAGTAGTTAATATATATATATATATATATATGAAATTATGAAATCTGGAACTGCCAACTGTGATTTGATATGTAGGACATGGTTGATGACTCAAATTGTAAATACTTGTTTTGAGAAAGTATAATATGAAACTGGAAAGCTTTATTGATTAATAAAGGCAAAATGAGAACTTTGGTTACTAATTGAAATATTCTTTTTAAACAATTGAATCGTGAAATTTGGTATCTTACGAGTAATATAAGATAAGTTAAACCATTGGGAATATTAGTGCGATAAATGATAAGACAACCCGTTGGGGAGGTTAGTGCGATAGGTGTGCACATTAGAAGAGAGGTGAGAATTTCTCAAGAGAGTGTCGCACTAATATGTTGTTGCATTGGCCTGTATCAATTTAAATACTTGCTAAACGTATTTTAAATCAAACACACTTTCGGGCTCTGACCCGTTTTCCTCTCTCTCTCTCTCTCTCTCTCTCTCTCTCTCTTGTATATATATGTATGTATTACAGGTGCCCAGCCACAGGGGCATATTGCTTAGGATCTCTTGGAAGGAACGCACTGCAGCTTAGGTGGAAGTTGTAGGACTCTTGATTAGACGACTTCGTTCATTCGGATCCACTCTTAGTACTTTCATCTAGTTGGGCATGTGTAGCTCTTTCCATTATTCCGTTGTTATTGGACATTTGTATTTCAGTTATTTCCAGTATTGTTACTATGGGATTTATTCAGTTTGGTTGTGTGACTTTAGATTTCGTATGTTGACATTCGATTGACGAATGTATTAAATTAATTGGATTATGTTGCAGAATTTAATGTGGTATGATTCTTACTTATTGAATGTTGTTAATAAAATAAATGATTTTTCTTTAAATAAAATTTGGAAAGTATGTATGAACATGGCTTTGATACTTAGCTTAATTAATTAGGGTGTTAAATTGGAAAAATTTATTTTTCGACAGTGATGCTAAGAATGGACCAACTGTTCACCTTGATTTAATTTAATAAAGGAGTGATCGCCCGGTATTTAATTAGGCGGGGTGTCACAGGTGGTATCAGAGCATCAGGTTCTAGTGTCCTTAGGATCTGTACGTCTTATTATGCTTTCAGCATTGCTTTGTTTGTTATAGAGACCTATGTTTAGGATTGCTGATTCCCTTGACGAGATTTCGTTCTCCTGCTATATTGTGTATACACTAGTGAATTCTAATTTCGTTCGGATGTGTGCGTGTGCCGAGCGATGACGGATGTCAGAAGAGGACCGTTAAGCGTACCTCAGGAGGCAGGGCTCAGTTGATATTATGAAATATATCCGAGGATGATGATCGTAGTCGAGGTCACCTCCATTATGGCACGAGAAGCCACGACTAGAAAGGCGACTAAGGTGCAGCAATGATTTTTCAAATGCTGTTATAGTCAAATGAGGTGCGAGGGTAAACTTACCCAACGTATTACAAAAATGTGTAGAGGCTGTCAATGGGAAATTTTAGAAATGCGGAAATTGTATGTGTCTTTACCAAAGGAGGTAATGTACCCAAAGGCTTAGATATAGGACGAAGTGTGGCAAACTAAAAGTGAAAATTTAGAGAAAATTTTCTTGGCTTTTGGGACGAAATTATACTGGTTGGAGTCAACCACCAATTTTAGAAGTGGAATGCTATGCCTATAGGAGAACCTTAGGTACAGTGTTGACCGTATGTTCCTTCCTCAACTGTTCAGGGTGAGAAAAAAACGTGGTTCTGAATGAACCCTAATCATTAGCAAATTTTGTATTGAAAGATGTAGATACGAGTGGAGGAAACGACTCCAAGTGGGAGACCAACTCGTAATAATAATTGATAATACTCGAGGAGGAAATTCTGATGGACGGTTGATTCAGAGGTTGACAATGTTGTATTTTGTCAATAAAGATGATAATTCTCCTTGTGTGGTAAGCTTAAAGAAATCGAAGAATTTAGTCGAGAATAAGACTGAATACAATGGTGGTGATATAGCACCAAAAAGAGATGTGGATATACATCAGGGGACCCATTTAAATGATTCGGATAATGGAATTCTTACCAAGTGATGGTAAATTCAATTAGTGCTATTATAGATAGTAACATGATCTTTATGGCCTAAAAAGTTAAAGGAACAATCGGAATGGTTAACAGGAATCGAGTTTACTAAAGTCCGAGAGGAGGACAAATCCTAACCTTGTTAGTAGGACAGGTGGTAAGTGGATTATGTACTGAGGTATTTTGTGCGGAGTGAGATCGCTCACGATAATATGTTCCAAAGTGAGTATAAGGACAAGAATACGGTGCCTAGTAAAAGGCAACGATTAAAATAATTTTGTTATGGTTTGGGCAGACGTGTTACGTCCGAAAACCATTTGCACAGTCAAGACGATTGACAAGGTAGAAGTGTAAGTTGTATCCTCAGAGGATGAGGCGTGTTTATGTGACACGAGAGAGTCACTATATTTTGTTCATTGCTAGATTAGCATGTGAGACGAGCTTAATGTATATAATTATAAATGTTACCATTATGTGAATATTTTTCCCTAGTGTAGCGGGATTTTTCTTTAGTGCTATCCGCGGAGGATGAATGAGTATATCAACAGTGTTTTATACTTTATTGAGGTTACTCGTTGTAGTGATGCGATACACGAGTATGATATTATCTTGTTTAAAACATAACAGAAATGGTTAGTACAATAGTGGGCATTTATTGCAAGGCTATCGGAGTGGTTGCATTAGTGCAACATGTTTTATGTTTATTTTGGCGAGGCTTTACCTGTGAGAAGGTTGGACTCGCACTTATATTATCTATCCTAGAGACTTCGGAGGAGATAGTGGGCTCGAGATATTCGATGCCAAAGTATGTATGAACTTTGACAATATGATTCCGTATGTATCGGGATTTACCGTTGAGCGAAAATATTTGACGCAATATTATGTTTGGCACTCCGGACTTAGTGATAGGAAGAGTGCAGTGTTATATTTATCCTTAAGAGACGTGAGAGTTAAGAGTTATACCCCTAATGTTAGAAAAAGGAATTTCGAGTATTCGAGGTTTATGGAATGCTATTACCACCAACCTATGCTGAACGATAGTGAAATTTGGTGAAACGTTCTTTGTTAAGCATAATTACGGGAGAAATTGTAACTTTTCTGTCAAGGGACGGAATAAAGGGGTATATACTATGGACGGAGGACCTAACAGATTTCGATAACCGACAATGCTAGGTAGTAGTGTATCGGGGGGGTTCCTTGTTTGGATTTCGCTTTGCGAGACATCCCAAGAGATGCGGTCCTAAGAGATGCGGGTATGTGCTTTCCTCTTAGAGACTTGGAATCTATGCTTCGCCTCATTTTGTTTGTGTATAGGTATCCTTGGTACAGGCTATCGCTGTGATAGTTCAGACGGTCCTGAGAGACTTGGAATCTATACTTTGTCTCAATATTGTTTGAGCATGTGTTGATACAGTTCGAGAGTGATTCCGAATCTGTATTCCCTTAGTACGAGTGATACGGGGATTGGGTAGTAGAGTATGCCCGCACCATAAGTTATTATGCGGGGTGCTGTTTTGATATATATATTCTCGAGTAGTTAATATATATATATATGAAATTATGAAATCTGGAACTGCCAACTGTGATTTGATATGTAGGACATGGTTGATGACTCAAATTGTAAATACTTGTTTTGAGAAAGTATAATATGAAACTGGAAAGCTTTATTGATTAATAAAGGCAAAATGAGAACTTTGTTTACTAATTGAAATATTCTTTTCAAACAATTGAATCGTGAAATTTGGTATCTTACGAGTAATATAAGATAAGTTAAACCATTGGGAATATTAGTGCGATAAATGATAAGACAACCCGTTGGGGAGGTTAGTGCGATAGGTGTGCACATTAGAAGAGAGGTGAGAATTTCTCAAGAGAGTGTCGCACTAATATGTTGTTGCATTGGCCTGTATCAATTTAAATACTTGCTAAACGTATTTTAAATCAAACACACTTTCGGGCTCTGACCCGTTTTCCTCTCTCTCTCTCTCTCTCTCTCTCTTGTATATATATGTATGTATTACAGGTGCCCAGCCACAGGGGCATCTTGCTTAGGATCTCTTGGAAGGAACGCGCTGCAGCTTAGGTGGAAGTTGCAGGACTCTTGATTAGACGACTTCGTTCATTCGGATCCACTCTTAGTACTTTCATCTAGTTGGGCATGTGTAGCTCTTTCCATTATTCCGTTGTTATTGGACATTTGTATTTCAGTTATTTCCAGTATTGTTACTATGGGATTTATTCAGTTTGGTTGTGTGACTTTAGATTTCGTATGTTGACATTCGATTGACGAATGTATTAAATTAATTGGATTATGTTGCAGAATTTAATGTGGTATGATTCTTACTAATTGAATGTTGTTAATAAAATAAATGATTTTTCTTTAAATAAAATTTGGAAAGTATGTACGAATATGGTTTTGACACTTAGCTTAATTAATTAGGGTGTTAAATTGGAAAAATTTATTTTTCGACAGTGATGCTAAGAATGGACCAACTGTTCACCTTGATTTAATTTAATAAAGGAGTGATCGCCCTGTATTTAATTAGGCTGGGTGTCACACTGCGCTGGGACAGTCTTATCTCGATGGGACCTTTATGGGGGATATTGACTTGTACCCTAGAAGATAGATGTCCCTTGTACAGGCTATCGACGTGATAGTTCAGACGGTCCTAGGAGACACAGGCATGTGTCATCCTCTTAGAGACTTGGAATCTATTCTTCGCCTCAAATTTGGTTGTGTATTTTGTTAATACAATTCGAGAGTGATTCCGATTGTATTCCCCTTAATATGAGTGATATCGGGTTTTAGATAGTAGAGTATGCACGCACCATAGTTTTATTTGGGGTGCTGTTATTATATATATATTATACGAGTAGATAATATATGTATATGAGATTTGGAAACTTGAAACTGCCTTCTGTGATTTGATAAGGGGGACATGGTTGACGACTCAAACAGTAAATACTTGTTTTGTGATAGTATAATATGACACTGGGAAACTTTATAAATTAATAAAGCTAAAACGAGAGTTGTGCTACTAATTGGAAATATTCTTTTTAAACAATGATATTGTTCGGTTTTGAAATCTTGAGTAAGTTAAGATAAGCTAAATTATGGGAAAGGTTAGTATGATAAAATTAAGATAACCCGTTGGGAAGGTTAGTACGATAGGCGTGCACATTAGAAGAGAGGTGGGAATTTCTCAAGAGAGTGTCGCTCTAATATGTTGTTGCATTGGCCTATATCAATTTAAATACTTGCTAAACGTATTTTAAATCAAACACACTTTCGGGCTCTGACCCGTTTTTCTCTCTCTCTCTCTCTCTCTTGTATATATATGTATGTATTACAGGTGCCCAGCCACAGGGGCGTCTTGCTTAGGATCTCTTGGAAGGAACGCGCTGCAGCTTAGATGGGAGTTGCAGGTCTCTTGATTAGACGACTTCGTTCATTCAGATCCACTCTTAGTATTTTCATTTAGTTGAGCATGTGTAGCTCTTTCCATTATTCCATTATTATTGGGACATTTGTATTTCAGTTATTTCCAGTATTTCAGTTCGATTGTGTCACTTTATATTTCGCATGTTGACATTCGATTGACGAATGTTTTATATTAGTTGGACTATGTTCCAGATATTTAATGTGGTGTGATTCTTACTTATTGAATGTTGTTAATAAAATAAACGTTTTTCTTTAAATAAAATTTGGGAAGTTATGTATGAAAATGGTTTTGACATTTAGCTTAATTGTTTAGGGTGTTAAATTGGAAAATTATTTTATCGACAGTGATGATGAGAATGAACCAACTGTATAACTTGATTTAATTTAATAAAGGAGTGATCGCCCGGTATTTAATTATTTGGGGTGTCACAGGTAACGCATAGTTCGTAGCATTATTAAAATGTAAGTTCAATAGAGTTAGTGGCGCCGATGTAAGGAGAATTGGATTTCACGGGTTCAGATGACCCATGTGTGAGTATTACACCGAGGAAAGGAGACTCTTGTTTAGAGAGAGTGTTGCGTGTCGAACGTTCACTATGAATGTGCAGATGTGCACAGGTTAGAAAGGTGTATGGGCACCTTAGTAAGTTGGTTTATATACCGCCTGAAATAGAAGGGGAATAATATATAAATTTGAAGTTATGCCGGGAGGCACTAGAAATGATTGGGTGCAATGTGACGCTATTGGAGTCACTTTACGATCGTGGTAGCCGTATGGTATTTGGTAGGGAACCATTGGGTTAGTATCGTTCCCCTTGAGGTATGAGGATTTGGAGCGATCCTAGGATTGGTGGTGTAGGTCGTATCTGAATTTCGCGGACAAAATTCCGTTGTAATTTGGAGAATTAAATTCCATAATTAAGTATAAATTAGCAATTTGGAGAATTTCTCAAAATAGTGATTTTTGGGATTTTCGAGGACTTAATGATTCTCGATGGGTGTTGTAATTATTTTTGGGATTTAATAGGTCGAAGTATTTTAATTATATGTTGCCGTGGAGTAAAGCGACAAAAGATAGGATTTTAATTGGAAAACCCACATTAAGTTATAAGGGTTAGAATAGTGATTTTTGGTCAAGTACCTCAGATGGAAATTTCGACTGCGCCGTGAGTCTCAAAATGTTCGAGATAGTCGGAAAAGAGTGTACGATTGTCGAAAATGAGTTTTGGGAAATTTTATAGTTAAAAGGGCTCGTAATTGACTAAACGAGTCGTTTTTGGGTTTTAAGGGGTTAAACCCTTTTTCTTTCTTTTTAAAGAGGGAGAGAGGGAGAAAAGAGGAAGAAAGAAATAAAAGAGAGAGCAGAGTGAGAGGAGGAGAGCAAAGAGGAGAAAAAGGGAGGTTCCGACCAAACTCCGCGGGATTCGGCTCGAGGTCGTCGGATTATATCCACGAGGCAAGTGTTTACTTGCTTTATTTACTTTTGAGCATAAATCTCATATCGTAGTTTGGTATAAATAAACCCTAAAGATTTTGGGTTGGGTTTTCGTGGATAAAACGGGTTTGCGGGAGTTAAAACGAATAAACCCCTAAAATTTCATAATTGGAGAAACTTTGAAATTAATTGAAATCGATTGGTGATTTTGGGTCCTAGGATGTTTAGAGCCCATTTTATATACGTGTATGTTGTTGGTTGAGGTTGTAGGTCGTCGGGTGAGGCGACAAAATCTTGGGAGAAGCTTTAATGGCTAAAACAGCTTCTCGGGGAAGAAGCTGCCCGCCATGATGGATCAATCGATCATAGGGGTTCGATCGATCGAACCATCGACCGATCGACGGTCAAGGGTCGATCGATCGCTGCTGAAAGTTTGGCACTTTTTCTAGGATGATTTGGATGGGATAGATTCCAATTCATATTTCTTCGAGGTTAATTATGTGATAACATAAGGGAAATTTTAGGACTATATGGTCCTCTAATTAAGGGAAGTTAGGAGGGTAAATTGAGGGTTTTAAATGTATAACCCTTAAACTATATTTTCGAGGAAAATAGAATAATGGTAGAATTTGAAGGTTTAAGGTTCCTAACTAGGGTGGGGACATTTAAGTTATTATATGGACAAGATGTAATCCTTGGGTTCATGGAAATGAAATACATAACCCACGAAATTTAAGGTTGTTCGGGAAAGATAAATCCCTAGAATATTTTAGTGGGCATTTAGGCCTATATAATTATGCGTATAGAAAGCATAATTATACCGATTATTGTTGAGTACATCCTATGAGATAATTAGAATAAATTGGGAATATAGATATATATTCACTTAGTGTGGAGTGTTATAATTGGATATATCCAATAAATTCTTAGATGGGATTAAGGTATGTATTGCTTATTAAAGTAAGGAAATACTTTGGGTTTAGTATCATGCGTATATGAATGCATGATTATGATTCTTTGAGAGAATATTTGAGATTATTGGTCATTGCTAGATGTAATTGGCAATTATGGCCATATATATATATTCGGGGAGAAATATATGGTATATATATTATGTGAATAAAGTATATATACGATAAGATGTAAATGGCTTTTGAAAATATAAAAATGAATGTTTTCAAAATGGAAAAAGAAATGATTTTCATAAATGATAATTTATGTATACACACCTCTCTAAATGCTATCATAAGGGAAGTTCGCGCGTGAGGTGAAGCTCCCTGGCTAATGAATGCAGGGTGGATATAGTCCTATAGGCCATATGGGCGATTATATATGTTTACTGCACTGGTGAGGTAATTCTGGGTGTGGTTATGACTCTCCCGCAGGCATATGGCTGCTTACCGACGTTTCGGTAGATTCCCAGGTGGTCTTGTTTGATAGGCCCTGGAAGATGATAGCCATTTAAGGGCGCGTCCACTGGGGAAACTTGGAGGTACGGTCTTAGATATGTTAAAGCTATTCATGATAATGAATTGGATTTAAATACATTTCACGGATGGAAGAAGGGAAATGGGATAAACGTTCTGGCTTCGAATACATTTCCCGGATGGAAGAAGGGAAATGGAAGCATGTGATATGAAAAAAGCATTTTTATGGTAATAAAAATGGCTTTTAAATACATTTCCTGGATGTAAGAAGGGAAATGGGATGTTATAAAACGGAAAGGCATTTTTATGATAATAAAACTGGTTTTTAAAAAGTTATAATATTTTTTAAAGCAATTTATGATAATGAGTTGGCTTTTAAATACATTTACTAGATATAAGAAAGGAAATGGAAAGTTTTGAGATAAATGGAAATAAAGTAAATGAATTCTCATTCCGGGAGATAGATCCGGATGTATATTGTAAAATGAGTATGTATAAATTGAGTGCTGAGGGTCTAATGGATCCCGACGATTGACCTTGCCGCGTAGTAGTGTATCGGGGGAGTTTCTTGTTTGGATTTATCTTTGCGAGACACCCCACGCACGAACATGGCATTGTGTTGAGACTGGGGAGAAGTTTAATACTTAGTGCTCGAATATTAATATTTCTTATATGGTGTATGTATATGTATATACGTTATGTACTGAGGGTCTAATGGATCTCGACGATCGACCTTGCCGCGAAGTAGTGTATCGGGGGGGTTCCTTGTTTGGATTTCGCTTTGCGAGACACCCCACACACGAACTTGGCACAATGTTGAGAATGGGGAGAAGTTGTAACACCTCGCCTAATTAAATACCGGGTGGCCAGTCCCATACCAAATTAAAGCAGAATATACAGTTGGCTCATTCTTAGCATCACTGTCGAAAACATTTACAACTCACCCAATACCCAATTAAGCTGGTGTTAAAAATTTTCCAAATTTTAATATCAACAAAACCATTTTTAAATTTAAGAATAACACCACACATATTATTCTACAACACTTATAACTGAACAGATAACATAAAATAATTTTAAAAGCAATTGGAATAAACATTCCCAAATAATATTAATCCATTACAGTAATCCCAACAATCACAAATGTATTAAAATGACACGAACACAATAGTATATGACTTCGATAGAAACTGATAACTGAAATCCTTTGGGCGACATGCCCTAACTAAAAGAATACTGTGAATCAAATGAAAATAGGCGTCTAAGCAAAACTCCATAGTTCTATAGCTCGTCATAATCCGCTAAGGTTGGCATCCCTGATGTTGGACACCTGATATAGAAGATACAATAGAAAAGAGAATATGAAAGGAAACGGTTCAGAGACCGATTGTGAAAATGATTTTTAAAACAACAAGTATTTAACAAGTGCAATAAAACATTTATTATGTACATGTTAGATCCAACTCTCACTTGCTATTCTCACATCTCATCTAGAGTGCACACTTAACGTTTCCTATTAACCTCCTAGTTAATGGCTTCTCATTACTAATTTCTATAATATGATTTCATCCCAGATTATAACCCTGTATGTCCCATACCATACGTCATATAATCATTCTTATACATTTCTCATTTATATGAATCATTTCATCATTAACATGAATTAAGTTCTTCAATAAATATTCATTAACTAATTTTCATTCTTTCTCCCTTTTCCATATCTACAATTATCACGTAATAGATAATTGAACCACCATTTAACCAAAAATTCCTTTAATTCATTATATATATATATATATATATATTCATATATAATACGGCACCCCGAGTCACAGCAGCGGTGCAATGCATTACTCTGCTATCATATCCCATCATCGCTGGTCGCCGAATAGGGGACTAAAAGTTCGGTAAGGATTCCTCGAACCACAACATCAACACAAGAGTTGGAGGCGAACATAGTTCTCATACCCACGGGACACGCACATACCTACGTTCCCATAGTCAGCAGACTTATCAACTCCCCGATAAGTCTTTCATAGACCTATGTTCTCGAGCGACAAATCAAAATCCCATGGATTCATCAGGATATGACTGCCCTCACGCGCAAACCTCCCGTCGATAGCAAGTAAGCTAGGTATGCCATACATATAAATTTTCAATCAATCAAATAGGCATTATCATCTACCTATATAATATAATATAATATCAACAAGGTACTCACATTACCCTTAGATAATTCCCATACGTAGTGTTATATCTCTTAAATCCTACATATTAAAATATCATGACTTTACTTCCTTAATTTCATTATCCCCGAGCCTCACTCATCACTCAACGTTCAAATAGGTTTTCCTCAATATATTTATTCAGTAAGAAGTCACTAATATCCTAATGGTCCATATCATCATATCTCCCGAATTACTACGAATTAAACTCTCATTTTAATTAGGGTAAAAAACGATAGTTTCAAATCTCTCATAAACACATCTTCATTCACTTAGGATTAAACCCTCTTGTAAACTTAAGGATACCCGGGTATTAAATTCAATCACCCCTACTGCTCATATATTTAATTCTCATGCATACTAATTAGAATCCAACAATTGAATCTAGCAACCGAAATTCCTTTAAATTAATTATCATTATTTTCATCAATTAAATCCCAATCAAATTAATTCAAATCTTATCTAGGGCTTACTGATCTTATATAAGTCCCATAATATCCAATTAATAATCACCAAAGATCTACGAAAGGTTTGGGATAAGAATCAACATTTAAAAAGAAACAACTTTAACAATCCTGGGGAGGTCGATTGATCGAAGGTAGGGGGTCGATCGATCGATCACTCAGGTAACAACCTGGTTTTTCTGCATTTCTGCAACTACGTGTTTTACCATTTTTTATCATTCAAACCTTCATATTAACATCCCAAATGACTTATAATCCTTACTACATGATATACCAACATATATAAATGATTTCTAATCATCTAAACATCCTAGAATCATCAAGAGATCGAATTAAAAGCATGTTTATATCCACTTTTTCCAGAAAATTATCAACCTAATATCCTCAAGAACACAACAATGGTTTTCAGAATTTCCTTAATAGATATATGATAATTTCGTGGATTATTATCAACCTACAACATGAGTTTAATTCCTATATCATTTCAGTTTCCAGAAATCCATTTAACAACTCCATTATGTCTTCCAAACATGAAAAATCATCTTTTTTAATGACTATTCTAACATGGGCAATATACAAACTTAGATTGCCATTATCAAACACTTGCCTCTAATGAAGTTCTGTTCCTTTGGTGTAGTATATCTCAGGTGGTTCTCCCTTCTCCGGTCAACCTCCGGTGGTGGTTGGTGGTGGTGACCCTTGGTCTTTGTTCTTCTCCTTCCCAAGTAAACTCTTCTCTTCCCAAGCAACCTTTCACTCTCTCTAGGAAGATGACTTCTCTTTTTTGTGTAGAGGAGATGAATAACCCATTTACACTTAATCTCCAAATACTTATAATAGGACAAAATCCGAAATCACTATTCATCCCCCTATAAAAATGACCAAAATGCCCTTTTGGGTTGTCTTTTCATTTCCAAATGACCCGAGACTCAAAATTAACATCCAAATAGACTTTTCTGACTATTTTAAACCTTCCGGACGCAACGACGCAGTCAAAATGACTATAAAGTCGATAAAAAATAAATTTCCTTTTTAATCTAATAAATTAGTCCCGACACGTCTCATACCGCGTCTGACTAAAAATCCAAATTACCGAACAACAATCATCAATAATCATCACATTCATATATTACCTAAATATCTTTGAGTAATATTCAGAATTATACAATTTAATATCCTCAATTCGGATAAAACGCCAATGAATTAATTAATAATAAAATCCAATTAATCCATTAATTTAAAATATAACTCATTTAAAAGTCATTAAAAATTACGGGGTATTACATTCTTCCCGCCTTATAACAGAATTTCATCCCGAAATTCAGGAATATAAATCATACCGGTAAGGTCAACACCGAGTATAAATCTCTCATCGCAAGAAACCTAAGACGTACCGCCCATACCATACATTATCAAAAATCCCTATTGATGTTATACGCCAAACCTCACCATATAGTTTCTAGTGAATCGAATTTAACCTTTACCCAATCTTCCCTATACCATCGACGTAACCAAGTTCAAAAAAATGATCCTTATACTTTCAAAATTTTGAAAACTACTACCATTCAACCATCCAGGGCGCCCATACACCCTATCGTACCACTTTCATTATAATTTTTTTTCGCAAAGGTTATAAACTCATATCCCAAAGGCCTAACTTATTTTGACTCCCAATGGTTATTAGTTTCATGCGTGGGGTGTCTCGCAAGCGGAATCCAAACAAGGAACCCCCCGATACACTACTACTTAAAGTAGTCGGTCATCGAAACTCCTCAGGTCCTTAGTCAATAGTATATAAAAGTTAGGTTTATCGATTTGAAAAAGAAATCAGGTTTATCGATTTTTTTTATCGATTTCAAATTTGAGTCCACTCATCTACTCTCTTATAGAAGACAAGATGCTGGAAAGTAGTAGTATATACGCTCTCATATACCACAAGTCAATGCACGCCTATAGTCACATCATGCTCGGACATGCCTAAAGTAAGTAACTCTGTGATAAAATCAGACCCACTTGATAACATGTAAAAATATAGGTGTCCCCAAACCCTCGGTGAGTCTACATAAATAACAATGCTATAGGCTAAGTTTAGCAACCCATTTGCCCACACAATATTAATCGCTACAAAAATCAATATACGCCTCATAATTTCTTAGATAGAAAACATATCCTCATTCGCGGGTGGTGGTTGTTGATTGGCTGTCTGATGGGCGTTATATACACGGCCATACTGACCCTGATTTACGGGTGCTACTGAAATGGGAGGTAGAGATAGCACCGGAGTTGGAGCTGGAAGAGCAGCTGGTGGAAACACTGGTACCTGTGGCTCCTGTCGAGCATTTTGTTGCTGAGGGAATTTGTCTTTATCAGGACAATCTTGTCTTTTATGTCCATACTTGCCACACACGAAACATTGTCCCGCAAACTTTCCACCACTTTGCCCCTGCTGACCCCGACCCTGCTGGCCATTACCTCATTTCCCTTGGCCCTGATGATCCTGTCTTTGGCCCTGATGTCCTTGTCCAATACCTCTATCCTCAAATCGAGAATCTCCAGATCGCAAATGCTTAGCATAGTCCCCTGTTTGGGAACCCTGCTCACCCTGACGATGATGACTCTGCCCTGGCTGAGTCCCACTAGAACTGCCCCCAGTAGTCTTGCCTTGCAGGTTTGATCCAAACCCCCGCTTAACACCCTAAACATGAAAGCGATTATCCTAGCAGTGAAGCATTGCAGCATTAAGTACATCTGCATACGTACGTAGTGAAAGATTCCCCAATAAATGCTGGTGAATCTTATAGTTCAACCCATCAGTGAACATTAGAATTCTTTTCTCCTCAGTGGGTACCTCTGTTGGTACCAAATTACTTAATCTCTTAAATTCTTCCTCATATTCTGCCACCGTCTTCTCTCCCTACTTCAAATCAAGTAGTTTCCGCCTCATCTCTGTCAGGATGGCGAAAGGAGAATACTTCCCATCAAATCGTATCCAAAAGTCTTGGATAGTCATTGTGTCTCTCTCCTCCATAGTGGTCGTAGCTTCCCACCATTGCAAAGCTACCCCTACTAGCTTGAATGTGGCTAGTATTTGACGTTGAACCTCAGTGCATTCGAGCATTCTCAAGTGCCGTTGGATATCTTTCTTCCATTGGCTAACAGTTACAACATCTGATCCTCCCTGAAACTCAGGTGGTGCGCCTTCTGATAGGCATCCCTCGCTCGTTCCCACGCAATAGGAAACACTTGCCCTTGCAAGGGTGGCACAACCGGTGCCGGTGCTAAAGCCTGCTGAACAGCAACTAGAGCTGCATTGACTGCCTGAGCGATAATTGCAGCAACTTTGGCCGCAGTCACCGTACCCTGAGCTGGGACAGGCTGAGGTGCACTTCGAGGAGGCATCTGAAACGAGAGAACACTATCAGTATTTGATATATCAAAATAGCTAAAGAACGAAGGCGTAAATAGAAAATCAATAATCCTACTCATAGGGCTCTACATCAAAGAACGCTAAGCTGAAAACATAATAAGTCGTACAGACCCAAAAGGACACTAGAACCTGATGCTCTGATACCACCTGTAACATCCCACCTATTTAAATACCGGGTGGCCAGTCCCATACCAAATTAAAACAAAATATACAGTTGGCTCATTCTTAGCATCACTGTCGAAAATATTTACAACTCACCCAATACCCAATTAAGTTGGTGTTAAAAACTTTCCAAATTTTAATTTCAACAAATCCATTTTTAAATTTAAGAATAACACCACACATATTATTCTACAACACTTATAAATGAACAGATAACATAAAAGAATTTTAAATGCAATTGGAATAAACATTCCCAAATAATATTAATCCATTACAGTAATCCCAACAATCACAAATGTATTAAAATGACACGAACACAATAGTATATGACTCCGATAGAAACTGATAACTGAAATCCTTTGGGTGACAAGCCCTAACTAAAAGAATACTGTGAATCAAATGAAAATAGGCGTCTAAGCAAAACTCCATAGTTCCATAGCTCGTCATAATCCGCTAAGGTTGGCGTCCCTGATGCTGGACACCTGATATAGAAGATACAATAGAAAAGAGAATATGCAAGGAAACGGGCCAGAGCCCGATTGTGAAAATGATTTTTAAAACAGCAAGTATTTAACAAGTGCAATAAAACATTTATTATGTACATGTTAGATCCAACTCTCACTTGCTATTCTCACCTCTCATCTAGAGTGCACACTTAACGTTTCCTATTAACCTCCTAGTTAATGGCTTCTCATTACTAATTTCCATAATATGATTTCACCCCAGATTATAACCCCGTATGTCCCATACCATACGTCATATAACCATTCTTATACATTTCTCATTTATATGAATCATTTCATCATTAACATGAATTAAGTTCTTCAATAAATATTCATTAACTTATTTTCATTCTTTCTCCCTTTACCGTATCTACAATTATCACGCAATAGATAATTTAACCACCATTTAACCAAAAATTCCTTTAATTCATTATATATATATATATATATATATATATATATATATATATATAATACGGCACCCCAAGTCATAGCTGCGGTGCAATGCATTACTCTGCTATCATATCCCATCATCGCTGGTCGCCGAATAGGGGACTAAAGGTTCGATAAGGATTCCTCGAACCACAACATTAACACAAGCATTGGAGGCGAACATAGTTCTCATACCCACGGAACACGCACATACCTACGTTCCCATAGTCAGCGGACTTATCAACTCCCCGATAAGTCTTTCATAGACCTATGTTCTCGAGCGACAAATTAAAATCCGATGGATTCATCAGGATATGACTGCCCTCACGCACAAACCTCCCGTCGATAGCAAGTAAGCTAGGTATGTCATACACATAAATTTCCAATCAATCAAATAGGCATTATCATCTACCTATATAATATAATATAATATCAACAAGGTACTCACATTACCCTTAGATAATTCCCATACGTAGTGTTATATCTCTTAAATCCTACATATTAAAATATCATGACTTTACTTCCTTAATTTAATTATCCCCGAACCTCACTCATCACTCAAGGTTCAAATAGGTTTTCCTCAATATATTTATTCATTAAGAAGTCACTAATATCCTACTGGTCCATATCATCATATCTCCCGAATTACTACGAATTAAACTCTCCTTTTAATTAGGGTAAAAAGCGATAGTTTCAAATCTCTTATAAACACATCTTCATTCACTTAGGATTAAACCCTCTTGTAAACTTAAGGATACCCAGGTGTTATGTTCAATCACCCCTACTGGTCCTATTTTTAATTCTCCGGCATACTAATTAGAATCCAACAATTGAATCTAGCAACCGAAATTCCTTTAAATTAATTATCATTATTTTCATCAATTAAATCCCAATCAAATTAATTCAAATCTTATTTAGGACTTACTGATCTTATATAAGTCCCATAATATACAATTAATAATCACCAAAGATCTACCAAAGGTTTGGGATAAGAATCAACATTTAAAAAGAAACAACTTTAACAATCCTGGGGAGGTCAATCGATCGAAGGCAGGGGGTCGATCGATCGATCACTCAGGTAACAGCCTGGTTTTTCTGCATTTCTGCAACTACGGGTTTCACCATTTTTGATCATTCAAACCTTAATATTAACATCCCAAATGACTTTTAATCCTTACTACATGATATACCAACATACATAAATGATTTCTAATCATCTAAACATCCTATAATCATCAAGAGATCGAATTAAAAGCATGTTTATATCCACTTTTTCCAGAAAATTATCAACCTAACATCCTCAAGAACACAACAATGGTTTTCAGAATTTCCTCAATAGATATATGATTATTTCGTGGATTATTATCAACCTACAACATGAGTTAATTCCTATATCATTTCAGTTTCCAGAAATCCATTTAACAACTCCATTATGTCTTCCAAACATGAAAAATCATCTCTTTTAATGACTATTCTAACATGGACAATATACACACTTAGATTGCCATTATCAAACACTTGCCTCTAATGAAGTTCTGGTCCTTTGGTGTAGTATATCTCAGGTGGTTCTCCCTTCTTCGGTCAACCTCCGGTGGTGGTTGGTGGTGGTGACCCTTGGTCTTTGTTCTTCTCTTTCCCATGTAAACTCTTCTCTTCCCAAGCAACCTTTCACTCTCTCTAGGAAGATGACTTCTCTATTTTGTGTAGAGGAGATGAATAACCCACATACACTTAATCTCCAAATACTTATAATAGGACAAAATCCGAAATCACTATTCACCCCCCTATAAAAATGACCAAAATGCCCTTTTGGGTTGTCTTTTCATTTCCAAATGACCCGAGACTCAAAATTAACATTCAAATAGACTTTTCTGACTATTTTAAACCTTCCGGATGCAACGACACAGTCAAAATGACTATAAGGTCGATAGAAAATAAATTTCCTTTTTAATTTAATAAATTAGTTCCGACACGTCCCATACTGCGTCTGACTAAAAATCCAAATTACCGAACAACAATTATCCATAATCATCACATTCATATATTACCTAAATATCTTTATGTAATATTTAGAATTATACAATTTAATATCCTCAATTAGGATAAAACGCCAATGAATTAATTAATAATAAAATCCAATTAATTCATTAATTTAAAATATAACTCATTTTAAAAGTCATTAAAAATTACGGGGTATTACAGAAGTTTAACCCTTAGTAATTGGACTATCTAGGGTTGATAGTAGTTGGGTGATAGAATAGTTTAGCAGGGTAGCTTGACTAGGATGTTTAGAGGGATGCACTAGGAGTGCACTGTTAGAAGAGAGGTGAGGGGTATCTCATGGGAGTGCGATACCAAATTTAAATATGAGATAAAACCTTTTTCTAAAAATAAGGCATTTATGCTCTTGCTAAATATTTTCAAAACTCGATCTTTGATCCGTTTATCTACTTTTCCTCTCTTGCTATATATATATATATACATATATATATATATATATATATATATATATATATATATATATATATATATATATATATATATATATATATTATATAGTTGTCGAGACACAGGGACGCCTGCATGATACTCCTTTCGAGTCGATGCATGCAGGTTCTCGATAGACGCTTCTATTCTTGTACTCTAGATAGAAGATACTGTATAAATATTCGGGCCAATGGCCCAAATGCATTTATTTATTCTTTTAGTGCGGCATTCGATTTGGTTGTATCATATTTGAACCGAGTGTTCGGTTATTTGATTTCATTTCAGTTTCATTCATATATACCGTGTGAATATTTTAATTTTAGTCGTTTGAAAAGAGTAGTTAAGTAAAATTTTGACGCCAGCCTAATAGGTTATTAGTAATTAAAATGGATTTTCGACAGTGATGCTAAGAATGATCCATATGCGACTCCAGTTTTAATTTGATATAGGAGTGATCGCCCGGTATTTTATTAGGCGGGTTGTCACAATGGGCTAGGGTGGGTGAACTTGATTTCAAACATTTTTGTTACATTTTTCTTTTTTTTAAAAAGAAATTTCTGTCCATCAGATGTTATACATAAATTCTTCGAGGAACTCAAAATACATCACAAATTAATAACTTATAAATTTAAACAAATGATACCAACTGGCATGTTCATATGGACTGGATCCAAATATAGTCAAAATTATAATGATGAACACATTAATTATCCAAAAAGGCTCCATAAATTATTGAAAGTTTTTGGTTCAAACAGGTTCCAAGCATACTTGCAATTTCATGGATTTTACATATCTCCTATCAAAAAATGCTTCAAATTGACATACCTAAGTGTTGAATTGGAGTTTGTTTGCTTAGTACATGAATGTATTCGTCTTCTCTACAGTGTTAAAGGTATGATTTGAAATTTATGTTGTAAAATATGAGACACATATAGTGAAAAGAAAGAACTTAGGGTTCAATTAGCGTTATCCCTTAATTCAAACCGGCAAAAAACAAAGTTATGCATTAATGAATCATTGCACAACATATATTTAGTGGAAAAATATCCTTCTCTTATTGATTATTTTATTAATTCTCAATAAATTATATCGATTATAGTGAACAAAGTGTACATGCATTGAAATAATTTATGGAATGACAATAAGCAAAGATATAATATAAACATAAGAAGACTAGTAGTTTTATGTAATCCCATGATAAAATTGATAGGTTAGGTGTGTTCATTTTCACTTTTCCATTTATGTACATAAATAAATTCCATAACTATATTGAATTTAAAATATAATATGAAGAAATTTGTAGCTTTATACCTAGTGTTCACAGCCATGTAGGTTGCTTCCAACACCAGATGCCCTCTAAAAAAAGTCCAAAGTTAGACACCATCCTTCTCGAGTTTTATGGTCAACTCCGACAACATTGTTATGGATGTGCTTGGAATGGAGTTTGGGCTTTCAGGAGAAAAAATAGATAGAATTATTTGATTGTTATATAACACTAGATATGGAAACAGTGGTTTTAGGTGAGATATGAAGAAGAATCTAGATAAACTATATATCCAAAATATACGGGGAAAAACCATATCAACTATTGAATTGAAGGGTCATATGTTAAATATGTAGTTAATGATAAACATTAACACCTATTAAGTTTTTGATTTGGCTTAATGGTAATAACGATGCAGTTAATGATCATCATTAACATCTTTCAAGCTTTCGATTTGGCTTCATTGTATTAAATAGTGACATTGAATTTTAGAGTTGTTAAATTGCATGAGATGGGAAGCCGAGAAGAGGAATAGAACGCAATGTAGACAAAGTTACAAATATATCGAAATTATATGTAGTACATTTATTGATAAATTTAACATGTAAATATTTTATATGTATTTGATTTATAAAAATATTTTTTATAAAATGAATACTTGCATGTAAACTTGAAATGGTGACAAAAGAACATTTAAGAAGTAAATATATGCACATAAACTCCATTCTATAAACGTATCATACATTGTTTACTCTACTTACTGTGATGAAGTCTCCTCATAGAAAAAACACAACCCCTTATATTGTAGTATTCGATGTTAGAAAAATCTATATTTAAGGAAAAAGCGAAAAATGTGTGAATTAAAATCGTAAATTAATATACAAGACCTCAAACAGGCAGAGAGTATACAATGAGATATTACATTATACATGTATATATTAAAAGGAAAAAAATATTTTGAACATGGCAATGTATATATTAAATATCATACACTATTCATTAATATCATTGGCCAACTACAATTGGTTATGAAAAAAATTACTTGCCTATAAACCACTATATAAACTTAGATAATATATGAGATCAACAATATGTATAATATATATACACACAGACACACACACACATACACATAGAAATAAGATGTCTTATATCTCAAACAAAAGCTGAAAGGTTATTTCCTAAATATAGCTTGCATAACGAAATCATACTTACCTTTTAACATATAAGCAACTCATAACTAACATAACAAACTAATTTAAGTAAATGTATATATAATCTTATAAAAAATCCGCTAATAAAGAAGAACTAAAAAATAAGTAGTAACTAAGTTTATTTAAATTCCTAAAAAATGAAAAATAATATATTTTCTATACAACATTTCATCATATCGTTGTCATGCATTTTGAATTTCAGAACCAAATGGTAATGACCTTTTTAGGATATAAGCATGTTTTGATTGAATGCAAGACAAATCTATGTCCATTTAACAACTTACACGGTATAATCCCTTTACTACCCATATCTATCAATGTCCTCATTAGCACACATATTGATTTATGGTTAAGCTTCAGACTATTATATATGGTTCATGTGCACCACTTATAAGGTATTAAACTTTAAGAAATCAATATCATCTCTTTTACTTGTTTCGAATCCATAGCCATTTCGGTCAACATTGTTGTCAGTAGAGCGAACACTAGCATATAAAAAAAATAATAAATTTGAACTGTCTATTTTTACAATGTCTTGATTAGAAAAACTCTACAAATAAGAGGACTGACGTAAACACATGAGTCAAACGGGTAAATTGATGAAATTATCATAATATTTTTGTATAAAATGAGAAATTTTAGGGTTTAAATTTCTCTTATTTTGCTAATAGAAAAACTCAAGAGGGTTCTTGAAGAAAAAATTTCCCCATTCCATTATCGAAAAGATACTCATGGTTGCCGCTATGATTATTAGATACATCCATATTCTAGAGAGACAAAAAATATGTGCATGGAGAGAAGGCTATGGATGCATCTGGTGCATGCTCCAAATTCCTAAACATGCATTGGAGAAGCTCTAGAATAATGGGTGGAAATTTGAGAAGTAGAGATTTATAAATAGACACCAAAGAGTCAATTAAGGGTATCATAGAAGGAGATAAGGTTATTAGTTTGGGTGAGGAGTTAAAGATTTTGGGTTTTATGTGGTTTTTTTACTGGGATGGGAGGTGAAGAGTGAAAAATTATTAGGATAAGAGGTGAAGAGTCAAATAGTATATCTTTTGTTGTATTAATCGGAAAAGTGCGTGGAAGAGAAAATTCCACATAGAAGAGAGAGGAAAAAAAGAGGGGGTGACGAAAGTTTAGATCTTAGAGGAGTAATAAGTGCCTTCAATTTATGACCTCCACGTGTCTTAATGGGGATAGAAGCGGAAGAAACTTAGAAGTAAACAAAATAATATATGTTACACCAAAAATTAATGGAAACAATATTTTTTTTTCCCTTAAGCAAGTAAACCGTTAAACATGTAAACCATACATAGATTAACATATAGATGAACACATTTGATAATATCATTACAATAGTAATATAGGTGTTCTCCACACAACACAATAATATTTTTACATGTTGCCCCATTTTACGTTTCGAAAGAGTACATGACACTAACAAAAAACTATATATCGGGCTTAGTGTATGCTGGCTCATCAACATGTTACTTACATTTGCCTAAAGCATATCTCATTTCCATGTCTACCCCACTTATTATCCATTGTTTTAAAGGTATTAAGAACATTGCATCTAGACGTTAATCACAAAATATTAACACAATCAGGTTTAATCAATATTAATAAAAAAAACAAATATAAGTTGAATACGTATATTTTTCTGAGAGCAAAAATTAAAAAACCTATGCTACTAACTAATTGAGTAAGAGATATAGAAATATAAATGTATGATCATCATAATAAACACAATTAAATGGACTGATATAAACAAAACTCCCCGAGAAACCTTTTATGACTTTAATATAAACATAAATTTCTAAAATTGACTAAACATCATTAATAGAGTACATATGAACATTACATTTCAAAACTCAGCCCCCAAAAGGATTTGAATAATTTAATATACGTCATTAGACATCAATGGCCCGATTTTCTAATGGGTCCCAAGAAAAAAACAAACTTAGAAGTTTTATTAACATAGGAGACTAAACTACAACCTAAATAACTTTAACATAGCAATTAGCAATGCATTAATCCCTCTAGTACTCAAGACTGGAAATAAATCATATGAGTTAAAAAAATCTTAATAAATAACAAAAATGTGGATAACAATTTAGCAAATCTAACATGTCTTACTAGTCTGATGCACACTGTTCTTATCCATCACATTTATCGAATCGCTTGAACCAACCATTGCCTACTTCATCACCAAAAAGCTACATGATAACATAGTGATGCATGTAGTAATAAAAATCATCCTCGAGTTAAAATTTCCCCAAAACCCATATCATAAACTCTGCATCTACTTAACATAAAATTATTAAAATATTACAAAATCTAAATTTCGTACACTATTGTATTGAACTGTTGATGTTAAATTTTAGGCAATGCTTTTATATTTAATCTTAAGTTTAAGTATTGCTACTAATCCTCTAGATTTTAGAAATCGCAAATATATACAAAAAAATTGAATTCCATAGTTTCACTTTCTGCACTACTCTCTTCTCAAACACAAATCAAAATAGGTGGGATTTTAAAACATTACGAAATATACAATAACAACAGAATACAATCTTATTCCCCCTAAATCTTATACTGCATTTGATACTAATTCATACAAGTTCAATCAAGTAAACACCAATTATTTAAACACAATGAGAATTGGCAAAAAATAAAAATGTAAATAGGCAAATGAACTCTTTTTACTATAAGCAAGGGTCATAAATTGAAATTATAGAGACTACTAAACGTTATAAGAAATACCTCACTGAATGAACTATTTTTGTTTGGGCAAACTTACCTTCTCTTAAAGAAATTAAGTAGGAACTTTTTTTCCCCTACTTCTTCACTGTAAAAAAGAATAAGAAATAGAATTAGATCATATACTTTCAATAAACTAGATATATAGCAGATACACAAACTTTAATATTGTTAGAGCGTGCTCCTGATTTTCCCCTCCATATTTAAAAGTTAACTTTTATAGCTTTAAAATCCTAGTATTTTAAACAAATTCACGAGTAATGTATTTCTTATTGTACAAATGCCATATAACTACCCATACCTTAAATGCTTTAAACACGAAAGTCTCTCAATAATTTATAAGCCTTACCTATAGTATAACAAAACCATCCTTAAATATTTAAAAATCTAATGTTGACTATGATGAAATTTCACATGGGCTAAGGCGAACTCGATTTCAAACATTTTCTTACACTTTTCTTTTTTTTTTTAAAAGAAATTTATGTCTATCTGATGTTTGCATAACTTTTTCAAGGAACTCAAAACACATCACAAATTAATAACTTATAAATTTAAACAAATGATACCAACTGGCATGTTCATATGGAATGGATCCAAAAATAATCAAAAGTAGAACGATGAACACATCAATTATCCAAAAAGGCTACATGAATTATTGAAATTTTTTGGTTCAAACAGGTTCCAAGCATACTTGCAATTTCATGGATTTTACATATCTCATATCGAAAAAGGCATCAGATTGACATACCTAAGGTTTGAGTTGGAGTTTGTTTGATCAGTACATGAATGTATTCATCTTCTCTACAATGTTAAAGGTATGCTTTGAAATTTATATCGTAAAATATGAGACACATATATTTATTGAAAAGAAACAACTTATGGTTCAATTCGCGTTATCCCTTAATTCAAATCGGCAAAAAATAAAGTTATGCATCGATGAATCATTGCACAAATACATTCAGTGGAAAAATCTCCTTCTCTTATTGCTTTTATTAATAATTCTTGATAAATTATATCGATTATAATGAAGTATGCGTACATGCATTGAGATAATTTATGTAATGACTAGAAGCAAAAATATAATATAAACAAAAGCAGACTCGTAGTTTTATGTAATTCCATGATAAAATTGATAGGTAAGGTGTGTTCATTTTCACTTTTCCATTTAGTACATAAATAAATTCCATAACTATATTGAATTTAAAATATAATATGAAGAAATTTTTAACTTTATACCTAGTGTGCATAGCTATGCAGTTTGCTTCCAACTCCAAATTCCCTCTGCAAAAAAATCCAAAGTGAGGGTGCGCATCCGTTCAATGTCTAAATTTCTTAATTAAATTCTAATTTTATCTCCAGTTTTAATCAAACCCTAAATATGCATCTAAAATGACTGAAATCAATAAAATCTATCTAGCATGCAGTCCAAACAATCACAAACACAGATTCAGAAAAAAAGGGCAAAACCATTTATTTCACTATATAATGTAAACCTCGACTTACATATACATAGAGAAATACAGTATGTTTGATAGAAGAATACCCGCAGGCCTCGGTTCGTTATCTTTAGCAAGAGTTTCCTCAAGAACTCCAAAAATTAGTAAGAGATCCCTCAAAAGAAAAGGGTAATATGATAAATGGGTTTAATAATGATTCACATATATGATTTGTGATATTTGGGTGAATCAAAATAGGTTTTAACCTAAAAGGATGAAGTCTAAAATCGCAGCAGTTCTGCAAAAAATGGAGTTATAAAAGACTTACACAAAACCTAATTTAGAGAAGTTATTTATAGCAGCAAAAAAATCAAAGGCAATGTAATATCGTTCGAACGACATCTAGTATGTCATTTGAACGACATTAGATGTAGTTAGATCCCTCAAGTAACGACCATATAAACGATGTATTAATAACCAAAACAGTACGTGGTCATTTGATGCATAGAAGAAATGAGGTATCTCACGACCTAAGAAACGACATGAGATGTTGTTTGGTCAGGTCGTTAGAATGACATATGAATGTCGTTTGAATGACACTGTCATGTCATTTGAATGACTTAAATAAAAAAATCATTTTTAAATAGCCATCCTTATTTTTATAAAATACGAACAGTTATAAAAACCATTTAAAAAATATCCCAAATATATACGTGAATATTAATAACTCCAATTAAACATTATACCTTTAACGAAGTGGAGTTAGTGGAGACCGATTGAAGATGCATGACACACGTTGAAGATGCTGGGTGCGTGTTGATGATGATGCTAGAGATTCGGATGATGAACGTCAAAGTTGAATGTGTCAAGACGTGCCAAATGTAACGGTATATGACCTATTATCAATGATCTAGGACAACTCATAAATTCCTAGATTCTAGATGGACATTTATTTTGACACCGTCCTTCTCGAGTTCGATGGTGAACTCCGACTACATTATTATGGATGTGCTTAGAATGGAGCTTGGGCATTCAAGAGAAAAATGAGAAATAATTATTTAATTGTTATATAATACCAGATATGGAAATGGTGGTTTTAGGCGAGATATGAAGAAGAGTCTAGATAAACTAGATATTCAAAATCTATGGGGAAAAACCATATCAACTATTGAATTGAAAGGCCATGTGCTAACTATGTAGTTACCGATAAACATTAACACCTCTTAAGTTTTTGATTTGGCTTAATGGTAATAGTGATGAAATTAATGATCATCATTAACATCTTTTAAGTTTTCGATTTGGCTTCATTGTAGTAAATTGTGACATTGAATTATAGAGTTGTTAAATTGCGTGAGATGGGGTGCCGAGAAGAGGTATACAATGTAATGTGGATAAACTTACAAATATATTGAAATAATATGTAGTACATTTACTCATAAATTTAACATGTAAATATTTTATATGTGTTTGATTTATAAAATATTTGTTATAAAATGAATACTTGCATGGAAACTTGAAATGGTAAAACAGGAACATTTAAGAAGAAAATATATGTACTTCCATCCATTCTATAAACATATCATACATTGCTTAATATACCTACTGTGATGAAGTCTCCTTGTATAAAAAGCACAACCCCTCATATTGTAGTATTCGATGTTAGAAAAATCTATGTTTAAGGAAAAAGTGAAAAATGTGTGAATTAAAATACTGTAAATCAATATTCAAGACATCAAATAGGCAGAGGGTATACAATGGGATATTACATTATACATGTATATAATAAAATGAAAAAAAATGTTTTGAACATGGCACTGTGTATATTAAATAGTGGACACTATTTATTAATATCAATTGCCAACTATAGTTTGTTATGGAAAAATTATTTGCTTATGAACCACTATATAAGCTTAGAAAAAAAAAAAAAAAATATATATATATATATATATATATATATATATATATACACACACACACACACACATAAAAATAAGATGTGTGATATCTCAAACAAAGGCTGGAAGGTTATTTCCTAAATATAGCTTGCGTAACGAAATCATTCTTTCCTTTTAACATATACGCAAATCATAAGTGACATAACAAACTAATTGAAGTAAATGTATATATAATCTTTTAACAAATAGACTAATAAGGAAGAGATAAAAAATAAGTAGTAAATAAGTTTATTTAGATTTCTAAAAAATGAAAAATAATATATTTTCTATACAACAATTCATCCAATCGTTGTCATGCACTTTGAATTTCATAATGAAATGGTAATGACCCTTTTAGGATAGAAGCAAGTTGTGATTGAATGCAAGACAAAGCTATCTCCATTTAACAACTTACATCGTACAATCCCTTTACTGCCCATATTTATCAACTTCCTCATTGACACGTGTATTGGATTATGGTGAGCTTCAGACTATTATATATGATTCATGTGCACCAATTACAAGGTATTAATTTCTAATAAATCAATATCATCTCTTTTACTTGTATCGAATCAATACCCCTTTCGATCGACATTGTTGTGAGTGGAGCGAACACTAGCATATAAAAAAAATAATAAATTTGAACTGTCTATGTTGATGCCACTAAAATGCAGATAAATGATGAGGATGAGATTGAAGATGAAGATAAACATTCACATCAAACATATAAGAGGCAAAAGGTTTTTAAAGTGGTTCAGCTATGAATAAAGTCTACGTCCACTGTTATTTTATTCCCAGGGGTGTACAATAGCACAATATAGTGTAGAGAGATAAATAGTATGTATCTTGTGTATGGTCTCTTTTTTGTTCGTCCCTTTGGCTAAGGGAATACATGTATTTATAGCCTTGAGATTGTCAATATGAAAAGGCTATGTGTTGTCATCTAGTAGACATCTATTGATACAGTAGAAATGTACATTAAGGCCCATTAAATGAGTTGTTATCTTCATTAATGCACATTAAATGCATAGTTATCCTTTGATATAGAATTTCTCTGCACGCCTTGATTTGCTCTGCACACAAGGTTGCTCGTTGCTCTGCACAGTTACTCGTTGCTCTGCACAGTTGCTCGTTGCTCTGCACACCTGCTCGTTGCTTGGTATGCCGACCAACTCTCCTCGGGTGTCGACTAACTCTCCTCGGGTGCCGAACAAGTATAAATATTGCCACGTAGGATGACATTTGTCCTTTTCTGATTGGTCCTCGTAGATGAATAATTTTTACATCAACAGAAGCCCCCAATGCTCCATGCTTGATGGTTCACTGAAAGGATGGAGTATTTATTCTGCAGTGTTGCCCGGTACTCGTGAAATTCTTGATCTTCCTTCTTGATTTGTTCAACATAAAGTGTACTATGTCCTGGATGGCATATGATGCAGGCTAATCGATGGTTACTAATCTCTCTTTTGAGGAACTCCGTGTGCTATGTATCACCCCTGGGAATTTGGATACATTCATGCTATAGTATGCCGCTTGTAGCTTGTAGCTTGTCATAATCTTCAAGCATGTTGGTTGGTTGGCTAGTCGACCAATTGCCTCCTGTGCCGAACAACTGAGTGTTAACTTTACGTGCTTGATTTTTCTGCTTTATGGTCCTCTGAATACTTTATCGAGTTACATACTATCTTTTGAACCTGACTCTTCAATCTGATTAGTACCAAGCTAGTGGTGGACTTCGAAACATTTTCATACAACTTCTTCTTCAATGTTGGTTGGGATAGTAGTAGTAAAGATCTCAGTGATGTAGATGCTGAATTTGACTCCTGAACTTCAACAACATGTTCATAATAACTCCTGAATATGCCTCCTGAACTTCAACAACACAACTAACTCCTGAATACGCCTCCTGAACTTCTGAATACGCCTCCTGAACTTCAATATGCCTCCTGAAATTCAATATGCCTCCTGGACTTCAATATCAAAACTAATTCCTGAGAAAGAAAAATAACTCCTGAATGCTGATTGGTCGGGGCCCCGGCCATATAAGTTTGTGGAGTTGAATTTGATGCTCGACTACGTGATGTTATAAGAATGTGCCACCGAATGAATCAACTATATTTGTAATAGAACCCCCCAAGTGTGGAATACGAACTTTGAATGCTTTCTCGGCCTTGAAGTATGTTGGTTTTGCTAGAAAAATAAGGCCAAAGAAATGTTCCCTGAAATGATTCCCTGAGATCTTTGCATGTTTGCATTTTCATTTTCTTGGAAATAGTTTGTAAGATGCTTTCCTTGTTGTTTGCTGATGAATATAATATATATATATATAGAAGGACAAATTGTCCTATTTTGCATAGACAATGAAACTTGCTCCACCCGCTGTTTAGTTATAGTGACTTGTCACTCTTTGGGCCTAAGCAATGGAATGATTTTCATCACATATTCCTGCTTAGTTGTAGTAATCCCGTTAAGATTACCTTGTTTCCTAGACAGTGGATGCCCCGGGAGGTCACCCATATTCTTGCCTAGTTTGGTACCAACCAACCAAAGTTGGTGGTATTGAGTTTTCGACCAACCGGAGTTGGTGGTAATTGAGTTCCCGACCAATCGGTGTTGGTGGTAATTGAGTTACCGACCAACCGGAGTTGGTGGTAATAGATAATAAATGCTAGAGACTTCCTCGGAGATGACCAACAGATTGTTGGGAATAAGATATAATAAATGTTGGAGACCTCCTCAACAGATTGTTGGGAATAAGATAATATAAATGCTGGAGACCTCCTCGGAGCTGACCAACAGATTGTTAGGAATAAGATAATACATGTTAAGTACTTCCTTGAAGCTGAATATATATAGAGAGAAGAAATTTTCCGAGCATTATGTCGAGATAAATATAAAATATGCATAGACATAAAGAATGATTTAGAATAATAGTAAACTGTCTTGCTAATCTGTCGAGGCAAAATTGCATAATGCCGAATAAGAATAATATTTTCCACAATATAAGAATATGGCCGAGAACTTTGCTGGGCCTAAATATAAATAAGAATTACCCCGACCAACTATCCGTTGGGGGTGAAATATAATAACTGTTGTAGCTTTTCCTCGAAACTAAATATGATAATAAGTATTTCGCCGAGATCCTTGTTGAGATGAATATAGAATATGAATCCCAAGGGATATATAGAATAATTTGTGCTTGAGCCGATATCTGAACAATAATACAATCAATAGTGCCTCATTGAGGTAAAATATCATAATGCCGAGCAATGATAATATTCTCTAGAAGTTTAAGATTATTTCCGAGCATTCGTCGGCACTAAATCTTGTACCTGTAAAAATTAAAAACTTGCCCTACCATATGTGTAGGCTGAATTGATTAGTTATCATGAGAATAATCTAGTTAATATAATCAATATATGATGTGTATTTGCTCCGGTAAAAATTATCAATTTCAAAATATGAAATAATATATGTCCGGTTGATCGAGGCAACATTGCCTGATGTTGAGCAATAATATTCTTCAGAAGTTTAAAATCATGGCCGAGCTTTTATCGGGATTGAATCTTGTACCTGTGAAATTTAATAAGTTGCTCGAACACCTTTTGAGACTAAATAAAATAATTAGTCATTAGAATAATTATTCAGTCAAACAATTTATGATGTTCATCAACTCAGACATAAGGGAATAAAAATTTCAAAATATGAACTAATATGTTTTGTGCCAAATGTGTATCATGCGAGCAAATTTTTATCAAGTACGTGCCATATGTAAGGCATAAAATTTAATCTAGAATTTTTCGTAAAATTATATAAACTCCAGCGACTAATCATATATAAGCTGATGTTTGAAAATTATTTCAGCATAAAGAATAATAAGGTATGCATTAGAAATTCCCCTATCGTGAATTAACAAAGGATATGGGGGTTGTCTCTTCTTTTAATAGCATTATATCAATTTTGACAAAGTCAAAATGATAGGACCCAAACTCTCCAACTGAAAGGAAGAGCCAGGAATCGTCTATCTGCCATTCTAATGTTTCCTCTCTGCTACCTCCGACCAATAATAGATAGTGCTGAGCAACAATAGATGATAGGGGGTATTGCAGTACAATGTTTTCGACCAACTTATAAATGTACAAACATGTTCAGATCTTAGTATAAGAGAACGTCAACCAAAAAATGGTCCGACGAGCAGTATGTTCTCGCATCGCGTAATAGCGGACCAACATATACAAGTAATCAACCTGTTCAAAAGAATTGGATCTGGCAGTAAAAATTGTTGATTAGAAAATGAGTGGTTGGTAACTCCTCAATTTGCTGCCGACCATTAATCGGTGATTTCCCACCTTTTCCTCCGACCAACATAGTTCTCACCGACCAGGTATAGGAAAGACCTGACATGTCGCCCATCTTATTTATTCTTTGCTGTCGACCAATGAATCATGGTCCAATGAAGTTAACGTTCAATAAAAGATGGTCTAAAGATGGTGCCGACCAGTATTATGTTGCGCCGACCAACCATAAAAAACCCTCCTACCAAAATTCATGTTGCCGACTAACAAAATGGTCCACCGACCAACAAAATGGTTTGCCGACCAACATAAAAATCATACCGACCAACATTCAGGAGATCAGGAACCCTCAAGTTGTAAAATATTCATTGTCGACCAACTCTGGGTTTTCCCGATCAAGATAATATGGTCCAGTAAAGTGGACGATTTCACCGACCAAAAGAATATGAAGTCTCCGACCAAGATAGAGATATCACCGATCAACCATAAAAATGTTTAGTTGCATATAAAACTTGTTTCCTCTGTTGCAGACTAATAACAGGTGGGTAAGAAAACTTTAAATCTTCATCCTTTGAGATATCGTCTCTCGCTTATGTCGCCGACAAATATGAGTGATGCCGCCAATCAGTACCGGATGTCTTCGACCCGTATCATTTGGTGCCGACTAATTTTAGAAGAAGAAATCTGAAAAGTACATCTTTAGCCTGATCTTTAGCCCGAGTAGGCGTCTTTGCTCCCATATTTATATCGCATCAAGCTGGTTACGATTGCATAAAATAGGTTTTCGTAATTGCCAACCAAAAATCATTGGTCCGCCGAATAGAAGGAATTCTGGTATGGAGGTCAGGGATGCGGTCAGATATGGTGACCAGGAATTTTTCAATCCCCACGCTGTAAGGCTCTTTGCCTATTGGGATATCGCATCGTTGTGGAATTCCTCCACTAATCAATAATTTCGTCTTGTTTGGTGAATGAAACTATAAAATGATTTGTTGAATAAGGAAACCCAGATGTTTATTCCCCTGCATATGATTTAAAAAAGGGAGCGTTATCGTCACCCATACATATTGGGTCGTATTCAGTTTGAATCCATGATCCTTTTTACTTATTCATTGGGGAGGATTTTAAATCAAGATCTAATATAAGAACCAAATACAGATTTTTGGTGATAAATTCGTCGATGCTTATCTCTTTGTCAAAAATATAATAAAATATTTGATCTAGAAGATCCCTGAGGATTAAAAAATACTAATTCTTATTTCTGATGTACAAAAAAAGCTTTTATGGAAAACTGTCTTTTCATCTCCTAAAATTATAAAAATGGGAAACACGTTGGATTTCAACAAATTGATTTAATCCATGTTTAAGCGTCCGTTCAGAAAATTTTCAAGTGGATCCATATATGTAAGGATTTGTTTAATATTTATGAGTCTAAAATTCACCAAATCCCCAAATTGAAATCGATCACATGGTTAGTGCATATAAAAATTATGACTAAATTAAAAGATTTCCAAATGAATCAAATATGTATATACTCATATAAAAGAGATTTATGAATACAGAGAAATTATTTTATCTCCTTAAAAGAGAAATAATATAATATGTACACAAATTTCTCAAACTTTGTGATTATGAAATATACATTTATGCAGATTTGTAAAAATTTATTCAACAATTTGTGAATATAAAATCATGATTGAATTAAAAGATGTATGCACAATATATAATTGATTTGATCTCTAAGTTTATGGATATAAACATATGAGAATCATGATTTGAACAAAAAGATGCGTGCATATAACTAGTTATACGTAGAGAAAATAAAAACTTAACTTTTGATGGAGGACAATGCTTGTAACACGTTCCCACAGACGGCACCAATCTGTTGAAGACAGAAAATGGCCTCTGCCATTTTAGTGGCATCAACAGCAGATAAATGATGAGGATGAGATTGAAGATGAAGATAAACATTCACATCAAACATATAAGAGGCAAAAGGTTTTTAAAGTGGTTCGGCTCCACTGTTATTTTATTCCCAGGGGTGTACAATAGCACAATATGGTGTAGAGAGAGAAATAGTATGTATCTTGTGTATGGTCTCTTTTTTGTTCGTCCCTTTGGCTAAGGGAATACATGTATTTATAGCCTTGAGGTTGTCAATATGAAAAGGCTAAGTGTTATCATCTAGTAGACATCTATTGATACAGTAGAAAGGTACATGAAGGCTCATTAAATGAGTTGTTATCTTCATTAATGCACATTAAATGCATAGTTATCCTTTGATCTAGAGTTTCTCTGCACGCCTTGAGTTGCTCTGCACACAAGGTTGCTCGTTGCTCTGCACAGTTGCTCGTTGCTCTACACACCTGCTCGTTGCTCTGCACACCTTGAGTTGCTTGGTATGCCGACCAACTCTCCTCGGGTGTCGACTAACTCTCCTCGGGTTCCAAACAAGTATAAATATTACCATGTAGGATGACATGTGTCCTTTTCTGATTGGTCCTCGTAGATGAAGAATTTGTACGTCTACAGTCTATGTTTACAATGTCTTGATTAGAATAACTATGCAAATAAGAGAAGTGACAAACACACGAGTCAAACGGGTAAATTGATGAAATTACCATAATATTTTTGTATAAGATGAGAAATTTTAGTGTTTTAATTTCTCTTGTTTTGCTAATTGAAAAACTCAAGAGGGATCTTGAAGAAAAAATTTCCCCATTCCATTATCGAAAAGATACTCATTCTTGCCACTGTGATTATTAGATACATCCATATTATAGAGAGAGAAAAAAATATATGTATGGAGAGAAGGTTGTGGATTCATCCGGTGCATGCATTCCAATTCCTAAACATGCATTGGAGAAGCTCTAGAATAATGGATGGAGCAATATTTGAGAAGTAGAGATATCTAAAAAGTAACTAAAGAGTCAATTAAGGGTATTATAGAAGGTGACAAGGTTCTCAGTTTGGGTGAGGAGTTAATGATTTAGGGTTTTATGGGGTTGTATTATTGGGATGGGAGGTGAAGAGTGAAAGATTATTGGACAGGAGGTAAAGAGTCAAACAGTCTATCTTCTGTTTTATTAATTGAAAAAATGCGTGGAAGAGAAAATTCCACAGAGAAGAGAGAGCAAAAGAGATAAGGGATGGCGAAAGTTTAGATGTTAGAGGCGTAATAAATGCCTTCAATTTATTACCTCCACATGTCTTAACGAGTATAGAAGCGGGAGAAACTTAAAAGATCTCAACAGGAGAAAAGGAGTAAAGACCTTTATAAGTTATTCTCAATAAATTATATTTTTGCTATTAGGGAAACTACCTTACACACACACACACACACACACACACACACACACACACACACACGTGTGTGTGTGTGTGTAAAAATGAATTTCATCTATACATGCATATTTATTTTGAGAATAACAATTACATAATGCAGCACCTGTGTCATGAATTTACCTTAACAAAGTAATTAGTTGATTTCATATGACCATTTTAAAACTTTTTAATTATGATTATAACGATGTTATGGACTGAAACTTCACATATTACACTCAAACTGTGTTTGTGTTAACAAAATGCCTAATTTGATTACTCGTTGTTTAAATTGTAGAATAGATTGGGTTTATCGGATGTATTCTAATTTACATGCTAAATTAAATAGATTATTATGATAACTTAAATAATATATGAAATTCGAAGCTATCGCCACATCCCGTTGTATTATTTAAAATTCTCCTACCTAGAGAGAAACTAACTTGTTGGTCTTGTGGTAGTGAGTCACCCTTGTCCCATAGAGAAAGTAACTCGTGGTCTTGCAGGTTGTGTTATGGGATAAAATTTTCCTTTGTTGATACTCGAATAATGAGTTTCATTTATTTTTAAAAAAATAACGTTGACGTTATCCATGTTATTTTATTTTGACTAGTATGCCATAGTTATTGGGGCAAGCGGTACTAGGTACGATACCACCATGACATATATGAAGGATTCCGAGATAAGTGGATAGGGTATGAGAAGGAAAAAGTGGTATACATATATTGTGACATTATGGTGAGATTATGGTTAAAGATCTAACTATGTGATTTAACCATCCTAAAATAAGGTTGACGTTTTTTTAATGGATATTTAGGGCTTAAAATAAGGGTTTGGGTAATTTTTGTTTGAGGAAGGAAGAGGCGTTTGTAAAAGTGTGGGTGGATACAAATATTAGGTCATCCCCCTTGTTAAAAAAATGAAAGTAGGTTGTAGAATAGTTTAAATACACACACACACACACATGCAATCCACTATCACAATCACCTGACCACATGCCCATTCCTTGCCAAAGCAGGCGAACTCCACTCACGCCCTTTTTTGTTTTTGTATTTATTTTTATACAAAACAAAACAAAACAAACAAAATAAAAATCAAATATTTTTCCCCAGATTTAAAACCTCATCACTTAAAATGTAAAAGCCCAATGCAAATTATTTTCTTGGAGTTTAAGTCAAAACAAAACGACTCACATGCCCCTATAATTTTTATTAAAATCGTATATTACTCGATAAAAATATAAAAGCCCAAAATATTCAATTATATAGTAAAAAATCTCCAAATTCAACATTTCAAAATATAAAACTTGGAGTGTTTAACCATTAGGTAAAACCAAATTTCCAACTTAATAATTCATTAATTAAATGCATTTTTTTATAATTAATTTCCCAACAATCACCAAATTAAATTTAAATCAAATCTTTTTAATTCGATTCAAATCCCGTCAAAATAATATTTTTAATTTAATCCAAACCCAACTAAAATGATATTGTTAATTAATTTATATAATAAATTAATTAATCCGATTATCCGGAAGACATACTAATCTTTTTAATTTAATCAAAACCCAACAAAAATGATCTTTTTAATTAATTCATGCAATAAATTAATTAATCCGGTTATCCAAAAACACGGGGTATAACACATGAGTATTCATATTGACTATTTGATATCGAACAAGTTTTATATTTTATATATTTGCAAAGGAGATCATTTAGAGGCTTAAATGCAGTATTTCAATTGCTATCTATTTTTCGTTTGTGTTGAAATTAGATTTGCATGGGTGTTTTATTGATGTCAAACTAAAATTTGATTTTGATCTTTTGTAAATGGACTTATAATTTTGTTACGAACAACTTTCGTGTTTTGCACTTTTTTGAAAAATAGATTTAGGTTCCTCAAACATGAATATTTTTCTAATTGGTTCTTTAGTATGGGTTAAATATTTTTTTAGTAAAAGTCTCTTTTAACCCTGTTATTGTTCATAATTGATTTGACTTATTGTTTGTGTCATATATATGTTATAATGAAACTTTTTCCTTTTTGGACCTAGACCTTAAAAGGTAGATACATTTAAAAATTTGACAATTTGTGGCGTGATATTTCATATTATTTCTAATATGGTTATGATGCTAATATTATAGTTAAGGAGTGTGCATCACACTAAAACTCTTCTTTGAGGTTAGACATATCTTATGAAAGGTAAGTTAGGATTAGGCAATAAACTACCTTCCATCATTTTGGAAAACTTCCGCTTTGTTTCGAACGAAGGGAATTTGTCTTGCTTTGTCAATTTGATTTTAGTGTAATTAAATTATATTTACGCATGTGATGTAGTAAATTCCTGTGGATATTGTGGACTCTTTTTCCATGTGATTTATTTTGTTTAAATGGTAAGTGTATATAGGCACCATGGACATAAAAAGTTTTAGAAATTCTCCCTCATATCTGTTTTAATTATACTGACCCGAGTGCTCTCACTTCACGGGTGCAACTGATATTTTCAGTATAATACCCCATATTTTTATGGCTTTTAATTTTGGGATTTATTAAATTTAATTGAGATAAATTAATTTAATATGAATCCGGATTTTATAATAAATAATTTCTAGCTTGACAAGAGTTAGTAATTATACGTTGAATATTACTAGTTGAGTAAAGTAATATATGAAATTGAATTTGTTAATATTGTCGCGAGTGAATAACACGACAATTATAGAATTTAAATCGGGACGCGTTTGGGTCGTGTCGGGACTAAATTAATGGTATATAAAGTAATTAAATTGTAAGTCTCCTGTATGGTCATTTAGAGTGCGCCAACTGTCCGGAAGGGTCCAGATAGTTAGAAAAATGTACCCGGGGTTTAGTTTGGGTCTCGAGACATTTTTAGGCCTAATCGGTAACCCGGGATGGCATTTTAGTAATTTTTCTTTTTAAGGCTTAATTATGGCTGAAAATTAAAGAGGCATATCTGACAGAAGTTAGAGTCTTCGAGGATTAGAATTGGTAGAGTTACAGAGAGGCTAAGGATGGGAGAAGAGAGAAGACTCCAAAGGAGAGACCCACCCTACCTACACCACCTTTACCATCTTTCACCACCAATGCGTAGATCGGGAAATGAGGGATGCAACCATACCTGTCAACACCTGAGAATCAGACCTTCATATCTGAGGCAAGTATCTATCTTTCTGTTATTTTAGTTGATATCACACCCATGCTAGTGTAGGAGAATAATATTGATGTTTCATAAAAAGATAATTGATGTTTCGGGCAAATTGTAAAAATTGCAGAATATAAATCATGTTAGGATGATTCCTTGTTGAATTTATATCGGTGAAAACGAAATTGATATCGAGTAGAGATAGGAATATGTTATTCAATGAATTTCTTGAGAAATTAAATAAACAAGGGTTAAAGATATATTATGAATTTAATTCAGTTGATGATGATTATTGATGATTCAAGAGGAAATTTACGTTAGAAATCATCTATTATTCTTTATATAATGTTCCTTATGGTTGACTAGGAGTTTGGGACTCACTAATGGCGATTTGGTGAAGTTTTATGGAGGAAACCCGTAGGTTGGAATAGCAGAATCTGGGCAAGAACTTCTCGATCGATCGATCGATGCAAGAATGTTGATTGATCGAAGGTCGATCGATCGACCCCTTTACATCGATTGATCGACCTCTCCTGAAAATTAAATATTTTCCCCTTTTTGGTTAATTCGATTAAAATACGTAGGGACCCTTGGGAATAATTTAAAGATCATGATGGGACATGGGAAGGGCCAGTAGGGTCTAAGTAGGGTCCGAGAAATGAAATTTAATTCGAGATGTAATCGTGGGATACCGGGGGCATAAAATTCATTAGAAATCGTGCGTACGTTAAGTGAGGTATTGGGAGAATCAAGAAAGACTTAAACCATTATGTAAGTGAGGGTAGACCTACTGAATTTACATCTAGTAAAAGAAAATAATTCAAGGGACGAGAAGTACTCATGAAATGGTGACAATTGAGAATAAAAAGAAATGGGTTAATTATACGTATGACTTGGGTGGTTGTGCCACGTATGGTTAAAATATTATTATTGGGTCGTGGGTGAACCTAATTGAGATATTTGAAAATATATATACATCGAGTGCTTGTGTATAATGTGTATATTCGTGAATAATCATACCCGTGCTACTTGCTATCCCGGGGGTTGCCGCGCCGGGACAGTCTTATCTCGATGGGACCTTTATGGGGAATATTGACTCGTACCCTAGAACATAGGATTCCTTAGTACAAGCTATCCGAGAATGATAGTCAGATAATCCTAAGAGACGTGATGGTATGTGCTGACCTCTTAGTGACTTGAAACTATGCTTCGCCTCCATTATGTGTGTATTGTGTTAATAGAGTTCGAGAGTGATTCCGAACTAGTATTTCCCTTTTGTACGAGAGATACATGGACTTGATAACAGAGTATGCCGGCACCATAGATTTATGTGGGGTGCCGATTAATATATATATTGTATGAGTAATTTATATATATACTTATACCTAGAATTCTTCTACTATGTGCATAAGTAGATGAATATTGAATAGATGCTTTTCATTATAGTAAGTGCTTGACACTTCCCAGCGGTATTGAGAAATACATAATTGACTTAAATAATCCTTGAGAAGATGGTATCTTAAATAAATTATAGGCATACGATCTCGCGAATTAAAATTTATGGGAGGATAATTAGGTTGGACTTATGAGTCATTTTAGTAGTACGATAGGCGTGCACACTAGTTGAGAGGTGAGAATTCTCAAGAGAGTGTCGCGTATTAACATGTATGTCATATTAGCTAGTAAGCATTTTAAATACTTTCTAAACCATTTTTAAAGGTGTTTTACACTCGGGCTCTGACCCGTTTCCTGTTATCTTTTCTTCTTGTATGTATATATATATATATATATATATATATATATATATATATATATATATATATATATATATATATATATATATATCAAATGCCCAGCCACAGGGGCATCAGGCTTAGACCTTTGGACCATTGGCGTGATGCAGCTATTGTGGAAGTTGCAAGTCCTTACAGTAGACGACTCCATTCTTTATTTTTAAGTCTTTTACTCAGTTATTCTCAGACAGTAGATGTGTCGCCCATTTCCAAATTTCATTTTAGTTCAGAGAGAGATTTGTACTCTTTATCATTTCAGGATTTAGCTATTATTGGGCATTGTTTTATTTATTTCGTTGTCCTGCGATTGGAATTTATTTATTTGAACTGTTTAATATAGCTTGAATATTTAATTTAGGTGGTTTGATTTAATACCATCAATTGTGTTCATGAAAATGGTTTCATTTTAAATCATAACGATAGGTATTAATTTATAAATCAAATGTTTTGACACTTAACTTAATTATTTATTAGGGGGTTAATAAAGAAAATTGTTTACGACAGTGATGCTAAAAATGAACCAACTGGGCACTTTGAATCAATTTAATAAATGACTGATCACCCGATATTTAATTAGGCAACAAGTTTAGAGAATTTAGTATTATTTTAGTTTTGTGGTTATGGTGTGTAGATTTGTTATTGGAAGTTGTATAGTGTTCTTAGTTATAGGGTAGGTAATCTAATTTCTCTTATTGTAAAATAATGGATTTTATTAAATTTGTAACTTTGTATGGGATTTTGATAAATAACAATATTCGGTTTTTATTTTATAACAATGTTTGGTTTCTATTCTATCACATTTTATAAAAATGTTAGAAAAACATATTTGTGTTAAAATGGTTTTTGAAAGAATAAGAGTTTGAAAAGGTATTTGGCTCACAACCGGTAGGTTAGAAATTTAAGTATGTCGTTCAGAAATGCATTTGACGAAACATTTGATTTTTTTAAAAGGTGATTTATCTCACACCAGGTAAGTTGGAAATTCAAATATGTCATTTAGAAATGCTTTTGAAACATTTGATTTTTCAAAAAATTGGGTCATGACGTTTACTTAGCGAGGTCCAATTGGATGATGGAGTCATTTCCACCTCGTCCACCAATGGAGTCATCATAGTGGGAAGGACATCATCCAGTGGGATCATTACCCCCATTACATGGGCAATGAAGAAAGAAATTTCCTTTAGTGTTCTCCCTAGTGTTATTTTGTAGGCCCAAAGAATATGTTGGAGTTCCTCCACCCATCAACCTTTTTACCTTTCTAAATGTTTGTGTATTTCATCCAACATTGTCTTTTTTGTTATTTTATATTGTTCATGGCATTGGGGATAGGTAACCTAGATGTAATAATTCTGGTTTCCATAATCAGTGTAAAATGCATGTAATGGTCCACTTATAAACTGAGTATCATCATCCATTATGATTGTCCTGGGAATCCTAAACATGGTGATGGTGTTCCTGTAAATTTGCTTGATCATATTTATGTCTCTTATATTGGCAAGTGTTGGAATTTATCCACCCAGTGAGCTAATTATTATCGATTATGAGGTACTTCTAATCCTTAAGCGTAATGAGTAATGGGGCCACTATATCCAACCCCCATTAAGTAAAGGGTCAAGGGCTAGTAAAGGGATTCATATCGTTGATTATTTAATGGAGGAAAGGTGAAAAATTTAACACCTGACTTATTCTAAACATCATTGAATTAAATTTTGCTACATATTGGGATACTTTTATACTTATTTGATTTCTCAGAATACTAAGGAGTGGACACCTATGTGACTTCCACGAATTCCTTTTTGTAATTTGTACAAGACCTTAGCAACCTAATTTTGGTTCAAGAACTTGAGATAGGTGCTTAAGAAGGATCATTGATATAACTTTGCCATTTTGGATGATGGAAACGAGAAACCTTTACTTTAATCTCGTGAGGTTTTTTCTTATCTTTTGGTGTTCTATCTTCCTTCAGATACTTTGAAAATGGATCCATCCATCTTATAGCTTCTTCTGTTATTAAGATTCGACAGATTTTACACCCCTTTATACTCGAGCGAGTAAGATAGTCCACCTATATGGTTCATTTATTTTGGGGTCAACTACTGAAGCTAAGGTAACAAGATCTTTAACGTGGTTGTTGTTTCTTCATGATTGTTGTTGCAAATAAACCCCTTTTAATGAGGTTACCATTTTTTTGTGTCTTAATAAGATTGGTTGGCATACACTCATCTCTTGCAAGAAATTCCCTTAATATTTTGGACACTAGCTGATGATACATGAAAATTGTATCTCGAATAAATAAAAGGAATTCGTTGAGTCATATGTAAAACTTGTTCTGGGCAAGAATGATAAACAGTAAAGTCAATAATTAAATACAGTAAATAAGATCAAATACGAAGATTTAGAGTGGTTCATCTAACTGGCCTACATCCACTTTGGTGCGCTCATTTATCATTAGTTCATAGATTAATACAAATTACAATGGCACTTTCTCTATCGAATAAGTGTTTGGCAGGGTTTCAGTACTTACAAGAATGAAGAATGACTTAGTCCTTAAGTTGCGCTGTACCGTGCTTATTTATATGCGGCTTGAAGTGTAATGTTCGCAAGTCATATGGAGAATGCTTGCTGACTTGGTCCACTGGACGAGTGACACTTGCTCTTATAGAAGATGAATGGTGGGTGTGATTATTCCTCCCACGTGAAATTTCATCACGCGCATCATCTTGTACAGTCTTGGAATGATAAAAATAATATTATTTGGAAAATTCTGCACATTTATAGATGTCTGTCTGATTTTGGCCAACCCTACTGAGGTCAGCCCTACGAGGCTGACTCTATGAGGCCGACCCATTTAGGCCTAGGGTTATAATCTTCATAGCAGTGAGGGTAAGTCATATATGGGATCATCAAGCCTCCCTAGTCTTCAATCTTCTGAGATGTTTCGAACATGATAGGATCTTGGAAGCTATGAGCTTCTGAAATATTCTAGCCGAACCCTTGATGGACGACCCAAAATTGGTGTCGCAATTTCTGAGGCTGAACCATTTATAGCTAAGGAATAAATAGGTGTACAAATTTCTGAGGATGAACCACTTGTAGCCGAAGGACAAGTAGGTGTCCCAATTTCTGAGGCCAACCCTTTTTTTTCGAACCCAATAAATAATCTTTTTGACAGAGCATTCGAACCTCACAAATAGTTTGATCTTTTGTTTCCCCTTTCCATTGCTTAACATATAACACAATTTTTGGGAAAAACAACATAAATTCGGGCAATAGTTCTTACATGCACAACTTTATCTCATTTTAGATTCGGTTCGCTATAAAGCAAAATTGAATTGAGAACATCGTATTCGACAAGTAACAAGTAAGTGCAATGTTCTAACAATTTTATGCACGTGCGGGTTAAAGGTGACTATGAGTGAAACATGTATAAAGTAGTCATCAAATATCAACGTAATGACTCCACACATTATTAAGCACACTATAAAAATGAAGTCATGTCTCAAACTACTATAAAAAAGTCACGTGGAAATAAGGAATGAAAGTGTGATCCGGACATCTTAAATGTTAATCCATATATGGTGAAGAAAAAAAATACAAAACTCTTTTTGTCTTTTACAAAATTTTTATTAAAATAGAATCTTTTTGCCTTTTTCACATTTTTCTTAAAAATTGAAAAATCTTCATGTATTTTTCAATTTTTTTTCGAAAACAAAACTCTTTTTGAATTTTTAAAAAAAATATCAAAATGAAAAATATTAATACCATGATATCACAATCTAGTAATAGGGATGTAAGATATGAACATAAAAGTACCCTATTCTAGAAACAAGTCTCAACCTCAATCATTAAGCCCGGAGGAGTTCTCAAAAGGCGATGACATCCTAAGAAATTTCTCCATCAAATTTTGTGAAGTCTTGACTAAATACTCCACTTGCTCTCGGAAACTCTCAAGAACGCTATGATGATGTACGAGAGCATGTGGAGTATCACATATGGGACCATGTGTGGGACTACGTGTGGGAATATATATAGGAGCTCGTGTGGAAGCATAACTGGGAACACGCATATGAGAAAATCTCCCTAGCTTAAAACATAACTCCTTAGGTGACCTCTTTGTTTGAAATTGGTACAAACATACACAGGCTTGGGTCTACCTTGCTCAAAACGTATAGGATGAGCTCTCATAGGTGGATTAGGTCTCCTAGGTTAGTTAGGACGAGGTCCATAAGGATCCATTACAAATTCAGGAATCGGCTCGGGTGCAACTCTGTAAGTGGATGCACCGTCACAAACTATTCCTTGCCTCTTAATGTTATCTAATGCGGTACTGAGGAAATTTTTTCCAACCTTCTTAGATGTATCCTCTAAAGTGACCTTGACCATCGGGAAAGTTCGAGATTAACTTTGAGTTAGGATACACGGGCTTCAAGTTTCTCACGAGTCTCCAAAGATGATTGAAGATCTTTTGTAAGACTATCCACTATGTGGGTCAAATTGGTTTTCTCCCTACCCAAAACAATCAACTTCTCACACAAAGAAATTTCACCTTCTCGAGTTAACTCACCGCCACCTCACACTCTCTCAATATTTTCACCTCCTTCTCCAAATATAACACCCTAAGAGACAAATCTTTATTAAGATTTTATATTTTTAAAGTCTCAATGTAAAGATCACTAAAATCCTTTTGGATTCCACCTTCTTCAGTACTTAAATTCTCATTCTCACTCTCAATTTCTTCAGAATGACTCAAAACATCATCGAGGAATTCACATTTAGATATGTCCTCATTGACGTAGGATAAACTATAAGTATTAACGTGACTAGCCATGAATGCAATGCATGGTTCATTTGGTGATTCTCTCCCTGAATCCACCTGATGCATGTAAAAGTTATCCATCAATATGGACCAATGACAAATGGACACTTGTCCTCCTATGTGGAAATTCTCACGGTACTTATTTTTTTAGTCAGCTCTAGAGACATTTGGTCGGCTAACCGACCGACCATCCTCATGAATACGAACCATCAATAATAGCAAAAGTCACTCGAGTGGAATAACTAATATCTCTTGTACATATTCTTGTGAATATTAACAGTCTTATTTATTGTATGCAGATGTCAATTCCTGAATATATAAATGCATTCCATCTCTTGGTTTCCGGACCACTATAAATATGTGATCTCCCTTAGCTCAAAAGGACAATTCAATCAGGCACAAATATATACAAACCTGAGCTATTGTAATCGCTAGAAATAATAAAAGTAGTGGATGTAAGCTTTTCTCATAGCTAAACCACTTTAAGACCTTGTTTGTTATGTGTTTGCCTTGATCGATTATCTTTATTTTATCTGTGACTATAAATTTGGACCCATTCCATTTTTAGACATCAACAGATTGGCTCCGTCTGTTATAATGTATGTGTGTCATCGTTCTCTACCACTTGTTTCATTTATTTTCTCTTAGAGAAATGACTGACCTAGAATATAGCCTTAGGAATATAGGTAATGTTGTTATTCCGTCTGTTCCTCATAGTGTAGCTAATCTCCAGGGAATTTTACTCAACCTTGCTAAAGGGAAAAAATCTATGCAAGAATCAGTTCATCAATTAGCTCGCACGTTGCAAGATAAGTCCACTACTAAACCATCCCGAAGGGATATGGCATCTCCACCAACCATAAATGAGAGAAGTAATCATTAGAGATCCTCTTGTGACAGATACCGTCATGGGCTAACATCGTCAATCCGATCTACAGATTATTACCATAGTCGGTCTTTCTCTAATGAACGGTTGGGCACATTTGAACTTAAAGTAAGGAATCTTCCTTTGATCATCTGGGGCCCCGAGTGGCCAGAGGTTATCACAGAGAGCCAGATCGATCCCGTGAGTACAAAGAAGGATCTATGAGGTCTAGGGATAACATAAAAGGCTTCATGCATGTCGAGAAGACTTCTCAGGACGAATGCTCAGCACGTGTGCCCAGTAAAGCCACCAAAGCTGCCTCTGCTAAGTCTAATTCAGAGGAACAATCCTGGAAAGGATCCATGAAGCGACCAGAAGATCGTACGGGAGGAATAGTTAAGACTAAAAACCCTTTGCAGAGGAGATTTGTAAAGGGATCCCCTTTTATTCAGGCAATTGTGGACTACCCTACACCCTCTAAATTCAAGCCATCGATTGTCACTCCTATGTATGATGGGAAGACTGATCTAGTCCTCAATATTGAGAAACATCAAGCTGCTGATGATATCTATTCTGTCATTGATAAGATATGTTACATGGTATTCTCTAGTTCCATTACAGGCCCAACTCAGATATGGTACAATAACCTACCAAGAGGAAAAATTTATAGTCTTCATCAGTTAGCTGAGCTATTTATTAATTACTTTGGTTATAAGGCAAAGGTGATCAAGAGTGTCGCTCATCTATTGACCGTTTGTAAAAGACCTGGAGAAACTACTCGGGAGCATATCACTCGCTTAAACAATGAAAAACTGTAAGTGATTGATTATAAATAGAATACTGCCATTGCATCACTGATGAGTGGGTTGATCGCCAAAGTCCTTTCCTATGCTCTAGGAAAGAATGACCATAACAGAGTTGATGGTCAAGGCTAGGAAGATTATGAACGTCGAGGAGGCAATGACTGCTAAAGAAGCTCAAGAGGTGAAGACTAAAATCCAGAAGAATTCAACTAAAAAAAGATCAGAAAGACAAGAAGGCTGATAAAATCAAGAAGTATGATGAATATACCCCATTCACCAAAGGTGTCCATCCCATACTGGAGGAGATTAGGGGCAACAAAGAGTTAAACTGACCTAGAAAACTAAAATCGCCTCCCAACAGGAGAGATAAATCCAAAGATTATGATTTTCACAGAGATCATGGTCACACCACTGATAATTGCATTGCTCTAAAGAACAAAATGAAAGATCTCAGGGGAAATTGACTAAATATGTTGATCAGGCTGGCGGTTTTGACACTAAAAAAAGGCCAGAGTCACCTTGATGAAGAAAATATGATAAGAAAAGGGCTCACAACAATGATTATGAGGATGATCCTGATCTGTCGAAGAAACCCACGGAGCTAGAAGTTGAGGTGGGAATAATTTATTTCGGTTTCCATTTCATTGCAGGAGGAGACGCCAGTGGAGGAGATGAGATAGCTGAGAGAAAGGCTTATCTAAATGAAGCTAAATCTTATCCCTTTACTAGACAAATTGACATGTCTGAGTTCACAGGTAGTCGGCCTAGGAAAGTAAACAAGGACAGATTAGTAATCGGCTTCTTAAAAAATGATTTGAAAAAATCTCAGCTATCTCATATCCTCTACCGGGCAGAGTAACAAGAATCTTGGTCGACAATGGGAGTTTAGCAAATGTCATGTTCTATAACTATTTCCACAACCTAAGACTACGAGAAAATAAATTAAAACTTTATCACAGGTCGCTCATCGAATTCTTAGGAGAAAAAGTTTATCATTTGAGAACAATCAAGCTAGATGTCTTAGTTGGCACTTGGCCAACAAGTAGAAAACAGAGAATTTTCTTCTTTGTACAAGATAAAAATATCCATTTAGCATACAATATAATTCTCAACAAAGTTAGGATGAAGCAATTGGAAGTAGTACGGTCTAAAATACATCAATGAATGAAGTTTCCTACTAATTATGGAGTCGACATAGTGAATGGCAACCAGATGGAAAATAAAGAGCGCCATTACACTTTTGCTGACCAACAGGAAGTCCAGAAGAGCACTACCACCTATCATATTGACACTCTGGTTCCTCAGGAGGAAGAAGATCTGATCAAGGGACAGGTTATGGAGGCAACAGAGACCATTATGCTTGATGATGAGAAGTCGAAAAGAACCACTCAAATTGGCTTGAACTTAACACCTTCTTTTAAATAGGAATTTATTACATTCCTGAGAGAAAAAAGAACGTGTTCGCTTGGAGCCATAAGGATATGCTAGTATTTGACCCTAATTTCATCTGCCATGAGCTTAACATTTACGAAGAATTAAGCATAAACGTGAAGTGTTCAGTCCCGAGAAGAACATGGTCATCAAAGAGGATGTGGAGAAATTACAGAGAGCACAATTCATAGAGGATGTAAAGTATCCCAGCTGGTTGGCTAATATAGTGATGTTCAAAATGAATAATGAAAAATGACGTATGTGCGTAGACTTCATCGACCTCAATAAATCATGCCAAATGATCATTTTCCTTTACCGGGGATTGATTAAATAGGTAGATGCAACTGTAGGTCATGAGTTACTCAGTTTTAGGGATGCTTATTTTGGTTACAACGACATTGAAATGAAGCAAGAAGACAAGGAGAGCACATATTTCATTATTAGCCGAGGAACATAATGCTACAATGTTATGCCCTTTGGGCTAAAAAATGCTTGAGAAACATACCAGAGGCTGGTAAATAAAGTGTTTAAAGAGTATATTGGCAGTAACATGGAGGTATATGTGGACGATATGCTTACCAAGAGCAAGGTGGACCCTTACCAAATTAAAGACTTGGCTCAGACGTTTAACCAGTTAGAGAAGAACCAAATGAAATTCAACCAGACCAAATGCATATTCGTGGTACAAGAAGGAATGTTCTTGGGATATATTGCGAATCAGAGAGGAATCTAAGCCAATACCGATAAGATAAAGGCTTTGATTGAGATGCAGTCTCCCACATGTAAGAAACATGTGCTGAAACTGATCGGAAGAGTAACAACCTTCAACCGTTTTATGTCCCGAGCAACAGACTGTGACACCCCGACTAATTAAACACCGGGTAGCTACTCCTTTATTAAATTAATACATAATATCAAGCTGGTTCCGTCTTAGCATCACTGTTGAAAAATATTTAGTTACTTACTAGCCACCTAATATTTAAAATAGAGAGATGTCAAATTTTAATAAATTAAATTGACAATTAACCAAGTAATTAAGTTATCATTCATCAATCGCATAAACAATCTCACATGAATAACCAACGTAATGAAATAAACTGAGTCTAGAGTAAACACTCCAATAATAATACCAAAATAAAATAAAATCCTAATACAAGAGTCTGAATAAATAACCTAACATCCGAGATAATGAAAGTCTGTATCTACAATCTCTAGTGACAACACATCAACAGGCCCACTAACTATTTCTAAACCTACCCATTTGGTAATCTTCATTATTTTCGTAAATTCGTCTAAAGAACATTCGTCCACACTGTACACCATGATTGAAAGATAGAAAAATCAAAAGGAAGGAAAGCTAGCAAAGATTAAGAAATGACTTCCGAGAAAACAATGAAAGTAGAAGGAAAGCTTGAGGAGAAAAGGAGACCTAAGTTAAAAAAATTTGAGGTAAAGAGAAATTGAGGGAAACAAATGTCCTTTTATAGGTTGCCTCGAAATAAGAAATAAAATGATTGAAATGAATAAACGATTGAACTATTGGTGATCGCAAGGTTCCTAAAGACGTGAAAGGACCAACATACCGTTTGGTGGTTTGCTATTTTTCAAATTATTTACAAAAATAACATTGCCTGCTAAATTGGTAAAAAAATTTACAAGTCCAAGAGGTCGGCTACCGACCAACTCCTAGATAGCACGTCAAGCATGATTTTGGAACAAATACTCCATACTTTCGATCAGTCATCAACCATGGAGCATTGGGGGGGGGGGGGGGGGCTTTTGTTGTATGTAAAATTGTCCATCCACGCGGACCAATGAGAAATGGACACTTTTCCTCTTATGTGGCAATTCTCATGGTACTTATTTTCTCGATCGACTCCAGAGACACATGGTCGGCCAACCGATCGACCATCCTCAAGAATATGAACCATCAAGAATTGTAAAAGTCATTCGAGTGGACTAACTAACAGCTCTTGTACATGTACCTATGAATATCAAGAGCCTTATTTATTGTATACCGATATAAATGACTGAATATATAAAGGCATTCCATCTCTTGGGTTCCAGACTAATATAAATATACGATCTCCCTTAGCTCAAAGGGATGACTCAATCAAGTACAAAATACACAAACCTGAGCTATTGTAACCACAGAAATAATAAAAACAGTGGACATAAGCTTTTTTCATAGCTGAACCACTTTAAAACATTGTTTGTTGTGTGCTTGCCTTGATTGATTATCTTTATTTTATCCGTGATTATAAATTTGAGCCCACTACATTTTTAGACATCAACACAACCGATTCGATGTCACTATCACAAAGAGTGTCCTTACTAGCAACTTTCTTGCCCTATCTCTTAAACCTAGTGGGACACTCAGGTGCCTTATTCCCTTTGCCCTCACACTCATAGAATCTTATCTCATCTTTCTTACAAACCTGCTCTCCCTCATTCTTATATTTATTTTTCTCAAAAGTCTTTTCTTTGGAAACTTTGAGAAATTTTTTGAATTATTTTTCAAAATGGTCCAAGTCATCCAACTTAAAATCAAATTTAGACTCAGACTCACAAACTTTCTCTTTCTTCTTTTTCTTAGTATGATTTTTCAAAGTAATCCTTATTTCCTTAGGTTTCACAGTTTTCGGAGATATATCTATCTCATACGTTTGAAGGTCTCCTACGATTTATTCAAACCTAAGAGTATCTAGTATCCCCAATGAATTTATCACGGTAACCTTAGGAATAAAATGGACAGGCAAGGATCTCAAAATTTTCTTAACAACTATTGTTTTAGGAAATTTCTCACCCAAATTAAAATTAGAATTAAATATGTCCGATAAATGTGCATAATAATCATCGAAAGACTTGGACTCTAGAACGTTAATAGTCTCCAATTGTGTGGTGAGGTTCTGTATCTTATAAGCGTTAACATCATTGGTTATCTCACAAGTGAGCTGGAGGGTATCCCAAGCTTCTTTAGATGTGGTGCACGTCATAATGCCGCAGAACTCGTCGGGGTGACAACTCTATAAATGGCACTTAAGCCTAGAGAGTTTTAGCCTTGTAGGTACTCCATTTAAATTCATCTTCTGTCCAGGAAGAAATACGATTGAGACATTCAACATTGTCGACAGTAACTATGGGTGGAGACCACCCTCTTTCACAAACCAACCAGACACGTTCATCAATTGCTTTTAAAGCAAAGCTCATCCTAGCTTTCCAGTAAGCATAATTGGAACCATTAAAAATGGGCATTCGATTAGACAAATTATCCATTAAATTTTGACTTTTTAAAGATCAACAATTTAAAAAAAAAATTGATATCAACAAAAGTTTTACGGAAAAAGTATCACACGATATTTTGGTATAACCGACTCTAATACCAATTTGAGAGTGCTAGGGACTCAATGGATTAATTTCTATAGTTAATTACCACACACAAATCCAATTTTTAATCAAATTTTAATCTTTAATTAATTATGGCGCGCATGCGAATTGTGTCCAAATATAGATTTGCAATTTTCAGTGCAAACACGCAAAAATAACAAGATGAGGAAGAATCCTTATACAGGGAAAAACCTTTTCATTCAGCATCATTGAAAGTTTTAAATAACGAACGACTTACAAGACACTTAGATACGCCAAGTTAGACGCGTAGATTTTCAAAACTCCAACATATATGACTCAACTCCAAAGCCGTCCACAGGTAGTGGCCTACCCTCGGTATCAACCGATAAACCTTGTTTTCTTCTTCAACAGTGAAACCTCATTCCACAATCTCAGCAATATAGAAGAGTCTCTACAAAGGTAACTCAACAAGAATCCTTCTTATGATGGGTAAACGTGATCTTGAATAATTTTTTCGAGGTGAGGAATATGATATGAGGTATTTGATCATAAAAAGACAACTCTTATGATCAAATACCTTTGTGAAAATAGTTCTTGAAGTATCTGACCATGTTCAACCTTTTATAAGAAGGTTGAAAAAAAAAGGATAAACAAAAAAGATATTGGGAAGATAATCTTTAAAAATAAATTTGCGTAAGTTCGTTCGAACGAAAAGGCAGGTCGTTCGAACAATACCTGCATTTCGTTCGGACGACTTCAAACAAGTGCCTTTAACGAGATTTCAGTATAACGAGCTAAATACTTCATTGGAACCTCGTTTGAACGAATAAGTAACCTTGTTAAAACGAGGCATCATTTTTATGAAGTCTTTTCTAATAAAAACTTTAAGTTCCTTTATGTGAAAAATAGCCTCATAAGAATAAGTGAATCCCTAGAAAACATAAAGGGCCTTTTACCACTCATGATCACATACTTCTTCCATGTTTGTTGCGATGATAAAATCTTGCAATCTTTAACAGTCTTCAACAATATCTTCGAGTGCCGAGAAGAGTGACTATGACGTGTTTGTGCAATGGGATGCACCAAACAAAATAAAATAAAATAAAATATGGGCAACCATAAAACTCGCTCTTACAAAATCCAAAAAGATAAAAAAGAGGGGTTACTTGTAAATTCCAAAAGTAAAACTTCCTCCCTTTTTTGAACCTTTACACTTAAGCACATTTTCTTCAAAATATTCAAAGAGGAGTCTTAAATTTGGGTCTATGAATTAAATCCCACCCATATGACTTATCGAACTACATGGACTCTAATGCCCCTTGGGCTACGTAGGCATCTCGGGCCAATCCTGGGATTCGAGTCCTATTTCCTTGTGTCATGTTTTTATATTATTTTGTGAGTCACGAACTCCCATATATTTTGGTCTCGTTCAATATTCACATTCACTTTTCTATAGCAACTTGTGATTCAGAGAACACTCATATTTATTTTTATATCATTTTTGAGTACACTACTTAGGATTATTTCGCTCCATCTTTCCCATGATGTGAGTCGAATGATTTCCTTCTCTCGCTATTTACCCTACAAATATGTACACACGCATCATGCTTTGACGAAAAGAAAAATATTAATATAACCCATGAGAGACCAAAAGGGCAAAATGGATACCTAACACCTTCCCATTCTATAACTTAGTCCCCGGACCCTCGATTCATTTAGTTTCGTATGCATTAGTATGACCTTGATACCGTTCTATCGAGACGACTACATTTCTTTTGCTTATTTTGAGCTAAATAGGCTGGAGAATCCATTCCTTTGTGTTATCCCTTTTTAACGACGGTCGATTTTATATTCTAGGCAGCCCGCGAAGATACCCGTGCGAGTGGCATAAAGAGGACCCCCATATCCTCGAATTACCTGCACGCGCATGGTGGGAAGATAAGGACACGATATCTCCAGGTTATCCTCTCCCGTCTCGATTTTGGGGTTGACCCGCGCCGGAGGAATTCGACCCGGATGGCCACAGTGGCAACTCTGGTGGGAACTTTTAGAGGGCTAGACTCTATTTTCACATGGGTGTTATTTTTTTGCTCTCCTACTTTTTTATATGTGTACATATGCCTCCACTTGTATGTTTGCCTTACTCATATGCTTACATCTTATCTATATATCTCATTCTTATCATGATGATTATCTCTACCATGCTCGTTTCTTACCACATGTATATCACCTTTTTATCAAATACTTCACTTTTTACTCACTTGTATATGTTCACCATTGTAGACACCCCATTTTAGGACCCCCTCAGCATCTCCTTGTCCCTAACACTTCCTTATTAATTATAAACCTTAGGTCATACTCTGAGTACTGATTTGGAGGCCACTAAGTGCTGTTGGGCCGCATTTGATTGTCGATCAACTTTCTCACCTGAACGACAACTCATTGGATCTTCGAAGGTCCCTGAGTCCTCTTTCTAACAGTCCGCCCCTTGCACCACCCGAAAACTAATCTGGAGGACACCAGTCACTCTCGGATCCCATTTGACTCTGGTCAACTCCCTAACTTGAGCGAAGCTCATTGGATCCTCGAAGGGTTCCGAATCCCCTTTCAGACGGTCTACCCCATACGTGAATCAACTTTATAGTATGGACGAATGACTCGTTTCACTCCTTAGGGTTATCGAGCACTTCCGAGCTCCGTTTGACCTTGGCCAACTCTCCAAATTGAGCGAAGCTCTTTAGAACATCTAAGGGATCTGCATAACCTTTATAATAGTTTATCTCATGTGCGAATCAACCTTATGGTCCGTATGAAATATCTGTTTCCCTCTTATCCCAAAGACTAATGGGAGATTCTGAGCCCCATTTGACTATAGTCAATTCCCAAACTTGGGAGAGACCCAATGGATTCTTAAATGGATTTGAATACCCTTTCTAACGGTTAGTACCGTGCATAATTAAAACTTATATATTGCGTATTGTGACCGTTTTTCCAGAAAATATGTAGAGGACTGCAAACCCATTTACCTGCTTATCGATAGCGTGTCTACGATTTCCTACTGATAGGTAGGATAAGGACAATGCTGATCGATACCCCCTTGACCCTATATAAGGAGAGCATGAGCTCACTTTGAAAGGCACCTAAAAAACATCCCTCTCAGTGATCTCAGTAACATTCTCTCGATGTCAACGTGGTTTTCATCTTAAAACCTCTCCCCCACATTCCATTTCCATCCTTTCCTTACTCAATTTGGCAAATTCCCTTCCCTCTCTTCCTACCACCTTCATCCACTTACAAGAATATCCCTTCAACATTCAACATCAACTCCAAGGCTTCAAAAGAAGGTCTAAATCTTTCACTCTCTCTTTAAGTTCTCTTATTTTCTCATTAGTCACTTAATTCTTATTTTAGTATTTCATTTATATCGCACATATTAATATCCAACCTTTTTATTAGTAGTATTTCATATACTATACTTTTCTATAAAAAAAAAAAAGACGGTTTGCTTGTAAATTCCAAACGGGAATTTCTCACACTAAAACATTCTTTTTTCACACACACATATAAGAAAAGTCCCCGATTGGATTTATGGGATAAACCCCACCCCGTTTTATATGCGAACAACGTGGACTTTGATGCCTTTTTAAGCTAAGTTGGTATCTCGGGTAAAATTCGAGATTCGAGTCCTGTCCTATTTTTGTTCATATATTATTTTCATATCATATATTTGTGATTCATGCTTGTGTTTTGTCTAGCCTACACCATCATCCTTCTATAAACGATCAGTGACCCAATAAACTCATATAATACTTTGATTACTATTTTGGGAACACTCCTAAGGATGACCTCACTCCGCCTTTATCCATAACACGAGTCGGTTAATTCCACTCTCCATTTATATATACATGCACATACTTCACGGAGTTATTAAGGAAAATAGTAACACGTGCCCATGAGAGACCGAAAGTGAGGGATGGGTGGGGTGCTTAACACCATCCCATTCTGTGACTTAGTCCTCGAATCCTTAAACTAATTGGTCTCGCAAGCATAAGTATGTATTTAATGCCGTTCTCTCGAGGAGGCAACATTTCCTTTGACTATTTTATGCAAAATAGGCTGGCCAGTCTATCTCTATAAATTACCCATACATCACCCCAATTAACAACGATCGAAATGTCATGAGGAAGGGCGAGACCCCCACGCGCGAGCACACTGACCAGGGGTGGGGGTGGGGGGTGGCCACAGTGACGACTCCGTTGGGGATTGAATTGCATTCTTTAAGGACTAGACTCTATTTTTACATGAGTGTTATTATTGTCTGCATGTGTGCGTATGTACCTATCTGTATGTTCCCTTTTTTCCTCTATTACTCCTTTTATATATCTACCTCATGTATATATCACTTCTCACTCACTTTTCACTTCACACACTTCTAAATACCCTCCATGTACACTTCACACTACCTACACTTGTATATAAGATCACTTATACCCACATGCTTCACACGCCACTTAGAATATCCATGCTTAGGCTTCATTATCACACACCTCCACTTATCACACTTGTATATATCCATGCTCACTTGTAATTGATCCATGCTTAGGCTCACTTATACATACTCACTTGTAGAAATTCACATATCACTCACTCACGTGTATTCATGCTTAGTGTAGTCTTCATGATCGATGCTAGATTTACTTTTCATGATACTAGTACATTCTTCCCCATTAGTATAGTGCTTATTTTACTCATAATGGCAAATAAAATACTCTCTCCATAATATACTAATTAAGAATCATGCATTTTGTACACTATATAACCAAGAGCATTGCAATATTAACCAAAGTTTTGCCCCGTATTGGGGGTCACTTTGTGATAAGCGCTTGTCCTGCGGGTCGCAGTTAGCCTAAGCAATATTACTCTCACCTTCCATTGGCTTAGTACCTTCGACATATATCGAATGGTTCCCCCCCGGAGCATACCGCTTGACTGAACTCACGACGATAGGTATATAGATGGAAACTCGTTCACATGCGTCGAGTATATCGAATTCGTTCTCACACGTACTGTCCCCGCGAGGTATATAATGAGGTAATTCACATACACTCAGGTATATCAAATGGCTTGTCCACACGTACCGATTGACCTCAAAATCAAGAATTATATCGTGGAAGTCATGACAAAGGGGAGAACCCTACCAATATCCTAACAAACTGCATAAACCTCATATAGGCGTCAAACCTAGGGCACTGATATTTAGTTTTCCAGTTGCGACACTTAACTCCGTAGAAATGCCGGGTCGGCATGTCGCCCAAATTTTTACGCTATATCATCGTTTTTCAAAATAGGACCCTGTCCATAAGCTAAAAAACAAGTTAAACCACGTCTTACATTTTTTTCAAACCCAGTTTTCCCAGGCTCGGGTCCTGTCCGACCTTTTTTTTTTCATTTAGGTAGATCTAATACAAGTGAAAACTTAATGATAATAGTAATCATGCTGAGATTCTTCTCTCATTTTTCCCTCATTTTTTTCTCAAAAAACCAAAATAACAAAAATATTTTTCCTCATTTTATCAAAAATACCAAAAATATTTTTTCCTCTTTTTTCAAAAATATCGAAAATAATCCTTTCTTCCCTCTTTAAAAAATAAACTCGAACTTTTTTCCCTTCTCAGGTCGATTGCATACCTGATTCTTGGTTTGGCTCATTATTGGCTTCGATTTTTGGTCAAACCGCCCTGAAGCTCCACCAGTTCCTCTTCTACTTCATCCAAGTTCGAAATTTACCTTCACCAGCTCTTCATGGAAAATGCCGACCAAGCACCAAATGTGCTGCCTGATCTAATGGCAGTCTTTGTCTATCTCAGTGCCAAGATTGATAACCTTCAAACCGAGGTCCAAGAGATGTAACAAAATCGGTTCCAAATTACCAAAGAACCCATGATCCTCTTTCCTTGTGCCATGGGTCCACCCGCTCCCGAGCATGTCTAGGTCCCAGACGAATATTAGCATGCTTCGCGTACCCTGTTTTCTAATGGGCTGCCGCCAGCTCAACTCCCTATGGCAAACCTTGTCCATCCAGGGGTTAAATTTCTAGTTCTTATAGATCCTAAGGAGGAAGAACTGGACAAGGTCAAGGAAGACCTCAAACTACGGTCCAAGAAATTCGACCAAGTCTGGATATTCAGGAACTATATGGACTACACCTATATGTATTCTTATCCCTAAGCTATATTGTCAAAAAAATTTAAGATGCTAGCCATTGAGAAGTTCGAGGGCATCGGGCACCCAATTGTGCACCTTCGCAGTTATCACCGAGCCATAATCCTTCTTGGAATCTCTAAAGAGATAATATCCCAAATATTTTAACAGACTTTGAAAGAAATCACCCTTCGTTGGTTTCTATCCCTCGAAGAATTCAGAATCCATAGTTGGGAAGATGTCGCCCATGAATTCATGTCTCTGTACAGGTACAATGAGGAGCTAGATGTTATGCGCTAAGACCCAGAGTTTCTTAAACAAAACTTAGGGGAAACTGTCAGTAGCTTCATAGGAAGGTGGAGAGATAAAGTTACTACCATGACCAACCGACCATCAGAAGAAGAACAAGTTAGTACTGTGAAGAAGAATTTCTTACCCCATATCCGAGCGACTATGGGAGGTTAGTAATTTCCACACTTTCGAGCCCTTCGAGAAGAGGGTGTAAAAATTAAAGAAAATGTTACCACGATAAAAGCCGAGTCAAAGAAGGTGACCGGACAGTTAATTCCCCAAAAGTACGAGAAGCCTACAAGTGCTGTAGTCTCAATCATCAATAATATCTCCCAACCTCCTACCTCTTGGGCACCAGAAAGCTGCCCTAATCCCGCCATGAAGGAATACACCGAGTTCTATGCTCCTTATCCAAAGTCTACCAGGACTTGTCAAGATGAAACATCATCAAACCCTTAGACCCCCATCCATTACCAAACCCTCTTCCTAAGAACTTCAAAACTGATGCCCACTGCGACTTTCACCAATTTGTGGGCCACACTATCGACATTTGATTCCATATCAGAAATGTGGTTCAAGGCTTGATTGAGTGGGGTCTCATCGCTCCACCAAAAGATCCTAAACCCAATACCACCAACAACCCACTTCCCACACATGAAAATGCAGTCTTCTTAGAAAATAACCCAGAATTTGATCCATCCACTCAAATTGTACCCAATAAAACACCTATCATCTCACCCAAACCTCTAAAGTTTGCTCACATTTTCTCTTACAACCTGACTGCTTCGCCGATCAAGCTTTGTCACTCCTCACAAGAGCCTGTATTACTGTTCGCACCTGATCCAAGGGAAAAGACATGGAGTTACCAGTTATTTTGAACAAACTTCTGGAGTTTGGGCTGAAATTACCCATCGAGATGACCATCGAATGTCAGAAATTCAGTGGCCTGTTTATCGATGCCTGAAAATGGGCTCCAGAATTAGATGAATGGGTAGTACCTGCCAAAAAAATTAGTTTAGACGACATGGTGCAGATCATAGCTGGCATGTTTCAACAAACCAACGAGATTTACAACATTTTCGAACTACTCACTGCTTTGAAGCTTCAAGGAAGGTTCGTTCCTTCACTCCTGCACCTCCTCGTTGAGTGGGAAGATTTATATGAGGAATTCGCCAAGGTTATTGAATGCATTGATTTCTCTTGGAAAGAAGACATCATCGCCACCGGATGGAGAGACGACTTTGACAGCTCAGATGATGAGCCCAGTCAAGAAGACACCAGTCTAGTAGCTAGTTTGTACGGAATTATATAATTTGAAGATCTGTTATGGAAAATTAGTAAAGTAGCCATTAAACCCAGAAATCGATGAAGATACGAGATTCTTGTTCTTCCCCACCTCAATAAACCACATAACCAGATCAGGGAGACACTACAAGGATTAGAATCCTCAGTCATAGGGAACAGATAAGGGAAATGGAATTATCGAAGAACTTCCCATGCCAAAAATGACCGCTGAGGAGAGTAAAATTCTCGATCAACTTAAGAAGACTTAAGTTAACATCACCTTATGGGAACTCTTTATGTCTTCCTAATTACACCAGAATGCTTTGATAAAACTTCTCACCGGGCCCAAATTCCCTCTTTTCACCACTTCCGAGGAAGCTGTGAACATGATTGGGTCCTTGACCTCCACTAGACTCCTTTCCTTCTTTGAATTCAAAGATCGGTTCTAGTCATAAATATGCCCTCAACATATTTGTTAAAGTGATAAGAAAGATAGTCCCACCCTCACTCATTGATAATGAACCCATCCTTAATGTTTGTCCACTTAAAACCTTCAATTGCTTGGGATAAAAAGTCAATGACCTTACTCCTATTTCTGCTGCAATGCGTGCGTATGATAATACCCGCCGAGAGGTAATGGGATCCATAAAACTCATGATATGGGATGACCCTATTAACCCTATCATCGAATTCCAAGTCATTGACATACCTATATATTTCAACCTACTATTTGGTTGACCATGGCTTCATAGCACTCAGAGTGTATCTTCTTCCCTTCATCAAAAATTGAAATTCTTCGCCAAAGGACAAGTTATCACCATTTTAGGGGATGACAATGGTACATAAAATTCTAGCACTAACAATTCGATATTGAAAATCCAGCAGGGGACGAATGACATGCTTCTCTCTGGCTTCAGAATTGGTCCACTTCACCTACCAGCAGGAGACAATTTTAAAGACCAAGTTTATTCAGAACACAACCCTCATGGCAACGTGAATGTGATACAAATATTCAAGAATATGAATTTCATGCTCAAGCTAGGGTTGGAGCGACTTTAACAAGGGATACTTGAGCCCATAGTCCTGAAAGAGGCCTTCCCCCATATGGCCTGGGTTATCAGCATTCACTAGAAGAACTCAAAGCGCTTCGTTAACTATGAGTGAAAAGGCATTTAAAAGATGCAAAGACACTTTCGAGAGATTCTCTGATTGAAAGGTTTATCAAGAAGATCGAAGACTCCCCTTTCTACAACTTTACCAAACCATGTTATGACCAAGTCGACAAGAAGATAAAATTGAGGAAAAAAAATCTTCTTTCGAAACAACTACTCTTGGGACGAAGACTGCCACCATAAAGTTCAACCTCTCATCAAGAAAGACATAATAATTATCGAGGTCTCCGAGGAAAGTGATTCCGAAGACTCATTTAACCCAATGACACTAAGGCTGACTCTTTGTATGATCCATTCAGACGCTACACCGTCGGACCCATCCACTTTAATCAAGGCTTTTACCGGCCCTCTTCTCAACTGGAATACTATAACAGTTGAACCTATTGAGATTCAACCCAACTTTGTTGTTTACCCTATCTCTTCACCTATTATTGTTTCTTCTTTTTCTGATATCGATGTAATCGAGACCTCCTTTGACGAGGTTCTCAATGGTATTTTTCTCAAAAGTGAAATAAATGAGGATTTTGAGTATCTTGTTGCGCCTTACATTGATTGTATTGATTATAATCAAAGCCTTGGTAATGATGTCATTATAAATGAAAAATTCTTAGTTGATCTTAATAAGGTTAATAACAAACAACATAATCATGTTTAAATTAATGAGCATAAAACTGTTGTTATTAATCTCAGTTCTAGTGGCCAATAGCGCGAGATTAGGACAAGGTCTACCCTTAATGAACAAAAGCATATATAATTCGAAGAGCCATTGAAAGAATTTATGGACATCTTTGTATGGTCCTATGATGACGTTCTCGGTAACGACCCTGAAATAACTCAACACGAGATACCGACATTCTTAGAATGCAAGCCGGCCAAACAGAAGCTAAATAAACTCCACAATGAATGGTCGCTCGAAGTCAAAGAAGAGGTAGTCAAGAAGTTAAATGTAGGATTCATTCATATGGTCAAATATCCCACATAGATCGCCAACATCGTCCTTGTGCTGAAATCGCGAGGAAAAGTTCGTATGCACATTGACTATCGGGATTTGAACAAACCATCTCCAAAAGACGATTACCCATTGCTAAACATCGATATGATTGTGAAAAACACATTCAACTATGCCCTCAAGTTATTCGTCGATGGAGTCGTTGTATACAACCAAATCAAGATGCATTATGACCATCAAGAGAAAACCGTATTCATCACCCCCTGAGGAACATTTTGCTACACTGTTATGCTATTCGGGCTCAAGAACGCTGGGGCTACCTATCAAAGGGGTGCCACAACCATCTTGCATGATTTGATACATAAAAAGGTCAAAGTCTACGTCGAAAATATGATTATTAATGTCTAAGACTCAAGAAGGTCACGTTTTCGCCCTCTAGAAGTTCTTCGAATGACTACGACGATAGAAAATGCGACTAAACCCACAGAAGTGCATTTTTGGTGTTAGGAAAGGGAAGATTTTTGGATGAATGGTTAGCGAGAAGGGAATTGAAGCAGACCTTGCCAATCTGAAAGCTATACTTGAGATGCCTCCATATCGAATGGAGAAGGAAGTCCAGGAATTGCTGGGTACACTTCACTATATCAGTCGGTTCATCAGCCATCTGACTTCTATTTATGGTCCCATCTTCAAAATCCTTTGGAAGGATTATACCAAAGTTTGGAATGAGGCCTGTCAGGGAATACTTTTATAGAATCAAGCAATAGCTTACCCGACTTCCGGTACTTATGTGACAGCAGCTAGGTCTCCCCTTCCTCCTGTACTTAACCATAACAGATCCGTAGTAGGGGAGTTTCTAGACTATTATATCGAATAATCCCATAAAGAAAGGGCCATCTACTACGACATCCAGAAATTAGCAGGGTATGAAGCCAACTACACTGCTTTGGACAAAGCATGCGTCGCCCTAGTCTGGGTCACCCAAAAGTTACAACACTACATGCTCACTTTTCCTATCAGACTAGTATCTTGAATAGAACCTATTAAATACCTTCTTGAGAAACCCTCCCTATCTAGATGAACGACCCAGTGGTTGATGCTATTAACTGAGTTCGATATCGTGTATTTCACGCAGAAAGCCATAAAAGGGAGAGCCATCTCTGACTACCTTGCTGACTACCCTATGGAGGGAATTGATGCTTTGGATTTAGAATTCCCTGATGAAGATATCCTCTACACTTCTTAAGAGGACCTCATATGGAAAATGTTCTTTGATAGCACTGTCAACAAGAAAGGTTATAGCATTGGGATTTTCCTCATCGCCCCTAATGACTTTAACACTCTTATTGCCATCAAGTTAGATTTCCCCTACAACAAAAATATGACCGAATACGAGGCATGCACTGTAGGCCTCAAAGTCGGCATCAAGAAAGGTATCAAACACCTAGATGTCTACGGGGTTTCTGCCCCCATCGTCGAACAAGTCCTTAAAAGATGGATATTACCACACGTTTTCCTAAAAAATCTACTAACCTTTTGGTATTCCCACACGTTTTCCATTTTCATATAAAAGCTAATATTTTTAATAAAATCTTTTACTTTTAACATCTTCTCAAAACATTCACAGAGAGTTGAGTTTTCTAGTGAGAGAAATTCCAAAGAATCCATAACTTTTTCTTTCAACCTTCTTCAAAATACCATCAATGGCTTCATCATAGCCTATTTCTTCTTCAGACATTGATGCCACCATCATTCCTATTGTGACAGGCTCTTTACCTATCTCTATTTCCATATCTACGGTGGTGGCCACTTGCACCACCACCATAACCACCACCCAAGGCGATTCTGTCACTTTAGTCCCTTTTGTTTCATTTTTAGCTGATGACGTTACCACGAGTTCCTCGTCACTGGGGGTTCTTTCTTCTGAAGGGTGGTTTTTAAGTCTGGTGTAGTGAGGATGTCTATTGACGATGGGTTGAATCTCACCACTACCTGTAATGGAGGAGGGTTCCTCGCTTAGAGCTCCCTATCTTGGAACTGAATTTATTGGAGGTCTCTCGTGACCACATGCCATTGAGGAGGGTTCATTACTTCTGGGTTTCTTATCTAGAGTTCATGCCTCCGAGGGTTCCTCGCAAGGGCTTTTATCAATGGGGGTTCCTTACAACCTTATGGTATTGATAGGGGTTCCTCGCACCTGGGTTCCTCATTTGGAGTTCACGCCACTAAGGGTTCCTCGCAAGAGCAACTACCAATGGGGGGTTCCTCGTTTTCACTTGATATTATCAGGGGTTCCTCGTGCTTGGGTTCCTGGGTTCCTCTTCTGTAATTCATGTCACTGATGGTTCCTCTCATGAGCAACTACCAATGGGGGGTTCCTCATTTTCACTTTATGTTGTTAGGGGTTCCTTGCGCTTGGGTTCCTCGTCTGGAATTCATGCCAATGAGGGTTCCTTGAAAGAGTTCCCACTAATGGGGGTTCCTCGCAACCACACAGTATTGATGAGGGTCCCCCACGATTGGGTTCCTCATCTAGAGTTTATGCCCCTGAGGGTTCCTCGCGATAGCTGTTTAGAATGGGGTTCGCCAGCCATAACTTCTGCCAATATTGAGGGTTCGTCATTTGGAGCTTCTATCTCATTAGGTTCCTCACTTGAACCAGTATCTATTGGTAGTTCCTCAACTATTTCATCGTCTTATCAATCTTGGGAGGACTATATGCGCACCCGTCAGGTAAGGGACTTTGGCCTCTATCGATATGCACCCTTTTTTGGGGGCCAAGTGATAATTTCATGGCTTCTCTTGCTGAATTTGAGGAAAAGTTCGTTGCCAATGTTATAGAGTGACCCCATCCGGGGTTAGGTGAGTCTACTGATTCTCCTATTATTCTTCTTGATTCTATTCTCAGAGTTAGTATTAATCGCAGTGACTTCCCTTATTCAAATATTGAAATCAATGCTGCGGGGGGTGCCCCAGAGCAGTGGGCTGCATGGGTTGACTATATTGTTTCTGTTCCTTCGTATAAGGCTACCTTTAAGGGACTTGGCCTCCTTACTTCCATTTATAGTTTAAGGTCTTGTACTATGGCTAAATATAACTCCACCCTCAACCTTTTATTGTCTCTATGGAGTAGGGAATCTCATACTTTTGTGAATGGCTGGGGCGAGTTTACCGTTATTATGGAGGATGTCTGCGTGCTGTATGCCCTACCTTTATTCGGGGAACATATTTTTACTGATGTCTACAAGGATCCCCTTGAGCAGGAGATGGTGGAAGAGTAATATGTGGCTATAAATGTAACCGGCCTTACCAAACACTCTTTCACCAAATGGTAGAGGCGCTTGTTTAGAGATTTTGAATAGCCGTCGAAATGGGAGACTTCTAGCAGAGCCCTCAAAAGTCAAGATGGTCCCAAGCTTCACTCCTCCTCTCACTTAGCCGCTTTCTTGGTTACCTTTCTGGGCCGATTCTTGTTCCTAGGTAAACTCGAAGACTCTCCCCGTGAGCTCCTTTTTAAATTAGTTGTGAGACTGTCATGAAGGAGGTCAGTACCCCTCGCTACTTTAGTTATTGGTTCTCTTTATTCCTGGATGTATAGTGCCCACATAGATTTTTAGAGATCTTGCGATCGTAACGTTGCCGCTAACTTTTCCAGTTCTCTTCTCCCGATGGATTTCTTATTTGAGCATTTTCCTTATTTTAGCCCTGAAGCATATGCCTGCCACAGTGGCATAGGAAGGCCCCCATGAAAGACCCTGGAGCCTTTGATTGATGATATTGAAGAGTTTTATTTTCGCCCTTACAGCAAACACCCTGATGGCGTTTTTAGCTAACTTTCTTTCCCGAGTGACAGTGGCACTTTTTATTGCCCTTCTGATGTTGACATTGTTTCTTCCTGTCCACATATCAATATAGTGGCGATGCTATTACCATGCCTCCTCCCTTATTTGACAGAGCTAGGTCAATGTGCTAAATTCTATCACTGAGAGAGAGTGAGAAGATAGTTTGGTTACGACCAAGGTGTTCACACCCCTTCTTACCCTTTATGTAGTGACCCTTTAGAGTTATACTTGGAGGCATGTAGAAACTTTACCTTTCAAGGAATGCTTCATAGAGTACGCCACTTGGGGGGACTGTATGTCCTGCTGCTGTAAGTCTTTCTTTACTTGGGACTTTTATGCATATAATTTTCTACTATTTTCATCATTGGCTTGTTTATTAATTCTTTCTCTTGCGATGTTTCCACTGGTTACTTCTGCGGAGGTGAGTGGTCCTTCACCTCCCCAACTATGTCGTGCTCCTTTATAACGAGAGAGGAATTCTATGCTCATTTCTTCCTGAGGCCTTTTCAGAGAGGTTTGTTACTCGCTTCAGGGCCTTTAAAACTCTGATAGTCACAATTTACATTTTTCTTACTAAATATTATATATTGTTATTTCCTTACATCTTTCATCTGTGCATCCTACTAGAAATAAGGTCCCCTCTCTGACTTCACATTCTACTAAGGTATTTCTCTGACTTTCCTTTAAGTGGTCAGTCTCACTGTTCTTTTTTTAAACTCTTTTCCTTTGTGTTCTCTATCTGTTTGCGATTACAAAGGATTGTGCCTTCTAGCCCTGCCACTTCATCTTCTCCTGCTTCAACAACAGACACTTCTACAGCTGAGTCCCTGGTTACCTCATTTTCAGAGGTTTATTTTTTCTCTTGGCCCCTTTTTTTATTACTATGTCTTTGGTGTTTATATCCTTTGTCACTTTTCCTTTCCCAGGGCCCTGTATCTCTTGGCCTCTCTTCTTTAGGAGGGACTCATCCCTTCCCTAAAACTACTGTTTCGGGGTTATCCCCCTTAGGGAGGATTTTTATCCCCCGAGTCCACATATCTATGGATGGTAGGCCTTTGATCCAGCCTATCCCTCATGGGCCTGTATTTACTGTGGCCTCAACTGCTGAGCCTATTTCACAGGTTTCTTCTTCTATTCACATACCGATAGATTCTTTTCCCGTGGTTGCGACAATAAGAGTTTCTAACTCTTTTATGATCAACAAGTTACTACTATAGCCCTTTCTGCGCCAACAGTCACCTTCCACCCTTCTTCTTTAGATGGGGCTTAGGTAATTCTCAGGTAATTCTAATTCAGTCCCATACAAAAGTAAGAATGGAGTAAACCCGATCGGCTTTCTCTTCGAAGTGCGGTAGGCCCATAACACCATGGGTAAATTCTCATACCATGCCCATGGCATGTCTTCTATAATCTTTTTCGGGATATTGATCAAGGTCTTATTGGTGGCCTCTACCTGTCCATTTCCTTTTGGATAGGAGATGGTTGAGCTGTTATGCATAATAGTGAGAAATGCCATCTACTTGCATACGAATTATTTCCCATTATTTGTGATAATCACCTTGGGTATACTAAACCTGCATATGATATACTCCTTGATAAATTTGGTTACCACTTGGCCAATCATCCTTCTTAGAGGAATGGCTTTTGCCCACTTAGTATACAATTTCGTAGCTACAATGATGAAAGCTTTGCCATGAGAGGCTGGGATGATCTTTCCCACCAAAACAAATGCCCATGTGTAGAAGGGGTAGGGAAATGCTAGGATTTGCAAGCTGACAGAAGGGGCATGTACCATATTTCCATATGCTTGGTACGCTCTACATTTTATTTCATAACTAATGGAATCAGCCTCCATGGTTGGCCAATAATACCCCAACATCATCAACTGATCATACATCTTGGTACCTCCCATGTGGGAGGGCTCATGGGTTTCCTTCAACACTCTCTGTGTGTCTTCCTTAGCTATGCACTTTAGTGCATTCTCATTATAGCCTCTTCTACAGAGCTCTCCTTCCACCAAGTAAAAATGTCCTACCCTCTTTCGGAGATAAATTTCATCTGCTCTCTCTGTGGGAAACTCACCGTCTTTCAGATACGCTTATACGGTTGCCTCCAATCTTCAAAGACCTCCACAAAATTGGCTTCTGCTGGTTGGTCAAAATAAGTTTGGCACTTTAAATAACCTTGTTGCAGATGAGCAACCTCTGTTCTCATGATGGGCCAATAGTATTCCCCCCCCGCTATAATCGACGATAAAGTGGGATATTTTTATCCCCGCAATGCTTTTCATGCATCTCTACCAACCTCTTTTTAGCTTCTTATTCTCCGGTACACCTCGCTAAGAACCCTCCAAGGCTCTTAAAGTAAAGTGTTCCCTACATCAGGTGGTAGTTATCTAACTCTAACATCTTCATTGTCCCCTCTCCTATCTCTAGTTGCTTCACAACCAGGTGCCTTCAGTCTTTCGGCTCATTACTTAGGAATAAAAACTTAACTGTGGTAGGCACTTTACTCCACTAGACTGTGATCGTGGCTTCTGCCTCATTCATGTCTAACTTCTGCACTATCGTAGCTAGCGCCTCTGGGTGCCTGTTCATTGTTCTTGCATGTCTCTCAATAGTTACTTTCAAGAATTTTCCCAGTAACCTCTGGATGATGTATCTGTAGGGTACCAAGTTAGCATGTTTGAGATCGAACTACCCATTAACCTGTTTCACCAGCAGGATAGAGTCCTCCCGTTTGCACAATACTCTGACGCCCCTCCGGAGTGCTTCCAACATACCCAAAATAAAATATTCACACTCAGCCTCATTATTTGAGCATTTGAAGTCTAATTTGAAAGAAAGGGTGATCTTCTCCTTGCTGTTCGAGAGTATGATGCCCGCACCTCCTGTGCCTTGGGCGCTAGAGCCATCGAACTCCATTGTCCACTATTCCATTTCTTTCACCATGCATGTTTGGAAATTCTCCCCTGGTAACTCTTCACTAGGGAGATCAAAGTTTCCACTTGGAAAATGGGCCAACAGATCCGCTACTGCTTGACTCTTGATGGCTTTGGGCAATATGCATTTTAAATATGAACTGTAAAGGCCAGCAGATAATGTCTTAACTTTTGATCCACAAAAACCAAGGCAATGTAATGCCTTTCCATGTTGGTGTATCTAGATTCTGTTCCTGAGATCACTCTCGACAAGCAGTACACTGGCTTCTCTACTCCTTCTTTTTCTTGGGCTAAAATTGCCCCTATGGACCTTTCTGTTGAGGTGAGGTAGAGCAGCAGCGGTGCTCCAACCTCAGGTGGGATAATCGTGGATGGAGAGGCTAAAATTTCTTTAATCTTATCAAATTCTTTCTTTTGCTCCTCCCTCCAGGCCCACTTGTCTTTTTCCTTCAACAGGGGTGTAAATGGGTGAGTCACTTCCGCTAGTGCAGGTATGAACCTCCTCAGGTAGGATACCTTTACCAAGAAGCTCTTAAGCCACCTATGATGCTTCGGGGGTGGCATTATCACTATGTTTTTCATGTTTTCTGCATCTACTTGCACCCCCTGCGTATTCATAATAAATCCCATAAACTTTCCCGTGGTGACCCCGAAGGCACACTTCGAGGGGTTCATCCGCATCTTGTACCTGCGGCACCTCTCGAACACTCTTCGGAGGTCCTACATGTGCTTTCTTTCTTGGATTTCATCACTAGACCATCCACATAAAATTCTAGTATCTTATAAAATATATCATGAAAAATTACCATTGTGGTCCTTGGTATGTGGGCCCGACGTTCTTCAACCTCAATGGCATGATTGTGTAGTGGAAGTTCCCTAATGGCATGCGAAAGGCAGTCTTCTCCGCGTATTCCGGATCCATCTTAATCTAATTGTAGCTGACATACCCATCCATGAAATTGTACATCTCATGGCATGCGTTAGCGTCGACTAAGATGTCTATGCTTGGCAAAGTAAACTCATCCTTGGGACATGCCCAATTCAAATAGCGAAAATCCACACAAATTCGAATTTGGCTCTTGTCCTTCTTTACCACTGGTACTATGCTAGAGGTCCACATAGGATGCTGGATAGGCTTAATGAACCCTGCTGCCAATAACTTCTCCACCTCCGCTTTTATCTTCAGGTCGAGATCACCTTTGTACGTGCGTGTTGCTTGCCTTATCGAAAGAGCATTGGGAAGAACATTCAATCTGTGAGAGCTCACTTTTGGATCTATTCTTGGCATTTCTGTTTACTTCCAGGCAAACTCGTCAGTGAACTCTTTGAGCAGGCCAATGAGCTCTTCCTTCTATTTTGGGTCCAGACTCTTAAAAATGAGGATGGGTCTACCTTCACCCCCTTCTGCCTCCAGGTTGATCTCCTCTAACTCTTGTAACTATTCCATGGGTTCTTCCTGCCTACATTCTGGAGCTTCCTCTGGTTCCTCAATGTGCTCAATGATATGGGGTTCATTTATAACAAAACATTATGGTGCCAGGTTGGTTCCCTCATCCCAAAACGCCGCCTGTCCAGACCGTTATAAACGGTAAATAACTTTTCCATTGGGCAGGACCACTTTTTTACAAGTTCGAGGAGGTTTAGCCACCTCATCCACCTCCCTCTTACTTTTTTCTATGTGGGGGATTACCCTCCCCCCCCCGATGATCATAAAAATACTTCTTTGGCTGGGCACTTCCTCTAACCACTTACTTCTCTTCTAGCTTTCTTGTAGAGTTCTTTCTTTCCTCGTCCAGTTTCATGTAGAATGCCTCTTCCAAATGGGCCTCCTTAATAGAAAAGGGCTTCTATGTTTCTTTGATGATGATCTTTATGCCTCGAATATTGGCCTTCGCACACTAATTGTAGGTGAAGGGTACTATGCCATGGGTATGCATTCATACCCTCCCAATGAGCATCTAGTAGCTGGTATTAGTATTGATGACATGGAATTTGATGTGGGGAGTGAAATTTCCCAACTTAATTTCTACATTCATATATTCGAGAGATTGCATTTCGGTGTTGTAAAATCCGGATATCACTAGTGGCACAGGCACTGTCTTTTCCTGATCAATCCATGTCTCGTATAATGTACTAATTGGTATAATGTTAATAAATGCTCCTCCATCCATTAATGATCTAGGGAATGATACTTAGTTGATCATAACTATGACTACAATGGGGGATTATGGAAGTAAGGCACCTACCTGTCTGCCTCGGAGAATACCACTTCAGAGGTATACCTCTTGAACAACCTCCCAATCGACCCCTGCCAATTCAATGAGGGATCTTCGCATTGCTGCACAACTTATAAAACTTTCCTTGTGATGACTACTTTGGTGTCATACTTCACTCCTATTTGGTCGAAGAACCACTTGAACTTGGGTCTCCTAGCTATGGCCTCACATTCAGAATCTAGGTCAACCTCATATGTCTGGGCATTACAAACATATTCTGCCTCAAATGTCCCCCTTCATCCAGAGCGAGGATGATATCCACTTCGCCCTCTGGGAGGTTTACCTGCTCAAGTTCGTCACTTCCATCTTCTTCATGGTCCAGAGTGAATAACCACTCCTCTCGCTTCCTTTCTATCTCAATTCTCTATTTGTTGCTTAGTGATAACCTTTCCAACCATTCACATATTTGATCACCACTATCCCACTCCATCAGATTTTGGGATGCTTCTTCATCATACGTCACTACCATGTTGGTAGTGCCAAAGTGATGTGCTGGAAGTGGATTTTCGTTAACATCCATAAGAGGAATATGCAAGGTACCATTGTCCACCTGCTCGCCAATGATCATTCTTAAGTAGTAACGGTCCTTGGTGGAGTGTTGCACCCGCTGGTGTAGTTCACAATATTTAGGGTTAGCTTTATCGGCTGCTGTTGGGATTTATCCATTCAAGTGAGGGGGACTTGCAACCCACTCTTGCACCAAGGTATGATAATAATATATAGCTTAAGCTACGATGCAAGGTAGCGGTGGTGGAGCATCTTCCTCAAAATTTCTCTTGTTAACTGGGCTGTTGTTCTTGGATTCGGAGCCTCCCTTCTTGCCCTTGGGATTTCCATCCACATAGTTGACTACTTGCCTTCTTAAGACTTGAAACCTCCCAGAAGTGAGTGGCACTCGCGTCCTCTAACTCGAGGTCCTTGGCTTGATTATTATGGCTATATTGCTAGCATCTCTGGTGAACTCTCTAAAAGTTCTATCTCTAGTTTCATTGATCAAATGTAACTTGTATTCCTCCAAGAGTCCCTCAACACATATTTACAACAACCTTGCCTCTGCTACATCCTCATGGACATCTAGTGCCTTTTCTTGAAAATGTTTGATATACTGCATTAACTCCTCACCAGGCTTCTGAACCTCTTGCGCCAGGTGTCTCAGTTTGAATTTATCCTTAGCTATAAAGAACTTTTAGAGGAACTACCGGTGCATCTCTTCCCATGTAGGGATACTGTTGGGTCTCGAATGGGAGTACCATGTATGGGCCTTCCTTGTGAGGGTTTTGGAGAATTCCCTCAACCTCAGATATTTTTCATTGGAATGCACTCACAATTACTCAATGAACTTTTTCATGTGCTCCCTTGGATTCTCCCCTTTGTTGCTAAACTTGATAGGTTTGGGTGGAATATACCCCTTCGGGTATGGCTTCCCGTTCTCCTCTTATGGGCAGGGGTCCTGTAACTCCTCATATAGATGAGGACCCTCCATTTGAGAAGAGGAGAGCAACTTCCTGTCATTCTACATAGTATCTAATTTGGAGGGTGATTCCTCCAAACTCATGCCCTTAGCTGTTGGTGAACTTGATGGTGCCACAACCTGCTCTGGCACCACCTTTCGTGACATAATCATTTCTACCAGAATTTTTATTAGAGCGGCCGCCCCTCCAGAGGCAGCAGTTGCTGGTGTTACACATTATTTTGATTCAAGAAGTCAAAAAACATGTTCATAAGACTCATACCTATCGTCGGAGCAACTGTCGGTGAGCTGGTCTGCCCTCCCTGAGGACCAGGTGCCTTAGCTTCAGTCACCACCACATCATCCTGAGTGGTATGATCATTTTGAGTTCTATTCCTAGGTGGAATGTATTCAAAAACTAGTTGCTTAGAAATGTTGAATAATTCTTTATCCATTGAAGCAAGGATACCTCCTCAATGGAGTCGTCAAATGTAGGAGGGTAGTATGACTAGGGTCTGGTAAAATACTGAATCAGATGAGGCATGACCCACTTCAATAAACTATGCCTTTAAGGTTCTCAAGAACTTCTGGAGCAACATCTAATTAAACCTTCTCCTTTTTGTAAAAATGGAACTCAAACTTGAACTCAAGGTCTGAAATGGTAAATATCTTTTAAAATGGTAACTTATGGTACAAACTTTGTAAACTTGAGAGGGGAGGCCTCAATGACCACCTCCTCTAAAATCATTTTTATTGGGGGGGCGGTCTTGAGGACCCCCTTCTCTAAAATCATTTTTATAACAAAAAAATTATTTTTGGTGAGCAACCTCTTAGTTGCTCATTTCAGTCATGACTGAGCGTGCTGTGTAAGGACTTGAGTGACTGTTAGGGTCTTTCTACTAGTATTCTCTCAATCCTAAAGTGCTAAGTGGTTGAGATTTTTCAACAAACCTTGTTCCTAAGCTGCCAAGCCAAAACTCCCAAGAGATCTCAACTGGACCATTTGAGCCTGCTTGTTCAACTAGGCTACCTTTACAAGAAAGTACGTGTCAGTATTTTTATTCTATAAAATAATAAATTTTCATGATGAAGGGTTGCTCATGGTAGCCACCCCCTCACCCTGACCTATTTTTTGGAAGTTGAGGGGGAGGACCTTGTAGGTTCCTCGCCCAAGATTTTTTGGAAGCTGAGGGGGAGGGCCTTGAGGGTTCCTCAACCCAAGATTTTCTGGAAGTTATGGGGAGGGCCTTGAGGGTCCCTCGTCCCAACATTTTTTGGAAGCTGAGGGGGAGGGCCTTGAGGGTCCCTTGCCCCAATATTTTTTGGAAGCTGAGGGAGAGAGCCTTGAGGGTCCCTTGCCCCAATATTTTCTGAAAGCTGAAGGGGAGGGACTTAAGGGTCCCTCGCCCCAATATTTTTTGGAAGCTGAGGGGGAGGGCCTTGAGATCCATCACCCCAACATTTTCTGGAGGTTGAGGGGGGAGGGCCTTCAGGGTCCCTCGCCCCAATAGTTTTTGGAAGCTGAGGGGGAGGGTCTTGAGGGTCCCTCTCCCTAATATTTTCTAGAGGTTGAAAGGGAGGGCTTTGAGGGTCTCTCTCCTCAATATATATATATAAATTAGGTAGGCTTGAGACACCCTTATACTGAAAGTTAAAGACGAAAGTATCTTTCCCTTCTATGCCCATCTAGAAGAGCTGGCCTCTCAGTTCAAAAATATCACCTTCCTCTACCTGCCTCACACAAAGAATAGCTTAGCTGATGCCCTTAATACCCTTGCCTCCATAGTCGACATGCCCGAGGGAATAATGATGGCCCCCTTTCTAGTGCAAAACTAACTTATGCTAATCCACTGCTACCACATTGAGCTCATGACGGAGGAAGATTATGATATGGTCGGGTTATGGTATTATGATATTTGGTGCCTCCTCAAAAATGGTAGGTATCCCCAAGATGCCAATAAGAAAGACCGTGCGACCCTTCGCAAACTGGATGCCCAGTACATCATCTGCGATAAAGCACTGTTCAAGAAAAACTTTAATGGAACCCATTTGCACTGAATTGTAGGGGCTAATGTTGAAGCAATGATGTAGAAGATCCACAATAAGGAATGCGAACCCCATATTAATGGTCATATTCTTGCTAAGAAAATCATTCGTCAAGGGTACTATTGGACCACCATGGTTCATGATTGCATCGCCTATATTCGAAGATGCCTCAAATGCCAATAGTTTGCCAACCGCCAACACTTACCTCCCCGCGAATTATATAAAATGACTTCTCTATTTCCATTCTCCACCTGGGGAATTGACATCATAGGGAAAGTCACACCCAAAGCTTTAAATGGGCATGAGTTTATCATAGTCGCCATTAATTAGTTCACCATACGCAGTGCTGAATGCCAAGAAGCCGAGGTCACATAACTATTCGATAAGTATGGGATTCAGAGGCATAAATCTTCTCCCTATCGACCCCAAACCAATGGTGCAGTCGAAGTCGCTAACAAAAAACTCAAAGCTATCATCAGTAAAATGACCAAGAGTTACAGAGATCGGGCTGACCGTATCCCTTATGTCCTCTGGGGCAACTTCACTTCAGTATCTAATGGGGCTTCCCCTTATTCTTTGGTATACGACATGTAATCAGTCCTACCCATTGAGATTGAAATACCTTCCCTACGCGTTATTCTCAAGAGCAGAGTTAGTAAAGAAGACTAGCATCAGAGCCGCTTTGACGATCTGTCACTCTTGGATGAAAAAAGGCTTAAGGCTCTATACGACATACAAGGGTACCATCTTCGAATAACACGATCATTCAACCAAAGATTCAAGGACCGTGGTGTTCAAAAAGGAGATCTTGCCCTCAAAGAGATCATATAATCCGTCTGGGATCGAGAGAGAAATTCAAGCCGAAATGGAGCGGCCCCTACATAGTGAAAAAGATCCTGTCAGGCGACGTAGCTATGCTCGCATACCTCGATAGAGAAGAGATGGCACGTCAAGTCAACCTATACCATCTCAAAAAGTTTTACCCTTAATCCAAAATTTCGATGCACTACAACTCTACTCATCCCCCTTCTATTCTAAAAAAAATCTTTTCCTTTCTCTCTTCCTAGAACTACACATGGGTTGATCTTTTCAAAAACCTTTTCGTTTTCAAAATGGAACTCACAAATTTTTATTTTCAAACCCTCCAGAGATACGTAGGCAGCTCATACACCTTACATGGGCATGGTCCCCTTCGTTTCACAAATGTTATTCTTTTCTAAACTCCAAGAACGGCGGTCCACTTCATCATTAACATGAACAAAAGGATTATTTATGCCATAGTGATTGGTATTGATAACTAAAATGCAACTCAAATGCAAAACTCATCAAGAGGCACAACAAAATATGATCAAAATCATTTTTATTTCAAATAAGGAAATATGACACCATTACATAAAGTATCAACAAAGGAAATTAAATAAACTAGCCCTTCAGAAAATTGAAGCAGCCTTTTCTGTAAGCGTCAAGACCATTCAGAGTCTCAGCCAGTATTACCGCCGCAGGACTGCGACAGTAAGACATCCACGCTATTATTGTAGCCAATTGGGGATCCACCATTAAGTTCCTCGTCACCAGCAAAAGCCTTATAGTAAGGGCCAAGGAAACAACTCCGGCAAAGCCAACATCATCAAAACCTTTCATAATTAATCCCCAGTAATAGCTAAACGTCTAGGGAGTGACAACCACATCTCCGAATCCATGATGAAAAGTATAGGTAGTGTCCCACCACCTCTCTCCCAAAGCACACAACACCGTTGTAGAATGCGATGTCTTATCCAAAGCAATAGCTCCAGTAAAACCAACATCATTACAGTATGTTCAACACACCAGATTCAGCATAATCCAATGAAGGTGACAAGCCCCACTTTACGACCAAGCTTTCTATCCCCTCATCCATATACCAACCAAGCCTCAAAGGCCTTCCTCTATTCAAAAAATTCCAAAAAACTTATTTTCCTAAATTTTTTCAAATTAAATCCCTTCAAAAGGGAAGTTATTTTCAACCAAGCCTCTGAGGCTATCTTCTACTCAAACATGCCAAAAACATATTAAAAAACTTCCCCAAAAAAACATACTTTTCCTACTCTTTAAAAAAAAATCAACATCAAATTAAAATGCATGTAGAATAAGCCACTAAATCAAGATAATTAAAAAAACATGCATATCTTTTTTCCTTCTTTAGGTCAATTTTCATGTTCAATGCCGCTATATTAAGCGTACATCATGGTCAACACCAAGATCCTCCAATCATACCGATAAATCTGTAAGAAAATATAAAAAGAAATGAACCAGAAATGAATGTCACCTCATCTGCCCTAGGTACCAAACATACCCAAACTCGTGCGCCACCGGCTGCTGCATCTGTGCATGATGACCTGTCACCCCCGTATCCTGAGGAGCTATCCCCCAAGGGTAAAAGGTCACGTATAATACCCAAAATAGAATCAACATCTACTCAAGAGACAAAAAGGCCAAAAAATGCTAGAAAAGTCCAAAAATTACTCAAAAAATTCCTAAAAAAATATTAGAACATTTCTTCATCAAGAAAACCATTTTTTGGAGAACTAAGTCCCCTACCCTTAAGACCCCCATCAGGATTAACCTTCCAGCATTGCATATGTAAGAGTGTAGTTTATGTAAGATGGATGCGTAACCCCTTTTAGAGTATGGTAATGATAAGTTAATTAGCCCAAGACCTTAGATTGATGATAGGACATACAAACACAAACCCAATGGAGATGAACTCAGTTTAAAACTCTCAAACCTCTCGTGTATAACTCAGAAGGTAGTAATGAAACTTAGAAATAACATAGCTAGAGGGAGTGATAAGTAAGCACCCTAGATACACCTTGGTTGACAGGTAGAAAACACACCAAACACCCTCAAGAATCTATGTTACGTATTAAAAGCTTTGTAATAAATAACAATGGTGGGTGGGAGAAACTCTGCAATTTGTAATAACTCTCCCCAGTAATAACTCCTCAACTCTCAGAAAAGAACATCCTTTCCTTGGAGGTGGTTGGGGTCCTTAAATAGCCTCCGCGCCACTCCCAAGGTAACTCAGTCATTAATGCATGTGAAAGACATCCCTCATACTTTATGTCACCAACATTAAATACCTGATGCCCTAGTTGTCTCCACGTCATAGGCATTAAATGCCAAGATATGCCTTTTGCCTAACCACTGTGTGTCAGGGGGCTGTTACCGCAGAGGTTGCTTACCAACTGCTTGAAAATCCCAAATACCACGGTGGTTTACTCAAGTGAAGATTTAACGTTGTCTAGCTGGCCTAGTGACACCACCTATAGTAGATGGGACATTAAGTAGAGGGCTGTTTGGTTCACAACTACACACTCAATGGAACTCGAGGCTGCTCTGCTCGAGGTTCCATGGTGAGGGTCTTCGGTGGTTTACCAGGTGTATCTAAGACGGTCAGGACAAGTCCCAACGATGCCCCACTTCTCAATCCTCCAAACCAAGTTCCTTTAAAGTTCCCTCAGTGAGGTCGTTCGATAGAGCATGAAAGCTCTCCTAGGCCCTGCCAAGCCTAGTCTCTTGCGAGTACCGTTCGACCTTACACAGACTCATTATTCTCGTTACATCATTACAATCGTTATAGCTCATAGCCAATCTAAACAAAGATACAATATGACTAAGTAATCAACAAGCTAAAGTATGAGTTGCCACGCTAAGCTGCCACGCTTGAGCTGCCACGCTGTCTTAATCCCAAACACTGTTGCCAATGGGTGGATTATCCCTAATCTCAGGATTACCTCCAAGCCCTCTCTACATTTGCCCCTTTGTGGAGGGATTTGTCGTGGGAATAAGAAATGCCTGCACGAAAACTTCTCAATCCGATGAACCTTCTCTGCGTGAAAAAATTCTGGCCTGTTTTCCCTCATTTAGTGTCGGAGCGCTAGCGCCTTTAGGAAAAAGTGAAAATTCTCCCCGATGTACCTGACCCGAAGTGCTGAAGTTCGTTGAAGCTTGGGTTGAGGGACATCTCCACTTTTTCCTTATGCGGAGCTTCACGCATTGTAGCTTGAGGATCTGAAATTCTCCCGAAAGTCCTGACAATATTTCGTTGGGACTACCCGGATGTCTGTGACGTTTGTAAAATTCTCCCTTGTAACGTTTCATCATGTTAAAAAAAAAGCATAAATTCTCCCCAATATAGCCAAGTCACCATCTAAACAACGTTTAAACTTGTGCCGAGGGGACATCGTAGCTTTTTGGAACCGTTGGGACAACTTTTTCGTTAGAAGTTTATTGGATATGCCTGACAAAAGCTTCTGGCGCCAAAACTCAAACTTGTTTAAGAAGGAAACGTTTTCTGTTCCCTATGCGTAACTTCATTAATGACGTGGCGCTGTCTTTTCAACTGCCAAATTACTTCCTGAAGCGCCACGTGTTTATTTGAAATGATTATAGGCGGCCGCGCACGTGCGATGGTGGGAAACTTTAAAAGCCAAACTCAGAAATTTCAAATGGCCATATCCAAACACTTAAACCCTTCTTTTCTCTTACTTTACCTTCGTCTTCTTCAAGCTTCCATTTACTTTAGAGAGAGAAAGTCTATGAGAACTCCATTGTTACTGAGTCATTACCTACCTTCTTCCCCTCTGATCTTCTACACCACCACTTGTGGTTGTGCTCCCCCATTCTCATTCTCAAACTTTTCTTGCTTGAAGATTTTATGTTGCTTTATCCATATCTGCTATGGCGTCCTCAAGCAACCCCACCATATCTGCCACCAGTGCTCTGCCTGCTACCTCTACCATTGCTACCACCCTGGATGTTGCCCGCCAGGAACAACTGAGGTTTTACCGTCGATCGCCTATTTTGGACAAGGTGATGATTTTGCTGGAACATGTAAGATGGTTCATTTTTCTTCTAAGTTTGACCCTCTATTATTGGGTGATGAAGACGAAGCTTCTACTGAGTGGGGCTTTCTTCCTCCCGAGGGGACTCTCAAATTTTGTTTGGAGTGAGGGGACTTCCCGTGGTCCCACATTGAGTTTGAAGCACCCGGGGGTTCTCCTGCTCAGTTTGCTGCGTGGAACTCCCACATGCAGAGCTCCTATGCTGAAACGCTCACTAAGATTGGGCTGCAACGGGCTAATTGGTTTGGTGAGTTCACTCTTTCTAAGAATAATGCCGCCCTTCCTATTCTGGTGTCTTGCTGGAACATTACTACCCATACATTCATCGCTGCGTGGGGTGAGTTCACCGTAGCATTGGAAGACATGTGTGAGATCCTGGGCCTTGAAGCAACAAGCCAAGAGCCTTATACTGATGAGGCTCTAGATGCCCAGGAGACTGCTAACCATTTGGAGCTGGACTGAATATGCCGAAGCTGCACCGGTTCATCGAACAAGGTTACTTTCTCCCCACTTATCAATTATTTCTTCAAGGATTCTGCTAAATGTAGTTCTTTTGGAGGTGCCCCTGGTCAAGGTACTTCGCTGGAACTTCCTGCCTATATCCTTATCATTCTCTCCCGTTTCCTTCTATCGGGAAAACCCAACGATCAACCCCGAAGGGACCTTATCAATATATCCCTTCGTTTGGCCCGGGGTACCAAGCTTCCCCTGGCTTCAATCGCCTTGGTATCTCTCTATACATGGCTCGATAGGGCCCTCTTCGACATAGAACGATCTCTTAGTCATTATAACTTGGTAAATTTTGCCAACTGTGTCCTTCTAACGAGCTTCCTCTATATTCATTTTCCTGCCGTAGCGACCAAGATCAACCCCCCTCCTTCTGGGGAAACAGTTCTGCCCCCATGATCCTATCTTTATTATAGGAAACTGAGTCGAAAGGAGTTGGTCTCTGTGATTGACCGTTTTGTGAACTTTGTGATGAGGCCCTACGGAGAGGACGTCTTCGTTCATAACTGTGCCTTTTTTTAGCATGAAGCCAGGGTAGTGGAGGTAGGCGTAGATATTGAAGATCCCTCCCTGGCCGTGGTCGTTCTGTTCTCACCTGGGTATCTTCCTTCTTATACCGAATGGGGATATACTAGCGAGCACTACAATCCCAAATGATACAGCCGCCAATTTGGTTTTGATCAGGGGGCTCCTTGTCCAGTTTTCAATCATCAAACCCCAAGGTTTCCTTTAGCGAGGCATGCTCCCTGTTTTATTCTACTTCTGCGTGGGGAATAAGTTCTGCAATGGCTGGGTGAGTCACCATTCCTAGCAATAAAAGGCAAGGGAACGCGTCCCCTCTGTTTGCTACATGGTACTGGCCGAAATAATTGGTTGATATTACAGAGTTCATCGAGGGGGATCCAGTGTATCCTCTAGTTCTATCCTTTTCTGCGTTAGAGCTGGGGTTAAAGGGCAACTCCGTTCTTGGGATTGAGTTCCCTCTGAGTAAAACCCCCAAGGTATGCCCCACTTCCTCCCCTTTGTTCCATAATCCCTACTGCCACGCCTAAACCCAAAAGTGTTGCAGCCTCTAAGAAAGCTACCCCTTCGACCAAAGCTGCTACCGATGAAGGGACTTCTCAAACTCCTGCCCAGAAGGCAAAGAGTGGGTCCAAGTCCCGGACTAAACCCCAAGCTCCCTTGGAAGCATTCCCCATTGCCTCCGTTCCTCCTCCCATGCCTGCAGAGATGGCTGAGGAGTTGAGAAGGAAAGTTCAAGCTGAGGTAGCACGCATAAACGCTGAGTTCCAACGGCGTGTTCCAGTTGTTCCTCCACCAGGAACCTTACCCATAATCCTAGTCGATCGGCATAATATTAATGGAAGCACCCCATCCATAAGAGTCCTTGCAAAACATACCCCGTTGACGCTGGCGGTTACATACAGAGGCCAATTATGAGGGAACCTTACAGCCGTGTCTGCATCGCTGAAGGTTACTTCTGACAGAAACCTTTTTACCAACCTAGCCATGGGTCCCCTCCATCTCAGTGAGGGGACTGCGTTCCTCTTCGCAATGTCTAAGATCGTCTGCGTTACTTCTAGTCTGCTCTCCTTCGGTATCCGTACTTGCTCGAAAAACCAAGTGAACCTTGGTGATTTTGAAACTGCACCATATTCTATGTCCGGGTCTGTTTCCTCGTCTTTGACGCTGTATATGTCTTCCGCGTCTTTAGCCCTTGCTTCATCGTAGGCTAAAACTACGTTAGCCATTCCCGAAGTACAACTCTCCAAAGCTTCTTCGAACTCCCTCTGCTTCACCGTTAACCCTCCCCCTTCCCTTTCTGCCTCCTCATCATAGGCCATCACTAGATTAGCCCCGTGCGCTGGAAGTGGGTTGTTGTTAACGTTCTGCGGGGGGCATTTTCAACATTCCTGCCTTCATATACTTGTCGAGGATTCTTCTTAGTGTGAAGCAGCTCTCTGTTGGATGCCGAATCTTCCGATACATCTGGCAATATTTAGGATCCGCCCTCGTTGCAGCATCGGGTTCTTCCGTCGAAACGCCCTTTGGTTCATAGACCATCCCCCCTGAACCATTGCGTTATAATAACTCACTGCCAATTCTATCGTGCAAGGCAACGGTGGTGGGTCTTCTCTGTCTCTTCCAAACTTCCTCTTATTGTCCTTCTTTGGCGCCTTGCCCCCATCTGCTCCTTCGGTGTACCCCACCCGTGGGGGCCGAGGCCTTCCTCCCCTAGGTTTCATCGGCTGCCTAAACATTATGGGCACCACAATCGGGTTTGGTCGTATAACCAATGAGATATTCCTTGCAGCCTTTAGGAACGCTGAAAAAGTTCCCTCCCGCGTCTCATTGATGAGATGGCATATGTACTCAGGAAGCAGTCCTTCTGCACAGATCTGTAATAGTTTAAACTCTTTGGCCTCCTCTCTTACATCGAGGGATCTTTCCCTGAACCTTCGAACATAGGCCACCATGTCTTCCCCGGGTCGTTGCTTCTCTCTCCCCAACTGGGTCAGAGTAAACTCGTCCTCCACTAGAAAGAACTTTTGTACGAACAACACATGCATCTCCTCCCACGTGGAAACACTATTGGGAGACAAGTACGAATACCAGGTGTACGCTTTATCGATTAGGGATTTGGAAAACTCTCTCAACCTGAGCTTCTTATTATTGCAATGCGCCCCCAAGTGCTCCACAAAACTTTTAATATGATCCTTCGGGTTTCCACCCTTTCATGTGTATTTTTTGAAGATAAGAGGAATATAATCCTTTGGATAAGGCTCATCGTTATATTCCTGAGGGTAAGGCATTCGAAAGTCATCGTAGACCGAAGCTACCTCGCTCACAGATTGCGAGGAAGCCTGTATGAACTTCAACATTTCCTTTTGCATCTCCTTTCTTATTTCCTCCATAAGTGACGGGGCAACGACCAATGGGGTCATAGGCTGAATGCTCGTTATAGCTGGAGCCATCATTGCAGATGGCACCGTTGGTACTCCTGAGGTTCCCACTCATGGATTCATAACGAAGGGTATGCTTACTGGGACTGTTCCCGTTATGTCCACGCCTGGTGGGGCCTTTGGGGCCACTCCCGGCGTTAGAAAGGAATTGTCTTCAAATCCTCCCAGCACCGTCGAAGCTACCGGAGTTTGCAAAAACTCATAAAACTTGCTCATAAGGAGTGCCACCTGAGTGGGTCCCAACCTTGCACTCGTGGAAGCTTGTGTCACCCCTGGAACGCCTGTCGTCTCCTGGACCGGAGGTACCTCTATTTGAGGATCCCCATCCCTTAGAGCCTCCAGTTCTCTCGTAACTTGTTCTTCATTATGTTGGATGTCATCAAAGTTGAGCCTTCGACTAACATTATCCTGCGCCATGCTCCTTTTGCCTAACCACTGTGTGTCAAGGGGCTATTGCCACAGAGGTTGCTTACCAACTGCCTGACAGCCCCAAATACCACGGTGGTTTACTCAAGTGCAAATTTGACGTTGTCTAGCTGGCCTAGTGACATCACCTATAGTAGATGGGACATTATGTAGAGGGCTGTTTGGTTCATAGCTACACACACGATAGAACTCGAGGCTACTCCGCTCGAGGTTCCAAGGTGAGGGTCCTTCGGTATTTTACCAGGTGTATTTAAGATGTTCAGGACAAGCCCCAACGATGCCCCACTTCTCAATCCTCCAAACCAAGTCCCTCTAAAGTTCCCTCGGTGAGGTCGTTCGATAGAGCATGAAAGCTTTCCTAGGCCCTACTAAGCCTGGTCTCTCGCGAGTACCGTTCGACCTCACACAGACTTATTATTCTCGTTACATCATTACAATCATTATAGCTCATAGCTAATATAAACAAAGATACAATATGACTAAGTAATCAACAAGCTAAAGTATGAGTTTCTATGCCAAGCTGCTACGCTTGAGCTGCCACGCTGTCTTAATCCCAAACACTGTTGCCAATGGGTGGATTATCCCTAATCTCAGGATTACCTCCAAGCCCCCTCTACAGTATCAACATTCAAATCTACTACCATTACCCAAAAAAATATCTATCTCAAGTAAATACTTCCCCAACGGAATCTCAACTTCAAATCAAACACTTCCCTATCAAAATTGCAAGATAATACCTTCCCAGTTCCCCAATGGCCTCCAGTCAAAACCTTCCCCCAAACTAGTCCCGCAACAGAACTTCAAGATATATCTGCACAAAAAATACCTCATGGCTTCCCAGCGAAGTTATCCCCTCTCTAAAGCTACAAGTTCTCCGGAGAGCAAATCTTCCTATCAACATTAGGTCCTCAAAATTGGTCTCGACTCGCAGAATCGGTCCCTATAACTCGAGGTCCTCAGAATTTACCTCGACCCTCAAAACTGGTCGTCACAACTTTAGGTCCTTATCATTGACCTCGACCGTAAAATCGATCATCACAACTTTAGGTCCTCAGAATTATCCTCGACCCATAGAAATGGTCATCACGATTTTAGGTCCTCAGAATTGACCTTGGTCCACAGAATCGGTAATTATAACTTTAGGTCCTCATAATTGATCTCGATTCGCAGAATTGATCCATATAACTTTATGTCCACATAATTGACCTCGACCCGTATAATCGGTCCTTACGACTTTAGGTCCTCATAATTGACCTCGACCCACAAAAATGGTCGTCACAACTTTAGGCCCTCAGAATTGACCTTTACCCACAGAATCAATCCCTAAAACTTTAGGTCCTCAGAATTAACATCGACCCATAAAATTGGTCCTCACAACTTTAGGTCCTCAAGATTGACCTCGACCCGCATAATCGGTCCCTATAACTTTAGGTGCTCAGAATTGACCTCGACCCGTAGAATTGGTCCTCACAACTTTAGATCCTCAAAATTGACCTCGACTCGCATAATCGGTCCCTACAACTTAAGGTCCTCAAAATCAGTCCTCACAACTTTAGGTCCTCAGAATTAACCTCGACCCGCAGAATTGGCCTCTACAACTTTAGGTCCTCAGAACTGACATCAACTACTAAATCAGTCATCCCCATCATAACCTTAGGTCCTCAGAATCGATCTCGACCCTCTGAACTAGTCACCCTCATCCCTTTGGTCCCTAGAATTGACCTTAAACACCCTTTTTCCCAACATCAATGTGGTATTTATTTGACGGCCTTCACTTATTCCAAGCTCTCTAAATGAGGGTCTCTGTAGACATCCCATTATTGGACCCTCTGAGTATCTTCTTAGGTCCCTAGTACTTCTTCCTTCATTATAAATCCTATATCATACTCTGAGTACTGATTTGGAGGCCACCGAGCGCTCTCGGGCCCGTTTGACTACTTGTAAACTTTCTTATCGGAGTGACAACTCATTGGATCTTTGAAGCGCCCTAAATTCCCTTTTCAATGGTACACCCCGTGCATGAATCACCCTAATGATTCAGACGAACGATTCATTTTCTCTCAAAAACTAATCTAGAGGCCACCATGCACTCTCAAACCTAGTTTGACTTTGCTCAACTCTCCAACTTGAACGAAGCTCTTTTGATCCTCAAACGGCTCTGAATCCTCTTTCGAAAGGTCTGCCCCATGTGTGAATCAACTTTATAGTTCGAACGAACGACTCGCTTCACTCCAAAGGGTCATCGAGCACTTCCGAGCCCCATTTGACCTCACTCAACTCTTTGAATCGAGCTTGGACCATCGAAGGTCTCTACATAACCTTTCTAATAGTTCATCCCGTGCATGAATCGACCTTATGATTCAAACGAATGATCCATTTCCTTCTTATCCAAAAGATCGACGGGCGCTTCCAAGCCCAATTTTAACACAGTAAATTCTCGAACCCGGGTGCGTCCCAATGTATTCTTAAAGGTATCTAAATATCCTTTCCAACGATTCATCCCGTGTGCAATTTGGACTTACAGATTATGTTTTACGATCATTTTTTTGGAAAATCTGCAGAGTATTACCAAATGGCAAACCTATTTCTCTGCCTATCGACAGTGTGACGGGGGTTTCCCGCCAATAGGTAGGACAAGGATAATGCCAATCGGCAACCCCCTTGACCCTATATAAATAGACCATGAAGTCATTTCGAAACGCATCTCAAAAACATCCCTCTCAGTGATCACAGTAACATTCTCTCGAAGTCAGCGTGGTTTCCATCTTGAAACCTCTCCCCCACATTCCATTTCGATCCTTTCCTTACTCAATTTGGAAAATTCCCTTCTCTCACCTCCTACCAAGGTCATCCACTTGCAAGAGCATCCCTTTAACATTCAAGATCAACTTCAAGGCTTCAAAAGAAGGCCCAAATCTTTCCCCCTCTCTTTAAATTCTCTTATTTTTGCATTAGTCACTTAATTCTGATTTTAGCATTTCATTTCGATCGCACATATTAATATCCAACATTTTTATTAGTAGTATTTCACATACTATAATTCTCAATAAAAAATCCAAAAATAAGAAAAAGAGGGGTTGCTTGTAAATTTCGAATGGGAATTTCTCACTACATTTCCTCACTAAAACATCCTTTTTCCACACACACACATATAAGAAAATCCCAGGTTGGATTTATGGGATAAACCCCACCCCATATTATATGCAAACTACGTGGACTTTGATACCCTTTTAGGCTACGTAGGTGTCTCGGGTCAAATTTGAGATTCGAGTCCTCTCCTATTTTTGTTCACATATTATTTTCATATCATATATTTGTGATTCATGATTATGTTTTGTCCAACCTAAACCATCGTCCTTCTATAAACGATTGATGACCCAACAAATGCACACATAATATTTTGATTACTATTTTGGGTACACTCATAAGGATGACCTCACTCCTCCTTTATTCATGATGCGAGTTGAGTAATTCCACTCTCCATTTATATATACAAGCACACACTTCACAGAGTTATTAAGGAGAAAAATAACACATGACTATGAGAGAACGAAATGAAAGGATGGGTACCGAACACCTTCCCATTCTGTAACTTAGTCCCCGAATCCTTGAACTAATTGGTCACGCAAGCATCAATATGTATTTAATGATGTTCTCTCGAGGTGGCAACATTTCTTTTGCCTATTTTTTGCAAAATAGGCTGGCGACTCTATCTTTATACATTACCCATACATCACCCTAATTGATGATGATAGAAGCGCCCCGAGGTAGGATGCGAGACCCCCGCGCGCATGTGCATCGACCGGTGAAGGATGGCCCCAACCATGTTTCACCTTACGCTTACTTGTATATATTCACCATGCTCACTTCACATGATCATACTTGTATATATTCTCACCCTTACTTACAATGTTCTCACACCACTTGTAGATTATCCATGCTTAGCTTCACTAGCACAAAACTTCACTTTTTTCTTACTTATATATATTCACCATACTCACTTACACATGTTTCACCCACCACTTGTAGATTATCCACATTTAATATCACTAGCACACACTTCCACAATTATTTCACTTGTATATATTCACATGCTTTTTCATCCACACTATTCTAATGTCACTTTCCCATCTTGCGGATATCTTTCACTCACTTATATATTCCCATGTCTCATACTCTATATCTATCACCATGCTTTGTATAGTATCCAATCTCCATATATAAACTTACTTGTTTTTCTTTTCATGATTATCCCCCTTATCTCATGATGCTTATACACAACTAGACTATACACGTATCACCATGAGATAAAAAAATAAGGATCACATATGCCTATCATAATATGCCATGACTGGGCGCCCATACACTCAATACCTCGTGAACACACCCTACAATGCATAAAATATATATATATGTATGTGTGTGTGTGTGTGTGTGTGTGAGTAAAACTCAAATATATATTAGGTGTAATCATAAAGTAAAGGCATATCCAAATATTCTACTAATTATGACTCAAATCTTCCTGAGATTTCCCCACCTACACTGTTGGTGGTGCGAAAGTTCCTCGGTGCTCCTGAAGATGCAATTACTTGGCCCTAAATATTGGTATATCTCATTACGCGATGCCCTATCCCTCCATAAAAAAATACTACCATCTTTAAAGGGTCTAAAATGCCTACCTGATGCACGCTCTCCCTATTGTCCCAGTCCCTGAGGTAACTACAAAACCCCATTACAATCCTAAAGGGCCTGATGAATTAGCCCTATCGCGTCTCCTTCCATGGATTGTAATCTCGTCCTTTGCTTTCTCTAACTGTATTGTTCCTACCTAAACCTCACGACCTATTCATTTTTCCTAGTTCTCGCAGGTAATTAATTTTCTCTTGCCATAGTACTTCGGGTGATAAGCATGGATTAACCAGATTTTGTGGATATATATATATATACACACACACACATGAGTATAGAGACAGTATATTTATACGAATATGAATAATATTTGTGTGTATGATATTTGTTTTAGGACATACCCCTCTAGTGCTATCATGGGAGGTTACACGATGTGGGTGATCCCCCAGTTAGTGAATGCAGGGTGAGTATAGTTCCCAGGTTATAGCACCGCGTATTTTATTTTGTGATTTATTTTCAAGATGAGACAATTTGGATACGGTTCGGTCTCACTATCGAAGGACTATGACCACCTTCACTACGTTTGCAATTTTTACCAAGTTCGGTATGATTTAGGTCAACTTATGATAACCGGGTTAGAGTGAGCATACCTAGGATATAATAGCATTTTATAGAAACGCATCCAGCGGGGTAATGCTCAGAAGGATGGTGATTATACGTGACATATGTTTTCTTATTATTGTACACTATTACGTATGTAATAGTATAGATATTTATATATGGGTGAATACATTAAGTGTGAATGTTAAATATAACGAGAGTAAAGTTATATGAACGATTAATGTTGAATAATTAATTAAGCTAATGAGTAGAATAGCATATGAATCAATGATAGAAATTACTTGGGCTAGAGTAGTGTGTTAGAAAGAATTGCAGCAGGGCTAGTTAATCGGGTTATCATAACTAGGCAGGTTAAGATGTATGTGCTAATTGTGCACAATAACTGAGAGGTGAGGGATAATTTCATGAGAGTGCGACACTGGGTTAAATATGGAAATTTTTACTGCATATTAATTACTTACAAATGTTTTTAAAAAGTTTTGGGCTCTGACCCGTACCAAATCTATTTTTCAAAAACTTTTTGGTGTCCAGTCACAGGGATGCCATTGATGAATATTCTTTTCAGGGACATGAAACTGGAGCTGATGTGGAGGCTCGCAGGTTGCTGAGTAGCCGCTTCACTTATTACCTTCTATATTAGGTTCTCAATTCTAGTATTGGTTGGGCGTGTTGCCCTTTTTCATTCAAACTTATTCATTTCAGAGTATTTTCGTAAGATGGATTAGATGTATTGGATTTTTACTCGATAGTTTATTAAAGGACTTTATCTATTTATCTTTGCTTTACATTTTACATTGTGGTTTCATTTATATTGATTACTGTGTATGGGATTATTGTGGTTTGGTTAATATTATTATATGTTAATGAAAAATAAAATTTGGCACCGACTTATTTAATTAATAGGTGGTTGGTAATTTAAAAATATTTTTGATAGTTATGCTAAGAATGATCCAGATGAGACTACTGTTTTATTTTAGTAAAGGAATGATCACTCGTGATTAAAGTAGACGGGGTGTCACATTAAGCTACATGTATTGAATATTTAATTCATCATAATCATCATATTTAAATAATTTAATTAATTAAGTTAATAAGATGATTGACTTGTAAAACATATTAACCTTTGAGTAGGTTCGTGAGATGTCTAGAAAGTCCAATTTGAGCTTATTATAGCAGAATTTTTGCCCGTTGGGTTAGTATATGGAATGGGCCAACTTTTAGGTCACTCGGAGCACGTTTGGGCCTTTTTAGTTGAGGCTATTTTATGGCCCTCGACTAATTTTAGATTAGTAATTTAATATAACCTACTAACATTACCTAATTTTCATAACACATATTTGGGAGAACCCTAACTACTAAGGAAGAGGTGGAGGAAACCCTAACTTGAAGAATATGTGATTTGGCTTAGAGAATTGGGAGACTTAGGGATTGATTCTTCAATCAATCTAAGACAAGTTTACTTTATTTAAGAATATGATTAGATTTGTGTTAGAATGATAGTAATGTATTGGAATCTATTAAGATCAATTTATAAAAATGATTTTGTTCATAATCAAACCTAATTCATAATTAAGATTATTTTAATAATGAACCCTAATTTTGTATTAAAGAACTCATGTAATCTTATTAAAGAATCAATCAATCAAGGCTTGAATAATTATAATCCGACTTAGATATTGTTAGATTAGAAACACACATACTTTAATTTGTAAAACCCATAATGTAATCATATTAATTGATGATCATTCGTAGACTAATTAGACCATTCATGTGAAGAACACAAACCTAGGGCTTATTTTATATTTCATGAGATTTGATCTTTATATGAGTTTTTATTCATCTAGAACTTGTAGAAATAGGTTCCTAGTATTCATATGTTAGTTATATGTGAAGGGGAATGGCTAATTTTGAAGAGTGCGCGTTATCTTCTGACAAAGTAAACTTATTTTATTAGATATTAATCCTAAAAACAAATTCCAATTTTTATTAAACCCTAAACATACAACTAGGTGATTCAATATAAGCATGTAAAGAAACCACAATTTCAGGAAAAATTCCCGCAGGCCAAAACCTTTATTTCACTAAAGTTTGCAAATAGCAACTTACAACACAATAGAGAAATATAACAATGAATTCCCATGAGAAGTCATAAAGACCTCTACCTTCAATCAACAATGATTCCCCCCAGAACCACAAGAACCTCAATCATCCTCCTTCAGCAGTGAATACCCTCGAGTATCATAAGATCAACAGTGAAAAAAGCTCTCCACAAGAATAAATTCAATATAGAATTGTTTGGATTCCAAAAATGATTCACAAAAGTATTTGGGATTGATTGTGTGAATCAAAAAGTGTTTTGCCCTAATCAAAAGTGAAGACTATTTGCAACAAGTCTGCAGTTTTCGAAAATCAAAAGTTATAAAGAAAAATCTTCACGAAATAGGTATTATTAGGCACACACAAATTTCGAGGCGATGGAAAGTCATTAGAACGAGATCATCAGGTCGTTCGAACGACATTAAAAAACTAAAATAGTACGCCTTCGTTTGACCCATATAACATCAAATGACATGAACAAGTTGTTCTAACGAGATCACAATCTCGTTTGAACGAGACTGTTCAAAATAAAATTTATTTTTTCAAGTTTAAAATGTTGTTCGAAAAATAGTTTGAAAAGGCCTCATTTAGATGAAAGTCAGTTTGGAAAAATATCCCAATACTTAGCAAAATATCTACGAAACATAAAACACAATCCATACTAAAATTTTATTAAGTTGTAGAGTATGTTGAATATGTTTGATAATCGAATCCGTCTTCTTGAACTTGTGAACTTGAATTTTCTTGACGGATGTAACGGGATACGCCTTACTCAATGTAAACTAGACTCTAATGACAAGTCCTAGAAGCTATGGGAAATGATGAAAAATTTTCCCTTACATATTTAGAGTTATAGATGCTGTTAAGATTGGAGATTTTTAGTTATGGTTGAAATAGAATAAATAAGTGGGGAAGAAGATGGGTCTGATCCCACCAGATCGATTTGGCCCAAGCTCGGATCGATCTAACCCTGATGGGTACCTAGGGTAGTTTCGATTAGGGGGTTATTTTGGTTGGGTTTCAATTGAGGTTATGTTTTGGGACTTTAGATCTTTTTAAATAGTTTTTAGGGCAGTCGTTTTGGAGATAAAAGCATAGTTTGGAGACTTATAATTCGATTTGAGATTTGTAGTACCGAGTAACCTTTATTTATAACATTGATTAGAGAAGAGGTGAAAACGTAATTGTGACCACCAAGTAAGGTAGAAATTGATTTATAATGATTATGGAATAAATAGGTTGGAGACGATACCTAGTTTGTGGGCCTTCGTTTTGATCATGATATATGATAGTTATAGTACCGATTGATGCTTAATGATTGTGTAGAAGCTATGATTGTAAAGTACATAATTATAACCCATAAAGTAGGGTAGTTGTTAATTTAGAATGATCCTTATGGATAATAGGTGTAAAATGATACCTAGACTATGGAGCCTTAGGATTTCGAGTTATTATTATTATTATTATTATTATTATTATTATTATTATTATTATTATTATTATTATTATTATTATTATTATTATTATTATTATTATTATTATTATTATATATAACCGATTATAGTTAACATGCATATTAACTTATAGTAAAATAGAATTTTTGTGTAACCCAATTTAGTAGGGTTTGTGCTTGTTTGCTTGACTTATGTGCAATCACACTGAGGGTGTGTGCGTGCTCGTGGGTGACGTACTAGGACGGATTTTATGGGATGCTCACAACATTGACCGCACATAGTATTCCTGGTTATAAAGAAAGGCTATACCTAGGTCCTATTTACCCCATTCCTATGTGTTGACATGCCAGTCTCCCGAGTGAGACTAACAAGAGGATCCTCTTGTACAACCATGGGTATGGGGCATGTACATTTGGTGTGATGGCATAGTGATTTTTCTTTTGTTGATACTTTAAGGTTATTGGGTTAGGACATCTTATAACTATACCTCGTATGCACGAGTGATCCTTGAAGGTATTAGGTATAGACCTTTGTACTTTTGTTTTTGAGATTTAGCATAACCCGTATGATCCGTGGTTAATTGAGTACACTCACAAATATTCTGGATTATGCGATTATGTTACGTTGTACTTTGAGATGATTGTACTAGTTATGTTTATACTAGAGATGTATACACTTGAGATTGTGATTCAGGAATAATATTATAAATTATACTATAGACATATATACTAAACTGTGACTTGAGCATGTTAAAGACTGTTACACTAGAGATACATATTTAGAATCATAACTTGAGATTTTTAATGTAAGAGAACAATGTTTAGTATGTGATATTCCGTTAATATAAGATGTTAGTGTATAATAAGACATTCTTAATGCCATAAAATGAATTTAAGATTGTTAAAGTAATGATACTTAATTAAAATATGAAACTATATCACATGGGTCTTATTTGCGTTTGGGATTATAACAACATGCTCATTTAGGATGTTTGGGTTGAGTAATTTAAATAACTTAAAATCGACTTAAAATGGGAGGAAGATGTGTTATAACTATTATTATTGTGGCCCAAATGTAGTTATATTCTTAAGCACTGTAGACTAGCTAGGTTTAATCCTCATTTTTGGACTCTTTTTATAGGCCTTATGCCGTAGTTGGTGCCGTAAACTTGAGCTACTCGTTGGAGTATCATTTATAAGGTGTAGGCATCGAGTAATGTATCTCCTTTACATTCCTATACTCATTTATATTTCAATTTTTAGTTAGTTGTATTATTTCTCCCGAGACAAATATTTGTATGAGATGTATTTTTATTCATAGTTGAACATTGCGATAATTAGATCTATTTTATTCAAGAGTTGGATCTGATTCTATTTTCAGTTGGGTGGTATCAAAGTTATTTTAATTTACTCCACAATTATATATCTCGCGTTGTATTTACTTATATCATTTTTATTTATTCCGTTCATGCTTATAATGTCACAAATTGTTTTTGACTCTCGTTATATTTATATTAGGTCTCATGAATCTATTTGTGGATTTTATGGAGTGTCACAATGTACTATATATATTTTATTTTTTGGTATTTTTATTTAGTTTGTTTGGTTTTATAAATGAAAAATGCAAAACTAAATTGTTTTCTTTTGTGTTGTTTAAAGAAAAATCGAAAAGTTGTGATTTTTTTTTTGAAAATACAAAAAGATTTTTATTTTTTTCATTATGTTAGATAGCTATTGTTTTGAGATGATTGAAAATATTTGGAAACACATCATGCTATCTTATACCCTATTCTTGATTAGAAGATTAGGAAGGTAGGTCAACTTTGCTTGTGTTTTTCCTTCATCTTTTAGGAGTTCATCAAGAACAACTCATATTGCATATGTAGTAGTCATTGCCATATCACACACAGACATACACGAGTTGAACTAGAGTGTATCCTCAGTTTTGATCCGAATTTTTTTACATTAATGTGTTTGCATTCAATCGGGGCGCATATTTATGTTTCCTAAATTTTTGAAATTGTGCGCATAAGAACCATTGTATGTGAGGATTAATGTAAAAATGATGAGAGTGCAATGTGAAGTGGTGCCCAAAGTGTGGTGAAAGCTCCATTTGGCAAAAAAAAAATGAGTGTGAACTTATTTCGTCTAGAATATTTTCATGGCCTTATTTCCTTTCTTAACTTTCACATATTAACTTTAGGACTTAATTGGTATGAACTCTTTACGAACTTAATCTTTTTACAATATGGTTTACTTTTCTATGTGTTCAACTATGGGTTAAATCTTGGGTTCTTGTAAAATGTGGGTGGGGTAATCTATTTTTCTGAATTTTGATATCATTCTCTTTCTCATTAGATAACATGTGTGGGACTATCAATTTTGGAATCTACATCACATTAAGTGAACCACTAGTGTTTCATTATTTTATTTATTTTTGTTTGTAAAATTGAATTTGAATCTTTTGTGTTTAGTAGATATAGTACTATATCGATGCTAATCATAACTGTAATATATATTCTTTTTGATTCATATTCCATATTATATATTTCTCATATTCCTATTCTAGCCCTTTTCATATCTCATGATCATATCATTAGTGTTGCCACGTTTAGTTGAGTGTGGGGAATATATTTCGTCTATGCCTTAGTATCTATCCTCCATTTTTGCTCACTTTGCGATATAGGTTTCTATTTTTATTTTCCCTTTGTCTATTCGCGAAAAAAAGGGGGAGAGTTTTTAGGTTAAGGGGAAGAGTTTTTTAAGGAGAGAGGTTTTAAATTTAGGGGGAGTAAAATTTTAATATGTAATGAAATTTTAATTACTCATCTTGGTTATATATATTTTTATATATTTCTTTTGTATCTTTTGTAATTTACACAATATGTGTTTCATGTGTGTAGGTGATAGGTTTCGGGAGTACACTTTGGAGATGGACATGCATATCGAATCCCTAGGAGTTGGGTACTAGGTAGTATTTATGTAATAGGTTGATGTCTTTATTATTTATGTCTTGTCATTTTTACTTTTGTCCCATAATTGACAAAACGTTTATGTTTGTGATATTTTGACAGGAAATCGTCTACACAATCGAATTCTATACCAGTAACATAACGACGTCAAACATAGCATCAATATCCATCACATGAAAGTACAAGCCACACAAATAGGTAGAACATGTGGGAAAATATTTTTTGAAAGATAAAATCAAATTTACTTTGGTAAATTTTTAAAGGGATTTTTCTAAGTTTTTTTGGCTAGTATCTTTAACGACACACCTTTAGTGACACTTGAAAATGCCCCTGAAAGTTTCTGACCTACAAGGGTTCTCTAGTAAACCAAAATGAGAAAAAAAGAATCCTTGAAAATGTCCTCCATGAGACTTTCGTGACTCACCCGCGAAATTAGAAGCCTGCGACCTCGGAGCAATAAGACGTGATCTTGACTAGTATAGGGTGCTATAACATCCCACCCTCAAGGCTATAGCCCGGGGGGGGGGGGGGGGGGGGGCTTTCGCATAAAATCATATATGTTAATGGTGTCTTTGTGAAAGAAAATTTCCCACAATTTTATAAAAAAATATGTAGAGGTTTGGCTTTGGTTGTGACCATGGCTTGAGGAGATTTTAGTAAATCGGTGAACCGATTGACATGGGTTGTGACCCAAGATACGGTTTAAGAGTGGTGATGCAAGAGTCGCAGCTTAGGTGGAGATTCGAGAAGACGCATCCGTTTCATATATAGGTGGATACTGAGGCTCGAAGGTTGTGGTTGTTAAGTCAAAGATGCGATAAAGATTGACAATGCCATTACTGCGAAGGTTGAAGATTCAGAACACAAAAAATATGTGACTGTCGTCAAATACGAGTTGTAAGTCATGTCTTCATATTTTTTAAATCTTTTTGTAGTAGTTGACTTGTGATTGGGGTGGGTGCAAGTGATTTTCACCGAAAGGTTTTGATGTTAAATGACATTGTGGTTTATATGTGGAATTGCCTTTATTTTTTGCCTTTGTTAATTTCTATCACCTCACATGAAATTTGGACCTAATTAATTAATTAGTAAATTGTAAAATTTGCTTAACTAATTTATTTGGGATAAAATTAAACTGATAATTGACACCATCTTTAGTTTATTTAAATTTTCCAAGTTGAATTAATAAATTAATCCAATTAAATAATTAATCGGATTTAAAATGGTAAAAAATTAATTTGAGATTAATTTGATTTATCAATCATTAACAATACCGTTGTTTTTCAGTAATCCCCACCAGTGATGACAAAATCTATATTTCTTTTTCGGTCTATGAAATTAATTTACTTAATTTTCTTTCCTTTATGATCGATGCAAGTGGGTTGAAAGTTAAGCCCATATTTTAAATTTGAGAACCATCGTTCAAAAAATATTCAATTAAATAGGCAGGAATTTAATTTTTGATTAATTTTAAATTAACATCCCTCTATCGATAATTAGAATTAATCCCATCGTGCATCCTAATTCCCTTATGGAATGAAATCTTTTGCTGGGAGCTTAAATCATTCACACTAAATTACACAAACATTGCGCTTTTCAATTCTATCCAACATAATTAAATAATTGACATCTTCTGGTCCAAAAATTAATGCCATTGACTCTATTGCGGAGGATACACTATAAGAAAAACACCTTTTTATGACGGTCGAAAAATAATTTAAAGAAAATTATTACAAAAATGTCATTTAAAGGTTAATGCTATTATTAATGTCACATCTCTAATATAAAATGTCATTATATATATATTAGTATTAATTTTCATGACTGTTTAAATATAAAAATCATATTTGATTATAGATATTATGACTTTTTTTAAGAATTTCTAACTCAGTGTACATGTTATGACCTTTTTTCTCCCCCAAAATTTAGAAGCGCTCCCCCCCCCAAAAAAAAAAAAAATTTAGACTTCCCTCCTCTTTTGGTCTCTCACGCTCTCTCTCCTCTCTCATTCACTCACGCTGATCTCTCTCATTCACTCATCTTTCTCTCGCTCTCTCTGGTCGCTCTCACGTTGCTCTCTCTCTCTCTCTCTCTCTCTCTCTCTCTCTCTCTCACTGCTATATGTATATAATATGTTTTCTTCAATAACCTCTCACGCTGGTATATTTTGTAAATTTACAAATATGTTTTGGAATGTGACATCTGTTTTGGAACTTTGTTGTATTGTTTTGTTAGAGTATGTTTCGTATATATAGCTGGAGATTTTTCTTATTATATGTCATGTATATTCCCAATATACATGTTATATGGTTAGGATTTTGATTGTTGAATTAATATTACCATATTTTGAAAGATTTTGTGTGAAATTAGAGGTTATTGAAGAAATCATATGTATGTATTATGTATAATATTGGATTGGCATTTTTTGATTTAAAGTTTGTGCAATCTATTAATTGGTTTTTTAATCAATTGCATTATTTTATTTAGATTTCTGATTTTCATCGTTTTATAGATTTTGGTTGAGAGTTTTTTCCTTAAAAGATCATATTATTGTATTTTCTGAGGTTGTAAATGTTATTTTTAAAGTATGTTTTTAAATGTCGGATCTAATTTTCTACGCGTATATATTATTCAGATTATGAAGGTAGTTGAACTAGTTGAGTTTTTATCTGATATGCATTGTTGACCCGATTTATTGTGTGTAGATTTGTTTGTACATTTATAAATATGTAAATCTATAAATCTGGTATACATTTCATTACGTGATAGACCTAGTAAATCTATAAATCTCATTCTCTCACGACTATACAATGCAATAGATAGGTAGGCTAAACACGTGATAGACCTAGTGAATAGGTAATATACATTTCATTGCACTGATTTGTCTTACAACTTTGATATTTGTTTAACTCACGCTCATTTGTTTGTACAATTGTAACTCACGCTGTAACAAATGATGTAAATCACGCTGATCTGTTTGTAAGTTACATATGTTCTAATTTTCTTATAACAAACGCATATTTTTTTGATTGATTTGTTCACATATTTGTTTGTTTGATTTGTTTGTACATTTGTACAAAATTCTGATTTATTTTGTATAAATATATATAAAATGGATGAAAACAAAACTCATCCAAAAAAGGTTTTCTTTATCGTAGCGACGTCTCTGTAGTTCTCACATTGTAACACTTCATGCTTTTCGAATTAGAAAATGAAAAATAGTTCCCAACTTTATAATTTGTTTAAAGATAATAAAGTGTATATTGTGATTTTATTTAAATGAAAAATATGAAATACATATCAATAGAGGAAAAATAATTGAATTCTCTTCTTTACACTTGAGACCTATAAAGTTGTGATATTTAACTCAATTTTGTATTGGACTTCGAAAGTTATGGTTATTGATGCTTTAAATATATATATATATATATATATATATATATATATATATCAGAACAATTAATATGATTTGAGGATTGTGTTATTTTGTACGAAAATTACATTTGTACAATTAATATTTACAGTCTTAATATAAATAAAGTTTGAGAAATGGGTACACACAAGTTGGGGATGCCTATGCATAGATTATCAAACGAGTACTTATAAGGAGTTGAATATTTTGTTAAAGTTATAGAAATGAGTGTTGTAAATAGTAAATTGGTACGGTGTCCGTGTACATCAGGTGGAAATTATTTTCAATAGAGTTTAAAAGAAACTAAAGGTCATTTATATGCGAATGGTGTTGACCAAAGCTATCTTATATGGGCATGGCACATGAAAGTTGCTCCTAATTGAAATTTATCACATGTTAACCTGGGTGACCCCATCCATAATGATAATTTGGTAAAAAATCCAGAAGATGCTGATTATATGGCAGAGATGTTTGAGATAATAAATGAAACTTTATAGGGGATCCTAAATCATTTGAAAAGTTGCTTGAGGTTGACAAAAAGCCCTTGTAAAAAGTTTACGAATATGTCTGCACTGGTGAGTCTACTTAATTTGTAAAAAAATAGTGTGTGGACTGATACGAGCTTTTCAAACATGCTTGAATTATTTTCCCAATTGCTCATAGAAGATAATGGTGTACCTTTATCTACGAAAAAATCCATACAAACACTGCCCATGTTTGGGATGGGATATGAAAAGATACATGCATGCCCTAGTAATTGCATACTCTATAGAAAAGAGCACAAAGATTTAAAAGAATGACCTACTTGTGGAACGCCAAGGTAAAGTTGAAAAAAATACAACTAAGGTAAATGTGAGAGTGCTTGCAAAAGTATTATGGCCTTTTCCCCCATTCCTGGGTTCAAAAGGTGGTTTCAATCTATAAAAACTGCAAAGGTATTGACTTGACATGCAAATAAAAGATAAGTTGATGGTAAGTTATAGCACCCCGCAGATTCCCTTGCATGGAGGTTAGTGGATGACAAGTGGCTGATGTTTAATAACAAAGCTAGAAACCTTCGGTTAGCACTTTTAGCAAATGAAATTAACCCACCTAGTACTCTTAGTAGTAAGTGTATCTATTGGCCAGTGATGTTGGTAACCTATAACTTTCAGCCATCGCTGAGCGTAAAGAATATTTTTTAATGTTAATAATGTTGATATCAGGTTCGCGATACCCTGACAATGTTATCGAGGTTTACTTAGCACCATTAATTGAGGTCTTGAAAACCTTATGGGATGAAGATGTACATGCTTATGATGCTTACTTCCAAGAATCCTTTACTTTGAAGGTGATATTACTACGAACCATTAATGATTTACCTACATGTGGTAATTTGTGTGGTTGTGCTGTGAATGGGTAGTATGCTTGTCCAGTTTGTAGTGAAGAAGAAAATTCTATTCGATTCAACTATTCTAATAAGAATGTATATACATCACATAGAAGATTTGTTCCATAAAATATCCGATTTGAAAGAAAAATAAAGATTTTAATGGTAAGTAAGAGCTTCATGAACAACCTAATCCATTGAACGAAGAGCAAATAATAGAGGAGGTTAAAAATATTAAGGCATGTTGGGGAAAAAAGACAGGTCCAAATGTAGCTCAAATAACAAAGGGAAAGGATAAATTAAAACAAAAGATGAAACACGATGAAGAGAATACAAATGAGCCTAATCACTCCACATGTTGGAAGAAAAAATCAATATTCTTTAAGTTGGGGTATTGGAAACATTTTCTCGTTCGATACAATTTGAATGTTATGCATATTGAGAAGAATGTTTATGACATCATAACAGGGACACTACTTAACATTCTTGGTAAGACAAAAGATGGAATCAAGAGTCATCTTGATCTTGTAGAATTGGGTTTAAGAGGGGAGTTGGGACTACAAGATAAGGTAAAACGGACGTATTTACCATTCGTATGTTATACATTGTCTAGAGAGGACAAGAAAAGTGTATGCAAGATGTTTATTTGACTTAAAGTTCCTGATGGATACTCATCAAATTTTAGTAACCTTATTTGGATGCAAGAGTTAAAATTATTTGGTCTCAAGTCCCATGATTGTCACCTACTCATGCAAAAAAAACTTTTGGTAGCCATTCAATCCGTGTTACCAAAGCATGTTAGATTTTCAATTATAAGGGCGTGATTTTTATTTAATGCTCTTTGTGAAAAAGAAGTGGATGTGAAGAAGTTGAAAAGTATTCAAGATTACATTGTGATCACATTGTATTTTTTGGAAAAGTACTTCCCTCCGAAGTTCTTTGATATAATGGTTCATCTAATGGTACATTTTAAGGAGGTTGAACCTTGTTGTCCTGTTTTCGCTCATTAGATGTATCCATTTGAAAGGTTTGCACGTGCTTCAAAAATATGTCATTACTCTATAAGGTTATGAGTAAACATCATTGATATTTGTTTTATTTAAAATGTTTATAAAAACATAAAATTCTTAAAGGGCCAAGTAAACGATCGAAATCATCTAGAAAGTTGCATCGCCCAACGCTATATTACCGAAGAAGCAATTGAATTTTGTACAGAATTTTTACATGGGCTTGACGCCGTTGGGGTTCCAATAGGTAGAAATACAAGAAATGATGACGACGATAAAATATGCGATGAAAAAACAATAAAGGGTGGTAAAGTAATTGAGGTGGACGAATTGTCATCGGAGCAAGCACATTGTTATATGTTACAAATCATATATGATGTTCAACCTTATATCGAGTAATTTCTCTTTTCGTTTCGTTTGTAACAAATCATGTACTATATTGTTTTTTCTTTTAATCATTAAAAATTTGTTCACTATTAACACCCTTGTATGGAGCATATGGATGACTTGAGGTGAAAGTATCCTCGAAAGTGCAAAGATGAAAAATGGTTACAAGAGGAACGTAACAAGACCATTATTGGTTGGATTTGTGAAAGGGTATGATTAAAATCAATATATGACAATTTAATATACCATTAACATTGTAACTAACATTTAGGAAAAATCTGGTTGAAAAGGAGTTAAAATTCCCTAATAACGATATTTCAGACATCTTAAAATGGATAACTCGAGGACCTCATCAAGACATGATAAAATATCAAGGTTATATCATTAATGGTTGTTGTTACCACACGAAAGAACGTGATGCTGAATGAGTTAACAAAAATAGTCGAATTAGCATCACGGTTACAACAATGCAAGTTGCTAATGCAAAGGATAAGCATCCCGTGGTTTCAAATTTGATTTTCTATAGTGCCATCACTGAAATATCTATGCTTTATTATTTCACTTTCAAAATTCCAATTTTCAAGTGTGATTGGGTCGATAGCAGTAATGGTATTAAATTAGACGATCTTGACTTTAAATCTGATAATCTTTGTAGATACGGCCATAAGAATGATCCCTTCATATTAGCTTCTCAAGCCAAAATAGTTTTTTATGTTCAAGACCAACTCGATCCTAAATGGTTGTAACAACCCTTGACTTTGGAGACTGAGAAATTAAATTTTTGGGAAAATAAAATTTAATTAAATTGGAGAATTTTAAAATTTGGGAATTTAAGTCCAAAAATAGAGAACTTTTTAAAGTATTCCGGATGATGATTTTGAGGGTACCATTGATCCTGGAAGGGTTGAGATAGTCAAAATGACTGTCATTGGGTTTTGTTTCGGCTCCGGAATATTTTTAAGTCAGTTTGACTCGAATTGGAGTAAACGAGTCATTTAAAGTGTGTATTAACAATTAAAACTGGGACTTGTGTTTTAGGGATTTAAGAGGCTTACGGGACAAGCCTTCTCATTTAGAGAAAGCGAGAAAAAGAAAGAAGAAAGAAAAGAAGAAGAAAGGAAGAGAGAGAGGAGAAAAAGCTTGGGATCTCCGGCCAAAACGCGACATCGAGGATGATCCAAACTCTACAAACCTAAGGCAAGTGTTTAATCTTGCTAAATAAGTCAATTGTGTATTTCATTTCAGAATTTGTGGGTTAAAGAAATGGTTTATGGGTATAAATATCAAAACCTAGATTTTGGGTACTAAAATGGAAATTTGATGTTTATACATGGGTTTAATGACATATAAATTGTTGGGATGAGATGTAGGATGAGTTTACAAGTTAATAATATTATTGGGTTAAAGATTTGGAAATTTGGAGATGATATTTGGGTGTTTGAGGATTTAAGGTTTGTTGAAAATGGGAAAATCGACCAAGCTAACTGATGTGGCCGGTCAACCGCGCCCTGGGGACCGGTCGATCGCGCCTTAAGAAAAAAAGCCTACTGCATTTCTTTGTAGGCAAAATTTGGACCCGCGATCGATCGGGGGTCTGGGACCGATCGACCGGTCCCCTGTTTTTAACCCAAAATTTGGAGTTCTTTCTTCCCCTTTTTTTGGGGTTTTATTCTTAGGGGCTTTCTTAATGGGCTTAATATGGAGGATTATGATATTAGATTAAGGGAATAGGGCCCTAGGTCGAATAGGGGCTTGCGGGCCTATGTTAAATTGATTTAGGAGGACGAGATGCCTCTTGTAGTAATGAAAGGAATATGGGACTGAAGTGATCGGCGGATTATTTTATCATGATAGAGGGGGGTTATCATGAAATGGTTATAAATGGTAGAGATAGTCCCCTTTTTGCTTACGTAAGTATCAATAATGGATATTCTGAGGTATAGTGGGGGACCTCAGCGAGGACGGGAGCTCTAGCTTGAGGTCATAAGTGAGTTTAAATGTTATTGAGGACAGACGAGAGAAAGATGTCACGTATCCTTGGGGAGGATAGACTTAAGGAATAAATTGTGAATATAATAAGATTTAGGGTTCATTAGAGCTATTAAACCATAGATGGCATTTTGAGAATCATATGATTAGGCTATCAACTAGGTTAGGGTGGGTTGCCAATCCAGTGGGGATAGTCATTGTATATCCGGGTGTGATTAACATTGAGGATTACAATAAGTAATGGGACCAAGAAATGAATTTAGGATGGAGCCTGAGGCTCATCGATTATTAATTATGTAATTACCTATGATCGTGATAAGTATCGTGGGTGGATGTACTTTCAGACATTGATGGAATGTATAGTGATTGTTATACATACATTAAACTTTGGGTGATAACCCTAATGTTGGATGTATATATATACATATGATTTTGGGAGACTATTTATCATAAGAAAAATGGATGAATATTCTTCAAGTGAGGGATCGTATTCACATATCGAGGTAAACTAAATGAGTTTGTGGTGACGGCTTGTATATTGAGGATTATGTATACTTATAGCCGAGTTTAGATATCTTATACATATGAACGAGAATTAGTTTGTAAATATAGATATAAGGATATGTGAACATATGTATATATATATATCTATATAGATATTAATATATGGATATATTTATGTTGTGGATATACATGGTATGAATATCTAAATCGTATATGATGGTTTAATGTTTGATCATATGATGGGATCATATGGATGTATATATATTGTTCATGTGAATTATATATATACTTATGTGGTTAAGCATACCCCGCTCATGCTATCATTGGGAATTTCCGCGCAGAGGGTGAGCATCCTGGCTCCAGGAGCAGGGTGTGGATAGTCCCCAGGTCATAGTCGTCCAGTGTGTTATTATGTGATTTATATTTTCGGGGTGAGGCGTGGTGGGTATGTCTCGTCTCATTGACAGGTTAAGAGCTATGACCGCTTCTCGGGACGTTGTGTGTGTGTGTATGGCCCCGATGCCGGTGATATTGAGACCGATCGTGGTCCCCAGGATGGTATGTGAGTAATGCCCTGGAAGATGATAGCATGACGCAGTTTTATCAGCAATTTATATAGCCAGGTATATTATGTGTATGGCCATTGTACATCATATGTGGTATGTACACTTGGCTGCGGGAATGGATGATTGTATATATATATATGGTTAGAATAAATTCCTATATATATATATATTTATATATCCTATAGATGAAAGGATATGGAATCTTTGTGGAGTACGTCTTGGATGATTATGATGTACTAGATTGATAGGGGTTGATGTATCGCATTTAAGGAATATTTCGGTTACATCATCCCAAGGATATTATTGGAAATTTTAAGTTGTTTTTATATTATAACCTAAATTTGGTAGTTGTAATAGTATAAAATGGTATGTATGGCATAATGGATCTCTAGGATCGACATTGTTAAGGAGTAGTGTAACGGGGTGGTTCCTTGTTTGGATTTCGCTTTGCGAGACACCCCACGCACGAAACGTAGTGCAGTGTTGAGATTGGAGAGAAGTTTTGTCAATAATAATTTGTATGCATGTTACTTAGTAATTAAATCATATGATTAAACCCAATGGTATATGGTTAACATATAGAGAGTTATAATTGAATAAATTATAAACCGGAATCCATTAAGCCTAGTATGGCATACATGTTGTAAAAATAATTAAGTGTTTTTAGAAAGAGTGGATTCTTGGGTTATGATAGGAAGGCAGATCTCGTGGGTATAAGCTGGGCCTATGTTAAGTTAGGTTGTCCTTATAATTGGGGTAATTTAACTAAAATTCAGGACGCGTATAGGTGCGGGCCGTTAGATGAGAGGTGAGTTGGGGTTTCACGAGAGTGCGATTCCACTTTAATTATGAAATAAGTGCATCGATATTTATTATGCACGGTTAACACACTTGCTAAGTTTTTTCACATCTCGTTTATATGATATTGGGTAATTAGTCCTATATTATATAGTACCGATAGTTGGTGTTGAGACTGGGCCATCTAAAACTCCTGATTTAATGTAGTATATGGCTGGCCACCCGTTATTATTTTAAGCGGGGTGTTACAATGGTCAATCGTTCTTATAACCCCATAAAGAGTTTATAACTATGGGTGTGATGGTGATGACTACACTACTGGATGTACCGAAAATCATGTCGCCACCAACAGATTGCCAAACTTTGAATTGATTAATGAAAGTGAAGATTTGTTTGTACGTGTAGATTTTAAGGCCATTTGGATTGATAATAAAAAGTAAATGGAGTGTTAGTTGAGTTTTGTCTATGCTTAGAGTTATCAATGCTTTTTAAGGTGGTTGGGTGTTTTTTGTCATCGTATTATGTTGGTTTATGTTATCAAGAAAATTAATTTGAGATCTTATTATTATGAATTACTTTGGTTGAACATTATGCGGTTGTATATTGATTTGTTTCCTTTATTAACTTCCTAGTTATTTTACTTTAAACATTCACATGTATTTTGATTTGTTTAACTTCGATGAGAATGTTGGGAAATGGTTAAATGTAAGTTAGACATCATTTTCCTAATTTATTTATACTATGTATAAGTTCTATGTAATGAATACGCTTCCATCAATATATGCACCTAATATATTCACTTGTGATTGATTTTGTACCATAAGCATAAAAAGGAATGGATTCTAACAAAGGCGATGATTCTAATTCACAAGTAGAGAGAGAAATTCCAGGTTTGCGTCCCATATGTATGACCATTTAAGATATTTAAAAGAATTTAGTACATAACCTTTTCTTTCTTGATATTCGTAGTGATTATGTTTGTTGGCACGTATGAAAATCTGAATCTTATGAGCATATACTTCTTTGTATGAAGTTTTTAGTTTCGTATTATTTATATTGTGACGGGACGATGTTGATGCAAAGGTGGTTGTAGAAACTTCTTGTCAGAAAATTCACAATCATTTGGTATATAGTAAGATCAGAACTTTATTTCCTCACCTTTTGAAAGCAAAGAACTAGAATCCTAATTCTCTTGTCAGCATACATTTGCATCTTGCTTCTTTAATTTCTATTGTTGACTACTTATTTTGTATCAACCAAGAAATGCTTCAGCTATCTTTCAACAACTTTACGTTGTCTCAACGTAGTCTACTAGGTATGAAGCAAAACATAGAATTTGTGTTTCATGATTTTGATTATATGTTCAGACTTGTTTCATAAAACATACACTCAATCATTTATTTTAAAAGTACAGTGGGCCCTTACTTATGGTGCTTGCTTAACAGTGTACGACCAAAGAGAAGACACGTACTGCTAGTTTTTACATATAGTGCTTGATTATTGGTTCCTCGTATATAAATGCATCAGTTAATATTACCACCCTGGAACCCTTTTGGCCAGACATTAGAACGTTGCATACTCAACACCATTCAGATTTAGAGCCCACTCCACCCTCCTAGAAAATGGGATAAACTAAAACCCCAATAGCTACACCTTCTCATTTGACACGAGGTCGAATTGTTCCTTTGTATGCTAGTAGTAGCTTGTCCTTATAAAATTGCGTATTGCTAATAATTTGAATATTGAAGCTTATAATATATGAATTTGATCCACCATGTTTGATTAATTGGGAATGTTACATGACATAATGGTCATCTATTGGTTTCATGGATTTTTATTTACAATTACACCCCACTTTTCTATTTAAACAAACTTGGAAAAAATATCATCCAATGGTACTATGAAGTGACACATAACAGTAATAAATACTCAACATGAATACAATGTACCCCACATGTCCCTTATTACGATAATACGTATAGTTATATTGTGTCTTTATTAATGTTAAACACTAACATGTAAAACTTAACGATGCAATATTTCATCTAAAAAATCATGTTACTAAGTGTTCATTATTTACAGGTTTAATGATACATAATGACTGTAAAGTGGGTGATCGCTTAAATAAACTCTGATACCAATTTGTAAATGCGGTGTGATACTAATTAAACCGAATTCACAAGTTTCCAATTTAGACTTATTTAATTGGAGTCAATTTTTAAACCAGATTAGTTTAGCCCTAAAACATGCATCTACGTGGGTGAAATTAAATCATCATAAACAAAATTTCTAACTCACAGATTTCAGGAAAAAAAACCTTTCAGGTAAAACCTTTATTTCACTATGTAAAATAAATCGCAACTTACATACACAATGAAATTCGCAATGATTATTCCTTAGAACAATCACATAGACATGCAACCTAGAGTCAGCAATGGAACAACCGCATCAGTCCACACGAACACGCAGTCCCAATCAGTTAGGAACACCCACGAGCACTCCCAATCGACACGCAGTTGTAGTCAGCCATAGAGATAACACTCCATAAAGAAATGACTTTACCAAAGTTGTATCTTAGGTTCCAAAAAAAATCACATAAAAATTGGGATGTTTTGTGAATTAGAAACAAAAAGGATTAAACCCTTAATCGAAGAAGACTAAGAATTCTGCTGGTTTGCAGTTTGTGCAGAATGAAAAACTTTTGGTCTTCTTAACGAAAATTGAGTAGTTTAACACACTTTATATAAAAAACTTAAGTCCGCGCATCTCTCAAATGAAACAACAATGTCGCTCGAACGAATTCGCGCGACAGGCCAATGTCGCTTGAACGATATGCCTCTGTCACTTGAAAAACTAGCGTAAAAAATAAATTTTTTATTTCATCAATAACTCCGTCTCAACACTCAGAAAAAATTCTTTAACGAAAAACTCCGCTTCAACACTTGGAAAATATTTTAGAAAAATTATCCCAACACTCTAAGTGAACTGTTAAGGTATTTAAACACAACCTTATCAAAATTAATCTCGCGGAGGCTTGAATATTGAAGAGCGTTGATATTCTGATCCGTCTTGATGCATGATTGAACTTGAATAAGTCTTCGACGGTTGTAGTGGTATATGACATACTCAAATGTAAAAAGTACTTATAAAATATGTCCTTATAATGGCAAAACTTTCCCACTTTCGTGGGTAAGAAGTATCTATAATTCCAACAGACATTGACATCTTATTTTGGCAAGAAATTGAAAAGATTTTCTATTATTATTATTATTATTATTATTATTATTATTATTATTATTATTATTATTATTATTATTATTATTATTATTATTATTATTATTATTATTATTATTATTATTATTATTATTATTATTATTATTATTATTATTATTATTATTATTATTATTATTATTATTATTATAGACTATCGTTTACAATAAGAAATCATTTTTGAATCCTTTCTAAAAGATTAATTTCTTTACAACTTCCCCAATACTTCAAGACTATTTGACTTATAATAACATATATACATGTAACAAGTTAGCAAAAAGTTGTACAAATAAAATTAAGAGCATTTACATGTTCTACATGTTATAAGCATTCAGTGTTCTACATGGCATTAGATGCAAGATTTACTGTTACGTACACTTACTTCAATACATCTTATTAACATTTATTACTATGTACACTTACCTCAATTGTTATTCATCGATATGTTCTACACGACATGTTGTGGAGCACTTTATTCATCAACATGTACACTTTTTTTTCTCCATTTTGTTCTCTCTTGAATCATGGTTTGTTTAGTTAGGTTTTACATAATTTCTTTTGGGATTGTCCTAGTTTCCCTGTTTGGTTACTGAGAAAGTTTGGGCAATGCAATGCAATGTAATTGAATTTTTAGCTGGTTTTTCTACACTAGAATCTTGATTTCTTTAGCTGGTTTTCTATACTTGTTTATGTCCTTAATTTTATTGGGTAATTATTTTTATAATTTAGTCAATTTTCATAGTTTCATCTATGTTTCTTCGATTACCACGATTTGGTTGCTGAGAAAGTTGGGGCAATATGATGTAATTGAATTTATAGTTCATTATGAATAATTTTCATCTTATCCATTGATTTCCCTGCTTTGATTTTGTATTCATTTTTCATCTTATATTTTTTTTTTAGATTTTTACAAAATTGTTCATAGAGTAAATTGCATAAAAAGATTTTGAATAGTGGTATATATGGTTTGAGACGTGCAAAACACTTAGGAAAAAAAGTATTGCTTAATGTTATTTATATTGAATCTGATTTAAGTCCTTGCAGTTCATTTACCTTTGTAATAGCCTAATGGTAAGGTTTAAACATGTTTTTTGTGGTTCCCGATCAAATGGAATCATATAGTTCATGAGATAAAGCATAGGCGTCTCGTTGTCTCTCTATTGGGGTATGCAACTGTAACACCCTGTGTTTTAATAATTATTTTAATTAATTAATTAAAATTTGGGAGAAAAATAAAATTTTGGATTTAATGATTTTTATAAATTAAATATGCTGGTTTTAAAATTTGAAGAATAGAATTTCAATCGGAATTAAAATCGGATTTAAAATGGAGTTTTATTAATTTTTTAATTTTTGCCTTATATAATTTTTTGTGGGGGAACTGCCGCTAGATTAGCTCGATCGATCGATTGACCCTGGGAGTCGATCGATCAATCTGTCAGGTTTTGGCGCAGTCGGCTTCTTAATTTTAGAGATTAAGTGGGTTTAGGATTCTTAATTGGTATATAACCATTCTAATTTGCGGGGAGACTTCTCATAATAACTTTTTCCCAAGTTTTTCACCAGAGAGCTCTTCCAAAAGTTTTCCTCTCCACCATAATCATCAACCTCCAACTTAATCAAGTTTTTATCACAGGTTTTGAAGGCTTAATTGGGGTTTCATCAAGTTTGTCCAAGAACAATTATTTGCTAATTTTTCGAGAGATATCCACATTTCTAATCAGATTTTCAAATCGATCTTCACTCACGCATGAATACTCTATTCCTTTCCTTTTGTATTAAGCGTTTTAAGTGTCTCCGAAACCATTATTTATATGTTTTTCTTAAAAGTAATTAGTAACGTAATTAGAGAAAGTGGACATTAAATTTTGGGACTGTTTTTATGAAATTTTAAATATGATTTAATCCTTGAAATCCTTGGATTTAATCCTTGAAATCCTTGGGTGTGTAGGTTAGATTTTTGGGTTTTTGTGGTTTTGGGTGTAAGTTCTCATGTAAGAATTTTGGGGGGTAGGGTGGGGGGTTATTTATATAGTTAATGGAACGTGCTCACACTTATAAAAAGTAGATGATTTATAAAAGAAAACGATTACGTCATATTGAAAATTATTGCATGTTAATTTATTTAATATTTTTGAATGAAAATAATTATGTTGAAATCAACGACGATGTTATTAGTTGATTTAAATTAAATTGGGACCCTTATGATTCAATTGCTACGCTGTGCATATTTAATTGTGTTTTGCGTGATTTATTTTATTCACGTTTGCCATAACGGGGACGAGGGGCTTTTGGGATAGTATATTTCTCAACCCTATTTTAGAATGCTTTTTAGGTATGGGACTAGTGGGTAGGCCTTGGTTATAATTTATACTTGCTAGCTACGAGACTAGTTAGTGTAAATTCATGGGGATCTTATATTTCGGGGTGGGACAGATTTTTATGTTATATCGACATTCCGCTAGCCTAAGCATGAGACTAGGACGGGTTTTCTCTTGGTGATTCATCTTATATGTATGATAGGATATATGTATATTTGGGGACCCTAGGTATGGGACTAAGGGGTATTTTGAGGACCTCACATCGATAAAAAGGGTGGGGTGGTTTGATAATTTTAAAATTGAGAATTGAGAATTAATACCTAAGATAATATGACGAGTATTAAAATATGGGCGACATAAATAGCTAGGGCCAATAGTTTAAACGGGCCAGCCAGCATTTTATATCGTGTCGTGCGTGGAACCTTGTCAAATTGCGGGATCGACAGTTTAAACGGATCAACAGTCGTTTTGACAAGGGGAGGCATATAAATTTGGTGGAAATTACCAACCGGGGTGAAAGGACCGCCATAATAAAAAGTGAAAACAATGATGATGTGAGTTAATTTAATTAAATTAACAATTTGGGACTGTGGGATATTTAAAAGGATATTGGTGTAATTTTATAAGAATCTTTGGGGGTGGTTAGTAATTTACCTTTCATGCGTTTAATTATCTCGTATTAATTAAAATACTCTATTATGATATTTATTGCGTATAATGTTATTGTCTGGGTTCATGGACCCTATTTGAGGGGAGTAGTGTGTATTCATGCTCGGGGCTCTGACTGATCGAGTGGAAAAATCGAGCGTCTGTGTAATACGCTAGTCGTTGTTATTGGCTTCCAACCTCAATACAAAAAACCTAAACTTGTAACTACACTCTTAAGGAGTATAGTGGTGAGTCTGGGTATCGAATCCACGGGGAGTTAGGACGTGTGAACGTGACGACAAAGGTAAGGTAGTTTAATCCTAAAGTTGATGTTAAAAGAAAAGAAAAGAAAAAGATGATTGATTTTTGGATTTTACCTATGAATTAACTAAATTCAATTAAATTAACTTACGCATGCAAAATTAACTAACTAAGAAGGAATTAATATGAATGAAGAAATGGGTTAAGAATACACTCCCCCAAATCCTAGTGTGTATGCCAGTACAAAATTAGTCATAAATTAGATAATTGATCAGACCCAGTCTTTAGTACTCCAAAGCATTACATATATGAGGTTCAAGACCGCATCATACATAATCAAAGAATGAGTAAAGCAGTGTTGCAATAGTTCACGCGCGTTGCATCCTGAAGCACCCCGGTTACCTAGGGCAAACGAGGTCAAAAGATCTACAATGGTTGTGAACTTATACTACACGATCTAATCACTTATTTAATTTAGAGGACAAATTTTATATCAATGCATACCACATCGGGTTGGGTTCATGCATCCCCACCCCTAAAACTTAGCTTAACATGATTAAAATAAAAGAAAACTTAAAACTGAAAGTGCAGGAATTCATAACTAAATCTAGAAAATTGAGAACATGACTTGAATTGGGATTGGAAAACTAGAGAGCAACAATTAATTAAACTAACTATGAAAGCAGTAAAAACAATAAATTAAAATTACTTTCAATGGATGAATGATGAATCTTGAATAGATCTTTGAATCTTGAATAGTAGCCAAACTTCAAAACTAGGGTTCTTGGATACAAGAATCCTTTAAAAACTAACTACCAAGAAACCTTATCTACTAGCCTCCTACAATGTGATGTAACAAACCTCCTCTTCTTCCTACTAGGGTTTGCCCTTTTATACATCTAAAAAATGATTCTTCCCATGCCTTTCCACGTTTTACAACTAATAAAAAGGAATTATACAAGAAATTTCAAGAATTGAAACTCTTCAGCTTCCAGAATTAATTTCAACTTTTGACTTTGTGTCTCCAACTTTAAACGGGCATAACTTCTTCACTGTAGCTCGGATTTGGGTGTCGTTTTTCCAATGTTCTTGTAATTTAGAGCTCTTCAACTTTCTAGATTTCCCCACCTTCGGAATATGGTTGTAAAATTATGAAAATGCCCTTCAACTCTTCGTTTCTTGGTTTCTTTCACTGTTTTGCATTCTCTTTCGCACTAATTTGCATGAAATACCTGTAAAATACATAAGAGATACACAAAATAGGAAGTACTTGCCAAAAAGGGTTAGTAGCATAAATATAAGACAAATCCAAGCTATTTACAATGCACGGGATCATAAAAATACCGAAATTAAGGGGATAAGTGTGAAGAATTTATGCCTAATCACTGACCTCATGCGTTGACTAACTTTTTAAGGTTTTAGTGATGGAGTAGCTGCATAGGATTTATCGGATATCGTTTGGAGGTGCAGCTGGAGTTTCTTTTATTTACTGCTTTATTAGTTTAGACTTTTCTTTCCTTCGTATTTCATTATGAGACTTCATTTCGGTTTTGTTGGGACATTCGGTTCCAAAGTTGCTTAAGGATTTCAGTTCGAGTATTTACAGTCAGTTGATTATTCAGATTTCAAATTTATTCATATTTTGGAGATTGGATTTAATTGGAGTTTAACCTGTGATGGCTTTTATAGTACTTTTATTCTCTAGGATTTATTATTATTCATCTTGTGGATTGATTTTATATGTCTCATATCTGTTACATGCTGAGAATGGTATTTATTTAGTAGTGCCCAACGTAGTTTGGCGGCGGTGGCTAGCCACCCATTGTCTCAATTTTTTTTTTTTTTTTTTGGGGGGGGGGGGGGGAGGTGTTACAGATGGTATCAGAGCATGATTTTAGGTCTCATAGGTTATGAGTCCGTCTTAGTTTTTGAGTTGCTTATCTTTAATTCCTTTTGATGATTTTTACTCCTAGTCATATACAATTAAATAAATATCTAATCAGAGATATTTAATAGCACGCACAACACACACACACACACACACACACACACACACACACACACACACACATATATATATATATATATATATATATATATATATATATATATATATATATATATATATATATATATATATATATATCATTAACCTCGGCTTCACCGTGTACTCACAACCCGTAACACTAGCCTGTAATTTCATGAGTCTCTGGCCTGACTCAACTAAATAAAATTTTCTCACTTATTAAATTATCATTATCTCGAGTCTATGGTCCGACTCTAATTTAATTAATTTCACATTAATTAATTTAATACTTTCCCCGAGTTTATGATCCGACTCTAATATAATTACTTTACACATTAATTTATATAATAATTGCCCGAGTCTATGATCCGACTCTCATTTAATCAATTTACACATTAATTAATTAACTCTCAGCTGAGTCTGTGATCTGACTCTCATTTAATTAATTACACATTAATTAATTAATACCAATCCGAGTCTGTGGTCCGACTCTCATTTAATTAACTTACACATTAATTAATTTATTACCTTCCCGAGCCTACAACCTGACTCTAAGCTAATTAATTATACATTAATTAAATTAATACTTTCCCGAGTTTACAACCCGATTCTACTTTAATTAATTAACACATTAATTAATTTAATTCTTTCCCGAGTCTGCAGTTCGACTCTAATTTAATTAATTACACATTAATTAATTTAATACTTTCCCGAGTCTATAGTCCGACTCTAATTTAATTAATTACACATTAATTAATTTAATACATTTCCGAGTCTACAGCTCGACTCTAATTTAATTAATTATACATTAATTAATTTAATACTTGGTGTCGCCCAACCATTATACCCGGACTCGCTCGCTTGGCCCGTAACTTAAAATTTTTCGAGTCTATGTTTTTCCCCATAACTAATTTATTTCGCCTCAATTCCTTTAATAATGTAGCGTCACCCAACTACAATACCCGAATATTATTCCTCGGCCCAACCTCAATACTTAAGAATTATTTCCCGAAATTCGTTCATCTCATGACATACCATTTTCACCCTCCTAAACCCAATTATATCACCCTATATTTGTTAAGGAAATATGTGCCACATATGAATTTATCACTAAATAAAATTAGGGAATTAATCTTAAATAAATTTCTCTTTATATACAACACTGGCTGAACTGTCAAATTTTTGGTAGCGTCGATCGATCGATCCCCCTGGGTCGATCGATCGAACAGGTGATCGTCTTCCCCGACTTGCTGTTTCATCCATTAACGAACTCTTAAGCTTTTGTTTCTTCCCAAACCTTTACCCAAATCACAACCAACATATTCTCCATTCAAGAAAAGGTTCTAAACACCCTAGAGACCTTAATCCATCAACAAATTTATACAAAACCCTAAGTATATCCGATTTGGGTTTTTCACCCGGGTCTCGTTCTACCAAATCTGACCCCACCATATTCAGTCCATTTAATTACTAATACATATGGTAATCCACTCTACAATTTAATCTTAACAGTCCCAAATCATGACCTAAGATCCTTTGAGTAATTAAATCTAACCATTACTCTAATTTCAGAAAACCCAATTTTAATTATGGTTACACACCCAAAATGAATTTTTATACACACACACTATGATATGAATTGATTATCATCAATTTAGGAATCACAACAATTAACCACTTGCCTAGAATTGTTCGTAGAGTCTGTTCCGTTGGTGTAGTCCCTTAATTTGGCTCCAATAATCCCCAATTGGCTCTTGATTTGCTTTCCCCCAATTTCCCTCTCAAGCCTTAGGTTTAGAATTAGTGTTTACTGTCGTTTAACACTTTCCCAAATTAGGTTAAAATCCTTAATCCCGTTTATGGCCACATGGGCCTAATTAAAATAGCCCAAGTCACCCCGTGTGGGCCCGGCTATGCCCAAAAATGCCCCGAAATCCACTTACTACCCCCGGATAATCTTTTCTGACTATCTCAACCCATCCGGACTCAAACGCGCACTCAGAATTTCCATCCGAAATACTTTTTGACATTTCCAAATTTCGACCTCAAAATGCGACACACGAGATTTTGAATAATTAAACTTAAAAGTCGTCAATTATAAATAATTCGGCTCACTCCAATAAATTCTCCAACTCATGAATTTAAGTTTCTCCAATTTAAATATTTTTATAACTCCCAAAATAATTAAATATTAAATCCTCAAAATTACGGGGTGTTACAGGGTATTAACCTAGAAATTATCAAAACTACAAAACATATGTTGAGTAATCGATTTGACATGAAAGATTTAGGAATCGCCGATGTTATTTTAGGAATTAAAATTTCTAAAATATCGTCTGGACTTATATTATCTCAACCTCATTACATAGGGAAAGTATTTGAAAAATTCAAGAAGTATGATATCAGTCCTACCAAGACCCCCGTAGATGTAAATTTACATCGAGCAAGAAATAATGGTGAAAGAATATCTTAACTAGAGTACTCTCGTATTATCGACGGTTTAATGTATATCATGAACTGTACACGACCGGACATATCATACTCGATAAGTAATATAAGTTGATATATGAGTAATCCAGGGAGAGATCATTGGAAGGCGATATTAAGAGTTTTGGGTTATTTAAAATATACTCAAAACTATGGACTGCACTATAATACCCCATGAATTTAGGACTGAAGATTTAATTATTTTTGGGAGAAATAATACTTATTTAAATTGGAGAATTTTAATTTGGCAATTGAGGTCAAATTTGAGGATGTTAGAAAGTATTTCGAATGATGAATATGAGTGTGCGGTTGATCCCGGATGGGTCAAGATAGTCAAAATGACTGCACTTGGGTCTTATTTAGGTTTCAAAATATTTTAAGTTCGTTTGACTCGAATTGAAGTAACCGAGTCATTTAAAGTGTGTATTATCATTTAAAGTCGGGTATTTTGGAGATAAGGCTCAAAAAAATCCTCCTTGAGATTGAGGAGCCCTAGAAATAAAGAGATAAGAGGAAAGGAAGAAGAGAATTAGAAGAAAAGCTTGGGGATTCCGGCCAATACACGATTTCGAGGAAGATTCAGACTCTATAACTTTGAGACAAGTGATTAAACTTGCTAAATAATTCTTGTGTGTCATTTATCTCATGATTTGTGGATAAAATTAGGGATTTTGGGTTATTATGTCAAAAACCTAATTTTTTTATTAAATCTTGTATTTGAGGTGTGGGTATATGGATTTAAGGTTTTAAATTTTGTTGGGTAGAAATATAATGAGTTTTAATGTTAGAAATATGTTTGGGTTGAAGAAGAATGAAGACAAGATGATAAATGTGATTTTCGAAAATTTTGGTTTTTGGAGAAAATAAGCCATTTTCGTAGCTTCTGAACAAGACGAATCGATTTGGACCCTTTTTGAATCGATTCAGAATGTTGCAGAGTTATAGGTCCGAGTGATCGAATCGATTCGGACCCAAAGCTGAATCGATTCGGCCTAAGACAGACTTACAGGTCCTTTGGATCAAATCGATTCGCATTAGGGGCGAATCGATTCGCTTTGAGGATCGAATCGATTCGGACTGGGCCGAATCGATTCGAAAATAAGGCTATTTTACGAGGTTTTTTTAGAATGAGTTTCGCTTCGCTCCGTTTGGGTTTATCGATTTGGAACCTTTATATATGTTTTGAGAAGTATGTTTTGGATACTTTTAGGGAGTTTCACATATGAGGAAATATTGGGGGCGTATCGAGTTCTTTCAAGACAGTGCAAATTGAAGACAAGTGGGAAATCCAACTATTATCGAGTTTCCTGTTTGGAGAAAATTATGGGTCAATAAGAGAGAGGCAGGATGCACTTAGAGATATTGAACTTTTAGATTAAATCACAAATGTGATAATGTTAATGGTTCGTATGATCATCTGAACCATCATCTAAATTGGGAATGTTTTAGCTTAGTACCGACCAGAATGAGTTGTGTTTATACTTATAGTCGGGTTACTCACTATATATCAGTGTGTATATATATATATAGATGGTGTGAATGTATAGACCTTGTGTTATGGTTTGCACATATATGATGTGATTGTATGTATATCTAGTGTGGATGATATATATATACTTATTGTGTGAGCATACCCTCCAGTGCTATCATGGGAAGTTGCGCGATGTGGGTGAGGCCCCTGGCTTGAGGAGGAGGGTGCGTATAGTCCCTAGGTCATACTCGTCAATTATTTATTGCTTGATTTTATTATGGGTGAGAAGTCTTGGGTATGATTCGTTCTCACTTTCAGGTTCGAAACTATGACCGCTTCCTATACGTTGTGATATTTTTTTACCAGGGCAGTGTGATAATAATTCGGTGGCTGGTAACTCGGGATAAAGGGAGTAATTCGTGGAAGATGATAGCATTATGAAGTATTTTTATATCCATAAGTGATTGGGTTTTGGATACTTAAATGTACGTTAAGCGTGTTATGTGTACTTGCTTGTTAGGGTTGAATGATTGTGTTTTATAACTAGAATGATGTTATATAGACCCTAAAGGTTCGGTGCAATATCATACCTGTGTAATTATATATTATTTCTCATCATAAGTAGTCGAAGTTATGTGTTGGGTACCTAGGGCGTAATGGATCTCAATGACCAACATTGTCAAGGAGTAGTGTATCGGGGGGTTCCTTATTTGGATTTCGCTCCGCAAGACGTCCCACGCACGAAATGTAGTGAAATGTTGAGAGTTGGGAGAAGTTTAGTCCTTAGCATTTGGATGCTAATAACTTGTTTAAGCTAATAACTAGATTCGGATCTATTCTAGTAAGATTTATATGTATATATATATATATATATATATATATATATATATATATATATATATATATATATATATATATATATATATATATATATATATATATATATATGTTAACATAAGTTTAGATGCACACGTGGGTTAAGGTAAAATATGAAGTTTATGGTTATGTTTTAGATGATGGGTTATGCGAGAGTGGACTAGGCGTAGGTTAGATTGAATTGTCCCTAGAATGTGATGGGTAGTTATTTGAGGACCATGTGCATACGTTTAGGTGCGCGCTTTAGTTGATGGGCGAGTTGGATTTTCAGGAGAGTGCGACTCCACTTTAATCATGTTATAGTGCATTTATAATTATTATGCATTTTAATGCACTTGCTAAAATATTTTCACACCTCGGGCTATGACTCGTTTATCTTTTTCTCTTTCAATATATATATATATATATTGTATTATATTATAGGTGTCCCACCTCAAGGACGCCAATGATGCTTTTTCATCCAGTATTCTCAGAGTCGTGGAAGATGCGAACTATTGCGGGATTTTGCTATAGTCGTTTCCTATCTTTTGTAAATCTAGTTTAGGATTCAGTTGGTACATCGGGTTTACACCCAAGGGTTCTCTGTGTAGCACTTTTATATTTCTTTCCTCGGGATGGTGTATTGTCTGTGACCCAACAACATATTTGGGTATTTCCTTTTGTGTATTTCTGGCGTACTATAGAACTATTCCCTTTTATTTTATCATGTGTGTGTACATTATCATGTTTCGTAGTTATTATGTTGTTGGTCGATTGATGTTTATTATATGTTTAATTTTTTTTGGCACCCGCTTTTTATAGTATTGGGTAGTTAGCTATGTTTATTTTAGTATCGACAGTAGATGCTGAGAATGATCCACTTAAGATTCTTGATTAATTATAGTAAAGGGCTCGCCACCCGTTATTCTTTTAAGAGGGGTGTTAGATGCACTATTCAAGATATCCAGTTGTGCTTGAAGGACAGTACGATGCAAATTAGATATATAATACAAAGGACTCTAAGTCTACGAATGGATATGTGTTTACCCTTGGAGGTGCAACCCTATCTTGGAAATCCTCTAAGAATGCGTGATATCGATTAATTATTTAATTCACAAATTTCCAATTTAAAACTTATTTAATTAGATTCAATCTTAAATCAAAATTATATTAAACCCTAATCATACATATATGTGGATAAATTAAACATTCAATCACAAATCAAGCGACAAATAAGATTTAGGAAACAAACCCCTTTCGGGTAAAACCTTTTATTTCACTATCTAACGTAAATCGTAGACCGCAAAATCTGCAATGAATATCCCACAAAAAATTCACATAGACCGCAACCTAGCACTAGTAGTGAATACCCTCGAGTATCCCCAATGACCACAATCGTTAGCAAATAGCCCTCGCAAGAACTATCAATCCAGCAATAGATAAATCCTTCTCTATAAGAGAAACTTCGACAAGAAGTGGTTTTGGGTTCCAAATTAATTCACAAACATATATGGGATCTTTTGGGTTTTTTGCCCTAAAAGTGAAGACTAAAATTTTGTAGATTCACAGTTTTCGTTTGGCAAAAGTCTTAATGAAAAAGTCTTCCAAAACAAATATTTATAGTAGAACAAATCACTTGAGGCGGCGGAGGTCATTTGAACGACTTCTCAATGTCGCCTGAACGACATTGGATGTCGTTAGTAGCGACCGAAGAAACGATTTGTAAATATACAAAACAATGTGTGGTCGTTTGAAGCAATAAAGGAACGACCCTTCGTGCGGCCTATCAAATGACATGTGATGTCATTAGAAGGGGTCATTTGAATGACATTGCCTTGTCGTTTGAATGACAAGAGAAAAAAATAGATATTTTAAAAGCTCGCCTACAGTTCTTCAAAAAATTATTTTTACTTAGAAAAATGCCTCATTTTGATTAAAAACATATGCAAAAAATATCCCAATACTATTGTAAACCAAATTCAAAACTTAAACATAATTCTTACAAAAATTAATCTGGTAGATGTCCGTTGTTGAAGAAATTTTATATTAGGATCCGTCGTCTTGAAGAAATGATCGTGAGCTTCCTTTTACGGTTGTAGCGGTATACGACATACTCTATGTAAAATCAGGACTATGGAAATCACGTCCTTACAAATCTCATCATATGTCTATGTCGGTACAAAATAAAAATAATTCAAATTATCAATCAAATGCCTATACAAATCTAATAGCCTCCCATTAACCCAAAAGTGGAAAGATACTAAAATGAAAGTCTTCAAAAAATCTTGAACATTAAATCTCTTCAAATCAAATCTCTTTGCTTTCCTTGCGCTTCTTTTGTGTTCTTTCCAAATGATCATCAAAGTTCTACACACAATAAACAAAGCAAATACCTTAGTGACCTATCGAGTTTGAAATGAGATAAGCATAAATCAAATATAAAATCAAATCAAGTCAAAACTCAAATCTCCCCCTTAATACAAACACTCACTCCATCATTCATAATTCGTTCTCCCCCTTTTTATTTGTCTGAAACAGATAAGGAAAAGAATAAACAAAATAAATGTGGAGTGCTATGACAATCATAGAAAATGTAAATAATTACGCTCATGCAAGGATATACTCAAAAGGCATTCACAATCTCTTTTGATTTTTCAAATTTCTTAAGAAAAGATGATTTACAAAAACAACACACACTATGAATTTACACTAAGATAACCAAATCGTGGAAATAGAATGAACGGATGTGAACATATTTGATAGGAAAATCAACTCTAACATTCATAACATATGTGCATAATGAAATGGATAATCCTAACGAATGAACTCAAAATCATCCTTAGGTGTAAAAATTGTTGAATTCAAATGACATCAACTCAATCTAATCAACAAATCAAAGTCTAAAATGATTTCCACACCAATAACGTCTAAAACTATATAATGCTTTTTCAAGACTTTGTCAGGGCGTGCAATCCCATTGATTTATTTCCAACCAAACTCCCTCATGTATAATAATGATAATATTTTTCTATTCAATTATTTCCTTTTGAATGATCATATCAAACTAAACTATTTTGGCCTTGGCTACTTTTTAAAATGCCACACTTTTTTTATCTCTTTTTCAAATGATGACTTTCATGCAAAGGTTATTTGATCAATTCGTACCCATTTCCTGTGTATAATCATCATATTTTTATATTAAACAAATTCTTCATGGGCAACGGTTACATGCACTACTTTTATTGTCAAGTTTTATCGCATATGGTTCATTTTAAAGACATGATTGAGATGAAAACACTTCGACTAATATGTGATAGACAAGCACAATAATAAAGTAAATCTGTGTAAGTGTGCATTAAAGGAAATCATGAGTCAAACATGTAGAAAGTAATCTCAAATCTCATCTTAATGACTCCAAACATTATAAAGCACACGAATGAAATGATGTATCGTCTCAAAACACTATCAAATAGTCACATGGATATGGTATGATGTTGTGACTTGGTCATCCTAAATGTCCATCCATAACCAGTGTAAAACGAAATACAAAAATCATTTTGTCTTTTTCCAAAAAAATTATCAAAATAAAATCTTTTTGGCTTTTTCTATTTTTTCTCTAAAAAACATAAAATCTTTTTGTATTTTTTTCAAAAACAAAAATCTTTTTGGGGTTTTCGAAAAATATATCAAAATGGAAAAAAATTAATACAAAAGTGGTACACACTAATAATAGACATAAAATATCATCATGAAAATCATCCTATGCTAGAAAACAAGTCTGAACCTCAACCATTAGGTATGGAGGTGTTTTCCAAAGGTGGTGATATCCTATGAAGAACATCCATCAAATCATGTGAAATTTTGACTGAATACTCAACTTTCTCTCTAAAATGATCAAATCCTTCTGTGATATGCAGGAGCATGTGAAGTATCATGCGTTGGTTTGCATGTGGGAACACATGTAGTAGTATAACGAGGTAAAACCTATGAGACACACAACCTAACTTCAAGTAAAATTACCTAAGGTTTACTTTCTTCTTTCAATGGGAACAAACAAAAACGGTTCTAGGAACACCTTTCTCATAACAATTAGGACGCACTCTCCTACGAAGAAACAGACACCTAGGTGGGTTAGGTTGAGAGGCATACGGATCTATCACAAACTCGAAAATCGGCTCAGGTGCAACATGGGAAGTATATGCACCATCATAACCTATTCCTAATCTTACAACATTACCTAAAGCAGTACCAAGGAGCATCCTTCCAACGTTCTTAGATGTATCCTCTATAATAAACTTGACCTCCCGGGCACGTTTGAGATCTCTCTCGAGTTGGGACACACGGGATTCAAGTTCACTCTTTTCCCGGCCTAAGACGATAAAATGATCACTTAAAGAAACCTTCACCTTCTCAAGTTGACTCGTCGACGCCTCACATCCCCTCAGAATTTCTATCTCTCTCTCCAAATCTAACACCTTAATACCTAACTCCTTATTCAATTTCTTTGTCTTTAAGGTCTCGGCATATAAATCTCTAAATGATTTTTGGAGATCTCTTTCACCCTCACTTTCAATCACACTATCACACTCACTAGAAACACTTAAATCATCATAGGGGCTATTACGTATAGAAGTGTCCTCACTGCCGTAGGACAAACTATATGTGCTCACATGACTAGCCAAAATGGCAACACACATACCTTGTGATGATTCATTACTGGAATCATTCACCTCCTAGTCACTATCAGTAAGAGTGGATGACATGGCAATTGTATTGCCCTTTCTCTTTAGCATAGTGGGACATTCAAACTCTTTGTGCCCTTTGCCCTTGCACTCAAAACATCTCGTCTTTTCCTTTTTCTCACTGCTCTCTTTGGCCTCTTATTTCTTTTTATTTTTCTCAAACATCCTTTTATTGGATGAATTTTTTTTGAAAAATTTGAGAAATTCTTTAAAATTTTTAGCAAACATGGCCACATTATCAAAATCAGACTCTCCATCAGACTTGGACTCATAAAATCTCTCTTTATTATTCTTCTCTTTCTTCCTAGACACTTCCTCACCTTTTATAGATTGTGCCTTAAGTGCAATCCCTCTATCCTTGGGCTTAATGATTTTGGAAAACATGTCGATCTCATAAGTTTGATGGTTTCCTATGAATTCTTCTAACCTAAGTGTATCTAATATTCCTAAAGAATTTAAAATAGTAACCTTGGGAATAAAACGGGATGGGAGATACCTCAATTTTTTTTAACAACCCTCGTCTCCTCAATTTTCTTACCCAAATTAAAACTCGTATTGACTATGTCTGACAACTTAGCATAAATCTCATGAAAACACTTGGACTCTAACATGGTGATAGTCTCAAACTGGGTGGCCAAATTTTGTAACTTAGACGCCTTAACCGCGTTGGTACCATTATGTGTCAATTGGAGGATATCCCATGCCTCTTTAGACGTGATGCACCTCATAATACGAAGGAACTTATCAGGGGTGATGGCTCCAAAAATAGCGCTAAGGCTACGGGAGTTATATGTACTCCATTTAAAATCATCATCATTCCAATCAGACACAAGTTTGGGATTGGTGACATTTTCAACGATGACAGTGTGAGGAGACCACCCTCTTTCACAAACGATCCAGATATGTTCATTAATAGCCTTTAAAACAGATGTCATGCGGCTTTCTAAAGGCATAATTCGTGCAATCAAAGACGTGCGACTGATTATATAAGTTCTCCATCGGAAAAATTATGAAAATTTTCAAAATCAGATTGAAAAAAAATCGATATCATAAAAAAATTTGCGGAAAAAGAATCACTCGATAATTTAAAGAAACTCGCTTTGGTATCAATTTGTCAACATGAGTAATCAAAAGGTATCAGTCTGAAAGACAAAAAAAAAATTAGAATCACTCAATAACTTGGAGCAACCTGCTCTAATACCAATTTGAGAATGCGTGATATCAATTAATTATTTAATTCACAAATTTTCAATTTAAAACTTATTTAATTAGAGTTAATCTTCAGTCCAAATTTTATTAAACCCTAATCATGCATCTATGTTGATAAATTAAACATTCAATCACAAATCAAGCGACAAACAAGATTCAGGAAACAAACCCTTTCGGGTAAAACCTTTTATTTTACTATCTAACATAAATCGCAACTTACAATTACATAGCAAAATCTGCAATGAATCTCCCACAAAAAATCCACATAGACCACAGCCAAGCACCAACAGTGAATACCCTCGAGATCCCCAATGACTGCAGTCGTCAGCAAATAGTCCCCGCAAGAACTATCAATCTAGCAGTAGGGAAATCCATATCTACAAGAGAAACATTGACAAGAAGTGGTTTTGGGTTCCAAATTAATTCACAAACATATATGGGGTCATTTGGCTAATAAAAAATAAGGTTTTGTGCCCTAAAAGTGAAGACTAAAATTCTAAAGATTCGCAGTTTTCGTTTGTCAAAAGTCTTAATGAAAACGTCTTCCCAAATAGGTATTTATAGAAAAACAAAACACTTGAGGTGGCAGAGGTCGTTCGAACGACTTATGAATGTCATTTGAACGACATTGGACGTCGTTAGTAGCGACCTCAAAAAAGACCTGTAAAAATACAAAACAGTACGTGGTCGTTTGAAGCAATAATGGAGCGACCCTTCACGCGAACTATCAAACGACATGTGGTGTCGTTAGAAGGGGTCATTTAAACGATTTCTTAATGTCGTTTGAACGACATTTCCTTATCATTTGAACGACCGAAGAGAAAAATAAATATTATAAAAAGCTTGCCTACAGGGCTTCCAAGAATTATTTTTACTTAAAAAAATGCCTCATTTTGATTAAAAATAGTTTAAAAAAATAGCCCAATACTATCGTAAACCAAATTCGAAACTGAAACACAATTCTTACCAAAATCATTCTCGTAAATGTTCGTTGTTAAAGAAACTTAATATTCATATTCTTTGTCTTGAACAAATGATCCCGAGCTTCCTTTGGGAGTTATAGTGGTATACGACATACTCTATGTGAAATCAGGACTATGGAAATTATGTCCTTATATCCTCAAAACAAACATGCATTGCTAGTTCGACAATGGAATCTAAGTTCATTACACTAGACAAATATGGAGAAGAAGCTAAATGTCTTAGAAACTTCTTAGAGGATGTTCCAAATTGGTCAAAATCTATGCCCGTAATATTTATACATTGTGATAGTCAATCGGGGATTGGAAGGGAATAGAATCAACGGAAAGTCTTGACATATTCGTTGTAGACATAATGCCGTTTGACAAGTTCTCTCAAATGGAATGATCTCAATTGACTATGTAAAGTCAAAAGATAATATAGGGTATCCACTAATGAAAGGTTTATACCTAGAATAAGTTGAAAGATCATCGAGAGGAAAGAGTCTAAAGCCTATAAATAAATAAGAATCAATATAGTGGCAACCCAACTAACTGACTGGAGATCCCATGATCTAGGTTTAATGGGCAAATTGAACTACATTATATTGAGTACGCACTCGAGGATATTTAATACTATCCATTCCAAAGATGAGACAATGCACATCTATCGTGAAATTATGATAAGTTATTCTTTTAATGACATCCACATCTTAGTATGTCTAAGTGGGGTATAACAGGATACTCCTCACGGAGATCACCCACGTAATAAGAAGGGGGCACTTCTATGAGAATAGTGAAAGGCAAATTCTCTACAATACTCACATCACCAAGTAGTGTTCATGGGAAAAACGAACACAAACGTGAGAACCAAATATGTTGAAGAATTATTGTGTGAATATTATTGTCTAGGTTTACAGAAATTATTAATAGTTCAAAGACATGAAGTTTACCGATTGACTAAGTAAATTTGATGGTGTATCACTAAGGAAAGTTCAAGGCCACTAGGCTACTTTTCCTGATGCAATAAATTTTCAATTTTATGCAACCTGTGTCTGCATATGCATCTTGCATATCTTTATATATAGTGATATATCATTCATGTGGGGGATCGTTAGAATATGGGTACTAAACAACAAATTTTGTGCAACTTTGAGCTCAAATGTAGATGGAAGCTACACCGTGATAATTGTGGGACCATATACGAACGCGTTCTCCTTCGCAAGAAGATTAACGTAGTATACTCATATGTCCAATTCCCTTAAGTTATGAATGATGAATATGTCCCCAAGTTGACTCATAAAGCAATGAAAGTTAATGTATTGAGAGTGTCTAACTCTTGTCCCACATCGAAAGAGTAGTGGCATGTGAGGAGTTAATATGCAAAAAATTGGCACTAACGTTTGGTGCCTTAGAGGTATCCCAACTCTTTGAAGGGGATATGACCTAAGCTATGCTTGGGTTGACTTTCGGTAAAAGGTCCTCGGGTGTTTGTCCGTCCGGTCGGCTGACTCGACTTGGCTCGGTTTGGTTCGGGCTTGGGATTGGGCTTAGGCTTAAGCTTATAAAAATTCTTTAAATTTTTGGGCCGAATTTAATTAACTTTATGGGTTGTGATTAATTAATTATGAAATTAATTAATTAATTAACCGTTTGATTATTTTTTGTCAACAATCAATAGTTAAACAGAAATTAACTATTTGACAGTTTTTCTAACAGTCACTCATTTGCTCTCTCTCTCTCTCTCTCTCTCTCTATATATATATATATATATATATATATATATATATATATATATATATGCCCTCCCTCCATTTTGTGACTGAAGAAAAATCCGAAAATGCAACACCTTTTCCAGACTATTTCCTCTATTACTGCTACTGCATACACTTCATACATATTGTTCCTTTTGTCTGGTTGAGTAGAAAACACAAAATCGTGTTTGCTGGAATTAATCGTTGTTATGTTGCTTGATTAATTTGGAAAACTATTCTATTTTGGGAGATAATTTTTCATCACCTTGGCGCACAATGTGGATGGAATAAATTTATCTTAAGGAGACTGTTCTAAATAGGACTCGAATTAAATTTCTATCAATAATCATTCTTATATTCTGCAAATTCAGTCTACTACAAGTAAGATTTTGAATTTATTTATTTCTTTAATTATTGTATTTATATATTCTATTTTTTTATTTTGAATTTATAATATTAGTGAAAACAGTATGTGTCTTTTAATAAACTTTATATTCCCTTTTCCATAATAATGAAAAGACTATATCATTTGACTTTACATTACCAACTCTACATACAAGAACATTATATGCCTCACGAAGATATAAGTCAATTGCACACTGTTTAAAATATTTCACCAACTAACATTTACTTGTGTAATATGCTACTCATTATATTAATTTTTGATCTATTTGTGAAAGGGGTATTTCAAGTCATGATACATATAAGGATGAGAGGACTTTATCATCCATGCTTCGTACCCTTTTTGATTATGATAAGGGGGTGATATGAGAAAATAATTTTTCAAAAGAAACCTCAAAAATATTTTTCCAAACAATATCTATTGAGTTTTCATTATCTAAAAGGATGAGATTGTGAATCCAAGAGATTTCAAAAGGATATTAATATATTTTGATGACAAATTTAATTTATATAAATAACGAATTCAATATCTTTACTCTAATATTCTTTAGTTTATTTCATCATAGTCAAAACATGAAGAGGTTCATTATAAGTAAAGAAGCATCGTCATGCAACTGAAGATATGCAGGGGAGAAATAACAACTTCAAGAAAATTCATGAACAAGTTCAAAAAATATGTCAAGTGAGATTACAACACCACAAAGCTCATGAATATATACAAAGCTTCAAGAAGATGCAAGACTTTCAGGATTGATATATGTACCTTTGTAGGCTATCATAAAGGTACTAAGGTAGTTTGTTTTATAATCCTAAGGACCAGAAGGTAATCATTATTACCAGTGCCTGAATCTTATAAGAGGATTATATCATGGGCTATAAGCCTATAAGTAATATAGTTTTATAAGAGTTGATAGGAAAACATCAGATTACCATTGTTGCTAGACCATTAGTACATGAAGAATACCTACTGGTACCGACAACTCGCAACTTCATCATAGTGGGAGGATTATGGATGATCAATAACAATTTATCATAATTAACATATTTCATTCTAATCAGGGGAAAACATTTGACAACGAAAGAGAACATTCTCAAATGCCTGAAAAGGACTAAAGGTTATGTGCTACTTTACCAGACTAAGTGTCTTGCACCTATTGGGTATACTATCTAATATTTTCAATCGAATATGGAGTTAAAAAATTATACCTTGAGATATGAAATTACTCCATTTGGTGAAACCATTAGTTAGAGGAGTGTAATAAAATCATGCATTGTTGAGTCCACCACAAAGGTAATATATTTTGGTATCTGCAGAGGAAACTACAAAGGCTATATGGCTCATGAACTTACTAAGTGATCTACAATGTGTTCCTTTAGTGTAGTAAACTATTAGATTTTAATGTTACAATAGCAAAGCACTTTTAATATGAAAGAATCCAGGATCCACAAGTGACAAAACAGATTGAACATATGTATCACTTAACTTGAGATATCATTAAGAGAGGTGATGCGATATTGATCATAATTGCATTGGAAAACAACTTGGAAGATCCTTTTACAAAGAGATTGTTGACAAGAAATTTTGATATGCACGTAAATCGAACCCCGAATTATATTCGTGGCAATGTGGCTTGAAGTATTAATGGGAGATTATTAGGGTTTTATCGTTAAGACCATGTGATTGTAGATACATTTATTAAGTTTAACAATAACTTATCTTTAGCTTATTTTATCGTTAATCTGAATGTGGGAATGCTTCATATTTATTGTTAATCAACTATACACAGTAGGAACATTAATGAGTAAAGTTCAAATCACCTCTTGAACCATTCACAACTTGTATATAAATTCACATCATATCATTACAGTTACGCGTAAAATCTCATCTAAGTATATGAACCTATATGATGGTTCAAGATTTTTTCAATAGTTCAAAGAAAATTGTATTAGTACACCTGGAATGTATTGAACAAAATCACATGTGAAATTTAAGTCTGTTTACTAACTGTTATTGATTGTCACAACTTCACACATTTGTTAAGGGCATATAAAATCTCAATCCCAAGAAATATTGAGTACTGAAATGTTTATGTAATTATTACTTTAATTATGGGGCCAGTTTTGGTATTGCACTCCAAAGGAAATCAAGTTTATGATTATTTAATCCTAGATTGTAATGCCCCTAGGTAAACTTATATGTTTTGATTCCACCTATAAACCAGATTATCGAATTATTTAATAATTTGGTAGAGTATCAAATAGGTTAGTTTTTTTAATCAAGGATTTATATGTTCGTAATTAGATTGTAAGTAATTAAATTTTAATAAGAGGGTATTTGTAACTTAATGCCGGGAACATGTTATGTGTGAAGTGAACTTCATCTACAGGGACTCTAAATCTATATAAAGTAATTTCAAAATAATAATCAAAGTGAAACTATAATTATTTGGTGGAGGCAATTGCAATTAATGGAATACTGAAAATTTGATTATTTGGATTAATCAGGAATTTCTAAATTTGTTTAATGTAAATTTAATTATTTTCTAGGGGTCCTTGTTATAATAGCTAATTATGAACAAATACCTCATCACATAACCCTAAGGTTTACTTCCTTATATATAGATAAAGGGGGAACCAAAAATCTAGAAGATCTGACGTATAAATAGTTCGTCTAGAGAGAGGGGGGGGGGTGATATATATATATATATATATATATATATATATATTGTTGGGGTTTTATTCTTAAAACCATGTATAACGTATACTTTAGGTGTCTAAATTAATTTTGAAATAAGAATCATGATTTTGAGAATACCTTATATTTATTCTTTAAATATATTATAGACATGTAGGTCAATTGTACTTAATAGGAATTTCGGTGAGTTGGGTTTGGCTTGATCACAAGAGATCATAATTTATGTTCTAGTACAACTAGTTCACATCCTATTATAATGATTGCAGTATAATCCTAATTATTTATCTTAAACGAAGGATACCTGTATGATGGCTCGAGAACCTGTGCGATAGTTTAACATAGAATTGCGATCGATACATCCAGAAATGCATTGAACATGATCACTTGTGATATTTTAAGTTTAAGGGAAGTCTTTATTAGACTTACGTAATATCACACCATTTTCAAGGTGTGCATAGATTTTGAATCCCGAGAATTGTGAGGATCAGGATGCTTGCACAATTGTTGCTTTGTTATTATGGGTACGATTCGATTTTATATTGAATCAATTGATCCCCACTATTGGTAAATTGATGTGCAAATAGGTTTGAGATCATATTTTAGAGGAACCCACATCCATGAGATATCTTTGAATTTGTGATACCCCCTTGATAGGCTTATATGTTTTATTTCCACTCGTAAAACACGATCGATGGATTATTTATAATCCCAGTGGAGTAGAAAATAAGTCTAAAAATCAAAGAATCGATTAGATGTTGGTTAAAGTCGATTAGAGAAAAATTGATTTGACCAATGAGCATTAGAAACTTAACATGGGGAATCATATTATGTACCATAGTCAACTTTGCAAATAAGATATCTTTATCTCTAGTGATTTAAAGTTAATAAATTACAGTGCAGTCAGGATTGTATAGTGGAGTGAATATCGATTGAATAAAGAAAGAAAATAATTATGGTAATTTTAATTGGGATTTTTGAGTATTTATTTGTAAGCCAATTTAATCATTTGTCTTGGGTCCCTAGTATAGTCTATTGCCCAAGTAGTAGGCTTTAAACTCTCTGAAAGCCCATTTTGGTTAAAGCCCGTGGCCAAAACCTACTTATATTGATGTGAGCTAGGGTTTTTGAATAATGATCGATTATCAAGGGTTTGAGAGGGATAGAAAAAATAATATTCATATTATTTTGAAGGGGTGGGGGGGGGGGGGGGGAGAGAGAAAGTGATTTCTCTCATATATCTCCATGGTGTCATATCTAAAAGTGCCCACACACAAGGCGTAATCTGGGTGGATTATATACTAGAAGATTAGATATATTAGGAGTATTCTAAAAAGGTTTATGGATACCTTGTAGGGAAGCAATATCTGCACCATCATCAATATATTTCTCCTCACGCGAGTCATAAAATGATTCACTATGGTATTATATTATTGAAACCCCAGGTTTATTTTTAAATTTAGTTATTGATTTCTTTTCAATGCATGATTAATCAAAGATCTTAGGGTTGATTTTTTTTTATATTTTTAAATTTAAATCACGGATTCCCTATAATTGGTATTAGATCCCTCACTTGTAGATTGATCATGTTTTGGAAAAGTCCATGTTGTCCAACCTTGAAAATCATGGTTTTTCATTTTGTATGATTATATAATATTATGTATGTTATCGTACCAAAATGGGTTTGCATTTATTCTATGTTTATATCCCTTCTATCGTGGTCACATATGTTTATTTTATGTGAATGGATCCTACGTTGGTTTATCCGTAGTTAATTTATGTTTCTTGATTCGGTATAGGTATAGTTGTAATAACTATGTTTTTAATTATTTATCAACGCATTTGGAGGCGTTTGTGAGGGGATGCAATGCTTATTTAATATTAGAATCATGTATTTATATGGGTTTGGGTGCTAGACCAAGTTTAATGACGGTTCGAATAAGTTAAGATCATTTTTATGCAAATTATGGAGTGGAGACGAAGCAGAAGGCTATAAGGACAGATCGATTGGAGGGCCCATCGGATCGATCCAGAGTAGGGTTATATTGATTTGATAACAGGTCGAATCAGTATGATACTAGAAAGTTGTGAAATGTTGGTTTGGTTCGTGTTGTCCCAGATTATTTTTCACAATGGTTCTTCTTCCTTCTTTTTCAATGTCCAAAATGGATTGTTTCCAAAGGTAAAGGTCATGGAAAACTCCAAGATTAATAGAGGTTTACTTTGAGAAGAGTTCTTGTTATTAAAGAAGTCTACTTCAAGTGAGTTTCTTGTTCTTGAAGACATTTACTTCAAGGTGGAGTCTAGACCATGATGGATACGGGCATTTTTATCCTAATTGTTTTATTGTTCCTTTTTTAATTATTATTTATTTTTGCTTACTGTCTTTATTATTATGTTGTACATTTTTTCGTGATAATTAATTTATTAATTAGGAACGCCTTTTTTATGGACAACATGGATTTAATTTCTAGATAAACCTAAATTCATGTTTTTTTTCTTCTATAAATCTGTTTTATTTATTCTTTTCTAAATTGAAGTTAATAGGGTAATTAACTGAAAGGTATATATTCAATATTTATCTTTGAATTTTAATCTAATTTAAAAATACTTTTTTTAGAAAATTAAAATAGTGAGATTGGGTAATTTAATTTGTACAAGTTAATTGACAAATTACTAAGGATTTAATTCGTTCATTTAGAAATATATAAATTGTTTTGTTAAAGTACCCTCAAGTAAAAAATATTAAGTGTGAGAGGGTTTTATCATAAACCCCGCTGTATCTATTGGTATTTTGAGAATTTTGATGTTATTACTTTCCCGCATCAACTTCGATCTGGCCTCCCAACGGGTGGAATTAGTCAAGGCATCTAATATTTTTAAAACTCTTACGTGATAGTTCTATGAATTAAATGTGAGTGATTTTGGTTCCCCCCCCCCCCCCCCCCCCCAACGAGGAAGTTCTTCACGATCATATTCATATTCGAGGAATGAATCGATGATATACATTTAACCAAAATTAATGATATTCTCCCCAACAGAGTCACTGTCATTAATTGTGTGACCAAAAGACGCAGGCTATTCATTATATTGGACATAAGTTTCCTACACTATCGAGTAACATAATGAAAGATAAAAATATGTTTAGTTCAAGGTGGAGTGATTTAAGCTCCCAACGAGAAATCTCACCTCATAAGGGAACTATGATGTTCGATGAAAATATTTTTTAATTGGAGGTAGAGGTATGCCACTTTAAAATTTAATCGAACTAATTCTCGCTTTTAAATAGGAAATTAATTTTTCAATAATGATTACAAGATTTCAAAAATAAAATCAATTTTTTCACACTACTTTAGTCTTATAGTTTTAATTGGAATGTATTTTGAGGGATGAAAATGTAGTTGTAAATTATTCTAACTTAAGGCGATAATAAACTGATTTAACCCACAATTCCCATCAATTTTTAAAATTGTGTTGTGAATAACTCCTCGCGTTAGCTTGTCTGGACCCCCATTGGATGGTATTATTCACGGAATCATTATATTTAAAATATATGGCGGTTCTCTTAAATTAAGCATTACTTTGCTCGGCCCTCCCAACGGAGAAGTTCTTTGTGTAAATATTTAATTTTAAAGAATTGACCTATGTGAATTTGTTACCCGATAGTGTAGGTAAATTATTTAATATATCCGATAGTGTAGGAAACTTATAATTTTAACATCTATTCTTACTTAAACCTACACTATTATTACTTAAACTTATAATATTGTTACCCGATAGTGTAGGTAATTTTAACATTTATGTTGGATGATGACGCTTAAGTAAGCATATTGTTATTGAAATGATCTCCATCATTTAATGAACAAAGGATTCTTTGGACTAGATATGGTGAGGAAACTCGAATCCATTTTGTAATCCAAGAGTGAGCTTCCTCGTAACCAAGGGTTTGTGTTAGTTATTGAGAAGAGATTTACTTATTTCTCGAAAGGGAAGTAAGAGGTAAGACTAAGTCTCAGGTACAGTGGTTTGGAGTTAAGAAGATTTATATTCCTGGAGAGTAGTGACATAGCCAAAAGCCAGGTATTCTCACTATAACTAGTTAAAATTTTTATAGCAATAATGTTCTATTTTCCTTGTAAAGTAATGAAAATAACATAATAATGTTTTGTCTCTTAAAAATAAATGAATGATCTATGGTGTAATCTACGGCAACCTGGCATGTAGACTCAGGAAAAAAAATCAGGACTACAACTCATTGCAGAGGTTCTAAGTAATTAAATAATTACTTAAATGAAAGTTGGTTCTAATTATGTGCAATTAGAAAAAGGCAGCAGTATGATCAGTGGTATATATTTTTACATTATAGTGATGTCATAAATATATTGTAGGTAAATTATTTAATATATCCGATTTTATAAAAGTTGGTTTTGATTTCTAAATTAATTGTGAACAAATATTCGATTATTTAAAAAAATGATTTATTAAAATTGGATATCTTTTATCTGTTCTGGTACATTGGAAAATAATTTATACCTTATAAAGTATGTCTCACTATTACTGCTAAATATTGATATGAAAAATTTTAATGGACAAATCATTAAAAAGAGCTTCCTTCTCGAATCAAATTTAATTTTGGCACGTTAAATTTTTTTCTTCTAAAAAGGAATTCAAAGACTGGTTTGAAAATGAACAATTGAGTTTATTAGAAGTGGTGGCACTTCATGTCTTGATTTTCATTTAGAAGGTAAAATGACTGAGGGGTCCTTCATGGAAAAAAGCTAAAGAGTCAAATACGTGTTGAAAATAGTTCATTTTGATTTGTGTGATTCTATGACTATCTGATCAAGAGGTGGTTTTGAGTTCTTCATCGATTTCATTGACGATTGATCAAATATATGTACGTGTTTACCTTATGCACCAAAATTCCTAAGCCTTTGATTAGTTCAAGGTGAATAAGACTAAGGTGGAGTATGGGTGGGGTAAATTAATCCAAATCTTACGATTTGATTGTGGGGTACACATAACTTGGGAGAGTAAGGGATCATTTATCGCAGCTTGGGATTATGTCCTAATTGTCTACACCAGATATTCTTCTTCGGTATGGTGCAGAGGCAATGAAGGAATAGGACTCTTTCAGATGTTATAAGGTTCGTGGATAGTTATTTAGGACTGTAACATTCAGATTGTGATTTTACATAAGAGACGACATAAACTAAACTCAACAGAGCTTTTTTTAATTATTTTGGATCGGTTACATGAATCTTATTTTTCTATTTCATTATGTTCAGTGCAATATCTTCGGTTAAATCACATGATATCATGTCTTTTTTTACAAAATCACACCAACTCAATTTAGGCCTACCTCTATCCCTTGAGTTACCATCAATACTAACTAAACCACTATTCCTTATGGGGACATCCATTGGTCTACACTTGATGTGTCCAAACCATCTTAGTCGACTTTCTCTTAATTTATCTTCTATGGGAGCTACTTTTACCATTTTACGAATTTGTTCATTTCTAAATTTATCCTTTCGAGTTTTACCACAAATCAATCTTAGCATTCACATTTTGCCACATTCATTTTCTACACATTTTATTTATTAGTTTCCTAACACTCTATCCCATATAACATGGCGGGTCTAATGGCCATCCTATAAAAAATTTCTTTTAACTTAAAAGGCAAACACTTATCACACAATACGTCGGTAACATTTCTCCACGTAACCCATCCTGCTTTAATCCTATGAGTAACATCATCTCTAATATCTCCATCTTTTTTTATAATCGATTTTGAATAATAAAACTGATCATTTCTAGGTATCTCTTGACTGTCCAATTTCACCACATCACCGTTTGTCCTCCAATTTCACTCTAAATATTCTATTTAGTATAAATTATTTTAAATCCTCTTATTTCTAGAGTTTCTCTCCACAATTACAGTCTAGCATTAATCCCCGTCTTAATCTCATCCACTAAAATAATATCATCTGCAAATGGCATGCACCACGGAACCTCATCTTGTATTTGTCCAGTCAACTTATCCACAACAAGAGCAAAGAGATAAGGACTTAGTGCTGAACTTTAGTGCAAACCTATAGTAATTGAGAATTCACTATTTTCTCTAGCTGATGTTTTTACTATAGTAATGGACCTACAATACATATCGTTGATCACATCAATATATCTACGAGCCACTCTTTTTTACGTAGATTTCACCATATTATATCTCTTGGTATCCTATTATATGTCTTCTTTAAATCTATAAAAATCATATATAGGTCCTTCCTTTTCTCCCCATACCTCTCCTCAATAAATAAATTTCTTCCATTATTGACCTCCCACGCATAAACCCAAACTGTAATCTCAATCTATAGTCAATCACTCTCTTCTAAAGTTTCATTGCATGACTCATTAACTTAATACCACAATAATTTCAACAACTTTGTGCATCCCCTTTATTTTTATAAAGAGGTACTGAAACACTCTTTCTCTATTCATCGGACATCCTATTAGTCACTGTAGTTCTATTAAACAAATTTTTAATCCAAGACTCTACTTCCTACCCTAAGTACTTTCAAACCTCAATAGGGATACCAACTGGACTTAAAGCACTCCCCATTATCATCATTTTTAGAGAAATCCTAATCTTTGTTGTCCTAATTCTACGAAAAAATATATTTTTTAAGTCTTCCTAAGTACCTCTATATAGAATCCACTCTCATTATCTCCGTTCAATGACCTCTCAAAGTAGTTTTTTCACATTTCTATAATCTCATCATCCTTGAACATGACTCTCGAATTGTCACCTTTAATACACTTAATGTTATTAAAATCTTTTATTTTTCCGTTCATAATTTTAGCAAGCTTATAAATACTTTTTTTCCCTTCTTGTGTTTGTAATTTTGCATAAATATTATCACACGCCTTTAACTTAGCATCTCTTGACATTTTCTTAACTTTCTTTTTAGCCCATTTATATCTCTCAATTTTTTCTTTGTTTCTCATTTTTTGCCATATTTTAAAGCACCCCTTTTTATTTTTACTACATTCTGTACTTCTTCATTCCATCACTAAGTTTCTTTAGATTGTAGCCCCCTCCCTTTTGATTCTTCAAGATTTTTTTTGATATTCTTCTAATGCATGTGGCCATCTTGTCCCACATTATGTTAGTCTCTTCTTCGATATTCCATGACACATCATTTAATATTTTATTTTTAAATTGTTCTAATTTATCTCCTTTTAAGTCCCACCACCACCTAGTCCGCGGGTTAATCTTCCTTTTCGCACTCGTGACTGATTTTTAATACTCATATCCAACAACATTATCCAATGTTATGAGGTTAATATTTCTCCCGAAATAACCTTACACTCTTTACATGTTAATCGGGTTCCTTTTCTAGTAATGAAAAAGTCTATTTAGATCTTATGCGTTCTACTTTTATAAGTTATTTAGTGTCAAACCTCTTTTTAAAACTTGTATTTACTAGTATAAAATCATAAGCCATCGCAAAGTCTAAGATAGACTTTTCATCGTCGCTCCTATCCCCAAAACTATATCCTCCATGCACTATCACATATCCTATACGATCTTCTTCTACATGTCCATTAAAATCTCCCCCTATATAGATTTTCTCATCTACGGGTATTTTTTGAATTAGTTTATTCATTTATTCCTAAAATTCTACTTTAGACTGCTCATTTAATACTACTTAGGGTGCATAAGCACTACCAATCTTAAATATATGTTCACATAATACAAGTTTTGCGAGTACAAGTCTATCACCTTTCCTAATAACGCTTACGGTATCATCCTTAAAGTCCTTGTCTACTACTATTTCGATTCCATTCCTATTTCTATGTTATCTTGTATAATATAATTTAAACCTTGCATTTTCTAATTCTCTAGATATTTCACCAACCCATTTAGTTTCTTGTAAACAAGCTATGTTAACTTTTCTTCTTATCATGGTATCCACTAACTCCATCCTTTTCCCTGTCATAGTCCTTATGTTTCAACTTGCTAACTTAAGTCTACTATCATAGACTAGCTTCTTTATCCGCAAACATCCAGATTGTTATAGATACCCTTGCCTATTTCTCATCGCACCCAAGTGTCGATGCGACGCCCTTTGCTTATTTTTCGAAGCACCCGATGGCAGGCACAGCACACCGCTTAAGGGGAATGACCTAGTATTAGCACGTTTATTCATAATATTCATGTTCATAAGGACATGACAAAGTATTAAGTTGGCTATCAGCTGCCAAATGCAACCCTTCTCCTTTAGTTTTTTCTTAATCGGTCTCTTAACCTTCTAATGAACATTAGAGTGGGTGCAAGCACATTTCAGTGGATGTTTAGAGGGGGGGGGGGGGGCTCGACACTCGTGTTATGGAAGGATCCAAGGAAGTTGAAATTAAAGAAAGAGGTATGTCTCACTACACCAAATCTTCCCATTTGTCAAGGTCATTGACCTTGACAAATCCAACTTGTCAAGGTCAATGACCGTGACATTTCGAGGCGAGACAACTTTTTTTGTCACGGTCATTGACCTTGACACAAAACTCGTGTTTTGTGTCACGGTCATGTCACGGTCAATGACCGTGACACGTTTGTCACGGTTTATGACCGTGACACGTTTGTCACGGTTTATAACCGTGACAAAGTCGTGACCTTTTTAAAAAAAATTGTCACGGCCATTGACCGTGACACGTTCGTGACACAAAACGCGTCACGGTCAATGACCGTGATAATTCTGGGCAGAATTTAAAAAAAATCTGCTGGGCAGTATGGCCACTGCCACTGCCCAGCATTATATTTGTACCTGTTATAGCAACGTCGTACCTGTTCCAAACATCATACATCCAAACAAACTAAAGATAATGCAAATATATATTCATGATGATATAATCCAAATATTCAAAAAAGAAATAATATACATGACAATATAATTCAAATATAATTAAAATGGACAAACTTAAAAAAAATGTTACTACATGTCTTGGGTAAATGTGTGGAGGTGAGTAGGCCACACGACATAAAAATTGACGCACCCACTAATATACGTCGTGCCGCATTGTTCGCGCAACCACAATAGGGAGTTCTCCTTTCCGGGTATGACATGCGTGACGAGCACCCTGGACTCCATCTGTTGAAGCGCACGTCCATGAACTATTCCACCCTCGACGATATTCGGGTCCCTCAACCCCCGCCCTATCCACTGGCCATCAAATATGTCCAATATGAACATGCTCGGCCAACCAAGTGTCGATATTGGTCTGTTGAAGGGCGCCAAATAGGGAAGTGGATCATCGAAGTACGAACGTGTCGGTGATGAAGCAGCGAGGTCCACATACTCGTCATCCTGCGCCTCGTCCTCTCGCACCTCCTCCTCCACCGCCTTCTCCTTCCCTTTACCTTTCCCTTTACGGTCTCCGCCCAACGTACGCTTCATGAATGCGTACATATCTTGGATCGTCGCCTCCAAACGGGACAGCTTCGCGTCGTGTGAATCCACCGTTCGAGCCAACCCGGTGTCGCTCGTCTCCAATCCGATGATCCTAGATTTGGCCACCCGCGAGCTCACTCCCCTTGTCCTCCCCTTGCGATCAGAGCCAAGCACTTGGTTGAGTGCGTCTGTGGACAAAAATTCCTTGTCGGCATCAGACTGCGTCTCATGCACTTCCTTAAGCTTTGCCTGAAATGACAAAAAACACATGATTAGTAAAATAAGTAAGCTAAAAAATTATAACGTAATTAAAAAAAATTAAACTGTCGGATTACTTACAATCGTGGCCGCGACGCTCGGCGACACCTCCTTGTCCTTCCCCTTCTTTGTCCGAAGAGCCACATAAGTATCGAGCCTATGTGGCTTACCCCCTGGCCCACTCCCTACCCCCTGAAATAAAATAAAGAAAAGTAAAATTAGTATCGGCCCCGCAAAGTAAAATAATGAAGAATAATATATTTATGTAGTTATAGAAAAAGTAAATCTTACCTGCATCCTATGCTCCACCTCGGCGTAAGAGGTCCGGCCGGAGTAGTGCACGTCCGTCTTTTTTGCCCGATTTTCCCTCCCCGATTGGCGAGATGCCAATTGTCGATCCTCGATCTCATTGTTAATGAACTTCTGCCATTGTGCCCATGAGATCTTCTCCTTGGGCGGGACGGATTCACGCCATTGGATAATCGACTCTCTTGTTTTCCCAAAGTACCGTGCCCGCATATTTTTTTTCCACGACTTGAGTTGCTCCCTAATCTGCTCCAAGACGGGATCGCGTAGCTTTGGATCTAAGTTGAATTGTTCCTTTCCAACAAATACAATGTTAGTTGCGAATAAATATAAATATAAATATAAATATAAATTGAAATATGAAATTGAAATTGAAATTGAAATTGAAATTGAAATTGAAATTGAAATTGAAATATTCATATAAATATATTACATGTAGTGCCGCCCAAACAGCTAACTTGAGCTCATATGGCACCTCCTTCCAACTCATAAACCCCGGGCCGATGACCGTCTTTAGCAGCTCGAGGGATCTCGATAATAGCTCTGACTTGTTCTCGACGGTAATCCCAAATTTTCCATATTTGGGGAGCCTAGGGGCGGAGGAGCCCTCGTCGCTTCCGCTACCACCGAGCCCAGACGACATCATCATAAACAACATCATCATCTTCGCCTTAATATCTGAAGGAGACATTTTTGCTGTAAAAAAATGTTATTAGTACAGATAAAAAAAATGTTAATAGTACACATACACACACCCCTACCCCACCCCCACCACACACACGCACACGTCATGCCACTTTTAAAACTAACCAACCCAACATTTCATCAATTAAACTAACAATTAAAGTATACAATTATTAATTTACTAATTTACAATGAGGGACAATCCTACTTTCATATGAAATTGGCACTAATTATTAATTTACTTTCATCTAAAACTATACAATTAAAATTACAATTAAAGCTATACAATTTCTTAATTAAAGATATACAATTTTTAAAATTGCCCCTCCACAACCCCCACACCCCACCCCCTCCCCCCGCCACGCACACACCTACGCACACACACACACACCCCACCCCCACCCCCCACCACGACCCCCACCCCCACCCCCACCCCCTCCCCCCACCACCCCCCACCCCTACTACCCCCCTCCCCCACCACACCCCACCCCCACTACCCCCCTCCCCCACCACACACCACCATACACACACCTACGCATACACACACACACACACACACACACCACCCTCACCACCCCACCCCCACCCCCTCCCCCCACCACGACCGTGATAACTACATTTATTGTTTATCAATAAAATTATGACATGAGATAATTATAATTGGAGCATAAATTTCATTATCATAAAGGGATAAATCCAACCAAGTACAGAGATTCTACAAATTAAAGTGAGAATTAAATTTAAGACTTTCTAACAACATGCATGTGTATGGATTCTACATAGTTGGGCGCGAAATTAACTAATGATATTCCTAAAAACATACAATTGGCAATATTTTGTGAATTTACTAAACTTTATATAATATTATCAAATTCTGTTAAAAAATTATCTAGGGTTTTACCTAATTGAATTAATTTCATGAATAAAATTATTATCAATTTAAATATTTATATAATTAAATTTAACATATGAATTCTAGAACTTTTCTAACATTTACACAATTTTAACTATCACTAACATTTACACCATTCTAACTATCACTAACATTTACACATATATATACACACATACACATATACATATACACACATACACATACACATACACATACACATACACATACACATACACATACACATACACATAGAAATGAAAGAGAAAGAGAGGAAAAAAAATATACCTTAGAGAGAGAGAGAGCAGAAATCGCGGATGAGAGAGAGAGAGAGAGGGGGAAAACCAAAAGAGGTGGGAAAAAAAATCCTAGGGCTTTTTTTGCTGCAAAAGTTGTCACGGTCGTATCAAGGTCATTGACCGTGACACAAATCTCGCGTTTTGTGTCACGGTCATTGACCTTGACACGACCGTGACACAGAATTGTCACGGTCATCGATCGTAACACGACCGTGACAAGTAAATTTGTCACGGCCTTCTCACGGTCAAAGACTGTGACAATTCTGTGTCACGGTCGTGTCAAGGTCAATGACTGTGACACAAAACGCGAGATTTGTGTCACGGTCAATGACCTTGACAAGGGTGGCCGGCTGAAAGGTGACAATTTAGCCATTTTGGTGTAGTGTCTCTCTGCTGGTTATCCCAAAGGTTATAGAGGTGGTTTATATCATATTCCTAAGATCAAGAAGGTCATTGAGTACATCAATGCTCGGTTCTTAACAAAGGATTATGTAATAAATCATAGGCCTAAGTGTAAGCTAGTATTATAGATTAAAATGGAACAACATATTACCATTGTTGCTAGACCACCCCTACATTATGAAGTATTACTCAATATTGATAATACACCACTTAACGATAGTGGGAGTATTACTGATGATAAGGATATATGTGTCACTTATACTAGATAACAAGTGGTGACATGTCATAGTGGGAAAATCGGGAGAGATCCCAAAAGGTTAGCATTTTGGGTGATTATTTCGATGAGATCCTAGGTAAACACGAATCAGGTCCCATGAACTACAACGAGGCATTCAGAGACAGGGAATTTTTCTTTGATTTATGACTATGGATACTAAAATGAGATTTGATGTATTCGAATCAATTTTTGGGTCTTGTAGACTTGCTGATGGGATAAAACCCGTCGGGCACAAGTGGATCTACAAGAAGATAAATGATGTATGGATGGGAATGTATAAACCTTTAAGGCAAGGCATGCGAAATGGTTTATTTAGAAAGATAGGAATTGACTATGAGTAAACCTTCTCAATGGTAGCCATGCTAAAGTCTGTTAGGATTCTTTTAATGTCAAGACTGCACTCTTGAACGATTGTCTTGACATTTATTTAGTATAAAGTTAGGAAAGCTGAGTGATGTAAGCTTGTAATATTCATTTATCGATTTAAGCTAACATCAAAGTCTTGGGTCATTCACTTTGATCAAGTAATAAAACTTTAATTTTGAAGCCCGAATTATACTTACTTATATACGAAGTATGAGGAAAAAGTGGTGGTCTGTAAAATTTATGGATACATCTTGCCTAATTAGAAACAACGTGTGGGGTATTATTTTACATAGGAGCGTATTTGTCTAGGTGATTCGATATATAATGCTTCGGACTAGCCGGACACATTCTTATGATCAAGCTTTTACTAGATCAGATAAAAGGATATTAGGCTTATCCCAAATCACTTATATCGATGTTTTATTCACAAGGTTAGCATAAAGATTATATGAAAATATTTTCTTTTCAAGTATGGAATCAATCTGTATGGAAATTAGTGGAAATACTTGATTAGATAGAAGGAACGAGGAATATACCTAATGCTTCGATGGTTCAAATCTCACGAGTGCTATATTTTTTTCTAGACCAAATATATGTTTAGTCATTGTTGGCTAATAAATTCCAGGCTCATAGTCTTATATCTTTTAGGTATAAATTCAGTCAGATAAGGATTCCGTGTTTTTTACCTCAAAATATGTGTTTACTCAAGGAGGTTCAACTATAAGTTGGAGGAGTGTGAAATAATCTTGAATTTCTGAATCCAATAAGGATGCCAAAGTTTGTTTCCACTTCAGAGGCAACTAAAGAGGCTATCTATCTCAGTTAGTTACTGAGTAAGATGGGTGAGGTTCCTTCAAGTGAAATTGACTATTACATGTTTGAGTGTTCATAGCCGTATAATTACAGGTATGACAGAAATCGTAGCCCATAAAGGGTTAAGTACATTGAGTGTAGGTTTCTCCTAGCTCAAGAGATTGAATACGTAGGTGATATGGTTAGAAAAAAGTTGTATGTGATAACACCCAGTTATTCCTTCTACACATAGGCACCAAACTGCCAAGTAGATGGGCTGGGAGTTAGATATATGGCTTTAAGACGAAGTGGGATATTATTAGGGGCTTTATTATTAAAACCATATATGACCTTTACTTTTTGACAAAGGTGTGTAAGTTCATTTTGAAATAAGAATCATGGTTATGAGAACGCCTTATATTTTTTCTTTAATTATATTATAAATATGTCGGCCAATTGTACTTAGTAGAAATTTTGGTGAGTTAGGTTCTGCTTTATCACGGGAGACCAAAATTTCGTATCTAGTACAATTGAATAATTCACAACCTAGATAGTGATTTGACATACTATCAAGACGGTTGTGGTATAATCCTAGTGGTTTATCAAAAACTACGAGATCCTATCTAATGGTTCAAGAACTTCGGCGATAGTTTAATAGAGGATTGTGATCAGTACATACAAAAATGTATTGAACATGACCACCTGTGAGATTTTTAGTCTAAGGGATATCTTGATTATACTTAGGTAATCTCACACAATTTGTAAGAGGTGTATTAATTCTTAATACTGAGAATTATGAGGATTGAAATGCTTTCACAATTATTAATTTGATTGGTATGGGTGCAATTCAATTTTATATTGAATCAAATGATCCCCGTTGTTGGACAATCGTTATGTGAGTAGGTATGAGATCATAATTTAGAGTAATCCGTGTCTAAAAGATATCTTGGATTTTAATAACCCATGATAGACTTATATGTTTTGTTTTTACTAGTAAAACTCGATCGGTGGATTATTTTATAATTTCGATGGAGTAATAAATAAGTTAAGTCCGAGAATTAAGGAAATGATTAGATATTGGTTAAAATCGATTAGAGGAAAAATGATTTAACCAATGGGTATCAGAAACTTAACGTTGGGAATCATATTATGTACCATAATCAACTTTGCAAATAAGACCTCTTTATTCCGAGTGATTTAAAGATAATTGAATTAAAGGGCAGTCATGATTATTTAATGGAGTTAATTGTAATTAAATAAAGAATGAAAATAATTATGGTAATTATAATTGGGATTTATGAGTTTTTATTTGGAAGTTAATTTACTTATTTGACTTGGGTCCTTAGTGTAGTCCATTACCTAAGTAGTAGGTTTAAAACACTATGGAATCCCAGCTTGATTAAAGCCCATTGCCTATACCTATTTATATTGGTGTAATCTAGGGTTTTACGTTAATGATCTATTATGGAGGGTCAAAGAGGGAGAGGAAAAATAATATTCAGGTTTTTGTGATGGGGTGAGCAAATGAAAAGCGGGTTCTCTCATATTTCACTATAGTGTCTTATCTAAAAGTATCCACACACAAGGCTTACATTGGGTGGATCATATACTAGAAGATTAGGGATGTTCAGAGCAATCTAATAAGGTTTTTGAAGACCTAAGAGGGAAGAAAGATCAATTCCATCATCAACATACTTATCCTCATATGATTCACAACATGATTGATATTGCATTCTTGAAACCCTAGGTTTAATATTTAAACTTAATTCTTGATTTTTTTCGATGCATTATTAATTAAAGATCTTAGGGTTGAAATGTTTTTGTTTTTCAAATGTCAATCCTGATTTCCCAACACACACACACACACATACACACACACACACACACACACACACACACATGTATATATAATGCCAAATCTATTTTAGGATCATACACTAGAAGAGTTTAGGTGTTCAAAGTAATTAAATGTCCATCAAAACATTATTGAATCATTCTCGGAACTCGATTAATTAACAAGAATGACAAACATATAAATGTACACTATGGGTGAAATTATTGTAATAAAAATACAATTAAATCTATGATCCATCACTATTTTATAATGTTTTTATATTCCGCTACGTTAGAAACCAACAAAACCAACACTATGTTTATACTGAGACACATGATCTCAACTAAAATAATTCATTTTTATGTTATCTTTAAAAAAATATTTTTATTTTTTTCATTTGTTACTTAATTAAACAAGTTATCACAATCAAAATTTATTTACCTTTACAAATTATATGTATTAATTAAAGTTTATATATATTTCCAAATGTTATTTGACAATTATATTCAAATTCCATTCGACAATGATCACTTCCACACAAAAAAGTAAAAGTCTAAATGGTTTTCCAAACATATAATTCTTATCATTCCTCTTCAATTTAATTATTGTCAAGCATTGTCTTGCAACTTATGAGAGAATCACTTTTTTACAATTTAACAAATTTGCAAAACGAGAGCTCCATATAGTGTTAAAATTATTTAAATATAGTTATCTTGTTTATAAATTCTTACACATCTACATGCATTGGGATAATTGAAGTTATTGGTAAAAGATCAATTATAAAAAATACATTGATATTGTTTTAAAAACCTTGAAACAATGTTTGATTTCACCCCCTAAGTTTTTAGGTGTTATCTCTAACTCAAGCTGGATGATTTAACTACTCTAGTTGAGCATAAATGAGGAAATGTTTTTAAAGCCTAGATCGAACATCATTGATTTGATCTTAAGGCTTGATCTCAACTAAACTTTAAAAATAAACGTAAACATTTTCTAATTCAATTTGACTCGACATTTTTCACCAAAATGTATTGACCAATAATACATCATATTCAAAAAGTAGTGAAACAGCATACACTCACATATCACGAATAATAACAGTTAATTTATCACGTATATGCCGAGGGATATCATTTGTGAATTCATTCTTTATAGAATGTAACACTTGAAGCAAGTGATCTGATGGTATACCAACAATGTATGGATTCGTAATTGTGTCACCTAGTTGAGGCAAAGTTGATTCAATAACGCCGTGGGTGATTTTTTACTCAAATTTCTTGATAACCACAAGAAATAAAGTCATACTCATATTGTAATTCATTAATTACCTTATAAGAATCGATCACTTGTTGCCTCTTACTTCATGACATGTGAACCTAATATATTTATATGAGTACCCAAGTGTTTGTATTCGAATAATCAATCACTCAATCTGCTTCTCAACTCCGCTGAGGACATTTGTATCAATTTTAATTATTACCTTGATCATATTAACCCAAACTCAAATCCTCATACCTATACTAAACAAACAAGTAAAAATAACTAGCGGATATATCTCTTATACCAATTTGATGTAAGAATAACATAATATATAATCTATATCCTATCCAAAAGATTTAATCTCTCTTAAGTCACATTGTATTCATAATACTCTAAATACAATATAGTCAAAGGTCAAGGATTTTATTATAATAAAACTACTTAACACCTCATTATGGTAAGAAATAATAAACTTTTAGAGTAATGAAAGATAAAAAAAATCCTAATCAAATAAGATCTCCTAAAATATGTCATATAATTCCAAAAATAATCCAATACTAATATCTTCGCCGCCCCGGAAATGTGTTAAAAGAGGATATTAATTCTTGACACAAATAATTACGCACGATATTTTTATCAATTCTATACCAATAATATATTAAGCTTGGATTTCATTAATATTTTTTGCGTCAAAGTAGGTCATATTTTTTTATTTAATAAGATTGAAATAAAAATTCACATTTTGAAAACAAAAATGTTAAATTACGAGATGTTGATTAAATTTTAATTTAGATTATGGGCTTATAATAAAAAAGTATTTTTAAAGAAAATATTGATTTCTAAACAAGGAATCTTAATTTCTAATAGGGTCTTGTGCGCTTTTGTTCCTCATTAATAAATTCTTAGGTCCCTTGCACATAAAAGGAAAATTCCACATTCCGAATTCGTAGCCTTGACTAACCATTTTTCGTGAATGACCTTTATATTATTCCAATTAAAATTACATAATCCTCTAGAGACACTCGACTCTTTTTATAGCGAAACATGGAATTTTTTTCTACGATAATCAAATCAAAATAAAAATTAAAAACAAAATTCTTTCAAAACATGTTTTGTGTATAATAAAACAATCGAATTCAATATACAATCAGCTCAAATCATTGAATTCAAGATTTTAAAAGACAAAATATATCAAATTCAAATTGCATACAAAACATAATCTCGAGTATTTTAAGCATATCAAACAAATTCCCTACTAAAAAAAATATATTTTCCTAATGTAAATCTCGTTTCCATATTCTTTGTCATAATTGCACATAAATGCCATCATTGTACAAATAGTTTTTCCTATATGACTTTTCCTAGATATAATTTACATATGTTATACTTTTTTTCTTTTTTCTCATGAAGAGGGATGCTATCCTTGTTATTTTATTAATATCTTGAAAGAAAATGGAAAGATACAACCTCTTCCCAGTGGCGTACGATAGTGAGATCTATAATAAAGTCTGGTCATGAGGCCTTATAATTTGCCTAAATACAGTTCATGTGAAAAGACAGAGAAAAAAAAATCTTATATGCCCTTAAGATAACCCAAGATGAAAATGTTTGTCTCACAAAGAAAAGCTGTTTATACCTCAACGCATCTTAAGTAAACGGGCAAATAAAAAATCCTCACCGAGTAAAGGTTTGATATCATCTAGAGGAGTGACTCACAAATGTAGCAACGGGTAGTTTATTCCCAAACTAGTTTCTTCTTAAACACATAATATCCCTCGACCTTTCCATCATATATTAATATCCTTCTTAACAATATTTATACATAATGACTAATACATAAAATTCTCAAGTCAACTCGCCATGCTAATACAAGTAGTCCAAACATCATTTAGTTATTTCAATCCCTACGTGTATATACCTCAATACTATATATATATATATATATATATATATATATATATATATACACGCAAATGTCGTAACTTCCAAAGACAATATCGTATGGTTAACAACACATATTCCCATCAATGACAACAATTAGCCAACAATTTCAAATCCATCGATAACTACAATAATAAATCAACAACATAAATCCCAGACCCAACAAAAATCAACTAATGATACAAATCTCCTCAATAGCACGACTATTAAAAAATCAACACTTGTCGCTTTGACAACAATAATTTACGAGTCAACGTAAGTCCCGTCAATGATAATAATTAACTAACCGTTCCAAGTCCCAACATCAACAATATATAGCTAAGAACAATAATCCCATCGATTACAATATATAAATTATGTTCCCAAATTATATATTATTTTACTTATTATGTTCATTATTGCCAATTTACATGCGTATTAACCAAATTTCCAATGTCTCAATTACAACTTCGTTAAAACACTATTTTATACGCATTACTAATGCGGTTCATATGAAATTTTGACAATTATAGGTGTGTCCTAAGATGAGCATATAAATTTATATTACAATTTTAAGGGAGATGTTATACTCATAAATCACATTTCATCTTTCAAAAGTTCACATATCATGTGATGTGTTTCTTATCCAATCAATATATTAATTTTGCCATCTCTACAACAATTACATAATCTCATCATATAATCACAATCTAGGAATTTCTCATGATTTAGGAGTTACAAATAATTCAATAACATTTAGAAATCATATAAAATAATTAGTTTGTCTTACCCCAAATAATCATCTAATAAATTTTTAATCAAGTCTTAAACATGGTATATGTAATACTTAATTCATAAAGAACTTAAGGGGGAAAGTAGATCATTCTTGCCTTACTCAAATTTTAAAAAAATTGACTTGAAATCCTTGTTCCTGTATTTACTATCCACCAATTATCCCCCAGCTTTTATTCAAAATCCTCTTCTAAAATCTCCAAATCCAAGCTTCAAAAGTTATGTTAATGGAGGTTTAGGGTTTATGAGAATTAGGGATGAAGTTTAGAGGAACCCGTTTTAGTTTAAGAGAAGGATGTATTGACAAATGACAATTAATGCATAAGATTATAAAGGAAAATAAAGTCAGGGCTCCTCGCGACAAGGTCACGAGAGGGACATGATCCTCCTTAGTCACCCTAAACTGTAATCACGCTACAAAACCCCCGGGGTCGCAGGTCTTCCCTCTTGCGAGCTATCATTCTATCTCTTCCCTATTCATAATTTAATTCCATACATCATATTACACGAGATTCAAAATCTTTCAAAACCTAACTTGCTCCCCAAGATATATCAAAAGACCTTAATGTCCCAAGGTTCCCACCTAATTCCCTTAATGCCACATAGTTGAGTAAATGTCTGATTTACTTAAATAATTTGCATAAAATTACGAAAAATTCCTGTAAGTTTAGATTTAAACATTTAACTAGATCTCTTTCATTAAAAATCATCCCGATTTATATATTTGCTCAAAATATTAATAATTTTTAATCATTTAATTTTTTAATAAAAATTATGGGGTATTGCACCATGTGACGGGAACGACATATGAAAAATATGTGTATCCCACAGCCATAGTTTTTGCACAAAAGTGCATTCAAACAATAAAGGAGAATCATTTCACTCGCTAAAATAAACATCACACAAGACGTAGGTAGAAGCCGTAAGATTACCTATGCGTTGGGCGTTATTTTCTGTTGGTAAACAATTATAAACAAGTCTCCAAGTGAGAATATAATGTTTGGGGACATAAATTATTTTCCAAATTTTAGCCAAGCTTCCATCTGCATATGAACTATTTATTAATGCGTTATAATCCTTTTTAAGTGCATAAATTCCACTCCGTGAAATATGCCGCATGAATTTATCCTCAACCCTAATTTTGGGGCAAAAAACCAATTATATCCTCTACCACACGAGGAAATTTATTTATTTTAGATATTCAAGACATTCTTAAAGTTTTTGAGAATCTAGTTCACTTATGTGTTTACACTTATGTTTTTACTAATTAAATCACAATCACTTGTAAAGAAACTTGAATATCCAAAAGTACAAGTAATTTCAAACCGGTACACGAGAATTCACATGTATCATCACTTTTTATCCACCCATACTACAGTAAAACAATGTAATAATACAAGCAACATTATAAAATCCATAACTAAAGACAAATTACGTCCCAGGATAATCATATGGCCCACACTCGTACTAGAGTAAGTATATAAATGTATATAAGTTAAAAAGACTACACATAAAAGTGAATTCATATATGTTTTTATACTAAACAAAAATAAATACATGCTAACCAAAATAATTTACGCGCGTTCCAACCAATCTATGTGTTTAAATCAACAAGTATATGTTTGAGTAAAAAATAAAAGTATATGCTTAATCAACACAGTTCCACTCAAATAATAAGTGTATGGATAAACCACTAATTACACGACCAATATCATAAAATCCATAACTAAACACAAATCACGTCCAAGGATCTTCCTATGGCCCACACTAGTATTAGAGTAAGTATATAGATGTATATAAATTAAAAAAACTACACATAAAAGTGAATTCATATCTGTCTTCATACTAAACAAAAATAAATGCACGCTAACCAAAATAATTCACACACAAATTCTAACCAAGCTATATGTTTAAATCAACAATTATATGCATGAATAAATAAAAGTATATGCTTAATCAATAAAGTTCCACATAAATAACAAGTGTATGTATAGACCACTAATTACACATATATATACACACACACAAAAATAATGATACACGAAAAAATAAAAAATCTAGGGTGTTGATGTAAAAAACTAGACTTGATCTAATTAATTAATCACAAATAATATGAATAAAGAAATAAGACAAAGGATTTTTAAAGTAGTTCAGCCTTAATAAAAATGGCCTACATCCACTATCTTGTATTACTGGGTGTTTTGCCTTGACCTCAATTATGATCGTAAGTGATCAATTACCTTGTTATGGAGGGTGTCATAATGTATTTATAGCCCTTGGGTTGTCCGTATGAATAGACAATATGTCGTTATTTAATAGACTTATACATTTGTACATAATAAGAATATTCATTGATTTCGATGTTCATTGAATCTGTAATTGTCGCTTGACCTTCTTGACTAGATGCTCTGCACATTGAGTAGCTCGTCAAGTTGAGTATCTCAGCACGTTGAGTAGCTCGGTATGTCGAGTAGCTCGGTATGCTGAGTAGCTCAATTCATTGAGTTGTTCGGTGATTATATATTTCTGCCACGTAATATGACACGTGTCTTCATATACTTGGTCCACGTCAGCTGACTAATTTTTGTATCAACAGAAGCCCCCAATGTTTCGCAGTTGAGGTTGACTTTGAGAGTGTGGAACATTATGCCTAGAGGTTGCTCGGACATGTTTTACCCAGTTTTATTAGATTACCTATCTACAATACTTAAAAAACTTTCCTTTTAGTTTTGTCATTTGAGCGCAAAATAGCAAACTTGTAAATATTTTGAATCCTCGACAGACGCTTGGATATTTTCATCTTTTTCATCATTTAGTCGTTGGAAACGTAATCGTATTTTTTAGTAATCATTTCTTTTCTCGCTTCCCGATGCAGGGCATTTAAAAGCAATCAAATTAAATCATCTTCTACTTTTTACTTCTAGACTTCTAAACTCTTTGTTTTCTCGCTCTATCCTTATACTGTCATTCTTTCTGTCATCTGCCTTAGCAAGTTTCTCAGTTTTCTATAAGAACTTCTTCCTTCTTCGTTCTTTGCTTTAGCCACCATGGTTTATCTTGTCGAATCCTTGGATAAGTTCTGGGCTGATTTTGCGATTCCCTCTTGGGTTATTCTAGAGGAACCTCCTTTCCATTATGATTTATTTTCTTTAGCTGAGGGACATTGTTTTCCCTCCATTTTTGTAGCGGAATGTGATTTTTCTTTCCCACCTAATCCCCTGTGTTTGGAGTTTTGCCAATATTTTGATATTTTTCCTGCAAGAGTAGACCAAATACATGGAGGGTAGTTAATGGCGTACATAGGGTAAACCAAATACATGGAACTCGTTTAGGAATTCCTAAAATTATGTATTGTTATAAATGGGTTACCAGTGACACTACTTTCTATTTAAAAACTAGGTTTTCAAATAGATCTTTAGTGGTCAATCTCCCTGATGCTAATATGGACTATTTTGATCTTGGGGTTGTGATGAAAAATTGACAACATCCCACGTTAAAAGAAAAAGATGTTTACCAAGGTCCCAGATGTGCACTTTATGGCAATGGGATAGGTTGTTTTTAGTTTTTTCAATTGAGCTCTGTATTTGTTTGATAAAATGCATCACTGACATGTATTTTTTACTTTATTGTAGTTGACAGTAAAAGGAAACCTCCAAAAGAGAGTGACATAAATATAAAAAATTTGACACTTATCTGGGGTTTGCATCAGTCCATTAATGGGGATCACGTGAGGTCTGCTTCTTATTTGTTGAGATACAAGAACACCAGTTCATCTTTTATTGTTCATCCTCTTACTCCTCCTGTGGTAATTGATCTTGATCATATACCATCATCTCGAGCAAGCGTGGAAGAATATTCTTCTGATTTGGGGACCTCTATTGCTGATCTGATGACGAAGAAGAGGAGGGTACCTGAGTTCTTTGCCAAATCTGCTTCTGGTAATGAAGGGGCGAAGCAAAAAAAGGATGATATTCCAGCTGACGAAACTAAGAAGAAGGATGTTGTGCCTCCTGCTACAGATATCAATAAGAAGCCCCCTGTTGTCCCTAAAGAGGAAGAACCTTTGATTGAAGTTGTTTTCCCAAAAGAGGCAGCACCTTTGATTGAAGAAGAGGCAGCACCTGTGATTGAAGGTACTCCTTTAAGAAGGTTGATGAGGGGTCTTGCTGAAAGACCCGTGGATGCTGTTACCCAACCTACTAAAGTTGGGATTTATTATTTGAGGACTAGTTCTCCAGCTGTCCGTACCCATGGTTGGGCTAAGAAATTGATCAAGTCAGGGACTCTCCCTGATTATCGAGCTACTGAAACTTCAGCCCCTCGGGATAAGGTTGTCGTTGTGTCTTCCCAACTCCTTGCCTCAATAAGTGGTCATTATACTTATCTTTCTAATTCTTCACTACCATGTTCGTACTCTGATTCGTGCCTTTCTTATTCTTACAGTTTTTGGTGTACTTGGACAATATCGTGGAGAAGGATGAGGACATTGAAGCTTCAACCTCATCCAGTGGAGTAGAAGAATATCTTGCTAGGTTATCTAAATCTTTGGGAGAGTCCCGACAGAAGTACGAGGAGAACAGAGCTTCTTGGGAGAACAAAATCAAATCTACTGAGACAGATCGACAACAAGCTATTAAAGCGACTAAAGATGCTGACACAACTCGACAAGAGGCTATTACAGCTCGGTAGACAACTGATACAGCTCTGTAACAAGCTATAAATGCTTCCAAAGAGATGAAGGAGAAATTAAAAGTCACTGTTTCCAATAAAGTGGAAGTTGATGGTAAGCTTGAAGAGGCTGAACAACGTAAGAAAGACCTTGAGGAGCAGGTGAAGTCTGCTGAGGAGATTTTAAGGGAAAAAACTTCCCCTAAGAGGATGAAGAGAAAAGCTGTTGTGAAGAAGTCCTTTAGCTCTGGGTGGGACAAAGGATGGAATAAAGCTTTAGCTGCTACTACTTCCTAGATGGAGTATGCAAGTTTGAAATAATTTAGAGATGGATGGGTTGCAGTGTTGAAGGAGTTGAGTATTGCTGATGATTTTGAACTATTTCAGAAACACGCTCATGGCCCTCCTCTTACTGTTGAAGAAGAAGATGAAGTTGCATTTGATGAATCTTCTATGGTAATAGTAGAACATACACCTGCTGTTACCCTTCATCAATCCTTCGAGTAAGTTCAGCAGGCTACAACTTCTACCGAGCAATGTCAACTGCCTTCCGAGCAACCAACTCCTTCATCCAAACCAGCTGAAGATGTTATAGTAAATAAGGAGAAGATGTAAAGTTGTTCGGCTCTTTAACTATGTTATTTTTCCCTTTTTATTATAACTTTGGTTGTACTTTATCGTCTTGTGATTAATAAAATGGACTTTATTATTTATTCTGAGTTATCTCCTTTACTTGCTCGATCCGTATTGTTATTGATCCATTTTTACTTTTCATTGCTAGTTTATTGCCAGGATAGAGCTCTTGTCAGCTTATGATACATAACTGATGAAGAAGTGTAATGATTACTTCAAAGCTAGTCATGCAGGCTTCACTAAAGCTCAAATAATTAATATCCTTAGATCTGATGCTTCTGAGAGGGCAATTGATGCCTACCAATATTTAAAGTGTTTGCTTGATCGAGTTGTGGCCAACAATGTGGCTTACTATGAAATGATTGAAGATCTTTAAGGAACAATATAGGAACTTCAACTTTAACATAAGGAAACCACTGCACTTCTGCATGAAGGTTATGAGAACAAGTACCAGCAGTTGAGTACTAATCGGGGCTATGACAAGTTCATTTTAGCCCATAAAAAGAGAGAAAGTGTGCTTAAACTTGAAGTTGAGGAGCACATAAACATTGCTAAACTATTGGAAGAGGAAAATATTGCTTTGCGAGAAGAACTGAAATAGTTAAAGTTTGCTTCTTCTTCGGGAGATTTGGTCCCAGTCAGTGATGAGGGCTTTTCATTTATGGAAACTAAAAATATTGCATTGAGAGAAGAATTAGAGGCTTTGAAACGAGTTGGTCCTGTATCTTCCTCGCGGGGTAGAATAAGAGCTGGTCGGAGAGGCATTGAAGAGACTGGAACTAATTAAGCCATGGAAAACCACGCTATTCAACTGAGGGAAAAGACTAAAGCATTAACCGAGATGTCCCCAAAAGTCTAAAGTCTTACCGAGCAACTATCCAACCAGAGTTCTGTGTTGGAGAATAAAGATAACTTAGTGAAAAAACTTCATCAACATGTGGAGAGATTGATTTATCAGTTCCACAAACAACCCAAAGAATATTGGATGGGGGGATACAATGAAGCTCTATGCCATCTCGATGCCCTGTTGAAACAATCAAATAATGATGGATACAAATAAGGATGGCTGAGCGCATTGACTGTGATGAAAATTGAGAAGGGAAATTCCTTATGGGACTGGTATGAGCCTGGATTACTTGATCTGCCTATGCCTCCCTTTAAGGTAGATGTTAGTTGGATTCTAGCACGTGCCATTCCTCAAAGTTTGATCTCTAAGTATCTTGACGAATACCATCTTCATGAAGACTTTGAGATATCTAAACCTCAACATTTTCTTGATCGACCGAGTTAGAGCAACATCAAAATTTCGTGAGATATGAATTTTATCAACTCTCCTTATGCTTTAGACCTCCCGCTTGAATGGAACCTATACCAAATTTGGAAGGAACAAAACCAATAGAATAGGAGATTTGTATTTAATGAAGAAAGATTCTATAATTTTCCTTCCTTAGAAATAAATTGTATTTAATGAAGAAAAGTTCATCTTTGTGCAATTGCCTTTCCTTGGAAATACTTTGTAAGATGTTTTTTCTTATCATATTATCTTTTCATGAATGTATATAAAGGGATAATTTATCCTGTTTTGTTTTAATTGCGTAGACAATGGAACTTTGCCCCATTTGCTGCCTAGTTGTAGTGACTTGTCACACATAAGTGCCTAAGCAATGAAATGATTTTCATCCCATGGTCCTGCTTAGTTGTAGCAATCTTATCTAGATTACCTTGGTGCCTAGGCAGTGGATGCCCCGTGAGGTCACCCATCTTCTTGCCTAGTTTTGGATTCCCTTTATGGTCATCCATATTCAAACAGGCCTTGCCTTATATGATTGTTATGCCAACATTATTGGTTCAGTTTATTAATGCCGATCAACCTTAGTTGGTGGTTGCTGATATGATGACCAACCGTAGTTGGTGGTTGCTGATATGATGACCAACAGTAGTTGGTGGTTGTTGATATGCGAACCAACCTTAGTTGGTGGTTGCTGATATGCTGACCAATCGTAGTTGGTGGTTGTTGATATGTCGACCAACTGTAGTTGGTGGTGTAGTGTGTAGTAAGAGTACTCCGAGAAAAAAATGAACAAAAAGGAATAGGGGGAAAATATCATTTTTATTCATATTGAAAGAAATGGGGTACATGTGAATCTGTATTACTGATAATATTTGCGCAGGTGCTCCACATTCCATGCATTTTTGAATTCTTGTCCCTCTAAGGTTTCTATTATGTAGGTCCCAGGTCGAACAACTGCTGTAACATGATAAGGTCCATTCCAGTTGGCCTCCAGCTTATTATGCTTCTGAATCACCTTCTTGAGCACATAGTCTCCCACCTTAAGATCACATTTCTTGACTCTTTTGTTATAGAACATGGCAGTTCTTTGCTGGTAAATTGCATTCCTCATTGCCGTATCTTCTCTCACTTCCTCGAGCATGTCCAGGTCTAAGCGTCTCATCAAATCGCTTACTGGAGAATTGAAATTAGGCACCCGATGAGTAGGTAGGTGTAATACCCCGTCTTTTTATAGCTTTTAAATTATGGGATTTATTAAATCTAATTGAGATAAATTAATTTAATTTTAATCCGGAATGTTGCTTTAAATATTTACTAGCGTGACGAGAGTTAGTAATTATTGGAAATTTGTTATTTGTTGCATATTACTGGATGAGTATAGTAATATATGAGATTTATTTTTATAATATTGTCACGTGTGAATAAAATGGCAATTTTAGAAATTTAAGTCGGGACGCGCCTGTGTCATGTCGGGACTAAATGTGAATTAATAAAAGTGAATATTTTATAAGTTGTTCAGATGGTCGTTTTGAGTGCGCCAACGCGTTCGGAAGGGTCGAGATAGTCAGAAAAGTGTACCCGGGAGTTTAGTTTGGGTCTCGGGGCATTTTTAGGCCTAATTAGTAACCCGGGAGGGCATTTTGGTCATTTTACATTTTTGGGTAATTAAACCCACGAAAATTAGAGGAGTTATATCATATACCTAGGTTACCTTCTAGGGTTAGAAACTCTAAACACAAGTGACGGCCATAAGAGAGGAAGGAGAGAGCTCTCAAGGCAAATTCAAGGCCCAAAACTCAACGGTTTGCACCGCCACCACCACCAACGCGTAGATCGCGAGACGGGGAACGCAACCATACCGAATTCGGCACAAAACCAGACCTCTGAAAATACCAGGCAAGTGTTTATCTTGCTTATTTCGTTGATGCATCTTTCATATTGGTTTAGGAATGATTAGGATGAATTGTATGGAAGAAAAACCCAATTTGAGATAGGAAATTGCATGTAGTGATGACTTAAATGATATTATGGAAACCCTTTGTCATGTAAAGGATTAAGAGTTTGATTAAGAAAAGAGTTCTAATTAGATACAAACACTAAAAATTTTATTCCGGATGATCGGACCATTGGAATCGCTTGAAATTTTAGTATGTTGTAGCGAACGGCGAGACATGACTGCTGACAAAAATTCAGCTTGATCGAACGGTCGGATTTCTAAAAATATTATTTTTACTAGAGAGTTTTATATATTGAGGACTCTTAGAGAGTTTTATATTTTGAGGACTCTTCTAAATAATAAAATAATTCAATTAAAACTCCATTTTAATTCCGTTTTCGAAACCATTTGAAATTCTCATCTTTGAAAATAAAATTTAAAATCCTTTAATGTAAGGCAAAATCTATATTTTTGGGATATCTTACATGAGGGATAATGTAAGTATATGTTAAAGGGGAGAGACACGTAAGAGGGTTACGTTGGAACATAAATGAATACCTACTGAATTTTATACTTGGGAGGATAGAATCCATGAGCGTTATGTAGTAAGTGGAAAGGTTCCTCAAATTAAAGTAAGATGTGAATGGTTATACGTGATAACTATATAATGAGAAATAAATGCAAATGACGTAATTATGGGAATTGAGAATTTACCCATTATTGATATGGTAATATGAGTATAGTTATATGATTGTGTATGCATATACTATCTATATGTGAAAATCATGCCCACGCTACTTGCTATCCCTGAGGTTTCCGCGCTGGGACAGTCTTATCTCGATGGGACCTTTATGGGGGATATTAACTTGTACCCTAGAAGATAGATATCCTTGGTACAGGCTATCGGAATGATAGTTCAGACGGTCCTAAGAGATGCGGGTATGTGCTTTCCTCTTAGAGACTTGGAATCTATGCTTCGCCTCATTTTGTTTGTGTATAGGTATCCTTGGTACAGGCTATCGCAGTGATAGTTCAGGCGGCCCTAAGGGACTTGGAACCTATAGTTTGTATATGTATTAATACAATTCGAGAGTGATTCTGAATTTGTATTCCCCTTAATATGAGTGATATGGGGTTTGGATAGTAGAGTATGCCCGCACCATAGTTTTATTTGGGGTGCTGTTATGGTTTATATATATATTTTACGAGTGATTAATATATATATGAAATTCTGAAATCTGGAACTGTTTTCTGTGATGTGATATGTAGGACGTGGTTGATAACTCAAATTATAAATACTTGTGTTGAGAAAGTATAATATGACACTGGAAAACTTTATTGATTTATAAGGTTAAAATGAGAACTTTGGTTACTAATTGAATAGTATCTTCAAACAATTAAATCGTTAATTTTGAATCTTACGAGTAATATAAGATAAATTAATCCATTGGGAGAGGATAGCATGTTATATGATGAGATAGACCATTGGGAAGGTTAGTGCGATAGGTGTGCACATTAGAAGAGAGGTGAGAATTTCTCAAGAGAGTGTCGCACTAATATGTTGTTGCATTGGCCTGTATCAATTTAAATACTTGCTAAACGTATTTTAAATCAAACACACTATCGGGCTCTGACCCGTTTCTTTTTTCTCTCTCTCTATTGTATATATATATGTATGTATTACAGGTGCCCAGCCACAGGGGCGTCTTGCTTAGGATCTCTTGGAAGGAACGCGCTGCAGCTTAGATGGGAGTTGCAGGTCTCTTGATTAGACGACTCCGTTCATTCGGATCCACTCTTAGTACTTTCATCTAGTTGGGCATGTGTAGCTCTTTACATTATTCTGTTGTTATTGGACCTTTGTATTTCAGTTATTTCCAGTATTGTTACTATGGGATTTATTCAGTTTGGATGTGTGACTTAGATTTCGTATGTTGACATTCGATTGACGAATGTATTAAATTAATTGGATTATGTTGCAAAATTTAATGTGGTGTGATTCTTATTTATTGAATGTTGTTAATAAAATAAATGATTTTTCTTTAAATAAAATTTGGAAAGTTACGTATGAAAAATGGTTTTGACACTTAGCTTAATTATTTAGGGTGTTAAATTGGAAAATTTATTTTTATCGACAGTGATGCTGAGAATGAACCAACTGTTTACCTTGATTTAATTTAATAAAGGAGTGATCGTCCGGTATTTAATTAGGCGGGGTGTCACAGGTGGTATCAGAGCATCAGGTTCTAGTGTCCTTAGGATCTGTACGGCTTATTATGCTTTCAGCGTTGCTTTGTTTGTTATAGAGCCCTATGTTTAGGATTTTCGATTTCTTTGACGAGATTTCGTTCTCCTGTTATAATGTGTATACATTAGTGAATAATAATTTCGTTCGAATGTGTGCGCGTGCCGAGCGATGACGGATGTCAGAAGAGGACCGTTAAGCGTACATCAGGAGGCAGGGTTCAGTTCAGATTATAAAATATATCCAAGGATGATGACTGTAGTCGAGGTCACCTCTATTATGGCACGAGAAGCCAAGACTAGAAAGGCAACTAAGGCGCAGCAGTGATTTCCAAATGCTATTATATTCAAATGAGGTGCGAGGGTAAACTTACCCAACGTATTACAAAAAAAAAATGTGTAGAGACTGTCAATGGGAAATTTTAGAAATGCGGAAATTGTATGTGTCTTTACCAAAGGAGGTAATGTACCCAAAGGCTTAGATATAGGACGAAGTGTGGCAAACTGAAAGTGAAAATTTAGAGAAAATTTTCTTGGCTTTCGGGACGAAATTATAATGGTTGGAGTCAACCACCAATTTTAGAAGTGGAATGCTATGCCTATAGGAGAACCTTAGGTACAGTGCTGACCGTATGTTCCTTCCTTAACTATTTAGGATTAGAAGCAAATGTGGTTCTGAACTCATTGAGAGAGGGCATGTCAGGGGTCCATTCGTGAATATGAATCTTAACCGTTAGCGAATTTTGTATCGGAAGATGTAGATACAAGTGGGGGAAATGAATCCAAGTGGGAGACCAACTTGTAATAATAGTTGATAATACTCGAGGAGGAAATTTTGATGGACGACCGATTCAGAGGTTGACAATGTCATACTTTGACTATATAAATGATAACACTTATTTATGGGGGAAGTTAAAGGAAATCGAAGAATTTAGTCGAGAATGAGACTGAATGCAATGATGGTGGTATAGCACCACAAAAAGGATGTGGATACCCATCAGGAAAACCATTTAAATGCTTTAGATAGTTAAATTCTTACCAAGTGATGGTAAATTCAGTAAGTACTATTATAGATAGTAACATGATCTTTATGGCTTGAAGATTTAAGAGAACAATCGGGATGGTTTACAGGAATCGAGTTTACTAGAGTCCGAGAGGAGGACAAATCCTAACCTGGTTAGTAGGACAGGGTGTAAGTGGATTATGTGTTGAGGTATTTTGTGCGGAGAGAGATCGCTCACGATAATATGTTCCAAAATATGAAAAAGGACAGGAATACGGTGCCTAGTAAGGCAACAATTAAAATAATTTTGTTTTGGTTTGGGAAGACGTGTTACGTCCGAAAACCATTTGTGCAGTCAAGATGATTGCCAGGATGGAAGTGTAAGTTGTATCCTTAGAGAATGCGGCGTGTTTATGTGACACGAGTGAGTCACTATATTTTGTTCCTTGCTAGATTAGCATGTGAGACGAGCTTAATGCATATCATTTTAAACGTTATTAAAATATGAATATTTTTCCCTAGTGTAGCGGGATTTTTCTTTAGTGCTATCCGCGGAGGATGAATGAGTATATTAACAGTGTCACGTATTTTTTTGAGATTACTCGTTGTAGTGATGCGATACACGAGTATGATATTATCTTTGTTAAAACATTATTGAAATGGTTATACGATAGTGGGCATTTATTGCAAGACTATCGGAGTGGTTGCATTAGTGAAACATGTTTTATGTTTGTTTTGGCGAGGCTTTACCTGTGAGAAGGTTGGACTCGCACTTATATTATCTATCCTAGAGACTTTGGAGGAGATAGTGGGCTCGAGATATTCGATGCCAAAGTATGTATAGACTTTGTTAGTATAATTCCGTATGTATCGGGATTTACCGTTGGGCGAAAAGATTTGACTCAGTATTATGTTTAGCACTCAGGACTTAGTGATAGGAATAGTGCATTGTTATATTCATCCTTTAGGGATGTGGGAGTTAATATTTATACCCCTATTATTAGGGAAAGGAATTTCGAGAATTCCGAGTGTATGTATTCGAGGTTTATGGAATGCTATTACCACCAACCTATACTGAACAATAGTGCAATTAGTGAAACGTTCATTGTTAAGCATAATTACGGGAGAAATTGTAACTTTTTTGTCAAGGGATGGAATAAAGGGGTATATACTATGGACGGAGTACCTAACGGATTTCGATAACCGACAATGCTAGGTAGTAGTGTATCGGGGGGTTCCTTGTTTGGATTTTTCTTTGCGAGACATCCCACGCATGAAACTTAGCGTAAGGTTGGAAATAGGGAGACGTTTGGTCACTATTCCATGAGTTCGGTACCCTGGTCGAAATGGGATCAAGTAATTATGTATGTAAGTTGGAAGTTGAATTTTGTTTTAAGGTCATTGGACCCGGATTTTTGTGGTAGGAAAGCATTGGAAGTTATCCCCACGAGTTGAGGGGTGGAACGATGATAAGGAGAATTTAAGAATTTTGATTTCTAGGGTGATTGAGAGTACCCAAATGTCATAACCGCGTACAGAACACAAGGTGAATAAAGAGTTGGAATGATTTTTAGCATGGATTATCTGGAAAGAACTTTATATTATACAAAAGAGATAACCTGTAATCATTTTGATGAATAGAGCGTTAGTGAATTATTTTGGTTGTTGTACAAATTTGAGAAATTTGTGTACTTATCTGAGGAAGGTTGAGAATTATTATTCCTCTCTTATTGTCATGGAAATTTAATGCCCTATTCCTTCTATTCCGCTGAATTTAGTTAGTCCTACATAAGAGTAGCCGCCGTTCGCTCACCCAGGGCGGACGGGGTGTTGCAAAAATGTGGGCATCTGGGTTAGATGCAGTCAAAATAGTCCGAGCCGAAGGGACGTGGTAATAGACGTGTGAAATAAATGTTTGTGGGACTAGTATAACAAAGTGAAAGTGATAGAGTGGATTAAACATCACATGAGGGGCGATAATCCATACATAAGTGTGCAATTAAAATAGCACGCCCTAACTTGATTGGAAGGCTGTGGGAAGCCATTCAAGGATTGGTATTCCTTGAATAGAGTAGAATTTAATTGTTATGAAGCACACCCAGAGCGGAATTGTTATTTGTCAAGAGTGAGAGCGACTTGCGCCTACAAAGAGTAATGATGTTAGTATAGTATAAGAGATCCAGAAGTGCGCTTCGTGGAGAGAAGAGCACGGGTCGAAACTTTCGGCATATTACGTGTCACTTAATGTGAGACATTTCAAGGGAAGAATCGATATTTAGCGAGACGTAGTGAGTAGTCTCTACATGCACCGCCCATAGGTAAAGTTTGGTTGAAAGAGGAGAATCAACCAAAGAATTTTGTGTTTATCGAAAATTCCTGAACTTGGAAAAGGTCGGTAAAGCCGATTAAGTTCTTGAATGAGTTGCCATCCTCAAAACAAGATCAAGGATTTATCCCGAACATGTGAATTAAGTCGTCGAGAGGGAAGTGATTGATATTCCTTTGGACTGGCTTACAATATTAACTAGTATGCCCCAAACTTCCTTTGAAAGGAAGGATCGCGCCAGTGCATGGTCCGGCGCAATATAAATTTCTGAATCAGGATGAGATTTGGTGAATCCCACCTTTGATATGGGATTTCAGGAACCAGCGGAGATAAGATTTCGTTTCAAGTAGGATGTATCACCCTTAGCCAGGGAATAAGCGCATGGTGATTAAAGATTAGTGGAGCCACGTGAAAGAGATTTTGGAATCTTGATACGATGATTTCAAGAATGCTCTGTAGAAGCACTCGTACTGTTTGTCGCGTACAAGGTACTTATTAAGGTTTTGTTATGGAAGAACCTCGACTATTCTCCTTTCGTATGTTTATAGGAGAATAGGTAATCAAAATTTTTGGATCGGTCGAGAAAACATCCGATAAATGTGGTAGAATTCCACGACTGTTTTCGGCGAGCAAGAGTGATCAAATGTTCGTAATATTTTCTCAGAATGGGAGTTTTGTATATGAATAAATCCGAGTATTTTTCATTTAGTGAGGTGCGGCCTCCTAATGATAGTGAGATAATGAAATTTATAACGTATAGGCGTGACCTATGCGAATTTTGTCGATTGGGAGCACAATGTGAAGTGTCTCCAATGAGAATGTAAAACAATGTTGCTGTGAAGAAAGGGCTATAGTAATTGAGCGCCGTAATGTGTAGTTAGTTGTGTACGGAAAAGGATATCCAGAATTGTGCTAACGGATAGGCCTTATTTTTCGAATTTCGAGACGAAATTCAGTTATTAGGGGGGAAGTATGTAATACCCCGTCTTTTTATAGCTTTTAAATTATGGGATTTATTAAATCTAATTGAGATAAATTAATTTAATTTTAATCCGGAATGTTGCTTTAAATATTTACTAGCGTGACGAGAGTTAGTAATTATTGGAAATTTGTTATTTGTTGCATATTACTGGATGAATATAGTAATATATGAGATTTATTTTTATAATATTGTCACGTGTGAATAAAATGGCAATTTTAGAAATTTAAGTCGGGACGCGCCTGTGTCGTGTCGGGACTAAATGTGAATTAATAAAAGTGAATATTTTATAAGTTGTTCAGATGGTCGTTTTGAGTGCGCCAACGCATCCGGAAGGGTCGAGATAGTCAGAAAAGTGTACCCGGGAGTTTAGTTTGGGTCTCGGGGCATTTTTAGGCCTAATTAGTAACCCGGGAGGGCATTTTGGTCATTTTACATTTTTGGGTAATTAAACCCACGAAAATTAGAGGAGTTATATCATATACCTAGGTTACCTTCTAGGGTTAGAAACTCTAAACACAAGTGACGGCCATAAGAGAGGAAGGAGAGAGCTCTCAAGGCAAATTCAAGGCCCAAAACTCAACGGTTTGCACCGCCACCACCACCAACGCGTAGATCGCGAGACGGGGAACGCAACCATACCGAATTCGGCACCAAACCAGACCTCTGAAAATACCAAGCAAGTGTTTATCTTGCTTATTTCGTTGATGCATCTTTCATATTGGTTTAGGAATGATTAGGATGAATTGTATGGAAGAAAAACCCAATTTGAGATAGGAAATTGCATGTAGTGATGACTTAAATGATATTATGGAAACCCTTTGTCATGTAAAGGATTAAGAGTTTGATTAAGAAAAGAGTTCTAATTAGATACAAACACTAAAAATTTTATTCCGGACGATCGGACCATTGGAATCGCTTGAAATTTTAGTACGTTGTAGCGAACGGCGAGACAGGACTGCTGACAAAAATTCAGCTTGATCGAACGATCGAATTTCTAAAAATATTATTTTTACTAGAGAGTTTTATATATTGAGGACTCTTAGAGAGTTTTATATTTTGAGGAATCTTAGAGAGTTTTATATTTTGAGGACTCTTAGAGAGTTTTATATTTTGAGGACTCTTCTAAATAATAAAATAATTCAATTAAAACTCCATTTTAATTCCGTTTTCGAAACCATTTGAAATTCTCATCTTTGAAAATAAAATTTAAAATCCTTTAATGTAAGGCAAAATCTATATTTTTGGGATATCTTACATGAGGGATAATGTAAGTATATGTTAAAGGGAAGAGACACGTAAGAGGGTTACGTTGGAACATAAATGAATACCTACTGAATTTTATACTTGGGAGGATAGAATCCATGAGCGTTATGTAGTAAGTGGAAAGGTTCCTCAAATTAAAGTAAGATGTGAATGGTTATACGTGATAACTATATAATGAGAAATAAATGCAAATGACGTAATTATGGGAATTGAGAATTTACCCATTATTGATATGGTAATATGAGTATAGTTATATGATTGTGTATGCATATACTATCTATATGTGAAAATCATGCCCACGCTACTTGCTATCCCTGAGGTTTCCGCGCTGGGACAGTCTTATCTCGATGGGACCTTTATGGGGGATATTAACTTGTACCTTAGAAGATAGATATCCTTGGTACAGGCTATCGGAATGATAGTTCAGACGGTCCTAAGAGATGCGGGTATGTGCTTTCCTCGTAGAGACTTGGAATCTATGCTTCGCCTCATTTTGTTTGTGTATAGGTATCCTTGGTACAGGCTATCACAGTGATAGTTCAGGCGGCCCTAAGGGACTTGGAACCTATAGTTTGTATATGTATTAATACAATTCGAGAGTGATTCTGAATTTGTATTCCCCTTAATATGAGTGATATGGGGTTTGGATAGTAGAGTATGCCCGCACCATAGTTTTATTTGGGGTGCTGTTATGGTTTATATATATATTTTACGAGTGAATAATATATATATGAAATTCTGAAATCTGGAACTGTTTTCTGTGATGTGATATGTAGGACGTGGTTGATAACTCAAATTATAAATACTTGTGTTGAGAAAGTATAATATGACACTGGAAAACTTTATTGATTTATAAGGTTAAAATGAGAACTTTGGTTACTAATTGAATAGTATCTTCAAACAATTAAATCGTTAATTTTGAATCTTACGAGTAATATAAGATAAATTAATCCATTGGGAAAGGATAGCATGTTATATGATGAGATAGACCATTGGGAAGGTTAGTGCAATAGGTGTGCACATTAGAAGAGAGGTGGGAATTTCTCAAGAGAGTGTCGCACTAATATGTTGTTGCATTGGCCTGTATCGATTTAAATACTTGCTAAACGTATTTTAAATCAAACACACTATCGGGCTCTGACCCGTTTCTTTTTTCTCTCTCTCTTGTATATATATATGTATGTATTACAGGTGCCCAGCCACAGGGGCGTCTTGCTTAGGATCTCTTGGAAGGAACGCGCTGCAGCTTAGATGGGAGTTGCAGGTCTCTTGATTAGACGACTCCGTTCATTCGGATCCACTCTTAGTACTTTCATCTAGTTGGGCATGTGTAGCTCTTTACATTATTCTGTTGTTATTGGACCTTTGTATTTCAGTTATTTCCAGTATTGTTACTATGGGATTTATTCAGTTTGGATGTGTGACTTAGATTTCGTATGTTGACATTCGATTGACGAATGTATTAAATTAATTGGATTATGTTGCAGAATTTAATGTGGTGTGATTCTTATTTATTGAATGTTGTTAATAAAATAAATGATTTTTCTTTAAATAAAATTTGGAAAGTTACGTATGAAAAATGGTTTTGACACTTAGCTTAATTATTTAGGGTGTTAAATTGGAAAATTTATTTTTATCGACAGTGATGCTGAGAATGAACCAACTGTTTACCTTGATTTAATTTAATAAAGGAGTGATCGTCCGGTATTTAATTAGGCGGGGTGTCACAGTAGGCCCAGTTCATCTGGTATGACTGCTTCACTTCCAAAGGCTAACATGCAAGGAGATTCCCCAGTTGCTGTTCGAGGAGTTTTTCGATAAGCCCATAATACAAAAAGTAGTTCATTAATACAGTTCCCTTTCGCATCATCCAACCATTTCTTCAACCCGTTAAGCAGAGTCTAGTTAGTCACTTTGGTTTTCCCATTGCTCTGGGGATGGCCGGGTGTAGAATGGATCTTCTGGACGTTAGACTGGTGACAATACACAGTAAACTCCTCATTATCAAATTGGGTACCATGGTCAGTGATGAAAGCATATGACAGACCATATCTGCAAATAATACTCTTCCAAATGAACTGGTAAACCCTTCCATAAGCCATATCAATAAGGGGTTCAGCTTCCACCCATTTGGTGAAATAATCAACAACGACCACTAGGTATTTGAATCGTCCTTTGGTAGATGGCAGAGGTCCAACCATGTCTATTCCCCACATAGCGAATAACCAAGGTGAGGAGATTGGGGTTAATAAGTCCTGGGGAGTTCTTCGGACGGTAGAAAAATGTTGACACTTATCACATTTCTTAGCATACGCTGTACAATCATCTCGCATTGTTGGCCAATAATAACCCTGTAGCGTTATCCTTTGCAGAAGAGTCCGTCCTGCCATATGAGCCCCACAAGACCCTTTATGAATTTCTTTTATCAGATCTTTAACTTCTGATGGGTATACATATCTCTGTAGACCTGCTATTATACCCCTTCTGTACAAAACTCCATTATTCAATACATACCGAACAACTTTAAACTTCAGCCTCTTGGCCGCAAGTTGATCAGTTGGTAAAATTCCTTCTTCGATATATGCCCTGATAGGATCAATCCAAGGGCCCATGTCCAAAGTGATGAATCTCACCATCAGATCTTCATCAATGCTCCGGTATACCAATATCTCAATAGCAATCGCTCTTCGTAACTCGGTGCGAGTAGCTGAGGCTAACCGAGCTAGTGCGTCGGCCCTCGCATTCTCTAATCTTGGTATCCTGATCACTTGTATCGCTGCAAAATTGGATACAATCGCCATAGCTTTTGTATGATACCTAGACATGAAGTCTCCCTTCGCTGCGTACAGTCTGAGAATCTAATTTACGACTAGTTATGAATCACTAAACATCGTAACTTGCTCTATATTTAGTGTTTTGGCTAAACTGAGGCCCACAATTATAGCTTCATATTCAGCTTCATTGTTGGAAGCTTTAAACAAGAAAAGCATAGCATATTCTATATCCAATCCATCTGGACTGTTAAGAATTATTCCGGCTCCGCTGCCTGTGGCACACGAAGAGTCATCAACATATAAATTCTATATAAGTATACAATTATCAAACTCTTGATCTGACAAAATTCCCTGATGGAATATTTGGTACTTCCTTTTATCATTTCCCAGCACTGGGTTGTTATCCGATGATTCTTGTTGCTCAGTGTTTGTCCCCTCCGATAATTTTGCTGATGGAAGTTGATCGGCGATAGTCTTTGATGATCCCCCAACATCCACGAGTTGTTATGCATTAAACCCTTGTTGGTCAGAGGTGTTCGGGTAAGTGAACTCCACAATGAAATCTTCTACCGCCTGCCCTTTGAGTGAAGACCTTGGCTCATAAATAATATTATACTCACCCAGTTCCATTGCCTAATACATCAATCTTCCAGACTTTTCTGGCTTATGCAAGGCCTGTCTGAGTGGCATATCAGTGTACACCACTATGGTATGGGCCTAGAAGTATGGTTTCATCCTCCTGTTTGCCTCGATCCATGCTAATGCCAGCTTCTCCAACCTTGGATATCCAATCTCTGCTCCTCGAAATGCTTTGCTTGTATAATACATCGATTTTTATACTCTATTCTCTACTCTTATCAATGATGAACTGACTGCACTTTCTGAAATAACCAAGTACAAGTATAACTTTTCTCCCATCACTAGCCTGGACAACAATGGAGGTGTTCCCAAATACCGCTTCAACTCTTGAAATGCCTTTTCACATTCATCATTCCATTCGAAAGTTTTTTTGAGTGTCTTGAAGAATGGAAGACATTTGTCAGTTGCTCATGAGACAAACCTATTGAGAGCTGCAACATGTCCAGTAAGGCTTTGCACTTCCTTCTTCGTAGTTGGAGATCGTAGTTCCAGCAAAGCTTTAATATTCTCAGGATTTGCCTCAATGCCTCGCTCATTCACAATATACCCGAGGAACATGCCTTCTCGTACGCCAAATATGCACTTAGTCAAGTTTAGCTTCATCTGATATTTCTCCAGCTGGTCAAAAGTTTGGCTTAGGTCAGCTATGTGGTCAGCAGCTTTCTTGCTCTTAGTCAGCATGTCGTCGACACAAACCTCCATATTTCTGCCGATTTGCTCCGCGAACACCTTGTTCATTAGCCGTTAGTACGTAGCACCTACATTTTTAAGACCAAAAGGCATAACATTGTAGCAGTATGTTCCCCTTGGGGTAATAAAAGAGGTACTCTCCATGTATCTGGTTTCATCTTAATCTGGTTGTAGCCGAAATAAGTATCCATGAAGCTCAATAATTCATGCCCCGAGGTGGCATCTACCGACTGGTCTATTTGGGGTAGTGGGAAGTAATCTTTTGGGCAGGATTTGTTTAAACATGTGAAATCAATGCACATCCTCCATTTATTCTTCTTCCTTTTAACCATCACCACATTGGCCAACCACTCAGGATATTTGACATCCTCAATAAAAGAGGCCTTTTGTAGTTTCTCACTCCGGGCTGAAGACCCTTTTTCATTGTTTCACCAATTTGATCTCCTTATTAACATTAAGTTCGTAGCACGGGAAGAATGGGTCTATCCTCAGCATATCTTCATGACTCCACCCAAAAGCTTACTTTCTATGCCTAAAAAATGCCACTAACTTTTTCTTTATTGACGGATCCAGTGAAGTGCCGATTTTAGTTGTTCGTTCTGGTCATTCGTCATCCAGAATGATGTTCTCCGTTGTTTCCCCGACTTGGCCCTTCACGAGATATGATTCATCTCTGGGGTCCAATTTCTCAATCTCTGCATCTTTAGACTCATCCACTTGGTAAGTGGTGGTCTTTTTTCCTGTATTCCTCCCTCTATTCTTATTCGACAGATGAATAGTAGCTTTCTAGAGCTACTTTCTAATCACCCTTCACAAGTCCCACACCAAAGTTGGTCAAAAACGTCAAGCATTGATGTACCATGGATGCCACTGCTTTGAAATTTTTCAGGCCTACCCTTCCCATGATTATATTGTAGGCTGATTGGATGTTTTTGTCCATTACAAAAAAGCATACTTTCTATGTTCTGCAGGCAGGCCAGGTACCAATAAGCATGTCCAACTTGATCATCCCAAGTGGAAAGACTTTTTCGCCAGTAAAACCGAGGAGGGGCCTGTGATATGGCTCCAACTGGGCTAGTTTCAAGTTTAAACTGTCAAAGCAAGGGTAGAACATGATATATGCCGAGCTACCATTGTCTACCAATACTCTTGAGATGATCACATCCTTTATCCTCATCTTGATCACCAAGGGGTCATCGTGAGGATATAAAACACCTTCCAAATCACTTTTGGAGAAACCAATGACTAGTTTATCCTTATTAACCTTCCTCGGGGGATATTCTTCTGCTAAATTTATTCGCTGTATATAGGAAAAATCTTGGGCCTAATTGAGGTAGGCTTTTCTTTCAGCGGTATGATCACCACCTCCTGCATCTCCTCCTGTTATCATATTACAGTCAAATGAACCGAAATGGATTGAAAATACCTCGCATTCTGGATGCCTTAGCTTTTTGAGGAGGTTGGGGGCATCCTACGGATCATCTTCATGCTCCCTTTTCCTATCATCTTTTGTTCGACGAGGAGATTTAGACCTTTGCCTTGATCTGTCGTTGGTCTTCCCATCATTCTGGCGATCAACAAACCTGCTTAATTTTTTACGTCTAATGAGTGCCTCAATCTCATTCTGGAGAGCTATGCACCTCTTAGTTGTGTGGCCATGGTCTTTATGGATCTCATAATACTTTGACTTATCCCTCCTTTCAGGGGTTGTCCTCAATTTCTCCAGCCAGTTTAGTTCTTCACTGTTTTTTATCTCCTCCAGAACATGGTTTATATCCAGCTTTAAGGGAGTATAATTCCTATACTTCCTCAAGTGCTCTATCGTCTCTTTGCCTTTCAATTGTTTGTTGCCCCCATTGTGCTTTTGATCTTTCCTCTCAGATTTACCTTCAACTTTAGTCTCTAATTTTGTATCTAAATTCTTCTTCGCAGTCATAGCTTCTTCGGCGTTCATTGTTTTGGTTGCTTTATCCATTAATTCCACCATGGATTTGGGGGGATCTTTGGCCAAAGTATAGTACAACTTATTCGATAAGAGGCCACTCATCAGAGCTGTAATGACTATCTTCTTTTCGTAGTCGATTACCTCTAATTTCTCATTGTTAAAACGAGTAATGTAATCCCTGGTGCTTTCTCCTGTTTTTTGCCTTACACTCAACAGGTGTGCCACCCTCTTGACTGGCTTCGTACCAAAATAGAAATTTCCTATAAAGATCTTTGCCAGTTGATGAAAAGTAGCAATCTGTCCTCGAGGAAGATTATTATACCATATTTGAGCTGACCCAGTGATAGTTCCTGAGAATGCCCTACACCTCATCTCATCAAGAACGACATAGATATCTACAGCAGCTTGGTACTGCTCTATATGGAAGACAAGATCAGTTTTTCCATCGTACTTTGGTGTAACTACGGGAGCTTTAAACATCAATGGTGTGGGAAAATACATAATTGCTTGTACGAAGGGTGATCCTTTGACAAAGGTTCTTTAGAGAGGATTTTTGGCCTTAGCCATTTCCCCTAACCTATCTTCCAACCTCTGAATGGATCCTTTCCAGGGGTCATTTCTAGCCTCTGATATATTTTCTCGAGCAACAGATCGCGCTGAATTCTCCTCTTGGGATCTTTCTATGCGAGCTGCAAGGCGTGATTGGGCAGAACCTTCCCTTAGATCACTTGGTTGTTGGAAATTTCCCGACGCAATCCGAGGAGGATTTTTATTCCTCTTGGGCCCAAACGATTAAAGGGGGAGACTCTACTCAACCTTTCCAAGGCACTTGTTCGTTCCGAAGTTAGAGTGACATTTTCTTGAGAGTCCATGACTCTTTGGGTGATGTTCGACCAGGATGATAGGAGGGATTGCTAGACCTCTTAGTATAACATGATTCAGTGTGCCTGGACAAGTAAGCATAGGGAAACAGAGTACGTCTGGATCTCGAAGACGGCAGGTGAGTGTTTATATGAACGCTTCACTAGCCTGACTGGGCAGGCATCTCATTTTGATCAGTTTGGATGAGTTGTCGCATGGTATCCTGCATAGCTGTTTGTCCCCTGGCCAAGCTAGCCACTATTCCAGTGAGTTCATTGACAGTTGGAGGAACAGACGGGTTGGGAGGAACTCCGTCATTGTTCTTATTTCTAGATTCCGGGAGCTCACCCATGTATAATGAATTTTTAGTGAAAAACGCTAAGTATAGTCGTTTCCCACAGATGGCGCTAATTTGTTGATGTAAAAAACTAGACTTGATTGATCTAATTAATTAATCATAGATAAATATGAATAAAGAAATAAGACAAATGATTTTTAAAGTGGTCTAGCCTTAATAAAAATGGCCTATGTCCACTGTCTTGTATTTCTGGGTGTTTTGCCTTGATTAAATTATGATCGTAAGTGATCAATTACCCTATTATGGAGGGTGTTACAATGTATTTATAGCCCTTGGGTTGTCCGTATAAATAAACAATATGTTGTTATTTAATAGACAGATACATCTGTACATAATAAGAATATTCATTGATTTCGATGTTCATTGAATCTGTAATTGTCGCTTGATCTTCTTGACTAGATGCTCTGCACATTGAGTAGCTCGGTACGCTGAGTAGCTCGGTTCGTTGAGTTATTCGGTGAATATATATTTCTACCACGTAATATGACACATGTCTTCATATACTTGGTCCACGTCAGCTGACTAATTTTTGTATCAACATAGGGAAAAAGTTAACTTGATCAACATTCATATCATAACAAAAAAATAACTAATTTATGAACATCTTGCATCAAAATAACGACATCAAAATATTAAACTCTGTTAACATTGAAAGATTGGACGATCTTAAAATCAATGAAACTCATTTAACATAAACTTAGTAGCTATATTTCTTTTAGAATGTATATTTTGAACATAAACTAAACTATTTTAACATTCTAACAAAATTTTGAATTCATTGATCAATGTTAAAAATTTACTTAAAAAAAGAACATCAAAAGCTTGAAAAAATAAACAAAAGAGATTAATCATATCCAAAAAGGAAAATGATCATTATATATCATTGAAAATCTATTCAACATCATGTACTTGTAGCAATAAGTTGATGATGTTATTTACACGTTCCACAATTAATTCATTCATCATTCTCAAAATGCCATTTCTCTATATCAGAGAGTTCTTCATATTGTGGAATAACCCAATTGAAATTCCACATACTTACAAAATTGTTCTCCATCCTAACACCCCCCCCCCCAATTATGTAAGAAGGGTGGAATCTATGACACCCTTTCACATTATAGATTATTATATCCATATATGCATGCATATGTACTGGTTAAAAATTACCACACCTTCAGACATTGAGACCTGTAATAATCTTCAAGTTCTAAATATGAATCCAAATGAGAAAGTAGATTCATCATTTTTTTTTATTTCAAAAAATAATATTTCCCCATAAAAAACAACACACAACTTCGCAAGAGAAAGTATTATAGAGAGTCTCAACAGTTTAAGCAGTGATAAACAAAATTGTCTTGTCTATGTTAACGAAAGGAAATCCTTCTCTTAATAATTGAAAAAATCATCTCAAAAACCCCCAAATAATGAGCAGTCCTATCTCTATGGAACAATTTCCTATGAGCTTTATTATAAATTGATACTATTTCAATAATAATTCATCGTTACGATTCATGCTATATAGTTTAGAACTTAAAGGCCATCTCCACTAAATGAATACATCCACAAAATAATTCGCATGATTCGATGTCTATTAACACAATAACACACACATGTATATATAAAGTACACACACATATATAAAAAGGTACACACATTAATAAAAAGTCAAATGCATAATGTAAAAGAGTACATGAACAAAATAAATCAAGTATACAAATGATTCATTAAGAGACACGTACAAACCAAATAACTACATGCAACACCCAACCGTAATCACATTATAAACAAACTACATGTATAAAATATAACATCCATAAGTATTTCTTTAACATTACACGAACGCAAATTCCACCTGAGTGCATGTGTCCATAATTTCACAAGACCGCTTTAACACCCCATATAAATAATAATAATAATAATAATAATAATAATAATAATAATAATAATAATAAAATTACTTTTGTAACTAAATCATGTCTAACTGATCAAAATTATATTCTTAATCACACATATTTTTTTGAAAAATAAATGTATTATAAAAACTAACTGCCAAGGGAGCGGAACCCTTATACAGGAAGTATACAATACAGTTTACAAAAAATTGGACCATAGAAAAATAAAAATGAACCCTCTACTAGATAACTCCCGAACCTATAATCCTTTATATAACTCTTCTACAAACTCTAAAAACTTCGAACTAGAAGCACCGTGTTGTCTCTCCATATACCAGCTCAGAAGGGTACTAAGAAACATATAACAAATTCTAGAAGGCGCATTCTCTATACCTTCAAAATATCTCGCATCCTTCTCTTTTCAAATTGTTCAAAACATACAATGTGGAACCAACTGCCACACTTTGATGTCCTCCTTCCACCCCTTAGGGGGTACCAGGCCTCTAATAATGTCCTCACCGACTCTGGCATTACCCATGCTATCCGACTTAAGGCTAGGAACACATCCCACAGGCCTTACGTCAACTTGCAACTAAAAAAAATATGATTGGTCTTCTCTACCTCCTTAAATAACCAACATTGGCTAGCCATTAACCGCCTTCTCTTCTGCAAACCCTCGTTCATCAAAATGGCCCGTCTCACCGCAATCCAAACAAAGAACCTCACTTTCGGAGATGCCTTAGCCTTCTATATTTACTTTCATGCAGAGCCGACCCAAGGGGTAGGCCAATGAGGCAACCTCCTTGCCCCCCCCCCCCCCCAAATTACATATTTTTATATGCCCAAAAATTTATAAGTAGACACACAAAAATAAAAGCCCAAAAAATCCCTACCTCGTTTATCCCTCCATATCCCAACCCCAAGACTCAACAAAGTTAACTTTCTTTCATTCCAACAAAACTAAGAGATGCAGCAGCCATTCCTCCTTTTCTTAACACCTCTCTTTTTAAACTCCTTCTTTATTTAAATACTCTTAACATCAACTTTCAATCCAAATATATTAAAGACCAAGAGGTTTGTATTCTTTTTTTTTAATTTATTTGTAATTTTTTTATCTGTGTAATTTTGTTTATCCCTCTAAATTCTTATTTTTTGTGTGTAATAAGTTAATGATGTTATTTTTTATGCATTTTCAGGATTTTTTTAGCGAAGAAAGGCTATCAAGTTTGATTTAAAAATTCGGCAAATCTGGTTCCATTGTTCCTTTATTTGGTTGCGATTGGAATTTTTTAGATTGATTGTTAGATTATTGTGTATTTATACCATGCCTCCTAGAAAGTATATTTCTAGATTGGAAAATTAAAGGAAAAGCAAAAGATGAAAAATTTATGCAATCCCAAAAGGGAGTTCTTGATAAATTTATTTTTAAATTAAATGAAACGAGGAATGAGCATGAGAATGAAAATGAAGAAGCTTTGATTGAAGATGAAAATTTTGTGCATCAAGACAATATTAGTGAGAACGATAATGAATAAGGTTTAAACATAGAATATAAAAATTTGGTGAATGAATAATCTAGTAATGAATATGGACCGTTAAATATTTATGATCCTGGAAATTGGGATAAGATTGGTAGAAATCATAGAGATATTTTAGTGGAACGGGGGCCCATAAGAGTTGTTGTTGATTTTCCTAAAGATAGTGATGGTAGACATTTCTCTCGGGTGCACTACACTCGACAATGGTTGAATGGAGAGAAGCGTGATAGAAGATGGCTAGTATATTCACTTTCTTTAAATAGGCTATTTTGCTTTTGTTGTAAATTGTTTAGGTCAGATGAGAACAAGACTCAATTGGCTACCGACGGATTTAACAATTGGAAAAATATTAGTCAGAGGCTTTTAAGTCACGAGTGGGGTAATGAACATATTTCTTGCATGAAAAGTTGGCTTGATTTAGAAATGAGATTGAAAAAGAATGAAACAATTGATTCATAGGTAAAACAAATAATAAATAAAGAGAGAGAGCATTAGAAAAAAGTATTAGTAAGGATAATTTCAGTTGTTAAAGCACTAGTCAAGAATAATTTGGCTTTTCGTGGAGATAATGAGAAGATATATCAAGAAAATAATGGAAATTTCTCAGGTTTAATTGAAATGATTGCGGAGTTTGATCCAATAATGAAAGAGAATATTCGACGTTATCAAAGCGGTGAAATTCACAACCATTATCTTAGCCACGAAATCCAAAATGAAATTATTGAATTGTTAGCGGGTGAAATCAAACGTAAAATCATTAACACTATCAAATAAGCCAAATATTTCTCTGTCATATTAGATTATACTCCAGATGCAAGTCACGAGGAACAAATGACTTTAATTATACGTTGTATTGATATTTCAGAAAGTAAAATTAATGTGGAGGAGTTATTTCTAGGATTTCTAAAGGTAGATGATACATCGGGATTAGGACTTTATAATGCACTTGAAGAAGTGTTGGCGACTTTGGGACTTAATATTTGTGATGTAAGAGGACAGTATTATGACAATGGATTTAATATGAAAGGAAAAAATAAAGGTGTTAATAATAGGTTACTCGAAGTGAATCCAAGAGCATTTTACACTCAGTGTGGTTGTCATAGTCTTAACCTTGCACTTTGTGATATGGCTAACTCTTATTCTAAAGCTGTTTCTTTTTTTGGTGTGGTATAATGGCTTTATACTTTATTTTCTTCTTCTACCAAGAGATGGGATATTTTGAAAGAACATGTTAAAGGTTTAACTCTGAAGTCTTTGTCACAAACACGATGGGAGAGTCGCATTGACAGTGTTAAAGCAATAAGATTTCAAGCTAGAAAATTAAGAGATGCATTAATTCACTTAGCAAATGTGGATCGGGATCCAAAAATAAAAAGAGAAGACGAATTATTGGCAATTAATGATATGGAGAATTTTGAGTTTTTATTAAGTATGGTTATTTGGCATAATTTGTTGTTTGCTATCAACACTGTTAGTAAATTCTTACAAAAATAGGATATATAGATTGATATTTTCGTTGATCAATTGAAAGGGCTTATTACATACTTAGAGGACTACAGAGAGAATGGGTTCAAAAAAGCCATGATTGAAGCACAACAATTAGCAATGGATATGGAAATTGAAGCGGTGTTTCGTGCAAAATTAGTCATTTAAAGAAAAAAGCAATTTGATGAGAGTGTTAGTGAAGAGGTGGAACTATCAGCTGAAGAATCATTTCGAATCAATTATTTTTTACATGTAATGAATCAATCTAATTCTTTACCCAAGCGTAGGTTTGAACAATTCCAATGTTATGAAGGATTTTTTGGATTTTTGTTTGATTTGAAGAAGCTCAAGTCCATGGATGATGATAGTTTGAAAACTCAGTGTGACAACCTTGAAGAAAAACTCAAACATGGAAGCCATTATGATATTGATGGTAAGGAATTATTTTTGGAGTTAAAATTGTTGAGAGAATACTTGCCAAAGGAAGCAAACAAAGTCGTTGATGTGTTGAATTATTTGCATACAATGGATGTGACTTTTCCAAATGCCTGGATAGTTTACAGAATATTGTTGATTATACCAGTCACTGTTGCAACTGCAAAAAGAAGCTTTTCAAAGTTTAAATTGATCAAATCATACCTTCGATCAACAATGCCATAAGAGAGATTGAATGGATTAGCATTATTATCCATTGTAAAGGATATGGTGAAAAAAATTGATTATCCAAGCTTGATTATTGATTTTGCAACAAAAAAGGCAAGAAGATCCTATTTTAATTAATATTTTCAGTTTATTATCCTTGCTTTGTTTTTTTTGGGGGGGGAGGGGGGAGGGGAGGAGGAAGAGTACTTGAGTGTTAATTGTAGGTCTTTTGGCGAGGGTGGGTTGTTTAAAAAGAATACATTATATTTATTATTGGTATTCTAGCAGCTTACAATTTTTGTTCATTTCCTATTCTCTTGTAAAAATACATAAATATATATTTTGCCAAAAAAATTATTATATAAAAGGCCCCATTTTACCAGTTTTCCTTGGGCCCCAAAATCTTCTGGGCCGGCCCTGCTTTCATGGGAAATAAGCTCTTTGGTTTCCATTACCTCTCAAAATGGAATAGTAGCCTCTCACCATAAATACCTATGCCCCGCTTGCCTTCCATATTAAGTCATCATCTCCACTCAATGAATGCGGGGTCAAACCCAACTAGTCAAAAACTACCTTAGCCTCCTCGAGGTCGCAATCCCATAATCGTCTTCTTAATTAAGGATTACACATTACTCGATCCTCGTGAACTGACATGTGATTCTTTATCCCCACCTAAACTGAAGATACAAGAAAACTGATCCTCAAGAGATCCATTCTTACCCCATCTATCTTTTCAAAACCTTATTCTATTGCCTCTCCCTAATTGAAACTACGTGTGCTTAGAGAAATCTTCCCATCCCTTCGAAATGTGCTTCCACAACCTGACGCCATGAGAAAACCGCCCCACTCCCGACCCCCACCTATGATGCATACACCCCCCTCGCTCCCAATACTCTCCTCCATAATTTGTTCTCCTCTTGAAAACATCTCCACAACCACTTGCCTAATAGAGATTTGTTAAGATATTCTAGATTTTTTTATTCCCGCCTCTTTCCTCAATTGGTCTGCAAAACTCCTTCCACCCCACAAGACAATATTTAAAGTTGTCCTCGTTACCTCTCCACAAGAAATCTCTCATCAATTTCTCCATCTTCTTACGAACAATGTACGATAACGACAATATATATATATAAAGTAAGTTCGCAAGCTAGACAACGTACTTTTTTTTATCAACGTCAACCTCACACCTTTCGATAAATAGCCGTTCTTCACATATATTAAAAACACTACATGTCTAATTTAACAAATTACACATGTTATTACAATAATTTCTTCATTCGTAACAATATAATAGCGATACACGCGTAAATAAACAAAACATACATGCATAAGATATAAATTACACACGTGTGTCGTCAAAATTACAATATGTGTGTACTTTAAAAATGAAACTTGAAAATCAGCAATGCCTAAACTCAACCAATCAATACATTTTCATATACAAAACTTTTGCCTGTATCATCATTTCAAAGATTACTCATAAACCACTCGGATTATCATTACAACTACTTTCATGAATGTACATGAATCTACCAAAAGGATAAGCACATATATGCTAATACTTTGTAAACACATAAAATATACAAATGTCCAGTATATATATAAAAAAATTAAACTATATAAATATTTATAATAAACAAACTCACAACTTTCAAACATTCCTCCACAAAACAATATGTGCGTAAAAAATGCATTCGCATTTGTAGAAAGTACCCATATGTTATTATAAGTGAATGGATTGACATAAAAATGTATGTAGTTTTCATTACAAACGATTGACATAAAAATGTATGTAATTTTCATTACAAACAAACTTATAATTTCAAAACACTTCTCCACAAAAAAAAGAGAAAAATTCATGCACTTTACTTATTTCAAACATCATAATGTTAGTTATAATATTCATATAAATAACATATAAGCTCTAACAACATAAATATAATGGGGCTAGGGTTTACGATTTAGGTTCGAGCGAGTAGAGTTCGATAATGCAGACCCTACACTTTCAAATCTAAAACCTAAAACCTAGCGTGAAGCCCTTTTATGAAGTTCATACAATAACAAAGAAAAACACAACTAAAGGATTCTAAAACCTTATATGGGATGGTGTACCTTAATAGGCACGATTTCACTATATTTTTGAGAATCTACATGTATCAATGACACTTTGTATTGTGGGAAAAAGTGAAAATTTTAAAATTATATAATTTACCGAGGCTTCATGTACTCTTTGCATAGATGTCACCAATAGTTTTCCATGAAGAAAGAAATCATGTACAACGAAATTGGATTTTAAGAGATATTGAATTTCAAAGTTTGTGAAAAATGAAAATTCCAAAGCTATTAATACAACTATTCTTTATGGTATCACTTTTGATATATCACGTCTAGAGTTTTGCTTATATATAATTTTGTTTAAATTAGACTATTTGAGAGAATCACAAAAAGACAATATGAAAAATGACCTTAGTGTTTAAAGAATTTGGACTTAACTCTATAGTGGAGGGCCTGGATGTTTATTGCGTTTGGAAATAGAGTATCACGAGGAATACTCTACATCTTTCATCTTTTTAGTGTGTTTAAATACTATGAATTCTTTATGGCAAGGCATGCTAAAATTTGGCATGATTTGGCATGATTTATTTTCCACGGTGGGTGAGTCAAAGTTTGTCATGTAAAATTTAACATGCTAAATTTTGATGCCCATGATAATCAAACGGATCTTCAAGTCCCCGTTTGATAGCCTTTAAATTCCAAGGCAAATCCCCAAAAGTTCAATTTTTTTTTAAAATTTTCAACTTTTAGGTTGTTTGATAGCCTTAATTTGTCTTAAAATTTGTTTTTTTATGTACAACACCTCTCGACTACAATTTGGCGCACTTGGGTGGAAACCAATTCTTTTTTGGGTGTGTGTGTGTGGGGGGGGGGGGGGGGGGGGGTAGTTTTTTTCGACCTTTAGATGACAAATCACTCAAAACCATTTTTTTTAAAACACTGTATATTTCATAAATATATAAATATATATTATTCATATATTTGTAAATATATATAATTCGTGTATTTCATATATTTTAGTATATATGTATATTTCGTAATTTTCATATATGTGTATATTTTGTATATTTAATATATTTCGTATATTTATATATTTCGCGCCCGCGCGTGCACACACACACACACACACACACACACACATATATAATAATAATAATAATAATAATAATAATAATAATAATAATAATAATAATAATAATAATAATAATAATAATAATATGATAGGTTGATTTTTGAATTGTCTACACATTTTAACGGTTTAGATGTGTACCACCTCCTTACATATTTTAATGGTTGAGATCATATGTACTTTCTTTTTATAATTCTACCCCTTAATTATTTGGTTTCCCCCCCCCCCCCCCTTTTTCTACTTAACAACCTTACCCCTCAATTAAAAAATTGGGGCATTTGTGTAAAATCACGTCGTGTGTTGGGTTTCCCCCTACTTTTCTACCCAAACATTCCCTCACATTCTATCACCTCACTCTCTCTTCCGTTTCTCTCTTCCGTGTCTCCCTTACCCAAGGAAAACCCACCCCTACGGCCTCCTGCCTCTCGTCGCCAGGTAAGATCCCTCCCCCTCCCCCCTTCCCCACTCACACACGCTCACACGCACACACACACGAACACACATGCAGTCACACACACACACACACACACACACACACACACACACACTCTCTCTCTCTCTCTCTCTCTCTCTCTCTCTCTCTCTCTCTCTCTTTTGGGTTTGTTGGTTTTTTGAAGTTTTGATTTAGGGCTTTTTGAAGTTTTGATTTGGGGTTTTCTGAACTTGAAACATGTATGATTTTTAACCCCATATCTAGCGAGGTCCACATCACCCGCGATTGCAAATTATTTTCATTGCAACAGGTAAGATTTTTACACTTAATTTCAATTTTTTCGTTTGTCTTGGTAAATGTCAAAAGCACTGTTGGGGTGTCAATGAAAATCTGTACTATTGTTGGGGATTCATTGCAAATCTCTACTATTGTTAGTGTAATTTGTGAGTGTTTTTTTCTTTTCTTTTCAGAAACCAACTTGGTGCCTCTCTATTTTTATGGGTTTTGATTATTGGTGTTAAGATATTGATGGTATGACCTGCATAATTTTTAGTTCAACTTTTAGTGTTTTTGGGTTCAACTTTTAGGATTTTTTTGTTTGTCCATCTCTCATGTTTTTATCGTTTGATATGGTATATTTGGATCTTATTTGTTAAATATTATGTTTTTTTCTATTTGATGTTTAATTATTCACTACAAACCATCGTTTTCATGATGAGAAACTTATAAGTAGGTGGTCTTGAAGCTATGATGCTAAAGTGACACTAAAACATGTGTTATACATCAGATTTCAGTTTATATATTAGCTTTTAGGGACAAAATATTCAATTATATCATAGGGATTTGGGTTGGTTATTTTGTGGTTTGATGGTGGGAGGTGGTGTGGGTGGGTGTTTCATTGGCTCTGTCAAATCTGAATTATAATATATGATAATGATTGGTTTCATATAAATTGAATGATCTTTTGATAAATGTGATTGGTAAGAGGTGTAGGTTGGTAACTATGATTGGGTTACACAATATTATTTTTATCTTACACCTTCCTCTTTTCTCCTGTTCTCATATTTTCTTACTTTTTTATATTTTGAGCCTCTAGATGATAATTATACATTGGTGCTTCTTTCTTCTTGAAGTCCAAGCCTTGCAAAGTTATATCCCAGCACCGCCAGCCAACTTTAAACTAAGGGAAGATCGTCTGTCTCGAACCTCAATGAAAGGTGAGTGTTTATTATATCACCTTGATCTTTTCCTACCTTTCTTTTCTTGATATAAAAAGTATATGCATCTCTGGATATATCCTTTTGTGCTTTCATGTTGTGTTTCGAACCAAAGGGAATCTAAAATTAAAACAGAGTTAGTACTTTATTTGTTTCACCTTAATATGCTTAGTATAAGTTTTTCTTAATTCACTTCGTTTAGTGATTATAGTATTCTACACCCTCTTTGGATATTATTTTAACTTCTTGACTTCACTAGAGATCAACGATTTTTGAAATTGTTATGATTTGTTGGTTTTTTGAAATGGTTCCTATTTGTTTTCAAATTATTCTGTTTTTGTGGGGTTCTATCTAATTATCATTTTGGGATTCTCTTGGAATATTGTGTCATCTCCATATGTGCAATCTCATATTGTTATATTGTTATTTTAGTTTTCTAGATATTCAGCTGTATATATCATTTTTAGGGGTCTTTGGATTTGAAATTTGGATTTTAAATCTGTTATAAGTACTATTTGTGCTTTTTGTCTAATGCCATATTGGGGGTTCCTCTTAAAATCGGAGGAATTTTCTTCTTTAAAGGTAAATGACATGTTACCTAGATTGCTCTAAAGGTAAATAACATTTAAATCCTTAATTTTAATGAAAAGACAAGCATAATATAAAGGTTATGTTTTAAGAATAGTTGGTGTTCGTATTTTATGATACGCGTAGATGCAATTCTATTTTAATTAATATAGAACATGATAGGTTGTATTAATGCTGAATTATGAACATGAGACTTCTTTTCTACTAAAATTATATGAGTTATCATCGAAAAACATTGGGACTTCTTTAATGTTCATGGTTTATAATAATCAATCCCCCAGAGTGATTGTTGTTTAATATAGGAGAGAGAGCAAATGCTTCCTCCCCCTCACCCCCTCCCCCCCCCCCCCCCCCCCCAACACCCACCCACCAACTTTTTTGCTAATGCCACTTTATTTGAGTTTTTAGGTTCAATATTTCAATTCTAAAGCCTTATATATTCTCCTACTCATTCTTTTTGGTTATTCAATATTTCAATTCTCTATTTTGTTGTTCGTAGTATGCTGACATATTTCAATTCTCTATTTCAAGTCTCTATTTGAGTTTTAACTTCTATTAGATGGATTTTGTCAATTCATTCATTATAATGATGTTATTTGTATGTCTCTAGACTACACATTTAGCGACATTCTAGGGTAATTTCTTTCCTTTTTCACGTTCTCTATTTTTCAATTCTTTATATGGTTGGTGTTTTGACATCATATATAGAATTGCACCAGTGACGCTTCAAGTATTTTCAATTCTCTCTATGGTTGATTTGGCTATTGGTTGTTTTACATTATATGCACTTAATATATATTGATATGTTTGGTTGTTAAAATGTGTGACACACACAATTTTTAGTTTAATTACATTTCCAATTAAGGTTTGTTGTCATCATCCATTTGATTATTACTATTTATTGTGATTTTTCAATATATAATTTGATTCTTACTATTGATAAAGTTATGTTATGCAAACATGAATATTGCTGGAAAAGACGTATTCTTTTTTCCATCATTGATTCACAAAATACATTATCTCTCTTCGTTAGTTGCGTAACATCCCAACCTATTTTAAAACTGTGTTGTGCTATGCTGATCGCTTTCACGATTCTTCATCAGGAAAGGACTTCACTTTGGAGGAGAAGAAAACATTTGGAGTTGAGGGAAAGAATTCGAGTTGAAGAAAACAGTTCGATTTCAGATTTCTTTTGGATTGACTAATGATGGAACATGTTTTGATATTTTGAGATTAAAGATATTGGTTTCAAGGTATGAAACTGATTCTTACTGTTTCAGAAATATAGATTATTCTATTACAATAGAAATATTGAGTAATCTGATGTCCAATGTTTATCTCTATTTTCAGGGAGTTGTATTGTATCAAGATGCCAATGGAGGAAGAAAAATATATACGTTTGGGGGAATGGAAGGCTGCTGAATACTTTTCAATTGCAAAACTGCTAAGACGTGACTGAAAAAATATACGTTTGAGTGATTGAAACACAAGTTTGATATTAACGGCTTATATATTTTTAAGCTTATATATTATAAGCTTATATATTAAAAATATACTTTTAAGCTTATATATTTTATTTTCATATTAACAACTTTATGATTTCTTATGATTGATGTGTTGTATATTGAATTATGTTAGTTTGAATTGCATTAGTTTGAATCACATTCAGATTCACATTAGTTTGAATCACTGAGCAAATATGCATATTGCATATATACAGCCCCCTCCCCCGCCCCATTCGTAGCCCTCTCCCACCCCTGGTAAAATCTCTCCCCCTTCCCCACTCACACACACGCACACACAAACACACACACACACAACTCTCCTTCATCTTCTCCCCCTCCACCACCCCCGTCGCCGTCCCCTCCCCCCTTACCCACTCACACACGCACACACAACTTATTTTTCCCTTCACACTTCAACCATGAATTTTAATTTTTTTTCAAGTTAGTTTTTTTTTTTTTTTGTTGCATCATAGTTTAGCATTATGTATTTGATTAAAATGTAAGATTGCATAACTCAGCCTTTTACTTCATTAAGTACGATTTTGAAATTGATTTGTTGAACATGACATGGCAGTTTAATGGGCGTGGGAAGGTTGAGGGGGAAGAACCAAATTAGGTCTCCTCTATGTTATAACAATCTAAAAATGCCCAGGTGAGTAAGTTAAATTGACTGATATTCAGGACTACACACATGTGATAAGGGCTGAACATGTTTTGATGGCTTGGTCATACTTCAATGTGTGTATGCTTATTTTTCTAACATTTGTAATCGTTAAACACTTTGCGTCATAGTTCCTGCTGGAGAACCAACAATCATAAACATATTGAAACTGAATTAACAACATGTGCAAGCCTATGAACAGGAACTCCAAGTGCAACTGATGCATTGAGTCATTTTGCCGAGCTTGGTATACTTCTTTTATCCTTAGCTAGCATTTTCTTTTTATATTTCTAATTACTTTTTATACATTTAATTACGTTTTATCTGAGTTTTATATTTTTGAACAAACTTATTTTGTAAACACATAATCATTGTTTATATTCATCTAAACACATAATCTTTGGTTGCCTTTACATTCTGAAAATTTGTAGCTTTTAGTTGTTTTTCTAATTTAGGCCAATTATTTGTTAGTTTGAGTTGTTCATTCAAACTCACAAATTCTCTACAATAAAGCTCCCCCCTGTTCATGTTATTCTTACGATTTAGGTATTTTGTTTTATCTATAGCTTTGTCAAATTTCATGTGGATTTCAAGTTTTCAATAAAAAACTAATGCCATTAATAAACACAGTCTTCATCAATTTGTGACTTTTATAAGTGAATGTGTAGTGTTTTCGTGAGTTTTCAATAAAGGACCATGTTGTGCTTTATGTATATTTTGTTGTGATTATTGACTTGATTGATTTTAGAAAGCTTAATCTCAAATCAAAAACCAATTCTGGATTTCATTAATTTTAAAGTTCCTTGATATAATGGTTTAGTCCATTACTTTGTTATGTCACTATATCGCCCACACCACGCTTAATCTCAAATTAAAAACCAATTTTGGATTTGATGGACACCTGCCAAATCTATGAATGCTAATTTTTTGGGTTTTATATATTGTATATCATTATATGCCACTCTCCAGAATTTGTTTAAGCTTTCTAAAATCAAACCTTAAAAAAGAACACATGTTTCTTAACCTGTTTCTCCATAATTGTATATCATTATATGCCACTCTCCAGTTTAATAACAACTGGAGAGTGACCATGAACTCATTATGTTGTCATACCTGCTCAACTATTATACCTGCTTAGATATGGAGTTATCTGTTGTACCTGCTTAGTGTATATATTGTTCTTTTTTCTTAAGTATATAATCATGCTCTCGCTTTGGACGTTATTAGGATGTTATTTGTAATTTTTATCGAAGCTGATACAATAGTTTGCTCTCCATTTATGTTCGATATTGCCACAGTTTGGACTTTTTATCGAATAACATGGCTAGGAAATTACTATTAATTTGTATTGTTACCCACTTTTCAGTTTCATTACAACAATCGAATAACATGGCTACGAAATTACTATCAATCTTCTTTTCCTTGGATGCAAATAAGATTAGGATGAAAACAAGCTCATGTATGTTACTGATTGTATATTTACTCATGCGATTGTATCTTTGTTCGAGAAACTGATTAATTATGTTTATTGTTTGTCAAATCGTACAAAAAACCGAGAGGGAGAGAGTGATAATGGCGAGAGGTGGGAAGAAGGATGGGAAGACAGCAGTAGTAGCACCTAATCCAGAAGCAGATGAGTGCAAAAACTTAAAAAGAATTACAATTTTTAAAAATCTGCTCAGTTTTTCTCACCCCATCCAAGATGGTGGTCAAACATCACGGCATAGACATTTTGAGGAAGTCCCACAGAAAGAATAAATTCATATCCCCCTTTCCCAGCCTTCTAGCTCCCATCTCCGAATTTGGAATTTTTTTTATTGTTGGATTTGTTGTTACCCCTTAAATAGGGTGGACAGTCCAATAAATAAAGGAGACTATGCCCATTTTTTTTTTAAAATTGACACTTTATTTTTTTTAGACACAGTGAATTTGATTGATGAATATTGTATAATTCATTTTATATGTGAATTTGTTTGATGAATTTAGACAATTTGGATGTTGGAATATTTTTTATTTGTTAACCAGGGTGAATAGTTCCATAAACAAAGGAGACTATGCCCAATTTTTTTTTTAAAATTTGACACTTTATTTTTTTGAGACATAATGTAAATTCGATGGATGAATATTGTATATTTCCTATTATATGTGAATTTATTTGATGAATTTAGACTATTTAAATGTTATTGGACTATTTGTAGGGGTGGCAATTCGGGTTAGTCGTGTTATTTTTGAGTCGCATTGATTTTTATTTGAGTATAAGTTTTGGGTACTCTTAAATCTATACAAGTTAATCGTGTCAAGTACGGGTTATTTCAGGTTATTACCATAAACGAATTATCCTGTCAATAATTGTCAGCCCTAACTATTTGTTGTTTGTTAAGCATGGTGAATAATCCAATAAATAAAAGATATCATGGCCAATTATTTTAAAATTACACTTCGAAATTTTTGCGTTTCGCTATTACGTACTTTGAAAAATTGTCGTCGTTTCGCGATTACGTACTTTGGGCATACGCTAGTATATATATATATATATATATATATTGTACATTTATATATTTCGTATATTTAATATATTTCGTATATTTAAAGTATTTCATATACTTTCATATATTTAATATATTTTAAAATATTTATATATTTCGTATTTTTTTTAAATACATCATATATTGCGTATATTTTCTTCGTATATTTCATATCTTTCGTATACTTACTTAAATATTTTGTATATTTCATATGTTTTTTTAAATATTTCGTATATTTTTTGAAATAATACATATATTAAATATATTTTTTTTGTATATTTCTTATATTGAAATATTTATTTTTGTACATGTCATATATGTATATAATTTGTGTATTTCATATATGTATATATTTCGTAGATTTCATATATTTCGTAATGTGTGTGTATATATATTCCAAAAATAATATATATATATAGGCCAAGCCTTAAGCGTTAGAAGGCTAGACGGGCCTTAGGCGTAAAAAGGCGTGAAAAGGCGTTTAGGCATTCTTAATATATTTTAATATTTTTTAACTATAACAAGGCTATTAAAATGCTAAAATTGTACATGTCATAAAAATATGTTTGAATATATGCAAATTAAAATACTATTTGATTATTTTGGATGAGATAATGGTCCTGTTAGTAAAAGAATTCTTTAAAAGGCGATATCGTTTCACTAAAGCATTGTTGTTTTTAGAAAAAAGTGCGCCTTAAGGGTTTTACCAAGAATAAGGCGTAAAAAACTTAAGGCGGGGCGTTTCTCCCAAGTCTTATGCCTAAGCGGAGCTTAGACGAGTTTTTTAGAACAGTAATATATATATATATATATATATATATATATATATATATATAGGGAAAGATTAAGTGAGGTCCCAGTTTGAGGACCCTGAATGAAGTCTATTTTTTTAAAATAGTAAAAAAAATATTTTTGGACTGATTTTTTTATATGGTTTTTAAACATTTCACTAGGACCATAAAAAAATAATCAGCTCAAAATGATTTTTTTTTACTATTTTAAAAAAATCAGTCAAACTGTATCGATTTTTAAGCTCTTATAAACTGACAAAGTTTGAGCTATTTTTTTAAGATAGTAAAAAAAATCATTTTGATCTAATTATTTTTTATTGTCCTACTGAAATGTTTAAAAATCATAGAAAAAAATCAACTCCAAAATATTTTTTTTACTATTTTAAAAAAATGGACCTCATTCAGGGTCCTCAAACTGAGGGACCTCACTTGATACTCTCTCTCTCTCTCTCTCTCTCTATATATATATATATATATATATATATATATATATATATATTCCATAAATAATATATATTCTGTAAAAAAAATTCACATTTATTTTTATTTTTCAACTTTTGTGTTTGATAGAAAATATGAAAAATTGATAACTTTTCATATTTTGTACCAAATGGACACGCATTGAAAAATACCCATTTGCCTTGAAATTATTTGTTCTGGAATTAATTGTCCTAGAATCATTTGTATTTTCGCACTTTTCTATCAAAGAGGGCCTAAGAGTAGGCCTGTCAATCGGGCTCTATGAGCTGAGCCTATGGTTGATCAGGCTTGGTCCGATTTTGATTTACTTGGCTCAAGCTCAAGCTCGGCCCAAACGAGCTTGAGAGTGCTTGGCTCACAAAGTAAATCGAGCTTCGGGCCCGATTAGAGCAGGCCCGAATTAAATATTTCAATACATATTTATTTATTTTAATAATAAATATTCATATTTCAGGAATAAAAAAATGGATTTCAGCACTAAAAAAATATAATTCAGCATTGACATTGACATTGACATTTCAACATTAGTAAAACACATTTCAGCACTAAAAAAACAGATTTCAACACTAAAAATACACATTTTAACACTAAAAAATAGATTTCAGCACTAATATTGACAAGTCTCGTAATATTTAAGTAAAGTAAATTAATAAATGACCCACTATATTTTTGTTTCTTTAATATTAAGTAAATTAATTTCAATAGTTTATTTGCATAAGGATAAAATTATAAAAATTGTTTTGTTTTAAAATATTTTTTACATATCATAGAAAATAAAATAGTTTTGTATATATATATATATATATATATATATATATATATATATATTATTTCTGGCCGAGCATAGTTCGGGCTTGAAAGTGCTTCGCTCGCGCTTGACTCAAATTGAATTTGGGCTTAATATCTCGGCTCAAACTCGACTTGGCTCAAACTCAATAAGAGCTCGGCCCGAATTTAACGGGCCGAGAAAGCGGATTTCGAGCCTGCTCGGATCAATTGAAAGGCCTACCTAAGAGTAAATTTCAATGGAACACTTCCATTGTAAGGAAAGTTTGGAGCCATGCTTCTTATTGTGAATGAATGGTAACTGTCGGACACAACAATAAAGCAATGCCATTCTCCCAAATTCTTTAGGACGACTGATAAAAGTTTAAGTTCATCTTTGAACTAGAGTATATTCCAACGAACGCTTTAATTGCATCAAATGGGAAATCGCTAAGAAACAACGATGAGAAAAAGCGGTTCCTCAATCACTTGTCATAACAATATATTCTAAGATTCTTTTCACGATGTGAACACATTTTTTTAGAGACACTGATCGTATTTGTATTATTTCGTGTCTGGGCTCCATACGAGTTCCACTAACGTGAAGTCCAGACACGAATCAATGCAAATACGATCATAAAAAATATAATCTAATTTTGTGTATTAACCTAAAATTATCCTTATTCTAAATACGACGTTGAACTGTTGGTTCTTACCAGTTACTACAATAAAAGAGGAACATTTTAAACACAACGTACATTCGAGTTTTATTTAACATCAATATATGCTTCTTCAAAATTATACGAATCCATACAAGAAGTAGCCAAGAGAAGAAGTTTCTGATATTATGTTGGATACTGCAAATTATGCATACTTCTTATACATAATATAATAGGTTTATATAAATGTCTAACATATATAGACTATTTCAACCAGTTAGCATATCTATCTATATAAAAGAGAACATAGCGATTAAGCAAGGCGCAGCTCGTGGGACCCAAATCCAGTCCCATGTGAAAGACTAGAGTGGGTTGGGCGCAGGCGAAAAGCATATAGACTGGAGACGCCATTAGCAAATGCCACCGAGGAATCATAGTCACCCTCATTTTCCACTACTGATCCATACTGTGGATCCAATTCGCATTTCGCTTCCTTGAAAATGTACCCCTTTGATAGTTAACATCTTTCAAATTAACATACTAAAACAACTCCATTAATATACTTGGAAACCGGAAAGTATAGAGAAAATTGCAAAGAGAAAGGGAATCCATAACTTGTACTGATAACATTTCTTGCATAAACCTCCCTCTGTGTTGAAGCTATAGTGACCTCCCTTGTACTTTGGATTATTCAGTTTTGGTATCTTTTTTCTCTACGTATTTAAGTATGTACTCTTCCCATTTCAAATTAATACGTTTTACTTTTTGGGCCATCCCAAAGTAATAGTCCATTACTATTTTTGGATGTAATTAACAAACCAAATTTCACATTCCACGATAACGATCAAGTCTTGATTTTTACCACTAAGATCAAAATAATAGTTAAATAATATTGACAACAAACCAACCCATGTTTTTCAATATTAATAATAATAATAATTCCTAATCTACTTTGGATTGAGATCCCTACAAGTCTGTTACCAACATCAGCAAACCAAATCGTGATTTTTAATAACCACTATTAATTTGAGATGAAGGTAATATTTTTTATATTGTTAAATATCATGTTCAGGCCGCTGTCGCACATCGAATGATGTAAAGTCTATTATGTTGTACTTGAGTGGAATGAACCCTTGAACTAGCATTGACGCCTATTGAATTAAAACTCAAAACCTGGTCTTGGCATAAGGTGATTAAATTTGGAACAATATCGGTAGCTTAGTTGTAGATATGAGACCCGACTTAACATCAAGTTCTTCTCATGGGATACAAATGTGAGGGGAGGTTACAGTAATTTCTCAAACCACAAGTAGGGTTTTTGCATTAAACTCAAAGTACTTAGTATGTTTTTATCTTGTTTTCATTTTTTAAAGGGTTTTTCTAAAGTGACACACAAAATTAGATATATTTTTTATACACACTGTTGTATTTTATTTGCATTAGTTCGTGTCTGGGTCCACATGGGTCCCCCTGACATTGGGTCCAGATTCAAGTTCCACATGGGTCCCTCTAGCGTGGGGTCCAGATTTAAGCTAGTGCAAATACGACACGTCAGTGTGTCAAAAAAATATGTTTAATTTTGTGTGTCAGTCTAAAATTATTTTTTTAAAAATTATTTTGCATACTTTCCGATACCCAAGAATAACTTAATGGAAAAGTAAAGGGAATAAGTGATTAACAAATTTTTATCGGAGATACTTACAAATTCAAGTAGGAATTTCCCATGTCTTTCCTCCAAGTTCCTTACCTGCGAACAAGGAACGAATAGTAGTCCAAAACTAATTAATAAAATGAAAATTGGATATGACATGAACCACTCAAGTTCACTAACCTTCTTCTTGAAGGTATCGGTTTGTGTTTTCATCACGTGGTACTGTTAACATCATACATGAAGCTTTAGATTGATAATTAAATTGGTATAAGAATGAAAATAAAAGCAATAATACTTCTTCTATTTTTTATTGAGATCACTATTAGTCTGTCACTAACATCTATCAAAAGGCCAAAAAAGTATGCGAAAAAATAAAATTTTCATATTAATAATTCACATATAGGCCATTTGGTTGTGTACCAAAATTATAATAATTAATTTTTTAATATTGAAATAAATTTTGGAGAACGAATAAGATTGTTTTCTACATTTTTTTATATGTGATTTAATTAGGCAAAATTATGGGCGGGGTCCCAAACTAGCCTTGTGTATTGCCGTTGATATATATATATATATATTTGGTTTTGTGATAGGTCTTGTACTTTTTTATTTTGTTGCAATAGGTCCCATTGTAGTAAAACTAAGGTTTATCAAAATTTCGAACAATGACTATTTTGAATAGTTGATGAAGTTGTATATTCTATACATATATATGTAGTTTAATAAATGTTAATCTCTTGTAATTAAGTCGTAGAGAAAGATTTTTGGACCTATAGTAATCTTATTTGAGTCCATAAGAGTAATTTGTTTGTTGTATATCACTATTTTGTCGCGATCATTATTTCGATAGAGAACTAAATATATTTTAATGTACCATTAAAGGTTTTTATACTATGATAGTGATTTTATTAGTTCGTCGCAAGAAAACATAAATTATTTGTATGACCAATCGCTATAAATATTTTTTTAAAGGACTTACTACTTTAAATGTTAGAAATTAGGACCTACAGACAAAAAATATGCTTTAGCGACAACCAATTCAAATGTTTATCTATAAGACCAATCTGAAAAAAGCTTAATATTTTCTTAGAATTTTTTTTTATAAAGATTAACTCGCTCAGTACATTATCTAAACTTTATTTTGAAATTAAGAATACAACAATTATACTTTGGCGACTACCAATCCAAATCTATTTTGTTGAGCTTTCAGATATGAACTATCGTTTCCAAATGCTCAATTTGAATTCTTCGTGTATGAATTTCTAATTTAAAATGTCACTTGAGAACAAGAAATATGACCCACAATCATTTAGACTGCGTTTGGAATTCTAATTCCAAACTTTAGAATTTGAATAAAAAATCATCTTTTTTAAAAACTAAATATGACCCAATTGTAATTTTAAAACATGAAAGTCATGATCTCAAATCCACCCTTAGTCCTAAAGCCCAGTGTTTTGAATATTAAAGATAACAATAGTAAGATAAAGACAAAAGGAAAAAATAATTTATAAGTAAATATGTCATTAAGAATGCCTCGCCTTACGGGGAATAAACATGTATACCGGATGTATACCAAAAAATAAGATAAAAATAAAGGCTTAATAAAAAAAATTCCAAAACCCCATACAAGCTAGAGGTACTTGATTTTGTGCAACTCCGGATGTGATGGCATTGGATCCGTCTTATGCTAGATGAGCAACGAGCTCAAGAACAAGTACCACAGTTGAGATGGAGCTAATTCCATGCCTTCAAAACACCTCATATATCTCTTTAACCATATCGTCCAAAATATGCAATGTGGGACCATCTGCCACACGTTTTTCTCCTCCTTCCAGCCCTTAGGAATCTGCCAAGCTGCTAACAAGTCACTCAGTGTTTGCGCTATGACCCACTGAAGTCGACAAATGGAGAAGAAAGCACCCCATAACCCCCTCGTCACCTAGAAATGCTAAAGTAAATGAATATTCGTCTCTTCTACCTCCTTACACATCCAACACCGACTTGCCATTCTACTACCCCTCTTTTGCAGACCCTCTGACATCAATATTGCTTGTTTAGGTGTTGTCCACATAAAGAAAATAAATTTAGGAGGTGGCTTCAATCTCCACACATTTTCCACGGATATGTCATCGTCCCCAACTTCCTCAAAATTGTGTAATAGCTTTTAATCTTAAAAATATCATCCTTACCTCTAACATATGACAAGCTACCCCCCCCCCCCCCCCCCCGGTATCGATGATGTTTCTAACTTGTCAAAAAATGCCACTGCCTCATCTAATTCTCAATCCCGAAGTCCCCTTCTAAATTTTGGGATCCAAATCATTCGTTACCATCCCTCCCTCATTTATCTTTCTAAAATCTAACTCGGTTCCCCTTCCCTATGTGCTGTGTTATGTGTCAAGAGAATTCCCCCATCCCTTTGTTATGTCCTTCCATAACCCTACCCCATGTGCATATCATCCCACACCCAGACCCCACCCACAACGGCTAAATCCTCCCCTAGCCACGAGCACTTTCCTCCACAACCTATTTTACTCCCTAGTAAATCTCCACAACAACTTGCCTAGTAATGGCTTGTAAAAGTGCTCAAAACTTTTCACACACGCTTCTCCCACCTTGGTCGGCTTATATACCTCTTCCAGGATAAGGAGGCAATATTTGAAACCATCTACGATACTTCTCCAAAAGAAATCCCTCATCATCTTTTCTAATCTCTTATGCACTGAGGTTGGGAGTGGCAAAATAGACATGAAATAGGCTAGCAAGCTCGATAGAGTGCTTTTAATCAATGTTAAACTCCCCCTTTGAGGGATAACAATTTGTTCATCCCGCCGATATTTTTTTAACCCTCTTAAGAACTAGATCCCAAATTTCTTTAGACTTGAACTTTTCTCCCAAAGGGGGACCAAGATAAGATGAGGGAAGGGAAACCATCCTATATCCTACCACTTCCTCCAAATAACCCACATTCTCACTTCCCCCACCGGGATCATCTCACATTTCCCCACATTAATGTGAAACATCGACACAACCTCAAAGCATAACAATAATAATCTCATCTCCCTTACCCGCTCCCTTTTCTCATCATAAAAAATGATAGTATCATAAGCTAATAAGAGATGTGAAATTCGAACTGAATAGGAGTTCGGATATCCAATCAAGAACACCTAATCAAACTAGCCTCCACCACTCTATCCAACATCCGATTAAGAACCTCCATCACCAAGATGAATAGGAATGGAGATAAAGGGTCCACTTATCAGAACCCCCTAAAATTCTAAAAAAATCCTTGAGGCATCCCATTGATAAATAACGAAAATCTCACTGTTGATATGCAAATTTTTATCCACCGACACCACTGATCCCCAAAGCCCATCCTCCCCAATGAATATAACAGGAATACCCAATTGACATGATCATAAGCCTTCTTAATATCCAACTTACATAATTCTAGGGTCTCCACTTTTCACTCCAAATTCTACACACGCATTTGCCACCAATACCGCATCCAGTATTTTTTGACCTCCCACAAAATCATTTCAATTTTTTGAAGTGAGTGGGTCAATCCCCTTTCTTAGCCTAACTGACAATATCTTGGATAAAAAAAGACACACACATCCCACTAAACTGATGGGTCTGAAATGTTTCACATCCACATACCCCCCTTATTGGGAATTAAAGGTAAAAATGTAGCATTCAATCCCCTTTAAAAATAACGTCTCTCATGAAACTCCATAAAGAATGCCATCACATCTCCTCTCACCATGGACCAACAATGTGTAAAAAAAAGCTATAGTGAAACCGTTAGGACCTAGCGCCTTGTCTACACATAGATTTCAATACTAAAACTACCTCCTCTTCTGTAAAAGACGCTTCCACCATCTCCATCTCATCCCCTGAAATACTCCCCCAACTCCAACCCATTGAGTGTGGGTCTCCACTTTTCCTCTTTTGTGTACAATATCTCAAAAAACTGCCTAATCGCTCCCTCACCTCGTTATCCTCCACAAACCCCTTCTCTCCCATTACATTCTTCCCAATATGGTTAAAGCGATGATGAGATTTTACCACTTTATGAAAAAAATTAGTATTCATATCCCTCTCAACCACAAGGCCGAGATTGTTGTCTCAAACGAATTTCCTCCTGAATCGACCTCCTCCCCACCTCCCACTTTATCTCCTCCCTCAACTGCTACTCATCCCCCAAAAGGTCCCCATATATTGCTTCTCATTAAGAACCCAGATTTCCTCCATGAATCCGTCGATAGCTTCTCTCATACTCCCAAATATCTCTTCTTCCACCATTTGAGATCTTCCTTAAGAAGATAAATCTTCCTGGACAAGCTATAGCTTGCATTACCCTCAACCACATAACCTTACCATCATTCCTTCACTCTATCCATAAAATCATCTTCTTTCATCCACATATTTTGAAATCTGAATGGGGCCCTCCCACCTCTCCATCCTCTGCACTCAAGAAGGACCGAAATATGGTCCGATGTCACCCGGGGTAAGCAAGACCGATTCACATCGTGAACTGCTCCACCTAATCTAGGGAAAATAAGAAATGATCTAATCGATATAGAGATGGACTTTACCTATTACTAGACCAAGTAAACATCCTACCCTCTAATGGTGCATCCATAAGTTCCATTTCAGAAATATATAAAAAAGTCTCTCATGTATATGCTCACCCCCCCCCCCCCCCCCCTCCACTATTAGTTTTTGAAGAAAAACATACTACAATAAACTATCTCCCTTATGCACCATGACACCCCCAAACACCCCTAACTCCTTCTAATTCTTCCTACATCTCCCACCTAATCGAATCCTCCACCTGACCATAAACCCCTGAAAAACACCAGGTGAACCCGTCCTCTACATTTTTAAATAAGCAAGACAAGGACTAATTGCCAACAATACAATCTAAAATTTTCACTACTCTAGAATCTCACATAACAATCACCCCACCTTAGGTACCCTTTGCCTCCAAAGTACACCACTTTATCCAGCGACCTCCCCAAATAGATTTTTCCAATCCTCTATCCATATCTCTCAATATCGGCTCTTGAAGGCATATAATGTCTGGTCTCTAACTCATAATCGCTCCACTAACAATTTCTCTTTTCCCATAGTCATTCACCCCACCCCCCTCAATTCCACGAAATTAGGCATCATAGAAAACCTTTGTCAAAGTCACCCACTCCCACTTCTACCTCCCCCACCCCCTCTCTTCTCCTCCCCATTAATGGGCCATTGTAACCTCTTGAGTTCCCTGTCAATTATACTCCCCTTGGATACAAACAACCCCCTCCCACTCCATGTCATTGACCCTCCTATTTCGTTCCATTCTACTGAACAACATCAGCGCCTCCCTTTCATTGCCCTCATATGTGAATCCTATAAATTTGCTAAAGTCCCTTATCCTATTCTCCACTCATCTCTCCACATCATTCCCCTGTCCCTTCCTGCACCCACCCTCCTCTCCTTTCCCCCCATTAAAATATCCAATCCCCACAATTGGGGTACTTGGTATCCCTGTCACAAAACCTCTATTAGTCCTCTCCCTTTCTAAATTGCCCTCACCTACCTAGACCTCTAATTCCAACCACAAGTTAGAATTCTGACAATCTCGATAATTACTTTCTTTCTCCCCTCTTGTTGACTCTCCTAATAAATCGTAATCCCCTTCCCCCTCTTCCCTATCGCCCCTAATCATTTTAATGTAATGGGAAAAGGATAATTCTCCACCCCCTCCTCCCGCTTCATTCACTAAGGTCGTAGATCAAAAGAGGCCCATCCCCCAATCCCGCCCCACATCCTCCACAACTCGAGAACACATATTTTTTTAAAAATTCTGATAATTATTCTCGATTCAAACAAGAGCCAACTCTGACTCACAATAACTATTCACGACCTCTTTTTCTTTACTGTCAATGCACCCCAATTTCGACCTCTATTTAAATTTCTCATTTTTTGCCTTAATATTCCTCATTAAAACCCCCTTTTTAACACTGCTCTGGAATTTAAAATGGAGCCTAAAATTTTTAAACTCGACATAGATTTTTTCGAATTAGACGCAATGGTACCCACCTTTTTAGAGTCGAGTGTCCGTTCCACATGCGTTCCCTTAGTTAATGGGGAGACAGACATGTCATTTCCCATATTTAATTATGTCGATAACGAGAGACTGGGATTACTCTCAGCAGAAAGTACTAGTTCAACCTGAGCAGTTAGCTCAGCTGGTTGCCCTGGGTTTGCTCCCCAGAGGTCGCCAGTTCGAGTCCTGCGAGGGCCAGGGTGCAGAGGGTGTTTATTATCCCTCTGTAAGAGTATCATCCGGCCGGAGGGATTAGTCTCGAGGTGCGCGCAAGCTGGCCCGGGGATTACCCTACGTCATCAAAAAAAAAAAAAGTACTAGTTCCCTTTTACTATTATATTCTCCCCTCTCACTTCTTTCCAGCTCCCACGCATGCTTTCCCTCACCACTTTTTCCCGACATCAACCTATAACCCGCGCCTCTACTCCCTACAATGACTTCTGGTCTACTGACCTGGTCATCTTTTACAATTCTCGGCATCTCGGTTTCACCAACTTCCTAGCTGACCTCCCTCATCTCCTCATCCAACACACCGTGGATAATGCCCCGTATTTTTCCAGCGAATGGATTTAACTCGCCAAACGGAAACACTCTGCTCAGCCACATATTTATCTCGACAACAGGTCTGCCTTATTCACCGCCTCTATCTTTACGCTCCTCACTTTCGTCTCTTTTTGTCCCACTGCCAATTACCTTCTCTGTCCACCTCTTCATACTCCCTACGCCATCTTCCTCACCTTTTTTTTCCATAAACACATTCCATGGCCCGCTTCTCTCTAACCGACAAATAAAATATTCACTCCCCCACTTTAATCATTACCTTTTTCGACAGCTTACAACCCTCTTCGATAAGCAACCATACCCAACATAGCTCCTTGCCCTCCATTGTATTTGTATCTGCTGCCACACAAACCCCACAACTTTCCCCTATTATGCGGAACACATCCACTCCCCAAAAGAAGCAGAACCCCTTCCACTTGAATCCATCGACGGTTGTGCCCTACTGTCGGGGCTGTGTTACACCCTAATGGATGTCATTTATCCAAAAATAGCGACAGACCATTAAACTCCCATCTTTTCAACCCCAAGATCCTCAAGGTCTCTAAAAACGAAGCAAAGTCAAATAAAAACAGGTTGTTAGGGGAAATGCTTTACTGTCACACCGCCAACACAGTTCCACCACACTTCCAATTATCTGGACTACACTGCGCATGTTGGAGGAACATCATACGCGCCTCCAATCCGGCCAACCAAAGTTTTTCAATAATACTTCAACCTTGAAAAGCAAGAAGATGACTCGACGACAACATCGTATTGGGTTTTACCATTGCTAGAAATTTGTAACTGGTGAGAGGGCCATGACTCCATGCAAGCAGCTTGCAAAAAAGTTTGCCTCACCTTGTCCAATTTTCTGGGTTCGATAATGGGCTCGTCACTATACCGCTTCAAATTTGGCCGATATGGAACCATTGTTTCCATCTTCAAAAACACTTCACCAGCGAACTCCCATCCAACCGCCAACTTCGGAATGAGGAATCTAATCCTTCTCCCTTCATCTTTAACAATACTTGCGAAGAACATCTCATTTCTTACAAAGTGAGTGCTAGAAATGATTTCCTTATTGATACACCCTCTCTTTTTATAAAATCGCCCATTCTTTCTCAACGCTTGAAATAGGTGGTCTCCCAACCGTTTAACCTCTCCTTTTACCCAAAAAATTCATAACTTCTTATCCTGAAATGCTCTTTCTATAACATCCCACTTACCAACCCTCCATTGTTTAATAGGTCATACACCAAATAGTACCTCGAATATTTTTTAATATACGTTTAGTCCAAGCCTTTTTATATTATTCCAAAAAGTCCCTCACTACATAAAAATACAAAAAAAAGGAGTTTGGGGGGATGACGTTAGCGCGGACTTTTAATAATTGATTATTGTTAAAACAGCTACTATCTAGTGATAAGCAGCTACCAAATTTGAATTGCGTTGCTAATTCATCAGCTGGGATAAACAATACACTCATACAATTTTGGGATATAATTCCAAGATCGAAAAAGTTATAAACTAGGCCTCTTAAATACTTGCCCTTTTTATTTGATCTACTTGTGTTAGAAACTGCAAAGTTTGGACCAGTGAGAGAACATGAAATCTGCCTTCCACCCAAAAAAAAAAACGAGAGAACATGAAAACTTGATAGATATATGAGAGCAGCAAGAGAAGAATATTTGGAGAACAAAAATATAAAAAGAAGAAAATAGAAATCCTTTGCAGATGAAGATTATGGCATTGAAATTTGTAACCTTCCTTTCGCGTACAATCTCCACTGATTTTTCCATCTTTTGCTCAAGACCGCGCAGTTCTTCCAATCTCAGGTCGTTCAGATCGTCACCCAGTCTCTGCCTGTCAAACCACACCCCATTTTCTTCATTAATCTAAACTATTTTCTTCTCTTTTTACCCCTGTGTTTTACACATAACTCACACACAACCGTGTTAAAAATACATAATAATGATGACCCCACCCCACCCCACCCACATTAACGGATCAGTGTCAAAATACTCAAATATTATTGTTTCATAAAAGAAGTCTTGTTTATATGTTTTACCTGATATCCCTCCTTAGTCTATTGTTGATCTCCGTCAGTTCCCCCAAGTTTTCTTGCATTTTCTACACACATCACCAAATACCTTAATTAGTCACACAATTGGTATGGGCAAGTGAAAGACATAGATAGATAGATAAATACATAGAGACCTGGTAGTGTATGCTCCACAGATCACAACCTAGAGTCTTTTGATACTGATCGTACATCTTTTTCGTTCTGGAGTGGGGAAGAAAGATAAATCATATCAAAAGCGTTGAAATTCCAAGTCTATTTAACTAGAGTTTTGTACAGAAACATACGTAGTGGAGGGACTGGTGTACTCGTGTACTTTCCCAGTATTGGACAACATGATAAGAGAGACCTTAGCATCACATAAAACAGTGAGCTCTTGAGCTTTTTTGAAGATACCATTTCTTCGCTTGGAGTAAGTAACCTGCCTGTTGGTTCTGTTCTCTATCTTCTTTATTTCTATCTTCCCACGCCCCATCTCTGTTGTTGTTGTTACAATGAAACTCACTCAACCATCCAAGTATTTGATATAAGAGAGGGAGAAGGAAGGAAGAGGAGTTTCTATATCGGGAAAGTGAGAGAAAAAGTGGGATTGTAGTGTAACTACAAATGTTTTTTCCTGGTTGATGAAATTTTTCTTTGTTGGGTTTAGGATTGTAACATGACAAGTTCTTTTTCACCATGACAGGTGGTCATGTATGTGTCCCATACGCGAGAGTGAGAATATCTCAAGTTTTGCTCTTTGTCCAACGTGTGAACCGGACGTTCGGTAAATGGAATATAGTCAATGAAATGGAGTTCCTTTAGCTTAATGTCTGACTGCGCACTCGTGGATACCAGCATCAAATGATGAATGAGTTGCTCGGCATATACATGTTGATTGTATTTGTATCCAATGTTGGGGTAAACCAGCACCTGGAGAAAAAAAGAAAAGAAAAAACAGCACCAAAAAATCAATGTTGATGCAAGATTTCGTTTCTAGAGCGAGTTATTTTTAAATTTTGCTTAGGAGATTATAATGAATGACTAATAATTTTTTTTTGCATATTTTTAAGACACTAAGGTCCCTCACACCTTAATGTATCATTTATAAGTTAAAATAAACATAAACTTAACACTAGGCCCGTCAATCGGGCTCTATGAGCCGAGCTTATGATTGATCAAGCTCGGCCCGATTTTGATTTACTTGGCTCAAGCTCAAGCTCGGCTAGAACGAGCTTGAGAGTGCTTGGCTCAAGTTCAGCTCACAAAGTAAATCGAGTTTCGTGCCCAATTTGAGCCGGCTCGAATTGAATATTTCAATACATATTTATTTATTTTAATAATTAATATTCATATTTCAACAATAAAAAAATATATTTTAGCAATAAAAAACAGATTTCAACACTAAAACAAATCTAATTCAGCATTAATATATTGACATTTCAGCATTAAGTCCAATAGTTTATTTCCAATAGTTTATTTGCATAAGGATAAAATTATAAAAATTATTTTGTTTTAAAATATTTTTTACATATCATAGAAAATAAAATAATTTTGTATATATATATATATAAATATTATTTCGGGCCGAGCCTAGTTCGGGCTTGAAAGTACTTCGCTCGCGCTCGGCTCAAATTGAATTCGGGCTTAATATCTCGGCTCAAACTCGGCTCGGCTCAAACTCAATAAAAGCTCGGCCCAAATTTAGCGGGCCGAGCAAGCGGGCTTCGGGCCTGCTTGGCTCAATTGACAAGCCTACTTAACACTCGTTTATTACAAAATTCATGTATTCGTTATAAAATTCCATGCACAATTAGGAATTTTTGCAAACAACAACAACAACAACAACAACAACAATAATAATAATAATAATAATAATAATAATAATAATAATAATAATAATAATAATAAAAATAATAATGTATACTTTAAAAAATTTAATGTCCTTTACCCCCTCCCCAAAATATCGGACCATGGAGTGAAGACAGAAAACTAATATGACGAGGGGTATTTTTGGTCAAACCGAGGCCGAACAAATGACATCATGATTGAGAGCGTACAACAGTAGTCGATGTCTAAACAGTGGGATGAATGGACTGATAACCAAACGAAGAACACCACGATCACCGAAGTAGGAGGTGCCGATGGCTCGTGGACGAAGGAACGACAAATTATCAATCAGATTAATGACCAAATGGAATATTGGTCAAACATACGAATAACGAATTGACTGGATAAGTGGTCAGATGATGACCAACACATAGCTTCAAGATAGGGAGTATGCGAGAGAAACATTTCACTCCGGTCAGCAGGGCATTCAGCTTCATTGGACGAACGACCTCCGACGCACTTGAACCTCCAAGACTTTGCCAACGCGCCATGACTTCAAACGAGTAACACATTGCCTATTAACATGGTCAGAAATCTCGGAGAACCGAAAACGTGGAAATGTATGAAGAAATCGAGGATGAGCATGTGTTTTCTTCAAACTCAAACTCTTCCAACGTGCATGCTATGAATTAGGAGAGACGTTGTAAAGGATGAATATATAAAGCCTCTTGTAGTGTGGAGTGAGAATATGTTCATAAGCTTTGTAACTCATGGTACCCCATTTCCAAAGTAATAAAAGATAACCCTCGCCCAATCCCCCTGTGAACGTAGATCAAGCCCAGCCGAACCATATATATTTGTTTTTTTTCTCTCATCTTCCTCACTTGATTGGAAGTATAAGTAAGTTTATTGTGTCGTGTGTGTAAGCTCAATTTTTCACCTCAACATAATTGGCTATGTCTGTGAGAACGAATGTTTCCAAAGCCATTAACAAAAATCAGGTGACGCAGACCATCAACGACCTCAGAGAACAACAACAAGCTCTCCAGGATCAACTCGCAGAAATTTTGGGTCATTTATCACCACAGCAGTAGGTGGACCAGGCTCCTCCCGTGGAGAAAAGCATGGATAATGAGGTATCTCATCCACTTTCACCATGCCCGACACTCTCCTCCGTCATTCACCGGGCATCAATGACCAGATAGGATAACTCCAATCGATCGTCTGGAATGCAGTAGACACCAAACGAGAGTCTCCGTTTAGTCAAGAGGTTATGGACGTCCCAATGTCGTCTCACTTTAAGCTTTTGAGAATGGACTTCTTCAATAGGACCACTGATCACATATATCATTATGGGGACCACGTGGGCTTTAAGGCTAACCTATATCAGATTAGATGTCGAGCATTCGCCACGACGCTGAAGGGTTCAACGAGAACTTGGTTCAATGTTATCCCACCAAATTCGACCACATGCTTCAGGAAGCTCTTCGTGCGCTTTGTCTGGCATTTCAATGGGAGCTAGATCCATGAGAAGACTACCGACCATTTGTTCAACAATCTTTAGACGAACGACGAGAATCTCAAGAAGTATGTGAAGAGGTTTAATGATGAGCTCCTCTATATTGATCACCCAGATGAGAAGGTGGACTTGTTAGCTTTCTTTTACTCGTTGTCAAAGAATCCGCCCACCAACATAATGGATCTCATGAAGAAAGTTCAAAAGCAAATCCACGTCGAGGATATGATTCAAAGAGAGAAGGTTTGAAGAAAGAAAGTTCGGAGACAAACAAAGATGGCGGTTATTTCCTCCAAAGGGAGCTCAACTAGTGAACTAGAATTTCACAGAGAAATACCCTCCCCTTAATACGACTGTGAGGCAAGTTCTGAATATTATAGCCGATCAAAATATGTTAAGATGGCCAAACAAACTAAAGAATAATCCGACTAGACCCAAGTCTAACCTATACTGCCAGTTTAATCGAGACTACGAGCATAGTACAACAACTATATCCATTTGGAGAATGAGATTGAAGCCTTGGTCTAAAGGAGGAATCTGAAAGAGTTTGTACAATGAAGAGGTCCTCGGCAATATGAGTAGGGAAACGAATGAATATGTGATCAGAGGATAAGGTAATCGAAAGAAAGACAAACCTAGATAAAAAGATCTAAGGGAGGTGGAAACGACCAAAGGGGGAAGGAGAATAAACATGATCTCCAGAGAATTCGCGACCGGGGGAGAGTCTAATTCGGCTCATCGAAAGTATCAAAGTCAGAAAATAGAATTGACAGAAGTTTGAACGGAGAAGCAAATCGAGGATTGGGAGGACATCACCTTCATGCTAAAGGAATCGCAAGACTTGATCACCCCCATGGCGATCCCCTTTTGATCATAACAAAGATCTCTAAAAGAATCATGGTGGATACGGGGAGTTTAACATATATCATCGATTTATAATGCTATAAGAGGATAAAGTTGGTAAGAGTGAAGTTGAAGCCAGTGAACAACCCATTATTAGGATTTTTTAGGGAGCATGTATATCGAGAGGGGGCAATTGATCTACCATTCAAAATTAGAAAGGGTTCGAAGCTGACCACCTTGCAGGTGGAATTCTTGGTGGTGAGATCGCCGTCAGCTTACAACATAATGATCAGATGGACTACCCTCAGTAGACTAAACGCAGTCTTATTGATCAAATCCTTTATCATGCGGTTCCCAATCCCGAACGAAATGCGAACGATGCTCTAAAGTCAGTCGTACACTAGGAGTTTCTACTTTTCATCCTTAAACAAGTAGAGTGTAAATGGGATCGTCACTAACTGTTGAAAAAAAGGAGGAATTGATTTAGTTTTTTAAAAATCACTACAAAACACTCGTGTGGAGCCATGAGGATATGCTGGGCATTGATGCTTCGGTGATGACCCATCATCTCACGATAGATCCATCAAGCTGACCAATAAGATAGAAGAAGTCGACGTTTAACCATGAGAGAAATCCGATGACACACATCGATGTCGGCAAGCTACTGGAAGTAGGTTTCGTTCGGGATGTCAAGTATCCCGAATGGCTATCAAACGTGGTGATGGTAAAAACTAAATGAAAAGTGGAGATTATGCATGGATTACTCAAACTTGAATGAATCATGTCCGAAGGAAGAATACCCTCTTCCAAGGATCGATGCCCTTACAAATGCCATAGCTGGAAACGAAACCTTATCATTCATGGATGCGTATTTTGGGTATAATCAGATCCAAATGCATTAGGCCGATGAGGATAAAATATCCTTCTTAACTGACAAGGGAAATATGGGTGATGCCATTCGATTTGAAGAACAAAAGATCTATCTACCAGAGGCTTATCAACCGATTATTTGAGGATAAAATAGGAAAGACGATGAAGGTATATGTGAATGATATGCTAATGAAGAGGTTAAAAGGGAAAAAAAATATGACCGACCTAGAGGAGATTATTGAGATTCTCGATCAATATAATATGAAGATGAACCTCGAGAAATGAGCTTTCGAGGTGGCATTCAGGAAATTATTTGGTTTATGGTAACACAGAGGTGGATAGAAGCTAACCCCGAGAAAATCCAAGCAATACCGAACACGAGGAGCCCAAAAATCATACAGGAAGTTTAATCATTGACTGGGAAGGTGGGGGCGCTAAACTATTTCCTAAGCAAAGCGACAAACAAGTGCATTCCATTTTTCGTACTCTAAAAAAGGCGTTCATTTGGATGGACGAGTGCGAGCAGGTGTTTGAAGACCTGAAAGCCTACTTGAAAAATGTACCACTCCTATTAAAACCGATAGATGGAGAATAACTATGCCTTTATCTCGCCGTTTAAACAACAATCAGTTCGGTACTGATTCAGGATAATGAAGGGGTTCAACGATCAGTCTATTATATGAGATGAGTGTTCCGAGGAAAGGAATCAAGATGTCCAATATTAGAGAATATAGAATTTGCATTGATAGAGTCGACCAAAAATTTATGGTCGTATTTCCAAGCCTATACCATTATCATCTTAATCGACTACCCGTCTAGGCAGGTCATCCACAAGACAAGTCTCCGAGCAAATGATGAAGTGGACGTCGAGCTTGGGGAGTTCGACATACATTACAGGGTGAAAGTAACAGTTAAAGGGTAAGCCATCGCTGATTTCCTAGAAGAATTTGCCAGTGTCGAGGGGGAAAATACCCTTAGCAAGCTAGTGAAAGAAAATTAGTGTGGGTGGTTCACGTGGTTCGATACTCTAATAAAGAAAGTTATGGAGCAAGACTAATAATGTAAATGCTCGAAGGGACCAATATGGAGTATGCGCTAAGATTTAACTTCAAATCTTCTAATACTAAAGCAGAATATGAAGCATTGATCGTCGGAGAAAAACTCGTGATGTCCCTCAAGGTCGATCAAACATAGTTCTTTAGTGACTCTAATGTGGTTGTCCAATAGTTGATGGGTGAATATGAGGCAAATAGGAGGAACATGATGGCCTACTTAAAATAGTTTTGAGAGATTGCGAGGCTGTTTGAGAGGTTCACCATCCAGCACATTCCGAGGGAAGATAATGCCAAGGATGACACCTATCCAGGTTGGCATCAATAGACCACGAGAATTCCCTTGTGAAGACCCTGGATAGCCCTAATATTTATACCAAGCAACTGTAGACCATCAATGCCACTGAATAAAGACCTAGCTGGATGGATAAGTACATCCAGTACATAAGAGAAGGGGTGCCTTTAGAGGGTTAGCTATAGGAAAAAATGTACAACTCAAATCAACAAAGTACCTAATATACAAGTGGGTTTTATACCGAAGGGGATAGCCCGATCGATCCTCCACTGCATTCACCGCACAAAACTGTGAAGGTGCCTATGAAAGGGCATCCATGCAAGAAAACCTAGACCAGAGGGCCATAACACATAATTATTACTCTCCGATCAATAATAAGTAAGGAATCTGATCACTGAGTCAAAAAGTGTTACAGGTGCCAAAGGACAAAAAAGACATCCATCAGCCAACCGAAGAGCTGTTAGTAATCATATATCCTTTGCCATTTTCTTCATGGGGGATGTACATCATGGGTCCATTTCTAATAAAAAAAATGTCAATGCAAGTTCCTATTAGTGGCGATCGACTAATTCAAAAAATGGGTGGAGGCGGAGCCACTAGCTAGGATCACTGATAAAATAATACTCATTCATATGGAAGTTCATCATTAGTAGGTTCAGTGTTCCACACATCATTATTTTAGATAACGGGAGACAATTTGATGGCATAAAGATTGATAAACTTTGCGACCAGTTCGAAATCAAACACTACTATTCATCTCAAAGGCATCCCGAGTGTAATGGTCAGATCGAAGAAATAAACTGAACACTCTTTCATGGGATCAAAATGGAACTCACCAATTCTAAAAGAATTTGGGTCGAAAAGCTAGTCTCTATTCTTGTGTTCTAATGAACAACGGTTTGGGGGCTGATAGGATCCACACCCTTTGCCCTGACTTACGTCACCAAAGAATGATCTAATTTGAATCGAAAGTGCTTACCTTGGGGGTGAATTATTTCGATCAAGAGAAAAATCGTGAACGAATCGAGACCAAATTGGACCAATTAAATGGACACAAAGAGGAAGCAACCCTAATTATAGCTATAACGTAAAAAAAGTCCACTCGGTACTATAATTAGAGATTAAAGAATCGACCTGTCTAGGTCGATGACCTGGTCCTAAGAAAATGATGCAGTCGACCAATAATCCATGTCATGGAAAGATGAATGGCAACCGAGAGGGACATTACGTAGTGGTGTGCATCATACAACTAGGAATGTAAAACCTTCGAGATCATGAGGGTCACACCCTCCCTCATTGGTGGAATGTTAAAAACCTCAAGCTCTACTACTAATAAAAGCAATCACCAATCAGATGATCCGAAGCAATCCTTAATTCTAGTTATTTATTTTTATCATTCTAGTTGCTTAATCCATGCATTTCATTTTTTCTGTCTTTTGCAAGATGTTACTCCATCGAAACTGCAATTAATAAAAGGATTATATTCTCTAGTTGATGCATTTTTCTCCATCGGCTAACTAATCCTCATTAACGCATTTTCTCAAACACCCACCCTACTCAGAGCATACTTGATTATGAATTAATACAACATTCATATGCCCACCTAAGCATTCAGATCGTACTAGATTGTGAACCAAGCGCAAGTCGAAAGAAGGCTAACACCAAACCACATCTTAGTACGCTTTTTCTAGACTCAATGTCTTCGAAAGAACAACTTAATTGATCCCCAGGTTAACTCCTGACCCCCTAAGATCTGATCTGATCCGCATATCGGGATCAGGTGAGTATAAATAGGATGAAATCTAAATTATGAAGGGTTATCTTCGATCACTCGATTATTTTTAAATAAAATAAGGGGTGTATGGTGGTAATAAGGTGAGGGTGTTGTAATTCAAAGAAAAAAATATATTCAAACCAAAGTAGTGATCCGAACATAAATGGTCGTCCTCACTACCCTTTATCAATTAACCTTCAAAGTATAAACAACTCAGTTTGTCAACCGAGTATAAACAATAACTCAGTCATTCTACCAAGTATAAATAACTTGTCTATTCACATTCGACATTGGATAAATACCATCCAATTCTTTGGTTTTAATCGATCAAGTTAACATAATACGCCCAAGTACTAGTAAATCAAATTAGAGAATAATCAAATATAGGAATATAAAACTAATGTGTTTCTTACCTGTAGGAAAGTTGTCGGTACAGAAATCATTTTAAGCATTCCACCTGTGTGAACGATTATATTCATCGATAGACAACCCACCAAGGTTTGTCTGGTCATTTAAGTATGAACAATCTGGCTCGACAATCACCGATCACATCACATGAATCAATTAAAGAAAAGCATACAGTGTTAACAAATGAGGTACAAGTCAAGTCAAACAAAGAGTCAGAGCATGCGTTCAATAGAAATTTTTTATGGTAGCAGTAAATAAAAAGGCTGAACAAGACCAAAACATTCATGTTGCAACAAGTTCAGGATGAAGCTAATATTCAAAGGCAAAATCCCATATTACAAACAAAGTGCTCAAAAAATAAAAGTGTTCATTAATTAGAGAAAATATATAACTGGGAGTGAAGCAGAGGGAGCCATATAATCTAAGATCCGACCCATCTCCTTGCACATAGAGATTTGGAGTTCTTCACCTTTGGAGTTCGTCAAGGGAAAAAGGGCCATCAGAAGCCCTCAATAGTAAGCATATCTCGGTTCGCAAAGCATGAAAGGGAAGGTATTGTCTCCCCTTTAGTCTCGCATTCTTCGGGGTTGAAGGAGGAAAGGTCCCGGTCAAGATAATCCTCTTTAACCCGATTGACTAGTTTGGTATAACCATTAATAAAGGATTAATACTTCATCACATCATAATACTTTGAAGTCAAGAAAGACTTCAAGTACCTAAATCTGATCAGAAGGGGAATATATTTCTCGGCCTTCATAGCTTCAACTTTCTCATTCTCTTTTTAGGCTAACTACTTTATTAGTTCACTGACCTCTTGCCAAAGAAGATCCCTTTCCGCGACGGTCTCGTTACTCTTCTTGACAACCTCATCCCTCTCTTTAATGGCAACACCCTTGTCCTTCTTTTTAGTGTCCTCGTCCCCTCCAATGGTTATACGGCCTACATTGTTGTTAGATTTGTCCTTCTTCAAGTCTCTTAGCTCAGCCTATAACCCCTGAATCCTCATTGGCTCATCTTTCATCTTCAACCACTTTTGGGACATGTAAATTCCCATATAACATATATGTAAAATAATGATATAATTAGAATGGAAGGAAGGGAAAATATTAACACATCACAAAGGAAATATGTACACTTACCCTAGCCCTCATTTGCATCATCTCTTTGGCACTAGCAATGGGCCCCCCACTCAAATTATCAATATCTTCAAGAAAATAGGCTTCCTAGAAGGCAAAGAAGTCTTATCTCGCTCGTCATACTGAAAAGAGGGGGTTTGGACCTCCCCCCTCAGTGGCAATCTTTCTCCCTCGGTAGTCTCCTCTTTTTCCTTAATTACTATCCTACGTTGAGCTGAGTTCGGGCCTCAGTTTCTAAATGCATCTTGGATGCCTCCTTATCTGAAGGGGACTCTCTTCAACCATATAAACAAAATAAGTTTGCTCATTAGCATTGAGAGGGATAACAACCTCAGAAACACCAGGCCCGGGGATCAAAGTTTTCTCATAAGTTGATGGTGGGTTTGATTGAGGGATAGTAGGTTGGTTAGTCTTCATAATACCGCACAGTATCCTCGACGAGCCATAGAATCAGATGTTGTAAAGACAAAAAGTAATTTTAGTACGAAAGGGAAGATCATTCCTAGAAGGTTATCTCACTCCCCCTCAATGGAAGCAAGATTATCCCTAAGAGTCTTCTCACGTTCCTTAAAATCATTAATCCAAACACTATCCTTAATGGAACAAATATTAACCTTAGAATTTTTACAGTCCTCTAATTATTTCTTTAAAAATCGGACTCCGTAATCACTTTTTTCCTTGTACAATTCTAATTTTCTAATATTACAGTCCATGTCCACAAGTCTCTCACAAAATAAATCTCTTTGATTTTGAACAATTTGCAAAAGTTCCATAAGGATTTTAAAACAAGAATTTTCTTTTTCAAGAATTTCAGTTCTTTTAACAAACTTTAAATTCAAAAGATTTAAGTCGTCGAAACTATGAGAATCCATCAAGAGAAGAGAAACAAATCAAAATCACCCAAAATGCATTAAACACAGATCTAACATAATATCTTAGTGCAACCTGCACTGATACCAATTTGGAACTGGAAAGAAGCTCTCTGATACCAAATTGAGAATGCTTAGATGGTTCAAACAAAAATAAGTTCAATATTTTTATATTTTTCCAATTTTAATGATTGAACCTTTAAAAAAAATTCTCCTAATTAAACTTAGCACCAATTAAACCTTTCTTGTGAAAACTGATTTACCAAATTTTATCTTTTTTACCCTAAACATACATCTAGGTGATAGCTGATAAATTAAATAAATCAAATGATAAGATGCTGATGTACAAGGAAACCACTAAGGGAAAAAAATCGGACGGCCCAGCCAGACAATAACTATGAAATAGTTTTACAAAGCATACATAGTAGACTTACACAACAACTAGATCCCCCATAGGCCTTGATGCTCTTCTATCTTTAAACACTCCTCCATGGTGCAATGCATGTGTCCACTCATGCCAGGTTCACAACACACAAGTCCATATGTGCCTCGGTATCCACTAATACAACTCGACAACCGTCTATAATTTAGAACATGGAATCCACCGCTTCTTCACTACAATCATCACTTTTAGAGTCCACCGTATAAAAATAATTTTTTATCTAGATGAAAGAAGTAAACAAGGTGCCCAAACAAGATCTCAAAGTATAGGATTTATGAATCTTGGATCTTATAAACAAAAGGGCGAAACTTTTGGGAGTTAGAACTTTTGAAAACAAGTCTGGTTTTCATTTTTGTCAAAAGTCATCTGAAAAACAGAGTCTAAAAATCCTTTTATAGAAAAACTAAGGTGATGCAGTCATTGAAACGAGATTAAGTTATCGTTCTAATGAGATAGATATCTTATTCGAACGATAGTTCATCTCACTTCTAACGACACAATAAAAACCAATACAGTAAGCCTCGTTTGATGTACGTTTGAAAACATACTTCGAACGACCTTACAAAGTCGTTCGAACGACATAAAGAAGTTGTTTGAGCGAACTCAACAAAAATTTAAAACTCCGCCTATAGTAAACTCCCAAAAACATAATTTAAAAAAAATTAAGTTCCAAACGACTTTAAACAAAACACCATTACTATAAATTTCCAAGGACTCATAAACTATATACATTCATACCTATGATATCCTCATAATATGTGAAGACAAACGTGGCACGATAAACACGGCTTAGAATATTCATTCTTTGAAGCTTGGCCACTACGTCTTCATCAAACAACACCATAGGCTCATGGGATCATCAACTCAAAGTCCATCTTATGACTCAAACATTTTGTCTAGAATTATGCGAGTTACATACGAATTGACTCGATTGGAAATTTTTCCTTACTACAGTAATTGATATCTACATAGTGGGATGAAAGGACTAAATCGAATGTGGAATACCACGATCATCCAAACAGGAGGGGCAAATAACTCATGGATGAAGGAACAACATATTAACGATCAAATTGATGACCGAATTGGGTATTGGTTAAACATACAAAAAATGAAATGACTTTATAGGTGGTCAAATGATAACCAACACATAACTTTAATATAGGGAATATGTCCGGAGAACACTACACTTCGGTTAACAGGGCATTTAGCTTCATCAGACGAATAACGTTCGATACATTTGAACCTCCAAGACCTTGTCAACACGTTGATACTTTAAACTAATAACACGTTCCCTATTAACACTGTCATAAATCTCGGAGAATAGGTAATGTTGGAATATATAAAGAAATCAGGGATTGAGATATGTCTTCTTCAAATTCAAACTCCTACAACGTGTGTGCTATGAATTAGGAGAGATGTTGATGAATATGTAAATCCTCTAGTAGTGTGGAATGAGAATAAGTTAATAAGATCTGTAACTCATGGTGTCCCCCCACCCTTTCCAAAGTAATAAACCTTTGCCCATTCACCCCTTGGGCGTAGGTGAAGGTCGGCCGAACCACGTATATTTATTGTTTTTATTTTCTTTTTTCTCATCTCCTTAACTTGATTATAAGTATAATTATATATAAGTTTATTGTTTTGTGTGTGTAAACTCAGTTTTTCACCTCAACAACACTTATAGTTAATTAAATATACCCAAGAATCTGAATGAAATAGAATAAATATGAACTCACATATTAACTCTAATCTATGACTACTTTGATGGATAATTTGATTAATTGTGAGGAGAGGACATGTGTTCCTTGATCCTATCAGAGATCGCACATGAGAAGGTAAAGTCTGTTGAAGCCGACCTACGAAAATCATGTAATTAGATATGGACAATCAGTCTGGATATATATCTCAAGTCATAGAGTTGTAGCATGACTGAACTCTCTCTCTCTTTTCTCTATAAATGTAACCCTCACCCTAGGGAAAATGGGGAATATAACCATTGCAACCATAACAAGACTTATAAGAAGAGAGAAACACCATGTGGGTGTAGATACATTACCGAACCACATAAATATTGTTCTTATGATTGTGTGTGTTTCATTATTTGCTCGGATTTAATTGTGTTGAACATGACCAGTAGGATTTTACCACCTACTATTGACGCTGTCTTTGGGAAACGATTTTCCTTTATCAATCGAATAATTCCAGCATGCAAACAATCATGTCTTATTCGCATGGTCAATACATTCTATCTCACGACAGTCGATGCCATGACCAGAATGGCCACTAAGACCCTAGGTTCAGATCTGAGATCCAACCTAATAGGAGATATAATACTCCCAGTTTTCGTTACCATCCACATGAGGACCAAACTATAGAAATAAGTGAGAGATCACAATATAACCAGATCTCACAGCTCGTGGATGCCTTTGAACGACGTCTTCATCGGTATGAGGATTCCATATGCCACCAGCAAGAGGAGAATGCTCACATCCAATGTCGCCTGGATAGGATAGAGATGAATCTCCACAATTACAAGAATGAATGCTATGAGATTGACTGAAACCCTAGCCCATAGGCAAGTAAAACTCACAACCGAGGAATGAGTTTATGATGCAATCAATATTATTCCTACCAGAGGGGCTTGTAATACAAGAGACAACCACAACAATCATCGTGATAAAAAGGACCTTCGCAACCTCATTCGGAGGTAGATGGATGATCAGACAGCCCATCGAGGGCCACAACCACCAACGAACTGTCTAGGAGCAATCTTATATGCCAGATAAAGTATACCTTTACTCGATTAATTGAAGACTTTGAGCCACCTAAAAATTTCACCGCTCACATATTCAAGATCTACGATGGGAAAACTAATCCTACTACCATGTTCTTTAGTATTGTCAATATATGACACTTTGGAACAATAATGAGGCTCTCATGTGAAGTATCCCTCCTCCAGTTTAGGGGAAGTTGCGTAGGAGTGGTTTTAAAACTACCATATTGATCAATCACCATATTCAAGAAACTCAATGAGGCCTTGACAACAAGGTTTATCATTCCCAAACCCATCCTAAGAGGATGGACTCCCTCCTCATAATGAAGAAGAATACCTAATAAACCTTACATAAATATGCTCGGTGTTATTGTGAAGCCTATAATGAGGTGGAAGACTGCTCCAAACAACAAGTAGTGGCCTTATTTAAGATCGACCTATCGAACAGTTGTAGGTTGCACCCGTTGTGATAACCTAATATCTCGGATCCAATAATATGATAAGATAGAAGACATGGTAAAAGGAACACAATAAGATAATGGTTAGCCCAAGGTGATAAAAAATGGAGATAAAGAAAATGCCCCAAGAAAGGGGGTAAAAAGAAGAACGACAAATCCAAGGGGGACGACAAGTTAATTCAAGCAAGGCCCATCTTTCCATCAATAATGTTTTTAAAGAACCAATATATAAGATCCTAAACAAAATTAAGGATCAATATTATTTCAAGTGGATAAGAAAGATGACAGGGTACTAGTCTAAAAGAAATAAAACCTTGAGATGTTCCTACCATAAGAAGCATGGGCACAAAATGGAAAACTGCAAGGAGCTCAAATAGTCTCAGGCAAGTCATGAAGACAATTATGTAGGGAAGGAGAATGGGAAGGTCTCCGTAGAGAATGACCAAAAGCTAAATAATATCCTAGATGAAGATGAGATGGGATATGAGTTCGCAGTTATTCATGAGACCTTAAGACCTAATTAGATCTAAGGCAATGATATAAGGATGGAATTTAAAAATGTTACTGTGGTTATGGAATCTTTCCATGTCTGTGTTGCCAAAATGATAGTCAGAAAACATCACTAACCAGATAAAATTGACTATGCTAAGAATATTGTTTTCACCAATGAAGATCTGGTTGGATTTAGATCTTCACCCCATATCGCACTAGTAATCACTCTCCGAATCACTGACTAGGTTATAAATAAGATACTAATGGACTAGGAGATATATTTAAATGCCATGTATCTAAAGTTGTTCAACCAACATAACTTGAAAATGGAAGATTTGAAGGAAGCTACCATCCATTTGGTCAGCTTTGAAGGAAAAAGGTCGATGCCCCTTAAAAAGGTCGTACTCCTAGTATGAACTAGAAGCATATAAAAAAAGATAGAATTTTGGGTCATGGACGTTGATTCACCATACAATCCGATTTTTACGGATATGATTGCTTCACATAATTAAGGCAGTCCTATTCACCTATCATCAGAAGCTCAAATGCATTACCGAACGGGGGTAATCGAGATACATAGGAATCAAGATTCTGCTAAGAATGGTTTTATCATTGCCAGTATACCTAAATAAGAGAAGAAGAAGAATAAGGTAGAGAACATAGAGGGAGCTTCCACCTCCAAATAACATCCAAGTATGGAAGATCGAGGGTAGATGCACAAGGGCGGCCCCCGTAGATAGAGTCATGGAACCATTACAAGGAGTTATATTCTATGACTCTCACCTGTAAAAGAAGTCTTTGATAGGACGTTCTCTCACCAATCACAAAAAGAAGAGTTGGTTTCTTTTCTGGAGAAGAACTAGGATGTGTTCGCTTGAAAATTGTATGATACGCCTAACATTGACCCTGAAGTAATGTGCCAATGACTTTAAATGGATCCAGAATTCCCATTGATTACATAGAAGTCTCGATGAATGGCCTACAAAAAGGCAAAGGAGGTGGAAGAGGAAGTAGGGAAACTTATGTAGGAAATTTCCATTAAAGAAGTTCAATTCCCTAAAGAGCTCTCGAACTCAGTCATGGGCAGAAAAAGTAATGGGAAGTGGAGAGTCTGTATAGACTTCACCAACCTAAATAAAGCATATCCTAAATAAAAGTTCCCCTATTGAAGATAGACCAGGTGGTTGACACCATAACCATCCATGATCGGATGAGATTTTTAGATGTTTATTTTGGTTATCACCAAATCCCTCTATTCGGGCTCGACTAGGAGAAGATATATTTCATCACCTCTATTGACCTTAACTAATGCTACACAATCATCCCATTTAGACTAAAAAAATGAGAGGGTTAGTTACTAGAAGCTCATCATTAATATATTTAAGTATCAGTTGGGTGACACCATGGAAGTATATATAAATGACATGCTCGTAAAAAGTAAACAATGGGGAGATCATCTGGAAGATCTCGCAAAGTCGTTTGAAGTCCTCAGGTACTACATAATGCATGTTAATGCAACCAAGTATTCCTTTAGAGTCTATTCCGACACATTTTTGGGGTTATCTTGTCAGACAGAGCTGATCAAAGAAAACCCCAACCATATCAAAGTAATATGAACTATCGAACCACCTAAGACTATTAACGATGTTTAGTAGTTGATCAGGAGGTTTGCAGCACTTAATCGATTCATCTCCAATTCCTACGAAAAGTGGTGAACTTTTCTCTCAAGTTTTGAGAAAGGAGAAAAATGAGGTCTGGAATAATGAATGTTCAAGGGGGATTGAGGAATTCAAACTCTACCTAAGTCGACCTCCTTTGCTCATGATCCCAAATCTGGGGTATATAGTGTATTTGTATATCTCAGTGTTTGACCATGTAGTGAGATCAACCTTATTATGAGAGAAAGAAGGGCATCGGTATATGATCTATTACGTTAGGAAAACATTTTTAGACACTGAGATGCTCTATCTCCCACTAGAAAATCTAGACTACTCATTAGTGATTACCTCACATAAGTTGAAGTAATACTTAGAGGCACACTCCGTTATAGTCATTACCTCTATTCGTTTAAGGAAATTCCTAGAAATACCGACCTCTCTAGATGTATGTCCAAGTAATTGGTGGAATTTGGGTGGTTTGGATCCACTATTAGCACAAAACTCCTATGAAAGGAAAGGTTTGGCAAACTTTGTCGCTGAATTTGCCAAAGGTCATAAACCTAATAAAGTGGATTTCCCCGATCAAGTGATGAATATATATCCCAGACAACATGAGTATGGATAATATTGATAACCCTCGATCAGACCATCCTCAAGCAAGGAATATGACTTATTTTATTGATCAAATAACGAAGTGGAATATGAGGATCTCATCGATGGATTAAAGAAACCCATATCCCTTGTCACTAATCACCTTAACATCTATTATGACTCAAGGCTGGTATCTAATTAGATATCAGGAGACTACAATGTTAGAGATGAACGCATTCAATCTTACCTTCAGATCTTATGAGACTTGATCACCAAGTTTAAGCATGTTCAAGTCCAATAATTCCCCGGGGATAATAATAGACACGTAGATGCCTTAGCCACTTTGTCTTTGGCTATCAACTTTGATAAAAAAAGATTGATCGAAGTGGAGTATCGGGCTCACTCAAGCATGCAAAATCAACACAATGCCACCAAATAATCAACTCATAAAAGGTGCTTATCTTGATGGATCTAATATTTATATACTTATAGGAAATCACACTACCTATAGACAAGAGAAAACTTCATCAGATAAGAGTGAAAGTTGCTCATTTTTACTTATCCCTTAAGGGGAAGGTCCATAAGAGATCTTTTATTAGGCCCTATTTGCAGCGTGTGCATCCCAACAATGTCGACCAAGTCCTTAATTAATTACATGAGGGGATTTGTGGAAGTTACATCAATGTAAGATCTCTGGAATTTAGAGCTATAAAAAATATATTTGTGGCCTTATATGAAAAAGTAATGCCATCTTATACGTGAAAAAGTGTCAATTATTCTCGCCAGTGTTCCATCAGCCGACCAACAAACTCAAGACCGTGACTAGTCCATGGCCTTTTGCGCAATGGGGGCACCTGGAAATTGAAAATACCTCCTAGTCAGCACAAATTATTTCACCAAATGTATCACAGAATAACCCTTAGAGAACATAAGGGACACATACATGATTAGATTTATTTGGAGAAACATTGTACGGTTTGCCAAGAATGCTCATCACCGATAATGGAAAATAAATTTAAGAGCGTCCCATTCCAGGACATCTGCAACAACAATGGCACCAGACACTATTATAGTTCAATGGCTTAACCTTAAAGAAATGGGCATTTTGAAGCTTCTAACTAAAAGCTCTTTGACGAAATGAAGAAAAGTTTGGAAAGAGCGAAAGGTTCATGGGTGGATCATCTCCCCCACGTCCTCTGGGCGTATCAAACAAATCCTAAGGAGTCGATCGAAGAAATAACCTTCAACTTAGATTATAGAATGAAGACCATAATACTACTAGAGGATTATCTCACGATCATGAGAATAACCATCATTTATTATAACGTGAATGATAATATCATCATAATCGAACTCGGTCTGACCGACAAGAAAAGGAAACAAGCATTGATCAAACTAGAGTCCTACTAACAAGACTTCTCAAAGTAGTATAATAAATACATCAATCTGAGAAAGTTTCAGGTCAAGGATTATGTGCTAAGGAAGGTCTTTGGTAGTGCGATAAGACCTCCGATGGAAAATTAGGGCCCATCTGGGAATGACCATTCAGGGTCATCAGAGATAACCTCCAAGGAGCCTACAATCTGAAAACAATGAGGGGCAGAGAGATACTTAGGGTTTAGAATGTATCAAACCGTAGAAAAAATTATTTTCAAGTCACTTAACATAATAGTCAATTCTTAGTTTGTTAATTTTCTTTTCACATTCAGAACTTTGACTTATGTTAAATTTATTTAATATTGTTACCAATGGAAAGCCAATGTTGTTACAAACACTACACCAAAATAGGCTATTTGTCACGATCATAAACCATGACAAGTCTAACTTATCACAGTTAAAGACCGTGATAAGAATGGGGGTGCCGACTGCTTTTGTTTCAAACTTATCACAGTCAAAGTCCGTGATAAGTTGTCCTTGTCACATACTTGTCATGGTTAAACTCTGAGACAAGTTCTTATTTGTCATGGATTTTGACCGTGATAAGTCCATGACAAAGAAAAAACTTGTCACAGACTTTGACTGTGACAAGTCCTTGTCAAGGGCTTGTAACGGTGAAAGTCCCTAACAAAACTAGGTAGGAGAATAAAAAAATTATTGGGTAGTATGGCCACTGCCACTGCCCAGAAGTATTTTATTTAACCTATATCAATAATCAATGATATATTTTAACAATAACTAATCGCAATCAACACTAATATTAATAATAATAAATCACTAACCAAATATAAATAAGAAATATGATATATTAACCTGAATTTTAATGTTAGATACAAATTACTATATAAAAATTAAATGTTCATTGATTCTCAGGTTCGAGGATAAAGGTAGGCCATACAATATAAGAACCAATATAGCCCTCAACATGCCACACACAACATTGTTCATTAAAGCATAGGACTTCATTTTCTTTCCCCACCACAACGTCAGTGATACGGACCCGAGCCTCGTGAGGCTGCAACGGGGGATTATGAACCAAGGAACTTGATCATATACCCGGGTCCCTCAACCCCCTGACAATTATATCACCTCCTCATAAGTCTAGTAAATAGACTTTCTCCCAACCAATTGTAAATGGAGTCTAGACAGTTAGGATGAGGTGGGGGGGGGGGGGGGTGGAAAATAAATCATATGGAGATGAGGGATCTATCGGTGAGGGTGAGAAAGAGGGGTTAGTGGTTCCCTCATCCATTATTTTTTCCTTGACCTTCCCCAATCTACTCCCGGCTTGACCTTGAAGAGCCTTATTAACCATCGAAAAATTTTTATTCAATGTTTTTTTATGTTGTCAAACTTTTGGTCCGAATTGGTCTTCAACTTGGCGACCTTGCGTGACAATCCACTGTTGCTTGATGTAATTTTGATGATCTTCGACTTCCCCAACCGAGAGCCAACACCTCGAGTACATCCTTTATGATCCCGTCTGAGCACTTGGCTAAGTGCATCCATACTAAGAGATGCCTCGTCGGCATCACTCTGGGAATTTTGTACTTCTTAAGCTTTTCCTCAAATAACAAAAAGTATGCAATTAGATAAAATAACAAAAAATTATGCGATTATAAATAATAATTAATACATAAATACAATAATAACTTACAATAGTGGCGGCCACGGTCAGATTGACCTCTTCGTTCTTCCTTTTCTTCGTTCGAATCATCACATAGGTACCTAGCCTATGTGTCTTACCCCCAGGACCACTCCCTATGTCCTAAAATACAAAAAATACAGAATTAGTGAATTAGTGTATTATTACCACTAAATAGAGTAAAATAAAAGTAAAATGAAATAATATTAAAAACTTCCCATCCTATGATCCACCTCGGCATAAGACGTATGTCTAGGTAGTGGACGTCAACCTTCTTGGCCCGATTTACCCTCCCCGATTCATGAGAGGACAATTGCCTATCTAATATCTCATTATTGACAAATTGTTGCCAGCTTCGCATGATTATCGGGGCATCCAAATTGTTCATGTCTAATAAATATAAAAAAAGTGACTTATTAGTATTTAAATTATAAAATAAAATTTAAATATTATTGAGTCAAGCATATACCTGTAATGCCCCCCAAATGGCCACTTCAGCCTAAGGGGCACCCTCCACGTATCAGTTTACTCGGGGCCAATAATCATTTTGGCCAATTCCGAGGCCCTATCTTGGAAGGTCCTCTTGTTTTCCATTACACTCCCCAACTTGCCCCACTTTAGGGGCCAAGTTCTAGATGAGCCTTCCTCGCCGTCGCTTCCCGGATACTCTGATTAAGACATATCCTACAAAAATTGTTATTAGTGAATATATATATATATATGAGAAGATGATTTAGAAATATAAATAATTAATTAGTTTGACATTTTTGGATAATATGCAAGATAAATTAACAATGACATTTATCATAAGCCATACTAAGAATTGTTTCAAATAACTCTTAAATAGATTAAAATCCAAATTAACATATTCATTAACTGTGGAGGGAAAAAATATGCCTACATAATAGCGTGACACGTGGCGAGCACCCCGGTCAAGATGGCGAGCAATAGACGCTCCAACAAGATAGGGACGACTAGAGTCCTTGATAAACTAGCAGAGCGGGGAGCTGATTAAAATCAAACTCCACGAATATAGGACTCATCCATTTTTGTAACCATAATGTAAACCCTAACTCTATATAAAGGAGACACCCCCCATTGTTAAAGGGGCTCAGAAGGACTAGAGAAACTCTCTCATGTAAACTCTCTTATTATCATAATGAAACACAACAGCAACCTCGTGGACGTAGGCCATTCATGGTCGAACCACGTAAATCTTTGTCTCTCTCATATTTATTTTTATACATGCATCGTGGTAAATGGGCACCCCCTACGGTTAGATTTTTTGACACCACAATTGGCGCCGTTTGTGGGAAACGACACAAAAAGTCTTTTCTTCTTGTTGACAAGACGAGGATTTACATTGCGACGCAATGATTTACACGCACAAAACCTCGTCAAGAACTAAGTTTTCTTTTATATCTTCGCATGAACAATTATATATTTGGTATAACACCTCGTTTTGTTGATGCATAATTTTTTGTACATTTGTATTCATAAATCATGAACTTAATTTGTATGCGTTGCAAATCTGCACAAAATTATTATTTTTCGATAATTTTCATTATTTATTTCACATAAATTCGATTACATGTGGTCTTTTACAACCCATTGAATATCTGGATTTCAGTGATAAAACTTGGAGGTGATACGATTGTTCATCATATTCTTCTATCTGTAACTGAAAAATACGAAGGGATAAAGATCACAGAATAATTTTCTCTCTCTTGGAATACCAGCTACCCTCATTCGAAAAAGAATGAGAGGATAACCGATGTGACCGTTGCTCCTGATTATCAGAGGAAACCACATCGATTTGGGGCTCCGGGCATAAACCTGAGATCGTAAACCTAATCGGACATCTGGTATATCTGTTCAATAGCTAGTAGATCCAAAGGAATGGTCGGAATCAAATCCACCAGCACATTTGTCTCAACTCTTCGTAAGAGCAGACACAACTTGGCATACGATAGTTTTCTCTCCGGCCTAGGTAGAAGGCCGACAGCAACCCAAAGGTAGAGTTGCCTCTTAATTAGTTCAAGAGAGACCCAAACCCCAGCGACCCGGCATCGGGGAGACAACCGAGAAATTACAAATTTGAAATTTGATTTTTCATGCAAAAATGTTCGGATATAATGAGGATTTCCCTCTGGGTTTTTCTTTGAACACGCCGTCCAGTTCCTTCTCCTCTCCGACCAACGGTGGCAAGTGAGACTTATGTGATACATAAATCGATTGAGGGATCATTTTCGTCGGCCCACTCTTTACCTGGTCGACAACAACTTTGCTGGACCTTCAAAACAATACAGGGTAAATTCATTTTCTCGGTTCCATATGAAATTTTTTTGAGGGACCGTATGGCCTTTTTACAATTGTTACAATGATTTTAGTTGAAACTTTTTATGTGACTTTATTACAATTGTTACAACGATTTTAGTTGGCACTTTTTATGCGAATTTATTACAATTATTTTGTTCACATAAATAGTGGGATGCACTTATAGAGCACTCATGTCATTTATTAGATCATTTTAATTTTCAATATTGTCATCAACTACAACTATTTAATCTCGGCAAAAGGAGATTATCGATTATTTAGCTCAGCACCGACGAGTGCTCGGGCACGGTTATTGAGAACGCGTGTAATATCGATTTAAATTAAATTCGCAAGTTTTCAAGTAATCCTTATTTAATTAGAGTCTACTTTTAAATCAAATAAAATCAGCCCCTAAACATCCATCTACGGTGCGTGTGTCAATCCCATAAACAAATATGCGAGACAAGTATAAGGAAAAATCCCCGTAGGGCAAAACCTTTTATTTCACTATAATTAGTAAATCGCAACTTACACAGATTACAATGAAATACAGTGACACACGAATACCCACAAGCATCGGTCGGTGTCGTCAACAATGAATCCACACGCAGCGAACCCACATGAACCTCAGTCCAATCAACAAAGAAAGAACCGCAGCACTCCTCAATGACACGTAGCCATAAAACTTTGTAGAGACTCCCTCAGCAATGACACACAGCCCTCGGTTGCAAAGATCTCTCCATAAAGGTTTGAACAAACTAAAAAGTTGTGTTCTTGGGTTACCAAAAAGATTCACAAAGGATTGGCAATTGTGTGAATCAAAAACCTAGAGTCTTAGGCTCAATAGGTGAAGACTTAGAGTATTTAGGACTCTGAAATTCGTCTTGAAAAGTCTTAAAAAATACACCACCGAAATAGGTATATATATAGGAAAAACAAATTAGTGGTAAAACAATTCATGGAACTGCTCGAGTTTATCCCAGGCGGACCGGTCCGGCTTGGGGGCGGATCGGTTCGGATGACCGGATCGGTTCTTTTATTCTGAGGCGGATCGGTCCGGTTGTGACAGGATCGGTTCTTTATTCCAGGCTTCATCGGTTCACAATCGGTTCGGGGTATACTGGATCTGCAGTAAGCGGATCGGTTCGGTTGAGGGGAGGACCGATCCGGTGGCGGATCGGTCCGGTAGGGAGGCGGACCGGTCCGCCAGTCAGACTATGATTCCTCTTCTTCTTTTGATATTCGGATCCGTTGATGAATGTATGAATCTTGAATTTCTTCAACGGTGTAACGGCGTGCGACATAATAAATTGCTAATGGACAAAAATGTCCTTACAAATCTCCCCCTATGTCTATGCCGGTACATACATAAAAACAAAACATCCAAATTATCAAACAACTAAAAATGCCTATACAAATCTACCCTTCCATGAACCCAAAACTGGAAAGATACAATTGAATAAGACTACAGCGTTTGCTCTTCAATTCTTCAGGAATCATCAAATCTCAAAGCTTTTCTCATCAGGGTGTGCAATCCAATGATAATCTATGTAGTACCTACACACATGAGAAAAAGCAAAATACCAAGTGACATATCGAGTTTGAAATGAGATAATATATGATAAAAACATAAGCAACATCTCAAAAAATCCCCCAAAATTCAAACTCCCCCTTTTTATGATGTCCCCAAATAGACAAATGAGAAGAATGAATCAAATAAGCAAAATCGGGGTGTCACGGTATATAAAACAGGGCAATAAACAATATGGTAAACGTGCTCTTGCAAGGATATGCTCAAACAAAACTTCCCAAACTATTTTTGAATTTTTCAAATTTTTCATACAAAGATAGGATACCAATTTGAACAAATATGATACAAAAATCACACCATGGATTTAGACTCAAACAACCAAGTCATGGAAATGGAATGAATGGGTGTGAACACATTCGATAGGTAAATCAACTCAATCAATCATATGTGCACGATGCATACGTGTACCCCTAACGAATGAACATCAAAAGTATCCTTAGGTGAAAAGATTGTTGAATTTAGATGACATCGTCTTATGCAAATCAACAAATCAAAGTCAAAGTGATTTTCACACCAATAACGTCCAAAATTATGTAGCACATTTTCAAGCATTTCAAGGACGTGCAAACCGGTTTTAAATTCTCCAACCAAACTCCTTCATATATATTTTCTTTTAGAGGTAATCTAAATTCTCAAAATTTGGAGAATTGGTGCAAAAACCTCTATGGCCCCTTTGTAGCATGAATATCTTTTTATTGCCTTTCAATTTTTTCAGGCTCTTTTAACCTCTTTGGAGCTCGGATAATAAAATTCCTCCATTTTTTAGGTCCTTTTTAACGGTGGCTTTTGCGCAAAGGATAGATAATTACCTTTCGCAGCCCCTCCCCGTTATCAAACAAATCACACAAACTCACAAAACGGTTTTTTATATGCATAATTTCCTTATCAAAATTTATCGCGCTTGGTTCGTTTTAAGGACAGGATTGAAGTGAAAACACCCAACCAACATGTGATAAGACAAGCACAATAATCAAACAAATCCGTGCAAGTGTGCATTAAAGGAAACATGAGTCAAACATGTAGGAAGTAACACTTAATTACATCTTAATGACTCCAAACATTATAAAGCACATGGATGAATTGACCTATTGTCTCAAAACACTATCAAATAGTCACATGAAAATAATGGAATGATGTTGTGACTCGGTCATCCTAAGTATTCATCCATAAACGGTGCAAAAAAAATCTTTTTGTATTTTTTCAAAAAAAATTATTAATACAAAAAGTACATGTCACAACGCTAGCAGAAATATATCAAAAAGCATAACTAGCATATGAAAAATATGCAAACACACTCATCTATATGATATGGCAAGAGAAGAATCATGTGCAAGCAAACGAGAATCAACTTGTCTAAAATCTAGTGTATCCAAAAGTGATTTCCTAACCCAAATAGATGTGAAACAACGTGTGGGGGATTTGGGAACCACAGGAACACTAGACATAAATTTCCTAGCACATTTTCCAAGATCAAAACAAAAATGCCTAAGATGACCTTTCCGACCACAATATGAACATGTGTAAACGGGTGGAACGGAACCTATGGGTTGACCTTTTTTAACATCCTGAAAATTGGTTGACCCTCTGAAACAAATAATGGTTTTGGCCTTAGCATTAGAACGCGATGAGCCATTACCATCACTATCAAACCTACATGAGTCTGTCAAATCATTTTTTAACTTCAAAATTTTTGACTCAAGCAAAGAATTAGACTCTTCCAAATTAAGGGACGCCTTCTTCAAATTATCAATCAAACCTAGAAGGTTATCTCTCTCCCCCTCAATTAAAGCAAACTTTTTCCTAAGAGTCTCTTCACGTGCCACAAACTCATTGACTAAAATATTTTATTAATCTTTGGCACAAACACAAACCATCGAATTTTTAAGGTCCTCTAATTCGTTTTCTAAAACTAGGACCTTATCATCACTCTCATTTTTGGCAATTTTCAAAGAATCAAAATAAGTACACAAATTACCAAAGTGCTCACGACAAATATCATTTTGAGTTTGAAACTCTTGCAAATATTCAATCTTGCTTTTAAAGAGAGAATTTTCTTTTTCCAAAACTTTAATTCTTTTGCAAAGTTTCAAATTCAAACTTTTTAATTTTTCAGCACGGTCGTGAACTTTTTCAAAAATAGGCTCCTCATTAAATGGGCGTTCCATTGAAAAATTGCGATTTTTCACAAAACTAATTTTAAAAAAATCAATATCACACGATTTTACGAAAAATAGGAATACGCGATAAATTAGCGTAACCTGCTCTGATACCAATTTGAGAACGTGAGTAGAAAAATTGTATCAGAAAGTAAATCCTCGAAAAATCAGGATCACGCGATAAATTAGCGTAACCCGCTCTGATACCAATTTGAGAATGCGTGTAATATCGATTTAAATTAAATTCGCAAGTTTTCAAGTAACCCTTATTTAATTAGAGTCTACTTTTAAATCAAATAAAATCAGCCCCTAAACATCCATCTACGGTGCGTGTGTCAATCCCATAAACAAATATGCGAGACAAGTATAAGGAAAAATCCCCGCAGGGCAAAACCTTTTATTTCACTATAATAAGTAAATCGCAACTTACATAGATTACAATGAAATACAGTGACACATGAATACCCACAGGCGTCGGTCGGTGTCATCAGCAATGAATCCACATGCAGCGAACCCACATGAACCTCAGTCCAATCAATAAAGGAAGAACCGCAGCACTCCTCAATGACACGCAGCCATAAAACTTTGTAGAGACTCCCTCAGCAATGACACGCAACCCTCGGTTGCAAAGATCTCTCCATAAAGGTTTGAACAAACTAAAAAGTTGTGTTCTTGGGTTACCAAAAAGATTCACAAAGGATTGGCAATTGTGTGAATCAAAAACCTAGAGTCTTGGGCTCAATAGGTTAAGACTTAGAGTATTTAGGACTCTGAAATTCGTCTTGAAAAGTCTTAAAAAATACACCACCGAAATAGGTATATATATAGGAAAAACAAATTAGTGGTAAAACAATTCACGAAACTGCTCGAGTTTATCCCAGGCGGATCGGTCCGGCTTGGGGGAGGATCGGTCCGGATGATCGGATCGGTTCTTTTATTCTGAGGCGGATCGGTCCGGTTGTGACCGGATCGGTTCTTTATTCCAGGATTTATCGGTTCACAATCGGTCCGGGGTATACTGGATCTGCAGCAAGCGGATCGGTCCAGTTGAGGGGAGGACCGGTCCGGTGGCGGATCGGTCCGGTAGGGAGGTGGACCGGTCCGGCAGTCAGACTATGATTCCTCTTCTTCTTTTGATATTCGGATCCTTTGATGAATGTATGAATCTTGAATTTCTTCAACGGTGTAACGGCGTGCGACATAATAAATTGCTAATGGACAAAAATGTCCTTACAGTTATCTCAGTGGTATTTTTGTCATAAAAATCATTGGATCATTCATTACATTCATACACTACTATGAATTTTTTCCTCAGCAAATGGCCGAGCGGAGGCATATCATATATTCGTTGCCGAACAAATCATTCTCATGATAACTTCTATTTGATTTAGCCTCAACAGATGGTCAGACAATTTATTAACTTCCACATGTACAAGATTAAGTCCCGACGGATGGTCGACCACAATCTTAAGCTCTTGGAAATCTCATCAATTCTCAGGCAGACACTCGAGCACGCATCGCTCGCTATATCTACTCGTTACTATACATATTTTCCCCAATGGACTAGCCAGGCACCATTTTATTTTATTCATACTCCAACGGGTTGTTGAGCATGCTACAACACTTTAGACCAACAAATGCTTGGGCAAAATTATTATTACTCTGACTTATGCTCGGGTTATAGGATTCTTAACCTGAAGGATGGTCATGCACATTCAAGATTCATCTCGGCAAAATGATCGGCAAAATATTTCTATATATTTAGTCCCGAAGATATTTGCCACATATGTCGCGTTTTATCCCCAATGGATGGTTGGTCAGGATAATTCTTATATTTAGCACAACCCCAATTGATGGATACGCACATTTATTTGTGCATTGTGCGTTTCTATCTCATAATTTTTTATTTTTTTGCCCACAAATTATGCTCACAATTTTTATCATCATAAATTTGTTAGTAGGGGGCTATCTATACTTTTTACTTCACAATTTTCTATGAAAATAATATTTTAAAACCAACTCACTATTGAGTATTTGCTTAAGAGTTATTTGCAGAAATTCCAAATTAACTCCTATGTCGCACATCTGGATATATTTGACAAATTTTGCATCTTTTATTTGACTTTATTACAATTATTTTGTTCACACAAATAGTGGGCCGCAATTATAGAGCACTCATGTCATTTATTCGATCATTTAATTTGCAATATTGTCGTCTAGCTCTTATTGGTTATACCAATGGATGGTCGGTGTAATATTTTTACTAATACCTAGCGTAGCCCCGATGGATGCTTGGGCACGACCATCCTCGTGAGATTTTATCATAAAAATTATAGGGTCATTCACTTGATTCGTTCAATACTATGAATCTTTTTCTCGACACATGGTCGAGCAGATACACATCATATATTACTTGACTGAATAGATGAATCACATGATAATTTCTATTTGATTTAGCCTCGACATATGGTTGAGAAATTTATTAACTTCCACAAGTGCAAGATTCGGTCCCGACGAGTGCTCGACCACAATATTAAGCTCTTGGAAATCTTATTAAGGCTCCGACAAATACTCGAGCATAAATAATTTGCAGTATTTACTTGGTACTGTACAACTTAGCACCGACAGACAGGCAACTATTGATCATCCGGCTTTATGATTCTTAACCTGAAGGACGATCTGGCATATTCAAGGTTCATCTCGATAAATTATCGACAAAATATTTCTATATATTTAGTCCCAAAGATATTTTCCACACATGTCGCATTTTACCCCGAACAAATGGTTGATCAGGATAATTCTTATATTCAGTCCCGACAGATGGTTGGCACAGGCGATTAATGATCAACATTACATTTATTATTGTTATTTAACCCTAATAAATGGTTTGGAAATTTATCTTTCACTAACACTGCAGGATCATTCGTAATATCAGCTCAGTCCTTCTTGCCTCGACGGATGCTCGAGCATGGATCACTCGCAATATCTACCAGATCCTCTATAATTTTTTGCCTAGACAGACATTCAGGCATCATTTATTTAATCTGTAAATCTACTTTTCACCTTGATAATCTTGCCTTGATGGATGCTCAGGCATCATGTATCTTATCAGTGCTCCGATAGATGCTCGAGCATGGATCGTTGGTAACATTTACTAGATCCTTTGCAATTTTGTTTTGACCGACCCTCATCTTCGATTAATAGTCTACATTATGTGATCATGTCACGAGATCTAATGTATAGTTAGGCAATGCAATTCTTATTTAATTTAACCTCGGCGAATGAGAAGTTGGGCAATCTGTATAACAAAGATCTAATAACACATAAAGCAGTATGGAGTGCAACGATCAACTATATTTATTAACAAGAATGAATCCAACATGTAGGAAGTCAGATATCCAACAAGATCATAATCAACCGTGGTTGCTAAGGATTGAAGTCGAGCATCACTAGACTCCTCTTTGTCTACTCTGACCAACGATCTCATGGTTTAAGGATGACTCGCCTCTCTCTCCACCAACCCGCTTAGTGGTCTACTGACTGAAGAATTTTAGGCCCACCGACTTGCGAACTGTGGCTATCACAACCAAGCGCCCATAAATTCTTTCTAATCCTATGTTCAGTCATCCTCGGCCTGCCTTCGAGTCTGCCCCTACTAGTCGACACATGCGATGAATAGAATGTGTTGGCAGCAACACTAGCCCACCCTGAATGTATCAGCAATATCGTCGGATAACCCGTGGTGATTGACAATCATTGGGTGATGAAATTTCAATTGTCAACGTCGAAAGGGCGGCATCATCACTAAGATATCCACTCTAGAGGAACAACATTTCTTGAACGCCATATCAAATTAATGCTTTTCTGCACGAAAATGCTTTGAAATCATATTAATTTCTTCAGATGTACGAGTTATATGGATTTTTCCACGGAGCCACCGTGCATGGTTGGTGAGCAAGTGCACCCCGAGGAACGATACATTTCATGGAGCTATAGGGGCAAGATAATCCTTAATTATATACAGATCGACGAATGATCGACGCGATATTCTTCAACACAACAAAAACCGAGGAATGGTCGGGCACACTTATCATCTCGATTACTCAGATAAAATAACTTGATGAATGGTCGGGCAGTCTTCTTTTCACAGCCCGATTGGGGGCTCCATGGCAACGATGATACGTGAACAGATTCACTGCAACATTTAAAGAAAAATAAAATAGGCCAACTTAGGATGGTTGCCAACATGGTTAACACTCGCATTAGTCTTTCAAATGACGACCAAGATTAAGCTTGATTTAATTACAACAACTATCTTGCTTGTTTCAATTAAATTGAGAAAGTCCAAAGGTCTTTGTCATCACCAAACACAAATGGCTTCACGAGTTGCCCCTAACAATAATAAAAGCCCTACGAGGGATCCCTAGGTAAAAATCCAACTCCGGTTGGTCGCCAATTATGCTGGTCGATTAAAATGATGAACGGGTGGATGGCTCTTAAAATAGGTGCATTTTTGCCATCGTCTTTTAGGCCTAATTAAGTGTAATGACACAACCTAAAAGGTAAAATAGACGGATATTTACACGCGAGGCATTACAAAATGGAAAAATGCGAACAAAATTGGTATTACATTGACTTACGGGAAAAGCCTAAGTTCAATAAGCGTACTGATTACATATCAAATATTAAAAACCTAATGCAGGGTCTTACCCCTACTAGGTACATGCTTGATCAAGGCTCGACACATAGGCCTGTGGTTTGCCTCTCCAATGGGACCATATAAAAAACCTAATGCAGGGTCTTCCCCCGACTAGGTACAAGTCCAAGCAAGGCTCATCACATAGGCTTCTGGTCGGCCTCTCTAATTGGACCATATGAAAAAACTAATGCAGGGTCTTACCCCGAATAGGTACATGCTCGAGTAAGGCTCGACACATAGGCCTGTTATCAACCTCTCCAATGGGGACATATAAAAAACTTCATACAAGGTCTTCCCCCGACTAGGTACAAGTCTGAGCAAGGCTCGGCACATAGTCTTCTGGTCGGCCTATCCAATTGGACCATATGAAAAACCTAATACAGGGTCTTACCTCGACTAGGTACATGCTCGAGCAAGCCTCGGCACATAGGCCTATGGTCGGCCTCTCCAATTGGAACATATGAAAAATCTAATGCAGGGTCTTACCCCGACTAGGTACATGATCGAGCTTGACACATTGGCATGTGATCGGCCTCACCAATTGAACCATATAAGATCAAAATACAAGGAAATGCCCTAAAATTGATGCACACTCGAGAAATCCTCAGCAAATGAATTCTTAACAATCCTATAGTCGGCCTCACGAATTAGGCCATGCAATAAAACATAACGATGAATTATGTTCGACCAGATCCCATGAGGGTACGTAGGCAGCTCGACACTCCCGAGTCCGGTTCCCATATCAACTGAACATCTCTCAACTCAAGCCAAGAGTTCATCTAAAAAACTTATAAAGGCAAAAAGAACAACTAAAGAAGGCTAAAAGTTGAACGACATCTAAAAAAATGCCAGTCCAGTTCACATCAGCAACTACGCACATTTAAAGAGATTATGGACCAACTCCCAGCTCATCTCGAAATCAACTCAGCTGAACTGCGACCTGTGGGGCTATTATGGAGGGAAAAATATGCCTACATAATAGCGTGACATGTGGTGAGCACCCCGGTTATGATGGCGAGCAATATAAGTTCCAACAAGATAGGGACGACTAGAGTCCTTAATAAACCAGAAGACCGAGGAGCAGTATCTGATTAAAATCAAGCTCCACGAAGATAGGACTCATCCATTTTTGTAACTCCAGTGTAACCCCTAACTTTATATAAAGGGGACACCCCCATTGTGAAAGGGGGCTCATAAGTACTAGAGAAACTCTCTCATTATCTTAATGAAACACAACAGCAGTCCCGTGGACGTAGGCCATTCATGGTCGAACCACGTAAATATTTATCTCTCTTATATTTATTTTTATACATGCATCGTGGTAAATGGGCACCCCCTATGGGTAGATTTTTTGACACCACACTAATTAACCAATAAAGATTGATTCAAATCCCCAAAAACTGATCAAATCCAAGTTAATAAAGCATTGAACCGTCATCCAATAATAATATATCCAAAAAATTAACAATGACATTAGAAGAATATAAATCCATATCATCAACCAAACAAAGAATTATTTAAAATAATTGGAATCCTTATTACAAATCTAAAAATTATTTCAAATTTGAGTTATCATCCAAAATGCATTGATATTCTATAGGAGCAGTCAAGTCATCCACGCTATTGGTTAGATGCTTTGGCGGATGTAAGACGATTGACAATGGATCGTTGTTGATACACTCTGACTAAAACACTTGCTTAACATTTTCAAAAAGCACAAAAAATGACTCATCGCTCACATGCTCATTGTTCTTCATCTTGGACAAGTCAACCATGATCAAATTGGTACCTGAATCAACTTTAAAAGATTTTTTGTCCTCAACTCTTACTCAATCACAGTGAAACACAACCTCTTTGAAGCTTATATAGTCTAATTCAAATATACTCCAAATGACGCCATAATAATTCATTTAAGCTTCAATGAGGTTTTTATCTTTCGCACTCACTTGAAAATAAGTAAGAGCCTTATATAAAATCCTCGATTTCTATACATTTGTATTTTCCTCTTGCACCCTTGGATCAAATACATAACCATTTAATCGATACTTTTTGTACTCATGTGCTATGAAATCGGGTCCAATGTCTAGACGAGCAAGCCTTGATGTCACATCACCCATCTTTAAGAGGTGAGATTATAGATATATTAATTGACTAGTTTTAAAGATTTCTTGCAATTTGTCATTTAGTAAGAGACATTCTCATAATAAAGGCACCACGTAGAATGTGACACCCCGACTAATTAAATACCGGGTAGCTACTCCTTTATTAAATTAATACAAAATGTCATGTTGGTTCAGTTAATAGCATCACTGTCGAAAACATTTTTATGATTACTAACCACCTAGTATTTAAAAAGTGAGTTGCCAAATTTTATGTTATCTCTGATTAACATGCAATAAGAGGCTAATGATAGAATAACAACATTCATCATAACGAAACAATAGAATAACAAACAACATAATAATAAGTCCGGAGGAAAACTCCTCACAACAATCCCACAACTGAACTAAATAAAACAAAGTAACCTGAATTAATTACATGCCAAAAGTCTGAAAATCTGAAATAGGAAATGTTTCTAATAGATATGTGCGACATGCCCTACAACTGATGAAAGATGAATATAGAGTCAAGATAGATGAAGTGTCTACTAGCAAAGTCCTGTAACTCCCACAAACAACTACAGCTCGTCACCTGAATGAAAATTCTAAGCATGGTGTCCTTGTGGTTGGGCACCTAAAATGGTTTTACAAAAATAGATTTGAAAGCAAACGGGTCAGAGCCATAAAGTGGGGATTATTTTAAAAACAGCAAGTGTTTTAATACATTAAAACAATGAATGCAAAATACATGTTAGGACGTGCACTCACATGAAATACTCACCTCTCGTCTAATTGTGCACCCCTAACGTATAGCACCCATCTAAGTGATAATTACCTCTTACTAAACTGACATGAGTTATAACCTTTCTACTCGGTTCCAATTATACATTCTAATGTTATCAATGAAATAGAAGCATTACCTACACTCGGATTCTCAATTAAGCAATACAATTTATTTCAGGTTATCCCTTTATATTTTCTCAAAGCGTTTCTATATTTATACACACAATACCACATGAAAGTTCTCATTAATTAAGTGTATATTATTCCCGTCATAAATATACAATACAAGCACCCGAGACTAAGCTACGGTGCACACATACTCTGCTATCGATCCCGGTACATCACGTACATAAGGATCACGCATTCCGAATCTCTCAGGAATCGTTCTCAGATAATAGAAAATCACAAACAATGGAGGCGAACACAATCACATCACATGGGTCACACACATACCTACGCTCCCACGATCAGCAGACTTATTAACATCCGAATAAGTCATTCTCTGACCTATGTTCTCGAGGTACCAATCTAAATCCGGGCAACACAAGGATTAGAGGGCCCTAAGCGAACGTAAACCTCCCGTGATAGCAAGTATGGTAGGTATGTCATACACATAAAATCATATACATATACTAAGTATACACACATCTTAGTAATCACCGTAATTTATTTGTGGTACACTTCTCATTCTCGTACCGACTTATAATGTTGCACAATTCATAAGTTCCCGATTAATTCAATTATTTAAGCCGTTAATAATTCTCACATCGTAATAGTCACTCACGTCCTATTCCACAATTTCCATTCAATTCGAATTGCACTTCTAGGTTTTACTCCCCAAAATATCCCAAATGTCCCAACTATATAAATCTATCATCAAGGGAACGTTATCTCTACAATTAAACAAGGTTACGGGACACGCGAAATCAAAACAGGCCAAAAAGCCTAAACTGTCAGCTCGTTAGAAGTATCGTTCGAATGAGGCTGTTCGAACGAGAGTTCGTTCGAACGAACTGGGCATCTAACGAGATCTCTTTCGAACGAAAGACATCGAATGAACATCCCTCTCGTTAGAAGGCAAACTGTCAACTCGTTAGAAGCTCGTTCGAACGACCTGGGTAGGTCTTCTAACGAGAGGCCAGTTTCGAGCCCAGAATTTCCTTTTTTCGTTTTTCCAACTTTCTTCATCTCTAATCTCATATACAATTTGTACTAACAGCATTTTAAGGTTTTTAATACACACTAAACATTCGTAGGTCATAATTAAACATTTATATAGGGCCAAATCTTCCTAAACATCATCATATCATCAAATCCCCTCAGTTTTCCCCAAATCCCATGAACATGAACCCTAGAAAAATTAATTCATCCATAGACATAGCTAAATCCGTTTTTATGATATAAAGATGTATTTTCATTTGAATAATCAACCTAACATTGTTCTACATGCAATCTCCTCATAAAATTTTAAATCTCTAAATCCAATTCAATGGGTTTGTATCATTCCCCAAGAACAAAACGATTTCATAAATTTCCTACGCATGGAAGAAGCATTCTTTGAAAAAACGAAATTAAACCACTTGCCTCTAATCTTTCTCTGAATTTGGTGTTGGATTCATGAAGGTTGATTTGTTCTCCCTCTCCTTCTGCAGAATTTTTCCTTTCTTTCTCTCTCTACCAGCTTTTCTCTAAGGATGACGATGGTGGTGGAGGTTGGTTTGGCAAGTTTAAGGTTCCTAACTTCTCCCGTAGCCCACTACCTAGATTGGGGTTGGAAATGGCTTAGTGGGTTAAGACTAAGTCAGATTTTTAACTATAATTTTCGTGGGTTTTAATTCCCCAAATTCTAAAATTACCAAACTACCTTTTTACGTTGCCGGTATGGCCTAAAAATGCCCCGGGACCCAAACTAAACCCCCGGCTAGTGTTTTCTGACTATTTCGACCTTTCTGGACGCGTTGGCGCACTCAAAACGACCATACGGTTAATAGAATTAAAATTCACTATTTAATCAAATAATAATATTCCTGACGCGACTGTCACACGCGTCTCAACAAAATTTCCAAATTATCGTATTTCAATCTCACGACAAGTTTCATAGTTCAATATTCATATATAGTCATATATACACATTATAATCAAATACCAACTCACATCTCGTTTGTATTTTATCAGGATTAATTCCCAAATTAATTCACATTTAATTTAATTAATCCCAAAAATATATATCACGAAAATACGGGGTATTACATACTTCCCCCCTAATAACTGAATTTTGTCCCGAAATTCGGAACTAGAAAGTACCTGGTAAGAATAACTCTGGATAACGTTCGCGCATCTCATCCTCGCGTTCCCATGTGGACTCCTCGACATTGTGATGTCGCCACTGAACACGCACTAACGGAACTATCTTTGACCGCAATTTCCGCTCACCTCGGTCCAAAATAGCAATCGGCCCCTCCTCGTAGGAGCTATCAGGCTAGTGGTCGATGTCCTCCAAAGCAATATGAGAATGAGCCAAATTGTCTCTAAGATATTTCCTTAGCGAGGAAATATGAAATACATCGTGAATCCGATGTAAATGCTCCGGTAACCCAAGTCTATACGCAACCGGTCCAATCCGCTCGATGATAGGGAATGGCCCCACGTATCTCGGTGCCAACTTCCCCTTCTTCCCGAATCGCATAATCCCCTTCATAGGAGATACTCTGGGTAAAACCTGGTCCCCCACTTCAAATTCCCTGAAGGACCTCTTCGCATCGGCATAACTCTTCTGCCTGTCTTGAGCTACCCGAATGCGACTCCGTATCAATTCAATCCTCGCCGAAGTATCCTGAATTACTTCCGGCCCAAGTAGTTTGTTGTCCCCCACCTCCAACCAACATGCCGGGGAACGACAAGGTCTACCGTACAACGCCTCAAATGGAGCCATGTCAATGGTGAACTGGTAGGAGTTGTTGTAAGAAAACTCCACCAACGGAAGATACTGCTCCCATCCACCCCCGAAATCAATGATGCTCATACGCAACATGTCCTCCAACATCTGGTTTGTACGTTTGGTTTGCCCATCGGTTTGCGGGTGATACGCCGTACTCAACCGCAATTCCGTGCCCATGGCCTCCTAAAAACTTTCCCAAAACCGTGAAACAAATATCTTGTCTCGATCAGACACGATATTTAGGGGCACACCGTGAAGTCTCATTATCTCTGCAATAAAGAGCTGGGCATACTGTCCCGTAGTGTAGTCTGTCCTTACGGGTAGAAAATGAGTAACTTTGGTCAACCTGTCCACAATTACCCAAATGGAGTCGTGACCTCTCCGTGACGTAGGCAACCCCGTGATAAAGTCCATGGAGATGCTCTCCCATATCCACATCGGGACCTCTAATGGCTGTAGAAGTCCTGCCGGTCACTGATGGTCCACTTTTACCAGCTGAGAAGTGGCTCATTTAGAAACAAACACGGCAATATCTCTCTTCATCCCGTTCCACCAATACTGACGTTTCATGTCCTCGTACATTTTGTCCCCACCGGGATGTACCACGAACCGTGAGCCATGCGACTCTGCCATCACCTCGTGTCGTAATTCCTCCTCTTCCGAAACTACCAGTCTCCCATTGAAGCGTGATACCCCGTCTGAGCTAACGGTATAGGACTCGGATCCCTCTGTTAATAATCGAACTATCTGCTCCTGACAGAACGAGTCATATGCTTATGCCTTTACTACTTTCGTGACAATCTACGATGTAACAGTCATCACTGACATGAATGATCGGGCCACTGCATCCTGGTGTCCCAACTCCTTCCACTTTGCCTTCCACACCCCTGTCACCTGATCTACTGGCCTACGGCTCAACGCGTCTGCTACCACGTTAGCCTTCCCAGGGTGATGTTGGATATCAAACTGATAGTCCTTCACAAACTCAAGCCACCTTCGCTGCCTCATGTTCAGCTCCTTCTGCGTGAATAGGTACTGTAGGGACTTGTGGTCTGTGAACAATCGAAACTTCTCCCCCAAAAGATAATGTCTCCAAATCCTAAGGGCAAATACAACTGCCGCCAACTCCAAGTCATGAGTGGGGTAATTCTTCTCGTGAGGCTTAAGCTTACGGGAAGCATAAGCTGTGGCCTGACTCTCCTGCTGCAATACACCTCCAAGTCCTTGCAAGGATGCATCGGTGTAGACTAGATACTCAACTCCCGGTCTCGGCAATGCTAACGCAGGTACTGAGGTCAACTTATCCTTCAACTCATCAAATGCCAACTGACAGGCATCACTCCAGATGAATGGTACACCCTTCCGAGTCAGATGTGTCAAAGGACCCGCTATCTTCAAAAATCCCCGAATGAACCTCCTGTAGTATCCTGCTAGGCCCAAGAAACTACGGATCTCAGTCGGTGTCATGGGCTGTCCCCACTCCCACACCGCGGATACCTTCCTCGGATCAACAGATATCCCCCAGTCGAAAATAATATGCCCCAAAAACTGAACCTCCTTCAGCCAAAACCCGCACTTTCATATTTTGCATACAGCTCGTTCTGACGTAGCGTCTGCAAAACCTGCCTCAAATGCTCTGCGTGCTCCTCCTCTGTCTGGGAGTAAACCAGAATATCATCAATGAAGACAATGACGAACTGATCAAGGAACTCTCTGAACACCCTATTCATCAAGTCCATAAACACGGCTGGAGCATTTGTCAAGCCAAAAGGTATAACCCAAAACTCGTATGAACTATATCTCGTTAAGAATGCAGTCTTCGAGACGTCCTCCTCCCTGATACGTAACTGATGGTATCCCGATCGCAAATCAATCTTTGAGAAGAAAGAAGCTCCCCTCAATTGGTCGAATAAGTCATCGATTCGGGGCAACGGATATTTATTCCATATCGTGACCTTATTCAACTCTCGGTAATCCACACACAACCTCAACGATCCATCTCTCTTCTTTACGAACAGCACAGGGGCACCCCACGGCGAAGTACTCCTCCGGATAAACCCCTGTCCCAACAACTGCTCAATTTGATCCCGTAACTCTCTCATTTCAGCTGGAGCCATACGGTAAGGTGCGCGGGCAATAGGCCGAGTGCCCGGCGTCAAGTCGATCACAAAGTCTATCTCTCTACTCGAAGGTAATCCAGGTATATCCTGAAATACGTCGGCAAACTCTCGAACAACCAGAATCGAATCAAGTGGTATCACCACTTCCTTAGAGATCTCCTACTCTATATAGTATAAATGAGTGGACGATCCTCCCTCAGGACGAGGCATTGCCACTAAAAACATCTCCTGCCCGGGAATGGCAAAGATAATACATCTACTAAAACAATCAATCATGGCTCGGTACGTAACTAGCAAATCCATGCCAATAATGGCATCATACTCGGTCATATCTAATACTAGCATATCCGCGGGTAAAGTAAACCTCCCGATCCCTATACCCACACCTCTACATACAAGTGAAATCACGGAACCCTTACTCAATGGCGAATCTACACATGTAACCGTGCTCTCGGCGGTGTCTAACAACCCAATGGTGCGTGCAAATCTCATAGCAATAAAATAGTGTGTAGCCCCCATGTCAAACAAAATACGCCCCATAGTCCCCTGAATAGAGAACATACCCTCAATAGCTGGCGGATTCTGTGGTGATGCGGCCTGCTGAAGCTGATATACTCTCCTATACTTCAACTGCCCCTGCTAAACTGGGACCGCTGGAATGGGTGGTAATGCTGCCATCTGTGGTGGAGCCGGGAGGGCGGCGGGAAACACGGGTCTCTGCAGCTCCTATCGAGCACCCTGCTGTTTCTGCGGGGCCCTGCCCCTATCCGGACAGTCTTGGCGTTTATGGCCAGTCTTGCCACAAACGTAACACTTCCCCGGGAAGTTACCCCCTCTCTGTCCCTGCTGCCCCCGGCCCTGGTGGCCGTTACCGTTTCTCCCCTGGCCCTGCTGGCCCTGTTGAAACTGTTGTTGACCATTCTGACCCTACTGGTTCTGATGGCCGTTCGGACCCTGATGGCCCTGCCGAAAACCTCCTTGTCTGCCTGAAATTTCCTGATCTGAACCTCTTGTGATCCCCCTGCTGGGAACCCTGATCACCCTGCCTCTGCCCCTGAACAGAATGTGCCCCACTGGCACCATTTCCCCCAATCCTGCCCTGATGGCTGGACTCTCCTGACCTCTTTCCTTCAGTCATGTGAAAGCAATGATCCTGGCAGTGTAACAGTGTAGCGTTAACCACATCAGAGTAAGTGGCCAACGATAGATTCCCCAACAAATGTTGACGGATCCTCCAAGTCAACCCGTCTGTAAATTTATGTATCTTCTTCTCTTCTGTTGGTATTTCATCCAGAACAATATTCAACAGATTGGTGAATTCGGCCTCATACTCGGCCACAGTCTTACCTTCATGTCTGAGATTCATCAACTTCCTCCTCATTTCCGTGTGAACAGCTGACGGAAAATACTTGCGGTCGAACCGTACCGAAAACTCCTAAATCGTGAGAGTATCTCTCTCCTCCATGGTGGTAATAAACTCCCACCACTGCAGTGCAGACCCCACTAGCTTAAAGGTAGCTAGTATCTGCTTCTGGACATCGGTGCACTCATACATCCTCAGGTGCCGCTGAATGTCCTTCCTCCACTGACTCAAAACCACAACATCGGAGCTACCTGCGAACTCCGATGGGTGTGCTTTCTGAAAAGAATCACGTACACGTTCCCAAGCAGACGGGAATGCATGTGCCTAAACAGGCGCGGCTACTGGCACCTGAGGTGGTGCTTGCTGAACTACGGCTAGTGCGGCATTTACCGCCTGGCCCACAATGGCTGCAACCTCGGAGGCATTCATCGTGCCCTGAACTGGTGCGGGCTGTGGTTCTGGCGTAGCATCCATGGGAACCCGTTGTGCACGTCGTGGAGGCATCTGAAATAAGAATAAAGTTTATAAGTTCGCAGTTATAAATTGGAAATAGCTGAAGAACGTAGCATATACAGAAGAATACAACAGTCCTAAAATATAGGGCTCTACATCAAAGAAAGCTCAGCGGAAACACAATAAGCCGTACAGATCCTAAAGGACACTAGAACCTGATGCTCTGATACCACCTGTGACACCCCGACTAATTAAATACCGGGTAGCTACTCCTTTATTAAATTAATACAAAATGTCAAGTTGGTCCAGTTAATAGCATCACTGTCGAAAACATTTTTATGATTACTAACCACCTAGTATTTATAAAGTGAGTTGCCAAATTTTATGTTATCTCTGATTAACATGCAATAAGAGGCTAATGATAGAATAACAACATTCATCATAACGAAACAATAGAATAACCAACAACATAATAATAAGTCCGGAGGAAAACTCCTCACAACAATCCCACAACTGAACTAAATAAAACAAAGTAACCTGAATTAATTACACGCCAAAAGTCTGAAAATCTGAAATAGGAAATGTTTCTAATAGATATGGGCGACATGCCCTAAAACTGATGAAAGATGAATATAGAGTCAAGATAGATGAAGCATCTACTAGCAAAGTCCTGTAACTCCCACAAACAGCTACAGCTCGTCACCTGAATGAAAATTCTAAGCATGGTGTCCTTGTGGCTGGGCACCTAAAATGGTTTTTACAAAAATAGATTTGAAAGCAAACGGGTCAGAGCCCGAAAATGGGGATTATTTTAAAAACAACAAGTGTTTTAATACATTAAAACAATGAATGCAAAATACATGTTAGGACGTGCACTCACATGAAATACTCACCTTTCGTCTAATTGTGCACCCCTAATGTATACCACCCATCTAAGTGATAATTACCTCTTACTAAACTGACATGAGTTATAACCTTTCTACTCGGTTCCCATTATACATTCTAATGTTATCAATGAAATAGAAGCATTACCTACACTCGGATTCTCAATTAAGCAATACAATTTATTTCAGGTTATCCCTTTATATTTTCTCTAAGCGTTTCCATATTTATACACACAATACCACATGAAAGTTCTCATTAATTAAGTGTATATTATTCCCGTCATAAATATACAATACAAGCACCCGAGACTAAGCTGCGGTGCACACATACTCTGCTATCCATCTCGGTACATCACGTACATAAGGATCACGCATTCCGAATCTCTCAGGAATCGTTCTCAAATAATAGCAAATCACAAACAATGGAGGCGAATACAGTCACATCACATGGGTCACGCACATACCTACGCTCCCACGATCAGCAGACTTATTAACATCCGAATAAGTCATTCTCTGACCTATGTTCTCGAGGTACCAATCTAAATTCGGGAAACACAAGGATTAGAGGGCCCTAAGCGAACGTAAACCTCCCGTGATAGCAAGTATGGTAGGTATGTCATACACATAAAATCATATACATAAACTAAGTATACACACATCTTAGTAATCACCGTAATTTATTTGTGGTACACTTATCATTCTCGTACCGACTTATAATGTTGCACAATTCATAAGTTCCCGATTAATTCAATTATTTAAGCCGTTAATAATTGTCACATCGTAATAGTCACTCACGTCCTATTCCAGAATTTCCATTCAATTCGAATTGCACTTCTAGGTTTTACTCCCCAAAATATCCCAAATGTCCCAACTATATAAATCTATCATCAAGGGAATGTTATCTCTACAATTAAACAAGGTTACGGGACACGTGAAATCAAAACAGGCCAAAAAGCCTAAACTGTCAGCTCGTTAGAAGTCTCGTTCGAACGAGGCTGTTCGAACGATCGTTCGAACGAACTGGGCATCTAACGAGATCTCATTCGAATGAAAGACATCGAATGAACATCCGTCTCGTTAGAAGGCAAACTGTCAACTCGTTAGAAGCTCGTTCGAACGAGCTCGTTCGAACGACCTGGGTAGGTCTTCTAATGAGAGGCCAGTTTCGAGCCCAGAATTTCCTTTTTTCGTTTTTCCAACTTTCTTCAACTCTAATCTCATATACAATTCGTACAAACAGCATTTTAAGGTTTTTAATACACACTAAACATTCGTAGGTCATAATTAAACATTTAAATAGGGCCAAATCTTCCTAAACATCATCAAATCATCAAATCCCCTCAGTTTTCCCCAAATCCCATGAACATGAACCCTAGAAAAATTAATTCATCCATAGACATAGCTAAATCCGTTTTTATGATATAAAGATGTATTTTCATTTGAATAATCAACCTAACATTTTTCTACATGCAATCTCCTCATAAAATTTTAAATCTCTAAATCCAATTCAATGGGTCTTTATCATTCTCCAAGAACAAAACGATTTCATAAATTTCCTACGCATGGAAGAAGCATTCTTTGCAAAAACTAAATTAAACCACTTGCCTCTAATCTTTCTCTGAATTTGGTGTTGGATTGATGAAGGTTGATTTGTTCTCCCTCTCCTTCTGCAGAATTTTTCCTTTCTTTCTCTCTCTACCAGCTTTTCTCTAAGGATGACGATGGAGGTGGAAGTTGGTTTGGCAAGTTTAAGGTTCCTAACTTCTCCCGTAGCCCACTACCTAGATTGGGGTTGGAAATGGCTTAGTGGGTTAAGACTAAGTCAGATTTTTAACTCTAATTTTCGTGGGTTTTAATTCCCCAAATTCTAAAATTACCAAACTACCTTTTTACGTTGCCGGTATGGCCTAAAAATGCCCCGGGACCCAAACTAAACCCCCGGCTAGTATTTTCTGACTATTTCGACCTTTCCGGACGCATTGGCGCACTCAAAACGACCATACGGTTAATAGAATTAAAATTCACTTTTTAATCAAATAATAATATTCCTGACGCGACTGTCACACGCGTCTCAACAAAATTTCCAAATTGCTGTATTTCAATCTCACGACAAGTTTCATAGTTCAATATTCATATATAGTCATATATACACATTATAATCAAATACCAACTCACATCTCGTTTGTATTTTATCCGAATTAATTCACATTTAATTTAATTAATCCCAAAAATATATATCACGAAAATACGGGGTATTACAGAGAATTATTTCCCATCCCCTACTATCTTCTTACAACCACAAATGTGACTTAAGTTTCAATAATTTAAGGTCCCATCATGCATATTCTCTATCAGTCGAATGACTCCACCAAGGCATGTACCTATAAGATGTTAGGTGATGTTCTTATCTGCATGCATTACATCTAATACATGACACACTGGGTTACCCTTCCAAAAAGACAAGTCAAATAAAATTAACCTCCTAGTCCATGAATTTCTTTTCTGAGTTTCATTCTGAATTGGGGTCTTCTTATGCTTGGCATTCTTCAATTTAGGATTCTTGCCTGGTCTATTCGGTCCATAATTAGAAGATTTACTCTCAATTTATGAACCTAAAAGTTTTCTCTATGGTAGCCTATATTCAACCTCGGGCAATAAAAAATTAAAAACTTTCTCAAATCTAAAACTATGATCGAGGGGTAAAAACCTCTTATGGGAATGGTATATGTTTTTTCCACTAGCCTTGGGATGTTGAGATTCAGTCTCTTATCCACAAATAGGACACCCTAAATAACTATAAATTACACAACTAGATAATGTCCATAGGCTGGGAAATCATAAATTTCCCAAATCAATATAGCTTTCAGTGTAAACTCGTCTTTTTTACAAGATTCAAATGCTTTCACACCCTCTACCCGTAACTCATTTAATTCTTCTACTAGAGGATACAAACATGAATCAATGTATTTACTTAGTGACTTTGGACCAAGTTTCTATAAAGACAATATAAAAAATTTGGGTCTCATACACTCTAAAGAAGGGAGGTTGAGTGGTGCTAAGATCACGGTCCATACACTATAATTGGTCCTTAGATTTCCAAATGGATTGTAACCATCTATTGATATTTCCAAACGAATGTTACACTATTCCTAAGCAAAATTAGGATAATCATAATTTATCTTTTTCCAAATTGTAGAATATGTAGGATGATGCATGATAATAAACCCTACTTATGCCCTAACATGCCAATTTATGGCCTCTGCTATCCATGGTACCGTGAAAAACCTCTTAAATATAGGCTTAACGGGAAAATATTTCAATACTTTTTGAAGGACTTTTGAAAGTATGCCCTCCTTGTAAGTAGGTTGCACATATTTAGGTTCCTTGCATGTCAGACACTGATCGCGACTTTCATACTCCTTACGGTATAGTATACAGTCATAAATACAAGCATGAATTGATTTATGTTTCATTACCTAACCTTTTAAATTGTTCTTTATACTAGGATAGATATTTAAAAGCGTATTCTACTTGGGTAGCAAGCTCTTCACCCAATTTAGATTTTCTACCACATTATTGCAAAATAAACCCTATTGGGTCTTTAAATGCGAACAATCATGGCATGCAAAGTATTTTCATTTTTGCCACAACAAGGATACAAGGGTTGGGTCGCCTCAGATTTCAAATTTTAATAGCCATCGTCAAGGTTTATCCCAATAACATTATGGGCACCTGAACCTTTTATATTATCAATTACCTCATTTTCTACGATTTTATGAACTCCATAAGCATGATCAACTAAATTCTCTAACATATTATGATCCAAAATATCCTCCTGACCTTTTACATTATCCTACTTGATGATTTTTATAAAGGTTGCTTGGGGAAAAATGAAACATGCATTTCCCTGTGAAAAATCCACGACCGATTATTATCTTGCATACCCCATCAAAACATATGTAGTTCAATTGTTTTATCCTCAAACACCTTACCATTACTACAATGTGCACACGGACATGGGAACTCTTCATCATTAAGACATCTCTTTGCAAATTTTACAAACTCATTATGTGACGACCCGAATATGATTATGATAAACCATATTTAAATAATTCTTACCGTATGGGATGGGGATAATGTGTTATTAGAATATATAATGTTAAGTTAGTTTTTTAGTCTAATCCTACCTTCATAGCTTATGAAATATTGAATTAGTAACAAACACAAATTTGTGAAGTCTTTAGTAGGAATGTTCGAGTTCGGGACTAGTTTTGGCCACTATAATATAATAACTGACTTGAGGTGAAAACTAGATAGTTTTATATATATGAGTTAAGTTCTTAACACAATAAATGGTGTGTAAAACATAGGTCCGAGCAAGAAGTTATGCTAGAATTACGAAACAACGGAAAATTTGTCCATTCGTTAAATGATATTTCATCTTATTAGGCTGACAAATGGTGGATTTTGATTGGTTAAAGAAGGAGGTGGGTTTTGGCCAACTTTAAATTCTTTAAATAAGATATTCCTTCAGAATATATAATCCATGAAATAGTTTGGCTTGAAAGGAAGAGAAGTGGGATGTCGAAGAAGAAGAATTGAGGAGAAAAATTAGAGAAAAATCCGTGGGAAATTACGGAAGAGTCCTTAAGGTAATTCCATATGTAAATCTTGTTAATTTTCTTATGTGACTGATCGAAAGGCTATAAATCATAGAGTTTTTAGGAACTTTCATGGCTTGGTTTATATGTATGAATAGATACGAGTTTAAGCAAAGTTGAATGTGTAAATCATGTATATTGTTTCGATTGGAAACCTTGTGTATTCAAACTCCTATATCTTTTTGTATATTTATTGGAACTAAATAATTCAAGTTGGATATAAAAATAGAATCATATATATATAACATATCCAAAAATTATATGAAAATACCAAGAAATGAATCTTTGGTGATAGTTTGAAGTTCAGGTATAAAATCTGCCCCAAAGGTATAAGTATGCACACCAAGTGTTCGATGTTTTGCTTGACATAACAAATGAACCTTACAAATTATGAAACTTTAATTTTGTATTTATTTTTATGGATGTTGGGTGAAATATCATAGGAAGTTATAATGTATAATAATTATGAAAATTCCTAGAAGTTGACTGAACGATAAAAGAGCCTATAGGGAAGATTTGCTTTGTAATAAAGAAATGGGCACATCTTTCTCTAGGAAACTTGAAATGATGTATTGTCTTTTATATTGGGAACCTAATATGGTAAGAATTGGATTAACGAGAAGAAATTAAAGTATTTTTGGGCTATGGATTGGATATGTTAAATATTTTAACATGAAATTAGATGAGACTTCATTTATGATAAATGATTTCAATGGGATCATGTGATGCTTATGAATTGGGTTAAGTTTAAGTTATTATTTGGATTGTTAATATCCTTATGATGATACTAATATTTTAAGAATTTATATTTGAAAGGGAATAAGAATCGGTTGAACAAGTGCCAGACAAAGGCAAGAGAAAACACATGAAGTGGCCAAGGTGGGTGTACTCACTGGAAAAAAATGTATTATATATGGCGATGGAGAAGATTTGAATATCACTCACGGGTAAGATATATTACACATGGTTATTGATATGATCTGAATATCACTCATTGGTAAGATGTATTATACATGATTACGGATATGATCAGAATAATATTTTGAATATGAAACTGTTCATTTCATTTTACCGAAATGGGAGGTTACTCCCTGACCCGGAATGGAGGAGAATTGTCTATTGAAGATAGGATATGTGAATCATGATTCATAAAGTTGGTCATTCTTTATTAATGAGCCGGATAAGTATATAATTGGTAATTCGTTATGAATGAGCAGGATAAGTATATAATTGGTCACTCATTATGAATGTGTGATAGGGTACTTTAGATTATAGATGGAGGCATAACCGCTTTTGAGTATGGTAATGATAAGTTAATTAGCCCAAGACCTTGGATTAATGATAGAACATACAAACGCAAACCTAATGAAGACGAACTCAGTTTAAACTCACAAGTCTCTCATGTATAACTCAGGAGATAGTAATAAACTTTTAGAAGTAACTTAGGTAGAGAGAGAGAGAGAGAAGTAAGGTAAGCAGGTGGCAACACACCATACACCCTTAAGAATCTCTGTCAAGTATTAAAAGCTTCGTAATAAATAACAATGGTGAGTGGATAAACCCTCTGGTTTTCCATAACTCTCTCTATGATGTGGGTCTCTAGTAATAACTCTAGAGTTCTCTAAAAAGATCATGTCCCTCCTCAGGGGTGGTTGGGGTCCTTAAATAGCCCCCCCCCACCATCCCCAAGGCAACTCAGTCATTAAAACTATGAAATACATCCCTCATACTTTATGTCACAACATTAAATTCCTGATGAACTAGTTGCCTCCACGTGACAAAACATTAAATGCTAAGACACGCCTTTTTTCTAACCATTGTGTGTCAGGGCGGGCTGTTGTTGCAGGGGTGGCTCACCAAATCCCTGACACCCCAAATACCATGGTGGTTTACTCAAGTGCATGTCTCTTATTGTTTAGCTGACTAGTGACATCACCTACAGTAGATGTGACATTAAGTAGAGGGTTATTTGGTTCATAAATCAGCACCCAATGGAACTCCAAGCTTCTCCGCCTAAGGTTCCACGATCAGGGTCCTTCGGTGTTTTACCAGGTGTATCTAAGATGGTTAGGACAATCCCCAACGGTGCCTCACTTCTCAATCCTCCAAACCAAGTCCCTCTAAAGTTCCCACGACGAGGTCATTCGATAGAGCATGAAAGCTCTCCCAGGCCCTGCCAAGCCTGGTCTCTCGCAAGTACCGTTTGACCTCACACAAACTCATTATTATTCTCGTTACATCATTACAACCATTGTAGTTTACAGTCAACATAAACATAAATACAATATGACTAATTCAACAAGCTAAAGTATGAGTTGACACGCCAAACTGCCTCGCTTGAGTTGCCACACTTGAGCTACCTCGGTTGCTTAATCTCAAATACTATTGCCAATTAGGGATTTATCCCTAATCTCAGGATTACCTTCAAGCCCCCTCTACATTTTCCCGCTCGTGGAGGAATTTGTCGTGGGAACAAAAAATGCCTGCACGAAACTTCTCAATCCGATGAACCTTCTCTGCGTGAAAAAATATTGGCCTTCTTTCCCCTGTTGGAACCACAATGATATAGTCTTTTGGAAAAAGCAAAATTCTCCCCGATGAACCTAAGCCAAAGCGCCATTCTCATTGGGGCTGGGGCGAAGGGACATCGCCGTTTTTTCCTGGTGCTGATTTTCAATCGTTCGAGGTTTAATATTTGAAATTCTGCCAAAAGACCTAGTAACCGTATGAAATACTCGTTTGGACTCCTGGTAAATGAAATTCTCCCTCGTGATGCTTCGTTGTGTTCAAATAGCGTTTGGACATGTGGGATCTTTTTCGTTAGGAGTTTATAAGATATGCCTTATAAAAATTTCTGGCGCCAAAACTGAAACTTGTTGAAGAAGGCAAAACTTTATGTTTTTTATGTGTCACTTCATTAATGACATGGCGCTGGCTTTTCAACTGCCAAAGTTCTTCCCGAAGTGCCACGTGTTCATGTGAAATGATTACAGGCGGCCGCGCACGTGCGAGGGTGGGGAAATCTAAACGCCGGGATCGAAAATTTCAAATGTCCATACCCCAACACTTAACCTTTATTGTCTCTTACTTTGTTTTCATCGTCCTCAGGCTTCCATTATTTTTAGAGAGAGAAAAATAAACTGTGAGAACTCCATTGTTGTTTAAGCTCTTACCTCCTAAATTATTTCTTCTATTACCATCTCTATCTCCACGTGTGCTCGTGTTTCTCCATTCTCGTTCTCAAACCGTTTTTGCTCAAAGCTTTTCCGTTATTTTATCATCATTTGCCATGGAGTCCTCAAGTAACCCCTCCGTGTCTGCCGCAAGTGCTCCGCCCACTTCCTCCACCATTGCCACCACCCTGGATGTTGCTCGCCAGGAATAACTAAGGTTTTATCGTCGATCACCTATTTTTAGAGAAAGTGATGATTTTTCCGGTGCGTGTAAGAGGGTCCATTTTTCTTCTAAGTTTGACGCCTTACTGTTGGATGAAGAAGACGAAGATTCTTCTGAGTGGGGCTTTCTTCCTCCAGAGGGGACTCTTTGATTTCTCCTGGAGCGAGGAGATTTCCCAAGGTCCCATATTGATTTCGAAGAACCCAAGGGATCTCCTACCCACTTCGCTGCCTGGAACTCCCATATGTAAAGTTCCCATGCTGATATTCTTACCAAGCTTGGGTTGCAACGAGCTAAATGGTTTGGTGAGTTCACTCTCTCTAAGAATAATGCTACCCTTCCTATCCTGGTCTCTCGATGGAACGTTATTACTAATACGTTCATCGCTGCGTGGGGCGAGTTCACCATAACCTTGGAAGATGTGTGCGATCTCCCGGGCCTCGATGCAACAGGTCATGAGCCCTATACTGATGAGGCTTTGGATGCCCAAGAGGCTGTCGACTGTTTGGAGTTGGATCGTATATGCCGAAGCTGCATTGGTTTGTCCAACAAGGCTAATTTCTCTCCTCTGATTAATTATTTCTTCAAGGGTTCTGGTGGAGGCAGTTCTTCAACAGACGCTCCTTGTTAAGGTACACCGTTGGAACTTCCTGCCTATATTCTTGTGATTCTCTCCCATTTCCTTTTGATGGGAAAACCCAATGACCAGCCCCGAAGGGACCTTATTAATATATCCCTTCATTTGGCTCGGGTCATCAAACTTCCCCTGACTGCAATTGCCTTGGGATCCCTCTACACCTGGCTGGATATGACTTTTCTCGATAAGGAATGATTGCTTGGCCATTATAACATGGCCAATTTTGCCAACGACGTCCTCTTAACCGACTTCCTTTATTTTTGTTTCCCTGCTGTAGCGGCCAAAACCAATCGCCCTCCTTCGGGGGAAACAATTCTGCCTCCTCGGTCCTTTGTTTATCACAAGAGACAAATCCGAAAGGAGTTGATATCTGTGATTAATCACTTTGAGAACTTCGTGATGAGGCCCTACCAGGAGGATATCTTCTTCCACACTTGTGGATTTTTTCAACATAAAGCGAGGGTGGTACAGAACCCTACCGTGGATATTGAAGATCCTTCACTGGCTGTGGACCTACTCTTCTCCCCAAGATATCTGCCTTCTTACACTAAATGAGGATATACTAGTGAGAACTATAATCCCAACCGATGCAGCCGCCAGTTTGGGTTTAACCAGAGGGCTCCTCGTCTAGTGTTTCAATCGTCAAACCCCAAGGTTTCCTTTAGCGAGGCGTGTTCTCTATTTTCTTTAACCGCTGCGTGGGGAATCAGTTATACAATGGCCGGTCGAGTCACCATTCCCAGCATCACTAGGAAAGGGGACGTGACCCCTCTATTTGTAACAAAATACTGGCTGAAATTGCCGAGTTCGTTGAGGGAGATCCAGTGTATCCTCCCGTTTCTTCATTTTCTGGTTTAGAGTTAGGTTTAAAAGGCAACTCCGTTCTTGGGATTGAATTCCCTCTAAGTCCGATCCCCAAGGCATCACCTACTGAGCTTCCACCACTCTGTTCCATGATTCCCACTACTACGTCCAAACCCAAGAGTGCTGCAGCTTTTAAGAAAGCTGCCTCCTCGACCAAAGTTACTACCGATGAACCCTCAGGTCTGAAGGCGAAGAGTGGGACGTCTTCCAAGTCCAAGACCAAGGCTGAGCCTAAATATTAAGCTCCGAAGGGGGCATTCCCCATTGCCTTAGTTCCTCCTCCTATGCATGCAGAGAGGGCCGAGGAGTTGAGAAGGAAAGCGCAAGCTTAGGTGGCTCGCATAAACACTGAGTTCGAACGATGTGTTCCAGCTGTTCCTCCACCGGGAACCTTCCCCATAATCCTTGTTAATCCTACCGAGCCTACGAAGAAGAGGAGAAAAAGCTCAAACGTTCTTCGAGGTACTGGAAGTGGTGCGTCAGGAACGAGGAAGATGACTCTGGGTACCAAGTCCCAGAGGAGACAAACTCCTCAGGTGCCTTTATCTCCTGCCTCTTCGCCTGTCAGATCCGAGGTATGTACGCTTGTTTTATTATTTTCCATTTACCTAAGGAAGAGATACATTTGCTTATGAATTTTTGGTGACTTTGGTGCAGGAGGTTGAAGAATAAACTGCCAATCCCCCTAGCCCCCCCGTGAGCCCTTTCGTGGGGGGATGCTTCGGTGCTTCACCACCCGTTGTGACTTCTCCCCGTTCGCCCATGGTCGAGATCACCTATACCCTCCATTCAGCCTCTCAATGCACAAGAGATGTTGCCATGGGTGATAGTGGTGCTGACTCTGCGGGGGTCTCTTTACGACCAGAGATAACTCTCCTCGTCCCTTCTGGTTTATCCTCTCCTTTCGAGCTTTTTCTGCCCGTTGTTCTGGCCGAAGCAAATGAGCTCGAGGTATGATTTCCTCTATAATTTATTTGGTATAACGTTCTTTCAGTCTCACCCTTTGTTTATTTATCATACTGAACCTTGGGTGCCCTAGGTTGAAGTGTCCTCGTTGTTAGTTAACATTCATCCTCCAACGATGTTGGCGAGACCACTGAGCTCCATTCCCCTTTCCAGTGCCATAACCGAGGTAAGTAACACCCAGAAGTACTTCTCCCTTTTTTTTTTTACTTATTCCTCCTTTTTAACACTTAGCTTCATGTTGCAGCTTTCTCCCAGCCTTACTCCATCTTCTCATGATGGTCTGCCTGCATATAAGGCCAAGGTTGGTGCCTTTACCCCTCATGTTGGTTTTTCTGCACCCACCCCTGTTGAGGCCTCATTTGGGAGTCCATCATCTTCTTCTAGCGAACCACCCATCCTGGATTTGGTTCCTTATGTTGGCGAGGGAGTTTTGCCTGCCATTGAGGCTTCTGTAACCGGGGATCCCGTTATAGCCTCTGATGTAACGAGCCCACCCCCAACGGTTCCTATCCATACTGCTGCCATAGTTACTCCCGTTCTGGCTCCTGCCGTGACTGAGGTATTTTCTAATTCTCTGTATTTTTGTCGAAGAATTTTCGCAAACTCCCCCCCATAACGGTGACTTAACAATGAAAGCACTTGTTAAGATTTTTCACAAACTCCACCTATAACGGTGACTTAACAATGAAAACACTTGTTAAGATTTTTCACAAACTTATTACTTTTTCTTAATCTTAGATTGCATGAGAAACTTCTCCACTCGTTGTTTCGCTTATGAGCTCACCTCATCGGGAACCTGCCATCTTAGAAGATTCTGACCAGGCAGACCGAGGTTCCACGATCGGTGTTGTAGCGGAGAGTGAATCCGGGTGCGAACTTCCTCTGCCGGATCTGGATCCTCATGCATTTTGCTTAATGGTGCTTCAACATTCTCCCCAAATGCCTACTACTCATCGACTGGTGATTGAGGAGCTTGCGAATCACCATCCTGAAACCTTCTCAATGGACTGCCTAGGTTCTAATATCTCTGTCATGTGTTATAGACTGCAAGGTATGGCTACTGTTGTTGCAGAAATTACCAGTACTCCCACTGCGATCGTTACCAGACCACCCCTTAACCAATTTCTTGGCCATTTGAAGGAGTTGGGTCGTGATGGTTTTCACTTTAACTGGATTATATCATATTTAAACACTTTGAAGAGCCAGCAACTGATTAAGCAGAGGCAATTATTACAGAAGCATCAGCAGGACCAACGGGCTGAGGAAGCTAGGTTGGCCGAAATAGCACCCCTTCTGGAAGCAGTTGATAAGGAGGTAGGTGATGCCGAAGAGGCTTTGCGTCTGGAAAAGCTAACACGATAAAGACTCCTTATCAGACGTGCACAAGTACAGACGAGGTTGGAGGTTTCTATCAGTGCCCAATAATCTTGCATTACAGCCTCTTCGGGCCTTCCCGAAGATTTTTTCTCATCTTTAGACCTATGGTTTCTCCTAGTCTAATCAACATTTATATATACCTTCCTCTTATTTCTTTCTATGTAATTGTTGGGTAGTAGTTCCCAATTTTGTAATGCTCCATTGTTTATGAATGAAGGATGTATATTTTCCAATTCTTTCGTGTGTTGTGACTGCTTTTATATGTTATAAATTTCTATATTTCTACACTTCTTTCATTGTTGTTCAAGTCATAACTAAAACTTGTATATTCATAACAACAGCCAGTTGCCATAATGGTTCGAACTTGATTGTTTACACATGATAAACCTTCAGCCATTTATTGTTAATCTTAAATGGCTTATCTTCCTCCAACTTCGAAATTAAACAATAACCTGAATCATGAGCTTCCTTTACAACGAAAGGTCCCTCCCAGTTTGCTGCAAACTTTGGTAGAGGAAGCCCCCTAATGTGCTTCATTGCTGCTTTCAAAATGAGGTCTCCCTCCACGAACTTCCTTGGTGTCACCAAGTTATCGTATGCCTTGGAGAGTTGTTTCGTATACATTTGAAAGTGTTGCATCGCGTTATCTCTGTGTTAATCCAATGCTTCTAACTGCACATGTCTATTCTCAGGGAGCATGCTACTTCGCAAGGCGTATCGAGCAGAGGGAACTTCCAACTCCACTGGAAGGATTGCCTCAGCCCCATAAATAAGAGAGAACGGAGTGTATCCTGCGGGTTTCCACTTGGTTGTTCGATAGGCCCACAATACAACTGGTATCTTGCCATCCCACGACCCTGGAAATTCCTCTATCATCTTGGCCAAAATATTAACCAAGGTTTTGTTAGTCGCCTCGGCTTGACCATTTCCCTTTGGGTACGCCACCGTTGACGTGTGATGAACAATGGAGTACTTGTCTGTGAGCATTGTTACTTCTGAATTGACGAAGGGAGTCTCGTTATCTGAAAGAATAACATTTGGGATCCCAAAACGACAAAAGATGTATTATCTGATGAAGTTGATCACCACCCCAGTCGTTTCTCGTTTGAGTGGTATCGCTTCGGCCCATTTTGTAAAACACTCTTTTGCTACCAGTATCCCTATATTGCCCCTCGAAGAAGGATGTACCGCCCCTACTAGATCGAACGCCCAAGTGTGAAACGGATAGGGTGTTTCCAGAGAGTGTAAGTCTAACGATGGAGCATTGATCATATTCCCATAAAGTTGGTAGGCTTTGCATTTTCGGACGAACTCAGCAGAGTCTTTCTCCATTATTGGTCAATAATACCCCAACGCCATCAGCTGATCATAATACTTGGCCCCTCCTATGTGGGCTGGATCGTGCGCTTATTTGAGGACCTCAACTGATTCTTCCTTCGTGATGCAACGCAATGGCCTGTTGAAGTACCCCCTTCGATAAAGATGCCCCTCCTGAACATAGAACCTTGGGGCCCTTCGCTTCAGGCCCTCCTGAATGAAGTCGATATAGGGCTACCTCCAGTCTGTTTGAGTTTCAATGAAATGGCACTCAGCTACTTCAAAGAATAGCTGACACTTATCGCACTTTCATTGCAGCTCTACTGCATCTTGCTTCATTTTAGGCCAGAAATACCCCTCTCTTTTCATTCTCCTATATAGAGGTATCTCAGTCATTTCGCAGTGCTCCTCATGTATTTTCTTTAACCTTTGTTTTGTTTCTTCTGGGCTGATACATCTTGATAACCATCCCCCAGCATTTTTGTAGTAAAGATTTCCCTGGTTCGTAAAGTATTGGGCTAACTCTCTTAGTCCCATAGCTTCTTCGCCAGACTCTAGTTGCTTCCTAATCTCTCCCCTCCAGTCCATGTCCTCCTCCATCGGTAGTATTAACTGTACCACCGAAGGAGCTGTCCTTCGTTGGATCACAATGATAGTCTTATCGTTCCTCATGACCATTTTCTGGGCGATAGCGGCATAGGCGTCTGGATGGCGGTTTATGGTTCTGGGATGTCTTCTGATCTTGGTCCGATGGAACTGGTTGAGAAGCCTCTGAATGATTGTTCTGTATGGCGCTAGGCTCATGTTCTTCAATGCATATTTTCCGTTTACATGTTGAATCACTAAGTTTGAGTCACCCTTAATGCAGAGTGAACGAATTCCCCTTCGAAGAGCCTCCAGCAGCCCCAATACCAACGCCTCGTACTCTGCTTCGTTATTAGAACAAGGGAAATCTAGCTTGTAAGAAAGGAAAATCTCCCCCATCCCTTTTGAAAGAATAAACCCTGCTCCTCCCTTCTTTTTCGCCAAAGATCCATCGAACTGCATCGTCCATTCCACATCAGTTGTATCCAGATAATTTTCCTGTAAGTCATCTCCTGGGATGTCTTCTTTAGGAGGTTCAAATTTTCCTGATGGAAAGATTGCCAATAGATCGGCATACGCCTAGCTCTTGATCGCACGAGGAACCACGCACTTCAAGTTATATTCTGAGAGGATGAGGAACCATATGGATGCCCTGCCAATCAATATAGTCCTTGCCAACAAATACTTAATAGGATCACATCTATTTACAATATGAATTGTAAAAGATAGCATATAATGTCTAAGTTTTTGTGGTACAAAGACTAAGGCTAAACAATGCCTTTGTAAGCTACTATATCTAATCTCTGGCCCATGTATGATTCTACTGAGGTAGTAAACCGGCCGTTCTTTCCCGTCCACTTCTTGTGCCAGCAAAGCTCTAACGAACCTCATGGTAGACGTAAGGTATAGCTGCAACGGTACTCCTACCTGGGGAGGAACCATAATTTGTGGTGAAACGAGAAGTTTCTTCAGCCCCACAAGAGACTCCTGGTGAACCTCCTTCCACCTGAATTTCGTGTTCTTTCGCAATAGCTGCATCAGTGGGTGTGTTATTTTGGCCAATCCAGGCACAAATCATCTTAGGTAGGAGACTTTATCGAGAAAAATTTTCAGCTCCTTCACCGTTCTTGGACATGGCATCTCCAAGATCGCTCGCTGTTTATCCTGGTCCATCTACACCCCTTGTCAATCAACCACAAAGCCTAGAAACTTCCCGCTCATTACTCCGAAGACACACTTTAATGGGTTCATCCTCAATTTATACCTCCTGCACTAAATAAACAGATTCCTTAAATCATTCAAATGGGACTCCTCCTTCTTCGATTTGATGACAAAGTCATCCATGTAGAACTCTACAAATTTGTGGAAGAAGTCATGAAAAATGGCCATCATTGTCCTCTGGTAAGTGGCCCCAGTGTTCTTGAGTCCAAACGGCATCACTTTGTACATGAAGTTACCCAACGGAGTTCTGAATGCCATTTTCTCCGTGTCTGTGGGGTCCATCTTGATCTGGTTGTACCATACGTACCCATCCATGAAGCTAGACATCTCATGACCAACCGTGGCATCTATCAAACTGCCGATGGAGGGTAAGGGAAACTCATCCTTAGGGCAAACCCTATTCAAATCTCTGAAGTCCACACAGATCCTTATTTGGTTTTTATCTTTCTTCCCCACTGGCACAATGCTAGATAGCCAAAGGGATTGTTGTATTGTCCTGATGAATCCTGCTGCCAACAAACGTTGGACCTCTTCCTTAATCTTCAAGTCTAGTTTAGGTTTGTAAGTCCTCGTTGCCTGCTTCACCGGAATCGCTGAAGGCATCACGTTCAGTTTGTGGCAGTTCACTTCCTCATCCAGCCCTTCCATTTCAGTGTACTTCCATGCGAAGACGTCTATGAATTCCCGAATCAGCTCAACCAAGGCTTCTCGTGTCTCCTTACCAAGATCTTTCGAGATAAAGATAGGCCTTGGATCTTTCCCTTCTCTTGATAGGTTCAGCTGCTCCAACTCTTGTGCATGGGACTTCGGTTGATCTGCCATGTAGTCTGGTTCTTCGGCGACATCTTTTACGAACTCCTGTATGTTGGAGTTGTCTATCACCATACATTGCCCCTGTTGATCCACCAAAAAACACTCATGTAATATCCCGTAATTTTGCTTAATTTTAAATTACGTAAGTAGAGTAATTTAATGGGATTAGATGCGCGCTTTAATTAAATTACGTGAGTAGAGTAATTTAAATGTGATTAAATATGTTTGATTTAAATTACGTGAGTAGAGTAATTTAAATTGATATTATGTTAATAAAGATGAATATGCCTTAAAGAAAATTCACTAAGGTGAGTAGAAACTTTCAATGTTGATATGTACGGTCTAGTGACTATATGGACGTACCGGAAGTATCTTGGCAAAATGTAGGGATGAGAGTAGAAAAATGTTTACGAGACTCAAATGATAATTTGGAGTCCACGGTTGATTCCGAAAGGGTCGAATTAATCAAAATAGTGTACCCGGGGGTACTAGTTGAGTGCCGGGTCATTTTCGGACTAAACCGGGACCATTCGGGGGCATTTTGGTCTCTTTACAATTATGGGAAAGAAGACCTACGAATTTTGAAGCCCTAAATCTGATTATAAGAGTGGTGGCTAGGGTTAGGCAATGAGAGTTACACCATAGCCATTAGAGAAGAGAGAGAGGGGTAAATTCCTAAGGCAAAAGTAGGAAGGAGGGATCATCTTAGGAGGATTTCACCACAAGGATTGTTGGGAAGGAGGATTGGAGTATCAATATCATCAATCATCATCAACAACCACGAAATCAGACCCTACAAATCTTAAGGCAAATGGTTATTTGCAAAATAATTAAGTTATAATACCCATGATTAAGCTTGAGGAAGAACATGATTTTTATGATATTCTTGGGAACAAACAGTTGATAATAATCCATGATTGATTAGGATTTGCATGTAGGACGTTTTTGAATTACCAAGTATGTTTATATCATAGAAAATCTGATGAGAAATTCGTAAGAAAATCTGGAATTTGGATGAAAAAATATAAAGAATGCATTTTTAGGGTTCTTGAATATTAGTGAGATTTTCAGTGAATTTGGCCAAGATTTATAATGATTTTGATGTTTTAAATCGTTAGTAATCATCCCAGAATATGTAGGAATGATTAGAAATTGTTGGTTGTGAATATGATGGCCTATCATGAAAGTTAGAGGTGTAAAAATGGTGAAACCCATAGGAAGAAGATGAACTGGGTCTGTCACTGCTCGATCGATCGATCGACCCTTGAATGTCGATCGATCGAAGCAGTCGATCGATCGACCATCTTCCTTCGATCGATCGACCCTGTCTGGACTATAGAAAATTTGTGTAGAAATTTCTTTAATTTCCGTTACTTAATGGGAACCTTAGAATTGATATTTTTCCTATGAGAGGACATGGAAATTACCAGTAGGTGTACCATTAGGTTCCTCCACTAATGATTGAGTAGGAATGTTGGAGAAATGGAATGACGCTAGAACGATTGACTTAGCCGTGAGTTGAAATGGTTAATTTAATTACGGAAGAGTGAGACTTAATTCCGGAAAGAAAATACTAGTAGGTTAAAATTAACTTAACTACTGAATTAAGGGAGGGGTAACTAGGACCCTTAGAGTTACGCGAATACTCGAATAAATACAATAGTGAGAGAAATTATAATTAATAAGTACGGAAAATATAAGTAAAATATATTACGTACGGGTATGATTTATTGGGTCGAGTGTGTACCTACTATACCTATATAAATAGGTTTGGGTTAAGAGAATATTACTTAAACTAATTATGTTAGGGTCGATGTGACATTCCGAACTAACATAAAGTTATTATATATTTGGGGTCGATGTTAATGTTGAACCAAACTTTGAACTGGTGCCGCGATGAAAGAGTCCCGAACCAGAATATGTGTATATATTTATATTTGTATATAGTTGGGGTCGATGGATCATTCCGAACCAACTTTCACTTGGAGTCGATGAATTATTCCGAGCCAAGGGTCCTTTGTGTGTAATAAAAGGATATATTAGAAGTAAGTAATATTAAATACATTGTTGTGGGACAAAATGTTTCTATGTGCATAATCTACAAATTGAGAATAGTAGTCAATGAAAGGAGATGTAAATGTCTTAGTAATAATTTATAACATGATGAAATTATTACATGAATAAGGACAACGAACAGTAAATGAGTTAACTACGGTTATGGAAAGTATAATTAGGTAGACTAAGTATCCTCGATAGTTACGTGCTACGTAAGGGAGGTGAGGATGTTCAAGGTAGTGTGCGAAACCTTAATATGTGTAATCAATAACTTAATTGTGATAACTGCTTGCACAATATTTTCAAATGTTTTGAGTACTAACTCTTGCTATGTAAAATTTTAAAAACCTTTTAGGTGCCCAGCCACAAGGACACCCAGTTTGATTCCATGTCAGAGATTTGGGAGCTGCAGCTAGTGTGGAGGTTGCAGGGATTGTTTAGACGCTTCCTCTTTTTCATTTCTAGTGCAGGATCTCAGTTTTATTATTTCTAGTTCGAACATGTCGTTCCACCTTTACTATTACAGTTTATTCTAGTTATGGAATTGTAGTTGTCTTTTGGGCCGTGGTTTACAGCAAGACTTTATTTGCTTTCAGATTATTTTATGTACTGAGCATTCATATCTAGTTTTGGTAATGTGTGGTTTGGATTATTTATTGTTTAATAAAGATAAAATTTGGCACCCGTTTTAATTACATTTAGGCGGTTAGTAATTTTAAAAAGGCGTTCGACAATGATGCTAAGAATGAACCATTTAAGAAACCTGTTTATATTAAAATAAGGCTTGATCACCCAAGGTTTAATTAGGCGGGGTGTCACAGATGGTATCAGAGCATCAGGTTCTAGTGTCCATAGGATCTATACGGCTTACTACGATTCAGCGTTACGTTTGTTGTATTAGAGCCCTACTATTAGGATTGTTGATAAAAAATTTCCAACTGTTGCGTTATCGTACTTCTGCTCTTAAATTTTGTATAAACTGTGTACTTATACAATTTGAATCTTATTTCAGATGCCGCCAAGGAGACTGAGAGCAGGGAGGGATGAAGCCAGAGAGGAGGTGAGGGAGGCTCATCAGGAGCCACAGGTACCGATACCACCACCCCCACCCGATCTAATCTCCACTACTCAGGTTGCAGTGATAGTGGCTCAGGCAGTTGAGACAGTGATGAGGGCAATGGCAGCCCACTTTCCACAACCCCAAGTACCTCCCCCTGTGGCACCGGCAGTGCAAGTTCCGGAAGGACCATCTACTTGGCAACGAGTCAGGGAGACATTTCAGAAGGGGCACCCACCCGAGTTTCAGGGCAGTACTGAAATAGTGGAAGCGTGCAACTGGAAGAAGAATATCCAGCGCCACTTGCGCATGCTAGAGTGCACCGGTGTACAGGAACAAATGCTAGCCACTTTCCGTCTGTCAGGAGCGGCCCTACAGTGGTGGGAGTCAGTTACCACCACCGAGGAGAGAGATACTTTGACTATTTCTGAGTTTTGGGTGCGGTTTGACCGCAAGTATTTCCCTCCAGCAGTAGAGTCTGAGATGAGAAAGAAGTTCAGCGAAGTGGTTCAGGGTGATCGCTCAGTTGCTGACTACGAGGAGGAGTTTACCCACTTGGCCAATTTTGTGCCAAACGAGGTGAGCAATAAGGAGAGGAAGAAGTCCAAATTTATGGAGGGCCTAACCTGGAGAATCAGACAGCACTTAATTGGTAATCCGGTATTGGTAACCTACACAGATGTCGTCAATGCCGCTCTACTACACTGTCAGGATCACCGTTTTCATACTAAGGGAAGTAAGAGGGGTGAGCCTAGCCCACCGGGCAAGGTGGATGGAGGTAGTGGCAGCAACGCAACACAGCAGCAGGCAGCAGGACAGTTGGGGTAGGATTCCCGACAGGGGAACCCTGCCAAGAAGTTTAAGCACGGGAAGTATCGCTTCGACCGGCAGGGCCAGCAGGGTCCTCAGCAACCAGTTACTCAGGGTCGACAGGGCCAGGGTAATCAAAATGGGGGACAACAAGGCCAAGGGCGACAGGGCCAACGTCAGGGCCAAGGACAAAGACAGTTTCAGGGGCAGTGCTTCACTTGTGGTCAGCAGGGTCACAAGAGCAGAAATTGTCCACAGCAAGACCGGTCACAACAACAAGGTGCCCAACAGGGGCAGCAGGCACCGTTAGCCCCAGCAGCAGTACAGGCCCCACAGCCTGGGCAGATGCAGTACGGACGTGTGTTCAACATCCATGACATTCGATTTCAGCCAGCACTGCCGGCAGTTGCGGGTATGTTTCCTATTCATGGGCTTGAGGGGAAGATTTTATTTGACACAGGGGCGACACATTCGTTTATTTCCACTAGATTTGCACGGGCAGCCGACCTATTAGCGACAGCAGACACTCATCTTATGTGTGTGGAGTCACCGATGGGTAGTGGATCCCTTATACACTCGATTTGTAAGGGTGTGGACATTATGGTTGGGAGATTGAGTCTAGCGGCGGACCTTCTAGTGCTGGATATGGAGGGATATGATGTCATCCTAGGCATGGATTGGTTGGCACATAATAGGGCAATGGTAGATTGTTATGAGAGGACCATCGTGTTCTCCATCCCAGGGCAGGAGATGTTCCTTGTGGCAATGCCACTTCCCGAGGGAGGATCGCGAACTCATTTATATTATATTGAGGAGGAGACCTCACATGGGGTTGTCGTTTCTCTGGACTCAATCCCCGTGGTGAGGTATTTTGAGGATGTCTTTCAGGAGATACCAGGGTTACCACCTAGCAGAGAGATAGAGTTCGTGATTGATCTAACACCGGGGACGAGACTAATTGCCAAAGCACCATATCGCATGGCTCCTTCAGAGATGCGGGAACTGAGAGAGCAAATTCAGCAACTATTAGGGAAGGGTTTTATTCGACGGAGTACATTGCCATGGGGTGCGCCAGTACTGTTTGTGAAGAAAAGGGATGGTTCACTTCGTCTGTGCGTAGATTACAAAGAGCTGAACAAAGTAACGATACGTAATAAGTATCCATTACCGAGGATCGACGACTTGTTTGATCAATTGAGAGGGGCTGCATACTTTTCAAAGACCGACTTGAGATCGGGTTACCACCAATTGCGCATTCGTGAAGAAGATGTACCTAAGACCGCTTTCCTGTCGCGGTACGGGTCATATGAGTTCAGAGTGATGCCTTTTGGGCTAACTAATGCACCGGCAGTATTCATGGATCTCATGAACAGGGTATTCAGGGAGTTTTGGGATCAGTTTGTGATTGTATTCATAGACGACATTCTGATTTACTCCCGTATGGAGGGGGAACACGCATAACACTTACGATTGGTCCTATAGACATTGCGGAACCACCAGTTATACGCCAAATTTGAGAAGTGTGGATTTTGGCTTCGGGAGGTGCAGTTCCTAGGCCACGTCGTATCTAGCAGGGGCATTGCTGTTGACCCGAGTAAAGTATCGGCGGTGAGGGAGTGGGGACAGCCCACGACACCGACAGAAATTCGCAGTTTCTTGGGATTGGCTGGTTATTATCGTCGCTTCATCAAGGGATTCTCAAAAATTGTCGAACCATTGAAAAATCTGACTCGGAAGGGGATTCCCTTCGTATGGAGTGATAGTTTCCAGTTAGCATTTGATGAATTGAAAGACAAGTTGACATCCGCCCCCGTTCTTACCTTGCCTAAGAGCGGAGTGGAATACCGAGTCTATACTGATGCGTCCTTACAAGGACTTGGGGGTGTGTTACAGCAGGAGGAGAAGGCTATAGCTTATGCGTCACGAAAGCTAAAGCCACATGAGAAGAACTACCCCACCCATGACCTCGAGTTGGCAGCAGTTATTTTTGCTTTGAGGATTTGGAGACACTATCTTCTGGGCGAACAGTTCACGTTATTCATGGATCACAAGTCTTTGCAATATTTGTTCACTCAGAAGGACCTGAACATGAGGCAGAGAAGGTGGCTTGAATTCGTGAAGGATTACCAATTTGATATACAGTATCATCCTGGTAAGGCTAACCTGGTGGCAGATGCGCTAAGTAGAAGACCTACCGGAGAGTTAGCAGAAGTTTGGAAGGCAAAGTGGAGTGAGCTCCGACACGAGGATGATATGGCGAGAGCATGTATGGAAGTTCTAGCTATCACTTCCGAAAATGTTACGCGGATAGTGAGGGCACAGGCAGAAGACCCTTTTTGTCAGGATAAAGTACAGCAGTTACTGGCCAAGGGGGCAGAGTTCTACTCCATCAGTTCAGAGGGTGGACTACGTTTCAACGGTAGACTGATAGTACCCGAAGATGATGATTTGAGGCATGCCGTTATGACAGAGTCACACGGGTCAAAATTCTCGGTACATCCAGGTGGGGACAAAATGTACCAAGATATGCGACGAGTATATTGGTGGTCAGGTATGAAACGAGATATTGCAGATTTTGTCTCAAAGTGTGTTACATGCCAACTCATAAAAGTGGACCATCAGAGACCTTCAGGGATGCTACAACCACTAGAGATTCCCGTGTGGAAGTGGGAGAGTATCTCAATGGATTTTATTACCGGGTTACCAACCTCGCAGAAGGGCCACGATTCCATATGGGTGATAGTGGATCATTTGACTAAGGTCGCACATTTCTTACCGATTCGTACGGATTATGATACTATGCGGTACGCGCAGCTTTTTATTTCAGAGATTGTTAAGCTGCATGGAGTTCCTATTAATATCGTGTCGGACCGAGATAAGATATTTGTGTCGCACTTTTGGCAGAGTTTTCATGAGGCCATGGGCACCGACTTACGATTGAGTACAGCATATCACCCACAGACGGACGGTCAGACGGAAAGAGTAAACCAGATGTTAGAGGACATGCTGAGAATGTGTATTCTAGATTTTGGGGGAAATTGGGAGCCATATCTTCCTTTGGTGGAGTTTGCGTATAATAACTCTTACCAATTCACTATTGGCATGGCTCCATTCGAGGCGCTTTATGGGAGGCCTTGTCGTTCACCCGCTTGTTGGTTAGAGGTGGGGGATAACAGACTTTTAGGGCCAGAGATGATACATGAGACTTCCTCCAAAATAGAGTTGATTCGAGGACGTATTCGAATAGCCCAGGATAGGCAGAAGAGTTATGCTGACGCCGGCAGGAGACATGTGGAATTAGATGTGGGAGACCAGGTGTTAATTCGAGTATCTCCTATGAAAGGGGTTACGAGGTTTGGCAAAAAGGGGAAGTTAGCACCGAGATATGTGGGGCCGTTTCCTATCATTGAGAGAGTGGGACCAGTAGCTTACAATTTGGGACTCCCTGAGCATCTTCAGCGAATACACGATGTATTCCATGTGGCATCACTGAAGAAATACAAGAGGAGCGAGAGAGCCTTCTGGCACATTCCACTGGAGGAGATCGATTTGCAGCCAGATATCTCGTATGAAGAAAGACCCGTGGCTATCCTGGATTATAGTGAGCGCAAACTAAGATCCAAGGTGGTACCCTTAGCGTGAGTACAGTGGGGACATCACAATATGGATGAGTCCACTTGGGAACGGGAAGAGGATATGCGAGAACAATATCCAGAATTATTCATAGCAGGTATTTTTCTAATTTTGAGGACGAAATTCCTTTTGTAAGGGGGGAAGTATGTAATACCCCGTAATTTTGCTTAATTTTAAATTACGTAAGTAGAGTAATTTAATGGGATTAGATGCGCGCTTTAATTAAATTACGTGAGTAGAGTAATTTAAATGTGATTAAATATGTTTGATTTAAATTACGTGAGTAGAGTAATGTAAATTGATATTATGTTAATAAAGATGAATATGCGTTAAAGAAAATTCACTAAGGTGAGTAGAAACTTTCAATGTTGATATGTACGGTCTAGTGACTATATGGACGTACCGGAAGTATCTCGGCAAAATGTAGGGATGAGAGTAGAAAAATGTTTACGAGACTCAAATGATAATTTAGAGTCCACGGTTGATCCCGAAAGGGTCGAATTAGTCAAAATAGTGTACCCGGGGGTACTAGTTGAGTGCCGGGTCATTTTCGGACTAAACCGGGACCATTCGGGGGCATTTTGGTCTCTTTACAATTATGGGAAAGAAGACCTACGAATTTTGAAGCCCTAAATCTGATTATAAGAGTGGTGGCTAGGGTTAGGCAATGAGAGTTACACCATAGCCATTAGAGAAGAGAGAGAGAGGCAAATTCCTAAGGCAAAAGTAGGAAGGAGGGATCATCTTAGGAGGATTTCACCACAAGGATTGTTGGGAAGGAGGATTGGAGTATCAATATCATCAATCATCATCAACAACCACGAAATCAGACCCTACAAATCTTAAGGCAAGTGGTTATTTGCAAAATAATTAAGTTATAATACCCATGATTAAGCTTGAGGAAGAACATGATTTTTATGATATTCTTGGGAACAAACAGTTGATAATAATCCATGATTGATTAGGATTTTCATGTAGGACGTTTTTGAATTACCAAGTATGTTTATATCATAGAAAATATGATGAGAAATTCGTAAGAAAATCTGGAATTTGGATGAAAAATATAAAGAATGCATATTTAGGGTTCTTGAATATTAGTGAGATTTTCAGTGAATTTGGCCAAGATTTATAATGATTTTGATGTTTTAAATCGTTAGTAATCATCCCAGAAAATGTAGGAATGATTAGAAATTGTTGGTTGTGAATATGATGGCCTATCATGAAAGTTAGAGGTGTAAAAATGGTGAAACCCGTAGGAAGAAGATGAACTGGGTCTGTCACTGCTCGATCGATCGATCGACCCTTGAATGTCGATCGATCGAAGCAGTCGATCGATCGACCATCTTCCTTCGATCGATCGACCCTGTCTGGACTATAGAAAATTTGTGTAGAAATTTCTTTAATTTCCGTTACTTAATGGGAACCTTAGAATTGATATTTTTCCTATGAGGGGACTTGGAAATTACCAGTAGGTGTACCATTAGGTTCCTCCACTAATGATTGAGTAGGAATGTTGGAGAAATGGAATGACGATAGAACGATTGACTTAGCCGTGATTTGAAATGGTTAATTTAATTACGGAAGAGTGAGACTTAATTCCGGAAAGAAAATACCAGTAGGTTAAAATTAACTTAACTACTGAATTAAGGGAGGGGTAACTAGGACCCTTAGAGTTACGCGAATACTCGAATAAATACAATAGTGAGAGAAATTATAATTAATAAGTACGGAGAATATAAGTAAAATATATTACGTACGGGTATGATTTATTAGGTCGAGTGTGTACCTACTATATCTATATAAATAGGTTTGGGTTAAGAGAATATTACCTAAACTAATTATGTTAGGGTCGATGTGACATTCCGAACTAACATAAAGTTATTATATATTTGGGGTCGATGTTAATGCCGAACCAAACTTTGAACTGGTGCCGCGATGAAAGAGTCCCGAACCAGAATATGTGTATATATTTATATTTGTATATAGTTGGGGTCGATGGATCATTCCGAACCAACTTTCACTTGGAGTCGATGAATTATTCCGAGCCAAGGGTCCTTTGTGTGTAATAAAAGGATATATTAGAAGTAAGTAATATTAAATACATTGTTGTGGGACAAAATGTTTCTATGTGCATAATCTACAAATTGAGAATAGTAGTCAATGAAAGGAGATGTAAATGTCTTAGTAATAATTTATAACATGATGAAATTATTACATGAATAAGGACAACGAACAGTAAATGAATTAACTACATTTATGGAAAGTATAATTAGGTAGACTAAGTATCCTTGATAGTTACATGCTACGTAAGAGAGGTGAGGATGTTCAAGGGAGTGTGTGAAACCTTAATATGTGTAATCAATAACTTAATTGTGATAACTGCTTGCAAAATATTTTCAAATGTTTTGAGTACTAACTCTTGCTATGTAAAATTTTAAAAACCTTTTAGGTGCCCAGCCACAAGGACACCCAGTTTGATTCCATGTCAGAGATTTGGGAGCTGCAGCTAGTGTGGAGGTTGCAAGGATTGTTTAGACGCTTCCTCTTTTTCATTTCTAGTGCAGGATCTTAGTTTTATTATTTCTAGTTGGAACATGTCGTTCCACCTTTACTATTACAGTTTATTCTAGTTATGGAATTATAGTTGTCTTTTGGGTCGTGGTTTACGGCAAGACTTTATTTTCTTTCAGATTATTTTATGTACTGAGCATTCATATCTAGTTTTGGTAATGTGTGGTTTGGATTATTTATTGTTTAAGAAAGATAAAATTTGGCACCCGTTTTAATTACATTTAGGCGGTTAGTAATTTTAAATAGGCGTTCGACAGTGATGCTAAGAATGAACCATTTAAGAAACCTGTTTATATTAAAATAAGGCTTGATCACCCAAGGTTTAATTAGGCGGGGTGTCACAACTCATATATCCGGTTAACCTCATCCTTAGTCTCTTTGGTCGCCCGTTCACACTATTATAAGCGGTACACCACTTTTCCCTCTTTCGTGATAATTTTCTTGCATTTCCTGTTGGTAGTTGTTGCCACGGCCTTCTCTTCTTCTCTCTGGAAGCCTCAGCGATTCTTACCACTGAAAAGCGACTCAACACGCTTTGCCGTTGGACCTCGTGCTCCATCAGGTCTGTTCTAGGCCTCATCCTATTTTTGAGTTGCTTCGAGATATTTTGGGGTCGAGGGATCACCTGATGGGCTTCTTTGGCCCTCACCCCTTTCCTACTTGCACCCTCTTTACTTTGCTCGTTCAAGGGCCCCATTCTCTCTGTAAACGAGGGAACCCATGCTCCCTCCATTATCCTTGTTAGGACCCTCACCTCCTCCTCCAGCTCTATATAAAATGCCGCATCCACCAAGTGTGCCTCTCCAATAGCGAAAGGCCTCTTCGTAGCCCTAATGGTCACTTCTGTTCCCTTGATATTTGACTTGGCGCATTGATGATAGGTTGAAGGGACTAACCCTTGGTTGTGCATCCACACTATACCTATTAGTAAATGATAGGAAGTTGCACTTTCTATTACATGGAACTTGATGTGGGAACTCAGATTTCTCATCACAATCCCAACATTCACATACCCGATGGATTTGGAAGATTGATTGTCATACCCAAAAATTACCAAAGGCATGGGAACCAACCTGTCTTCCGTAATATTAGCCGCGTGGAAGGAGTTGATCGGCATAATATTGATGGAAGCACCCCCGTCCATAAGAGTCCTTGCAAAGCTAACCTCGTTGATGCTAGCGGTTACATACTGAGGCCTGTTATGAGGGAACCTTACAGCTCTATCTGCATCGCTGAAGGTTACTTCTGACAGAAACTTCTTCACCAGCCTAGCCATGGGTCCCCTCCACCTTAGCGAGGGGACTGCGTTCCTCCTTGCAATGTCCAAAATCGCCCGAGTTATCTCCATTCTGCTCTCCTTCGGGATCCCCACTTGATCGAAGAACCAAGTGAACTTTGGATATTTTGAAACTGCACTATACTCTATGATTGTGTCTGTTTCCTCACCTTCAACACTATATACGTCTTCCACGTCTTTAGCGCTTACTTCATCGTAGGCTAAAACTATGTTAGTTATTCCCGTGGTGCAATGTTCCAGAGCTTTTTCGAGCTCCTTCTGCCTCATCTTTAACCTTCCTCCTTCTATTTCTGCCTCCTCGTCATATGCCGTCACCAGATTGGACCCGTGCGCTGGAAGTGGGTTGTTGTTAATGTTCTGCGGGAGGATTTGCAATGTCCCCACCTTCATGTACTTGTCAATGTTTTTTGCAGTGTGAAGCAAATCTCTGTTGGATGCTGAATCTTTCGATGAACCTGGAAGTATTTGGGATCCGCCCTCGTCGCCGCGTCGGTCTCTTCCGCTGGAACGCCCTTTGGTTCATAAACCATTCCACCTTGGACCCATGCGTTATAACAACTCACAGCCTTTTCTATCGTACAAGGTAACAGGGGCGAGTCTTATCTATCCCTTTCAAATTTTCTCTTGTTATCCTTCTTCAGTGCCTTGCCCCCATCCATTCCTTTGGTGTACCCCATCCATGGAGGCTGAGGCCTTACTCCCCCAGGATGCATCGGCTGCCTGAACATCACAGGTACCACCATCGGGTTTGGTCGTATAACCAGTGAGATGTTCCTTACGGATTTTAAGAACGCTGAAAAAGTTCCCTCGCGCGTCTCATTGATTAGGTGGCATATGTACTCATGGAGCAGCCCCTCCGCAGAGATCTGTAATAGTTTAGACTCCTTGGCCTCCTCTCTTACATCGAGGGATCTTTCCCTGAACCTTCGAATGTACGTCGCCGAGTCTTCTCTCGGTCGTTGTCTCTCTCTCCCTAATTGGGTCAGAGTAAACTCATCCTCTGCCAGAAAGAACTTCTGGACGAACAACACATGCATCTCTTCCCACGTAGAAACACTCTTGGGGGCCAAGTGGGAGTACCAAGTATATGCTTTATCGGATAGGGATTTGGAGGACTCCCTCAACCTGAGATTCTTATTGTTGCAATTCGCCCCCAAGTGTTCGATAAAATGTTTAATATGCTCCTTCGGATTTCCCCCCTTTCCTGTGTATTTTTTGAAGATAGGAGGAACATAATCCTTTAGATAAGGCTCGTCGTTGTGTTCCTAAGGGTAAGGTGTTAGGAAGTCATCGTAGATCGAAGCTACCTCGCCCACAGATTGTGAGGAAGCCTGCATGAACTTCAGCATCTCCTTTTGAATCGCCCTTCTCATTTCTTCCAAGGGGGATGTGGCAACGATCAATGGGGTCACAAGAAGAATGCCCATTGCAGCTGGAGCCATCGTTACTGCTGGCGCCGTTGACACTCCGGAGGTTCCCACCGCTGGATTCACGACGGAGGGTATGCTTGCCGAGGTTGTTCCCGTAGTACCTTCACCTTGTGGGGCCGTTGGGGCTGCTCCTAGTGTGACAAAGGAATTGGCTTCGAATCCTCTTAACACTGTTGAAGCTACGGGGGTCTGTAAAAACTCATAAAACTTACTCATGAGGAGGGCCACCTGAGTAGGTCCCAGCCAAGCACTCGTGGAAGCTTGCGTTACCCCTAGAGCGCCTGGTGCTGTCTGAACTGGAGGCACATCTATTCGAGGAGCCCCGTCCCTTAGGGCCTCCAGTTCTCTTGTTGCTTGCTTTTTACTATGTTGAATATCATCAAAGTTGAGCCTTCGATTAACGTTATCTTGTGCCATACTCCTTACTTAGAAGAATGCCTCCCCATCAGAGTCGCCAAATGTAAGAGGGTACTTTAGATTATAGATGGAGGCATAACCCCTTTTGAGTATGGTAATGATAAGTTAATTAGCCCAAGACCTTGGATTAATGATAGAACATACAAACGCAAACCTAATGAAGATGGACTCAGTTTAAACTCATAAGTCCCTCGTGTATAACTCAGGAGATAGTAATGAACTTTTAGAAGTAACTTAGGTAGAGAGAGAGAGAAGTAAGCACCCTAGATACACCTTGGTAGGCAGGTGGCAACACACCATACACCCTTAAGAATCTCTGTCAAGTATTAAAAGCTTTGTAATAAATAACAATGGTGAGTGGATAAACCCTCTGGTTTGCCATAACTCTCTCTATGATGTGGGTCTCTAGTAATAACTCCAGAGTTCTCTAAAAAGATCATGTCCCTCCTCACGGGTGGTTGGGGTCCTTAAATACCCCCCCGCCCCCCCACACCATCCCCGAGGCAACTCAGTTATTAAAACTATGAAATACATCCCTCATACTTTATGTCACAACATTAAATGCCTGATGAACTAGTTGCCTCCATGTCATAAATATTAAATGTCAAGACACACCTTTTGCCTAACCATTGTGTGTCAGGGGGGGCTGTTGTTGCTGGGGTAGCTCACCAAATCCCTGACAGCCCCAAATACCACGGTGGTTTACTCAAGTGCAGGTCTGTCATTGTTTAGCTGACTAGTGACATCACCTACAGTAGATGTGACATTAAGTAGAGGGTTGTTTGGTTCATAACTCAGTACCCAATGGAGCTCCAAGCTGCTCCGCCTGAGGTTCCACGGTCAGGGTCCTTCGGTGTTTTACCAGGTGTATCTAAGATGGTTAGGACAATCACCAACGGTGCCTAACTTCTTAATCCTCCAAACTAAGTCCCTGTTAAGTTCCCACGACGAGGTCATTCGATAGAGCATGAAATCTCTACCAGGCCCTGCTAAGCCTGGTCTCTCCCAAGTACCGTTTGACCTCACACAAACTCATTATTATTCTCGTTACATCATTACAACCATTGTAGTTTACAGTTAACATAAACAGAAATACAATATGACTAATTGTAACACCCCGTATTTTTTACGATTTAAATAATTATGTGATTAATTATTATTATGGGAATAAGTATGCGATTAATTATTGTTGTTGGATTAACTAAATTAAAATGTGAGAAATTAATTTGTTATTAATCTAGATTAAAATAATTATTAACTAGCGTGCCAAAGGTTAATACTTATAGTTGAGAATTATTGAATATTACTGTGTGATATGTAATATGGAATTATGGTACTTAATAAATTGTCGGAAGTGAGAAATACGGCAATTTGGTAATTTAAGTCTAACACGTGTGTGAGTCGTGTCGGGACTAATTAAATGGAATAGAAAGAGAATTTATTTTTATTAACTCGTATTGTCATTTTGAGTGCGACATTGAGTCCGGGAGGGTCGAGATAGTCAAAATAGTATACTTGGGTGTTTAGTTTGGGTCCCGTGGGGATTTTAGGCCTAATCGGCACCCCGTAGGGGTAGTTTTGTAATTTGGATTTTTGGGCTAAACTAATGGACGAAAATTGGGATTAATTATATCAGCTAAGGAAAGTCCATTAGGGTTAAGAAGTGACATGAAGTTAGAACGACCATGGAGGGTGTGAGGGAGAACCAAATTCCAAGAGTGAAGACTCATTTGGCATCACCTTACACAACCGTGACCACCAACGCATAGATCGAGAAGAGAGGACGCGTACATACCAACATCACCAACGGATCAGACCATCATATTCTCGGCAAGTGTTTATTACTTGCATTCTTTTATCAATAATCATGCTCATGTTAGTATAGGTGGATTTAATCATGATTTATATGTTAATTGGGTGAAAATTGGAGACTTAAATTATGATTAAGGATGGATTTAATTAGTGGATGAAATTCCTTCATGTATGTAGAGGATTAATCACGAAATTTGATTATATATTGATGAACGAATCTGGGTTGATTAGGTTATGTAATTGAAAATTTGAAAACTAGGGTTCATATATATTGAATTGGAAATTTTATCTATTTATGATGATTTATGATGAATTAATGATCCTAGGAGGTTAGGAATGATTTATAACCTGTTAGGTGCTGATGGGTATTGATGACGAGTTGTTGGGAATCGAATCTTAGAGGTTTTTAGGTTTAAAAATGGTGAAAAATACTGAAGTTTGGTGAAGAAGACGAATAGTGCAATCTCGCGCGAAGTGGTTCAAACGAGATGGGGATCTCGCGCGAAGTGGTTAGAACGACATGTCAAAGTGGTTCAAACGACATGCATTCTGATTTGAACGACATGTCATTCTGGTTCAAACCACAGGGTAAACTCTTGGGAATTTTCTTAGAGCCCAGTTTGGAGTTTATGGGTTTATTGGAGTGAGAGAAACTACCATATACTAAATTCTAATAAGAAAGAATTTTGGGAAAAGTATGTGAGAATTAATACTTTAATTATTTCGATATAGAGAGAATGTACCTTGGAGATTATGAGAGATATAGTAATCTAATTATTTATACTATACGTAGTAATGAGGTTAAAACACTTTTATGTAGGTTGGAGAAATACCTATAAATTATAATAGGATGTGTGTATGCCTATTATGTGATATTATAGTTACGAGCACTAATGAGTGATAACTCGGGGGTGCAAAAACTCTATTATTAAGTGTACTAATGGGTGATGACCCGGGGGTACAAAGATGATTATTGTTTGGCTCACTAATGGGTGATAACCCGGGGGTGCTGAATTAATATTGATAGGTGCATTAATGGGTGCTAACCCGGGGATGTAATATTCTAGTGTTAGGCGCACTAATGGGTGATAACCCGGGGGTGCTGAATTATTATTGATAGGTGCATTAATGGGTGCTAACCCGGGGATGCATGATTTTCTGGAGATATACACTAGTGGGGCTTAGCCAGGGGTGCAGAATTAGTATATATATATGTATAGGGATGATGTGACTATATATATAGAATATTGCTACTATGTGAAATTAGTAGACTTGGAAATAATAATAATCATTACAATGCACCAAGTGGTCTTAACCTAAGTGTGCAGGATTAGTGTATATATATAGGGATGATGAGACTATATATATATATATATATATAAGTGTACTTAGGTAACTTTCTACTTTATGAGACTAGTAGATAAAATGAAAATGAGAAGTAAAATAATTTTAGTGAATAAAATATTTAACCATTCAAACGGTGAATAATGAAATTTAGTATATGATATAAACTATGTGAATAGCGTATTGTATGGGCAATACGGGAATACTACTAGTGAGCATAGTTAGTATTAGTATGGTTTCTGACTAGGTAGACTGGGAGGTATAACTAGGGGGAGATTAGATGTACGTTAGGCGTGCACAATAGACGAGAGGTGAGAAACTCATGTGAGCGTTCGATAACTAACATGCATATAAGACTTGTTTTAAGAACCAGTTTTAAATACTTGCTAAATCATTTTTACACATCGGGCTCTGAACCGTTTCTTGTATCTTTTCTCTCTTTTGCTATATATGTATTATATCTGGTGCTCAGCCACAGGAGTATCAGATTTAGAGATTTGGATTGCTTGACGTGCTGTAGCTGTTATGGAAGATATAGGTCCTTGTAGTAGACGCACCTGTCCTTTCCATTCAGTTTCATCTAGACTTCTTGTTTAGGGCATATGTCGCCCACTTCTAGTTCTTTCATCAGAGATATTGTATTCAGTTTATTTTGTGGTTTGGGGTTTTAAACTGGGAGGTTTTATCCAGTCTTATTTATTTCAGTACTTGATTCATGTTCAGTATTTATTTACATTCCTATGTGTGGTGAATGGTTTATATTTTAAGATGGAAAGAAATGGATTTACTTGGTTTTACTAAATTGGAAATGTTTTGACACCTAGCTTAGTTTTATATCAGGTGATTAATATGTTAAAAAGTTTTTCGACAGTGATGCTGAGAATGAACCAACTGAATATCCTGTTTTAAATTGGTAGAGGACTGATCACCCTATATTTAATTGGGTGGGGTGTCACAGGTGGTATCAGAGCATCAGGTTCTAGGGTCCTTAGGATCTGTGTGGCTTATTACGTTTCAGCGTATCGTTCTTTGATGTAGAGACTTATGATAGGATTGTTGTGTCCCCTTACGTATGCGACTTACGTTCTGCTGCTACGAATCATAATGGAGGTGGCTCATTATATGAAATTCAGTGTGATTCAAACCCCATACATTTTAGAATGACCAGCGAGGGCCGTAAGAAGAACTGCGGGAGGAGAAGCTCACCAGAAGCCATAGAGCAATCGGGTAAGAGTGATTGGGACAAAAATCATAATGAGAATTACTTAAGTAAGAGATAGTAAAATTGTCACTCGGGAACTGTGGGTTCCCAGGACACAGTCATAGAGAACGGTGGAGTGAATTTAGGGCCACCTAGCATAGTCGATAAAAGGGAAATCAGAGGGAATCCTTTGAAAACCTATCGGTGAAGATGCGAAAAATAAAATGAGAAAGTTTAACAGACAAGCGGAGGTAGAAAATCCAAAGGCAATTGTGTAGAGTGGGGCGTGACGACATTCAGAATTTAATTTGGAGTTAGAAGTTACAGCTCTTAGGAGCATCGTGTAGTGATTAGAGGCAATCACCATATATGAAGAAGTGTGTTTGAAATTTAAGGAGAAATTTGGGTACGATTTGACTGTGAAGTCTACCATTCGGTGTGGTGTAACGAAATGCAAGTGAAATTTTAATGTTTAGCACAATGAGTAAGATAGAAACTGATCATGAGAGAGAGGTTGAATTGCATAATGAACTTCGTACCTGATAGAGGGGTATAAATTATCCAAAGGGTTTATAGTTGATAAAGGACCCGTGAGTAGAATACCAGTATGGATGAGAAATCCAACTAGGATGACTAATATTGATGTCATTAAAGTTATACGGGTGCTAGTGATTGCAGTCCGTCCAAGAGAAGGGAGTAAAGAGGGTTAACGAACCTGCCGAAGAGCAGAAACTGAATTTAACGGTGTTAGTGGAACACCAGATGAGATTATACCCAATAAGGAACTCGGTTAGATGATTTTAAGTGATTAACTTCAAGAGGATGATGAAGTCAATCAGGTTGTAGAGGCCAACCATAGTTCCGAATAGCTAGCGTAGCCAAAGGGACAATGGAATAATAATAGTGAGTTGAGAATGTCGGTCCGAGAGAAGGACATTCCCAAAATGGTCAGTGGGACCAGTGATGGGGAAATGGTTCATGAAGTTTTCCTTATGTGAAGGAAACAGAACTACAAGTGTTAAATGTGTTCACAATTGAGAAGTGAGACCGGAGATATTAGAAATGGTAAACCGTGCCAGTTAGGCATAACGACTGGAGGAGCGAGACTTCCAGCGAAAGAATTTGGGGTCAAGAGAATTAGGCCTAAGAAATTAATAACCCAAGAATGATGGGTTCAGGATGGACCAGTAGAGTCCTCGTAAATAGTAGTATATAGTATGACAAGGTCTACGGGACCCGGGATGTAAACGGGAATATAATAAAGCTATAATTGAGGCCTGAAGAGTTTGGGCCAATGTTTTAATAATGGGTGTGAAATCCACAAGATGGAATAAATTGTCCATGGTGATAGGGGACAACTATAGGATGAAATCCTAGGATGTATGACGATTGCAGATGTTCATGGGTCGTGACGATAGCCACGTGCTGAGACCCTGTAATTTGGCAAGACTGGTGAGGTTTTGCTTCTTCCTTGTGAGTAAAGGATAAATTCTAGTGACATGGGTGTGCCACAACATTTATGTAAATTGGAAACCCTAAACTTCGCGTGTGGGTCGAGTTTAGTGGGAACGCTAGTTTTAATAGTCTTGTTACAAACGTATTTCTCATTGTTAGCAGGGCATTTTGATGATTTCCCGTGAGTGAACCGGGTGGGCCCTAAGAATATGTTTTGTTGTTATAATTTACTACTGCATTGAGTCAACTTTAGTAGAATTTATTATGGTAATGTGTAGTGATTAATTACCGTATGGTTAAACGATAGTAAAAATGTAGTGATATGGCTATCGTGTCGGATACTCCGGGAGGAGTGATCTTAGTTTTGTGCGGCACCACCTGAAATAGGGTTGGGCCCAGATATGAGTATATATATGAAACTTTCATGGTATTATAGACCTCAGCGAGTATAGTGTCTAATTATATGTGATTCCCGAGCATAGGAATTTATTTGTCTGTTAAGACTTAGAATATTTTGTGTTCTTATTGAGCGGCGAAATATAGCTCGTTATATATTTATAGCGCCAATTACTTAGGATAGTGAGGGTGCCATGCTTCATGTTACGTTTTTAGAGACATGAGAGTGGATGAGTAAACTTTTATGTCACAATACGTAGATTGTGGGAAAGTACATAGTAGGTACTAAAGGCCTTACGGACCTCAACAACCGACTAGGTTAGATAGTAGTGTATCGGGGGGGTTCCTTGTTTGGATTTCTCTTTGCGAAACATCCCACGCATGAAACTAGCGAACGTCGGGAGTTGGAGAGAAGTTTGGTCGATAGTATATAAGTGTTGTATGTTGGTTATTGTACCTATAAAGGAATATATTTGAGAGTTGATAATTCTTTTATAACTTAAGGCCAATAGAGTAGCCCAGCCTTAGTATTTTTTGGAATAGATGAATGATACCATTAAAGGATTGATTAAGTTTTGACTAGTGGGGTGGTTTAGTGTACCCCTACCACATCAGTATAACGAATGTGCAAGAATTGAGGTAAGAAAATTTTATGTTGTTGTATAATGATGCGCGAGGCATAGGGTGTATGGACGCCCTGGGTGATTGAATCAGGTAGTGGATTGTGATTAGCATGTGAATTCGATAACATATAGTCGGGTAAGCCGAAGCTTATTCATGAAGTTTTGTCAGAGACTTACGTTTCAAAATGAAATTGAAATTTATTTAAGAGAGTATAAAAGGTATCAAAATACAAACAACAGTGGTGATGGGTTACGATATAGGTTAATATTACAAGGATAGTCTTGTAGTGGGTCACCTGACGGATTGAAAAATGGTGGACAATTCGAAACCGATAGGGGCTCCTTCCACTAGAGAATGGAAGAGTATCCCCAAGGATCTTCTCATGTAGTTGAGATGGTGAGATTATAGGTACTAAGATGCGATTGAGTACGACCTAATACCCACATAGGGATGGGCAGGATAAGCTGTCTAACCGGATGTGGAAGAGAAAATTTTATGTGAACCCTGAAATCTTAGGGGAGGACGAGAGTAGTACCTTCCACTAGTGGAGTTTGTGTCCAAATAACTCCTGTAAGTTCACGTTCGGGCAGAGTGCCAGTGGAAGTATGGCACGATAAACTTTGTTGTTGTCCTACTTGATAGTTAAAGGTGAAGGACCAGTTATGATTACAAATGTCGGAGAAGAATCGATATTATCCTATATATTGTGTGTGAAATATATATTTCACAGCGAATTTACTTGTAAGCACGACACAAGACGAAGTCGTATGTATATGAAAAGAGGATAAAATCTACTAAGGTTCAAATAGTAGAAGGTTAGATAGTGAATATCTCAAATAAAGTTGAAGTAGTGAAACTTAAGTAGATAGGCTTGGGCAAGAGCTTATATGACAGGGTAACTTGGAGTTTAAAGAAAACACATGTGTAGTGTTCATTATTAAGGGTATTCGATAGCGTACTATATGGGTGGTACGAAGTAGCGTATTTGTGAGCGCCGGGATGCGATGCGCAATATTTTTACAGCGTTGTTTGTACCTGGTATACTTTTTCCGAATTTCGGAACGAAATTCCATTGTAAGGGGGGAAGTATGTAACACCCTGTATTTTTGACGATTTAAATAATTATGTGATTAATTATTATTATGGGAATAAGTATGCGATTAATTATTGTTGTTGGATTAATTAAATTAAAATGTGAGAAATTATTTTTTTATTAATCTGGATTAAAATAATTATTAACTAGCGTGCCAAGTGTTAATACTTATTGTTGAGAATTATTTAATATTACTGTGTGATATGTAATATGGAATTATGATACTTGATAAATTGTCGGAAGGGAGAATTACGACAGTTTGGTAATTTAAGTCTAACACGCGTGTGAGTCGTGTTAGGACTAATTGAATGGAATAAAAAGATAATTTATTTTTATTAACTCATATGGTCATTTTGAGTGCGCCATTGAGTCCGGGAGGGTCGAGATAGTCAAAATAGTATACCCGGGTGTTTAGTTCGGGTCCCAGGGCAATTTTAGGCCTAACCGGCACGCCGTAGGGGTAGTTTTGTAATTTGGATTTTTGGGCTAAACTAATGGACGAAAATTGGGATTAATTATATCATCTAAGGAAAGTCCATTAGGGTTAAGAAGTGATAGGAAGTTAGAACGACCATGGAGGGTGTGAGGGAGAACCAAATTCCAAGAGAGAAGACTCATTTGGCATCGCCTTGCACAACCGTGACCACCAACACATAGATCGAGAAGAGAGGAACGCGTACATACCAACATCATCAACGGATCAAACCATCATATTCTCGAAAAGTGTTTATTACTTGCATTCTTTTATTAATAATCATGCTCATGTTAGTATAGGTGGATTTAATCATGATTTATATGTTAATTGGGTGAAAATTGGAGACTTAAATTATGATTAAGGATGGATTTAATTAGTGGATGAAATTCCTTCATGTATGTATAGGATTAATCATGAAATTTGATTATATATTGATGAAAGAATCTGGGTTGATTAGGTTCTGTAATTGAAAATTTGAAAACTAGGGTTCATATAAATTGAATTGGGGATTTTATCTATTTATGATGATTTATGACGAATTAATGATCCTAGGAGGTTAGGAATGATTTATAACCTGTTAGGTGTTGATGGGTATTGATGATGAGTTGTTGGGAATCGAATCTTAGAGGTTTTTAGGTTTAAAAATGGTGAAAAACACTAAAGTTTGGTGAAGAAGACGAACTGTGCAATCTCGCGCGAAGTGGTTCAAACGAGATGGGGATCTCGCGCGAAGTGGTTAGAATGACATGTCAAAGTTGTTCAAACGACATGCATTCTGGTTCGAACGACATGTCATTCTGGTTCAAACCACATGTCATTATGGTTCAAACCACAGGGTAAACTTTTGGGAATTTTCTTAGAGCCCAGTTTGGAGTTTATGGGTTTATTGGAGTGAGAGAAACTACCATATAGTAAATTCTAATAAGAAAGAATTTTGGGAAAAGTATGTGAGAATTAATACTTTAATTATTTCGATATAGAGAGAATGTACCTTGGAGATTACGAGAGATATAGTAATCTAATTATTTATACTATACGTAGTAATGAGGTTAAAATACATATATGTAGGTTGGAGAAATACCTATAAATTATTAAGTGTACTAATGGGTGATAACCCGGGGGTGCTGAATTAATATTCATAGGTGCATTAATGGGTGCTAACCCGGGGATGTAATATTCTATTGTTAGGCGCACTAATGGGTGATAACCCGGGGGGGGGGGGGGGGCTGAATTATTATTGATAGGTGCATTAATGGGTGCTAACCTGGGGATGCATGATTTTATGGAGATATGCACTAGTGGGGCTTAACCGGGGGTGAAGAATTTGTATATATATAAGTATAGGGATGATGTGACTATATATATATATATATATATATATATATATATATATATATGAATTTGTGAATATTGCTAATGTGTGAAATTGGTAGACATGGTAATAATAATAATCATTACATTGCACCAAGTGGTCTTAACCTAAGTGTGCAGGATTAGTGTATATATATATATAGGGATGATGAGACTATATATATGTATGAGTGTACTTGGGTAACTTTCTACTTTATGAGACTAGTAGATAAAATGAAAATGAGAAGTAAAATAATTTTAGTGAATAAAAGATTTAACCATTCAAACGGTGAATAATGAAATTTAGTATGTGATTTAAACTATCTGAATAGCGTATTGTATAGGCAATACGGGAGTACTACTATTGATCTTGGTTAGTATTAGTATAGTTTCTGACTAGTTAGACTGGGAGGTATAACTAGGGGGAGATTAGATGTACGTTAGGCGTGCATAATAGACGAGAGGTGAGAAACTCCTGTGAGAGTTCGATAACTAACATGCGTATAAGACTTGTTTTAAGAACCAGTTTTAAATACTTGCTAAATAATTTTTACACATCGGGCTCTAACCCGTTTCTTGTATCTCTTCTCTCTTTTGCTATATATGTATTATATCAGGTGCTCAGCCACAGGAGTATCAGATTTAGAGACTTGAATTGCTTGACGTGCTGCAGTTGTTGTGGAAGCTGTGGGTCCTTGCAGTAGACGCATATGTCCTTTCCATTCAGTTTCATCTAGACTTCTTGTTTAGAGCATATGTCGCCCACTTCTAGTTCTTTCATCAGAGATATTGTATTCAATTTATTTTGTGGTTTGGAGTTTTAAACTGGGAGGTTTTATCCAGTCATATTTATTTCAGTACTTGATTCATGTTCAGTATTTATTTACATTCCTATGTGCGGTGAATGGCTTATATTTTAAGATGGAAAGAAATGGATTTACTTAGTTTTACTAAATTGGAAATGTTTTGACACCTAGCTTAATTTTATATCAGGTGATTAATATGTTAAAAAGTTTTTCGACAATGATGCTGAGAATAAACCAACTGAATGTCCTGTTTTAAATTGTTAGAGGTCTGATCACCCTATATTTAATTGGGCGGGGTGTCACACTAATTCAACAAGCTAAAGTATGAGTTGCCACGCCAAGCTACCTCGCCTGAGTTGCCACGCTTGAGCTTCCTCGGTTCCTTAATCTCAAACACCATTACCAATTAGGAATTTGTCCCTAATCTCAGGATTACCTTCAAGCCCCCTCTACGAAATGAGCCGGATAAGTATATAATTGGAAATTATTTATGAATGAACCGGATAAGTAATACATAATTATGAATGGGTCGAATAAGTATATATAAATTACCACATGGATATGATTTATTGCATTTAATTATATCCAATAGTTTAGTAATGATGCATTCACTCGGCTATTTTGCTCACGGTTACTATGGTTATGTGTTTCAGGTAAATGTGACGTCACTACCAAATCTAGGAGGTTAGTGGGGTTAGCTAGGGATGAATAAAACCATGATTTTGGTCAAACGTAAAAGGGGTAATTTAAGCATACTTATCTTTTCAGTAAGTTTGAAAAAGCATAATTACCTCAAAAATTGTTAAAAGTTTTAGTTTATGGATTCATGTTAATAACTGAAAAAGGATACTCGTGTTTATAGTTTGGTTAAGGTAATTATGATTTGAGTCACTTTGACTTTAAAACTTAATAATAAGTAACTGGATTGGGGTGAGTCACATTAGCACCTCTACGATACTCATCCCCTAGTCTATTTGTCTCACCCTTCCACTCTTAGTATAAAGGATATCCCATCACAACTACTACGAACAATCACCTATTATGGGTAAGAAGCATATATTCATGGATTAATATCAATTTAAGGGTTAAAAGCTCAAGAACCCTAGGTTATATTCTATGATACCTAGTGCATTTGAACAAAAAAATGAATTTAAGTAGTGCGTTTGAGCATGTTCTGTTTCAATGTTTCAAATTTTGAATTAAGTAGTGCATTTGAACAAAAATAAAATAAATTTAAGTAGTGGTAAATCCTAATTTGATTTATTCATTATCAAATCAAACATTAAGATTAATTCTATACACTGATTAAGTCGATACTACCATACCAAGTTTGGTTTCTAGACGGAGTATATACATAGTGGAAAAAATGATTTGAATGCCAAACGGAATTAAAAATCCAAATATTAATGAATTGAAATTAGAATTTGAAAGAAATTACATTATCCCAAGGAATACACAAATTATTTATCAAGTAAACACACAAACAATTTGAAACACACAAAATATTTGAGACAACATATCAACTAAATACACAAACGATTTGAATCTGCCTAAATACTATATCAACTAAGAGTATATAGTATGAGCATATTTTCTCTCCTTTAGCAAAGGAATAAAACCTATGTTACAAGCTTCTTGGCTTTCTTAAAATCTATATTTAAGGACAATTATCTTTTTTTTTCTTTGTATAAAAAACCAACAAGGTGGGGGGGTTAGCAACCCCAACAAGATATTAATAAATCTTAAGCAAATGGACCTGGTCTAGCACAACCGAGTGTATTGTGTGGGTTTAATGCAAAATGGAGATCAAATTCTTGACACCTATCAAGGTTTTGGATATAGTATTAAGCACTAAGTGGCGATTATAGGATAACTTAAGCACCTAGGTGGGAAAATCTAATTGGGTAACCACTGAGTGGTTACATCACGGTTGCATGGAAAATAATTGTATAAATAAGAAACTAGAGGACCAAGGAAAGGAGGACTCCCTTAGAAAAAAACTACATTTACTCATTTTCTCTTTTTCTTTCATTTTCTTCTTCTTTTCATTAATTTATAGATTTTCTTTCATTTAAAGTAGTTTGTAACTTCTTTAGAGTTTATTCAAAGTTTCCTTTCCTTTACATTTAATTTTTCTTACTTTTTTTCTTTATATTTCATAGTGTAGTTATCTACTATATTGCATTTATCTTCCTTTAATTTTTAAGCTTTATTTTATTTCCAGCTTATGAAACTTACCTTTTTATTCTTTAGTTCTAGTTAATTACAATAATTTAAAATTCGCATTTAAGTCTTCCCTAAAGTAAGCTCGAGTATTCTTAATTGAAGCAACAAACGGTGCACAATCACCTAACTAACACAAAGCTACGGTAACTAATTGGTTGACAAGACCATAACCTTGAAGGACACACTCGTAATCAAATAAGATACATAAGCCATGTCAAGTGAAAACACAAACATATTTTTTTGCACGCCCGGTGGGACTCAATTGCTTAAGTGTTGTTTACCATGGCTAGGACTACACGAAGCAATGTTGTTACTAACAATGTTGATATAATTGGTTCAACCAACTGACGGAACACCACCACAGAGCAAAAAATGGTCTAAACTACCCAAGATTTGATGCCAATGGCTCATAACAAAGAATTGAATGTAATAACGGCTTAAAGGCTAATAATATTCACATATCGTCTATTGTTAGTGTACCCTCAAATGACCATCATCAACTAATAAACCAATTAAACCCAGCCCTTGATCATTTTGGGAATATAGTGCAAAATATCAACATTATAATCACAGTAGTGACTAACATGTTTTCCATGTCCACTATTGTGGTGTTCAATGATAAGGTTATGCACCACAAATTGGTGTAAATACTACTACTCAACCCAATTCTTATCATCCTATATATTACAACCCTAATACAGGTGAAACCAATTTTGAAAATAACCTAAAGATAGGAAGTTACTCTAATACCAATGATCTAGGTGTGAATAACCTACTAAAGGGTTTAGAAACATCTAACATTTACCAATAGTTAGGTTACAATAACCCAATTAGGAAGACACCCCTTCCAAATGTCGAAAGAACTAGGCCATACCAAAATGAGACCAATTTAGGCTTCCGAGACACTTTGAACTATGGGATAATCAACAATCTTATGTTCGAACAAGAACTCGAGGGGTTGGGGAACAACAAGAGGTTTGATAATATAATCCCATAAGTATATCAACCAATTACTTTTCAAACACAACAAAATGTGCCTCCCCAAATTCCACCAACATTGGTGCAACCAACGCCCATAATGAACTGAACTATTACACCATTAAACAAGTGGTTATATATAGGTGTTGGGGGAATGAAATTGTAGATCTCATACATGAGATTTGTGGTCCAGTGTCTTAAGAGTGAAACTCCAATATATGTGAAACTATAATCTGAATATATAGATATGATTGAACTACCAAATGGTTCTAAATTCCCACCCTTCTCTCTGAAAGGGCATGTGCTCAAAAGCAAGAGGGAAAAAAGGTACGCAATTAAAATCTTTTGTCAAGTTCTGACCGGGTTTTCTATTCAAGTTCGAGATTGGACAACAAATATAGAGCCTAATGTATGTGTGACAAATTATTTACCAATTAGATTCTACCAAATTTCTCTTCAATATTTATATGACTTAAATTTAAATAGATAAAGATAAACAATATAACACAACACTAAGGCGTACGAGGAAAAACCCACACTGGGAAAAATATCGGACCGACATAACGACAAATGTACTATGGTAGAGTTTTGAAACTATAATAAATAGACATATAATCCTCACGACACTACAACCTACTAGACACTCTTTCCCACCATATCCTCTGTAGAGAGCACCAATAACTGGACTACACTACATAACCACGACTAGTTTGGTCCGCAAAAAATGTCGTGAAGTCCTCGTGCCATAAAAAAATTATTTAAAGTTTGAAGCAAACTACGTTCTTTTTGAGTTTGAAGAAGAAACAACGTGTTCCAAAATGGAATAAGGGTGAGAATCCTCTTATGATAATAGTACCACTTTCTTGGTGTGTGATGACCTAAGGCTAAAGTGTTTATGATTGTTGTTATCTAAAAATGGATCTATAAGAATAGTCTGTGCCATCGAAACTATAGCCAACAGTCAAAGTATATAATATAGTTGGAAATATAGATAGAGTTGTTACATGAGATATAGAGTGTTTAGGCTATAGAAATGAGTCTATGCCCACTTTGGAGCCTGATTCTCATTATATACATGTAGTTATACAAGATTGTGGGACTTAGAGGCATACAAGAGAGAGAAGAGAGGCTAAATACATGAACATTCAAGTTCTGTGTTGAAAAGTATGCGACCTTCTAGAACAAGTTGAGGAGAGGTCATGGACTTATGTGGTACTGGTAATGGGAGTAGGTGACCTAAGTGTGTTCTCAGATCTAGAAAGAAGAAAGAGAGAATTGGGCAGATATTTGCTGCCTAAAAGTCCTCCTAAATGAGGAGGTGAGAGCATCTATTTATTAGAGTTGGTAGGAGTGTCACATGCATGGTTCACATGACATATGGATAAGTATTATTAGGATGGAATACTTCTAAAAGTTTTGACAGTTGGCAAGTTGTTTCTGACATGTCAATGTGTGCGACAGGTGCAATGCTTGTACTAAAGAGGTGTAGCTGTGGCCTATTATTGGCAAGGTCGTGGTTTGTTTTGGATGCTGACTTCTGATATGTTCCACAGCCTGACTACTTCCTAGGATCCAGTCTTGAGTACAATGGACCTTTCTCTTTTTGCGACCTTGTTCTTTGTTCTACCTACTTGGGATCCATGTCACATTTTATGTGTTTATAGATGGATATATTTTGGGTAAAATAATGTGGTATAAAGCCTTAAGTCTATTTTTATCCAAAAGTACGATCTCATTATAAACAATTTGCTGCCAATTAATTTTTTGACTTGACTTTTGAGCATGACCCGTAGGGAGGGTAGTTCAAATTCAATAGGTAGGATCACTTCCATGTTGTAGACTAATGAGTAGGGGGTAGCCCTAGTGGGCATTATGCTGGACATGCGGTAGCCCTAGAGGGAAAAAGGGATTATGGCATCCCAATGTCTACAACTCTTAGTCATCTTGTTGAGTATGAATTTGAGGCTTTTATTAGCAGATCCAATCGTCCCATTGGTCAACGGTCGATAAGGCGAAGACTTATGCCTTTGAATTCCATACACTTTGACCACTTATATGAACTCAGTTTGGAAATGGATTCAATTATCTAACACTAAATCATGAAGGATCCCATTGAAAAAAATGATATTCTTTCGAATGAACTTGGGTACTTTCTTTGTATTCAATATTGTATATGATTCAGCTTCAACACATTTAGTGAAATAATTGATGGCGACCAGGATAAATTAATTCCTATTGGATGCCTTGGGGGTAATTTTTCTAATGATGTCAATGCCCTAAGTTGAGAAGGGCCAGAGAGGGGTCATATAGAACAACACTTGAGGAGGTAAGTGTTGGAGATTGGAAAATTATTGACATTTGAGGCATCTTTTGACATAGGCGCAAAAATCTTTGACCATGGTAGTCCAACAGAACCCTTATCGAACAATATTCTCGTCAAGCATATGACCATTTATGAAAGGCTCAAATTCACCACCATGGATCTTTTGCATCATCTCTTTAGTGCCAGCCCCTGTTATGCATTAAAAATGGATATCATCAAAATTTCTCTTGAATATCGTATTGTCGCAGATGATGTATTGAGATACGAGTTTGTAAAGGGTCATACAATATTTCTTGTAACCACCTTGAAAATATTGACCATACATGAGGAGACGCAAAATGTAGTAATACCACAATCCCACTTTATCGAAATATTCTTTCGTGACGAGCTCGATATGATAGAAGTGAGTTAACATGGATTGCTTTTGTACTCTTAAAGGGGTAATCATTATTCCATCGGGCATGTTGATCATGGAGGAAAGAATTGCCAATACATTTGCAAAGCTATTACTTGATTGGGAGAGATAGTGGAATGTAACATCTTTGAACTAAAAATCCATCTCTTCAAGATGAGCGTGGAAGGGTAGTAGTTTTTTCGTCTTTGAATTTCCACTTTTGGAGGACTTGTCCAATGATAAGGGTTGAGTCTCCATAAACATATAGTTTTTGGATTTTTCTTTGAGGATGAACTTAAGACCAGAATGCATACCTCATATTCCATCATGTTTTTAGTTCACGGGAAATCTAACTTGATGGCAATGGGAGTATGGGAGTCATCGAGTGCAATTAAAAGTATCCCAATGCCATATTCTTCTTTGTTGGTAGCTCTGTCAAAGAACATCTTCCATTGGATCTCTTTGCGAGATATATTTTCTCGATGATTAAGAAACCCATACATTAGTTTCCTTCATGGGATGATCAAATAGGTAGCTAGAGATGACTCTCCCTTTGATGATTTTTTTTTGTGATGTAAGTGATGTCAAATTCGTCTAGTAACAACAACCAATGGGACATGCGGCTTGCCAATGTAGTATTTTCTAAAAATTACTTCATGGGATCCATTTGGGACACTAGCTTTATAGGAAATGCAATCATTTATTGTCAGATTTTCTGGCTAACCCAAATTATAGAGACACATGTCTTCCCTAATAATGTATAGTTTCCCTTATACCCTGCCAGTTTTTGACTAGCATAGTAGATGGCTCTCTATTTTCGTGACTACTAGATGTATTGGGCTAACATATCCCCAACCCGAGTGTCGGTAATGATTAAGTATAAGAGAAGGGGTATCCCAGGATATGGTTCCTTGAGCATCCATGGTTGGGTAAGGTACCGCTTGATTTTGTCAAAGGATTCTTGACATGACCTATTTCAGACTTTTGTTAGATATTTTTTGGAGAAGCTTAAAGATGGGCTCATAGAAGGAAGTGGTCTAGATAATAAATGTGTTTATGTATGGATAAAAATGCACTTCCGCAGGTTGAGGCGCATCTAATATTGTCGCAACCATATGAATAATTTCCTTAAGATAGGGATGGAACCTTCTCGAGTTGTATATTTGATGATGAGATTGTCAACATAGACCTTGACTTCTTTGTAAACGAGATCTTGCAAAATGGTTGTGTCTGCTTTTTGATATGCAGTGCCCGATATTTTTTAGATCGAAATAAATGACAATGTATCAAAAATTACCTCTTGGGGTGGTGAAATAAGTTTTCTCTTGGTGATCAGGATGCATCTTGATCTGATTATACCCCACAAAGCCATTAATAAATGAATTGAGGTCATGATTGCTTGTGTTATCAATGATCATGTCAATGTTGGGGAATTGGTAATCATGTTTCCGAGAATCTTCGTTCAAATCCCAATAGTCTACTCACATGTGGACCTTTTCTCTTAATTTCGGCTCAGGAGCAATATTGGCAAGCTAAGTTGAATATTCGACCACACGGCTAAAACCTACATTCAATTGCTTGACCACTTCATAATTAACTTTATGGTACCATTTAGGACAGAGATTATATCAGGTTTTCATTTTAGATAATTTGGGATCTTGTGTTATTCAATTTCTTGGTCGATATGAGGTATATGACTTTAAGACCATGTGAAGATGTCCATAAACTCATTCAGAATCTCTTCAAATTACGACCGCTCATGTTTGTTAAGAGTTCATCCTATTTTAATCTCATGCAGAGTGCCACTAGAACCAAGATTAGTAATAATATTCTCATCATTATTAGTTTAAACGCATTATGTTATTTTTTTGCCTTAATGAGATCAATTAATAATTTTTCATTAATTAAATCATCTTGATCAATTGTTTTATTAGAATCAATGCAGTTAATATAAGGCAAAATAGGATACTTAAAATATTCATTTATCTAATTGATAACATTTTTAGGAAAATGACATTGAGGACCTCATTAAAGGAGGCCTTATTTACATTTGCATCAGAAATAGGAAAAACATATTCATTTTCTAGGTGATAAACAATAGAGTTCTAGGTTGATGTGGTTGGATTATCTAAAATATTTCTCCAGTTGAGTAAAGGCTTATTAACATGATATATCTTCAAGGAAGGGTTGGATGGCTCAAAATCATCATAGGTCAAAGGTCTATTACCATCTTGGAAAGACGAAATGATTTGCCACTGTCAGTGATTTCCATATCAAAGGAGATTGAGTTAATTGACTGGATGGTTAAGGGCTTCATCTCATGCTTAGAACCTCATGTCCAAGTGAATTTTTCTTAGAAAAGATTTTAAACCCAGACTTCATTTTCATTTCGATGTCGAGTTCATTGTCTGAATCATCTAAGGATCAAAATCATCTCCTAATCCGATTGTAATAATCTGGCTATTCTAGGAGAAATCAATGCACTCCACAACTTCGATAGCTTCATCATATAGATTTCCCATCCGACAGAGAAATGTTTCTGAGAAAGGACTAAATATCCTTTCAGCTTCAAGATGGTAAGTAACTTGGTAGCTTCACATAACTTCTTCTTCTGATAAGATCTAAACAATATCATTCAGGATTAATACTTATGGTGGTATGATCCAATCACAATAATATTGGGCACACTTTTGAGCTTCTATGTATATATCACTAATGCTTTCACAAACCCTTTCTTCGAGGGTCGAATTTGAAGGGAACTTCATCCCAAAGATCCTAAATTATTTTAGGATAGAAGAAAGATTCATGCTTACCATTTCTTATGGGGTATGGATAGCAATACAAACCCTTGTCATCAAAGAGATAGCTTGCCTGTAGGCATTCTTAATATGCAATAAGAATGACAAACATACTTTAACGGAAACTGGTGATTTTTCTATGCTGATGGATCAGGTAAGCTTATTAATGGGCTTAATTCTAACAGAGAAATTAAAAGTAGAATCTTCATTTATAAGTATGGCATTCATGCTAATTTGATGCATGGATAAAGGGTTTTGAGTAGTTTCTAGTTTAGGGTTTGCAGGAGGAGAGATTATGCCTTTATCAATGACTCTTTTGACAACAATTTTCAAGTGGTGACATTGATCAGTAGCATACTCAGTGGTCTGGTGGAAGTTGCAACAAGCATCATGTTTGAATTAATTGGGGAGTAGGTCAAGAAGTGGACGAGGGTCCAAAGGCTTAATAAGATTATAAGATAATAGAGCTTCATACACTTTGGAGAGTTTTATACACTCTTTCCGAGTTCCAGCAGGTTGGGCTTCTGGTGCCCATGAGGTAGCAGGCTGAGAACATATATTATTGATGGCAACATAGGTAGACTTACCATACTTTTAAGGAGTGAACTGTCCCACTGGCTTCTTTGACTCAGTGTCCACTTTCTCACTATAAGCATTCTCTTCAATTTCAACCCCGGCATCTTGGAGGGCTCTGAAGTGGGAGAACTACTGACTACGCATAGAAGTACAAATATGTGGCAATTTTTTTTCTTTACTACGCTGACTTTCTCTCTTTCGATCTAACGATTGGTCATGGTGGCTGATACAACGCGAACTAAGCGCTCGTGTAGAAGCAATGTCGTTGTTTTCGATTCGCCGCCAACATGCAAAAAGCCTAAACTATGACTACACTTTTTTATAAGTATAACGGTAAGTTCGGGTATTAAAAATCCACAGGGAATGTCATATAGATTCTAATTGATTTATCAGTTCAAAAAAAGTGTAAAAGTTGATGGTTTGGTTTTAAAGAAAAGGGAAAAAATTCAGAAGTTAAAGCTAAACAGGAATTAATAAAACGAGAGTCAAGGTCACGTCCCCGCCATAGGCTAAACATGCGTAATTAGAATTTCGAATAAAAAACATTTAACCGAGCATTTTTAATTAATCATAAACATCACGGAAGAAGAAATTTAACTCAAAGTTGCGAGATAAAACATTTAACCGAAAATGGTCACACACGGATTAAATTCGGATTATTGCTATAAACACTAACGTTGCATGACGAAGAAACTTAAACGCATAATAATCTGACTTTAGTACGCGAGGTTTAAATTAAATGCAATTTTACACAAAATCTAACTTTCAGAGCTTGAGACCCATTAATGGCGGAAATGCAACCCCAACCCGTATACTATAGACTATGCATGATTAAAACAAATTAAACAACAAATAACTAATTAAAGCAAGGAATAAATGAAAACAACAATTATCTAGGCATGGAAATGAAATTCAGCTATAACAAGGGAAACAGAACTAAGAAGACAACTGAATAGTAATATAAATTACAAAATGGGCAAAACACGCATTGAAATGGTGGATTAGGGCCAAAGCTCCAACAAAGAACCTTAAAATCTAAGCGAAAATGGAATATTATGATCGATCTTCAACTAAAGGATAAGGAAATGTTTATATATACAAACCCTAGTGGCCAAATTGCAATTAAAGAAAATTGAAATTGTGGGGCCAAATTAATTCGGTGACAAACTGAATCGATTCGAAAATAGGGGAAAATAAAAAAATCATTTCTTTTGTCAAATTGAATCGATTTGGCCTTGGTCGAATCGATTCGGTTTAGCAGGTCTACAATTCTTCATCTTTGTTTAACAATACGAAAAATTTCGTAACTTCTTTATTTTAACTTAGAATTAGGCACGGTTGGAGGCTACACGAAGATAACGTAAATGGATACAACATCTAAGAAGCCATTAGGCCAAAAACACAAATGATGGAATGACTAAAATGCCCTTGAATGTGCCCTTGAGCGTGATTTTGAAGACAAAACCATTTTAAAAATGCCATAACTTCTTCATTATACATAGGGATCATGCACCGTGGGAGGCCATATGAAGAGAAATGAAAGGGCTTAAACTTCCACGAGTTCGGGATTAAAACTCGAATGCTAAAATTACTAAAATCACCCCAAAGCTGCAATATTCAAAGGAACTTTTTCTGAAAGCGGCCAAACTTCACGCTAAGCACTTTAATACCTACAAAAGCTAAATTATACCTCATATAGCATGTAAACATATAAAACAAAGGTTGTCTGGTTAACGAGCATAAATATAGGAAATAATGTACCTGAGGAGGGCTAAAATGCATAAGTATAAGGGTGAATAAATACAATATTCGTGCCGAATCACACCCCCTAACTTACACATTGTTAGTCCCTAGCAATGGCGTACAAAGTAAGAAGAACTACAAGTAAACCACAAAAAAGATATATGTACAAAGGTTATAAATGCCACTTTCGCGGGAGAACGATTGCATTTAACATATGCAATAAGCCATTAAACCCATAGTTACCCTAGTGGACAAGTGTCGTCTCGTGAGGATTTTCATGGATGAAACCAACAAACATCAAAGTTTCCTCAAAATATTCCCAATCAACATGCGATAAACTCAATAATAACGAACAAGATTTTAACATGTTATTAGAAAATTCAATGAATTCACACAAAAGTCCGTAGTTATTAACATTATAGAACGAACTGCGTCGAATTGAAACCTTAAAAGTGGGAGGGGAGTGAGCATATGCAAAATATGATTTGGAAAAAACTTATATAAACTGGATAAACATAAAAGCATGCATATATCAATCCTCATCGGGTATTACACTCAACAAATTAAATCACAATGAAAGGGGAGGTAATACACGGGACAATCAGGCATAAAGAGTAAATGTAAATGGACACTAGGCAGCGCACATATCACTAATGAAGAGCGCTATATATAAAATGAAAAATGTGTAATCTCAATGAAAGATACCGCTCATTAAAGGAGGCGAAATGTATTTCACAGATTATCAAACTATTTCAACTTTCAAATTAAACTCACCATAGGATCACATAGGAATTTATAGGGTTGTATTGTAGGCTAGGCTCGGGTTATGAAATGAAGGAAATATGTACGGATTCAAAGTGTTCAGAGATAAAAAACTTGGGATAATGGAAACTTGTGGAAAATTTCAAAATTGGAAAATGATTTGCATAACAAGCATTAAATATGAAATTGGAGAGCGACAAGGATTATTGAACACTATATATAACATATACAAACTCTCTTTCTTTTTCTTTTTTCCTTTTTCTTTTTCTAACTTTTCTTTTATTTTTCTTTTGCTTTTTTCACTTTTTCTTTTCTTTTTCACTACTTTCTTTTTTTCTACTTTTCTCACTCTTTTCATGCTTAATTGCAACCACAAGACAATAACATCATTCAATCCTGAGTAACATTCGAACAAAGGATTGGAAGGTATTATGTATGGTTTATAACTCCAATGTGGAGTTGGTTATGGGATTTTGGGGTTATGAAATGAAAGGCTAATATTAAGGCTCAAAGAGGTTGACTAGGGATATATATAAGGTGAGGTTAAGGTCAATATGGGTTATATAAAAATGATGGCCCATGATCATATCCTAAAGTTTATGCAATTCTCGAGTCTAAACGAACTTTGAAAATCATGGTCGAGTAACACATTTCAAAATATGAACTCAAATAATGAATGGACAAATGAAACAATAGTGAGATTACAGATGAAATTAACGTTTTCAAGGAGGAAAGAGAAGTGTATAACACTCACAAACTAAGAAAAGCCCAACACTCACTCGGTGTAAGTATATACAATGCAACAAAAGATTACTGAGTTACAAAAATCTTAAATCATATCAATAGAATAAGAAAAGCGCATGTGCCCATGGGATACAATTTAATTCATTAAGTTATTCCTAATATCAATGATTTGAGGACTAAAGTCTAATAACTTCAAAAATCGAGAACATGTATCATTTAATTGTCTATTGGATCAGGCAATTATTAAAATTTATCATCGGAAACAAAGGCAAAAAGCCCAACAAAAGAGAAAAAAAAAAAGAAAATATTTGTAAAAAATTTCTATTTTTTACAAGAAAGCATGCTTAATGATAAAATTGGATCAAATCAATGGAAGAAAACAAAGAATGGATAGAATAACCCACACCCCCTAACTTAAATGTTGCATTGTCCTCAATACGCATCAAGAACACAACATAAAGAGAGGAAAATAAAGATATTACCCAAAATGGAGCTATCCCTGATAAGTTCAAGTCCATTGAATCTATGAAATAAGCTAGTACCAGGCATAACAAAAATAATAACAAAAACTTAACTAATTACACAAGACAATAAGTAAAAATAATAAAAAAAAAAAAGTTAACTATTTACAACCAATAATTTTAACTTCTAACTAATTATACACTAGAAGTTTAAATTTTTTAGGATCCACCCAAATATATGATTAGGCTTTGAGGGATAAGAGGTGTACTATCCTTTGAAAGCATGCCTCCCAAAAAATATGAATTACGTTTGAACAACGAAAAGCATGTGTAAGGCGTAAGAAGTGAACCATCGCCAATTATCAATTTTTTGGGGACGATGGGGAATTTGGATAAAACGGGGGGACAAGAACAAATTGATCTTGGGAAAATTAAAATCACTTCCCCAAGGGTTTTTAATTGTAAGAGAGGTGGGGCAAGTGCAATTGAATATCCCATGAGATTAAGAATATCAAAATAACATTCCCTCTCAATAAACGGTTCAAATCCCTCAAGACTTTCAACTGGTTCTTATGATGAATTTAATTATTCGAGAATAGTAGGGAATAAAGGAAAATAAGGACCTTAAACCTCAATACAATCGAAATAATTAATAAGAGGTTGAAATTCGATTGCTCTTGGATCACTCTCAATCATTTCTTCCTCAAAAAGCGGTGGAGGTGAAACGCAAGTTTCAACCTCAACCCGGTTATGTAAAGAAATGATTTCATCGAGCATGGCGTTATTTTATAAAACCAAGCCTTAGATATCTCGGATCGTTCATTCAATTCCTTAATCATTAAATCATGATCAAACCAACAAGAAAAAATATCATCTTCTTATGCGGTTTTCTCATAGCTAACAGATTCCCTGCATCCCAAAGTATCCTCACAAGGCGATGATGTATTACTTACATACTCTTGAATTTCATGCTCAATGCGCTTATTTTCAAGAATTTGTAGGCATTCTCTCATTGTTTTGGAAGTATAACTTGGAAAACTATTCTTATAATAATTAAGGTTATCTAAAGAGTTATAGCGAGACATTTCAAAATAGGCAATTCAATAAAAGCGACAAGCACCAAAATTCCAATTTCTCGAAACAATCTAGCACAAGTAAAAAATAAATGGTAAAATAAAGAATACAAATATGAATAAAAGAAATATTACGAAATATTAAATCAACTACAATCTATAACAAAACATTCCCCTGCAACGATGCCATTTTTGATACGGCACGAACTAAGCGCTCGTGTAGAAGCACTGCCATTATTTTTTGGTTCGCCGCCAACATGCAAAAAACCTAAACTATGATTACACTAGTTTTATACATATAGCGGTAAGTTCGGGTATTGAAAATCCACAGGGAATGTTGTATAGATTTTAATTTATTTATCACTTCAAAAATAAAAGTGTAAAAGGTGATGGTTTGGTTTTAAAGAAAAGGGAAAAAAATTAGAAATTAAAGCTAAACAAGAGTTAATGAAATGAGAGTCAAGGTCATATCCCCGCCATGGGCTAAACACGCATAATTAGAATTTTGGTTTGAAAGCATTTAACCGAGCATTTTCAATTAATCATAAACATCACGCAAGAAGAAATTTAAGTCAAAGTTGCGAGATAAAATATTTAACCGAAAATGGTCACACGGGGATTAAATTCGGATTAACGATGTTGATATAAAAATTACTCAGCTGACGTGGACCAATTATATGGAGACACGCATCATCCAACATGGCACGAGATTGAGTACCGAGCTACTTAGCATACTGAGCAACTCATTGGGAAGTCCAAACGACTAGACATATTTAATGCTTTTTGTATTACAATCATTCTTTACCATGTATAGATGTATATGCCTATTCGATAACGACATATTATCTATTCGCATTGACAGCCCAAGGGCTATAAATAGATTGTAATACCCTCATGAAAAAGAAGCCAACCAGGAAAACATACTTGAGGTCAAGGCAGGACACCCCGTAATACAAAACAGTGGACATAAGTTATTTCATTAAGGCTGAACCACTTTAAAAATCTCTTGTGTTATTTCTTTACTCATATGTATCTGCGATTAATTAATTAGATCAAATCTAGTTTTTTACATCAACAATCGCTATAAATACTAACATTTCATGACAAAGAAAGTTAAAGCCATAATAATCCGACTTTAGTACGCGGGGCTTCAATTAAATGCAATTTTACACAAAACCTAACTTTCGGAGCTCGGACCCATTAACGGCGAAACTGCAACCCCAACCCATATACTACGAACTATTCATGATGAAAACTAAATTAAACAACAAATACCTAATTAAAGCAAGGAATAAATTAAAATAACAATTATCTAGGCATGGAAATGAAATACACAAATGAAATTAAGCTAAAACGAGGGAAATACAACTAAGAAGATAAATGAATGTAATATAACTTACAAAATGGGAAAAACACGCATGGAAATGGTGGAGTAGGTCCAAAGCTCCAATAAAGAACCCTAAAATCTAAGCTAAAATGGAATATTATGATCGATCTCTAACGAAATGAGAAGGAAATGTTTATATATATAAACCCTAGTGGCAAAATTACAATTAAAGAAAACTGAAATTGTAGGGCCGAATCGATTAGTTGAGAAAAAGAATCGATTCAAAAATAGGGGAAAAAAATCATTTTCGGTGCCAAATCGAATCTATTTGGCCTTGGCCGAATCGATTCGGTTTAGTAGGTGTGCAATTTTGTATATTTGTTCAACAATATGGAAAACGCGGTAACTTCTTCATTATAACTCGGATTTAGGCACAATCGGAGGCTACGCGAAGATAACTCAGAGGGATACAACATCCAAGAAGACAATAGGCCAAAAACCTATGGCCCCCTTCTTAAAAAAATAACGGGTGGCCACCCCTATACTAAAATAAATCAATAATCTCAAGTGGATCATTCTCAGCATCTACTATCGATACTAAATAAACATAGCTAACTACCCAATACTACAATAAGCGGATGCTAAAAATTTAAAAAAACATACAATGAATATCATACCGACAATACAGTGACTACTGAACATGATAACATATACACACACACAACGATAAAAGGAATTAATCACATTAAAGCCTAATAAGTACAACAAAAGAAAATACCCGATTATGTTGTCGGGTCACAGACAATACAACATCCTAAGAGAGAACTATTGTGACAACCCGAATATAATTATGATAAATTATATTTAAATCATGCTTATATTATGTGATATGAATAATGTGATATTAGTATATCTAATGTTAAGTGATTATGTTTATTATAATCCTACTTTTATAAATCATGAAAGGTCGAATTATTTACGAACACAAAATTTTGTTGTTTTCGGTAGAAAGGTTTCTGTTAGAGACTAGTTTTGACCTTTATAACATTATAAATGACTTGAGGTGAAAACTATATAGTTGTAGACATGTGAGTTAGGGTTGTAACACAACAAACGGATCATCAAATGGATCCCGAGTAAAGAGTTATACCGAAATTACGAACAAAGGGCAAAGTTGTCCATTCCCTTTAAGTGGTATTTTGTCTTTTGTTAAACCAAATGTTTTAAATTGATTGGTTGGCTTGGGAGGCAGCCTTGGCCGACTTAAAACCCTCCCTCTAACATGTTTCTTCAGAAAAACAAACCCTAGGTTCAGTTTCAAGTGTTGTTAGCTTGAGGAAATAGAAAGTTGATGTTTAGGAAGAAAAAGTGAGGAGAAAAAGTGAAGAAAAATCCGTAGAAATTACGTAAAAAGCCCTGAAGGTAATCCTAATTGAAATTCTTGTTATTTATCTTATATTACTGATTTATATGATATAAATCATCATAAGTTTACGAAAGTTTCAGCCCTTTATATATATGTATGGTTAGATGCAAGCTTATGTTAAGTTGAGTGTAGAAACCCTTAAAATTGCTTTGTGTTGAAACCCCTTGTATTAAAATCTGCATATCTCTTTGTGTGATTACTGGAATTGAGAAATTCAAATTGGAAATGAAATTAGACTCATATATACATATAATATATGAAAATTAGAATTTATATCCTTGTGGTTAGGCCGTAATGATGATTTCAAGTTGGTACATAGTTGCTATTTGTATACTTGATTTCGGTATGCCCTGAGTTTGGTCAAGATTTTGAGATAGCAAATGAAGTCCAAATATTATGAAACTTTAATTATGTACTATTAAGTATGTCTAATGAAAATGGGTTGAAAATCATGGAAATTTATGCTGGAGAAAAATTATGAAAATTCTTCGAAGTTGAAGGAGCAATAGAGGAGCTTGTAGGGCAGATTTCTTGTGTTGTAGAGAAATGGTCATAACTTGCCCTAGGAAGCTTGAAAAATTACACCGTCACTTGTAATGGATAGTATATTCATATATGTTTTCATATTGATGAGGTTGGACCCATGTATTTGTACAATTTAGGAATATAGGATGGTTAAGTATGTAAGACCATAATTTCAGGCCATACTGGGTACCCCTTGAATGAATGTTTGTATTTTGTCCTTACAAAGGGTACTTTGAGTACATGTTTCATTGTATATACATTGAGGAGTATAATTTCATGTTTAATTGACTTTGGTTATAAATTCCTCATAAGGTATTTTCTACGGTTGAATGTCCGTAACTTTATCAACATGTACATCATTGTTTGCCTTTACCTATGTTTTATGGAATGTGACTTAATTGGAATTATATTTTTGATGTATAGTCATGGAAAGTTACATAATTATGTTTGGATAATATTTATGATTGAGGTTCAGTATTGATTTAGTTGGATTGACAGGTGTAAGGCCTAATCAACCCAGTTCATCTCCACCAGAAGAAAACGTGAATACATAGTTGTCAACCAAGGTGAGTGTACTCACTGGAATGATGTATTTGTGTACTGTTACGAATGTGATCATAATGTTATGAATATAAAATTGTTCATTTCGGTTTACCTAAATGAGGGGTTACTCCTCGACCAGGAATGGGGGAGATTTGTCTATTAATGACAAGGGGTTACTCCTCAACCAGGAATGGGGGAGAATTGTCTATTTAGACAGGATATGTGAATCATGATTCGAAAAAGTTGGTCATTCATTATGAATGATCCGGATAAGTTAATACATAAGTATATGGACACGATTTATTGCATTTAAATTCATGCAGTAGTATATTAGTGATGCATTCACTGGGCTATTTTGCTCACGGTTCCTATGTTCACATTTTTCAGGTAACGCGATGTCACTGCCAAATTTAGGAGGTCAGGTTGGGTTAGCCAGGAATGGGAGAAACAATGATTTTGTGTAAATGTAAATGATGTAATTAAGTTAACTTATCCTTAATGAAAGTTTTTATGGGCATGATTACTCTGATGTTGTAAAAAGGTTTTCAGTTATATGAATTTACGATGATGACTCTGAAATCAAAACTCGTGATTATGGTTTGGTTAGATTAATTATGGTTTAACTCACTTTGACTTTCAAACTTAATTATAAGTAACTGGGTTGGGGTGTGTCAGCTTTTGGTATCAGAGCCTAGGTTTTAGAGGTTCTGGAGTGAGAAGAGTCTAGATTTGGCAGTGAATGTAAAAAAATATATTTTATTTAATACTAACGATTATGGTAGGAAAAATATGTATATATGTATGTTGTTATATCTTTGATTCATTTCAGATATAAAAGAATGGAAGGAGGGAATGTTAATGAGAGAATAGAAGACGAGGCTTCAAATATGGCAGCGGAAGCAGAGGTTGAACAACCTGTTCATGGAAATGTAGAACCTGACCCGGAACAATTGACAGACATGCAAAAAATGGAACGTGCTATGATTGTAATGGCAGAGCAGCAAGCTAGATTTATGGCACAGATGGAAGAACAACAAACCAGGCAACTGGAGGCACAAGACTTGGCTAGGGCTGAGGAGGTGATACACCGGGAAGAAAGAAGTATTTCACATGAGAAATTTATTAAGATGAACCCACCATCATTCGAAGGAGCAGTTGATCCCGCAGAGGCAGAAGTCTGGGTTAAAGAGATTGAACTTATCTTTGGGGTGATGAAGATGCCTGAAAATCAATGAGTGACCTTGGGGACATATATGCTGAAAGGAGAAGCTAAGTACTGGTGGGATGCCACGAAACATTTGTTGATTACTCCAGGAGGCGGGAATGTGATCTCATGGGATGCTTTTGCTAAAGCCTTGTATGATAAGTATTTTCCTCCGATGTATCAAAAACAAAAGGAGAAAGAATACTTCATGTTGAATCAGGGGAGTATGACAGTTAGAGAATACGAAGCTAAACTGAGAGCCTTATCTCGGTTTGCATCGAGGTTTATACGAAATGAGGAAGACATGTGTAGCCGATTTCTTGACGGGCTTGAGTTAATCATTAAATCTAGATTATCGTCTTTAGAGACTTCTAACTATTCATCATTGGTGAACAAAGCCATGCTAGTAGAAAGGGACGTGAATGAAGCTAGAGGGAATTGAGAACGAGGTGTAAAGAGAAGCAGATTTGATCCAAATTATCAAAAGAGTAGTGGTACAGAATATTCGAGGTTTGGAGGGAAGAAATTCCAACAGGGTAGAGGTGGAAGTAGTTTGCAAAGGGGTGAGGCTAGTGGTGGAAGAGGTTCAGGAGTTTCAGCACAAGGAGATCCTAATGTTTGTTTCTTTTGTGGGTCATCGGGTCATATAAAGAGAAATTGTCCAAAGTTACTGAGTATAGAATGTTTCAACTGTCATCAGAAGGGCCATCTGAGAAGGAATTGCCCTATGATATCAAGAGCAGTTTCAGTCAGTAGTGTGGGGCCTCATAAAGGATCCTCTCCAGGAAGTGACACCAAGGGAAGAGGTACAGGACAAGCAAGTGGATCGAAGGAAGGAGGAAGAGTGTTTGCGATGACGCTATAAGATGCCCATGCTACACCTGAAGTTGTTACAGGTAAACTCTCTATTACGAACAAAGATTTATATGCACTCATTGATCCTGGATCTACGCATTCATTTGTGGCATTAGATATGGTTTCATATTTGGGTAGACCATGTTCATTTCTTAATTGTGCCTTATATATTTCTACCCCAATGGAAAGTGTGATTCTGGTTGAGCATGTTTATAAAGATTGTATCTTACGAATGGGGGAACGAGATTTCTATGTTGATTTGATACCGTTGGCCATTCGGGATTTTGATATTATATTGAGGATGGATTGGTTATCATTAGAGCTATCAACGGGTCGTGTTAACGGGTTAACGGGTCGTGTTAACGGGTTAACGGGTGAAAACACCCTTAACCCGTACACGACCCGTTAAGACTAACGGGTCAAATGATAATACCCAAACATGACCCGTTAATATTAACGGGTACATGACCCGAACCGTTAACACCCGTTAATATTAACGGGTCTAAACGGGTAATGGGTTGGGTGACCCGTTAATACCCGTTAATATCCGTTAGTACCCGTTAATATCCGTTAGTACCCGTTAATACCTGTTAGTACCCGTTAATACCCGTTAGTACCCGTGTAATATTGGTTCGGGTCACACGACCCAATAAAACCCGTTACCACTAACGGGTGATAATGGGTATAAACGGATTTAATCGTGTAAGAGTACAAACCCAAACACGAGCCGTTATGATAACGGATCTACCGTGTTGACCCGTTAATGACCCAAACCCGATAAGACTAAACCCATTAACTTATAATTTCGTGTCGTATCGTGTCGTGTTATTGTGTCGTGCCTCATTTTTCCAGGTCTAGTTATCATCGTATCATGCTTCCATTGATTGTTTTCGAAAGGAAGTTACATTTCATCTTCCTGGTGAACCCGAGTTCCAGTTTACAGGGGAAAGGAATGTTGTCCCTAATTGTCTTATCTCATCAATAAAGAGTAGAAAGTTATTGAGTAAGGGTTGTACGGGGTATTTAGCGTATGTGGTTGATGTTAGTAAGTAAGCACTTAAAGTTGAAGATATACCAGTTGTTAGAGAATTTTCTGATGTCTTCCCACAAGAATTGCCATCATTGCCACCCGATAGGGAAGTAGAATTTTCCATTGAATTAATTCCAGGTACTGGTCCAATTTCTCTTGCTCCATATAGAATGGCACCAGCGGAGTTGAAAGAATTAAAAGTGCAATTACAAGATCTGATAAGCAGAGGTTTCATTCGGCCTAGTGTTTCGCCATGGGGAGCACCAGTGTTATTTGTGGAAAAGAAAGATGGGATAATGCGACTATGTATTGATTATCGGCAGTTGAATAAGGTGACCATTAGGAATAAGTACCCTCTACCTCGTATCGATGATTTGTTCGACCAATTACAGGGGGCCACTGTATTTTCGAAGATTGATTTGAGATCGGGTTACCACCAACTGAAAGTGAAGGATAGTGATGCTTCCAAAACAGCTTTTCGGACTCGATATGGGCACTATGAGTTTTTGGTGATGCCATTTGGATTAACTAATGCTCCAGCGGTTTTTATGGATTTGATGAATCGGGTATTCCACCCTTTCATTGATTCATTTGTGATTGTATTCATAGATGATGTGTTGATTTACTCAAGTAGCATGGAGGAACATGAGAAACATTTGAGACTTGTATTGCAGATTTTGAGAGAGAAGAAATTGTTTGCTAAATTCAGCAAGTGTGAGTTTTGGTTGAATGAAATTGTGTTTTTAGGGCACGTTGTCTCGGGAAATGGGATATATGTTGATCCAAAGAAGGTGGAAGTAATTGTTGAATGGGAGAGTCCTAAGAATGTGACAGAAATTAGGAGTTTCCTAGGATTGGCAGGTTACTATCGCAGATTCATTAAGGGATTTTCAGCAATAGCATTACCACTGGCAAAATTGACTCGTAAAGAAGTGAAGTTTGTATGGGATGAAGAATGTGAGAGGAGTTTTAAAGAATTAAAGAATCGGTTGGTTTCAGCCCCTATACTTACTATTCCATGTGGGAATGAGTCTTTTGTGATCTATACAGATGCTTCATTTCAAGGTTTAGGATGTGTTCTTATGCAGAATGGGAAGGTAATAGCATATGCTTCCAGACAATTAAAGGCGCATGAACGAAATTACCCTACACATGATTTGGAGCTAGCGGCCATTGTTTTTGCTTTAAAGTTGTGGAGACATTACTTATATGGAGAAACTTGTGAGATATTTACGGATCATCAAAGTTTGAAATACTTGTTTACACAGAAAGAACTGAATTTGAGACAAAGGCGTTGGATAGAGCTGATTAAAGACTATGGCTGTACCATTCATCATCATCCAGGGAAGGCCAATGTGGTAGCAGATGCTTTGAGACAGAAATCATCCAGAATTCTTGGATGCATACGGTGTGCCCGTGTTGGAAATAATCTTGACTTGGCATCGATGGGGATTGAATTGAAGTTTTCAAAAAGCGGAGGATTATTAGCACATGTCACAGTGAGACCTCTATTGGCAGAACGCATACGAAATTTGCAGACCAGTGATCCATTCCTTGAGAAGAAGAAACAAGATGTCCTGGATGGTAAAGAGAGTGACTTTGAAATTAAGAATGATGAATCGTTGTGTTATAAAAATAGGATTTTTGTACCTAATGATCCACCCTTAAAGAAAGATATATTAGAAGAGGCACATAGTTCAATTTACTCTATGCATCCGGGAGGTACCAAAATGTACAGAGATTTGAAAGAGTATTACTGGTGGAATAATATGAAATGTGAGATTGCAGAGTTCGTAGCTGAATGTTTAGTGTGCCATCAAGTAAAGGCGGAGCATCAGAAGCCGACAGGATTATTGCAGTCTTTGCCTATTCCGGAATGGAAGTGGGAGCATATAACGATGGACTTTGTTATAGGATTACCCCGGTCACCAAAGGGGCATGATTCTATTTGGGTGATTGTAGACCGATTGACGAAGTCAGCTCATTTTCTCCCACTTAAGACCACCTACATTGTTGACAAGTATGCACGTATGTACATTGATGAGATTATCTGTTTACATGGGGCACCGGTGTCAATTGTATCAGATAGAGATCCAACGTTCACTTCTAAGTTTTGGCCTCATCTCCAGAATTCCATGGGCACAAGTTTGAAGTTCAGCACTGCGTTTCATCCATAAACTGATGGGCAATCAGAAAGGACGATCCAAATATTAGAAGACATGTTACGAGCTTGTGTGTTTGACTTCAAGGGTAGTTGGGATGATCATCTTCCATTGATGGAATTTTCGTATAATAATAGTTATCAGTCGACTATTGGTATGGCTCCCTATGAAGCTTTATATGGGAGGAGATGTAGAACGCCTTTGTGTTGGGATGAAGTGGGTGAAAGGAAAATTTTGGGTCCGGAATTGATAAATATGACAACTGAAAAGGTCAAAATGATTCGGGAACGGATAAAGATAGCTCAAAGCAGGCAGAAAAGTTATGCAGATAAGAGAAAGAATCCATTGGAATTTCAAAAGGGGGATTTCGTATTCCTACGTATTTCACCATGGAAAGGCGTTATGAGATTTGGGAAAAAGGGGAAACTAAGTCCAAGTACATTGGACCATATGAGGTGTTGGAAAGAATTGGGAACCTCGCATATAGATTAGCATTACCTCCAGATTTATCCCGTTTGCATGATGTGTTTCACGTATTGATGCTTCGTAAGTATCTGGCGGATCCATCTCATCAATTGAAAACTCAACCAATTGAACTGAAGGAAGACTTGTCGTACATCGAGGAACCATTGGAAATCATTTATCGTAAGGAGCAGGTGTTGAGGAATAAAGTTATTCACTTAGTTAAAGTTATGTGGATGAGCCATGGAGTTAGAGAATCAACTTGGGAAATGGAGGATAGCATGAAGAAACAGTATCCCCATTTGTTTGGTAAGTGACCTTTATATTAAATTTCGGGGACGAAATTTTCTAGGGGGGGGGGGGGGAGGTTGTGACAACCCGAATATAATTATGATAAATTATATTTAAATCATGCTTATATTATGTGATATGAATAATGTGATATTATTATATCTAATGTTAAGTGATTATGTTTATTATAATCCTACTTTCATAAATCATGAAAGGTCGAATTATTTACGAACACAAAATTTTGTTGTTTTCGGTAGAAAGGTTCCTGTTAGAGACTAGTTTTGACCTTTATAACATTCTAAATGACTTAATGTGAAAACTATATAGTTGTAGACATGTGAGTTAGGGTTGTAACATAACAAAAGGATCATCAAATGGATTCCCGAGTAAAGAGTTATACCGAAATTACGAACAAAGGGCAAAGTTATCCATTCCCTTTAAGTGGTATTTTGTCTTTTATTAAACCAAATATTTTAAATTGATTGGTTGGCTTGGGAGGCAGCCTTGGCCGACTTAAAACCCTCCCTCTAACATGTTTCTTCATAAAAACAAACCCTAGGTTCAGTTTCAAGTGTTGTTAGCTTGAGGAAATAGAAAGTTGATCTTTAGGAAGAAAAAGTGAGGAGAAAAAGTGTAGAAAAATCCGTAGAAATTACGTAAAAATCCCTGAAGGTAATCCTAATTGAAATTCTTGTTATTTATCTTATATTACTGATTTATATGATATAAATCATCATAAGTTTACTAAAGTTTCATCCCTTTATATATATGTATGGTTAGATGCAAGCTTATGTTAAGTTGAGTGTAGAAACCCTTAAAATTGCTTTGTGTTGAAACCCCTTGTATTAAAATCTGCATATCTCTTTGTGTGATTACTGGAATTGATAAATTACAATTGGAAATGAAATTAGACTCATATATACATATAATATCTGAAAATTAGAATTTATCTCCTTGTGGTTAGGCCGTAATGATGATTTCAAGTTGGTACATAGTTGTTGTTTGTAGACTTGATTTCGGTATGCCCTGAGTTTGGTCAAGATTTTGAGATAGAAAATGAAGTCCAAATATTATGAAACTTTAATTCTGTACTATTCAGTATGTCTAATGAAAATGGGTTGAAAATCATGGAAAGTTATGCTGGAGAAAAATTATGAAAATTCTTGGAAGTTGAAGGAACAATAGAGGAGCTTGTAGGGCAGATTTCTTGTGTTGTAGAGAAATGGTCATAACTTGCCCTAGGAAGCTTGAAAAATTACACCGTCACTTGTAATGGATAGTATATTCATATATGTTTTCATATTGATGAGGTTGGGCCCATTTATTTGTACAATTTAGGAATATAGGATGGTTAAGTATGTAAGACCATAATTTCAGGCCATACTGGGTACCCCTTGAATGAATGTTTGTATTTTGTCCTTACAAAGGGTACTTTGAGTACATGTTTCATGTGTATATACATTGAGGAGTATAATTTCATGTTTAATTGACTTTGGTTATAAATTCCTCATAAGGTATTTCCTACGGTTGAATGTCCGTAACTTTATCAACATGTACATCTTTGTTTGCCTTTACCTATGTTTTATGGAATGTGACTTAATTGGAATTATATTTTTGATGTATAGTCATGGAAAGTTACATAATTATGTTTGGATAATATTTATGATTGAGGTTCAGTACTGATTTAGTTGGATTGACAGGTGTAAGGCCTAATCAACCCAGTTCATCTCCACCAGAAGAAAACGTGAATACATAGTTGTCAACCAAGGTGAGTGTACTCACTGGAATGATGTATTTGTATACTGTTACGAATGTGATCATAATTTTATGAATATAAAATTGTTCATTTCGGTTTACCGAAATAAGGGGTTACTCCTCGACCAGGAATGGGGGAGATTTGTCTATTAATGACAAGGGGTTACTCCTAGACCAGGAATGGGGGAGAATTGTCTATTTAGACAGGATACGTGAATCATGATTCGGAAAAGTTGGTCATTCATTATGAATGAGCCGGATAAGTTAATACATAAGTATATGGACATGATTTATTGCATTTAAATTCATGCATTAGTATAGTAGTGATGCATTCACTGGGCTATTTTGCTCACGGTTCCTATGTTCACATTTTTCAGGTAACGCGATGTCACTGCCAAATTTAGGAGGTCAGGTTGGGTTAGCCAGGAATGGGAGAAACAATGATTTTGTGTAAATGTAAATGATGTAATTAAGTTAACTTATCCTTAATGAAAGTTTTTATGGGCATGATTACTCTGATGTTGTAAAAAGGTTTTCAGTGATATGAATTTACGACGATGACTCTGAAATCAAAACTCGTGATTATGGTTTGGTTAGATTAATTATGGTTTGACTCACTTTGACTTTCAAAATTAATTATAAGTAACTGGGTTGGGGTGTGTCAACTATAAAAGTGCTACATGTAACCCTCGGGTATAAACCCGATATACAAAGTGAATCCTTAACTTGATTTACAAAAGTTTGGAAGTGGCTATGATAAAAATTCCACAACAGTTCGCATCTGTTATAGCTCAGAGGAAACTGGATAGAAAAGCATCACTGGAATCCTTGCGGTGGGACACCAATAATATATTACAATATATGTATAGCAAGAGAGAAATATAAACGGGCCAGAGCCCGAGGTTTGAAAACATTTTAGCAAGTGCATTAAAATGCATAATAATTATAAATGCACAATTTCATAATTTAAGTGGAGTCGCACTCTCGTGGAACCCAAACTCACCCCTTGACTAAAGCACGCACCTAAACGTATGCACATTAACCTCAATTAAACTACCCGATACATTCTAGGGGAAATTCAATCTTAATCTACGCATAATCTACACCCGCGTATCCCACTATCTCAAGTATAACCCAAAATCTTCTCATTCTATCATATCCTAAGTTTACCCCCGAACTTATACATTAACATATATATAGATGCATATATCTTACAAGAATTCATCGATTTCTAATTATTTAACTTAAACAAGTTATTAGAGTCAGAATAGTCACACACCATATTTATATACTTATAAAGTAATATTTCACCATAATGCATAACCCGAGTACCAAGGACTAAACTTATCCCCACTCTCAACATTGCTCTACGTTTCATGCGTGGGACGTCTTGCATAGCGAAATCCAAACAAGGAACCCCCTCGATACACTACTCCTTGACAATGTTGATCATCGAGATCCATTATGCCCTCAGTACACAAAACATATGACCTCGGCTACTTACTATGAACAACTATCTCTAAGTACATAAATAAGATAATGCACCGCACCTTTAGGGTCTATAAAACATTATTCTAGTTATAGAACACGATCATTCGATGCTAACAAACACGTATACATAACACACATAACGCCCAATTAAAAAAAAAAACATGTCACATTCACTTATAGGATATATATATATATATATACATATGTATTATCTGCAGTGCTATCATCTTTTAGGAATTACCCACCTTATCCCAGGGATACCAGCGGTCGGAATAGATCACACCGACTTAGTATAAACAAAATCAAAGACGTATAGGAAGCGGTTATAGTTTCAAATCTGAAAGTGATAACGAATCATACCCAATACTTCTCACCCAGAATAAAAATCGCGTAATAAATAGTGGATGATTATGACATGGGGACTATACGCAACCTGCTCCTCAAGCAAGGGGCCTCACCTATATCGCGCAACTTCCCATGATAGCACTAGAGGGGTATGCTCACACAATAAGAATATATATCATTCACACAGATATACATATACACATCATATATACAAGCCATCTCATAACTGATTGTATATAACAGTCGTCCTATACATACCATCTATATCCATATGCACATAGATATACGAAAATTACCCCGACTACAAATACGAACACAAACTATTAGTCGGTGATACATTAAATCCTTCCAAATTCAGATTACGGTTCAGTTACTCATATGAACCTTTAACATTATCGCATTTAAGATTAAATCCTTAAGTTTAACGTCACTAAGGGTACACGACCTCTCTATCATTAGTCCCCAATCATATCTAAATAAAAATCCCGCCGCTAGGAGGATTTAACACAAAAGTCAGCATAACAACTCCAAGTCATACTTTCACAACCACCTCGATGAGCCCCCAACGTCACATCATATAATACCTTACGTCTAATATCCAATTACGATTCCCATTACAAATATAATTCCCCACTATGTCGATGCGACAACTCCAATTTATACCTTCCCAAATAACTCGACACTTCCCCAAGATCACATCATATAAGAAACTCACAATAAATCTCCAAAACGTGTTTATTGTATCATATAAGAATGTTCCTAATCGATAAACCTAATCGAAACGGAGTAAAACTCACTCTAGAAAAACTTCGCAAAACAACCCTTTTTCCGAATCGATTTGGTCCTAAAAGCGAATCGATTTGCTAGTACGTGAATCGATTCGGTCCAAAGGACCTGTAAGTCTGTTACATTCTGAATTAATTCGCAATGGGGGAAAATCGATTCGATCCTAAAAGACCGGTAGGTCTGCAACATTGTGAATCGATTCGAAAAAGGGGCGGATCGATTTGGCATGTTCAGCAAGCTATAAAATGGCTTATTTTTCTAAAAACCCAAATTTCCAAAACCCAAATATATCATCTTCCAACCATCAATTTTCAACCCAAACATGTTTCTAGCATCAAAACTCATCCTACATCTCATACCATCAAGCTATAAACCATCAAACCCATATACAAAACATCAAAGGCAAGATTTAAATCCACAAAATCTAGGTTTTTAACATAATAACCCAAAATACATATTTTGTCCACAAATCATGAAATAAATTTACACAGATAGTTTATTTAACAAGTTTAATCACTTGCCTAAAAGTTGCAGAGGTTGAATATTCCTCAAAATCACGAATTGGCTGGGATCTCCAAGATTATCCTTTTTCTCTTCTTCCTTTCCTCTTCTCTCTCTCTCTCTCTAGGGCTTTCTCAATCTGAAGAATGAGAATGCTATCTCACGTAGGCTTTATAAGCCTTACCTCCAAAATACCCAACTTTAAGTGATAATACACACTTTAAATGACTCGGTTACTCCAATTCGAGTCAACAAACTTAAAATATTCCGGAACCTAAATAAAATCCAAGAACAATCATTTTGACTATCTCGACCCATCCCGGATCAACCGTGCACTCAGAATCACCATTCAAAATACTTTATAATATCTTCCAAATTTGACCTCAATTGCCAAATTTAAAATTCTCCAATTCAAATAAATTTTATTTCTCCCAAATTAATTAAATTCTATTTCCTCAAAATTACGGGGTGTTATAAAACTCAAATGATGAAATGACTAAAATGCCCTTGAATGTGCTCTTGAGTGTGATTTTAAAGAAAAAACCATCTTAAAAATTCCATAACTTCTTCATTATACATAGGAATCACGCACCGTCGGTGGCCACGCGAAGAGAAATCAAAGGGCTTTAACTTTTGTGAAGAGTTAGGGATAGAAACCCGAATGCTGAAATTATTAAAATGCTCTTGAAGCTGCAATATTAAACGAAACTTTTTCGAAAATTGACCAAACTTCATGACGAGCACTTTAATACCTACAAAAGCTCAATTATACCTCATATAGCATGTAAACATATAAAATAGAGGTTGTCTGGTTAACGAGCATAAATATAGGAATTAACGTACCCGGGGGGGGGCTAAAATGCATAAGTATAAGGGTGAATAAATACAATATTCGTGCCGAATCAGTGGCATCTTTATCTCTCCACCTTGTTATAAATATATTAACAGACAACCCAGGGACTTGATTGAGTAACTTGATATCTCAATATTTCAAATCTTAATCTTTATTTTATTTATATTGAGCCATGAACTCTCTTAAAACATCCTGTCAGTTACCGATTCGGTATTCTTCCAATGATAGGAACCAATAGAGGGCACTCTCTGTGGCCATTGGGGTTAGATTCCTCCGGCGTAGGCTGACCCCAAAATTAGGACGAGAGGAAACCAGAGAAGTCTCCCTCTTTTCCTTTCCATGCACATATGGGTGATTTGAGGATATGGGCATCATCTTTTCACCACTCGCACTCGTATCTTCGCGGGCTGCCTCAGATATAAAATCGATCATTGCCAAAAGGGGATAACATGAAGGATGGAGTCTCCAACCTTTTTTTCTCGTAATAGGCCAAAAAAAATATTGTCGCCCCGAGAGAATGACATCAAGATCATACTAATGCATACAAAACCAAGTGAATCAAGGGTTTAAGGACTAAGTTATGGAATAGGAAGATTTTAGGCACCTATACTTACTTTTTGATCTTTAATAGGCTATGTAAATATTATCTATTTCTCCAAAGTTTGATGTGTGTATACATGTGTATAATGTAAATAACGGGAGAAGGAAGTCATCCAACTCGCGCCATGGGAAAGATGGAGAGGAGTCATCCTGAGGAATGTACTCATAAATAACATAAACATATGATGTGAGTGTTTTTCGAAGAACGAGTTGCTATAGAATAGTTAGTGTTCATATCGAATGAGACACAAATATATAGGAGTTCCTGACTCACAAAATAAACACAAGATAGTATAAAATCATAAAACAGTAAAAGAGTACTCGAATCCTAAGATTGGATCGGGATGCCTATGTAGCCCAAATATCATAAAAGTGCACGTAGTTCAATATGTAATAGGGGAAGGGTTTAATTCATAAATATAAATTTAAGACTCCTCTTTGAATATTTTTTAAGAAAGCGTGCTCAAGTGTAAAAGTGTGAAAAAAGTGAGGAAGTTTTACTTTTGGAGTTTACAAGTAAATCCTATTTTTTGTCTTCTGGATTTTATAAAAATAGTTTATATGATATTAATAATAAAAATGGATATTAGTTGATGTGAGATAATAAAATAAGAGTAAAAATATATCAAAATGGAAATAGAATGAGTAAGTAATGCTAAATGAATAAACTAGAAATGAGTAGGAATAAACCTCCTATAAGACTTTTGATACTAAATTTGAAAGGCATTTGGGCTGATTTTATAGTGGTATAAGGGTAGTGAAGTAAGGTGAGGTAGTTGACCAAAGGTGGTAAGAAAGTGAGGGTTGGGTATATGATATTACAACGACCACTACATATGATTCAATTAAGTTTTGAATAATCAGGAATCCTATCATCTTTTTTATGAGAAAATCGAAACTAAAGAATTTGTGAAATGGAAGAAATGTTGAAAAATAGTTTTTTTTGGGAATGACGACGCACTAATTTCGGGGGAATGTTTCTAACTGCTGGAAATAGTGATCTAAGAGTGAGGTCATGGTCTCTTTAAATAATGCCATTTTAGGGTTTGGGGGTTCCAATCGACATCGCCCCTGGCCTACCTATCTGCATAGTTCATGCCTTGCTGGGAAATGAAAGTACACCCTACCAATAGGTAGAGAGTCTAGAGTGACTATAGGGAGTCCGAAATGGACATTTTTTAAAAAAGGGCATAATGTGTAAATCATAAGTCCGAATAATGCATGGTATGGACCGTTAAAAAGAGTATTTAGATCCCTTAAATAATCCATGAGCCACTCTTAGGTTCGGGAGTTGACAAAAGTCAAATAGGGCTCGAAACACCCGATCGCCTCTTAGTGGGGGATTTTCAAAGTAAAAAGGGTCTTTCGTGCGAATTGTCAGGCCGATTTCACACAGAGCGTCCGTTGAATAGGGGATTTAGATCCCAATAATATTTCATTGATCTTCATTCGGTTAAAGAGTTGATCGGATTCAAACAGGGTTTAATAGTGCTAGATGGCTTCTCGATCAATTTTTGAAGTAAATAAGATCGTTCGTGCGAACCGTGAGGATGATTTGTGAACGACATGGACCGTTGGAAAGGGGATTTGAACCCCTTCAATATTTTATTGAGATTCTCTTAGGTTGGAGAGTTGATCGGAGTCAAACAGGGCTCAGAAGCACCCGATGGTCTCTGAATTAGTTCTAGGAGTAAATAGGAACGTTCGTGCGAATCGTGAGGCCAATTTGCCCACGGTATGGACCATTAGAAATGGGATTTATATCCTTTTAAGTTTTCATTGATCTTCATTCAAGTTGTATAGTTGACTAAAGTCAAACCTAGTGCCTTCTGGATCGGTAGTCAGAGTAGGACCTATGGCTTACGGAGGGAGGAGGAGTGTTAGGGTTATAAAAAGGTACCTAGTAGGTACAAGGATGGGGTTTATATAGAGCCCCTTAACTGGATATCTTAGAACAAGCGAAGGTCATCAAAGGATAGACACCTCATCGATGTTTGAGAAAAGGGTTGAGGTCGATTCTAGGGACCTAGGAGATGGAGGTGACTGATTGAGAGAGTCGATGTTGATTATTTGAACCTAGAGATTAAGATGACCGCTTCAGATGGCCGATGTCGACTCTATAAACCTAAGGATTAAGATGACCAATTCAGAGAGTCAAATTGAAGTGATCGATTCAGAGAGTCAAGGTGGATTCCGTAGACCTAAGGATTGAGATGACCAATTCAGCGAGTCAAATTGAAGTGACTGATTCAGAGGGTCGAGGTCGGTTATAAGGAGCTAAGGATTGAAATAAAAAATTTAGTGAGTTAGATTTATGTGACCAATTCAGAGGGTCGAGTTCAATAATACGAACCTAAAAATTTCTATGACCAATGTCATACCCGTTAAATTATGGCGTTGGCCGCCACCAAAACTAAGCCGGACATGAGTAAATAAAATACCATTCTTAACATGAGAGAGATATGAGACATAAATAAAACAATACATAAGATTAATAATTGAATTATTCCCAAAAGACAAAAACCAACTGTGCGATAAGATAGCCATCAAATGCTAAAACATCAAATAATAATCCAATCTCCAATAATATAAAATTGAATAATATCTAACTGACACCATAAAGAAATATATGAATAAAACCCATAACAACTTTGGAACCAAATGGCCTAATCAAAACCATAATATGTGTCTCAATGTAAATATGAAGGAAAGAAAACTAAACTAAACTAATAAACATAAAGTAAATAACTCCAGCTGCACCTCCAAGAAAGTCTCCAAATAATCCTATTCATCTTCTCCAGAATTATTCCTGAAAAGGTTAATCAATGCACGAGGTCAGAGCCCCGAGTATGAATACACATTAATCCCCTCAAATAGGGTCCGTGAACCCAGACAGTAGCATTATACATGATAAATATCACAATAGAATATTTTAATTAAACGGAATAATTAAACGCGATGGCAAAAGTCACTAAATACCCTCAGTAATTTCTATTCACAATGCACACCAATGTGATTCTAAATAATTAAGCACCAAGTTGTTAATTTAATTAAATTAACCCAATTTATTATTCTCCTCAAATTTATTATTAGTATAATTACAGCGGTCCTCCCACCACGGGTGGTCTCCCACTAAAGTTTTGCACTTTCCCTCGTCAATAGCCAGCTGATCAGTTTAAACTGTCGACCCCGCAATATGACAAGGTTTCACATGCGACACGACATAAATGCAAGATGACCCATCTAAACTGTCAGTCCCCACACATTATGTCGCCTCCAATTTTAATACCCGTTTTTTTTATCTTAGGCATTAATTCTCATTTTCTCAAATTCTTAATAATCAAATTACCCAACCCTTTTTCGATGTGAGATCCTCAAAATACCCTTTAGTCCCATACCTAAGGGTCCCCAAAGTACACATACGTCATATCCTACATATGGGATGAATTACTAACATATATCACGTCCTAGTCTCATGCCTAGGCTAGCGTAATGAGGGTAAAGCATAAAAATCTGCCCTTCCCCGGAATATAAAACTCGATGAATCTACACTAACTGTACCCATACCTAGCAAGCATAAATTATAAGCAAGGCCTACCCACTAGTCCCATACCTAGTAAGCATCCTATAATATAGGTGAGCAATATACTACCCAAACCCCCTGGTCCTAGCGATGGCAAAAGTGACTAAAACAAATAACACAAAACACAATTAAATATGCACAACATAAGAATTTAATCATAAGTGTCCCAATTTAATTTAAATCAATTACTAACACCGTTGTTGGTCTCAACACGATTAATTCCATTCAATAATGCTAAATTAATTAACATGCAATAATCTTCAATATGATATAATCGTTCTCTTTATAAACCATCTAATTTTTAAATAAGTGAGTACACGTCCCAAATAACATATAAATATTTGCATAAAATTCTACATGAGAACCTACACCTAAAACCATAAAAATCCAATAATCTAACATATGCACCCAAGGGTTTCAAAGATTAATTCATATTTAAAAGTTTCATAAAAATAGTCCCAAAATTAGTGTCCACTTTCTCTAATTAAGTTACTAATTGATTTTAACAAAACACATGATTAAGGGTTTAGGCGACACTTAAGACGTATAATACTAAAGGAAAAGAAAAGAGTATTTATGCCTGTGATTTAGATGAAGAAGATTTGAGTTGATAGTTGGATTCCTCTCAAAAAATTAGCAAAGAGTCGTTCTTGAACAATCTTGAGAAAACACTAATTAAGCCTTCAAATATTGAGTCTAACAGTTGATTAAGTTTGGGGCTAAAGTTTGTAGATGAAAGGGAATAATTTTGGAGAGGTCTTTTAGTTGAAAAGTTGATGAAAAAGTGATTTGAAAAGCCAAGATACTAATTTTCTATGATATATAAAGGATTAAGAGTTTGATTAAGAAAAGAGTTTTAATCAGATACAAACACTAAAAGAATATTTCGGACGATCGGATCGTTGGAATTAGCTGAAATTTGGGACCTTAGTAGATGAAGATGAGAGGAAGCTGTATAAAAAATTTCAGCTCGATCGGCTGGGGGAATATTTTTATATATGTTTTCTCTAGAGAGTTTTATGATTTGAGGATTCTTAGAGAGTTTTATGTTTTGAGAACTCTTCTAAACGGCCCAAGACTTATATATACTCATATTAGGAGTCTTGTAATCTAGATTTTTTGAATTTCGAATATAAAAATCAACATATTTAATTATTAAAAAGAATTAAATCCAAAATTTTATTTTTCTCTAATTTTCGAATTAATTAAATAATTACTTAATAAAAACACGGGGTGTTACAACTAATTCAGAGAGTCGGATTACAGTGAGCGACTCAAAGGGTCGAGGTTAATTTTGCACACCTAATGACTTTAGATGACCAATTTAGTGGGTCGGATTGAAGTGACCGATTTAGAGGGTCAGTGCCCACCCCCCGCGGCATGTTTTGAAGCCTATGTGTTATAGTTTTTGAATTCGTGTCCTATCCTCACACCGGGATTCCCGCAGTTACACGACCGATTACTACATGTTACGTTGGATGCACACCATGTATTCATTCAACTCGCGAAGCTGTTTGGGTGCTGCTGGGGGGTACTTGCCCCCCCGCGGCACGTTTTCAAGCCTAAGAGTGTCTGTTTTAGAATTCATGTTCTATCCTCAAACCAGATGTTCCGCGAATGAGGGAATGGTTTCTACGTGTTACGTTGGACACGTATGAGGTGTTCTTGCCACTCGCAGTTCCGTTTGGGTGTCACTAGGGGGCCCACCCTCGCGTAAAGTTTCCAAGACTAAGTGTTCTAGTTTTAGAATTCGTGTCCTATCCTCAAACCGGAAGTCCCATGGGTTCGCAATCAGTTCTACGTATTACATTGGATGCAGACGAGGTATTCATGTCACTGGCAAAGCTATTTTAGTACCGCTAAGGGGCCTCCATAACTCGTGTCCTATCCTCAAACTAGGAGTCCCGTAGCTGTATGGCTAGTTGTTACATGTTACGTCAGACACGCACGTGGTGTTCTTGCCACTCATTGTGCCATTTGGGTTTTACTGGGGTGACTGCCCTCCAACATCATATTTTCGAGCCTATGTGTGCCTATTTTTGAATTTATGTCGTATCCTTAAACCAGGAGTCTCGCGAATGCGCGATCCATTATTACGTGTTATGTTGGATGCGCATGAGGAGTTTGTGCCACTTGTGATGCAATTTGGTTGCCATTGGGACTGTTAGCCCCCCGCGGCACATTTTCAAGCCTAAGTGTGCCGGTTTTTGAATTCATCTCCTATGCTAAAATCGGGAGTCTCACGGCTACGTAGACGATTCATGCGTGTTATGTTGGACACGCACGAGGTGTTCGTGCCACTCGTGATTCTGTAGGTGTTGCTGGGGGTGCCCACTCCCCCGCCACACGTTTATAAGCCTAAGCGTGTCTATTTTCAAATTCATGTTTACAAATATATGAGTTGTTCTTTCCACTCGCAGTGTCGTTTTGGTCCTGCAAGGGTGTCCACCCCCGTGGCACGTTTTCAATCCTAAGCGCACCAGTTTTTGAATTCATATGCTATCCTTAAACCTGGAGTCCCGCGATTACGGGACCGATTGCTATGTGTTACGTTGGATGAGAATGAGGTGTTTATACCACTCACAGTGCCGTTTGTGTGCCTTTGGGGCTGCCCGCCCCGACACATTTTCAAGCCTAAGTGTGCCTATTTTTGAATTCGTGTCTTTTATTTGAATTGAAAGTCTCGCGGATGCGCGACTGATTTCTATGTGTAACATTGGATGAGCACGACGTGTTTATGACACTAGCGGTGCCATTGGGGTTTTGCTGGGGTGACCATCCCCTGCAACACATTTTCAATATGTGCTAACCTCTTAGAGGCCTGGAACTATGCTTCCCCTCCATTTATATGTGTTTTTGTGTTAATACAGTTCGAGAGTGATTCAGAACTAGTGTTTCCCTTAGTACGAGTGATATGGGGACTTGATAGCAGAGTATGCCAGCACCATAGATTGTATGTGGGGTACAGATAGTATATATATTATATGAGTGATCGGTATATATATACTTATATATTAAAACCTTGCACCATAGATTTTATGTGGGGTGCCGTTAGTATATATATTATACGTGTAACTAATATATATACGTATATCTATATGAGAACTTTCTACTGTGCGTAATAGTATTTAAGTAATGAATAAATTCTTCAACTCCACTATAAGTATTCTAAAACTTTATAACCGTACGAAGTTGAAGAGATTGATTTTCTAAAGTGACTATCATAACCTTATTTTCAAGTGATAAAACCTTATGGAGAATAAGTTAGAGAGAATTATGAGATTCATTAGTACGGTAGGCGTGCACACTAGATGGGAGGTTAGAATTCTCAAGAGAGTGTCGCATACTAACATGGTTGTTGCATTAGCAGGTAAGCATTTTAAATACTTGCTAAACTATTTTTAAAACTGTTTTACAATCGGGATATGACCCGTTTCTATTATCTCTTCTCTCTTGTATATATTTGTATATATTACAGGTGCCCAGCCACAGGGGCGTCATGCATAGGTTCTTTGGATTGGACGCACTGTATCTTATGTGGGAGTTGCATGCCTTTGTTTTAGACGACCTCTTCATTGATTTGGTTCTTGTTCTAGTTCTTCATAGTTAGGGCATGTGTCGCCCATTTCCCATCCAGTGTAGATTTTTCAGAGATGTATGTTCATTTATTTTCAGTATTCAGTACTCTTTGGGTATTAACTCTTGTCAGGATGATTTCATTTGTAGTTTAAATTTGGTTTGGTTAATCTAGATGGATTAATTCTTTTGTGTTGACTGCTATCCGTGGAGCTTGTGTGATTCTTAAATTGTTGGTTATTTAAAAGGTTTTCAAATTGGAATTTAATATAGATGGAAATAAAGTTTTAAATTGTTTTGACACTTAGCTTAATTATTTAGGGTGTTTAAATTGGAAAAATTTATTTTGCGACAGTGATGCTAAGAATGAACCAACTGTTCACCTTGATTTTAATTTAATAAAGGATTGATCGCCCGGTATTTAATTAGGCGGGGTGTCACACGGCCATGTTTTCAAGCCTATGTGTGCCTATTTTCGATCATGAAACTGGGAGTCCCACTTCTTTGAAGCCAGTTACTAAATGTTACATTGGATGCATACGAGGTGTTCGTGACACTCGTGGTTCCGTTTGTGTTTCGCTCGGGGTGCTCGCCCCTCTTCAAGTTTTCAAGCCTAAGTATGCTTGTTTTTGCATTCATGTAATATCCTCAAATCAAAAGTCTTACGGATGTGCGTTCAGTTTCTACGTGTTACATCGAACGTGCACGAGGTGTTCGTGCCACTCGCGATGCCATTTCCACTGCAGGTGCCCGCTCCCCCATGACACGTTTTCAAGCATGAGTGTGTCGATTTTTGAATTCATGTTTGGTTCATATCCTCAAATCGGGAGCTCTGTGGCTGCGCAACCATTTTGTACATGCTATGACGAAAATACAAGAGGTGTTCGTTCCACTCGCGGTGCCGTTTTGGTGCCATTGGGGTACTCGCCCCCGCGACACGTTTTCAAGCGTATGTGCGTCGATTTTTGAATTCATGTCCTACCCTCAAATCGAGAGTCCCATGGATGTGTGAATTATTGTTACGTGTTAATTTTTATGCGCACAAGGTGATCGTTCCACTCGCAATGCCATTTGGGTGCCGATAGGAGTGCTTAGCCCACTCGCGACATGTTTCCTAGCGTAAGTGTGTCTGTGTTCGAATTCGAGTCCTTTTCTCAAATTAGTTGTCCCGTGACTGCGCGATCAGTTACCTCATGTTACGTTGGATGTACATGAGGTGTTAATGTTACTTGCAATTCCGTTTGGGTGCCGCTGGGGGTGCCCTCACCCCGTTGCACGTTTTTAAGCCTATGTGTGCCTATTTTCGAATTCATGTACTATCATCAAATTGGGAGTCCTAAGGCTATGAAACCAGTTGCTATATGTTATGCCGAACGTGCAAGACATGTTCATTCCACTCGTGGTACCATTTAGGTGCCACCGGGGTGCCCTCCCCGCGCAACACTTTTTCAAGACTAAGTGTGTCTGCTTTCAAATTCTTATCCTATCCTCAAATAGAGAGTCCTGCGGTTGTGTAGTCGGTTGTCACGTGTTAGGTTGGATGTGCATGAGGTGTTCTTGCCATTCTTGGTGCCATTTGGAAGCCGCTGGGGGTGCCCGCTCCCCCATGACATGAGTGTGCTAGTTTTAAAATTCTTGTTTGGGTCCTATCCTCAAATCAGGAGTCCCGTGACTGCACGACCATTTGATACGTGCTACGTTAGAAATGCACGAGGTGTTCATTGTACTCGTGGTGCCGTTTTGGTGCCACTGGGGTGCCCGCTCCCCATGGGATGTTTTCAATCTTAAGTGCGTCGATTTTCAAACTTGTGTCCTATCCTCAAACTAGGAGTCCCACGGATGTGTGACCGGTAGCTACATGTTATGTTAGACACGTATGACATGTTCGTGCCACCCGTGGTGCCATTTAGGTGCCACTAGGGGTTCCCACCCCGGCATGTTTTCAAACCTAAGTGGGCCTATTTTTTAATTCATGTCTTTTCCTAAAGCCGAAAGTCTTATGGATGTGCAGTCGGTTTTTACATGTTATGATGGACGTGCACGAGGTGTTCGTGCCACTCGGTGTGCCATTTGGGTTTCCCTGGGGTGCCCCCCCCCAGTACATTTTCAAGCCTATGTGTTCCTGTTTTCAAATTTGTGTCCAATCCTCAAACTGAGAGTCCTGCGACTGCGCGATCAGTTATTACATGTTACGTTGGACGCGCATGAGGAGTTCATGCCACTCGTGTTGCTATTTGGGTGCCGTTGGGGGTGATAGCCCCCCATAACACGTTTTTAAGCCTAAGTGTGCCAATTTTTTATTTCATGTCCTATAATCAAACTAGGAGTCTCGTAGCTATGCAGTCAGTTGCTATGTGTTACGTTGGATACGCATGAGGTGTTCATGTCGTTAGGTGCTGTTGGGGTGCCCGCTCACCTGCGACACATTTTCAAACCTCAGTTTGCCTATTTTCTACTTCGTGTTTGGGTCCCATCCTCAAACCAGAAGTTCCACATCTATGAGGCTCGTTTCTACATGGTATGTTGGATGTGCACGAGGTGTTCGTGCCACTCGTAGTTCCATTTGCATACCGCTGGGGGTGCTTTCCCCCTGCGATACGTTTTCATGCCTAAGTGTGTTTATTTTCGAATTTATGTCCTATTCTAAAATAGGGCATCCAGTGGCTATGCGGTAGGTTGCTACGTGGTACTTTTGATGAGCATGAGGTGTTCGTACAACTCGCGGTGCGGTTGGGGGTGCCCTCCCTTCGCGACACGTTTTAAAGCCTAAGTGGGGCTATTTTCGAATTCGTGTCCTATCCAAAAATTAGGAGTCCCAAGGCTAGGAAATCGGTTGGTATGAGTTACGTTGGATGAACACGAGGTGTTCGTGTCACTCATGGTACCGTTTGGGTGCCACTGTTGATGACCACCCCCTCGCGACATGTTTTCAAGCCTATGTATTCCTATTTTTGTATTCATGTCCTATAATTAAACTGGGAGTCCCCCATCTATGAGGCTCATTGATACAAGTTACGTTGGACACGCACGAAACGTTCGTGCCACTCGTGGTGCCGTTTGGGTTCCAATAGTGCGCCCGCTGAAAAACGTTACTAATGCTGTTTAATACAATGATTAAACTGTATAAGCAACTCCGAGATGTTTGTTGAAGAAACCCTTTTCTTTTGAAAATAAAAATGATAAACAACAAGATGTGTTTAAAAAAACTTATGTACGAGAATAACCAAGACTTTGTAATCAGTTTTTAAAACAAACATAGTTATAAAATATCAGCACACTAAAGAATGAGATGAGGAGATGAAGATAATCAGAACACACTATTTTTAATGTGGTAAAACCTCTCTGAATAGAGGAAACATCCACGGTGACTTCTAAGTCACGAAAGTAAAAAATACACTAAAAACAAATAACAGTTACAAACAATACAACATACATGCACACAACTCAGCCTATTCTAAGTTTAGGAATATACCCCACTTGGCGTCCTTCTAACTTCTTGTAGATCTGATTGTTGATGATGTTCTTCCAGTTTGATAACTTCCTTTGCTTTAGCTTTCTTTGCGTCGACTCAATAATCTTTGATCTTATACCCAACACTTTCAGTGTGGTAGTGTGTCAAGTGTTTGTGATGTGATTTCCAAACACATGCATGAACTCACACACACTTAGTTTTTACAGACAGTCCTAGAAAATTACATATAAAGACTATATGCTGTGATTTTCTTTTCTTTCTTTCTTACAGAACTTAAAACCTTTTTGACCTTTTAATCTATCCTAGATTCCACGGATATTTTGCTTCAAAATTGGTCAAGATCTTAATCAATCTTAGTTTTTAAAAATATTTTCGAGATCAAAAATCTCCAAGTGAGAATCCAACTAGTTCAAGGTTTAGTTTCGTAAGAACAGAAAACATAAAACATTTATAGATCTAAATCAGCAAAGATTTTCTTAAAACGAGAAACAAATATGCAGATCTAGTGATATGTGACATGCAAAGTGTAGATCTAAGATTTCTATGATAAAGAAATACAGATCTCACAAAAAATGTCTAAGTTGGTAATAAGATCACAGATCAAGAGGTTACAGCTACAAACGATCAAACCAGTAACACCAATCTCTCTCAAACACTCAAGGTTGTGTTTGGGGTTTTGAATATACGAAGGTTTGAAGATGGTTTCAAGTTGTTTAGGGTTAGGGTTAGGGTTTCTCTAACACAATTTCCCTTTCTCTCTCTTCTCTCTTTTCTTTTCTCTCTTCTCTCTCACTTCTCTCTTCTCTCTTTTTTTCTTCTCAATTTGGACGACTGCCAAAAGTTCCTAAAGGTTGAGAATAAGAGGGTTTATATAGGAGCCAAGGAAGGTTCTGGATTGTTGATCGAAATCAACAATTGAGATTCGGTCTTCCTTATATTGACTTGATCCAATGGAGGTAAAACAACGGTGGTTAAAATGAAGGTGATTGGTCCAAAGTGATAGCACATGGATAGACTATAAACACATGCAGGCAATAGATAACGTTTGATCTAACGATCCACAATACACCAGGCAGTTCTCTCACAAAACAAACACAAAATGAGATAATCGAAACATGACAAATGTTGGCATTCCATTGGCTAGCAAACGGGCGTCCTAAAATAATTACAGGAAACACCCTGAAGTCTCTGGCGCATTGATATTCTACCCAATCAAACATTCTAATGAAACAATGATTTTTCATAATAGCATTTTAACCCCACAAAGTTTATAAACACACTTTTATAAAAGAAAACATTATTTTAAAAATTCCCAAAAATTATTAAAACAACATTTTAAGGGGAATTTAACACACAATCAATTATGATCAATATATACACATGAATGTACTTCTAATGTGTGTAGTGTGATTCAATTTATACCTTGTTTGGATCATTGAAGAGGATTAGAGAGTGAATAGTTTCGAGGTTCTTTGGATTCTAGGTTAGACAACAAATTTTGTCACTATTTCCAAATTAGATGAACACTTATACAATATAGACTTAAGTAAGTCAAAGGTATAAGGTGCTTCAATCTCCCCCTTTGGAAATATGAGACAAAATCTCCTTTGAGTTAGCTTAAACTCTTAGGGAACCAAAGAAAATAAAACGTAGTCCTATACAAAAGATACTATCTACCCATTTCCTAGAAAGTCAAAAATTACATAACTCAACTATTTACAAATTTGTACACTAGAAAGAAATGGTAGAAAACTATTAGAAACGGTTCCTGCAAATATGCACTAAGATCAAGAAGTTTAGATGAAATGTGAACAAAACATTGAACCCGTAAGACTCAAATTTCTCCCCCATTTTGTCTCAAATGGACAAAGGGCAAAAATTAAGGTCTTAAGAGATTAATCATCACATACCATACCTATTGAATTACGCAAATACAGAAATCTGTTATAGTCTAGAGGTTTAGTGAACATGTCTGCAAGTTGCAGATCAGTAGGTAGGTAATGAATTTCCAACTCCTTAGTCTCAACAAGTTCGCGTATAAAGTGATGTCTTATTTTAATATGCTTAGTTCGCGAGTGTTGAACCAGGTTTTTAGATATCTTAATGGCGCTTTGATTGTCACAATACAATTGTAACTGATCTTCTTTAATCCCATAATCGCTTAACATTTATTTTATCCATAACAATTGAGCACAGCAACTACCTGCTGCTATATATTCGGACTCAGTCGTAGATAAAGATGTGCAATTCTATTTTTTTCTACTCCAACCTACTGAATTATTGCCGACATAATAACAGACACCTGATGTACTCTTACTATCATCAGTACAACCGGCCCAATCAGCATCAGTATACCTTATGATGGTGCTGCAGGTATCATTAGTGTACCTAAGTCCAACATTAAGAGTGCCTTTTATGTACTTTATTATACGTTTTACACAAGATAAATGGCTCTCTTTAGGGTTATTCTGGTAACGAGCACACAGACATACAACATACATTATATCTGGTCGTGAGGCAGTTAGATAAAGTTGGCTACCAATCATACTACGATAAAGTGTGGAATCAACTGACTTCCCATTTTCATCTTTACATAATTTAACAGTAGTACTCATAGGCGTTTTGGCAACTTTAGCATTATCTAAACCAAATTTCTTAACAAGATCTAAGGCATACTTAGTTTGAGAGACAAATAATCCATCAGAATTCTATTTTACTTGAAATCCTAAGAAAAGCTGTAGCTCCCCCATAAGGGACATGTGAAACTCCTTATGCATAATAGCAGAAAAGGATTTAACTTCAGATGTTGAAGTAGACCCAAAGATGATGTCGTCTACATAGACTTGGGCTATAATAATGTGTTTGTCAAAATGTTTGACAAAGAGGGTCTGGTCATTTCCTCCTCTCTTAAAACCCTTATCCAACAAAAAGTTGGATAGGCGTTCATACCAAGCTCTAGGAGCTTGTTTTAAGCCATACAAAGCCTTTTTGAAACGAAAGACATGGTCTGGGTATTTTGGGTCAATGAACCCTTTGGGTTGTTCTACATACGTCTCTTCGGATAGAATTCCATTGAGGAAGGCAGACTTGACATCCATTTGATAAAGTGTAAATTTTAAGTGACACACTATGGCGAAAAGAAGTTGAACAGATTCAAGACGAGTGACTGGGGAAAATGTCTCGCTAAAATCTATCCCTTATATTTGTGAGTAACCTTGAGCAACTAGTCTATCTTTGTTTCTAAGGATTACCCCATTTTCGTCAGATTTGCTCTTAAAGATCCAACGTGTGCCAATAACATTTTTGTTTTGAGGCCGTGGTACAAGATACCAGACATCGTGAATGACAAATTGTAAAAGTTCGTCCTGCATTGCAGAAATCCAGTGTGTGTCATTCAATGCTTCATTAACATTTTTCGGTTCCACAAGGGAGACGAAACATGCATAATTAGCATAATTTCTTAACTGGGATCTAGTACGGACAGGCTCATTAGGATTACCGACCACGTTGTCAATGGGATGATCTTTAGAGACCCGGCCAGGTACTTTCGGACTCTCAATAGGTAATGAGTCATCTATTTCTGGTGAATCATTTTTGAAATCATTTTCAGATTCAACCACAATAGGTGATTCAGATATCTTATTTTCAACAATAGTGTCGCTTACAATTACATTTATCGACTCCATAAGGGTCGTAGTACGCAGATTGTATATACGATAAGCACGACTGTTTGGTGAGTAACCTAAAAAGATGGCTTTATCACCACGCGTCTCGAATTTAGACAAATGTTCTCTGTCTTTACAGACATAACACTGACTTTCGAAAGTTCTTAGATATTTCAGATTAGGCTTCTTACCGTACCACAACTCATAAGAGCTTTGTTTAGTATTTTTCCTAAGGTAAACCCGATTAATGATATGACATGCAGTTCTAATAGATTCTACCCAGAAGTACTCAGGTAGATATTTGGCATGCAACATGACACGTGCCATCTCTTGAACAGTTCGGTTTTTCCTTTCGGCAACACCATTCTGCTGAGGTGTCTTACGGGCACTAAATTCGTGTTTGTAACCGTTGTAGTCACAATATTCAACTATTCTCGTGTCTATGAACTCTCCCCCTCTATCGCTACGAATGCGATTGACTTGGGTGTCCTTCTCATTTTCAATTCTTAGTAAAATTTTCAAAAATTTTTGAAATGTGTCAGATTTGTGTTTCAAGAAGGCAACCCAAGTGAATCGTGTAAAATCATCAACCATGACTAGGATATAACTGTGTCCACAAAGACTAACAGTTCTAGAGGGACCAATAAGGTCCATATGGATGAGATCTAAAGGTCTAGAGGTGAGAATGTCTTTAAATTTTTTATGCGAAGTCTTAACTATTTTTCCTTCCTGGCAATGACCACAAACAACACTGGAAATAGGTTTAATTTTAGGAATTCCTCTAACAATCTTTTCCCTAGACAATCTACCAAGGATATCATAACTTAGGTGACCCATACGATTATGCCAGATTTCATTGTCATCCATTCTGACAATGTTACAGGTTTCAGAACTAGTCTTGACAGTATAGCAATTGTCAGGTGTTCTAAATCCGATAATGATGCATTCACCTTTATCATTTAGAATTTTGCAATTGTTCTTTGAAAAGGTAACTGTATGGTCCGAGTCACAAAATTGTGATATACTTAGATGGCTGGCTTTAAGGCCTTTAACTAAAAGTACATTTTCCAAAATATGCATTCCCTCTTCTTTTAGGATTCCTTTACCTATGATCAGGGATGAAACTCTGTCACCAAAAACTACTTTACCTCCAGCAAATCTGGTTTTGTTTAAGAGTTTGGTTTCATCTCCTGTCATATGTTTGGAGCATCCTGAATCTAAGTACCAACCAGATGAAGTGTGTTCAGCCTTTAAGGCAGTGATAACAATGTTACACTTCATTTGGGGTACAAGATCATCTTTTCTAACCCAAATATCTCTAGTTTTAATTTTGCGCATGTTTGCTCTCATTTGATAAAATTTTCGAGAAGCAGCTTTTTGTCGAAAAACATTTGGACCAACAAACTGATTTTTGTGGAAAAGTTGAGCTTTTGGTTTAGGAAAGTTTCTGGGAGCCTTTCCCTTAAATGAACTCTTAGTTTTGGTCTTTCTATTCCTGTAGTTAGAGTTCTTTTCAGGGTGTCTTGGAAGGACATAATGGTTACGATTTTGCCTAGAATAGTTAAAGTTCTTGTAAACAGGGGTGTTGTACACATGGGTGTTTAGACGCCTAGCATAACAACCTTCAAAAGAATGACCATAAACGTCACAGTAGGAGCAATATTGATTGCTTGAGGGATGTACTTCCTTAGGGAAAATTCTAAAGATGGGTTTAACAGGATTCTGTTCAGAAGTCTTATTCCTAGGAGGTATGGTTTTAAAGGTAGATTCAGCCTTTCTGATCAAAGGACAGACGTATTTAGTCTCAAGTGTACTGTCAGCCTTAGAGTTACTAGACTCTCCAATGTCTTTCTGTTGTTGCTTTTGATCATATTCCTTTTTAATAAAATGAAAATCTGGACATGTTTTGATTGGTCTTTTTCCCCCAGACACAAACTTAATAGGTTCAAGATTTTTAGTTTGTGGTTTATTCTTAGGGCGGAATCCAATACCGGTTCTATCATCAGAATTGGTCTTGGAGTCAACAAAAAAGTTAGTGAAACAATTTGAATTATTTTCAAATTTAGAAATTTTTTTGAAAACAGTGGCTGTCTTTGTTTTTGCTTCCTCCAGTTCTAATAATGTTCCCTTGTATTTCATTTCCAGGGTTTCATTAGTTTTAGTCAACTCTTTTAATTTTTGATCAAAAGTTTCAATTTCAGATTGATGTGTCAGACACTGGTTAGTGTACTCTTCGGCATTCAACTTCACAATAAGACTTAGATCATCTAATTTCTTAGTCAGGTCTCTAACATGCTTCTCCAGTCTAGTGCCTTTTTTAAGAGTTTTAGTATACAAAGTATGAATATCTGGGAGGTCATCTGCGTCTGAGTCGCTAAGTGAAGTGTGTGTAGTGACCCCTAACGATTCAGTTTTAGTACTCACGCACCCATTTACATCGTCGTTATCGAGATCTCTTTGACTCACACACACGGAACTAGAGCTAGCAACATTTTCAGATAACAAGGCATCTAGGCCAGTCAAAGCAGTATTCACAAAAGCAGGAGTAGAGGTATCATTATCACGCACAGGCATATCATCATTGTAAATGATCTTAGCAAAAAAGGACATGCAAGGGTCAAGTACATTTGATGACTCAAGTTCCTCTTCATCAGAGTCACTTGAATCATCCCAAGTTTTACAGACATTGGCTCTATTGTGTGTGTTGGTTTTATTCAGATTAACTCTGCAATCGTGAGCAATGTAACCTAGTTTCCCACATCTAAAACATTCAATCTTTTTAAGATCTCTGTTAGATCTGAAGTTGTTGTCCTTAGGATGTTTGTCAAGACCTCTCTCATGAGGTTTGGGATTAGACACAGTTGGATAATTAGGTTTGCCTTGTTTAGATGCCTGTTTGTTTCTAAATTTAACAATTTTCTTAGATTGTTTGGACATTAAGGCAATCTGATTATCTAGTTTGTCTATATCACACTCCTCATCAGAGTCACAGTTTGTCAAATTAGTCTCATGTTTAGATATCTTAGAGGAAAAACTCAAGTTAGAGTTGGGTTGTTTTCTTTGAGACTGATTTAATTGTTTCTTAAAGTCTAATTCTATTTCCACAGTCCTAAGTTTGCTACTGAGTAACTCAGGGGTGAGGTTTTGATCACTCATCTCCTCAATAGCATACCTCTTGCTGCCAAACTTTTGTGGTAATGATATTAGGATTTTAGAAACAATCTCATTCCTATCATATGTTATACCATTAGCATGCAACTTTGTAACTATATCAGTTAGGTTCATGTAAAAGTCGTCAAAAGACTCAGAGTCAGACATAATTAAAGAGTTGTACTACTGGGTAAGCATTTGAGTTTTAGCATCTTTAACTCTGGAGTCTCCTTCATGGGCAGTGATTAATGTGTCCCAAGCTTCCTTGGAAGTGGAACAAGATGATATTCTCTTGAACTCATACTCATTAATGGGCATAAAGATGGCATTCTTGCCTTTATTGTTATTGCGAGAAATTGTTTTCTCTTCTTGGGTAAACTCACTTAATATTTTCTTTACCCTCTCATCACTTCCTTCAGTGGCTGGTTTAGTAGGATAAGTATATCCATTTTCAATAATGTCCCAGACATCATCTCCTAAAGTCCCTTGGATGAAGGCAACCATTCTTACTTTCCAGTAAGCAAAGTTGTTTCCATCAAAGAGTGGAGGTCTGGACAGATTACCAAACCTTTCATTCTTCTCGTCCATAGTTAGGATTTTTAGAAAACGATTTCAGAAACACAAGATCCTTTTTGAAATAAAAGTTTACAGGGCTCTGATACCAATTGAAAAACGTTACTAATGCCATTTAATACAATGATTAAACTGTATAAGCAACTCCGAGATGTTTGTTGAAGAAACCCTTTTCTTTTGAAAATAAAAATGATAAACAACAAGATGTGTTTACAAAAAACTTATGTACGAGAATAACCAAGACTTTGTAATCAGTTTTTAAAACAAAGATACACTACAAGAAAAATGAATATTAGGGACGGGAGTATTAGGGACGGCCGTGTCCTTTTGTCCCTAATACTATACCAAAAGGGACGGTTTTAATTACCGTCCTTTTTTATAGTAACAAAAGGGACGGTTTTTTAAAAACCGTCCCTTTTGATATTTCTCAAAAAGGACGGGAATTAAAACCGTCCCTTAAAGCATATACGGATTTTTAACGCTGATCTTTCCCGGGTTATTTTAAGGGACGGAATTTAAAACCGTCCCTTTTGCTATATCAAAAGGGACGGTTTGTAAAATCCGTCCCTTTTGATATAGCAAAAGGGACGGTTTTAAATTCCGTCCCAGTTAATAAAAAATAATTTTTTATTTTTTCCAAATGAGTATTTGGGACGGATTATTTTAACCGTTCCTTTTAAGATACCAAAAAAGACGGTTTTAAAATCCGTCCCTTTTGATAAAAATTATTTTTTATTTTTCCTCCACTTTTTTAGGCAAAAGGGATGGTTACATCCGACCCTTTTAATGGTTTCCCTAATTTTTTCCCCACTTACTCAAAAAATTGGCACTTACGTTTTGGACTCCCGCTCACTCTCTCTCTCTCTGCTCTCGCGCTCTCTCCGCTGCTTCTCTCCCCTGACCTAGCGCCGCTCCACTCCCCTGCCCTAGCCCCGCTCCACCCCTCCGCCTCTCCCGTGCCCTAGCCCCGCTCCACCTCTCCGCCTCCTCCGCCTCTCCCCTGCCCTACCCCAGCTCCACCCCTCCGCCTCCTCCTCTCCCCCTTTGCCTCCACCTCTCCCCTGAGCACAGGTATTAATCCTTTCTGCAATATATATATATATATATATATAGACACACACAGATATACATTATCTGTATTGATTTGTATTGATTTGTTTAGACATTTGTTAGGGATTTGTTTAGATTGTTATCATAGTAGTTTAGGCATTTTTTACAGTTTTATTTAGTGATATGTTTACATATTTTAACATACTAGTTAGGGCTTTTTATGCATTTAACATCAATAAGTGTAAAACAGATTTTTAATTATTTATAGCAAACCAGATTTAAAAAATAAAAAACAAAAATCAGATTGGATTACCGGATCGGACTACCGGATTGTTAACAAATTCGGATTCGGTTGCCAATGTACTGATCCGTGTCTGACTATCGGATCCCGTCCGAATCCGAAAATGTCAGACGGATTCTAGCTACAAAATTTGTAGTTTTTATAATTTTCTAAATCCCATGTGCCAAATGAGAACGAAGGATTTCATTTTTTTCCAGTTTATTGTTGCTTTGTACTCCATCCATGTTTAATTAGGAATTTATGTTTATATCATTGATACAGACACTTTTAGAACATTGACACGAACAAATGATATTCAAATGCAATTTTGTATATATTTATAAATCTTTTTTTCAATTTGTAATAGGGGTTCAATAAGATCAATATGGATAAGAGTTGGATCGGAGGAGATAGGACCACAAAGGCGTACGCCGATGGAGTTCAAATCTTTATTGATTTTGCATATAGAAATAAGGATATTATTACTTCTAGCATCAAATGCCCATGTAGTACTTGTGTTAATCGTGTCTACTATAACTCACAAACTGTGAGGAATCACATAGAGATGTATGGTTTTGAAAAGAATTACAAGAATTGGATTTATCATGGGGAATCATTGGGTGATTTTAATATCAACGTAAATAGTTGGAGCGATGGTATGGTTGTTGATGATATATTAGCTGATTTGAACTCGGGGGCAAGCATGATTGCAATGGTTCAAGAAGGAAGGGGGATTCCATGTAGAGAGGAAAATATGGGCAATGATGAAGAACCTAACATCGAAGATCATGACGTGCCCGACGCAGACCTCCCAGAATATTTTAGACTTTTAAAAGAGGCACAAAGTGAGTTGTATGAGAATTGTCCTAAGGACATTACCGAGTTGTCATTTGTTGTTGAATTATTTCACTTGAAACAACTAAATGGATGGACAAATCGTTCTTTTACGATGTTGATGTTATTCTTGCAGAAGGTGTTCCCGAAAGCCAAGATTCCAAAATCCTTTTATCAAGCTAATAAATTGACAAAAGATTTAGGATTTAAGTATGAAACGTGGGATGCATGTCCTAAGAGTTGTATGTTGTTTTGAAATGAGAGTGAGAATCTTGAGAAATGAAAAATTTGTGGGGAACCTAGGTTCAAAAATGAATTTGATAGTGGTGAGGGTACAAAAGTAGCAGCGAAAAAGGTAAGGTATTTTCCTTTGAAACTGAGATTACAACGATTGTATTGCTCATCGCATACTGCTCCACTAATGAAATGGCATGCTGATGAACGAATCGATGATGGCGTGTTGAGGCATCCTGCTGACTCCCTTGCATGGAAGACATTTGATGAGCGAAATCCATCTTTTGCGAGTGATTGCCGCAATGTTAGACTTGCACTGGCAACTGATGGATTCAATCCGTTTGGTAATATGAGCATTGCTCACAGTACTTGGCCTATTGTGCTAATGATATTAAACTTGCCCCCATGGTTGTGTATGAAACAACCCCACTTAATTTTGTCTGTTCTTATTGACGGACCAAAAGGGCCCGGTGATAAAATTGATGTATATTTACAACCACTAATTGATGAGTTGAAAGAGTTATGGGCTAATGGGGTACGTACTTATGATGAATCAGTGAAACAGTTTTTTCAGTTACATGCGGCGTTGTTATGGACAATTAGCGATTTTCCTGGTTATGCCATGTTATCAGGATGGAGCACAAAAGGTGAATTTGCTTGTCCTTGTTGCAATAAGGACCATCAAGCTATACGATTGAATAACGGTCGTAAGTACTGTTATTGGGGTCATCGTCGATTCTTACCAATGCGACATAAATTTCGGAAAGAAAAAGTTACATTTAATGGCAAGGTTGATTTGAGGCCACCACCATTGAAACTAACTGGATCACAAGTTCTGCAACAATTAAATGAGCTTGACGTTGTAACTGAATATAAGAAAGAAGACGCGCTGAAAAGAATGATAAGAGACCAAAAGGAAATTGAGCTTGCAAAAAAAACTAAAGGTAATATTCCGAAAAAAAGACTGAATTGGAAGAAGAAAAGTATCTTTTTTGAATTGCAATATTGGGAGCATAATTTGATTCGCCATAATCTTGATGTCATGCATATTGAGAAGAATTTTTGTGACAATATTCTTTTTACATTGTTGGGCATCAAAGGGAAAATAAAGGATAATTTAAATGCTCGCAAAGACCTCAAAGAGATGAGTATTAGGCGCGTGCTACATCCTCAACCGCGAGGAGCAAATCAACAGTATGTGACCCCAGCAGATTTTACGTTGAGCAACAAAGAGAACGATATATTCTTGAAAGTGTTGTTGAATCTCAAAGTTCCAGATGGTTATTCTTCGAATATTTCACGATGTGTGCACCCTCAAGAGAGAATCATTTGGGGACTTAAGAGTCATGACAATCACATTCTAATGCAACAACTACTCCCGATAGCTGTACGTAGGGTATTGCCAAAGCATATTGTCAAAGCTTTAATTGAATTAAGTAATTGCTTTGCGATACTATGCTCAAGTGTAAATACTTTAGCTGACTTGGACAAATTTGAAGACCGTATGGCTCTTACTTTATGCAGTCTAGAGAAGATATTCCCTCCAGGATTTTTTGATGTGATGGAACATTTGCCCATGCATTTGACTGATGAACTATTAATTGTCGGGTCAGTGCTTTATCGTTGGAAGTATCCAATGGAAAGGTATCTACACACATTGAAACTCTATGTACGAAATCGTGCTCATCCTGAGGCCTCAATTGCTAAGTTTGTCCTTTTAGAATAGTGCATGACCTTTTGCTCGAGGTATTTGGGTGATAACGTGGAAACCAAGTCTAGTCGACCTATTAGAACAGATGACAAAGGTAATGACTCTGGTCGCGCTGTTGGGAAAAAAGTTTAAATTCAGCTTGATGAAGAAACATTGGTTCAAGCTCATCGTTATGTGCTTTTCAACACTGATTCAGTGACACCGTTCATCGAGTAAGTTAGGTTTTTGCCTTAACAACTTGCACAACTTTGTTACTTGTAGGTTTCGATACATTCATTACGAAATTGACATGTGTGCATTTTTATAGAAAACATCTTGTGGAACTTTCAAAAGAGTATCCTCAACTTTCACAGCACCATATTCAACGCCTTCATAACGAAAAATTCAGCACATGGTTTAAGAATCATGTAAGTCGGTTTATTCCTTGTTAATCTTAATAGTGCTCTAGTATATTTGCTATATAAAATTTTGATTACCTTTTTTGTTGGGCAAATATCAGGTGCGCAGTTTGACAAATAACGCTCAACTACCTGATGAAATTAGGAGTTTGTCTTTAGGCCCTCAAAAGGATTCTTTTAGATTCCACTCTTATATTGTTCGTGGTTTTTGATTTCGGACAAAGGCAGTTGATCAACGTAGAAAAACTCAAAATAGTGGGGTGGTTCTAAAAGCTGCACAGATGAGTTATTCTAGCCGTAGAGACAAAAATCCTCTTTTAGGGGATGTTACTTTCTATGGACAGGTTACAAACATCATTGAGATTCGTTACCTTAACGGCATGAAATTTGTCTTATTCAAATGCGATTGGATCGATAACCATATGGGTAAAAAATTAGATGAATTTAACTTTACGCTCGTTAACTTTAACTATTTGTTATACAAAGATAACCGAGTTGGTGATGAACCTTTTATCCTAGCATCTCAAGCAGAACAAGTTTGGTATGTGGAAGACCCGTTAGAATCAGACTGGCATGTTGTTGTTTCGATGACACCAAGTGACAAATTTGATGGATATTTAGCCAATGAAGACTTAGATGTCCATGAAGTTGAGCCATTTAGCATGCAACAACTAGATCAAGATCAAAATGTATCTTAGACGAGGCAAGGGATAGATGGTTCCATAATTGACACAACCGTTCTTGATGATGACGATGGCACGGAGGAAGAAAGGGATGAAGTTTTTGAGGAATGAAGGGATGGTGGTTGAAATGCTTGAACTTTTTTCCCCCTGTATTACGTTAGTGAGAACATATCAGAATTACAAAATGATGATTGAAATGGATGTTTTATTAAATCTTTGTTCTCGTATTCACGTGTTGCCTTTTATTTTTTAATATTAACGGTTATGTTATAAATGATGTGCTTAAATGTTTTTTGATATTGTGACAGGAAACAATGCGGTCTTCTGTAAATTTTAATGATAATATTAAGAATGCATTAGAAGAATTTGAACATTCATCTTTTAAAGAGGGCACTCCAATTACTTTGTATGGATTCCGTAAAATTGAATTATGTCGTTACTTGCAAAAATGTGGGAAACAAATATCAGAACAATATTTGTTTGAAAAAATACTCCAGACGCTACCACCATGTTGGGATCAAGCAAAAGAAAAGATATTTCAAAAGCATAATCCAACACGTGGAGAGAAATTAGTAGAGCTACTAGAGGAGGAAGAACGAGAGTTTCATCCTTTATGGATAGAATTTGAGCAACATAAAATGAGCCCAAATTTAAATGTGCGAGATCATATGCATAACAAAGAAAGAGTATACAACATTTTAAAGAGGAGAGGCTTTTGTCCTAACATAATTGTTCTCGTGCATGCGATTGTGAGTACGCTTCCACCCACATGGCCAATTTCATCTATTATTAAAAGGATAAAATGTGGTTGGCTCAATATGAGGGATTTGGCTGATTTTTTGATAGAAAGGTATTGAAAATGCATACTATCAAAGGAAATACGATGTATTATAAGTTTTCATTTTGTGTTTCATGTACAACGTTTATTCATATTTATTTTGACATATATGTTTTTTTATACAGATCTATCATGCCAACTAAAAACCCTTATCATTCCGTGGGAGTAGGAGGGTCATCGGATTCTCAAGCAGAAATGACCCCCCCATGTGCTCAGATGTCTATAGGATCACATCGGTCTCAACCAGAGTCATCTCAGCCAATGATATGCCAACCCTCAGATAATATGGGTGGAGGTATGTGTCTGCCTATATAAAAGATAATTGTAAAATTCTACTACAAATATTTTACTTTTATAATTATTCATGTCATATTTTCTTTTGAATTTTTATCAGGTAGTGCTGAGGGTACACCATTACCAACTCAAAATGGTCCCGCTACTAGTGTGAAACGTAGAGGGTTTTCGAAACCATGGAAAGAATGGGATAGTGGTCAAAAGTTGATAATTGGGTGGAATAACGACTGTCAGCCAATCGAATCCAATGGGAAGAAGCTTGCGAGTCAGTTGGGATATTTCGCTAGACAAGGATCGTTATTTCCTTTGGATGTGGACGATTGGAGAAGAGTATTGAAGAAAAATCTCGATATAGTTTGGGATAGTGTGAAGGTACTTGTCTATCATTGCGAATATAAATTTGAATATTTTAAAATGCTCAGTTAGTACGTCAATCAAATGATCTATTTATAATTTATTTATATTCTTTTGTTTGTAGCGCAATACAAATGCCCCTGAAGGATTTAAGCCAATTTGTTTTCAAATGCTGGACAATGCTTGGAGGCTCTTTAAGTATCGTATAAAAAAGGACTATTATGAGGCGTATGACAATGACACAGATCGACTTGAAAATGTACCTCTCCAAGTTGATCCCGATATATGGCCTAAATTAGTGTCTTATTGGGGTGAAAAAGAAACCGTGGTATGACATATGTAGAATTACTTTCTATTTATTTTTGTTGATTGTTTATATGTATCAAAATTGTAACATGATTTAACTCTTTATATAGCAAGTGGCGGCCAAAAACGCCGAAAATAGGGCAAACCTTTGTGCCCACCCTAGGATTGGGAGGATGTCAATTCCTCAAGTTGTAGAAAAGGTTAACATCATATTTTATATTCCTTACATATTCTTTTATGCTTTTAGTTTGAGGACGAGAATGTTGAATTTCATCATTACTATTATGAACGTAATATGTTTTTTTTCTTATCTTACTTAAAAAATAATAGATGAAAAAAGCCGACTTGCCTATCGACAAGCTTAGTGTGTATAGAGAGACTCGAAGGTTGAAGGATAAGACGTATAATATGGAGGATGGAGCGGCTGGTATAGAGGTATTATATTTTAATGTCCATCCTTGTTTCCTAATGTAAAAAATATTGCAATAAATGTTTTATGGTATTGCAGACTGTTTAAAATTCTTTTTTTTAATTTGTAGGAAAGTATACAAAGACAGTTGAATGCGATAGAAGAAGAACAACAGAATGACCCGAAAGTGAGAGATAAAATCTTTGAGGATGTCATTGGTCGTGACGGACATGGACGTGCATTATGTAGGGGAGTTGGTATTCGACCGCCATCTGTAAGGTCCATGCCTTCTCACTTTTACGAGAGCGAGATCGAAAGGTTGCAAAAGAGGATTGAGGAGGGAGAGACTCGTCATCGTCAAGAGATTCAAGAGTTGAAAGAGACCACCAACAAATTGTTTCGTATGATACAAAATGCTAGATTCCCAATACCACCAGATGATTCCCCGAGTACTTCCGATGTTCAGCTGTAGGGATCAGGTATCCTCATTTCTCATCGTTATCCAATTATCAGAAAGAAATTATTTTGGATAGGAATACTAAATTGTACAAAGACAATTGGCGCATTTGTTTCTTGTCACTTCATGTGTGTGTGTGTGGTGGTGGGGGGGGGGGGAGGGAGTACATAAGTACATAAGCATTATGTAGGGGAGTTGGTATTCTTGTCACTCCCGGTTGGAGTGTACGATGTAAATTTGCAAAAAAATAAACTTAAGCATAAAAACATGCCATCGAAGGGTGAAAACGTAAAACAACCTTAAAACGGTTCCGAACCTCTCGTACGGGACCAATGTGACTCGTAGGAACAGACGGCGTAGTCTCGGGGCTCCCGGTTGGAGTGTACGACGTAAACTTGCAAAAAATTAGCCTTAAGCAAAAAAACATGCCATCGAATGGTGAAAATGTAAAACAGCCTTAAAACGGTCCCGTAAGAGTCACGAACACCTCGCACGGGATCAATGTGACTCGTAGGAACCGATCGCGTAGGCACGGGACTCCCGGTTTAAGTGTACGACGTAAATTTGCAAAAAATTAGCCTTAAGCATAAAAACATGCCATCAAATGGTGAAAACATAAAACAGCCTTAAAACGGTTCCGTAAGAGTCACGAACACCTCGTACGGGACCAATGTGACTCGTAGGAACAGACGGCGTAGTCCCGGGGCTCCCGGTTGAAGTGTACGACGTAAATTTGCGAAAAATTAGCCTTAAGCATAAAAACATGCCATCGAATTTTGAAAACATAAAACAACCTTAAAACGGTCCCGTAAGAGTCACGAACACCTCGCACGGGACCAATGTGACTCGTAGGAACCGATCGCGTAGGCACGGGACTCCCGGTTTGAGTGTACGACGTAAATTTGCAAAAAATTAGCCTTAAGCATAAAAACATGCCATCGAATTTTGAAAACATAAAACAACCTTAAAACGGTCCCGTAAGAGTCACGAACACCTCGCACGGGACCAATGTGACTCGTAGGAACCGATCGCGTAGGCACGGGACTCCCGGTTTGAGTGTACGACGTAAATTTGCAAAAAATTAGCCTTAAGCATAAAAACATGCCATCGAAAGGTGAAAACGTCAAACAACCTTAATACGGTCCTGTAAGAGTCACGAACACCTCGCACGGGACCAATGTGACTCGTAGGAACCGATCGCGTAGGCACGGAACTCCCGGTTGGAGTGTACGACGTAAATTTTCAAAAAATTAGCCTTAAGCATAAAAACATGCCATCGAATGGTGAAAACGTAAAACAGCCTTAAAACGGTCCCGTAAGAGACACGAACAAATCGCACGGGACCAATGTGACTCGTAAGAACAGACGGCGTAGTCCCGAGGCTCCCGGTTGGAGTGTACGATGTAAATTTGCAAAAAAATAAACTTAAGCATAAAAACATGCCATCGAAGGGTGAAAACGTAAAACAGCCTCAAAACGGTTCCGTAAGAGTCACGAACACCTCGTACGGGACCAATGTGACTCGTAGGAATAGACGGCGTAGTCCCGGGGCTCCCGGTTGGAGTGTACGACGTAAAGTTGCAAAAAACTAACCTTAAGCATAAAAACATGCCATCGAATGGTGAAAACATAAAACAGCCTTAAAACGGTTCCGTAAGAGTCACGAATACCTCGCACGGGACCAATGTGACTCGTAGGAACCGATCGCGTAGGCACGGGACTCCCGGTTTGAGTGTACGACGTAAATTTGCAAAAAATTAGCCTTGAGCATAAAAACATGACATCGAATGGTGAAAACGTAAAACAGCCTTAAAACGGTCCCGTAAGAGCCACGAACACCTCGCACGGGACCAATGTGACTCGTATGAACCGATCGCGTAGGCACGGGACTCCCGGTTTGAGTGTACGACGTAAAGTTGCAACAAATTAGCCTTAAGCATAAAAACATGCCATCGAATGGTGAAAACGTAAAACAGCCTTAAAACGGTCATGTAAGAGCCACGAACACCTCGCACGGGACCAATGTGACTCGTAAGAACAGACGGCGTAGTCCCGAGGCTCCCGGTTGGAGTGTACGACGTAAATTTGCAGAAAAATAAACTTAAGCCTAAAAATATGCCATCGAAGGGTGAAAACGTAAAACAGCCTTAAAACGGTCCCGTAAGAGTCACGAACACCTCGTACGGGACCAATGTGACTCGTAGGAACAGACGGCGTAGTCCCGGGGCTCCCGGTTGGAGTGTACGACGTAAATTTGCAAAACATTAGCCTTAAGCCTAAAAACATGCCATCGAATGGTAAAAACGTAAAACAGCCTTAAAACGGTCACGTAAGAGTCACGAACACCTCGCACGGGACCAATGTGACTCGTAGGAACCGATCGCGTAGGCACGGGACTCCCGGTTTGAGTGTACGACGTAAATTTGCAAAAAATTAGCCTTGAGCATAAAAACATGCCATCGAATGGTGAAAACGTAAAACAGCCTTAAAACGGTCCCGTAAGAGCCACGAACACCTCGCACGGGACCAATGTGACTCGTATGAACCGATCGCGTAGGCACAGGACTCCCGGTTTGAGTGTACGACGTAAAGTTGTAATAAATTAGCCTTAAGCATAAAAACATGCCATCGAATGGTGAAAACGTAAAACAGCCTTAAAACGGTCCCGTAAGAGTCACGAACACCTCGCACGGGATCAATGTGACTCGTAGGAACCGATCGCGTAGGCACGGGACTCCCGGTTTGAGTGTGCGACGTAAAGTTGTAAAAAATTAGCCTTGAGCATAAAAACATGCCATCAAATGGTGAAAACGTAAAATAGCCTTAAAACGGTTCCGTAAGAGTCACGAACACCTCGTACGGGACCAATGTGACTCGTAGTAACAGACGGCGTAGTCCCGGGGCTCCCGGTTGGAGTGTACGACGTAAACTTGCCAAAATACCGATTAGGGCGAGGCACTTGTCGGTCGTCCCTTCTTTACTAAAATACCGAGCTTTATGCTTTTTTCGAAAACAAAAGTTTCTCGTCAACCTAAAAACGGAGGAGTTCCCTCACTCCAACCGGTATGCATATATATACTACATATATATAACTGTATATATATACTGCATATACTAGTATATATATGAGTATATATACATTATCTATATATACTGTATATATAGTATATATATGCAGTATAATACACAGTATATTACTGCATATATATACTATATATACAGTATATATACTGGTATATATATGCATGTATATAACTGCATATATATGCATATATATATACCAGTGTATATATGCATATATATAACTGTATAAATATATGCATATATATGCAGTATATATATGCATATATATATGCAGTTATATACTGGTATATATATGCATATATATATATTGTTATATATGCATATATATAACTGCATATATATGCAGTATATATATGCATATATATGCAGTTATATACATGTGTATATACTGTATATACAGTTATATATGTATATAACTGTATATACAGTATATACACATGTATATAACTGCATATATATGCATATATATACTGCATATATATGCAGTTATATATATGCATATATAACAATATATATATATGCATATATATACCAGTATATAACTGCATATATATATGCATATATATACCAGTTATCTATATGCACATATATATACCAGTATATAACTGCATATATATGCATATATATACTGTATATATATGCATATATACACTGCATATATATTCATATATATACAGTTATATATATGCATATATACACTGGTATATATATGCATATATATGCAGTATATATACATGCATATATATGCAGTATATATATGCATATATATACTGTTATATATGCAATATATATATGCATATATATGCAGTATATATATGCATATATATGCAGTATATATACATGCATATATATGCAGTTATATACCAGTGTATATACTGCATATATATACTGTTATATATGCATATATATGCAGTATATATATGCATATATATGCAGCATATATACTAGTATATATATGTAGTATATATACATTATATATGCATGTATATAACTGCATATATATGCATATATAACTGTATATATATGCATATATACCAGTATATATATGCATATATAGTACTTATTACGATTGGTTTGCACTTGAAACAAACATATATTTTAGTACACGTCATCGAAGGGTTAAAACGTAAAACAAACCCAAAACGGTCCCGTAAGAGTCACGAAAACCTCGCACTGGACCAATGTGACTCGTAGGAACCGATCGCGTAGGCACGGGACCCCCGGTTTGAGTGTATGACGTAAAGTTGCAAAAAATTAGCCTTAAGCATAAAAATAAGCCATCGAATGGTGAAAATGTAAAACAGCCTTAAAACGGTCCCGTAAGAGCCACGAACACCTCGCACGGGACCAATGTGACTCGTAAGAACAGACGGCGTAGTCCCATGGCTACCGGTTGGAGTGTACGACGTAAAGTTGCAAAAAATTAGCCTTAAGCATAAAAACATGCCATCAAATGGTGAAAACGTAAAACAGCCTTATAACGGTCCCGTAAGAGTCACGGACACCTCGCACGGGACCAGTGTGACACGTAAGAACAGATGGCGTAGTCCCGAGGCTCCCGGTTGGAGTGTACGACGTAAATTTGCAAAAAAATAAACTTAAGCATAAAAGCATGCCATCGAAGGGTGAAAACGTAAAACAGCCTTAAAACGGTCCCGTAAGAGTCACGAAAACCTCGCACGGGACCAATGTGACTCGAAGGAACCGATCGCGTAGGCACGGGACTCCCGGTTTGAGTGTACAACGTAAAGTTGCAAAAAATTAGCCTTAAGCATAAAAACATGCCATCAAATGGTGAAAACGTAAAACAGCCTTAAAACGGTCCCGTAAGAGCCACGAACACCTCGCACGGGACCAATGTGACTCGTAAGAACAGATGACGTAGTCCCGAGGCTCCCGGTTGGAGTGTACGACGAAAATTTGCAAAAAAATATACTTAAGCATAAAAACTTGCCAGCGAAGGGTGAAAACGTAAAACATAATTAAAACGGTTCCGTAAGAGTCACGAACACCTCGTACGGGACCAATGTGACTCGTAGGAACAGACGGCGTAGTTCCGGGGATCCCGGTTGGAGTGTACGACGTAAAGTTGCAAAAAATTAGCCTTAAGCATAAAAACAAGCCATCGAATGGTGAAGACGTAAAACAGCCTTAAAACGGTCCCGTAAGAGTCACGAACACCTCGCACGGGACCAATGTCACTCGTAGGAACCGATCGCGTAGGCACGGGACTCCCGATTTGAGTGTACGACGTAAAGTTGCAAAAAATTAGCCTTAAGCATAAAAACATGCCATCGAATGGTGAAAACGTAAAACAGCCTTAAAACGGTCCCGTAAGAGTCACGAACACCTCGCACGGGACCAATGTGACTCGTAAGAACAGACGGCATAGTTCCGAGGCTCCCGGTTGGAGTGTACGATGTAAATTTGCAAAAAAATAAACTTAAGCATAAAAACATGCCATCGAAGGGTGAAAATGTAAAACAACCTTAAAACGGTTCCGTAAGAGTCACGAACACCTCGCACGGGACCAATGTGACTCGTAGGTACAGACGGCGTAGTCCCGGGGCTCCCGGTTGGAGTGTACGACGTAAACTTGCAAAAAATTAGCCTTAAGCATAAAAACATGCCATCGAATGGTGAAAACGTAAAACAGCCTTAAAACGGTCCCGTAAGAGTCACGAACATCTCGCACGGGATCAATGTGACCCGTAGGAACCGATCGCGTAGGCACGGGACTCCCGGTTTGAGTGTACGACGTAAAGTTGCAAAAAATTAGCCTGAAGCATAAAAGCATTCCATCAAATGGTGAAAACATAAAACAACCTTAAAACGGTCCCGTAAGAGCCACGAACACCTCGCACGGGACCAATGTGACTCGTAAGAACAGACGGTGTAGTCCCGAGGCTCCCGGTTGGAGTGTACGATGTAAATTTGCAAAAAAATAAACTTAAGCATAAAAACATGCCATCGAAGGGTGAAAACATAAAACAGCCTTAAAACGGTTCCGTAAGAGTCACGAACACCTCGTACGGGACCAAAGTGACTTGTAGGAACAGACGGCGTAGTCCCGGGGCTCCCGGTTGGAGTGTACGACGTAAAGTTGCAAAAAATTAGCCTTAAGCATAAAAACATGTCATCGAATGGTGAAAACGTAAAACAGCCTTAAAACGGTCCTGTAAGAGTCACGAACACCTCGCACGGGACCAATGTGACTCGTAGGAACCGATCGCGTAGGCACGGGACTCCTGGTTTGAGTGTACGACATAAATTTGCAAAAAATTAGCCTTAAGCATAAAAACATGCCATCGAATGGTGAAAACGTAAAACAACCTTAAAGCGGTTCCGTAAGAGTCACGAACACCTCGCACGGGACCAATGTGACTCGTAGGAACCGATCGCGTAGGCACGGGACTCCCGGTTTGAGTGTACGACGTAAAGTTGCAAAAAATTAGCCTTAAGCATAAAAACAGTCCATCAAATAGTGAAAACGTAAAACAGCCTTATAACGGTCCCGTAAGAGCCACGAACACCTCGCACGGGACCAGTGTGACTCGTAAGAACAGATGGCGTAGTCCCGAGGCTCCCGGTTGGAGTGTACGATGTAAATTTGCAAATAAATAAACTTAAGTATAAAAACATGCCATCGAAGGGTGAAAACGTAAAACAACCCTAAAACGGTTCCGTAAGAGTCACGAACACCTGGCACAGGACCAATGTGACTCGTAGGAACAGACGGCGTAGTCCCGGGGCTCCCGATTGGAGTGTACGACGTAAACTTACAAAAAATTAGCCTTAAGCCTAAAAACATGCCATCGAATGGTGAAAACGTAAAACAGCCTTAAAACGGTCCCGTAAGAGTCACGAACACCTCACACGGGACCAATGTGACTCGTAGGAACCGATCGCGTAGGCACGGGACTCTCGGTTTGAGTGTACGACGTAAAGTTGGAAAAAATTAGCCTTAAGCATAAAAACATGCCATCGAATAGTGAAAACGTAAAACATCCTTAAAATGGTCCCGTAAGAGTCATGAACACTTCGCACGGGACCAATGTGACTCGTAAGAACAGACAGCGTAGTCCCGAGGCTCCCGGTTGAAGTGTACGATGTAAATTTGCAAAAAATAAGTCTTAAGCATAAAAACATGCCATTGAAGGGTGAAAACATAAAACAGCCTTAAAATGGTTCCGTAAGAGTCACGAACACCTCGCACGGGACCAATGTGACTCGTAGGAACAGACGGCCTAGTCCCGGGGCTCCCGGTTGGAGTGTACGACGTAAACTTGCAAAAAATTAGCCTTAAGCATAAAAACATGTCATCGAATGGTGAAAACGTAAAACAGCCTTAAAACGGTCCTGTAAGAGTCACGAACACCTCGCACGGGACCAATGTGACTCGTAGGAACCGATCGCGTAGGCACGGGACTCCTGGTTTGAGTGTACGACATAAATTTGCAAAAAATTAGCCTTAAGCATAAAAACATGCCATCGAATGGTGAAAACGTAAAACAGCCTTAAAACGGTCCCATAAGAGTCACGAACACCTCGCACGGGATCAATGTGACTCGTAGGAACCGATCGCGTAGGCACGGGACTCCCGGTTTGAGTGTACGACGTAAAGTTGCAAAAAATTAGCCTTGAGCATAAAAACATGCCATCAAATTGTGAAACATATAACAACATTATAACGGTCCCGTAAGAGCCACGAACACCTCGCACGGGACCAGTTTTACTCGTAAGCACAGATGGCGTAGTCCCGAGGCTCCCGGTTGGAGTGTACGATGTAAATTTGCAAAAAAATAAACTTAAGCATAAAAACATGCCATCGAAGGGTGAAAACGTAAAACAGCCCTAAAACGGTTCTGTAAGAGTCACGAACACCTCGCACGGGACCAATGTGACTCGTAGGAACAGACGGCGTAGTCCCGGTGCTCCCGGTTGGAGTGTACGACGTAAAGTTGCAAAAAATTAGCCTTAAGCATAAAAACATGCCATCGAATGGTGAAAACGTAAAACAGCCTTAAAACGGTCCCGTAAGAGTCACGAACACCTCGCACGGGACCAATGTGACTCGTAGGAACCGATCGCGTAGGCACGGGACTCCTGGTTTGAGTGTACGACATAAATTTGCAAAAAATTAGCCTTAAGCATAAAAACATGCCATCGAATGGTGAAAACGTAAAACAGCCTTATAGCGGTCCCGTAAGAGTCACGAACACCTCGCACGGGACCAATGTGACTCGTAGGAACCGATCGTGTATTCACGGGACTCCCGGTTTGAGTGTACGACGTAAAGTTGCAAAAAATTAGCCTTAGGCATAAAAACAGTCCATCAAATAGTGAAAACGTAAAACAACCTTAAAACGGTTCTGTAAGAGTCACGAACACCTCGCACGGGACCAATGTGACTCGTAGGAACAGGCGGCGTAGTCCCGGGGCTCCCGGTTGGAGTGTACGACGTAAACTTGCAAATAAACTTATGCATAAAAACATGCCATCGAATGGTGAAAACGTAAAACAGCCTTAAAACGGTCCCGTAAGAGTCACGAACACCTCGCACGGGATCAATGTGACTCGTAGGAACCGATCGCGTAGGCACGGGACTCCCGGTTTGAGTGTACGACGTAAAGTTGCAAAAAATTAGCCTTGAGCATAAAAACATGCCATCAAATGGTGAAAACGTAAAACAGCCTTATAACGGTCCCGTAAGAGCCACGAACACCTCGCACAGGACCAGTGTGACTCGTAAGAACAGATGGCATAGTCCCGAGGCTCCCGGTTGGAGTGTACGATGTAAATTTGCAAAAAAATAAACTTAAGCATAAAAACATGCCATCGAAGGGTGAAAATGTAAAACAGCCTTAAAACGGTTCCGTAAGAGTCACGAACACCTCGCACGGGACCAATGTGACTCGTAGGAACAGACGGCGTAGTCCCGGGGCTCCCAGTTGGAGTGTACGACATAAAGTTGCAAAAAATTAGCCTTAAGCATAAAAACATGCCATCGAATGGTGAAAATGTAAAACAGACTTAAAACGGTCCCGTAAGAGTCACGAACACCTCGCATGAGACCAATGTGACTCGTAGGAACCTATCGCGTAGGCACGGGACTCCCGGTTTGAGTGTACGACGTAAAGTTGCAAAAAATTAGCCTTAAGCATAAAAACATGCCATCGAATGGTGAAAATGTAAAACAGCCTTAAAGCGGTCCCGTAAGAGTTACGAACACCTCGCACGGGACCAATGTGACTCATAGGAACCGATCGCGTAGGCACGGGACTCCCGGTTTGAGTGTACGACGTAAATTTGCAAAAAATTAGCCTTAAGCATAAAAACATTCCATCGAATGGTGAAAACGTAAAATAGCCTTAAAGCGATCCCGTAAGAGTCACGAACACCTCGCACGGGACCAATGTGACTCGTAGGAACCGATCGCGTAGGCACGGGACTCCCGGTTTGAGTGTACGACGTAAATTTGCAAAAAATTAGCCTTAAGCATAAAAACATGCCATCGAATGGTGAAAACGTAAAACAGCCTTATAACGGTCCCGTAAGAGCCACGAACACCTCGCACGGGACCAATGTGACTCGTAAGAACAGACGGCGTAGTCCCGAGGCTCCCTGTTGGAGTGTACGATGTAAATTTGCAAAAAAATAAACTTAAGCATAAAAACATGCCATCGAAGGGTGAAAACATAAAACAGCCTTAAAACGGTTCTGTAAGAGTCACGAACACCTCGCACGGGACCAATGTGACTCGTAGGAACAGACGGCGTAGTCCCGGGGCTCCCGGTTGGAGTGTACGACGTAAACTTGCAAAAAATTAGCCTTAAGCATAAAAACATGCTATCGAATGGTGAAAACGTAAAACAACCTTAAAACGGTCCCGTAAGAGTCATGAACACCTCGCACGGGATCAATGTGACTCGTAGGAACCGATCGCGTAGGCACGGGACTCCCGGTTTGAGTGTACGATGTAAATTTTCAAAAAAAATTCCTTGAGCATAAAAACATGCCATTGAATGGTGAAAACGTAAAACGGCCTTAAAACGGTCCCGTAAGAGCCACGAACACCTCGCACGGGACCAATGTGACTCGTAAGAACAGACGGCGTAGTTCTGAGGCTCCCGGTTGGAGTGTACGCCGTAAATTTGCAAAAAAATAAGCTTAAGCATAAAAACATACCATGTTGCTGAAATTTGTATTAAACTTTAATTTTAATTAGTAGTTGTTCAAAAATGTTGATTTGTTACATAGGAACTAATAATGAGTGAATATTGATCACAAGTTTTTAAGGGTTAAAAACTGCAAAACAAGTAAAACTAACTTTTTTGTTTTGTTTCTTATATTTTTTTGCAGGATTACATTTTAGGGGTATATTTTATTCGCGTGGAACACATGAACGAAACAATGGTTTGCGACAGGTAAATTGTTTATTTTTGTTGTTGACATGCGAGATTATTTTTTTTTACTGGCTATGCGGGCTTTTGTGTTGATTAAACAGGTTCGTTTTCATGTATAAACAAAGGAGACTCTGCCGAATTTTTTTAAAAATTGTAATGAATTGTTGATTTGGGAGATTTTTCAATTTTTTTATGGCCGTGCGGGCCTTTGTGTTCATTTAACAGGTTGGTTTTCATGTATAAACAAAGGAGACTCTGTCGATTTTTTTTTAAAATTGTAATGAATTGTTGATTTGGGAGATTTTTCAATTTTTTTATGGTCGTGCGGGCCTTTGTGTTCATTAAACAGGTTGGTTTTCATGTATAAACAAAGGAGACTCTGCCGAATTTTTTTAAAATTTGTAAAAAGTTGGTGGTACGATTAACTAATATATTTGGATATTTTATTTTACTATAATATTATTTTGATAAAATGATTACTTATTGATTGCAGGTTGTGCACAAGAAGTTGAAGAGACGGGATTTTGAGTGTCTACTATATGCGACACTAAGAGAAGTTTTTGAAGCGTGACAACCATATTTATCATCTTAATTTAGGAAGATATTTTATTGACAGTTGTATATCTTATTAATTAGTATGATTTTGTACTCATTTAAATATTTCGACTTGAATGTTGTTTAATGGAAGAAATTGTTATTAGATACGTGCTTCAATGAATGTGGTCGATATATTGTGTTTTTGATCGGATGATTTGATTTATAATGCATATTAGACGTCAATTATTATTGCAACATAAAACATATAATAATATAACTATTTATGATAATTTTTTATTTATTAATTGGGACGGTTCTAAACCGTCCCTAATACTTATTTGTATTAATTGAGAACACCTTTTGGGACGGTTTTTACCGTCCCTAATACTCATTTTTCCATCAACTGAAATTACCTTTAGGGACGGTTTTTACCGTCCCTAATTGGGTTGCCAGAATCTCAGTAGTATTAGGGACGGTTTATCTGTCCCTAATACTATTGGCGGGAGCGGGGATTTTTTCGCGGGAACACTATTTGGGACGGTAAAAACCGTCCCTAATGTCAAATGCAGAGTGTTTATGAATTAAAATTTAGGACGGTAAAATCCGTCCCTAAAATATTTAGGACGTCTAGTATAAGGGACGGATTTTTGCCGTTGCAAAAACCGTCCCTAATACTCTTTAGGGACGGTTTTTGTACTTTTAGGGACGGTTTTTTACCGTCCCAAATACTCATTTTTCTTGTAGTGATAGTTTTAAAATATCAGCACACTATAGAATGAGATGAGGAGATGAAGATAATCAGAACACACTATTTTTAACGTGGTAAAACCTCTCCCAATAAAGGAAACATCCACGGTGACTTCTAAGTCACGAAAGTAAAAAATACACTAAAAACAAATAACAGTTACAAACAATACAACATACATGCACACAACTCAGCCTATTCTAAGTTTAGGAATATACCCCACTTGGCGTCCTTCTAACTTCTTGTAGATCTGATTGTTGATGATGTTCTTCCAGTTTGATAACTTCCTTTGCTTTAGCTTGCTTTGCGTCGACTCAATAATCTTTGATCTTATACCCAACACTTTCAGTGTGGTAGTGTGTCAAGTGTTTGTGATGTGATTTCTAAACACATGCATGAACTCACACACACTTAGTTTTTACAGACAGTCCTAGAAAATTACATATAAAAACTATATGCTGTGATTTTCTTTTCTTTCTTTCTTACAGAACTTAAAACCTTTTTGACCTTTTAATCTATCCCAGATTCCACGGATATCTTGCTTCAAAATCGGTCAAGATCTTAATCAATCTCAGTTTTTAAAAATATTTTCGAGATCGAAAATCTCCAAGTGAGAATCCAACTAGGTCAAGGTTTAGTTTCGTAAGAACAGAAAACATAAAACATTTATAGATCTAAATCAGCAAAGATTTTCTTAAAACGAGAAACAAATATGAAGATCTAGTGATATGTGACATGCAAAGTGTAGATCTAAGATTTCTATGATAAAGAAATACAGATCTCACCAAACATGTCTAAGTTGGTAACAAGATCACAGATCAAGAGGTTACAGCTACAAACGATCAAACCAGTAACACCAATCTCTATCAAACACTCAAGGTTGTGTTTGGGGTTTTGAATGTACGAAGGTTTGAATATGGTTTGAAGTTGTTTAGGGTTAGGGTTAGGGTTTCTCTAACACAATTTCCCTTTCTCTCTCTTCTCTCTTTTCTTTTCTCTCTTCTCTCTCACTTCTCTCTTCTCTCTTTTTTTCTTCTCAATTTGGACGACTGCCAAAAGTTCCTAAAGGTTAAGAATAAGAGGGTTTATATAGGAGCCAAGGAAGGTTCTGGATTGCTGATCGAAATCAACGGTTGAGATTCAGTCTTCCTTATATTGACTTGATCCAAGGGAGGTAAAACAGTGGTGGTTAAAATGAAGGTGATTGGTCCAAAGTGATAGCACATGGATAAACTATAAACACATGCATGCCATAGATAACGTTTGATCTAACGATCCACAATACACCAGGCAGTTATCTCACAAAACAAACACAAAATGAGATAACCGGAACATGACAAGTGTTGGCATTCCATTGGCTGGCAAACGCGCGTCCTAAAATAATTACAGGCAACACCCTGAAGTCTCTGGCTCATTGATATTCTACCCAATCAAACATTCTAATGAAACACTGATTTTTCATAATAGCATTTTAACCCCACAAAGTTTATAAACACACTTTTATAAAAGAAAACATTATTTTAAAAATTCCCAAAAATTATTAAAACAACATTTTAAGGGGAATTTAACACACAATCAATTATGAGCAATATATATACATGTATGTACTTCTAATGTGTGTAGTGTGATTCAATTTATACCTTGTTTGGATCATTGAAGAGGATTAGAGAGTGAATAGTTCTGAGGTTCTTTGGATTCTAGGTTAGACAACAAATTTTGTCACTATTTCCAAATTTGATGAACACTTATACAATATAGACTTAAGTAAGTCAAAGGTATAAGGTGCTTCACCCGCCCCCCGCAGCACATTTTCAAGGCTAAGTGTGACTATTTTTGAATTCATGTCCTATCCTTAAATTGGGGGTGACTAGGCTACACACATGATTGTTACGCATTGCTCCGGACGGACATGAGTTGTTCGTTCCACTCGTGGTGCCATTTGGGGGCCTCTAGGGGTGCATGCTCCCCTGGGACATGTTTTCAAGCCTAAGTGTGCCCGTTTTAAAATTCGTGTTTCGGTCCTAACCTCAGACTGGGAGTCCCTCGGCTATGCAGCTAGTTGATACGTGTTATACTGGACATGTACAAGTTGTTACTACCACTCGTGGTGCCGTTTGGGTGCCGCTGGGGTTACCTGCCCGCGCGGCACATTTTCAAGCCTAAGTGTGCCTATTTTTGAATTCGTGTTCTATTCTCAAATTGGGTGTCCCATAGCTACGCGACTGGTTGCTACATATTAAGTTGGGCATGCATGAGGTGTTCCTTCCACTCACGGTGCCATTTATGTGCCGCTCGGAGTGGCTCACCCCCACCCCGCGACACGTTTTCAAGCCTAAGTGTGCCCGTTTTTCAAATTTTATCCTGTCCTCAAACCGAGAGTCCCATGACTACACGACCGACTGATAAGTGTTACATTGGACGCACACGAGGTGTTTATGTCACTCACAGTTCCGTTTGGGTACTGCTAGGGGTGCCCACCCCAGCGACACTTTTTCTAGCCTAAGTGTTCCTGCTTTTGAATTAGTGTCCTATCCTCAAATCGGGACTCTTGCGCCTATGCGACCAGTTGCTACATGTTATGTTGTATGCACACAAGGTGTTCGTCCCACTCGCGGTGCTATTTAGGTGCCACTGGGGGTGCCCTCCCCCTATAGCTCGTTTTCAAGCCTAAGTGTGCCTGTTTTTGAATTCGTGTCCTATCCTCAAATTGGGATTCATGCGGATGCGTAACCAATTGCTATATTCTACGTTGAATGTGAACGAGGTGTTCATGCCACTCGTGGTGCCAATTGCATGCCGCTAGGGGTGCGCACCCCCCACGACACATTTTCAAGCCTAAGTGCGCTTATTTTTGAATTAGTATCCTATCCTCAAACTTAGAGTCTCATGGTTATGCGATTATGTCATACGTGCACGAGGTGTTTGTGAAACACTCGGTCCCCCCCCCCCCCCCCCCCCCCCCGCGACACATTTTCAAGCCTAAATGTGTCTTTTTTCGAATTCATGTTGTATCCTCAAATTAGGAGTCTCGCAGCTACGTGATCGATTACTGCGTATTACGTTAGATACACATGAGGTGTTCGTTACACTCGCAGTGTCCTTTGTGTGCTACTGGGGGTGATCGCCCACTCCCCGCGGCATATTTCAAGCCTAAATGTGCCCATTTTTTTAATTGGTTTTTAGTACCTATCCATAAAGAGACAGTCCCGTGATTGTGTTAATGATTGCTACGTTATAAATTGGACCCACACAAGGAGTTCATGCCACTCATGGTGCCATTTGGGTTATCCTGGGGGTGCCCGCCTCCCGCGGAACATTTTAAAGCCTAAGCCTGCCTGTTTTTGAATTATTTTCCTATCCTGAAATCGGGAGTCCCGTGACTATGAGATCAGTTGATCGTATTATGTTGGACACACATGAGGTGTTTGTGCCACTTGCGAAACCGTTTGGGTGACACTGGGGGTGCCCCACCCAACACATTTTCAAGCCTAGGTGTGCCTATTTTCAAATTCTTGTTTAGGTCCAATCCTTAAATCGTGAGTACCACAATTGTGCGAACAGTTGCCTAGTGTTACATTACAGTTGCACGAGGTGTTTGTGCCACTCGCAGTGACATTTGGGTTCCCCTTGTGGTTTCCGCCCCCCGCGGAATGTTTTCAAGCCTAAGTGTGTCTGTTTTCAAATTCGTGTCCTATCCTCGAATCGCGAGTCCCGCGGTTGCATAACCAGTTATTATGTATTACGTTGGACACACAGGACATGTTCGTGCCACTCACGGTGCCGTTTGGGTCCCACTGGGGGTGCTCGCCCCCTGCTGGACATTTTTAAACTAATATGTGCCTAATTTTGAATTCATGTTGTATCCACAAACTGGGAGTCCTGTGGCTATGCAGTCAGTTGTTACATCCTATATTGGATGCGCACGAGGTGTTCATGCCAATCACAATGCTATTTGGATGCCGCTGTGAGTCCCCCCTCCCCCGATGACACGTTTTCAAGACTAAGTGTGCCTGTTTTTGAATTCGGATCCTATCCTCAAACTGGGAGTTCAACGGCTGCGTGATCGGTTGCTATATGTTAACTTTGACTCAAACAAGGTGTTCATACCACTCGCGATGCTGTTGGGGGTGCTTCCCCCCCGCGACCTGTTTTCACTCCTAAGTGTGCCTGATTTAAAATTCGTGTTTGGATCATATCCTCAAATCGAGAGTCCCTTGGCAATGCACCGGGGGGGGTAGATATGTGTTACATTGGATGCGCACAAGGTGTTCTTGAAACACGCGGTGCCATTTACACGCGGTGCCATTTAAGATCCATCAGGCGTGTCCGCCCCCCGACACGTTTTTAAGCCAAAGTGTGCTTGTTTTTTAATTCGTGTCATATTCTCAAAATGAACGTCCATTGGTTGTGCGGCCGATTGCTACATGTTATGTTGGACAAAAATGTGGTGTTCGTTCCACTCGTAGTTCTATTTGGATGCCGCAAGGGTGCCCGCCAACCTGCCGGACATTTTCAATTCTAAATGTGTCTGTTTTTTTAATTTGTGTCCAATCCTCAAATCAGGAGTCCTATGTCTGCGCGACCAGTTACTACGTATTATGTTTCATGCGCATGAGGTTTCGTATAACTCGCGGTGCCATATGTGTGATGCTGGGGGTGCTCGTCCCTGACATATTTTCAAGCCAAAGTGTGCCTATTTTCAAATTTGCGTCCTATACTCAAAGTGGGAGTCCCGTGATTATGTGATTGGTTGTTACGTGCTATGTTGAATGCACATGAGGTGTTCCTGTTACTCGTGGTGCCATTTGGATGTCGTCGGGGGTGCCCGCCCCTCGCCACACGTTTTTAAGCCTAAGTGTGCCTGTTTTGGAATTTGTGTCCTATCCTCAAATCAAGAGTCCCACGACTGGTTGCTATATGTTAGGTTAGATACGCATGAGGTGTTCATTCCACTCATGGTGACGAATGGATGCAGGTGGGGGTGACCACTCCCCCGCGGAACGTTTTCAAGCCTAAGTGTGCTTATTTTGAATTCGTGTCCTATCCGCAAATCAGGTGTCACGCGATTACACAATCACTTTGTACACATTACGTTGCATGCTTATAAGGTGTTCGTGTCGCTCGCAGTGACATTTGGGTGACACTGGGTGTGCTTGCCCCCTCGCAGCATGTTTTCAAGCCAAAACGTGCCTATTTTTGAATTTGTATCCTATCCTCCAACCGTTAGTCCTGCGGCGGCATGGTTGGTTGCCACGTGTTATGTTGGACATGCAAGAGGTGTTCGTGCAACTCGCAGTGTCATTGGGTTCCACTAGGGTTTCCCTCCACCCCGCGGCACATTTTCAAGCCTAAGTGTGTCTATTTTCAAATTCGTGTCCTATCCTAAAATTGAGAGTCTAGAAGCTATGCGACCGGTTTCTACGTGTTATGTTGGACACACATGAGGTTTTCATACCACTCGAGGTTCCATTTGGGTGTCGTTGGGGTCCCCCCGGCACGTTTCCAGGCCAAAGTATGCTTACTTTCGAATTCATGTTTGGGTCCTATACTCAAACCAGGAGTCCTATCAGTGTGGGATCGGTTGTTGTGTGTTATGTTGGATGTACATGGGGTGTTCGTGCCACTTGCGGTGCCGTTTAGGTGAGGCCGGGGGTGTTCTCCCCCGCGACACATTTTCAAGCCTAAGCGTGCTTATTTTCGAATTCGTGTTCTATCCTCAAATCGTGAGTCATTTGACTGCGTGACCGATTGTTACATGTTATGTTGGACGTGAACGAGGTGTTCATACAACTCTCGGTGCTGTTTGGGTGCTGCCAAGGGGACTTGTCCCCCTCCACGGCACGTTTTCAAGCATAAGTGTGCCTTTTTTTAAATTTGTGTCCTATCCTCAAACTGGGAGTTTTGTGGCTACGCGAACGATTGTTATGTGCTACGTTAGACGCGCATGACGTGTTCATGTTGCGTACTATGCCGTTTGGTTGCGTCTGGGGGTTCCTCCCACGGCACGTTCGTACCCGTCCGGTTGCTATGTCCTAGTCTGGATGCGCATGAGGTGTTATTGCCACTCATGGTGCCGTTTGGGTGTCGTTGGGGGCGCCTGACCTCCCACAACACATTTTTAAGCCTAAGTGTGCCAATTTTTGAATTCATGTCCTATCCTCAAATCTGGAGTCCTTCGACTATGTGGTCGGTTGCTACATGTTACATTTGATGCACACGAGGTGTTCATACCACTCGTAGAGCCATTTGGGTGCTGCTGGGGGTGCCTGCCCCTGGTACATTTTCAAGCCTAAGTGTGTCTTTTTTCGAATTTGTGTTGGGTCCTTTACTCAAAGAGAGAGTCCCTCGGCTGCGTGACCAATTGCTACGTATTATGTTGGTCCTGCATGAGTTATTCGTTCCACTCGTAGTGTAATTTGGGTGCCCTTGGGGGTGCCCGCCCCTGGGGAATGTTTTTAACCCAAAGTGTGCCTATTTTTGAATTCGTAACCTATCCTTAAATTAGGAGTCCCTCGGCTATGTGGACAGTTTCTCGTGTTACATTGGACACATGTGATGTTTTTACGCCACTCACGATGCCGTTAGGGTGCTACAGGGGGTGCTGGCCCCTGCGACACATTTTCAAGCCTATGTGTGCCTATTTTCGAATACGTGTTTGGGTACAATCATCAAACCAAGAGTCACATGGTTACGTTGGAGATCCACGAGGTGTTCATGTCACTCACAGTGCCATTTTTTACCCCTGGGGGTGCCCTCCCCCCACGGAATATTTTCAAGTCTAAGTGTGCATGTCTTTGAATTTGTGTCCTATCCTTAAATATAGAGTCCCGCGGATACGCAAATAATTGTTACGTGTAACATTGAACGCGCACGAGGTGTTCAAGCCACTCACGATACTGTTTGGGTCCCATTGGGGTGCCCGCCCCCGCGACATGTTATCAAACCTAAGTGTGCCTATTTTTGAATTCGTGTCATATCCTCAAATCGGGAGTCCTGTGGCTATGTGGTCGATTGCTACATGTTATGTTTGATTCACACGAGGTGATCGTATAACTCACGGTGCCGTTGGGATTGCCCGCCCCCGCGGTATGTTTTCAAGCCTAAGTGTTTATGTTTTTCGAATTCGTGTCCTATCCTCAAACTAGGACCCCCCCACCCCGACTATGTGACCGGTTGATATGTATTACGTTGAATGCACATGACGTGTTCCTGCCACTCGCGGTGCCATTTGTGTGTTGATGGGTGTGCCCGCCCCCCACGGCATGTGTTCAAACCTAAGTGTGCCTATTTTTGAATTCGTGTCCTATCCTCAAACTAGGAGTCCTGCGGTTGTGTAGCCAGTTATTAAGTGTTACGTTAGATGCTCCCAAATTGTTCATGAAACTCTATGTGTGGTTTAGGTGACGCTGAGGTTTCCCCTCCCCCCGCAACACGTTTTGAAGCCTTAGTGTCCCTATATTTGAATTCATGTTCTATCCTGAAACCTAGGATCCCGTGATGGTGCAGACGGTTGCTACATATTACGTTGGATGCGCATAAGGTGTTCATGCCACTCACGGTGCCATTTGGGTGCCGCTGGGAGTGCCCGCACCCCCACAACACAATTTCGAGCCTAAGTGTGCCTGTTTTCAAATTTGTGTCTGGGTCCTATCCTGAAATTGAGAGTCTCGCGGTTGTACGGTTGGTTTATACATGTTATGGTGGAGACACATGAGGTGTTTGTGACACTCGCAGTGCCATTTATGTGCCGCTAGCGATGCCCCCCTTGCGGCACGTTTTCAAGCCTAAGTGTGCATATTTTTGAACTCGTGTCATATCCTAAAACTGAGAGTCCTACAGCTGCTCGGCTGATTTCTAAGCATTATGTTGGACTGCACGAGCTGCTCATGCCACTCGTGGTGACATTTGGGTGCCTTCCCCCTCGCGGTATGTTTTTAGGCCTAAGTGTTTGTTTTTGAATTCATGTCTATCCTCAAGCCGAAAGTCTCACGGATGTGCAATCGATTTCTACGTGTTATGTTTGATGTGAATGAGGTGTTAGTGTAAATATTGGTCTCGTTTGGGTACCTATGGGGGTTCCTGGCTCATCCCCCATGACACATTTTCAAGCCTAAGTGTGCCTGTTTTTGAATTCGTGTTCGGGTCCTATCCTCAAACCGGGAGTCCTGCGGCTATGCGGTCAATTGCTACCGGTTACGTTGGACGTGCATGAGGTGTTCGTGCCACTCGTGATGACATTTGGTTGCCACTGGGGGTGTCCGCCACCGTGGCATGTTTTCAAGCCTAAGTGTGCCTGTTTTTGAATTCGTGTTTTATCATCAAACTAGGATTCTGGCGGTTGCACAACTGGTTACTACATGTTACGATGGACAGGCACGAGGTGTTCGTTCTACTGGCAGTGCCATTTCTGTGCCACAAAGGGTGCCTCCCCCCGCGATATGTTCCAAAGCTAAGTGTGCCTATTTTTTAATTCGTGTTTGGATCCTATGCTAAAATCAAGAGTTCTGCAGTTGTGCGGCCAGTTTCTACATGTTACGTTAGACACGCATGAGGTGTTCGTGCAACTCGAGGTGCCATTTGGGAACTATTGGGGGAGCCCTCCCCTTACGGTACGTTTTCAAGCCTGAGTGTGCCTGTTTTAGAATTCGTGTCCAATCCTAAAGTCGGGAGTCCCACGACTATGCATCCAATTGCTACGTGTTACGTTGGATGCGTACATGGTGTTCATACCACTTGCGGTGCCATTTGGGTGTTGTTGAGGGTGCCCACCTCAGCACGTTTTCATGCATGTGTGCCTATTTTTGAATTTGTGTTTGGGTCCTATCCTCAAATCGGGAGTCCCATGGCTGTGTGGTCAGTTGCCACATGTTACATTGGATGCAAACGAAGTGTACGTACCACTCACTGTGTCGTTTGGGTGCCGTTGGGGGTGCCCTCCCCCGAGTCTGGCGGCTAAGCGATCAATTAATACGTGTATGTTTGATATACATGAGTTTTTCATTCCCCTCGCGATGATGTTTGGGTGCCACTAGGGGTGCCCGTCTGACCCTTGTCCCGCGACATGTTTTCAAGCCAGAATATGCCTGTTTTTAAATTTGTGTCCAATACTCAAATCGGGAGTCCTCTGACTATGTGGCCAGTTTATAGGTGTTACGTTGGATTCGCACGAGGTGTTCATGCCACTTGTGGTTCCGTTTGGATCCCACTGGGGTGCCCACCCCCTTGCAGCATATTTTTAAGCCTAAGTATGTATGTTTTCTAATTCGTGTCCTATCCTCAAATTGAGAGTCCTGCGGCTACACGAATGGTTGCTACATGTTATGATGAACTCGTACGAAGTGTCTATTCCACTAGGGTTGGCATTTGGGTATTGCTGGGGGTCCCCTCCCCCCTCATGGAACGTTTTCAAGCTTAAGTCTGCCTATTTTTGAATTCGTGTTTGGTTCCTATCCTCAAAATGGGAGTTCTGCAACTGCATGGAAGGTTGGTACGAGTTATGTTGGATATGCACGTAGTGTTCATTCCACTTGCATTACCGTTTGGGTGCTGCTGGGGGTGTCTGCCTCCCCGCGGCATGTTTTCACGCCTAGGTGTGCCTATTTTTGAATTCTTGTCCTATCCTCAAACTTGAAGTCCCGTGGAGGCCTTATGGATTGCTATGTGTTACGTTGGACATGCACGAGGTGTTCGTGCAACTCGAGGTTCCATTTGGGTGACACTGGGGGAGCCCACCCCTGCGGCACATTTTTAAGCCTGAGTGTGTCTATTTTTGAATTCATGTCATATCCTAAGTTTGGGAGTCCTGCGGTTGTGCGACTGATTTCTACGTGTTACATTGGATAGGAACATGTTGTCCGTATAAATTGCGGTGCCCTCTCCCCAGCATGTTTCATGCATGTGTACCTATTTTCAAATTCGGTTTTGGAACCTATCCTCAAATCGGGAGTCCTAGGGCATTAGACTAGTTGTTACATGTTACACGACATTTTTCCAAACGTAAGTGTGCCTATTTTTGAATTCGTGGCATATCCTCAAATTGAGAGTCCCGCCACCATGTGCCTAGTTGCTATGTGTTACGCTGGATGGACACGAGGTGTTCGTGCCACTCACAGTGCCATTTGGGTGCCACCGGGGGTACCCGCCCCCTGTAGAACATTTTTAAGCCTAAGTGTGCCTATTTTTGAATTCGTGTTTGGGTCCTATCATTAAGTCGGGAGTCCCACAGTAGAGAGTCTGATTGTTCCGAGTTATATTGGACGTGCACGACGTGTTTGTGCCACTCAAGATGCCGTTTGGGTGCCGATGGGGTGTACCCGGTACCCACGCGGTACATTTTCAAGCCTAAGTGTGCATATTTTTGAATTCATGTCCTATCCTAAAATTGGTAGTCCCGAGTGCACGATCGGTAGCTATGTGTTACGGTCGACACACAAAAGGTGTTCGTGCGACTCGTGGTGTCGTTTGGGTCATGTAGGGGGACCCCCGCAGCACAATTTCAAGCCTAATCTTTTTTGGGTCATATCCTCAAATCTGGAGTTCTGTGGTTCCGTGACCAGTTACTACGTGTTACGTTGGATACACACGTGGTGTTCATGCCACTCACGGTCCCGTTTGGGTGCCGCTGGGGGGGGGGGGACCAGCACGTTTTCAATCCTAAGTTTGCTCATTTTCAAATTCGTATCATGTCCTAAAACTGGGACTCTCGCATCTATGTCACCATTTTCTATGTGTTATGTTGGACGCACACGAGGTGTTCGTGCCACTCACAGTTTCATTGAGTGCCACTGGGGGTGCCCCCCCCGACGACATATTTTCAAGCCTAACTGTGCCTATTTTTGAATTCGTATTTGGGTCCTATCCTCAAATTGAGAGCCCTGCGATTGCGTAGCTAGTTTTTACATGTTACGTTGGACATGAACGAGGTGTTCGTGCCACTCGCAGTGTCATATTTATGCCATTGGGGGGTGCCCCCGACATGTTTTCAAGCCTAAGTGTGTTGGTTTTCGAAGTTGTGTCATATCCTCAAACCGAGACTCCTATGGCTGCACAGTTGATTGCTATGTCTTACATTTGACTCTCACGAGGTTTTCATGCTACTCACTGTGCCATTTGGGTGCCTCTTGGGGTGCCATCCCTCCCGCAACTCATTCTTAAACAAAAGTGTGCCTATTTTCGAATTCATGTCCTATCCTCAAATTGGGTGTTCCATGGCTGCGCGGCTGGTTGCAACGTGTTACGTTGTAAGAACTCGAGGTGTTCATGCCATTCGTAGTGCCGATTGGGTGCCTCTTGGGGTGCCTACACTGCCACGACACTTTTTCATGCCTAAGTGTGCCTATTTTTTAATTCGTGTCCTATCCTCAAATCGAGAGTCTCGTGGTTGTGCGACCGGTTGCTATAATTTATGCTTGATGCGCACAAGGTTTTCTTTCCACTGGTGTTGCCATTTGGGTGCGTTGGGGGTGCCCGCCTCCCCCCGACACGTTTTTAAGCCTAAGTATGAATTTTTTTGAATTCTTGTCTTAGACTCAAATAGGGAATCCTACGACCACGTGACTGCTTCCTAGGTGTTATGTTGGACGTGCACGAAGTGTTCATGCCACTTGCAGTGTTGTTGGGTGTCGTTGGGGATGCCTGCCCCACTCTGGGATGTTTTCAAGCAAAAGTGCGACAATTTTTGAATTCCTGTTTGGGCCCTATCCTCAAACTCGAAGTCCCACGACTGTGCAAGCAGTTGCTACATGTTATATTGTACACGCCTGGAGTGTTTGTGCACTCGCGGTGCCATTTGGGCGCCGCTAGGATTGTCCACCCTCCCGCGGCACATTTTCAAGCCTAAGTTAGCTGGTTTTCAAATTCATGTCCTATCTTCAAATTGGGGTCCCGTAGTAGCGCATATGACTACTGCATGCTACATTGAATGCAAAGGAGATGTTCGTGCCACTCACGGTTCCCCCTAACACCTTTTCAAGCTTAAGTGTGCTTGTTTTCGAATACATAATTGGGTCTTATCCTCAAACCGAGAGTCCTGCGGCTGTGTGGTCGGTTGTTACGTGTTATGTTGGACATGCACAAGGTGTTTGTGCCACTCACAGTGCTGTTTGGGTGTTGTTGGGGGTGACTGCTCCCGGCACATTTTCAAGCCTAAGTGTGCCTATTTTTTAATTAGTGTCCTATCCTTAAATTAGGAGACCCACGATGGAGCAGATGATTGCTAAATGTTACGTTTTACGCGCACGAGTTGTTTATGCCATTTATGATGCCGTTTTGGTGCCGCTGGGGGTGCCCATCCCCCACGACACATTTTGAAGCCTAAGTTTCCTTTTTTTTGAATTTGTGTTTGGGTCCTTTCCTCAAACCGAGAGTCCTATTGCTGCGCGTCCTGTTGCTACGTGTTAAGTGGGACTTGTACGAGGTGTTCATGTCACTCGCAGTGTCATTTGGGTTCCACTGAGGGTGCCCGCCCCCCGCGACACATTTTGAAGCCTAAGTATGCCTGTTTTCAAATTCACGTTTGGTACCTATCCTCAAACCAAGAGTCCTGCGACTGCATGGACGGTTACTACATGTTCTGTTAGACTCACACGAGGTGCCTCTTGGGTGCCACTAGGGGTGCCCGCTCCCGGCACGTTTTCAAGCGTAAGTGTGACTACTTTTGAATTTGTGTCCTATCCTCAAACCCAGAGTCCCATAACTTTTTGGATGTGCATAAGGTGTTTGTGCCACTCGTGGTGACGTTTGGGTGCCGCAGGGGGGTGCCGCCCCCCGCGGAATGTTTTCAAGCCCAAGTATGCCAGTTTTTAAATTCATATTTGGGACATATCCTTATACCTGGAGTCCCGCAACTGCGTGTCCAATTGTTACGTGTTACGTTGGATGAGAACGAGGTGTTTGGGTCACTCGCAATGTCGTTTGGGTGCCGCTGGGGGTGCCCAACTCCACGACACATTTTCAAGCATGCGTCGCTGTTTTTGAATTCGTGTACTATCCTCAAACTGGGAGTCCCGTGTCTGCACGGACCATTACTACGTGTTATGTGGGATGCGCAAGAGGTGTTCGTACCATTTGTTGTGCGTTTTGGGTTCCGCAAGGAATGTCCGCCTCCCCTCGCAACACATTTTTAGGCCTAAGTGTTCCTATTTTTGAATTCATTTCCTATTCTTAAACCAGCTGTCCAATGACTACACGACTGATTGCTACGAGTTATGTTGGAGGTGAACGAGGTGTTCATTCCACTCGCAGTGTCGTTTGGGTCCCATAGGTTTCCCTCCCCCGCAACACGTTTTCAAGCCTACGTGTGCCAATTATTTAATTCAGGTCCTATCCTCAAACCAGGAGCACCGCGATTGCGCGAGGAGTTACTTCGTGTTATGTTGGATGCGCATGAGGTATTAGTGCCGCTCGTGGTATCATTTGGATTCCGCTGGGGGTGTCCCCCTCCCCACGTGGCACGTTTTCAAGCCCAAGTGTGCCTGTTTTTTATTTCGTGTCCTATATCAAATCGAGAGTCCCACGGATACGTCGGTGGTTTCTATGTGTTACTTCGGACACGAACGAGGTGTTCGTGCCACTCGTGGTGCCTTTTGGGTGCCATTGGGGGTTCTCCCACCTTGACACGTTTTTAAGACTAAGTGTGACTACTTTTTTTTAATTCATTTCATGTCCTCAAACTTGGAATCCCTCCACTACGCGTCCGATCACTACATTTTATGTTAGACACGCACAACTTGTTTGTACCACTCGCGGTGCCTCTTGGGAAGCCCCCTCCCATTGCACGTTTTCAAGCTTGTGTGCCTGTTTTCAAATTTATATTTGGGTCCTATCCTCGAATCAGGAGTCCCGAGGTGATGCGTTCGGTTGCTACATGTTACGATGGATGTGCATGAGATGTTCTTGCTAATCGCGGTGCCATTTGAGTGCCACTGGGGGTGTTTGCCCACTCTCGCGACACGTTTTGAAGCCTAAGTGTGCCTGTTTCTGAGTTCATGTCCTATCCGCTAACTGGGAGTCCCGTGGGTGTACGATCGGTTTGCTACGTGTTATGTTGGATGCACACAAGGTGATTGTGCCACTCGCGGTGATGTTTGGATTCCGCTGAGAGTTCTCGCGCCCTTGCGACACGTTTTCGAGACTAAATGCGCCCATTTTGAAATTTGTGTTTGGGTCCAATCCTCAAACATGGGATTCGCGTGGGTGTGCGATTGGTTTGTACATGTTACATTGGATGGACAGTAGGTATTCGTGTCACTCGTGGAGCTGTTTAAGTTCCACTGGGGGTGCACGACCCCTGCGGAAGGTATTCAAGCCTAAGTGTGCCTATATTCAAATTTATGTCCCATCCTAAAACTGGGCATCCCACGATGATAAACTCTTTATAAACTCTTTCACGTAAGCATGTCTGACATTTAGGAACTCCATAAAATAGCACTCAAGTGAAGATATTCCTAGGATGGTAGGTCCATAGATGACAAATCACATCCTATTTAATACCTCCACAACTCTAAGAGTCTAAATAGTGTTGTTGCCAAAATATCATGCTTGGCTCATTTAATGCAATATCTTTGCCATTAAATGCACAAGATTATTAACATCAAGAGGGGTCAAATGCATTTATTACAGTAAGGTCACTCAAATGATCTGTCTCTCCTATAAAATACCTCCAAAGTTATACTATTTGGGGGATCGCATTTTTCTAGCCTAGAATTGCTGCAAAAATGATAAGCACCAGAAACTGCACATTTTATACCCCGAATAAACGTACTTTAGTTGCTAATTCTCGGCCATATGGGTCTTATGCGCTTCAATATTCATTGTGTAGGCTTAATTGCAGTTGCAGTGTTAAAAGTTATATTTCAAGGCCATTTGCATTAAAATGGAGCTAATTCCCTCCCCTGTAACCTTACCCGACCCTAAACCTAGCCTAAACCTACCCCAAACCATGTGTGTATTTTGCTTGTCCCTTTTTATTATTTTTTAGTTTGAGTCATTTTTATTTTTAGGATTTATTTTAGATTTATTTAGTATTTTCTAGGTTTTATTTTCTATTTTTCTATTTTATTTTTAGTCGTATAATTTTATTTTATTTTGTTTTTTATTAGCTTTTAGTTTAGTCTTATTTTATTAGGATTAGTTTTAGTAGTTTATTTTTAGTTTATTAGATTTTATATTTTAGGACTTTTATTTTCATATTTTATTAGATTTTTCATCTTTTATTTCTTTTGTTTTATTATTTAAGTTTTTTATAGATTAGGATTTTATTTTAATAGGTTTTAATATTTTGATTTATATATTTTTTAGTTAGTTAGATTTTGTTTGATTATTTTTATTTTTACGTAGTTAGTGTTATTTTAAGGGTCATAAGTTAAACACACACAAACACCATAACCACCACACACCTTACCTACACCATATCTCCTCATTCACCCTCACCCTAATTCCCTACACCTCACTACACCATATCCCATCCCCTTCTTCTTCAACCTCAAACCCCCCACATTCTCTCTACTCTCTATCCACCATTAACCCAACAAAAACCACCACCATCCCATCATCCTCAAACCTCACCACCACCATAGAAAGCCAAAATCGGACCTGCTACCCCCCGCCAAAAATACCCGCAAACCCCGAAACAGTAACCCGACGCCGGCGTTCATCGCCTGGCGCCTGTCCAACCTCGCTCAACCTGTGCCCTCAACCACCGGCGGACAACCAAACTCCATACCCGCGCAGGCGAAACCCGATCGCAACACCTATCGACCCTCTTCCGACCCCTGTCAAAGCCGGCGACCTCAAGCCTGGACCCCCTACTCCGATCCCATCGGCGTTCCCCTCCAAGCCAACCCGAAACTGCGATCCCTCCTCCGGTCGGACCTCAACCCGACCTCTAAAACCCGTCTTCTCTTCTACCCATTGATCCGACCGTTATCAATACCCCCAAACCCATTTCACCATTTCAAGACCCATGTCATTTCCAAGCCCCTTGCACGATTTTACCACCTGCCAATTCCCAAACCAAATAACAAAACCCTTTTACACCACATGTGTTTAAAACCCTTTTAAACTCTTTTACCCAAAATACCCCCAACTACCTATTTTAACCCAACTTCCCATTATACCCTTTTAACAAATCAGATTTTTATTCCTTCTACCACTTATCCTCACACCTCACAATTTCCATGCACACTCAAGTCCATTCCCAAAATACCCCTAGCTCCATGCCTATTATAAAATGAAGATGAAGACCCCATTTGAAAGGGGATTGTTTAGAAGGAGAGCTTTTTAGATAGGAATTTTTAGAGGGTGAATTGTAGAGAGATAAACACCATTTTGTCAATAGTTTTTGTTTTTATTTTTTTTAGAGATTTGGTGAGATTTAATTGTGAGTAGTTGAATTTTATGGAATATGATAGAGTTCAAATTGTCAATTTCAAGGAGATTTGTTAAGATTTGTTCTAGTTCTCTACTCTTTTATTATACATGCATTTGATTATTTGTTCATCATGTTTAATATCATGTTAGTCTAAATCCCCTTTCAAGGGGTGGGGGAAATCCTTATTTGATGTTATTTTAGTTTAATTCGTTTGATTACTTGAAAATTCCCTTTGAATGTTATTTTTGATCCCTCACCATTAAATTTACGCCTCGAGAGAGGGTAAATGATTTTCGAGAAAAAATCGAAATTCTAGTTATAATACCCATTTTAGATTCGAACTAGAGATAGGGGTTTCTTAAGTGGGGTATTATAACTTGAATTTCAACTCTAAATTTATTTTCTAAGCTTGACATAAATTTTAATTGATCGATCCTAGTGGATGATTAATTAAAAGGAGTGTGGATCTATTTTCTAGAGTTGTGGGGTGTTAAACTTAATTTTATAAAATGGTACTATTAAAAATTACATTTGCAACGAGAGTTAATTTGTAATTTTGATATTAATTTGGGAGAATTCAATTAATTAAATTAATTAGTTAGAATAGCTAAAATTTGTGGTGTAATCCCATTCCTTGATTATTCTCACAATTATTTATCTCACTTTATCTCTTATTTTAGTTTAGACTTTATTTTTCATTTTAGTAATTTTCTAGTTAGTTATTATCATATCATATTTAGTTTAGTTTAGTTTAAATCATCACCTCATCCTATTGTTTTAATATTGAAAAAGCTAAAAAAGTTAGAAAAAGTGAAAAAGCACAAAAATAAAATAAAAAGTGAAATACTCCCATACAAGAGAGTTTATCGTGAGAGAATTTATTGAGAGACCAACCCCATTTATTACGTTTGTGTTTAAGATTACTTCCTTTCCTTTAGTGCCTTAAAGGTGCTTATGCCCACTCCCTCCGACCAGGTCAACTATGGGATCTCCCTCATTTATTGTTTTACTATGACATTTATGTTGAAAGAATATATTTAAAACATGAGTTTTGTATATTGAATGTGCCGACTTCAGACTTGCATTTATTGTTGTAATTGATTGTTCTAAGGTCATAATTACATCTTGATAAGGGGTTACGCCTCCCTTGACATTAATATCATTTCAAGAACGTCCCTCCTACATTTGGCGACTCTGCTGGGGAGGTATTCTATTTTGAGATATGGCTAATGACGACGTGGCAAGGAACATTGACTTCGATGATATACATCATGAGGAGGAGGATAATCTCACTAACTTGTGGGACAGAGAGCGAGTAGGATGAACGGATACTACTGTGCCCACTGTTAGTGGGACGACCGATGTAGGTTCTACGCAGATGGCAGGGATAATGATCATGTTCGTTCAATTCATCAAGACTCTAGTAGCCCAGATAGAGTTAGAGGCTGCAGTAGGGAACAGTTCATTCGCAAACCCACCTATGACTTTACAAGCTCCATTTATCTCAGGGGAAGTGTCTCACGCAATTACCAATAATATGGCCATCTAACACCACCTTTGAAAACTCCCATCGCTGTAGGGGAGGAACACATAGCACTACTGTGCCAACATTATCCCCGGTTGTGTATCCAGGAAATATACCACCGATCATGCCACCAACAGTAAACCCAGTTACGACGATCCCTGTGCAGCACAACTCAACTTCACCTACAATGGATGAGATGAAAAAAGAGATTTTGAAAATGATGGTGGCCTCTAAGGTGGGAAGAGAACCTTATTTGGTATACGATGATTTTCGTACTTCGTACCCAGAGGAATACAATAACACCCTACCCAATAGGGTATATTCCCTCCATCTTTGAGAAGTATACAAGAAAAAGGGGGAATCCCAAAGAGCACATTAAAAGGTATGTGAAGAACCTTGGGGCCCACTATAATAACAAGAAGTTGAGGTTGAGAGAATTTTCTAAGTCTCTAACTAAGAAAGCTTACACGTGGTACTCCCATCTAGCTCCAGAAAATGTGACCACGTGGGAGGATCTTTATGTCCAGTTCGCACATAAATTCTTCTTGGATGAAGATGAATTTACTCTTACACAACTAGCTTGATAGAAACATAAGCCCGACGAGGATGTAGTGACGTGTATCATGGAATTTTACGAACATTCTTTGGACGTGAGAGAAGAGACACGAGAAGCTAAGCTCTTGCAAGTTTTTACAGAAGGCATGTTGTCTGAGTATATATGTCATTTGATAAATGAAACTCGAGAAGGTACGTTTGCTTCATTCCTTAAATCTGCATGGAACATTGCCTTGGTGGTGAAGCCACTACCAACACCCTCGCCAACCTTGCTAAGTTTGTTCTTAAGTCATCAGGTATCTCGGGGAGAGGGATACAACTATGACAATAATGAAGGTGGAAAGCACGAGGGAGGGAATCGTGGCCAAAAGGGAAGGGGAAGAAGAGGAAGTTCGAAAAAGATGACCCCCGGAGTTTCCTTGCTCAGTGGAGCAGGATATTAAAACCTATGATCTCATGATTCGAGATAACATGTGTTGGCCCATAGTGGCCGATACAACATCCATCACTCAAGAAGATATAGAGGGCCTGAAGTTTTATGTGGTACACAACAAGGTGGGATATCCAACGAGCAAGTATTTTTATCTTAGGAAGATAATAGACAGACATGTCAAGATATGAGATATCGAGATGCCGCATGACAACGTCAACAATAATCCTTTGCCAACACAAGGGGAAAACATGGCCAGTGCTTTTGATGAGGAGGCAGAACTGCTGATGGTGAAGAATATATTCCAGGAGGAAGATTTTACAGACTATCTGAAAGAGTATTTATCCCAAATGTCTTGTTTGACGTTGGAAGAGGAAATAGAAGACAAGTGGAGTCCAATCGATGATTTGAGAAGACAACTAGAGTCTTGATCCTTAGAATGAGTGAATGTGATGATATCATATATTGAATCAACTTACAGAGATTTGGAGGTGGTCTACAATCTAGAAGAGGAGAAAGCTGACCCTTGGGTGGAATGTGCTGCAGTAGCAAGGTCGCATAAATTTAGTTAGTTTTTCGACCAAGTCGGACTGCCAAAGGATTCTCGACTAGAGGTTACTCAAGTAATCTTTGAATTCCCAAGAAAAACATGGCCCCAAACTTGCGATGGAAAGGTCCAATGGCCAAGCTAGTAAAGAAATTCCTTTAAGAGGTTACTTTTTCGAAGGCAGATGGGTTGGTTAGGTATCCCCATAACATGCCACATTATGTACTGACAAGCGTGAATGGGTATAGCTTTAATAGTGTATTGATGGATAGGGGAGAATCTATCAACATTATGCATATGGTATCATTCTATGCCCGTAATATCTCTGAGACAAGGATTGTGCAAAATTCATTGTCCATAGCAAGTTGATAAGTTATGTGAATATGGGGATCACAATGGGGAACATCACTTACCATATTAAATTGCACCTCATGGATTATGAGACGTCTTACCAGTTTCTTGTGGGGAGGTTATGGATGCATAACCATGGTTTGGTGCCTTCCACATATCACCAGTGTGCAAAGCACAATGTCAAAGGGAAGGAAGTACTTATTCGAGCAACCAAGAAGCCTTTCGCGAGGGAGGAAACTCACTTGGTGGATGCAGCCTTCTATACAGAGTTAGTTATAGATACTATTATGCTCACTCAGTACACTGGGGGGATTAAGATACCAAGTACTAGGGAAAGGGTACATGCACCTCCTCGCCCGGTAGTGGCTTACGAGGAGCAATAAATGGCGCGCGAGACAGTTAGGCCTCCCAGCCTTTCGAGACATCTTCGTGACTAGATGACGCCATGAATTGATCCAATTGAACATCAAGTCCAGCAAAAAAGTGTGTTCATTAGATTTTTAAAAAGGGAGTTAGAAGAGAATGCACCCAAAATACCTCGCGAGGAGGAAAAACCACGCCAATAAAAAAAAGTGGTTTTGGCCAATGGAAAGATTATTTACAAACTCTGAAGGTGTGATCGGGAAGTTGAAAGCCTGGATGATGAGGCTGACCCGGCCTAAAATTCTTTTTTGTGGACGATTTAGGTCAATGCTTGGTGATTGACAACTACAACATCCAGGAATTTATGAAGGATGTACAAGATGGATAGGCCAAGATCCTAAGTCCAAGAGCTAGAGCAGATAAACTTAGCTGGTGAAAGAGAGGACCTATGACTAATGTTTATCTTAAAAGACCATGAGGACGCTACCAAATGAACGTTGATGGAGCTACTAAGGGAATTCAAGGATGTGTTCGCATGGAAATACACTGAGATACCTGGGGTAGACTAAGAGGTAAGCTACCACAGGTTGAATTTTATACCATCAGCGATACCGATAAAGCAGGCCACTCAATCGTAAAAACCAGAGCTATAATTGAAGATAAAGGAAGAAGTTTAGAGATTATTCGCGGCATGTTTTATTACCCTCATCCAGCACGAAATCTGGTTGTCCATCATTGTTCTTGTAGGGAAGAAGGATAAGAACCAAATCCGAATTTGTTTGGACTTTAAAGACTTGACTCAGGCCTTTCCAAAAGATGAGTTCCCCTTACCTTCCATTGATAGTCTCATAGAAGAACCAACGGGGCACGAGATGTATAGCTTTATGAATGTCTACGTGGGATATAACCAGATTAAAATGGACCAAGAAAACGCTAAGAAGACATCCTTTCGCACCCCATTAGGTAACTTCATGTATATTGTTACGCCTTTTGGTCTAAAGAATGCAAGGGCTACTAACCAAAGGACCATGATGGTCATATTCCATGATCTATTTCACGATATTGTAGAGCTTTAAGTGGATGTTTTGGTGATAAAGTCCAAGGTAGAGTCCACCCACTTAGCAGATTTGAGGAAAGTGTTCCAGAGGTATAGGAAGTACAAGTTAAAGATGAATCCCTTGAAGTGTGCATTCAGAGTAACTAGTGGAAAGTTCCTAGGATTTTTAGTGAACTAAATAAGGGGTTCAAATGGATCTGGACAAGCGAGAAGGTATCCTCAACATGTCAAGACCAAAGAATGCAAAATAGTTGAAGATTTTTCTGGGGAAAGTTTCTTACTTGAGGAGATTCGTTCCTAGGCTGTCCCAAGTCACTCACCCACTGATGGAGCTTCTGCGAGAAAAGTCAAAGTTCATATGGGAGCAATCACACGAGGCAGCATTGGACCACTTGAATAAGTTATTGATATCTCAACAATCGATGGTTCCCCCTCGAGCATGTATTCCTTTACATTTCTACCTCACATCCACTAAAAGATCAATAGGGGCATTGTGAGCTCAAGAGGTGGAGGGCGTGGAAAAACCTGTGTATTATCTAAGACGAATCATACATGGGCCTGAGGCAAGATATACAAGCATTAAGAGACATTATTTAGCTTTAGTGTTTTTGGCTCAAAATCTTAGGCATTACATATTAGCTTTCACGGTTCACATTATTACTGGATGTGACCCTATAAAAAAAATTCAATCTAGAACTTTGTTAATAGGCAGGGCTGATTGATGGTTCTTGATTCCTTCGGAGTATGATCTCAAGTGCGTGATTCCTAGAGCGATCACAAGTCAAGCTTATGCAGATCTATTGTCCATATTCCCTTCGGAAACGTTCGAGCCACCAATTGAGGAGTTTCCTGGAGATGATCTCCAAGCCAACTATCTCGAAGCAAATCTAGAAGAATGGAGCAAGCAGTTTGATGGATTTTTGGCTAAAAATACAGAAGGACAGGAGTAATTTTACGTCATGGGGAAGAAGAAGTTTGATTGTCCTTGAAGCTAGATTTCAAATATTCAAACAACAAAACTAAGTACGAGGCTTTAGTACTGGGGTTGTTAGAGGCTCTAATAAGTAAAAAGAGGAAACCTACAGGGTATACCCCTTTCTCTTTAGTGTTTGGCATCGAAGAAATTCTCCCATAGAATTCGAGGTACCTTCTGCATGCTATAACCTATGAAGTACAATGCTTACCCACAGTCATCAAATACAACTGGAAGCATTGGAAGCACATAAAGATAACGCGAAAAGGCATTTTGAGATGCATAGAAAGCAGTTGTTCATATCTTATGATCAAATGGTAAAGCCAAGAAAATTCCAGGAAGGTGATGTAGTTTTGAAGGCTTGTATAAGGCATATCCGGGGTCTCTCGCTGCCTAAGTTTGAGGAAAATTGGTAAGGATCTTATATTGTATGAAAGGCCAGTGATTCAGGATATTGTGAAATCTCGAACGTTGAGGATGAAGAGACTTTTAAACTTAACAACAAATGAATCAAAATTTATTTTGTTTAAGTCGTTAACTTGTCCTAGCATTTTTTCAGGAGGGTGGGGGGGTTGTAAGTTGTAGGTACAAGTAAGTTGGAAAGAGAGCACATTCACACAACTTGTTAAAATACTTTTTTTTTGCGAATTGTATAAAAAGAATGGGGGGAATTTTGATCGAACCACAAGTCTATTTTTATGTTTTCAAAGACAATTTTCATGAAAGTAAAAGACAATTCAATTTTATGCATTCCAAAGTTCCAAATTTCAATTAAGAAATAAAAGAGGGTCTACTGCCTCGAGATACATGGAAAAATAAAATAGGTAAGTACATTGTTTTATCACTAGCTGTAAATCAAAAGCCGCTTAATAATCACTTTGGTCGTCTAAAACAAACCACAAGCTAGAAGAGTCCAAAATCTGGTGGTGATGATGTGGTAGTAGAGAGGCCAAAGAAACCTCCTCGTTGGACGAGTCTGCCATCTCCTACTGATAACGGTCCATCTTCTATTGAATCTCATCAATCTTCGTATCAACCTTAGACAAAGACTCCTTGACGACAACAACCTGTTCCTCAGCTTTGGAAAGTTCATAATTCAAAGTGGCCATCTTCTTGGCTAAGGCATTCTGCGAATGGGTAGTGGCCTGTATTTTTGCATAATAGGAGGGAAAGTCATCTTTCTTGAAGGACCTGAGCAGATCAATGAGCCATTTTAGGCAAAAACCTCCCCACAAGGATATTGATTTGCTCAATCATTTCCTCAATATTATTGGGATTTAAAAAAGGTAGAGAGGCGTGCAACACATCAGACAATACGGTGGTAAATCCTAACCATTTGCAATCCATCATAACAGGGATGGATTGAATGCAATAAAATGTAAAAGTGGATGGATGAAGTTCTACTAGTCGCTCGATCTGGTCGCTATAAGGTGGAGTTATAATATAGATAAAGTTCAATAAGAATGCCTCACAACCTCAATAGGAGCCAATTCTGGAGGATGGACACTGAAGGCATTGTCAATGGAAGAGGGAAATACAACGTTTGAATCCCTATCATCTTCTTTCAATACTAGAATTGCGCCTTTTTCCCCTCCCTTCACATTTTAGGCTCAGCAAAATTCCAGTGTTGGGCTCAGCAAAATTCCCAATAGATTCTGGAGGAACATTTTCGAGAAGTACTTGCTCAGTAGGGGCAACATCATCCCCCAAAGTCATTTGGTAGTTAACTTCCACTTAAGAGAATCAACAATAAGTCAAATGGGAAGAAAACAAAGTAAGGGCGCAATAAATGTTCTTAAGCCTCAGTTTACTATTATCACTTTTACGGTTGCTCGACTAGGTAAAATGTTGTCACTTTAAAAACCCCAGTTTTACTTAAAGCACCTTTATGGTTGCTCGACTAAGTATGATTGGGCATTCTTAAGCCGCAGTTTACTTAAAGCACCTTTAAGGTTTCTCGACTAGGTAAATTGTTGTCGCTTCAAAAGTTCTAGTTGTACTTGAAGCACCTTTATGGTTACTCGACTAAGTAATATTTGGGATTATTAAGTCGCAATTTACTTAAATCATCTTTATGGTTGCTCGACTAGGTAAACTATTTTTGCTTCAAAAGTCCCAATTTTACTTAAATCTCCTTTATGGTTGCTCGACTAAATAATATTGAGCATTCTTAAGTCGCAGTTTACTTAAAGAACCTTTAAGGTTGCTCAACTAGGTAAATTATTATGGTTTCAAAAGTTCCAGTTTTAATTAAAGCACCTTTATGGTTGATCTATTAAGTAAGATTGGGCATTCTTAAGTCGCAGTTTACTTAAACACCTTTATGGTTGCTCGACCAGGTAAACTGTTGTTTCTTTAAAAGTCCTAGTTTTACTTAAAGAACCTTTATGGATGCTCGACTAAGTAAGACTGGGCATCTCCAAGCCTGAGTTTACCTAAATCACCCACAAGGTTGCTCGACTAAGTATACTACTTGCTACTTAAAAAAATCCAGATTTTACTCACGGGAATAAAGGATGGTTTGACCAAAGAAATTGAGAGTAGGAATACCTCCTTAATAGCCATTGGATCACGAGAAACCTCAGAAACCCCAATAGGGGCAATAACTGTCTTCTCTAATGATTTGGGTTCTTCCCTAACTTGCCCCTCCTTAGGAATTATTGCTTTACCTTCCAATATTGAGGGACCAAACAACCCCACCAGAAATCGGTCAGTGATGGTGGCTTTGGGGGGAACAGTCACAAGATCCCGACAAGTGTTGGTGTTAACCCCTTCGATGGGGGCAAACTGCGAAAGGCATCACAAAATATAAGTGTAACATACACATAAATGAGATACAAAAAGTCCAAGAAATTAGTACACACTTACCACAGTTTAGGACTAGCAGCTGTTGTGGATGCAACTTCAACCACCTTTTTGGCCTGAGACATAACTACCAAAGAAGGAATGTACTCTAAGATAAGGGCATATTTTCTTGAAGTTGAGGGGACGACAAATGAGGGTCAACACTAGGCTTATGTTGAGATGAAAGGCCTTCAGCACTAGGCATTTCCTTGAACTTTTCATGCACTGGGTCATTGCTATAATGACCAAGGATTGTATAATCCATGGGAATAAAACCAGGTTTCTCAATAGAATACATTCGACAAAGCCCCTAAGATGGTCGAACCAAAGGGGATTCCTCTTTCTCGTCCTCTTCCTCCACCTTTTCACCCTTTTTAGGAAGAAACTCATCCTCAAAATCATTAAGAGGAAGTTGGACCTCGGGACTAGATCGCTTCCTCTTACGACCAGCAATAGGGACAGGGGAGTGAAGGAGATAACTCTTTTATCCATCTTTTTGGCTAAAATAGACAACACATCTGCAAATCCTTGATCAAACCGTCTTAATAAATTATCAACCAACTCTGTGCATTGATTGACCAACTGTATGTATAGAGACTAGTGAGATTGAAATGTTTGAGAAGGACTAGAAAGGGAAACCTTTGTCTTCTTGCTTGGGGTTCTTTTCTTGACCTTCGCCATAGCAACACTTGAAACATCAATGGTATTTTCCTCTTCAATCAAAGGTCGAGAGGTAGTAGGATGATATACATCCTCCTCAACTTGCTGATAACGAGAAGCCCCCTTTTTCTATTTTAAAATAGATTCACTTAGAGGTGCCAAAGGTGAAAGTTCTTTGGGGGTGTTGGTATTGGTTTTGCTCTGGGGAAATTGGGCTTGATTGACAGTATAAGTTCGCAATCCCAACTTAGAGGGGGAAAATGTTCAACAAAAGGTATATGGGTTCTCGCTCAATAACCTTAACGAAACGACCAAGGGTGTTGGGCCATAATACATTAAGGTATTCAGCGGACCTATTACCTCGTGTGCACCGGGTAGGGATAACAACTTGGCCTTGAAACTGGGCAGAAAGAGTGGCTACTATCCCAATTAGGAAAAATCTTCACACCATAGAGAAGTTTGAAGGCCTTTCGATAGTATTGTGATTGAGAAGAGGCACCCCTTTATCAATGACAAATTGCATGGCTACCCGATGGGGTGAGTAGGCTGTGCAATATTTTGACCACTCTGTACATGAGGGAAAGTATGAGGGAGTAAGAACCAATAAAACATTAGAAGAAGGGAAATTGAGAGCAAAATATTGATCGACCGCTTGGATTAGTCGATTAACATCCTCAAAAAAGGCATTGGTAAAGAATTGGTTGGTGACAGAGTAAGGACAAAAGTTAAAACATTTGACATTGTCAATAAAAGAATGGAAAGTCTTCTTGGATTATTTGTGGTTCCAAGAGAGGATTCAGGGGACCTTAATCTCATGAGAGGTAGGAAGTAAGTCTGCTGGGCATATTCAAGAAACCAGGCATAGATGAACATTATGAGAAGTATGTGGTTGGCATAATTGGATGCATCAAAATGACCAAGAGCCCGGATAGAAATCAGTTTCAACCCTATCAAGCCAGGTGTAAAGTGAACAAAGGTTCATAACAACTAAAGGGACTTTTACCCCAGAGGCAAGGTGAATAACTAGATTTACTACACCAAAAATAGGAATCTGGCATGGTTTAAAACTGTGCCAGATCAAATTTGGCATGGTTTTGAACTGTGGAAGAATTAGGTGTTCCAAAATGGCAATTTTTTCTAGCACGGTTTAAAAATGTGCTAGATTTGACAAACAGGAACACTTCTGGCAGACTTTTAAACTGTGCCAGAATTTGATATTTCTGGCACACTTTTGGCACAGTTTTGAACTGTGCCAAATTGAGCACATTTTGATAAAATTTGGCACAGTTCAAAACAGTGCCAAAATTTGATACACTTTTGGCACGGTTTTGAACTGTGCCAAATTTTTGGATAAAAGAAAAAAATTAAGTATTTGAAAACTAAAAAAATCACAAATTGCAAATCTTGCACGTTGTTGATAAACTAATGTACATACAAACTTCAAAATATTACAAGTCTTTAGTAGTTCAAAGACAAAAAAAAATTGGGCAGAGTTTCCTCTATTTTCTGGACATTCTAAAACCTGCTAATATAAAACCAAGATAACATAAAGCTCGTACGACCACAAAATATAAAAAATAAAATTACAAAAGCCCTCACGGCTATAAAAGTTTACAATAAAACTACAAATGCCCACACACCCATAACATAAAAAAATAGAATCATGAATAAACCCCTTGTTGTAAACCATTGAGTTCTGTGTGTGTTCCCCGTGAATAAATGCTAACGATAAAATGCTATCCGGCAAAAAAATAGGATACAAAAAATATACGATATTAGTAACCAAGTAATTTATTAAAAAAAGATTACTCAAGCTAAAAAATTACATATAGGAGTGGAAATTATTATTATATTCGAAAATTGAAAATCTTACGCAAGTTATGACTACCTGAGAGGCCCGTGACTATGATGTCAGTTCCTACAACTTACATTGGTCCCAAGCTAGGTGTTTGTGCCTCTTATAGTTTGGGTTCTCACCCTCAAACGGCTTGTTTTCAAGTCTAATCTACATGTTTTCAAATTATCATCATATTCTCAAACTGGAAGACCCGTGACTACGTGGACAGTTTCTACAAGTTACATTGGTCCCGTACGAGGTGTTCGTGCCTCTTACGGGGTCGTTTGGGGGCAGGTTTAGGTTTTCACCCTTTAACGGCCTGTTTTTAAGTCTAAGTGTTTATTTTTACAAATTATCATTATATTCTCAAACCAGGAGTCCCGTGATTGCTCGGTCAGTTCCTACAAGTTACATTGGTCTCATGTGAGGTGTTCGTGCCTCCTACGGGGACATTTGGTGGCTGGTTTAGGTTTTCACCCTTTAACGACCTGTTTTTAAGTTTACTTTAATTTTGCAAATTATCATCATATTCTTAAACCAGGAGACTCGTGACTATGCGGTCAGTTCCTACAAGTTACATTGGTCCCGTGCGAGGTGTTCGTGTCTCTTACGGGGACGTCTAGGGGATGGTTTAGGTTTTCACCCTATAACGGATTGTTTTTAAGTTTAAGTGTTGATTTTTGCAAATTATCGCCATATTCTGAAACCGGGAGACCCGTGACTATGCGGGCAGTTGCTACAAGTTACAATGGTCCCATACGAGGTGTTTGTACCTCTTACGAGGTCGTTTGGGGGTGGATTTAGGTTTCACCCTTTAACAACCTGTTTTTAAGTTTAAGGGTTAATTTTTGGAAATTATTGCCATATTCTCAAACCGGGAGACCTAAGACTCCGCGGTCAGTTCCTACAATCTACCTTGGTCCTGTGTGAGGTGTTCATGTCTCTTACGGGGACGTCCGAGGGATGGTTTAGGTTTCACCCTTTAACGGCTTGTTTTTAAGTCTAAGTGTTGATTTTTGCAAATTATCTCCATATTCTCAAACTGAGAGACTCTTGACAATGCGAGCAGTTGCTACAAGTTACAATGGTCCCGTACGAGGTGTTCGTGCCTCTTACGGGGTCGTTTGGGGGCTGGTTTAGGTTTTCACCCTTTAACGGCCTCTTTTTAAGTATTAATTTTTGCAAATTAGCGTCATATTCTCAAACCGTGAGACCCGTCACTATGCGGTGAGTTCCTCCAAGTTACATTGGTCCCGTGCGAGGTATTCGTGTCTCTTACGGGGACGTCTGGGGGATGGTTTAGGTTTTCACCCTTTAACGACTTATTTTTAAGTCAAAGTGTTTATTTTTACAAATTATCATTATATTCTCAAACCGAAAGTCCCATGACTACGCGATCAGTTCCTACAAGTTACATTGGTCCCGTGTGAGGTGTTCGTGCCTCCTACAAAGACATTTGATGGATGATTTAGGTTTTCACCCTTTAACGGCCTGTTTTTAAGTCTAAGTGTTATTTTTGCAAATTATCATCATATTCTCAAATCGGGAGACCCGTGACTACGCGGTCAGTTCCTACAACTTACATTGGTCCCGTGCGAGGTGTTGGTGCCTCTTATGGGTCCGTTTGGGGGCTGGTTTGGATTTTCACACATTAACGACTTATTTTTAAGCCTAATCTAGATATTTTTATATTATCGTCATATTTTCAAATTGGGAGACCCGTGACTATGCAAACAGTTGCTACAAGTTTCAATGGTCTCGTACGAGGTGTTCATGCCTCAAACGGGGTCGTTTGGGGGTTGGTTTAGGTTGTCACCCTTTAATGGCCTGTTTTTATGTTTAAGTGTTGATTTTTGCAAATTATCATCATATTCTCAAATCGGGAGATTCGTGACTACGCAGTTAGTTCCTACAAGTTACATTAGTCCCGTGCGAGGTGTTTGTGTCTCTTACGAGGGCGTTTGGGGGATGGTTTAGGTTTTCACCCTTTAACGGCTTGTTTTTAAGTCTAAGTGTTGATTTTTTGCAAATTATCGCCATATTCTCAAACCGAGAGACCCGTGACTATGCGGGCAGTTGGTACAAGTTACAATTGTCCTGTACGAGGTGTTCGTGCCTCTTACAAGGTCGTTTGGGGGATGGTTTAGGTTTTCACCATTTAACGGTCTGTTTTTAAGTTTAAGTGTTGATTTTTGCAAATTATCGTCATAATCTCAAATCAGGAGACCCGTGACTATGCGATCAGTTCCTACAAGTTACATTGGTCATGTACGAGGTGTTCATGTCTCTTACGGGGATGGTTTAGGTTTTCACCCTTTAACGGCTTATTTTTAAGTCTAAGTGTTGATATTTGCAAACTATCTCCATATTCTCAAACTAGAGGACCGGTGACTATGCGAGCAGTTGCTACAAGTTACAATGGTCCTGTAAGAGGTGTTCGAGCCTCTTTCGGGGTCTTTTGGGGACAGGTTTAGGTTTTCACCCTTTAACGACCTATTTTTAAGTGTTGATTTTTGCAAATTATCGTCAAATTCTCAAATCGGGAGACCCGTGACTATGCGATCAGTTCTGACAAGTTACATTGGTCCCGTGCGAGGTGTTCGTGTCTCTTACGGGGACGTTAGGGTGATGGTTTAGGTTTTCACCCTTTAACGGCCTATTTTTAAGTTCAAGTGTTGATTTTTTCAAATTATCATCATATTCTCAAACCGGGAGACCCGTGACTACGCGATCAATTCCTACAAGTTACATTGGTACCGTACGAGGTGTTCGTGTCTCTTATGGAGAGGTTTGGGGGATCGTTGAGGTTTTCACCCTTTAACGGCTTGTTTTTAAGTCTAAGTGTTGATTTTTACAAATTATCACCATATTCTCAAATCGAGAGGCCCGTGACTATGCAGAGAGTTCCTACAACTTACATTGGTCCCATACGAGGTGTTCGTGCCTCTTACGGGGTCGTTTGGGGGCAGGTTTAGGTTTTCCCTTTAATGTTTTTTTTAAGTGGTTTTCCCCTTTAATGTTTTTTTTAAGTCTAAGTGTTAATTTTTGAAAATTATCATCATATTCTAAAATCGGGGGACCCGTGACTATGCGGTCAGTTCCTACAAGTTACATAGGACCCGTGAGAGGTGTTCGTGTCTCTTACGGGGACGTCTGAGGGATGGTTTAGGTTTTCACCCTTTAATGGCTTGTTTTTAAGTCTATATGTTTATTTTTGCAAATTATCGTCATATTCTCAAACCGAGAGACTCGTGACTATGCAGTGAGTTCCTACAAGTTACATTGGTCCCGTGCGAGGTGTTCGTGTCTCTTACGTGGACGTCTGGGGGATGGTTTAGGTTTTCAACCTTTAACGGATTATTTTTCAGTCTAATTGTTGATTTTTGCAAATTATCACCATATTATGAAACTGGGAGACCCGTGACTATGCGAGAAGTCGCTACAAGTTATACTGGTCCCATACGAGGTGTTCGTGCCTCTTACGGGGTTGTTTGGGGGCTGGTTTATTTTTTCACCATTTAACGGCCTATTTTTAAGTGTTGAGTTTTGTAAATTATCGTCATATTCTCAAACAGGGAGACCTGTGACTACGCGGTTAGTTCCTACAAGTTATATTGGTCCCGTGCAAGGTGTCCATGTGTCTTACGAGGACGTCTGGGGGATGGTTTAGGTTTTCACCCTTTAACGACTTGTTTTTAAGTCTAAGTGTTTATTTTTACAAATTATCATTGTATTCTCAAACCAGGAGTCCCGTGACTACGCATTCAGGTCCTACAAGTTATATTGGTCCCGTGTGAGGTGTCCGTGCCTCCTACGGGGACATTTCGTGGCTGATTTAGGTTTTCAACCTTTAACGACCTGTTTTTAAGTCTAAGTGTCATTTTTGAAATTATCGTCATATTCTCAAATCGAGAGACCCGTGAGTACGCGGTCAGTTCCTACAACTTACATTGGCCGTGGGAGGTGTTCGTGCCTCTTATGGGTCCGTTTGGGGGCTGGTTTGGATTTTCACCCATTAACGACTTATTTTTAAGACTAATCTTGATATTTTGATGTTATTGTCATATTCTCAAATCGGGAGATCCGTGACTATGCAAGCAGTTACTATAAGTTACAATGGTCCCGTACGAGGTGTTCGTGCCTCATACGGGGTCGTTTGGGGGTTGGTTTAGGTTTTCACCCTTCAATGGCCTGTTTTTATGTTTAAGTGTTGATTTTTGAAAATTATCATCATATTCTAAAATCGGGGGACCCGTGACTATGCGGTCAGTTCCTACAAGTTACATAGGACCCGTGAGAAGTGTTCGTGTCTCTTACGGGGACGTCTGAGGGATGGTTTAGGTTTTCACCCTTTAATGGCTTGTTTTTAAGTCTATGTGTTGATTTTTGCAAATTATCGCCATATTCTCAAACCGAGAGACCCGTGACTATGCGGGCAGTTGCTACAAGTTACAATCATCCCGTACGAGGTGTTCGTACCTCTTACGAGGTCGTTTGGGTGCTGGTTTAGGTTTTCACCCTTTAACGACCTGTTTTTAAGTTTAAGTGTTGATTTTTGCAAATTATCGTCATAATCTCAAATCGGGAGACCCGTGACTACGCGATCAGTTCCTACAAGTTACATTGGTCATGTGCGAGGTGTTCATGTCTCTTACGGGGATGGTTTAGGTTTTCACCCTTTAACAACTTATTTTTAAGTCTAAGTGTTGATATTTGCAAACTATCTCCATATTCTCAAACTGGAAGACCGATGACTATGCGAGCAGTTGCTACAAGTTACAACGGTCCTCTAAGAGGTGTTCGAGCCTCTTTCGGGGTCGTTTGGGGACAGGTTTAGGTTTTCACCCTTAAACGACCTATTTTTAAGTGTTGATTTTTGCAAATTACCATCATATTCTCAAACCGAGAGACCCGTGACTACGCAGTCAGTTCTGATAAGTTACATTGGTCCCGTGCGAGGTGTTCGTGTCTCTTACGAGGACGTCAGGGGGATGGTTTAGGTTTTCACCCTTTAACGGCCTATTTTTAAGTTTAAGTGTTGATTTTTTCAAATTATCATCATATTCTCAAACCGGGAGACCCGTGACTACTTGATCAGTTCCTACAAGTTACATTGGTCCCGTACGACGTGTTCGTGTCTCTTATGGAGAGGTTTGGGGGATCGTTGAGGTTTTCACCCTTTAACGGCTTGTTTTTAATTCTAAGTGTTGATTTTTGCAAATTATCACCATATTCTCAAATCGAAAGACCCGTGACTATGCGTACAGTTCCTACAACTTACATTGGTCCCATATGAGGTGTTCGTGCCTCTTACGGGGTCGTTTGGGGGGCGGTTTAGGTTTTCCCCTTTAATGTTTTTTTAAGTCTAAGTGTTGTTTTTTTAAAATTATCATCATATTCTCAAACCGGGAGACCCATGACTATGCGGGCAGTTGCTAAAAATTACAGTGGTCCCGTACAAGTTCGTGCCTCTTAGGGGGTCGTTTGTGGGTTGGTTTAGGTTTTCACCATTTAACGACCTGTTTTTAAGTTTAAGTGTTTATTTTTGCAAATTATCGTCATATTTTCAAACCAAGAGACTCGTGACTATGCGGTGAGTTCCTACAAGTAACATTGGTCCCGTCCGAGGTGTTCGTGTTCTTACGTGGACGTCTGGGGGATGGTTTAGGTTTTCAACCTTTAACGGCTTATTTTTCAGTCTAATTGTTGATTTTTGCAAATGATCACCATATTCTGAAACTGGGAGACCCGTGACTATGCGGGAAGTCGCTACAAGTTATAATGGTCCCATACGAGGTGTTCGTGCCTCTTACGGGGTCATTTGGGGGCTGGTTTAGTTTTTCACCCTTTAACGGCCTATTTTTAAGTGTTGAGTTTTGCAAATTATCGTCATATTCTCAAACCGAGAGACCTGTGACTACGCGATTAGTTCCTACGGGTTATATTGGTCCCGTACTAGGTGTCCATGTGTCTTACGAAGACGTTTGGGGGATGGTTTAGGTTTTCACCCTTTAACGACTTGTTTTTAAGTCTAAGTGTTTATTTTTACAAATTATCATTATATTCTCAAACCGGGAGTCCCATGACTACGCATTCAGTTCCTGCAAGTTATATTGGTCCCGTGTGAGGTGTTCGTGCCTCCTACGGGGACATTTGGTGGCTGATTTAGGTTTTCAACCTTTAACGACCTGTTTTTAAGTCTAAGTGTCATTTTTGTAAATTATCGTCATATTCTCAAATCAAGAGACCCGTGAGTATGCGGTCAGTTCCTACAACTTACATTGGTCCCGTGCGAGGTGTCCGTGCCTCTTATGGGTCTGTTTGGGGGCTGGTTTGGATTTTCACCCATTAACGACTTATTTTTAAGCCTAATCTAGATATTTTGATATTATCGTCATATTCTCAAATCGGGAGATCCGTGACTACGCAAGCAGTTACTACAAGTTACAATGGTCCCGTACGAGGTGTTCGTGCCTCATACGGGGTCGTTTGGGGGTTGGTTTAGGTTTTCACCCTTCAATGGCCTGTTTTTATTTTTAAGTGTTAATTTTTGCAAATTATCATCATATTCTAAAATCGGGAGACCCGTGACTATGCGGTCAGTTCCTACAAGTTACATAGGACCCGTGAGAGGTGTTCGTGTCTCTTACGGGGACGTCTGAGGGATGGTTTAGGTTTTCACCCTTTAACGGCTTGTTTTTAAGTCTATGCGTTGATTTTTGCAAATTATCGCCAAATTCTCAAATCGAGAGACCCTTGACTATGCAGGCAGTTGCTACAAGTTACAATCATCCCGTACGAGGTGTTCGTGCCTCTTACGGGGTCATTTGGGGGCTGATTTAAGTTTTCACCCTTTAACGGCCTGGTTTTAAGTTTAAGTGTTGATTTTTGCAAATTATCGTCATATTCTCAAATTGGTAGACCCGTTACTACGCGATCAGTTCCTACATGTTACATTGGTCATGTGCGAGGTGTTCATGTCTCTTACGGGGATGGTGTAGGTTTTCACCCTTTAACGGTTTATTTTTAAGTCTAAGTGTTAATATATGCAAACTATCGCCATATTCTCAAACTGGGAGACCGGTGACTATGCGAGCAGTTGCTACAAGTTACAATGGTCTTGTAAGAGGTGTTCGTTCCTTTTACGGGGTCGTTTGGGGGCAGGTTTAGGTTTTCAACCTTTGATGGCCTATTATTAAGTGTTTATTTTTGCAAATTATTGTCATATTCTCAAACCGAGAGACCCGTGACTACGCGGTCTGTTCTTATAAGTTACATTGGTCCCGTGCGAGGTGTTCATGTCCCTTACGGGGACGTCAGGGGGATGGTTTAGGTTTTCACCCTTTAACGGTCTTTTTTTAAGTTTAAGTGTTGATTTTTGCAAATTATCATCATATTCTCAAACCGGGAGACCCGTGACTACGCGATCAGCTCCTACAAGTTACATTGGTCCCGTACGAGGTATTCGTGTCTCTTACGGAGAGGTTTGGGGGATGGTTTAGGTTTTCACCCTTTAACAGCTTGTTTTTAAGACTAAGTGTTAATTTTTTCAAATTATTGCCATATTCTCAAACCAAGAGACCCGTGAGTATGCGGGCAGTTGATATAAGTTACATTGGTCCCATACGCGGTGTTTGTGCCTCTTACAGGGTCGTTTGGGGGTAGGTTTAGGTTTTTACCCTTTACTGTTTTATTTTTAAGTCTAAGTGTTGATTTTTGCAAATTAACATCATATTCTCAAACCGGGACACCCGTGACTATGCAGCCAGTTGCTACAAATTACAATGGTCCCGTGCGAAAAGTTCGTGCCTCTTACGGGGTCGTTTGGGGGCTAGTTTAGGTTTTCACCCTTTAACGACCTATTTTTAAGTTTAAGTGTTGATTTTTGCAAATTATTGTCATATTCTCAAACCGAGAGGCCCGTGACTACACGGTCAGTTCCTACAACTTACATTGGTCCCGTGCGAGGTGTTCGTGTCTCTTACGACGATGTCAGGGGGATGGTTTAGGTTTTCACCCTTTAATGGCTTATTTTTAATGTCTAAGTGTTGATTTTTGCAAATTATCGCCATATTCTCAAACCGAGAGACCCGTGACTATGCGGCCATTTGCTACAAGTTATAATGGTCCCGTATGAGGTGTTCGTGCATCTTACGGTGTCGTTTGGGCACTGCTTTAGGTTTTCACCCTTTAACGACCTGTTTTTAAGTTTAAGTGTTAATTTTTGCAAATTATCGTTATATTCTCAAACCGGAAGACCCGTGACTACGCGGCCAATTCCTACAAGTTACATTGGTCCCATGCGAGGTGTTTATGTCTCTTACGGAGACGTCTGGGGGATGGTTTAGGTTTTCACCCTTTAACGACTTATTTTTAAGTCTAATTGTTGATTTTTGCAAAGTATCACGATAATCTAAAATCGAGAGACCCGTGACTATGTGGGAAGTTGCTACAAGTTACAATGGTCCCGTATGAGGTGTCCGTGCCTCTTACGAGGTCGTTTGGGGGTTGGTTTAGGTTTTCACCCTTTAACTGCCTATTTTTAAGTTCCAGTGTTGATTTTTACTAATTATCGTCATATTCTCAAATCGGGAGACCCGTGACTACGCGGGCAGTTCGTACATGTTACATTGGTCATGTGTGTGGTGTTCATGTCTCTTACGGGGACGTCTGGTGGAGGTTTAGGTTTTCACCCTTTAACGGCTTATTTTTAAGTCTAAGTGTTGATATTTTCAAACTATCGCCATATTCTCAAATCGACAGACCGGTGACTATGCGAGAAGTTGATACAAGTTACAATGGTCCCGTAAGAGGTGTTTGTACCTCTTACGGGGTCGTTTAGGGGATGGTTTAGGTTTTCACCCTTTAACGGCCTATTTTTAAGTGTTTATTTTTACAAATTATCGTCATAGTCTCAAACTGAGAGACCCGTGACTACGCGGTCAATTCCTACAAGGTACATTGGTCCTGTGCGAGGTGTTCGTGTCTCTTACGGGGACGTCAGGGGGATGGTTTAGGTTTTCACCCTTTAACGACCTGTTTTTAAGTTGAATTGCTGATTTTTGCAAATTGTCATCATATTCTCAAACTGGGAGACCCGTGACTACGCGATCAGTTCCTACAAGTTACATTGGTCTCGTATGAGGTGTTCGTGTCTCTTACGGGTCCGTTTGGGAGATGGTTTAGGTTTTATCCCTTTAACGCCTTATTTTTAAGTCTAAGTGTTGAGTTTTGCAAATTATCGCCACATTGTTAAACTGATAGACTCGTGACTATGCGGGCAGTCGTGACAAGTTACATTTGTCCCATACGAGGTGTTAATGCCTCTTATGGGGTCGTTTGGGGGCAGGTTTAGGTTTTCACCCTTTAATGTTTTGTTTTTAAGTTTAAGTGTTGATTCTTGTAAATTATCTCCATATTCTCAAACCGAGAGACCCGTGACTATGTGAGCAGTTGCTACAAGTCACAATGGTCCCGTACGAGGTGTTCGTGCCTCTTACGGGGTCGTTTGGGTGCTGGTTATGGTTTTCACCTTTTAACGACCTGTTTTTAAGTGTTAATTTTTGTAAATTATCATTATATTCTCAAACCGGGAGTCCCGTGACTACGCGGTCAGTTCCTACAACTTACATTGTTCCCGTACGAGGTGTTCGTGCCTCTTATGGGGTCGTTTGCGGGCTGGTTTATGTTTTCACCCTTTAACGACCTGTTTTTAAATTTAATTGATGATTTTTGCAAATTATAGTCATACTCTCAAAAGGGAGACCCGGGACTATGCGTTCAGTTCTTATAAGTTACATTGGTCCTGTGCGAGGCATTCGTGCCTCTTACGGGGACGTTTGGTGGTTGGTTTAGGTTTTCACCCTTTAACGGCCTGTTTTTAAGTCTAAGTGTTATTTTTGCAAATTATCATCATATTCTCAAATCGAGAGACCCGTGACTACGCGGTGAGTTCCTACAACTTACATTGGTCCTGTGCGAGGTGTTCGTGCCTCTAATGGGTCCGTTTGGGGGCAGGTTTTTATTTTCACCCTTTAACGGCCTGTTTTTAAGTTTAAGTGTTGATTTTTGCAAATTACAGTCATATTCTCAAACTGGGAGACCCATGGCTACGCGGTAAGTTCCTATAAGTTACATTGGTCCCATACAAGGTGTTCGTGTCTCTTACGGGGAGGTCTGGGGGATGGTTTTGGTTTTCACCCTTTAACGGCTTGTTTTTAAGTCTAAGTGTGGATTTTTACAAAGTATTGCCATATTCTCAAATCGGGAGACCCGTGTCTATGCGGGAAGTTGCTACAATTTACAATGGTCCCATATGAGATGTTCGTGCCTCTTACGTTGTTGTTTGGGGGATGGTATAGGGTTTCACCCTTTAACAACCTGTTTTTAAGTTTAAGGGTTGATTTTTGGAAATCATCGCCATATTCTCAAACCGGGAGACCTAAGACTACGCGGTCAGTTCCTACAAGCTACCTTGGTCCTGTGTAAGGTGTTCATGTCTCTTACAGGGACGTCCGGGGGATGGTTTAGGTTTCACCCTTTAATGGCTTATTTTTAAGTCTAAGTGTTAATTTTTGCAAATTATCTCCATATTCTCAAACTGAGAGACTCGTGACAATGCGAGCAGTTGCTACAAGTTACAATGGTCCCGTACGAGGTGTTCGTGCCTCTTACGGGGTCGTTTGGGGGCTGGTTTAGGTTTTCACCCTTTAACGGCCAGTTTTTAAGTGTTAATTTTTGCAAATTAGCATCATATTCTCAAACTGTGAAACTCGTCACTATACGATGAGTTCCTCCAAGTTATATTGGTCCCGTGCGAGGTATTCGTGTCTCTTACGGGGACGTCTGGGGGATGGTTTGGGTTTTCACCTTTTGACGACTTGTTTTTAAGTCTAAGTGGTGAATTTTTCAAATTATCATTATATTCTCAAACCGAGAGTCCGATGACTATGCGCTCAGTTCCTACAACTTACATTGGTCCCGTACGAGGTGTTCGTGCCTCTTACGGGGTCGTTTGGGGGCTAGTATAGGTTTTCACCCTTTAACGGACCGTTTTTAAATTTAATTGATGATTTTTGCAAATTATAGTCATGTTCTCATAAGGGAGACCCGGGACTACGCATTCAGTTCCTATACGTTACATTGGTCCCATGCGGGGCGTTCGTGCCTCTTACGGGGATGTTTGGTGACTGGTTTAGGTTTTCACCCTTTAACGACCTGTTTTTAAGTCTAAGGGTTATTTTTGCAAATTATCATCATATTCTCAAACCGGGATACCCATGACTACACGGTCAGTTCCTACAACATACATTGGTCCCGTGCGCGGTGTTCGTGCCTCTTACGGGTCCGTTTGGGGGCAAGTTTGGGTTTTTACCCATTAACGACTTATTTTTAAGCCTAATCTAGATATTTTGATATTATTGTCATATTCTCAAATCGGGAGTCCCGTGACTATGCGGTCAGTTTCTACAACTTACATTAGTCCCGTACGAGATTTCGTGTCTCTTACGGGGTCGTTTGGGGGTTGGTTTTGGTTTTCACCCTTTAACGGCCTGTTTTTAATTTTAAGTGTTGATTTTTGTAAATTATCGTCAAATTCTCAAACCGGGAGACCCGTAACTATGCGATCAGCTCTTACAAGTTACATTGGTCCCGTGCGAGGTGTTCGTGTCTCTTACGGGGACGTCTGGGGGATGGTTTAGGTTTTCACCCTTTAACGACTTGTTTTTAAGTCTAATTGTTGATTTTTGCAAAGTATCTCCAAAATCTCAAATCAGAAGACCTGTGACTATGTCGAAAGTTGCTACAAGTTATAATGGTCCCGTACGAGGTGTTCGTGTCTCTTACGAGGTCGTTTGGGGGTTGGTTTAGGTTTTCACCCTTTAAGGGCCTGTTTTTAAGTTTAAGTGTTGATTTTTGCAAATTATCGTCATATTCTCAAACTGGGAGACTCGTGACTACGCGGTCAGCTCCAACAAGTTACATTGGTCATGTGCGTGGTGTTCATGTCTCTTATGGGGACGTTTGGGGGATGGTTTAGGTTTTCACCCTTTAAAAGCTTGTTTTTAAGTATAAGTGTTGATTTTTGTAAATTAAATCCATATTCTCAAACTGGGAGACCCGTGACTATGCGAGAAATTGCTACAAGTTACAATGGTCCCGTACGAGGTGTTCGTGCCTCTTATGGGGTTGTTTGGTGGCTGGTTTAGGTTTTCACCCTTTAAAGGCTAATTTTTAGGTGTTGATTTTTGCAAATTATCATCATATTCTCAAACCGGGAGACCCGTGACTACGCGGTCAGTTCCTACAAGTTACATTGGTCCCGTATGAGTTGTTCATGACGCTTACGGAGACGTTTGGGGAATGGTTTAGGTTTTCACCCTTTAACTGCTTATTTTTAAGTCTAAGTGCTAATTTTTTCATATTATCTCCATATTCTCAAAACGGGAGATCCGTGACTATGTGGGCAATTGCTAAAAGTTACAATGGTCCCGTACGAGGTGTTCATGCCTCTTACAGGGTCATTTAGGGGCTGGTCTAGGTTTTCACCCTTTAACGGTCTATTTTTAAGTGTTAATTTTTGCAAATTATCATCATATTCTGAAATCGGGAGACCCGTGACTACGCGGTCAGTTCAAACAAGTTACATTGTCCCATGCAAGGTGTTCATGTCTCTTACGGGGACGCCTGGGGGATGGTTTAGGTTTTCACCCTTTAACGGCTTGTTTTTATGTCTAAGTGTTGATTTTTGCAAATTATCATTATATTCTCAAACCGGGAGTCCCATGATTATGCGTCCAGTTCCTATAACTTACATTGGTCCCGTACGAGGTGTTCGTGCCTCTTACGGGGTCGTTTGGGGGCTGGTTTTGGTTTTCACTCTTTAACGACCTATTTTTAAATTTAAGTGATGATTTTTACAAATTATAGTCATATTCTCACACCAGGAGACCCGGGACTATGCGGTCAGTTCCTACAAGTTATATTGGTCCCGTACGAGGTATTCGTGTCTCTTACGGAGAGGTTTGGGGGATGGTTTAGGTTTTCACCCTTTAACGGCTTGTTTTTAAGTCTAAGTGTTAATTTTTTCAAATTATTGCCATATTCTCAAACCAAGAGACCCGTGAGTATGCGGGCAGTTGATATAAGTTACATTGGTCCCATACGCGGTGTTTGTGCCTCTTACAGGGTCGTTTGGGGGTAGGTTTAGGTTTTTACCCTTTACTGTTTTATTTTTAAGTCTAAGTGTTGATTTTTGCAAATTAACATCATATTCTCAAACCGGGACACCCGTGACTATGCAGCCAGTTGCTACAAATTACAATGGTCCCGTGCGAAAAGTTCGTGCCTCTTACGGGGTCGTTTGGGGGCTAGTTTAGGTTTTCACCCTTTAAAGACCTATTTTTAAGTTTAAGTGTTGATTTTTGCAAATTATTGTCATATTGTCAAACCGAGAGGCCCGTGACTACACGGTCAGTTCCTACAACTTACATTGGTCCCATGCGAGGTGTTCGTGTCTCTTACGACGATGTCAGGGGGATGGTTTAGGTTTTCACCCTTTAATGGCTTATTTTTAATGTCTAAGTGTTGATTTTTGCAAATTATCGCCATATTCTCAAACCGAGAGACCCGTGACTATGCGGCCATTTGCTACAAGTTATAATGGTCCCGTATGAGGTGTTCGTGCATCTTACGGTGTCGTTTGGGCACTGCTTTAGGTTTTCACCCTTTAACGACCTGTTTTTAAGTTAAAGTGTTAATTTTTGCAAATTATCGTTATATTCTCAAACCGGAAGACCCGTGACTACGTGGCCAATTCCTACAAGTTACATTGGTCCCATGCGAGGTGTTTATGTCTCTTACGGAGACGTCTGGGGGATGGTTTCGGTTTTCACCCTTTAACGACTTATTTTTAAGTCTAATTGTTGATTTTTGCAAAGTATCACCATAATCTAAAATCGAGAGACCCGTGACTATGTGGGAAGTTGCTACAAGTTACAATGGTCCCGTATGAGGTGTCCGTGCCTCTTACGAGGTCGTTTGGGGGTTGGTTTCGGTTTTCACCCTTTAACTGCCTATTTTTAAGTTCCAGTGTTGATTTTTACTAATTATCGTCATATTCTCAAATCGGGAGACCCGTGACTACGCGGGCAGTTCGTACATGTTACATTGGTCATGTGCGTGGTGTTCATGTCTCTTACGGGGACGTCTGGTGGAGGTTTAGGTTTTCACCCTTTAACGGCTTATTTTTAAGTCTAAGTGTTGATATTTTCAAACTATCGCCATATTCTCAAATCGACAGACCGGTGACTATGCGAGAAGTTGATACAAGTTACAATGGTCCCGTAAGAGGTGTTTGTACCTCTTACGGGGTCGTTTGGGGGATGGTTTAGGTTTTCACCCTTTAACGGCCTATTTTTAAGTGTTTATTTTTACAAATTATCGTCATAGTCTCAAACTGAGAGACCCGTGACTACGCGGTCAATTCCTACAAGGTACATTGGTCCTGTGCGAGGTGTTCGTGTCTCTTACGGGGACGTCAGGGGGATGGTTTAGGTTTTCACCCTTTAACGACCTGTTTTTAAGTTGAATTGCTGATTTTTGCAAATTGTCATCATATTCTCAAACTGGGAGACCCGTGACTACGCGATCAGTTCCTACAAGTTACATTGGTCTCGTATGAGGTGTTCGTGTCTCTTACGGGTCCGTTTGGGAGATGGTTTAGGTTTTATCCCTTTAACGCCTTATTTTTAAGTCTAAGTGTTGAGTTTTGCAAATTATCGCCACATTGTTAAACTGATAGACTCGTGACTATGTGGGCAGTCGTGACAAGTTACATTTGTCCCATACGAGGTGTTAATGCCTCTTATGGGGTCGTTTGGGGGCAGGTTTAGGTTTTCACCCTTTAATGTTTTGTTTTTAAGTTTAAGTGTTGATTCTTGTAAATTATCTCCATATTCTCAAACCGAGAGACCCGTGACTATGTGAGCAGTTGCTACAAGTCACAATGGTCCCGTACGAGGTGTTCGTGCCTCTTACGGGGTCGTTTGGGTGTTGGTTATGGTTTTCACCCTTTAACGACCTGTTTTTAAGTGTTAATTTTTGTAAATTATCATTATATTCTCAAACCGGGAGTCCCGTGACTACGCGGTCAGTTCCTACAACTTACATTGTTCCCGTACGAGGTGTTCGTGCCTCTTATGGGGTCGTTTGCGGGCTGGTTTATGTTTTCACCCTTTAACGACCTGTTTTTAAATTTAATTGATGATTTTTGCAAATTATAGTCATACTCTCAAAAGGGAGACCCGGGACTATGCGTTCAGTTCTTATAAGTTACATTGGTCCTGTGCGAGGCATTCGTGCCTCTTACAGGGACGTTTGGTGGTTGGTTTAGGTTTTCACCCTTTAACGGCCTGTTTTTAAGTCTAAGTGTTATTTTTGCAAATTGTCATCATATTCTCAAATCGAGAGACCCGTGACTACGCGGTGAGTTCCTACAACTTACATTGGTCCTGTGCGAGGTGTTCGTGCCTCTAATGGGTCCGTTTGGGGGCAGGTTTTTATTTTCACCCTTTAACGGCCTGTTTTTAAGTTTAAGTGTTGATTTTTGCAAATTACAGTCATATTCTCAAACTGGGAGACCCATGGCTACGCGGTAAGTTCCTATAAGTTACATTGGTCCCATACAAGGTGTTCGTGTCTCTTACGAGGAGGTCTGGGGGATGATTTTGGTTTTCACCCTTTAACGGCTTGTTTTTAAGTCTAAGTGTGGATTTTTACAAAGTATTGCCATATTCTCAAATCGGGAGACCCGTGTCTATGCGGGAAGTTGCAACAATTTACAATGGTCCCATATGAGATGTTCGTGCCTCTTACGTTGTTGTTTGGGGGATGGTATAGGGTTTCACCCTTTAACAACCTGTTTTTAAGTTTAAGGGTTGATTTTTGGAAATCATCGCCATATTCTCAAACCGGGAGACCTAAGACTACGCGGTCAGTTCCTACAAGCTACCTTGGTCCTGTGTAAGGTATTCATGTCTCTTACAGGGACGTCCGGGGGATGGTTTAGGTTTCACCCTTTAATGGCTTATTTTTAAGTCTAAGTGTTGATTTTTGCAAATTATCTCCATATTCTCAAACTGAGAGACTCGTGACAATGCGAACAGTTGCTACAAGTTACAATGGTCCCGTACGAGGTGTTCGTGCCTCTTACGGGGTCGTTTGGGGGCTGATTTAGGTTTTCACCCTTTAACGGCCAGTTTTTAAGTGTTAATTTTTGTAAATTAGCATCATATTCTCAAACTGTGAAACCCGTCACTATACGATGAGTTCCTCCAAGTTACATTGGTCCCGTGCGAGGTATTCGTGTCTCTTACGGGGACGTCTGGGGGATGGTTTGGGTTTTCACCCTTTGACGACTTGTTTTTAAGTCTAAGTGGTGAATTTTTCAAATTATCATTATATTCTCAAACCGAGAGTCCGATGACTATGCGCTCAGTTCCTACAACTTACATTGGTCCCGTACGAGGTGTTCGTGCCTCTTACGGGGTCGTTTGGGGGCTAGTATAGGTTTTCACCCTTTAACGGGCCGTTTTTAAATTTAATTGACGATTTTTGCAAATTATAGTCATGTTCTCATAAGGGAGACCCGGGACTACGCATTCAGTTCCTATACGTTACATTGGTCCCATGCGGAGCGTTCGTGCCTCTTACGGGGATGTTTGGTGACTGGTTTAGGTTTTCACCCTTTAACGGCCTGTTTTTAAGTCTAAGGGTTATTTTTGCAAATTATCATCATATTTTCAAACTGGGATACCCGTGACTACACGGTCAGTTCCTACAACATACATTGGTCCCGTGCGCGGTGTTCGTGCCTCTTACGGGTCCGTTTGGGGGCAAGTTTGGGTTTTTACCCATTAACGACTTATTTTTAAGCCTAATCTAGATATTTTGATATTATTGTCATATTCTCAAATCGGGAGTCCCGTGACTATGCGGTCAGTTTCTACAACTTACATTGGTCCCGTACGAGATTTCGTGTCTCTTACGGGGTCGTTTGGGGGTTGGTTTTGGTTTTCACCCTTTAACGGCCTGTTTTTAATTTTAAGTGTTGATTTTTGTAAATTATCGTCAAATTCTCAAACCGGGAGACCCGTAACTATGCGATCAGCTCTTACAAGTTACATTGGTCCCGTGCGAGGTGTTCGTGTCTCTTACGGGGACGTCTGGGGGATGGTTTAGGTTTTCACCCTTTAACGGCTTGTTTTTAAGTCTAATTGTTGATTTTTGCAAAGTATCTCCAAAATCTCAAATCAGAAGACCTGTGACTATGCGGGAAGTTGCTACAAGTTAGAATGGTCCCGTACGAGGTGTTCGTGTCTCTTACGAGGTCGTTTGGGGGTTGGTTTAGGTTTTCACCCTTTAAGGGCCTGTTTTTAAGTTTAAGTGTTGATTTTTGCAAATTATCGTCATATTCTCAAACTGAGAGACTCGTGACTACGCGGTCAGCTCCAACAAGTTACATTGGTCCCGTATGAGTTGTTCATGACGCTTACGGAGACGTTTGGGGAATGGTTTAGGTTTTCACCCTTTAACTGCTTATTTTTAAGTCTAAGTGCTAATTTTTTCATATTATCTCCATATTCTCAAAACGGGAGATCCGTGACTATGTGGGCAATTGCTAAAAGTTACAATGGTCCCGTACGAGGTGTTCGTGCCTCTTACAGGGTCATTTAGGGGCTGGTCTAGGTTTTCACCCTTTAACGGTCTATTTTTAAGTGTTAATTTTTGCAAATTATCATCATATTCTGAAATCGGGAGACTCGTGACTACGCGGTCAGTTCAAACAAGTTACATTGTCCCATGCAAGGTGTTCATGTCTCTTACGGGGACGCCTGGGGGATGGTTTAGGTTTTCACCCTTTAACGGCTTGTTTTTATGTCTAAGTGTTGATTTTTGCAAATTATCATTATATTCTCAAACCGGGAGTCCCATGACTATGCGTCCAGTTCCTATAACTTACATTGGTCCCGTACGAGGTGTTCGTGCCTCTTACGGGGTCGTTTGGGGGCTGGTTTTGGTTTTCACTCTTTAACGACCTATTTTTAAATTTAAGTGATGATTTTTGCAAATTATAGTCATATTCTCACACCAGGAGACCCGGGACTATGCGGTCAGTTCCTACAAGTTACATTGGTCCCGTACGAGTTATTCGTGTCTCTTACGGAGAGGTTTGGGGGATGGTTTAGGTTTTCACCCTTTAACGGCTTGTTTTTAAGTCTAAGTGTTAATTTTTTCAAATTATTGCCATATTCTCAAACCAAGAGACCCGTGAGTATGCGGGCAGTTGATATAAGTTACATTGGTCCCATACGCGGTGTTTGTGCCTCTTACGGGTCCATTTGGGGGCTAGTTTGGGTTTTTAACCATTAACGACTTATTTTTATGCCTAATCTAGATATTTTGATATTATGGTCATATTCTCAAACTGGGAGACCCGTGACTATGCGAGTAGTTGCTACAAGTTATAATGGTCCCGTACGAGGTGTTCGTTCCTCTTACGCGGTCGTTTGGGGGTTGGATTAAGTTTTCACCCTTCAACGACCTGTTTTTAAGTTGAAGTGTTTATTTTTGCTAATTATCATCATATTCGGAGACTGGCAGACCCGTGACTACGCGGACAGTTCCTACAAGTTACATTAATCCTGTACGTGGTGTTCGTGTCCCTTACGGGGACGTCTGGGGGATGGTTTAGGTTTTCACCCTTTAATGGCTTGTTTTTAATGTCTAAGTGTTGATTTTTGCAAATTATCGTCATATTCTCAAATCGGGAGACCCGTGACTATGCGGGCAGTTGCTACAAGTTACAATGGTCCCGTACGAGGTGTTCGTGCTTCTTATGGGGTCGTTTGGGGGCTGGTTTAAGTTTTCACCCTTTAACGGTCTGTTTTTAAGTTTAAGTGTTGATTTTTGCAAATTATCCTCATATTCTCAAATCGGGAGACCCGTGACTACGCGGTCAGTTCGTACAAGTTACATTGTTCCCGTACGAGGTGTTCGTGACTCTTATGGAGACGTCTGGGTGATGGTTTAGGTTTTCACCATTTAACAACTAGTTTTTAAGTCTAAGTGTTGATTTTTTGAAATTGTCATCATATTCTCAAACCGGAAGACCCGTGGCTATGTGGGCAATTGCTAAAAGTTACAATGGTTCCGTACGAGGTGTTTGTGCCTCTTACGGGGTCATTTAGGGGCTGGTTTAGGTTTTCACCCTTTGACGGCTTGTTTTTAAGTGTTGATTTTTGCAAATTATCATCATATTCTGAAATCGAGAGACCCGTGACTATGCGATCAGTTCCTACAAGTTACATTGGTCCCGTACGAGGTGTTCGTGTCTCTTACGGGGACGTCTGGGGGATGGCTTAGTTTTTCCCCCTTTAATGGCTTGTTTTTAAGTCTAAGTGTTGATTTTTGCAAATTATCATTATATTCTCAAACTGGGAGTCTCGTGACTACGCGGTAATTTCCTACAACTTACATTGGTCCCGTATGAGGTTTTCGTGTCTCTTACGGGGTCGTTTGGGGGCTGGTTTAGGTTTTTACACTTTAACTGCCTATTTTTAAATTTAAGTGTTGATTTTTGCAAATTATCATCATATTCTCAAACCGGGAGACCCGTGACTACGCGATCTGTTCTTAAAAGTTACATTGGTCCCGTACGAGGTGTTCGTGTCTCTTACGGGGACGTCTGGGGGATGGTTTAGGCTTTCACCCTTTAACGGCTTATTTTTAAGTCTAAGTGTTAATTTTTGCAAATTATCATTAGATTCTCAAACCGTGAGTCCCGTGACTACGCGGTCAGTTCCTACATCTTACATTGGTCCCGTACGAGGTGTCCGTGCCTCTTACAGGGTCGTTTGGGGGCTGATTTTGGTTTTCACCCTTTAACGGCCTGTTTTTAATTTTAAGTGTTGATTTTTGCTAATTATCATCATATTCTCAAATCGAGAGACCCGGGACCACGCGATCAGTTCCTAAAAGTTACATTGGTCCCGTGTGAGGTGTTCGTGCCTCCAACGGGGACATTTGGTGGCTAGTGTAGGTTTTTACCCTTTCACGGCCTATTTTTAAGTCTAAGTGTTATTTTTGCAAATTATTGTCATATTCTCAAACCGGGAGACTCGTGACTACGCGGTCAGTTCCTATAACTTACATTGGTCCCGTGCGAGATGGTCGTGCCTCTTACTGGGTCGTTTGGGGGTTGGTTTAGGTTTTCACCCTTTAACGGCCTGTTTTTAAATTTAAGTGTTAATTTTTGAAAATTATCGTCATATTCTCAAATCGGGAGACCCGGGACTATGCGTTCAGTTCCTACAAGTTACATTGGTCCTGTACGAGGTGTTCGTGACTCCTATGGGGACGTTTGGTGGTTGGTTTAGGTTTTCACCCTTTAACGGTCTATTTGTAAGTCTAAGTGTTATTTTTTCAAATTATCCTCATATTCTTAAACCAGGAGACCAGTGACTACGCGGTCAGTTCCTAGAACTTACATTGGTCCCGGCGAGGTGTTCCTGCCTCTTACATGACCGTTTGGGTGTTAGTTTGGGTTTCCACCCTCAAACGGCTTGTTTTCAAGCCTAATCTACATATTTTGAAATTATGTCGTATTCTCAAACCGGGAGACCCGTGACAACACGATTAATTACTACAAGTCATATTGGTCTAGTGATTTTGAAATTATCGAGTTCCTACGAGTCACATTGGTTATTATTTTTGTAAATTGGTGTTTTCTTTATCATCGCATTAGGCAAATGTTCAACTTACATGTGCGTATTCAACCTAACTATAAACTACCTAAGTCATTAAATTAGTTCTACATAAATACTAAAGATCTTTACAGATTCATAAAATAGTACCTTAAGTGCGACGATTTCCAAAGGTGCTTGCAAAGAAAACTTCCATCTTTTACTTCCTATTATGATAACATATAAACATAGAAAAATGAACATTAAACGTTTGAAAATTAACATTGTAGAACCGACATCCTATTTAACCTTGAAAATGAAATCGAACAGAAAACATGAACATAAACAAAAGAATAATATATCATTTTAGCATGAACTAATATATAATACAAAAATAAAGATTCAACAGAAGTACACATTTCAATGAATAGATTGAGATCTCCATTACCACGTGATTTATGCGTTTAGAATATGCCATGTTTATCCACTTCCTATGAGATACATTTTTCCATTCCACGCCGAACATATCACACATCCAAATACTATCAGCACTTCTGTTACATATATTTAACGACTCTTATGTGTATATATATAATAATGATCTTGTGCGGACTAGTCCGCATTTTAAGAATGCAGACCGAACATGTGTTACCTAATGGTGCGCCTAGAAATTATCACCTAAATTATAGGCACACTCTCTCTCTTTTCTGGGCTCACCGCCAGGTTACACATGTTCAGTCCGCACTCTTAAAATGCGGACTAGTCCGCACAAGGGCAAGACTGTGTATATATATAACAGTTATATGTTGCTATATGTTGCATATAGCATACTGTTATATATATAACAACATATAGCAGTATGCTATATGCTGTTATATATATAAGTTGCCATATGATGCATATAGCATACTGTTATATATAGCATACTATACATATAACAGCTATATGTTGCATATAGCATACTGTCATATATATAACAACATATAGCAGTATGCTATATATAACAGTATGCTATTGGTCCAGATTTGAACCAACCAAGAACAGGCAAGTTGAGCGCCTTTCTTCTAGGCCAAAGACAGATTTGTTTATATGGCACGATCGACACCAATTTTATTTTAAATCTACTAGCAGAGATTTTTCCAGAGCGAGAGAGTGATGCATACGGCAAGGCTTTGTGGGGCACTTGGAGCATGTGGATTGGATAGAGCAGAGATTATTTAGCATAGCTATTAGGGATTTAATGAGGTAGTAGGTTATTATATATCCATCATTATAGTTTCCTTGTAAGCATAGCTATTAGGGATTTAGAGTAGGCATGAATAAGAGCCGATAATCGAATTTGTAAGTATTTTTTATTTGATCATGAATATTGATTTAAGTGAAGAGAAGACCTAATTTGTGTTTGAGTATATTGTTTCTTAGCCACACATCAGTATTTTTTAAAGAACATTGATAATTTCCATGAAGAACAAGACTCCACGGCAATGAAAGTACCTTCAAAAGCCAAATTTGCTAAGGCAAGTACCCGATCACCATGATCAATTAGAACCTTAAAGATACCAGCTAAGGAAGAATCTACCATAATTGCTATCATAATCACCTCCATCATAAAAGAACTTGGTTTCAAGTCGCTGAGAATTATAAGAACCTGCATTATATTGCCCTCGACCCCAAACTGAGTGTTCCCTAGTTTCTGCTGCTTTCTTTAGATCTTTCATCAATTACTTATCATAATACTACCAAGGTAAGAGATTTAAATGAGTTAAAGAATCACAGAGTATATTTAAGTGAAAAATTAGAGGAGATAATGTGATAAATTTAAGAAAGAAGAAAATATCGGAAGGACAATTAATATCTGTAAAGAACAAAATCATTCTCCCATCCATCCTCTCTCTACTGTGACTCACTTAGGGTGTGTACGATAACATAAATTTTCCATGCAAGTGCCCAAGGTCCCAACTGATTGGAAAAATGCTTTGTTGCCATGCTGTTTTTAGACTATTTCCAAGGAAAATACACACAAATAAAGTTAAACAATATGAAATCTTCCATATTTCTCATTATAAATATTGCAAATTAAACACAATTTCATACTTTCCAACTTTTGGCAGTGTTTGATACCACATTTATCATAAAAATTGTTTCACCTCCCCTTGGATACAACTTGGTAAAGCTTCACTTTTTCTTATTTTCAATTGATAAAATTTCCTAACTTCCCCCACCCCACCCCAACCCAACAGGTTTATTTTTTCCAATATGTGTTAAAAACACAATTTTTACCACTACAATCAAACACACAAAGAGATGAAAAATAGTGACAACCGTCTCTGTTGAGTGTTTTCTTTTTAATATCCTAGGTATACCAATAAAATGCACCATCAATTTTGAATATATATATACCTCGAATTCACCAATACCAGGATATTTCCAACCATGTTTTGCAGAATACGAGGGATACCATAACTCCCGACATGGACCCAATCCAATTTCAATCTCAGATGGCCTTTTTCTGCATAACCCATAAATGGAGGCATATGAAGAGAAAATGGCATAATTAGAAAACAAATCTTTCAATGCACGCAAATCTAACATAATTTCAACTTCTCAAAAAATGAACAAAGATATTTGATCAAAATCAAATGAAAAAAAGTCAAACAAGCTGGCTAGTAGAATCGAGTGGAAAGATTATACCAAGCATAGAATAATAGTTGATGGATTGATTAGTTGGCTTTATATCGCCATTGCAATCAATATATGAAGAATTTTAGTTATTTTGTAGCATATGTCTAATCTCTTCCGCTAGTGACTGAAAACCACACAAAATTATAAAACTACTTAATGCTAATTAATAAATGAAATGGTCAAAATTAAAAACTGAGAAACCAATGTAATCTATTTAGATACATATATACAAGATGGATAACAATTGGCAACAAGAAAGCTTTGGATAGATTATTCCCAAACTTTAAAGAAGTAGAAGCAGCAGACAAAAAATTACCTGAGAGAGGGAGAGAGCTGAGCGGAAATACACATTGCATTAAAAAAAATACACTTATTGCTTTTAAAAAAAATTACCTGAGCCGGAGAGGGAGAGGAAGAGCTGAGCGAAAAAAGAGATCTGACCGTAGAGTTGTGCGTGGAGAGAGAGGGAGAGAGCTGGCATGATCACAGTAAACGAGGCGGATCGGGTAAGCAGGGCCGACTGAGATGGCAGATGAGGTGTAGGAAGGGGGATGATGCGGTGGCTCTAGGTGATGGCTGTAAATAAATCACTTAGATCAACCACCGACCGAAGTGATGATAATAAGAAGAAGTGGGTGACATCGGATGGGGAGGAGGAGAGAGAGAATGAAAGTTCTCGGGGGAACTTTAAGAGAGAGAGTCCGTGAATCAGAAATGGGGGGAAAGCTATGGGAAAAAAATTGTGGAAAAAATAAAATCTAAGGGTATTCATATTTTAGTAAGTGTCCTCAATTTTGGCACACTTAAAAACAGTGCCAAATTTTGGCACAGTTTTAAAGTGTGCCAGATTGTTATTAAACTTTGCCAGAATTTGGCATAGTTTCAAGCTGTGCCAGATTTTTAATATCAGGGTGTGCCAAATTGTTTTTTTTGGTGCAGTGATTTATGAGATCACTCCTTGGGCAGTCAGGTAAATGGAACTTTGAGAGTACAATACAAATATACCCAGTGAGATAAATCCTACTCCTACATACTTCTCTAGTGGGAGGCATTTCCATAATATTTTTGCCCTTTGGATCTTTCTTGGTCTGCTCGCGATCAAGGGCACTCGCTCTATCCTCCATATAGAAGAAATACCTAATAATATCTGAATAAGTGAGCTTATTATATGTCTTCATACACCTCTTTATCACACCCTCCAATTCCTTAAGCTTAGGAGCTTCTTCCTTCGTAATGGCTTCATCAAAGTAGGTATCAATCCCAATAGCTTCCACACCAAGGAGCTCGCACACATCCTCCAGGGTGATGGTGAACTCACCCTAGGCAGCAATTAATATGTGGATCTTATGACTCTAGAGAGAAACCAGGGTTCTCAGTATATTATTATTTTTTTGCCAAAGTTACATTGCCAAACCATTTGGTACAGGATAAACCAATTGTCAGCAATTCCACAGCGTACTTGCCATAGATATAATCAGTCCAGGAACCTAGTCCTTCATAAGATCCACCAAATGATTCAAGCTCAACATTTGAGAAGGGATAGTCTCCCCTCTCAACTATGAACCGAGTAACAGTGAAACCAGGGACATAGGCATAATTCTCCATCACATCATCTTCACCAACCAACAAGTTTAAATCCTTCGCCTTAGAAACAAGGGAGCCATGAAAAGCTTAGGCAGACTCCCAGAACTTATATACAGTGCCAAAATAGGGGGTACGATAGTATTTTTCCCACTATAAAAGACGGTCAGTAATATCGGAGGAAGTTTCTCCGGCAGGGATACCTGTAACTGAGGGAGTTCTTTTCACAATTGGTGCCATGATCGAAAGTAGAAAATCGAAGAGAAGAAAGGAAAACAAGAGAGCTTGGGAATCATAGAATACTGTTTTCTCTCACAAGTTAAGGAAACACTTCGCACCAAAACCCAAAGGTAAAAAGGTTTGGGTATCAGAGCAAGCCCTTTTATAGGGGACGTATTATTTAAAAAAAATACGGGACTGATACGAAAAAGATGCACTGGGGAAATGTTGTCATCATAAAGAACTTTTTGTAAGCTCAACTGACTCATGTGGATTACATTCGTGGGCCATCAACTGATGCATGTACGGCTGGGGAAAACGCTACCAGATACATTTAAAATGAAGAGACGCAGTAATGATTAAATTTTAGGGGAAATTCAAAAGACGTTTAAGGGTGAAACTATATGCATTTTCACACTTGGGAAAATAAATGGTTTGGGGGGAAATTTTATTAAAAACAATTATAAATCCCCAATATAAAAGACTGAGAAGAAAAAGTATCTAGAGGGGTAATACCATGAGAGAAGGAAGAGTTTTCAAGTAACTTAAATTCATGCTTAAGTTACCCATAGTTTTATTTTTATGTTGTGTAAATATACAAATCTATGAATTCCTTTTACTTCTAACAAATACTTCTGCAGATCAATCGGGAGAGGATGTGAACTCATTTTTTTCGTACAAATACATCTTCAAACGAACAAATATCTCTATGAAGGGGAAAATGTAGAGGGAGTTACAGGCTTAAAGTTGATTAAAACATCACCAACACTTCATAAGAAAGATTAGGGATGGTTGCTCTCATAAAGCTGAAGTTTCTCAAACGATCATATAAAGAAGGTGGTTCACACAAAGACAAGTTTCCCGAATGCAAAGAAAAGATACTCGAAGGACCTCCCACAAATACCAAGACTAGGAGATAAACATGGAAAACACAAATTGTAATAGGAAGTTTGATGTACTTATATTTAGACCTCTTTTTACATATAAAGATTACTTTGTAAAGCTTTGAGGTTTCTCGATATCCTCGAGGAACCATCTCTGGAAGTACATGGGAGAGATTACATGCTCTATCGAACAACCTCATTTTGGTTATCTAGCAGGGATTTGGTTTGGATGATTGGGTGTAACACAATGTTGGAAGAAACCAACTCCCATATGGTATCTAGGCAAAACCTTGGTTTATACACAACATGACCCAGTAGTATCTTGAGATACCACCTCTACGAACCCATTAGAGGGTCCTCAATCCTAAACAGTTATCCAAATGCTAAACCTCTAAAGTTTTTACACACCACAAGTTGTTCGAACAGTCATTAGTCTAACAACCTTCAATTCGATGAACTATCTTTTTAAATGATGTGACAGCATATCCCTCACAGGTTACTATTTACCAACTTTTTGACATTAGCATGTATGACATTTAGGAACTCGGTAAAATAACACTCAAGTGAAGATATTCCTAGGATGGTAGGTCCATAGATGACACATCACATCCTATTTAATGCGTTCACAACTCTAAGAGTCTAAACCGTGTTACCACCAAAATATAACGTTTGGCTCATTTAATGCAATATCTTTGGCATTAAATGCACAAGATTATTAGCATCAAGAGGGGTCAAATGCATTTATTATAGGAAGTGTACTCGAATAATCTAGCTCTCCTATAAAATACCTCCAAAGGTATACTATTTGGGGGATCGCACTTTTTTAGCCTAGAATTACTGCCAAAATACTCCCATATAAAAGAGTTTATCGTGAGAACATTTATTAAGAGAATAACCCCATTTAATCTGTTTATGTTTAAGGTTATTGCCTTGCCTTTTGTGCCTTAAAGGTGTTTGTGCTCACTCCCTCCATCCAAGTCAACTGTCGGGTGGTCATTGATTGTTTTGCTATGGCATTTATGTTGAAAGAACATATTTAATACATGAGTTTTGTATATTTAATATGCCGACTTGAGACTTGCATTTATTGTTGTCATTGATTGTTCTAAGGCCATAATTACCATCTTGATAAGGGGTTACTCCTTCCTTGACATTACACTACAAGAAAAATGAGTATTAGGGACGGTCGTGTCATTTTATCCCTTTTGATATACCAAATGGGATAGTTTTTAATTACTGTCTTTTTTTGATAAATCATAATAGAGACGGCTTTCAAAATCCGTCTCATTTGCTATACCAAAAGGGACGGTTATTAAAAACCAACCCTTATAGTGTACGAGAAATTTTATCACTTTTTTTCCCGCTCTAATTTAAGGGACAAATTTTAAAAACTGCCCCTTTTCGTATAGTAAAAGGGACGGTAATTAATATCCGTCCCTTTTTCTGCACCAAAAGGGACAGTTTTTAAAATCCGTCCCTTTTGGTATGCCTTGAATTTTTAGCTTTTTTCTAAACAAATATAAGGAACCGATTTTTAAAACCGTCCCTTTTGGTATATCAAAAGGGACGGATTTAAACCAAAAGGCACGGTTTTAAAATCCGTCCCTTTTGATACCTTGAATTATTAGATTTTTTCCAAACAAACATAAGGGACAGATTTTTAAAACCGTCCCTTTTGATATACCAAAAGGGATTTTTTTTAAAACGCTATGCCAAAAGGGACGGATTTTAAAACTGTGCCTTTTGGTATAGCAAAAGCGACGGATCTTTCGGACCCTTTTGGTAGTTTTCCAAACTTTTCCCTCATATTTTTTCACAAATCCCACGACCTAACTCAGTAACTCCCTCTCTCCCCCTCTCTCTTTCTCTCTCCGATCTCACTCTCTCTGCCCCCCTCCACCGCTCCACCCTCACTCTCTCACTATCTCCGTTTCTTCCTCTCCCCTATGAAGCCCCATCCCTCTGCACCCAAAGCACTGCCTCATTTCCCCTGCGTGGCCTCCTCTCTTATTTAGTAGTTGATTAATTTTCTCCGAGGTACATGTACTCATCTTAACCCCTGCTCATCTGTAGATGCTTTAATTTTTGACCTCATTGTTGTGGTGTACTGATACATGCCCTTTTTGGTTTTGATATTACTTATATTTATTGTATTTATCAAACATCTTATTTGATAAATATTAGGAGGTTTGACATGGTGGAATTGTGTCTCCTTGTATTGTGTATGCTTGTATTTTGGATTTGGTGATGTTAAAATTGTGAATATTTTCTTAAATAAATTAATTATGTATTAATATATTGTTATAACCTTTTGTATTAATATATTTTTTGTTTTGAGCCTATGCATATTAACACTATTTTTTCCCAGATTTGCCATATAGAATCTTATCGTATCTTGTATAGGCATTGCGTATAGAATTTTTTCTAAGATTTTTTTTATGAGGTTAGGCCCCCAAAGGTTTTTAAAACAATTTAGGACTGAGGGAGGGCAGGGTTAAATGGGGTAAACCAGATTTTCTAGGTTAACAAAGGGGTTTACGGGTCAAAAATGGGATTGTGTTAACCCGCACAACACTAAACCCTTAACCCATTTTCAACCCGTAACTTTTAAAAACGTTTGGCCCGAAGGAACCATTGTGGGTCAATTGTGGGTAGAAGTCTTACATCCACCCATATTACCAGCCCTAGGTAAAGGTTGGGGAGGGCACATACGAATATACATGAGAAGTAACTTATAAATGTCTCATCGGCATATGTGTTATACATGGTTTGTATATATATATATATATATATATATATATATATATATATATATGCATAGTTGTCATTTTAATGCAATTGGGTCTCTCTATATATGCATACACACACATATTTGTTTGAAAAAATAGTCCAAACGCTACCACCATGTTGGGATCAAGCAAAAGAAAAGATATTTCGAAAACATAATCCAACATGTGGAGAGAAATTAGTAGAGCTACTAGAGGAGGAAGAGCGAGAGTTGCATCCTTTATGGATAGAACTTGACCAACATAAAATGAGCCAAAATTTAAATGTGCGAGATCATAAGCATAAGAAAGAACGAGTATACAACATTTTAAAGACGAGAGGTTTTTTTTCTAACATAATTGCTCTCATGCATGCGATTGTGAGGAAGCTTCCACCCATGTGGCCAATTTCATCCATTTATAAAAGGATAAAATGGGTTGGCTCAATATGAGGGATTTGGCATATTTTCTGGAAGAAATAGAAATGTATTGAAAATGAATATAATCAAAGGAAATACGATGTATTGTAACTTTTCATTTTGTGTTTCATGTATAACGTTTATTCATATTTTTTTTGACATACATGTTTTTTATACAGATCTATCATGCCAACTAAACGCCCTTATCATACCATGAGAGTAGGAGGGTCATCGAATTCTCAAGTAGAAATGACCCACCCATGCGCTCGGACGTCAATAGGATTACATCAGTCCTAACCAGAGTCATCTCAGTCAATGACATCCTCAGGTAATATGATTGCAGGTATGTGTCTACCTATCTAGAAGAGAATTGTAAAAATCTAATAAAAATATTTTACTTTGGTAATTATTCATGACAAATCTCTTTTGAATTTTGATCAGGTAGTGCCGAGGGCACACCATTACCAACTCAAAATGGTCCCGCTACTTATGTGAAACGTATAGGGTTTTCCAAACCATGGAAATAATGGGAACATGTATCCAATGTGCAGCTGTAGCGAATGTGTATCCTCATTTCTCATCGTTATCCAATTATAAGTAAAAAATTATTTTGGATAGGAATACTCAAACCTTGATTAATAGCCTCTGCCTTAGCTTGGATATTAGTTCCCAAACCAATGTTCTTAGAAAAGACCAATATAAAACTACCTTTATGATATCTTAACACACCACCACAAGCCCTATCCACATTAAGCTTCTATCTATACAAAGGAGGTCTGAACCATTGCTGTTAAAGTATGGATAGGTATAAAATAAAGCATGTGTTTAATTAGAATTAACTCTCCACCACTAGACAAAAGCTTATTCTTCAAACCATTTAATTTATTTATGATTTTTTGAATAAGGGGAGAAAAATACGATGAGAATTCGCAAACAGTTAGTCATTCTAAACGGTTAATCACCCGGTTTGAGTATGCGACGAGAATTTGCAAAAAATTAGACTTATGCTTAAAAGCGTGTCGTCAAAAGGTGAATACATAAAATAATAATAAAACGGTCCTGTGAGAGGCACGAGCACCTCGCACGGGACAAATGTAACTCATACGAACCGACCACGTAGTCACCGAACTCCCAGTTTGAGTATATGACGAGAATTTGCAAAAGGTTAGACTTAGGCTTAAAAATATGTCGCCAAAGGGGGAACACATAAAACATCAACAAAATGGTCCCGTAAGATGCATGAGAACCTCGCACAGGACCAATGTAACTCGTGGGAACCGATCGCGTATACACCGGACTCACCGTTTGAGTATACGACGTGAATTTGCAAACGGTTAGACTTAGCCTTAAAATCATGCCGTAAAAGGGTGAAAAATTAAAATAGCCATAAAACTGTCCCATAAGAGGCACGAACACCTCGCAAGAGACCAATATAACTCATAGGAACCGACCGCATAGTCACCGTTCTCACGATTTGAGTATACGATGAGAATTTATAAATGGTTAGACTTAGGTTTAAAAACATGTTGTCAAAGGGTGAAAATGTAAAACTCCCACAAAACGATCCCGTAAGACACGCGAGCACATCGTACGGACTAATGTAACTCGTACGAACTGACAACGTAGTCACCAGACTCCCGGTTTGAGTATATTATGATAATTTATAAACAGTTAGACTTAGGCTTAAAAACCCGCCTTCAAAGGGTGAATATGTAAAATAACCATGAAACGGTCCTATGAGAGGCACGAGCACCCCGCACAGGACCAATATAATTCGTACGAATAGATCGCATAGTCACTAGTCTCCTGGTTTGATTATACGATGAGAATCTGCAAATGGCTAGACTTAGGCTTAAAAACATGTCGTCAAAGGGAGAAAACGTAAAACAACCACAAAACGGTCCCGTAAGATGCACGACCACCTTATATGGGACCAATGTAACTCGTAGAAACTAAACACGTAGTCACGGGACTCCCGATTTGAGTATACGATGAGAATTTGTAAATAGTTAGAATTAGACTTACAAACATGCCATAAAAGGGTGAAAAAGTAAAACATCCACAAAACGACCCGGAAGAGGCACGAGCACCTCGCACGGGATCAAAGTAACTCGTATGAACTGACCGCATGGTGACCAGACTCCCGATTTGAGTATACGATGAGAATTTGCTAACGGTTAGACTTAGGCTTAAAAATATACCATTAAATGGTGAAAACGTAAAACAACTACAACACGGTCCCGTAAGATGCACAAGCACCTCCTACGGGATCAATGTAACTCGTAGGAACTAAACGCGTAGTCACAAGACTCCCAGTTTGAGTATACAATGAGAATTTATTAACAATTAGACTTAGGCTTAAAAATATACCGTTAAAGGGTGAATATATAAAACAACCACAAAACGGTCCCGTAAGATGCATGAGCACCACGTACGGGACCAATGTAACTCGTACGAACCGATCGCGTAGTCACCGAACTCCCGGTTTGAGTATACGATGAGAATTTGTGAACAATTAAACATAGGCTTGAAAACATGTTGATAAAGGGTGAATATGTAAAATAAACATAAAACGGTCCCATGAGAGGCACGAGCACCTCGCACGGAACCAATGTAACTCGTATGAACCAACCGCATAGTCACCAGACTCCCGATTTGAATATATAATGAGAATTTGCAAACGGTTACACTTAGGCTTAAAATTATGTTGTCGAATGATGAAAAAGTAAAAAAGCCACAAAACGGTCCCGTAAGACGCACGAGCACCTCGCACGAGACTAATGTAACTTGTGGGAACCAATCGCGTAGCCACCGGATTCCCCATTTGAGTATACGATAAGAATTTGCAAACAGTTAGACTTATGCTTTAAAACATGCCGTCAAAGGGTGAAAAAGTAAAACAACCATAAAACGGTCCCGTAAAAGGCACGACCACCTCATACGGGACCAGTGTAACTCGTAGGAAGTAAACGCGTAGCCACAGGACTCTCGATTTGAGTATACAACATGAATTTGTAAATAAATAGACTTAGTCTTAAAAATATGCCTTCAAAGCGTGGAAAAGTAAAACATCCACAAAATCACCCCGTAAGAGGTACGAGCACCTCGCACGGGAGCAATGTAACTCGTATAAGCCGACCGCATAATCACCGGTCTCCCTATTTGAGTATACAACAAGAATTTGTAAACGGTTAAACATAGGCTTAAAAACATGCCGTCAAAGGGTGAAAAAGTAAAACAACCACAAAACGGTCCTGAAAGATGCACGAACACCTCGTACGGGACCAATGTAACTCATAGGAACTGAACGCATAGTCACATGACTCCCAGTTTGAGTATACGATGAGAATTTGCAAACGGTTAGTGTTAAGCTTAAAAACAAGCCGTCAAAGGATGAAAACGTAAAACAACCACAAAACGGTCCCATAAGATGCATGAGCACCTCGCACGTGACCAATATAACTCGTACGAACTGACTGCGTAGTCATCGAACTCACGATTTGAGTATACGATGAGAATTGGTAAACAGTTAGAATTAGGCTTAAAAACATTCCATCGAAGGGTTAATATGTAAAATAACCACAAAATGGTCCCGTGAGAGGGACGAACACCTCGCATGGGACCAATGTAACTCGTACGAACCGACTGAATAGTCTCCGAACTCCCGGTTTGAGTATATAATAAAAATTTGTAAATGATTAGACTTAGGATTAAAAACATTTTGTCAAAGGGTGAAAACGTAAAACAAACACAAAACCATCCCGTAAGACGCACGAGCACCTCGTACAGGAATAATGTAACTCGAGGGAACCGATTGTGTAGCCACCAGATTTCCAATTTGAGTATACGACGAGAATTTGCAAATGGCTAGACTTAGGCTTACAAACATGCCGTCAAAGGGTGAAAACGTAAAACAACCACAAAAAGATCCCGTAAGATTCACGACCACCTCGTACGGGACCAATGTAACTCGTATGAAGTAAACACGTAGCCACTGGACTCCCGATTTAAGCATACAATGTGAATTTGTAAACAATTAGACTTAGGCTTAAAAATATGCCATCAAAGAGTGAAAAAGTAAAACAACCACGAAACGGTCCGGTAAGAGAAATGAGCACCAAGCACGGGACCAGTGTAACTCATATGAATCGACTGCGTAGTCACCGAAAATCCTGATTTGAGTATACGATGAGAATTTACAAATGGCCAGACTCAGGCTTTAAACATGCCATTAAATGGTTAAAATGTAAAACATCCATAAAACGGTCTCGTGAGATGCACGAGTACCTCATATGGGACCAATGTAACTCGTTGGAACTGAATACATAGTCACGAGACTCCCGATCTGAATATAATTTAAGAATCTGTAAACAATTAGACTTAGGCCTAAAAGTTATTATCGAAGGGTGAAAAAGTAAAACAACCACAAAATAGTCCCGTAAGAGGCAAGAGCACCTCGCGTGGGACCAATGTAACTCGTATGAATTGACCACGTTGTCATCAGACTTCTGGTTTGAGTATACAATGAGAATTTGTAACCGGTTAGACTTAGGCTTAAAAACATGCCATCAAAGGGTGAAAATATAAAACAATCATAAAATGGTCCCGTAAGATGCACGAGCACCTTGCACGGGACCAATGTAATTATCAGACTTCGGCTTTGAGTATACGATGAGAATTTGTAAACAGTTAGACTTAGGCTTCAAAATATGCCTTCGAAGGGTGAATACGTAAAATAACCATAAAATGGTCCTGTGAGAGGCACGAGCACCTCGCATGGGACCAAATGTAACTCGTACGAATCGATCTCATAGTCACTGGACTCCCGATTTGAGTATACGACAAGAATTTGCAAACGGTTAGACTTACGCTTAAAAACATGCCGTCAAAGGGTGAAAACACAAAACAACCACAAAACAGTCCCATAAGATTCAAAGACCACCTTGCATGGGACCAATGTAACTCGTGCGAACCGACCGCATAGTCACCAGACTCCCGATTTGAGTATAGTAAGAGAATTTGCAAATAGTTAGACTGAGGCTTAAAAACATGCCATCGAAGGGTGAATACGTAAAACAACCATAAAATGGTCCCCTGAGGGGCACGAGCATCTTGCATGGGACCAATGTAACTCATACGAAATGACCGCATGGTCACCAAACTCCCGATTTGAGTATACAACGAGAATTTGTAAACGGTCAGACTTAGGCTTAAAAACATTTCATAAAAGGGTAAAATCGTAAAATAGACACAAAATGGTCCCGTAAGATGCACGAGCACCTCGCACGGGACCAATCTAACTCGTGAGAACCTATCGCGTAGCCACCGGACTCCCATTTGAGTGTACGATGAGAATTTGCAAACAGTTTGACTTAGTCTCATAAATATGCCGTCAAAGGGTGAAAAAGTAAAACACCCATAAAATGGTCTCGTAAGACACACAAGCACCTTGTACGGGAATAATGTAAATCGTGGTAACCGATCGCGTAGCCACTGGACTCCCCATTTGAGTATATGACGAGAATTTGCAAATGGTTAGACTTAGGGTTAAAAACATGTCGTCAAAAGATGAAAAAGTAAAACGACCACAAAACGGTCCCGTAAGACGCGCGAACACCTCGTACGAGACCAACGTAACTCATAGGAATGGAACGCATAGTCACGAGACTCCAGATTTTAGCATATGATGAGAATTTATAAACAATTAGACTTAGGCTTAAAAAATGTCGTCAAAGGGTGAAAAATTAAAACAACCACAAAACGGTCCCGTAAGTGGCATGAGCACCTCGCACGGGACCAATGTAATTCGTATGAACCAACCACGTAGTCACCGAACTCTCGATTTGAGTATACAATGAGAATTTATAAACGGTTAAACTCAGGCATAAATACATGTCGTTAAATGGTGAAAATGTAAAGTAGCTACAAAATGGTCTCGTAAGATGCACGACCACCTTGTACGCGACCAATGTAACTCGTAGGAACTGAATGTGTAGTCACGGGACTCCCGATTTGATTATGTGCTAAGAAGTTATAAACAATTAGACTTAGGCTTAAAAATATGTCGTCATAAGGTGAAAAGGTAAAACAACCACAAAATGGTCCCGTAAGAGGCACGGGCACCTCGCATGGGACCAATGTAACTCGTATGAACCGATCCGTAGTCACCGGACTCCCGATTTGAGTATATGATGAGAATTTACAAACGGCTAGAGTTAGGCTTAAAAACTTGTCGTCAAATGGTGAAAATGAAAAATAGCCACAAAACGATCCTATAAGATGCATGAGCACCTCCCATGGGACTAATGTAACTCGTACGAACCGACCACGTAGTAATGGAATCCCGATTTGAATATAGGACGAGAATTTGTAAATAGTTAGACTCTGGCTTGGTGAATTCATAAAACAACCACAAAACGGTCCCGTGAGGGGCACGAGAACCTCGTATGGGACCAATGTAACTCATATGAATTGACCACATAGCCACTGAACTCCCGGTTTGAGTATACGATGAAAATTTGCAAACGATTAGACTTAGGCTTAAAAATATTTCATCAAAGAGTGAAATGGTAAAACACACACAAAAATGTCCCGTAAAATCCACGAGCACCTCGTACGGGACCAATGTAACACGTGGGAACTGATCGCGTAGCCACCGGACTCCCGTTTTAGTATACAATGAGAATTTGCAAACGATTAGACTTAGGCTTAAAAACATGCCATCAAAGGGTGAAAAAGTAAAATAACTAAAAAATGGTCGCGTAAGATGCACGAGCACCTCATACGCGACTAATGTAACTTATACGAGCCGATCGCATAGCCAATGGACTCCCCATTTTAGTATACAATGAGAATTTTCAAATGGTTAGATTTAGGCTTAAAAGCATGTCATCAAAGGGTGAAAAAGTAAAACAACCACATAACGGTCCTGTAAGACATACGAACACCTCGTACAGGACCAATGTAACTCATAGGAACTGAACATGTAGTCACGGGACTCCTGGTTTGAGTATATTATGAGAATTTGTAAACAATTAGACTTAGGCTTGAAAACTTTTCGTCAAAGGATGAAAAAGTAAAACAGCCACAAAACGGTCCCGTAAGAGGCACGAGCACCATACATGGGACCAATGTAACTTATATAAACCGACTGCGTAGTCACTGGACTACCGATTTTTGTGTATAATGAGAATTTACATACACTTAGACTCAGACTTAAAAACATGTCGTTAAATGGTGAAAACATACAACAACCACAAAATGGTCCCGTAAGATGCCCGAGCATCTCGTACGGGACTAATGTAACTCGTTGGAGCTGAATGCGTAGTTATGGAACTCTCGGTTTGAATATGTACTGAGAATTTGTAAATAATTAGACGTAGGCTTAAAAACATGTCGGCAAAGGATAAAAAGTAAAACAACCACAAAATGATCTCGTAAGAAGCACGAGCACCTTGCACGGGATCAATATAACTCGTATGAACTGACCACGTAATCACTGGACTCCCGATTTAAGTATACGATGAGAATGTACAAACGGTTAGACTCTGGATTAAAAACATGTTGTTAAATGGTGAAAGCATAAAACGGTCACGCAAGGTACGGGGCCATTGTAACTCGTAGGAACTAAACGCGTAGTCACATGACTAGCGGTTTGAATATGTGCCGAGAATTTGTAAATAATTACACTTGAGCTTAAAAACATGGCGCCAAGTGGTGAAAACGTAAAACTACCAAAAAATGTGAGAACACACTATATGGTTGATTTACTTGAGTCTGTGCCATATAGGAGTTCCAACTAGTTTGGATATCGAGACAAAATAGGATTAGATTTTTTCGAGTTACTCTATCTCAAAAAGGCATCAAGATTCATAAAAAAAAGGCATCCCAGTCCAAGCACCTTGATGAACTTCAAAGGTAAGTATTTTTTTAACCACAGTAGGACACATACAGACACACTATTTACATATATGTGTTTTTTACTTGTGCAGAATTGTTTGGTGGTTAGACCTTTTAAAACATTTGTTTTAATCATTCTAAATATTTTTTTGATTTGATTAATTAAAATTGGATTTTGAAATATTTGAGGTTTTAATGAAAATATTTTTTTGTGATTAAAAAGTTGGTTGGGTAAGATTTTGAACTAGATAGAAAACTTTGGGTTTAAAGTAAAATTTCTTTTGTGGAGAAAACTTGAAATGTTCAAAACTTTTTAAAAAAAATTCTTCTGATTGTTGGTTTTGCCATATGCATTTTTACGATGTTACTATCCGAGACCCTTGATCTTCATTCCTTATCTACGGTTTCCAGCCATTAGATCCCGGAGATCGTCAATGGTACAAATCTACCAGACCTCGATCCATGTTGATCTGTAATCAACCAATCAGGGACCCTTGATCCATGTGATTTCGAACCGTTCGTTCTTCTTCAATCCGCGCCCGATATCCATTTCAGTCATAGATGAAATTGCAAACTAATCGCAGCCTTCGGATTATAACCAACTTTTGCAAGCTGTGTATATAAGTTCTTTTAGGGTTTCAGTTTTATTGTTGGAGAAATTGAAGAGACAGGGATGAAGGAGAGAGTAATCTGTAGAGAGGAGAGAAAGAACAGATATATAGAGAGAAGCAATAACGCATGTTCAGAAGAAATCGAGAGAGCAGTGGTGGCGCTTGATCAGCCAAGGAGAGAGAATAGATAGAGAGAACCCGAAATCACCTTACACATTTCTTTCCTTATCTTCAAACCCATATACCCACAAGTCTTATGTTGTCTAAAAAAACAAACAGTAAACCCATTTTTTTGAAGATGTATGTTGGGGGCTTGTTTGATGTTGGAGTATTATTGGTGTGCTTGTGTTGAAGACCACTCCAACTCTATGTCTCTTTATGAACCAATCTAGTTCACTTTTAAGATTTTTTGTAGGGTTCTTTACTTCTCTTGGATCATTTTATATTGTTGTTGTTATTAATGATTGATCCAAGATAGTAATCTCAAATTTATTTTGAGAAATTTGACTTCGGAATTTTTGTTTATATTCTTAGATCTGAAATATTTTTTTGTTTCAAAATTTCATTTCACATTTTGTGAAATCTGTTTGAATATAAATAATTTTGGTTTGAAATAAAAACTTGAGATATTTCTTTTTGTCATAGATCTGAAAAATTGTTGAAGTCATATTGTTCAAAGCACATTTGAAATTACTGGCATTGCATATAGAAGTGACTTGTAATTCATAGGATATTGCTTGTATTATTGATTGATAGGGTGAGAAGCATTATTTCTTTTAGTTTTATTCACAAACACTATCACTCTCACACGAACACTTAGAGGTTGTGGTTCTTGGTTAGATATTTTGTTTTTTGGAGCTGCTATAATCAAAGAGGACAAGGACAACGCAAGGAAGCTGCGGGAAGGATGACTACATCAAGTCATAAGCCTTTAAGAGGGGAGGAAACTCGTGTAGGTAACGTTCTGAACTTATATTTAGGTCTTGTATTTGCATGCTTAGTACTGTAACTTGTGTCGTGTGATTATTAGTGGATTTTTCATTTTCCTCCGTAGAGGGGTGCGTGGATGTTTCCCTTATTTTAGGGTTTTACCACGTTAAAAATCACGTGTCTATTTTTCTTCAATCTTCTTAATTGCTTTGGTGAACATTATCGAACTTAAGACTTAATTGAACATTTTAGTTTTAAAAACCTAAGGTAATCAAACTAACAAATCTAGAGATCATATTCAGAAAAACGTTTTAACACATCTAGTGTTTATTTTGAAAAGAGTTTTGTTCAACGAGTTTATTTCAGAATTTACTCAACTTATAACTTTTTGTTGTTAATCTTGTAAACAAGTTTTTCAAGTGGTATCAGAGCGAATTTATCAAAAGATATTTTTAATCCTGAAACTCCAGAAATTGTTTTTGAAATCCATTTCTGAATATGGATGAAAGACTGGAGAAGTTAGGTAGCCTTTCCCGACCACCACTCTTTAATGGAAGCAACTTTTCCTATTGGAAAGTACGAACGGTTGCTTTCATTCAAGGAACTCTTGGTGATGATGTTTGGGATATAATTGAAAATGGTTATGAACATCCAACTAAGTCTTTGTCTGATAATGATCCCACAATGGTTAAGAAACTTCACAGTGAATTTACTACGATAGAGAAAAAGAAGTCTCTCAACAATAATAAGGGAAATAATGTTATCTTTATGTCCATTAATGACCATGAATTTAAGAGAATATCTATTTTCTCTACTTCTAAGGAGGCCTAGGACACTCTAGTCTCCGCACATGAGGGTGATGATCGAGTTAAGGCCGAAAAAACATAAATGCTTGTCCAATAGTGCAATACACTGATTATGGATGGCAACGAATCCTTTGATGATTTCTACATTAGGCTAACCGATATTTTTACAAAATTACATGCAAATGGTATAACCTATGGTAGAAAAGAAATCGTTCCAAATATTCTTATGTCATTACCTGTTAAATTTGACAATAAGAGATATGCCATAGAGGAAATGAATGACCCAAACCTGACTCCTGAATTACTAAGTAGCAAATTAGGAACTATTGAGATGGAGTTTGAGTTCAAAAAATAATTGACTGACCGAAACAAGAGACTCACTGGATCTAATGTTGTGTTTTCATCACAATTGACTTCACCTAAAGTCAGTCCCTTAGACTTTGACCTGGACTTGAATGATGACTGTGACTTGGATCACCTTGACAATCAAATAGCTCTTATTAGAAAGCATTTCAAAAAGATTATCAAATTTAGAAATGCTTTAGCCTATAAACAAGGCAGACAAAATTATCAAGGCAATAAAAATCATAGACCTCCTGAAAGACATGACAACAAAAGGACCTATGACAATAGTAGACCTAACATAGAAATAAAAGATGTCAGATGTTATGGATGTGGAAAAGTGGGACATATTGCTAATAAATGCCCAAATAAGCCTACCAACCATACTAGGGCTAATTTGTGTAAGACATGGGACGACTCTAGTGATTCTGGTGAAGATGAAATTGATTCAACCCATAATTATGAGTCCTATATGTCATTCTATGCTAGGATCATATACCATGATGATGATGAATGTGTGTCTACTCATGATTCTATTATTCCTATTGTTTCATATGTTGTTAATAATGTTATGACTGTTGATGATGAAAACGACATTGCTATTGATAGTTTGAGGGTGTGTCAAAATGAAAGCATTATCGATAAACCTGAAGTGAGTATGAACTCCACATATGAAATTATCGATATATGAGACACTTCACACGACACACTTAGGGAGTCCGATGATGATCTTCCAGATCTTCATAATCTATACACTAAAACGGTTAAGAAAAGTGCCCAACTTGGAAAAATGGTTAAGCTTCTGAATGAGCGTATTGATTTACTTAACCAAACTATTAGGAAGAATGCTAAAGAATTTACAGCACAATATGTTGTCCATTAGACAGAAATTGAAGAATTTTCCACAGAAATAGGAGATATTTCTGAGAAAAATAATATTTTGGAACAAAAATATAAGTCTACGTTGGTTGAACTTGAAGAATCTAAGCAAAAAAGTTTTAAACGTGTTTAAAAAATGCTTACACTTTGAAACTCAAGCTAAATCCTACGAATAAATTGTTATAGGAAGCAAGTTTGATTCAGACGATAAATCTTTTTTTGAATTTGGAGAAAAAGTTTATACCAGCAAAAATGTTTCTCCTGAAAATTTTGTTTTTGTAAAACAAGGCCAAAACCCTCAGACCAATCAGAAAGAAAATTATTTTTAAAATGTCTTTAAGGAAAAACAAAGTGATTGTATTTAACAACCCAAATCTAACAAAGTGATTGTATTCAACAACCCAAATCTAATGGTCCAGCTAAGTACGTTTGTCCTCCTACTAGAAATCATTATCATAAACCCAAAGCCAATGACACTTGGACGACCATTCCTATTAGGGATAAACCAATTTTCAAAGACTTTAGTAATAAAGTCAAGTCCTCCACACATTAGTACTATTCATACTATGATATCTACGACCACTCCATTGTCGAATGTTTGCAAAAGAGAGTGTATACACCTATTTATTCAAACTTTAACTATTCTAGAAAGAGTAGGAATACTTATGTTCTCCCAAGATAGGCCACTCATAAATCTAACAATAAAAATAAAGGAGGACCTAAAACTAAGAAGAAATCATTTAGAAAGACCCAACAAAACTTTTCTAAATCCAAAGCCAATCGAACGGTTAAAACTAGGCCTATTTGGATTAGAAAAGATGACTTGTTACCCCAGCTCAAGTTCAACATTATCATATCTTCTATTAAGGCACCAAGCACTTCGTCTGGATGGTATCTTGACTCTGGATGTTCTAAACATATGACCGGAGATGAAACTAAATTAACAAACAAAACAAACTTCCTTGGAGGTAGTGTTGTGTTTGGTGATGGAGTTTCATCTAAGATCATAGGTAAGGGAACAATGTGTGAGGAAGGTCTCTCCGAGATAAATGATATCCTCCTAGTTAAAGGTCTCAAGTCTAACCTACTTAGCATATCTCAATTTTGTGATTCCAATCATACTGTTACTTTTTCTAAAACTGATTGCAAAATTCTCAATGAAAAGGGAAATTGTATTTTAACAGGAAATAGAAATAACCTTCTTAAGTCTGAATCTTATAATAGACTGGGACATACAAATTTTGATAATCTTCATAAAAAAAGTTCCCAAGAAATTGTTAGCAGATTGCCTAAAATCAAAAGTTCATTTTATCCTGTCTGTGGTCCTTGTCAGAAAGGGAAGATAAGTAAACCCTTTCATAAGAAAGTTAAAAATGTTTTAACTACAAAACCTTTGGAATTAATCAACATGGACCTTATGGGTCCCTCTAGAAATTTCAGCTTATGTGATAACAGTTACATACTTGTTATTGTGGATAACTACACACGATATACTTGGGTTTCATTTATAAAAAATAAATCTCATACCTTTGATGAGTTCTTAAAAATACTTTTAAAAATAGAGAACGAGAAGGATACCCAATTATGTCACATCAGAAGTGACAAATGTGGAGAATTCAAATATTCTGGTGTTGTAGAATATTGTATAGGCAATGGCTATGAATATGAATTTAGTGTGCCTAAGACATCTCAGCAGAACGACATTACTGAAAGGAAATATAAAACATTACAAGAGATGGCTAGGGTTATGCTACATGCGAAAATTCTACCTAATTATTTTTGGGCCAAAGTTGTTCAAATGGCTTGTCGTATCATTGATCATGTATACCTTAGGAAGAAATTCAAATCAGCTGATGATATTCGATATGAGTGTCTTCGTAATTCCATTGGTATGATAGTTCTTACTTAATTCAACACAACATTCATATCCTCGGTAGTTGCATGCTAGTAATTGGTTTCTGAGGATTTAGGGCATGGACGTTTCTCAAATGACAAAAGACGCCTCCTAATATTTGTTTTATGTTGGAGACCCTTGTATCTTCCCTTGTATATGTTATTGCTTGTGTTGACATCTTATATCATATTCTTCTGATTTATATTTTTTACCCCTTTGTATATTTGAGAAAAATTAGGGGAGAAGACCTTGAGTACATGTGCTACGATGTATATCTTATCTTGTATAAACTCATCTAATATGACATTAAGTGTTTATCTTATTCAGGCATTTTTCAGACCCAGTTGTATAGCTTGTCCTATTTATTAGGGTGTTGATCCGTATTATAGTTAAGTATTGTATTTTCTTCTCTTATTTTTGGTTCTAGGATGGGAATGGGTAGATAGAGATTTTTGTATAGGAAATCTATGATTTTTCATTTTTACCCACGAGTTCAGGAACTCAAGGGAATTTTGTCTCTAATATCCAAAAGGGGAGATGTAGAACACACTATATGGTTGAACTACTTGAGTCTGTGCCATTAGGAGTTCCAACTAGTTTGGATATCGAGACAAAATAGAATTAGATTTTTCCAAGTTAATCTATCTCAAAAAGGCATCAGGCTTCATAAAAAAAGGCATCCCAGTCCAAGCACCTTGATGAACTTCAAATGAAAGTATTTTTTTAACCATAATAGGACACGCACACACATACTTTGCATATATGTGTTTTTTACGTGTGCACAATTGTTTGGTGGTTAGACCTTTTAAAATATTTGTCTTAATCATTCTAAATATTTTTTTGATATGATTAATTAAAATTGGATTTTTAAATATTTTAGGTTTTACTCAAATTAATTTTTTGTGATTAAAAATTTGGTTGGGTAAGATTTTGAACTCAATAGAAAACTTTGGGGTTTAAAGAAAATTTCTTTTGTGGAGAAAACTTAAAATGTTCAAAAACTTTTTAAAATCTTGCTTCTGATTGTTGGTTTTGCCATATGTATTTTTACGATGTTACTATCTAAGGTGGCCAAAACCGAGACCCTTGATCTTCATTCCTCATCTTGGTTTTCAAACATTTGATCCTGGATATTATCAACGGTAAAAATCTACCAGACCTCGATCCGTGTTGATCCGTTATCAACCAATCAGTGACCCTTGATCCATGTGATTTCGAACCAACTAACCCATGTTTGTTCTTCTTCAATTCGCGTCAGATATCCGTTTCAGCCATAGATGAAATCGCAAACTGATCACATTCTTAGGATTATAACCAACTTTTGCAAGCTGAGTATATAAGTTCTTTTAGGGTTTCAATTTTTCTATTGGGGAAATTAGAAAGAGAGGGACGACGAAGAGAGTAATCTGTAGAGAGGAGAGAGAGAACTGATATATATAGAGAGAAGTGGCAGCGCATGTTCAGAAGAAATTGAGAGAGCAGCGATGGCGCTTGATCAGCCAAGGAGAGAGAATAGAGAGAGAGAACCCAAAATCACCATACACATTTCTTCCTTTATCTTTAAACCCGTATACCCACAAGTCTTATATTGTCCAAAAAAATAAACATTAAACCCATTTGTTTTGAAGATATATGTTAGGGGTTTGTTTGTTGTTGGTGTATTGTTGGTGTGCTTGTGTTGAAGGCCTCTTCAACTCTATATCTCCCTAAGAACCAATCTCGTTCACTTGTAAGATTTTTTCTACGGTTCTTCATTTTTCTTGTATCATTTTATTTTGTTGTTATTATTGCTAATTGATCCAAGATAGTAATCTCAAATTTATTTTGAGAAATTTGGCTTCTGAATTTTTGTGTATATTCTCGATCTGAAATATTTTTTTGTTTCAAAATTTTATTTCACAATTTGTGAAATCTATTTGAATATAAATAATTTTGGTTTGAAACAAAAACTTGAGATATTTTTTTTTGTCATATATCTGAAAAATTGTTGAAGTCATATTGTTCAAAGCACATTTGAAATTACTGGCATTGCATATAGAAACGGCTTGTAATTCATAGGATATTGTTTGTATTATTGATTGAGAGGGTGAGAAGCATTATTTCATTTAGTTTTATTTACAAACATTATCACTCTCACATGAACACTTAGAGGTTGTGGTTCTTGGTGATATATTTTGTCTATTGGAGCTGCTATAATAAAAAAGGACAAGGACAACGAATGGAAGTTGCGGGAAGGAAGACTACATCAAGTCATAAGCCTTTGAGAGTGGAGGAAACTCGTGTAGGTAATGTTCTGAACTTATATTTAGGTCTTGTATTTGCATGCTTAGTGTTGTAACTTTATACGTGTGATTATTAGTAGATTTTTTATTTTTCTCCGTAAAGGGGGCCATGGATGTTTCCTTTATTTTAGGGTTTACCACGTTAAAAATCACGTGTCTATTTTGCTTCAATTTTCTTAATTGCTTTGGTGAACATTATCGAACATAAGACTTAATTGAATGTTTTAGTTTTAAAAACCTAAGGTAATCAAACTAACGATTCTAGAGATCATATTCAAAAAAATGTTTTAACACATTGAGTGTTTTTTTTTAAAAGAGTTTTGTTTAACGAGTTTATTTTGAAGATTACTCAACTTATAACTTTTTGTTATTAATATTGTTAACAAGTTTTTCAAAATGGTCCCATAAGAGGCTCGAGCACCTCGCATGGGACCAATGTATCTCGTATGAACCGACCGCATAGTCACCGGACTCCCGATTTGATTATACGATGAGAATTTTCAAACGGTTAGACTTAGTCTTAAAAACATGCCATCAAAGGGTGAAAACGTAAAACATCCACAAAATGATTTCATAAGATGCACGAGCACCTCGTACGGGACCAATGTAACTCGTACGAACCGACCGTGTAGTCACCGGACTCTCGGTATTAGTATACGATGAGAATTTGTAAATAGTTCGACTTAGGATTAAAAATATGCCGCTGAAAGGAAAAAACATAAAATAACCACAAAACAGTCCCGTGAGAGGCACGAGCACCTCGTATGGGACCAATGTAACTCGTACGAACGACCGCATAGTCACCGGACTCCCAATTTGAGTATAGGAAGAGAATTTGCAAACGGTTAGACTTGGGCTTAAAAACATTTCGTTAGAGGGTGAAATCATAAAACAGATACAAAACGGTCCTGTAAAACACACGAGCACCTCGCACGAGACCAATCTAACTCATAGAAACTGAATGCGTAGTCGCGGTATACGATTAGAATTTTTAAATAGTTAGGCTTAGGCTTAAAAATATCCTGTCAAAGGGTGAAAAAGTAAAACATTCGCAAAACGATCCAGTAAGAGGCACGAGCACCTCTTATTGGACAAATGTTACTCGTATGAACCGACTGCGTAGTCACCGGACTCCCAATTTGAGTATTCGATAAGAATTTACAAACGGTTTGACTTAGGCTTAAAAACATGTCGTCAAATGGTGAAAACATAATATAGCCACAAAACAGTCCTGTAAGATGCACGAGCACCTCTTACGGGACCAATGTAACTCGTAGGAACTGAACGCGTAGTCGTCGGACTCCCGATTTGAATATGTGCCGATAATTGGTAAATAATTAGACTCAGGCTTAAAAACATGCCGTCAAAGGGTGAAAAAGTAAAACAACCACAAAATGGTCATGTAAGAGGCACGAGCACCTCGCACGGGACCAATATATCTCGTATGAACCGACCACGTAGTCACCGAACTCCCGATTTGACTATATGATGAGAATTTATAAACAGGATGATGTGAGCACGCCCTGGATAATGATAGCATTGTAGAGACCCACAGCTAGAGAGTTATTAATCTGAGGGATGGTGACTATACGAGACAAATATGTTGTTATTGTAGTATATTATTATGATTATTTATTTATAGACAAATATAGAGGTTGATAGTAAGCGGTTATGATGTAGATAACTAGTGATAGTTATTCGAAATAAAGTAATAAATTGTAAATGTGATTGTGATTGTGGAATTCAATACATGGAATAAAGTTATAAATTAAATTGTTATAATTTAATTAGGTAATTATTTAACAATGGTGAAAACTAATTAATGAACTTAAGATAGATACTATACTCGGGACAGGATAGTATTGTATTTACAATAAGTGGTAATGCTAGTTAGGTTGGGTAGCATAACTAGGCGGCTTAAGATAGTAGGTTAGGTGCGCACTTTAGATGAGGGGTAGGGGGTGATTCAAGGGAGTGTGCTGCTAGTTTATTAATATGAAAATTGTTTAACATTACCATTTAAGCATATTATACACTTGCAAAATATTTTTCAAAAGTTTTGGCTCTGACCCGTGTCAAATCTGTTTTCAAAAATTTTAGGGGTCTAGCCATAGGGACGAAAAGAATGATAATTCTTTCCAGGGATGTAGCTGCAGCTAATGTGGAGGCTTGCAAGTTTCGAAGTAGTCGCTTCGTTTATTGCTATTTAGGCCAGCTTCTTTATTTCATTTGTCAGTTGGGCGTGTTTTTCATTTATTTTAGACTTATGTATTTCCACTTATTTTAGACAGCTGGTTTGAATGCACTGGTATATACCCAATGATTTATTTGGTGACTCTATTTATTTATCTCAGCTTCAGACATTATATTGTGGTCTCAATTATTATGGTTACTGTGCATGACATTATGATGGATTTGGTTAATGTGGTTGTATGTTAATGAAAGATAAAATTGACACTACTTGTTAAATTAATTTTATTTTATTTATATAAGAGAGACATGGCCCCCTACCAATTATTAATTAGAGGAGAAAAAGCCTCTCCCTAGTGGAAATGAGAACTTAGATATAATTGGAGAAAATAATGAAAGCAATAAATTTGGGGCTTTATGATAACCCCATTACAATTAACCAAATTTGAAAACATTAACATGAAGATCTAAGACAGAAACAACCCATTTTTTCCAGCTTGTAAGAACCTCTAGAAAATTTTTGGAGATCAAGGATTGTGGAAGATAGAGAGAGATGTAAGGTATGAACCATAGGTGGCAAGAGCATCTGCAACCATGTTTAATTACCTAAGGCAATGAACTAAAGAACAGTTGAAATTCATGAGATATGATTTGATTTCTCCCACACACTCTGAAAGATTTCAAGGGGGTTTCCAATTCTAAATATTTAAATTCACCATAAAGGATGAGTCTGATTCAATCACCATATTATCAATGTTCAAATCCAAACATAATTTAGATTTGATCCAAATACTCCTAACTTCCACAAAAGTATTAGTAGCATAACCTTTCGGATTAGCATAGGCAAAAATAAGATCACCTCTTTGATTCCTCAAAATACTTCTAATGCTACTTGTACCTGGATTCCCTTTAGATGCCCCATCAATATTCAATTTGAATCTATGAGAGAATAGAAGGTTCCATTTGACATGAATTGAAATTTTTTTAATCTTCTTAACACTGAGGTTAAAAGTTTCTTGAATCCCAATATCAAAACTAGACATATTATTCTAAAAATAAGTCCCCTTTCGAACATTAAAAATCATTTTTATGACTGAGAAATAATAGTTTTTTCCATCAGTTGGGGAGTTTTCAAAAAAATCCATATTTCTACATTTCCATATTTCCTAACAAACCATGATGGGGATGCGCTTACCAAGAAAATTGATATAGTCCTTAAGGCCACTTATAATCCACCAACTAAGCAACATGGAGGTGATATTGATTGAGCCCATGTTAATTCCCATAAGATTAGAGAAGAATTTTTAAAAAAGAATGATCATTAGGCATTTAAGGAATAAGTGATCCATAGTTTCCACGTCATTCTGAAATAAATAACATCTGGATCAAAGTCTGATACCAATATTCTGAATGGTTTTATCTAAACGAATGCCTTTATTGATTATCTTCCACATATTGATGGAGAATTTTTTGAGGATTTGAGCATCCCAAATAATGTTATGAATGGTGGAAATGGTATAACCATTGGTGCATCATGCATATGCAAAGGAGAAAGAGAAGTTACGAGTTAATTCAAGCGTCCAATACTATATGTCATCAACTACCTTCATATGATAAAGGTAGAGGTCTTGAACTCTCATCATTTGTCTCCATGTATTAGAACCAACTGAGAAATAATCACCATTCTTTAAATATCTTTTAGACATGAACTTAGCCCAAAGATAATTATCAGTATGAAATTTCTAAAGCAGTTTCATAAAAGAAGCTTTGGATATGCTCATGAAATTAGGAAGACCTAGACCTCCTTCATCAGTATTTTTGCAAAGAGAATACCATATATGCCATTGTCATTTCTATCCATGGATTTCACCACCTCCCTAGAAGAATTTATTGAGAATATGATGGGATTTATGAATAACTGCTTTAGGAGGGGACAAAGAAGATAGGAGGTATGAAGGAATTGAAAATAAAACATGTTTAAGTCAAATTAATCTCCCACTAGTTGAAAGAACATTATCTTGCCAACCTGCAATTCTAGATCTCAAATTATTAATAAAACCATCATAGTATTTAACCTTGTTTATGCCTTTGAATAAAGGATAGCCCAAGTATTTAAGAGGTAGATCCTTGTGTTTAAGGCCAGATATTGTTGTAATTTTTTTTATTTAAATTGAGGGCTATATTTAGAATCCACAATGAAAGAACTTTTCTTAGTATTAACTCTCTGTCCATAAATTTTGTAATAGGATTGAATTCAATCTCTAGCATTCCTAATATATCTCTTATCACCTCTATAGAAGACAATCAGATCATCTACAAAGGCAAGATGTGAGATCAATGGACCACTACAAGGAGGATAGTACGGGTTGATTGCTCTAGAAGCCATCAAAGTATTCAAACTTCCACTTAAATATTCAACTGCAATAATGAAAATACTAAGGGATAGATAACCCCTTGTCTGAAACCTCTAAATGACATGAAGAAACCACATTGAACACCATTAATGATCATTGAAAACCAATTATTGGATATGCTTCTCCAAATAAAGTCAATCCATCTCTCACCAAATCCAAATGCTCTTAGGACTTGAATTAGGAAGCCCCAATGGACCTTATTAGAAGACTTCTCCATATCCAACTTCAATATCACATTTCCTCTATGAGTCTTCTGGTTTAAATTCTGAACTATCTTTGGCCAGTAGAATTTTATCTTGAATTGCCCTGCCTTTGATGAAGCCACTTTGATTTTGAGAGATGATACTTGGAAGAAAATTTGAGAGCCTAGTAGACAAAATCTTTGTAATAATTTTGAAGGAAAAATTATAAAGACCTATAGGCCTTAAATCCCCACAAGTTTTTAGATATTTCACATTGGGAATGAGCATTATTGCAGTGCCTGTCCAGATTCTAGGAGGGTTATAACCTGCAAAAAAGGACTTAATAGAAATTAAAAGGTCTTCTTTAATCAAATTCCAACAATGTTTGTAAAAATACCCCCCAAGTCCATCAAATCCTGAATCTGAATCTTCATTAAGGTCCTTAATGGCTGCATGGATTTCCTCTTCATCAGTGAAAGCTTTTAATTTCTCATTGATCCTAGTGGTTATGATAGTACGGATTGTATCACTCACATCAATCAATGGGATATGTTGGTATCCCTTAAGCTAGTCTTCATAAAAATGGACAATATGCTTTAAAATCTCCTCCAATTTTTTCAGGGTATTTCCATCTTCATTATTGATTGAAAGAATCAAGATCACTTGATTTTTTTCCTTCCTACTGTTATGAAAAAAATTGAGTGTGTATCACCTTCTCAAAGCCATTTTATAAAAGACTTTTGTCTCCAATAAACCTCTTCATTTGCATAGGCCCTCATCAAGTCATTCTACCTTTATTCAAGACTGCTCTATTAGTTGCACTGCTGTTGACTTCATAATTAAGCTCTAAATGAAGAATTTCATCCTTTAAGTCTCTCATAGTTTTAAAAACATCTTTAAAGATATCCTTATTCCATTTTCTAAGAACACCTCTAAGTATTTGAAGCTTCAAGCTGAAATTTTGCATACATACTGCATCAATATCTTCTTCCCATGATTTCTGGACTAAGTCAAAGAATTGATGATGGTTACACCACATGTGCTCGAATTTAAGTGGTTTTGGAATAGAGGATAATCGAGATAAAACAGTAAGGAGAAGAGGGGCATTGTTTGAAGTGGATCTATTCAGGTGTTTAAGGTTTGAAGTAGGATAAGTATTGATAAATGATTTATTTACAAGACATTTTTCTAACCTAGCCATGACTAGGTTATCCTCTTTTTTGTTATTGCACCAAGTGAATCTAGTGCCATTATACCCCAAATGTGTAAGGCCATTGTACTCTATAGCTTGGATAAAGTCTTCAATAGTATCATGGTCAATACTATTTCACCCTAGCTTTTAATGTTGAGCATAAACCACATTAAAATCCTCAATTGCCATATGGGGTGTCTTGATAATCACTTATAATTGAAGATAATTAGTTCCACAAATACCAACTTTCTTCTTCCATACATTTTGCATATATTAAGGTCATCACTATAATATGCTTCACTAAAGAGTGACTGATTTTTAAAGTTTAGTGTTGGGGATTGTCAATTAGACATTGCACACTAACATTGAATCTCCAAAACATCCAAATTTTCCCATTTACATTGCTGGAGCACCCTTCAAAGCCCTATTTACTTCTCACTACACCAAAAACAGCAATTTGGCACACCCTGATGTTAAAAATCTAGCACAGTTTTAAACCGTGCCAGATTCTGGCACGATTTAATGACAATCTGGCACACTTAAAACAGTGCCAAAATTTGGCACTGATTTTAAGTGTGCCAAAATTGAGTACACTTGACTAAAATATAAAATACATTAAAAAAAATTCACTTCCTCACTTTTGGAGTCTCCCGCTCACTAATCCCTCTCACTTTCGACTCTCCTGCTCGTGTCTTTCTCTCATGGAGTTCGTCACTTTGGAGTTCATCACTTTTGGACACTTTGGAGTTCGTAACTTTAGAATTCATCACTTTAGAGTTTCCCACATTTTGGTCCTGCTCGGTTCTTACACAGGTAATACACGATTTGGTGTCTCCCACATTTTGATGTCTCTTTTTTGCATTTTTAGGGTTATATATATATATATATATATATATAGATTTTATCAGTCTATTGATCGTAGGGTTTTACATATACATTATTAGGTCTTTCGATTGTGAGATTTAATACTACCTGCTAGTTGTTGTATGTGAGGTAATTCCCTTTGTTTTGACACTAGAGTTGAGAGAATCAATATTTACTTAGTATTTGGAAACTAAGCTTTTGTATCGATCTTGAGATAATTTTTTGTTTCCTTTTTTGGATTTCGATATTAGTCTATTGTTTGTGATTTTGTGTTTGATTTCGATTATGTTTCAGATCGACAAATTTTGGAGTCAGATCCTGGACCTAGACCCATATATCTTTGGTTTGATCAAATCAGATAAGGTATACTCTTTCACTTTTACCGAAAAATAGAGCACAACACCCATTTGTTTGTCATTTTGAATTTAAGATTTGTGGCCCTACGTAATCTGATAAGATCCAAACACTAGTTTGTTCCTCTCACATCATCTGATATGTATAGTTTTTGTTTTGTTAATGTTACGTATGCCATTTGAGAAGATATAAGTAAATTTCTTATGAAAATAGTGCCCATTAAGTATTTGATGAAATGTGTCAAATAAAACATACAACCAGTAATATTTTTTCTATAATATGTTGAAACCAATAAACATTGTTTGAAAATATAGTGTATTATACTTTGATTCCCAAATTATTTTCACGTCTCGGTCCCAACAATGCGCTGTTGTTCCTAAACTAAGCATACTCTGTCTGTGATATTTTCAAATGGAAAACTTTTCATTTTAGTTTTTGTTTCTTCGATATTTGTTTAATTTGGTGTATAAGATATAGAGAAATCGTGAAAATTCAATTCTTTCATTGTATTGAAAATGATTTGATGCTTAGTTCTAATGTCTATGTAATATTAGTTTTTTTTACTGAACATGAATATATTCATATTTTCGTTGAAAGATAGATCATATTGTGACTATGTGCATCGATAAAAGATAAACATCCGGATGACGAAACCTTAAAATATAGGTGGAAATACTAGAAACTAAATAGGGACATTTATGAGATAGAAAAAACTATAGATAGGGACATTAAAAATTGTAGACGTAAGTCTTAACAAAGGCTAAATGAAGTCATTTATGAATGACATGGGGCGGAACCACTTCAGGAGACCCCTACTCATATTACATTGCTGGTTGTTGACTCTGCGTACGCTTGTGTGTTCGTCTTACCTTAAAATTATTAGCCTTTATTCGTAATCGTTGCATTGATCATTTCTACCATACATTGTGAGCGTCCTGGGGTCTTAAGTTATATATTATATAATTGTTTTACAATTGTATCATATCCTAGTTTTTTTGTCTTATCCTTGTATCCGTAACATATATAGCGTATCCATGCTCCCCCCCCCCCCCCCCCGACCCACATGCGTGACGTTCCTGGGGGAGGGGAAATATTGTGTTGTTGCACAAGAAGAAATCTTTCCATCAGCAATAGAGGGCACCAACCCATGTTGAGGAATGATGGAGGGAAAGGGGCAGTAAGGGTTCAAGGGAACTGAAAATTTCGAACTCATGGAAAAATTATGATTATTCCATATTAGGTTTAGGTAGGAAGTCATAATCAAGTCAGTGTAAACCATAAAGAACAAAGAAACAATTTGTAAGATTCAAAATTTATTGGAGTGCTATTAGGCATTAAAAGGGAGTGGATTGGGTTTAGGCTCTCCATAGTTCGTTCCTCCTAGGATGCTGCCTAGAATATGGGTGGGAATTCTAGTAATGTTGGTCAAGTCCATAACTAATTGTAATGTGGCGTGACACGCTAGAATATTAATTAATATTGATATATCTTCACCTCCCCCGTCAGACCTTTGTGTTGAAAGAGAGGATGGTTTCTATTTCCCAATAGAGGTTCAATATGATAATCTACCTTCATAATGCACGTGATGCTTGTCCATTGGTCACTTGACCTCTGCATGCATAATGGGGATTCGATCTAATCATGACCCTCGTCACCATAATGGAGTAAATCGGATTAATGGATGGCAAGGGATGGAAAATGAAAGTAATGAATCAACTTAGGTTTTACCATCTAATCCCAAATTTCAGTGGGGAGATGCCTTGTTAGCAACATCAATGCTTGTTATTCCTCCTCAAAGGGAGGGGAAGCAACATGTGAATGACACTGTCAAGGTAAAGGATAAGGGCCCTACTGTTGACATTAATAACAGTTTGTCATTGCTTCTCCTAGTAAATTTCAGATTCTTGAGACCAATTATGATGAAATGGAGGTTGACCCCGGATGCAGAATCATCTGTAGTGATTTTGGGTAGAGTAGAGATGAATGAAAATCAGTTGGATATTGATCGTAGTCTTGTATAACCACACTACATGAGGAATGCAACTCCTAATAATGCAGACACCTGAGTCCCCTCAATTACTAGTCCCTCTTGGTGAAAAATTCTTATCAAATTTATAGTATCACTATATGATATTCGCTTCAATTTCCATCCACTATAATGGAAAACTTACTTCCAAATTTCTATAGAGGTCCAAGTTACTACTGTACCTGGCATCCAAAACTTACCTATTGAGTTATAAATGTTGTAGTCCCTGGATCAAGATGCTAGAAAGGATCTGACACCCATTAAAATTGAGAGCAAAGCCAGCCAAATTTGTTAAAATGACTGTAAATATGCAAATGACATCATTTAAGCGATTTGGAGTATGGGAAGATTAGGATCATCCTTATCCAACTCTTGATCCAGAATATGAGGCTGCTCAAATTGAAGTTTGGGAATGTTAGTCTCACGCTCTATTTCACTCATGTTCCAATAACTACTCAATGCCAAACTATCTAACAGGATAAAAAATGAATGACTTTTCGTCAAACAAACATCATTGGAATTTGGGTAGTCTTTATGTCCGTTGGCTTTTAAATTTATAAAGGTAGACATTGTGCGGTTTATTAGTGCATGCCTAGTTCATATGATTGAAACCCCTCCTTATTTCCCCCCTACTTTCTTGAAACTTTGTACACAACTCTTTTTGTCTAGGATATATAAGTTATTTTACTTTGCATGTGCAGGATTCTGTGACCTTGGTTTCAATGTGAATGCGTCTTTTGTGCTGATGATACTTGTTCATGGAGCTATGAGTTATTCTACTTCACCTGTAAGTTATTATGGTTGGAGACTTGAGAATTTGGTTACATATGCGTTAACATTGCATCTGCTCATTATATCTTTGTTAATTATTTTTTCCTCTCTCTCTCTTACACACACACACATTCGTGTGACAGATTTAGATATCGTCACCGTTCTTCCTTATTTACATACAGAACATACATAGGGTGAAGCATGAAAGTGATTCAGGGACCTATGACACCGAAGGAAGGTCAGAAAATAGCACACCCCCTTAGTGGAAAGATTATGTTTTTGTGGACTAAGATATGAGATATGTATGAAACATAATATATTTACAAAAACATGGAAAAATGATCGAACTTACAAAAAAAAATTATATTTGCAAAAGCAGAATATATTTTCATTAGTAGAAAGCTTGCATCTTGAGATTCATAATTCACTTATAAAAAAAATCATTTCACATTGATTGATTATGCATATAAAAAATTGGACTTATTAGAGGTGACTCATCATAATCAAGCATTAAACTATATCTTAAGTAAATTGTTGTTGAGGGGTGTAAAACTTCATATGTTTTACCACTAGTATAAGTAAGTGATGAATGTGTGTGTTTGTTTATGTTTATAACTTGTATTCATCAATACAGGGCTGCTAGAAAGATGGAATGGGGAGTTCTGTATGTTCTTGTAAAGGATTATGAAAGTTTCTTATCAAAGGAAGTTGTGAAGAATTTCTTTGATGGAAGTCTATTTGATTATCGTGGAAAAATGCAAAAAGGGGCTGCTGAAAAGATGGGATGATTTTTTGTTTGAGTATCATTCAGAACGTTTCTTACCTTATTGTCAATTGCAGGCTACAAAAGTAAGGAAATAAGAATTCATGTCACATTATTACCTTATTTTCAATCTTCTTATTACCTAATGGTTTCCATATTTGTTTGAATTAATCATGTCACCAGTAAAAGTAACAGGGAACCAACCATAGGAAGAAAGTTGATGGCTACAACCATAAAAAGACAATTTTTTTCTCACTGATGTAAACCGCCAGCGCCGTAGCCACCACCTCCTCACGAGGCCGCTGTGGGCTGCCCGGGGCACACATCAGTGCATTGTTGCTGCCTCGGTCTACTCAGTCCATGGCACGGCCATGGAAACCCCCGCTTTCCCTCACCGACTGCTGCTAAACCATGTCTAGGGGCTGCGCAGCTACTACCATGGGGTGCTGAAACAGGCCGACGGCCCAATAAAATGTTTTAGCTCCATTTTTGAAGTGAGTATTGCAGCTGCTACTAAGTGAGGATTGCATTTTGAGTTTTTTCGAGAGCCATGATGTGGAATATCAGTGTCGAGGCTTGAGCCTTAGGTTCTTATTTTAGGTTTTTTTTAGATGCTTCCACCTCACTTAGTCGAGGTTATCTGCCTCAGTGCATATGAGGCTTTAGGCTTGGGATTTATCGACATCTGACCTCATGTAAGCATTTGACTAGCTCCGCCATGACTATTATTAAATACGATCAGAATATTGAAAGAATTGTGATGATATATGATTACTTTCCTAATGAATAACTTGCATTTATAGGTTCATTGTTTAATCATATAGAATCTCTGATTCCCAGATCTTTAAATGAGGATGATGTGCATCTCCTAAGGTGATTAAGCTTAAACCATGAAGTCATCCACTTCTTGTATTTACATTCTCCTCGCAATTTATTTTCATTTATTGACATTACTTCGATGATTTGTGAACTATCTTTACAAAGATCAATATAGGATTGTTGCTAGTGTGGCCAAATGATAAATGGATGCCTAAGTATTAAGATATATAAGAAAATATACAACTAGGATGGCAACAAAGTTTCAAGTCAAGCCCAATAACCGTAACACAAAAAATAGCTCCTAACAATTTTTACCACTCCACTCCTTTACTCACTTCAGCCAATTTTTCATTTCCTTCTCATGTCTACATTGGTAAACGCAAATATCCACATATAAGTCATTCTCATCCCGCTCATGCATCACCAACTGTTGTACAACATCTACTCAATAAGTTTCATCTTCCGTTAGAGGGTGAAAACTCAAAACAACTCCCAAACGGCGTCTTAAGAGGCACGGACACCTCGCACGGGATCAATGT